>JAZDUA010000228.1:957500-2444539 GCA_038098605.1 Gryllus longicercus
GAGAGAAATAGCCTGCCAACTCACCCAGTTTGTGGCCCAGTGGACCAATAATATTTACAAAATCGTGCAGTCGCGGGTGCATTTCGCGAGGCAGACGTGTTTGTGTTTGCCACTTCCGTCAGCCAAATACGCGTGTCGCCTATGACATAATCCAACGGAGAAGCAGCGAGTGAAGAACAGACGAGGAAAAATTAAACATGGAAAGCAAACGGACAGGAAGAATAAATAGAGACGGGGAAGAAACAGAGTGATAGCGAGAAAAAGAGAGAAACTGTGTGGGAAGAATCGATTGTTGAAGCACGTATATATCTTTGGAGGGTTGGAAAGGAAGTGAGGAGGCTAATGGAGGAAACGTGCGGAAAGAAGGGGCAAAGGCGAAGAGCGCAGAACTCGTGGTAGGAAAGGAGAAGGAGCAGGAGAAAATAGACGTCTTGGAGAGGGTGGAGGGGGGGGGAGACGGGTGCTGGAGGGACCGCCAGCACTTCGCGTGCGCCCGTGAGTAGGCCAGGCAGGCGCCCGAGGGGGTGGGGCACGCCGGCGTAAATCTCGGGGCGTGGCGTCACGCGTCTGGCCGTGCGCGCACACTCGCCCCTCCCCCTCCCCCTCCCTTCGCCCGCGTAAGAACAAACGCATGACAAACGCTGTCTCCTCTCGTGCTTTGATGGAAGACTCGCGGCACCTGCCAGCTGCGTCCATGCGCCACCGCTCGGGAATTTTTCTTCGCTGGGGGCTGCTCCTCTCGTAAGTATGAGCATGGAGCAGAGGGGGCGTGGAGATGGAGCCTTATGTAATGGACGTTCCAGCTTTGTGCAGAGGGGAGTCGGGGCGGGAGAATTGATCTAGTACGCGAACTGAAGATTCATTCATTGATTTCTGGCCCCGCAACGACTATGGTCATTAATCCCGTAAGTGTAGTGTATGTATTATCGTTGATCGTGGCTGTGATCTGGTTGGCAAGATCGGGGGCCGACCTGCACGCGGGGTTTTCTCCAAGTATCTCCCTCTCTCAGGGCCCCAGCCGGAACACGCTTTAAGAAAGAGTGGAGGATAGGAAGAGGAAGGAAAGATTGGGCGCCGTCTGTGGCCCGTTTGTTAGGGTACCGCTCCGGCATTCGCCTGGCGTTGATCGGAGAAACCACGGAAAACTACCGATCAGAGCAGCCGGCCGCTAGAATTCCTCTCCATACAGCGGCTGAATTCGTCCTAACTATCTAGCTAATGTTGAAAATCTACCGTCGAGAGTAGAACCCTAGGACCTCCCGGTCAGAGACACTGCATCGGACTGAAGTAAACAAACCTATTTGACCGGTTACCTATTACATCTTATGCAGTTACAGTGGCGCACAGGTCATTGCACTTCAACTGCAGCAATATAATGGAGATGCAAACTGACATTCTTCATCGGATGTGGGTTTGTCGACAAGGGTTCAAGATTTGATTTCTCGGGGTACTGGTTTCCCGTTCGTATTTCGAGGGAAAGAGGCCCTAGAAAAGTGATGTATAAAACAGTGAAAGTTGATTTTGAACACGTACTGTTTAGCCTGTCTTTATTGATCTCGCTGAGATGTTTGTTTCGTGGTTTTCGGTTTCTCAAGTCAGATTTCGTAATGCACAAAATATAGAAAGGTCACTCTCAATGTTAGTGACCCTTTCAAAATTCTCAATTCGGTGATAAATATCTTACCGTCAGAGTGAAACTGCGCGTGGGCATGTTCTGAGGAGGATTAGTGATTAACATGCATCAATAGTTCGACAGATAGGAAAGATTGATGTGAAAGTTGAGTTTTCACCGGAGTTAATTGGTTCTGGGAACTTTTCAGTGCTTCCCCAAAAGGTGCACAGAATGGTAATAGCATATTGCTGTTCATGGCGTTTGCTTTCAGACATGTGCTCTATTCGCGCTCTTAGCCAGAATGCCTAGCGGATGCGGGACCCCGGAATACCAATATTAAAAATACCACAAAAAGGAAAGAAAATACAAAGCGAGGCTTAATATGACCAGTTTGGGCAAATGTGCTTCATAGACGTACAAGTTGATCTTTGTTTTTGTACCACCAAAAATTGAAGTATATAAAACATTAAATATACATTCGCTTTTGAGTAGCTCCCCCCCCCCCCATCTCTCTCAATAATTGTAAAATAACATAGGATGCAGTCTCCGAAGTCGAAGATTCTGATCCCTGACCTTTGTCAACTCTGCCTAACAAACTGTAGAAGAGACGACCTTTGTGTCACTTTAGGCTGGTCGGTCGGTCGGTCGGTCTGTCTGTCTGTCTCTCTGTAGGTGGGCGTCTCATAATCTGAGCGACCGTCTCCTTCGCGATCCGTCCTTGTCTCCGACCGTCTGCCTTTTCCATTATCGTCTCCGCTAGTATTCTAACCGCCATCTCCCCCGCCATCTCCCCCGCCATCTCCCCCGCCATCTCCCCCGCCATCTCCCCCGCCATCTCCCCCGCCATCTCCCCCGCCATCTCCCCCGCCATCTCCCCCGCCATCTCCCCCGCCATCTCCCCCGCCATCTCCCCCGCCATCTCCCCCGCCATCTCCCCCGCCATCTCCCCCGCCATCTCCCCCGCCATCTCCCCCGCCATCTCCCCCGCCATCTCCCCCGCCATCTCCCCCGCCATCTCCCCCGCCATCTCCCCCGCCATCTCCCCCGCCATCTCCCCCGCCATCTCCCCCGCCATCTCCCCCGCCATCTCCCCCGCCATCTCCCCCGCCATCTCCCCCGCCATCTCCCCCGCCATCTCCCCCGCCATCTCTCCCGCCATCTCTCCCGCCATCTCCCCCGCCATCTCCCCCGCCATCTCCCCCGCCATCTCCCCCGCCATCTCCCCCGCCATCTCCCCCGCCATCTCCCCCGCCATCTCCCCCGCCATCTCCCCCGCCATCTCCCCCGCCATCTCCCCCGCCATCTCCCCCGCCATCTCCCCCGCCATCTCCCCCGCCATCTCCCCCGCCATCTCCCCCGCCATCTCTCCCGCCATCTCTCCCGCCATCTCTCCCGCCATCTCTCCCGCCATCTCTCCCGCCATCTCCCCCGCCATCTCCCCCGCCACATCCACCTCCGCGCCGTCACGCCTTCACCAGAGCCGTCCAGCCTTCAGAGCCGAGGTCCAGCGTCGCGGCGGCCAAGAGGCGTGGGCCTAGCAAGTGCCGCTGCCCACCCGATCTGCCGCATTTGTGTTCACGCGCGCACGCACGCGCGGCTATTTCGGCCGCTTCCGTGTCGCCGCCGCCATCGCTCAGTACTCCGCATTCGCCGCAGGCGGCGATTCGAAAGAAGCTGCAAGTGAGATTTCGACCGACCGGTTTGGAAAGCCAGATGTTTTGTGTTCCTTTCGTGCTCTAGACTAACACGTAATCAGATGGAGAATCAAGTGGATACCAGTTTTACTGTCCCAAATTGGAGTGCCTCACAACTTCAAACAAGGCGTCGAAAACAAACGTCAGTGTTGCAAAAATTCCTTATTGATTTAATAAGGAATTATCTTTTTCTATTATACAAAATTATTTGATACTCAAAACGCAAACAGGGACACTTCCTTAAGAAAATTCACTATATCTTATCTCGTAATGGAGGAATGATTCTAAATATGCAGAAAATGAAACGGTTCTAGTAGACTAATTTTTAACAAAAATGGAAATAAATTAAGGATCAGAAAAGGTGGATCCATATCGTATACCACGTAATATCTGGAGACAAGAAAATTGTCATTATTTGATTTCAAGTGATTTCTCATGCGCCAGTAATTCTATTTGTAAATCCCAATGAAAAGAAAATTATTCTTAGTACTTTACACGTCTGAATTGAAATAAAGTTCATGTAAGAGATGGATAATTTAATTCCAGTTTAAAAGATCCAACATTGTTGAACTTAACGGAGCCTGTAGCCACTTGCATGTCCAATGACTGCAGTCGTCATAAATCAGTCTTCTGCGACCGGTTTGCTTCCGTCCCTGAAGGTGCTGTGTCAAGCATTGTCAATCTTTTCTTGAGAGCGCGCCAGGTTGTGTTTCTTGCGTCTGTTCTCCCTGACGACATTTCTATTTCCTTACCTACGTCGCCGTTGAACGCGTCGCCGGGTAAACAGTCGTGCTTACCCAAGTGGCGTTACCTGGAAAAACATTCTGGTGTTCATCATTTCAATGCGAGGCGAATGAAATTATCGATAATTGAAAAGCATGCGCCCACGGGCGGTCCTAAATATTGCGAAAGCATTTTTAGGAATTATTTTTTTAAATTAAAAAAATATTCAGTTTGGAAAATAGGTAATATCTTTGCTTAGATTCTTAGTCCCCTTAAACTTTCTGACCGAGTCACCCAGATGCAAAATAGTAAGCACGCTGTATGACGTTCTTTTAAATTTATGGCCACTCGTGTAGCCATGTTAAAAAGTTGCCCTACTTTGGAAGAATACCAAACATTAACCTGCTCTCCACGTTAATTGGGTCTCTTCATATTCATGTCATAGTTTATATAGTATCAGCCAGCACACACAATTTCTTCACTGAAGTTAAACGACTTGCTCCAGGTGGTTCATCGTAATCCATATTATATTCTGTCCGACCAGTGACAATTTCAAACATTTGATATACGCTGGATGACTGAAATAAAATGTTTGATGTGACAAACGCTTATTGAATTCAGATGTCCATAATGCTTCATTCTCCGAATTTTGAAATAAAGTACTAAGAATGTAAGATGCGTAGATAAGTAAGATGTTTACGTGAAACACCTTACTTGTGCGTTTTGCGCCTCCATGTTCTTTTCACAATAACTTGTTTACTGACTACTGGCTTTTGTAAAAGAAACCCAAGAAGTTTTGAGTTTCCCAAGTTTGAGAAACCCAAGACTTATTGTAATTCACTGCTAAAAGAAAATCGCTTTTCTAAATGTTAAGCGCACTGAAAATGATAGTTGGGGAAAAAGAAATTACGAGTACAAATTTGGATAAATTGCCCATTGAATGGTGCATAAATTTCTTTCAACATTCTCTCAGCTCGAATCTTCAAATTCGTACGCAAAAAGTCCCCACGGGGCCACGCGCGCCCCCTTGATTTTCATTTCTTAGAAAAGTGAAAGTACACCTTAGGCTTCTAAAAAAAAAAGTATAATTAAATGGTCATATTTCTGAGTTTTCTTATATTATTTTTTCTCTACTTATTGGTTTTGATTTTTATTCTACATTATCGCAAGTACGAGTGGGAATGGCAAACAAACATCCATGTTTTTATAGCTTCGATATTTTCCACCAGAAACATCGATATATTAACATTGATGTTTTGTTTTCGGTGTTTTTTAGATCGATTTATTTTTCAGAAACATCGGTTTAAAAAAAAGGTTTTTTTAATGAGTTCTACGTGGTAATATCGTTATACTGCATTATAAACATTACCTGTATATTTATTAGAAAATTAAGGTGACAAAGAAAGTTAAGGCAGAATATACTTTATACTAATGGTTAGGTAAAATGAATATTAGATACAGGACGTTTTACTTTGATGATTTAAGAATGAAGGTGAATGAATAGAATAGCAAAACACGATGTCCTTTATTTTGTACTTCCTTCTTTGTATTCGTTATAAACATTAACGTATTACCTACTTGCGACCAAACAATAAAATATGCTGCGATTTCATTTGATTACTCCAATTAAAAATTGAAACAGAATGGGAAAATACTATTTGTTTTATATTCAAAATATCGAAACATCTATGTTTTTATCGATGTATCGAAAAAATTTACCATCACAATGTTCGAGCTCTCGCAGTGCCGAGGAACGATGAAACCAAAGAGGCAGTTCTCAAGTGGGAGGCCACTCCCCGCGTCTTCCGACATGTCCATGTGTCAGGCGAGCGAGCCCTCACTCGTTCGCTCACTCACTCACTTTCTCGCCGGGGAGAGAGAGAGAGGTTTTAGGCCGGGGCAGCAGGTGAAAGTGGCGTCGATCGGTGCGCCCGCCGGCCACGGCGTGGGGCGGGGAGAAGCGATGTTCGGGGCGGGCTGAGAGACGCGGGGTTGGGGTCGGGGCGGGGCGGGGCGGCGCGGGGCGGGGCGGGGCGGCGCGGGGCGAGCAGAGAGACGTGGGGTTTGGGGCGGCGCGGCGTGGGGCGGGGTGGGGAGGGGAGAGAGACGCGGGGTTTGGCGCGGCGCGGCGCGGGGCGGGGCGGGGCGGGCAGAGAGACTTGGGGTTTGGGGCGGCGCGGAGCGGGGCGGGGCGGGGCGGGCAGAGAGACGCGGGGTTGGGGTCGGGGCGGGGCGGGCAGAGAGACGTGGGGTTTGGGGCGGCGCGGCGCGGCGTGGGGCGGGGCGGGGAGAGAGACGCAGGGTTTGGGGCGGGGCGGGGCGGGCAGAGAGACGCGGGTGTCGGAGCGGCGCGGCGCGGCGCGGCGCGGGGCGGGGCGGGGCGGGCAGACAGAGAGAGCGGCCGGCGTCGGGGGCGGCCCTGGCCTTCGCCGCCCGCGGAGGCCACGCGCCGGCCTGGTCCGAGAGGTGCGGAGCAACGGAACCGGGTCGCGAACGTGCACGCTGCCGGTGCCCACAGCGGTGCCATTGTGTGTTCGCAGCGTGCGGTGTCGATTTCGTTCGCGCCGCCCCGAGAGAGAGACACGTACGTAGGGCTCCGTGAACCGAAGCTCTCCAGGAGCTCCATTGTTTTACCTGGAGGGAAGGAAATTCCGATGCGGTCCGGTTATTTCCTTTCACTGCACTGTACTGCAGTTTCGATGTCTAACGATGTTGCAAATGGTGTTGTGGATCAAGATTGGATTTGGTTGGGCACTGCCACATTTGTGGCTTTCATGTTTTAGTTCACACTTTCAAAAGGTGTTTTAATAAAGTTTAGAGGAAGTAATACTTGCTGTGTTCTCTCAAAAAATGTAGTTGTTCCAAATACTTTTGATTCACATCTCTTTGCGAACCATTCATTTTTGCGCCCTGAACCATCCACTGAGCCCATTCTGGTAATACGTGAATGAAGTTCAGTTTGGTGTGATGATTTGCCGTATGTTCATAATTTTCATCTTAATCAATGCGGCAGATCCTTGAATTACATTACAGTTTGTGTCTTCTAATTGCCTTCCTAATTAAGTGTCAGCTAATTGTATTGTTTTCTCTCTTTTGTGGCACTGATGCAAATTTGCTTCGAACATTGAAAATACATTACCACAATTTTAATTCCTTAGAGCGCACTTTTAGATTTCGCTGAATGGCTTTGGAATTTCGTAAATAATTATACGACATGCTGAAGTATAGGGAGATATTGCAAAGAATTCCAATCGAGCTCTAAATTATCGCACTGTGTAAAATTTTTCAGATTTCACGGAACGATCTTTTTATAATTCCGCACCTCAACGCAATCAGGCACATTGATAATGTTCGTATCTTTCATATTTATTTCACTAGCTATTTTAATGGCGTTTTTTTCTTTTCGTTTGCTTACTTAAGCTGCCCTCGTTTAAATTTGACATTATCGAAGATGGTTTATACATTTACATTCTCTCGATCCATGAACATGCAAGCGCATGTGAAGTGACACACATGAGTTCACGTTTCTAGAGCCCGCATTACCACTCCCTTTCTGCCGTAGCTTCGTTTTATTCCGTTTTCTCCGTGCATTTATAATATGGTTTTCCTTTTTCTCTTATAGTATCACGTTCCGCGCTAGGTTTTTTGCGATTCTGCCCTGGCATCACGTCAATTGCGGTCTCGGGAGGCGCCGTGGAACTGGCTCTGTCCGCGAAACTGCCTCGCGAAACGACCAAGCGAATGCTACTGGACGTAAGTCCGCGGGGTTATTACCGAGTAAAATTGCAATACAGCGTTATTGATTGGCTCGCTGAAATCGAACGTGAGAGCGGCTCGTAAAAACAGCGCCTTCTCTGGACTAGCCAAATGGTTCTCGTATGACTTCACTGAATGCCCCTCGCTTTCTTCAGAATGTCGTCAATTGATATAAATAGTATTATACAAGTCGTTCAACCTTGGAACTATCTCACTGAAAGCAATACTTTATTGGAACACTAGAAAGGACAGAACTCAACTCAACTTTAAGTGTAGTGGCATTCAGAATTTTTTTTAAAACAAATGTAATAGTGAAATGACAATTTGTATTCCATCATTTTTACAATTTTAGTATTTCATCATTTCTGCTTCCAAATGCCTGTAAAATCGAGAGCGTTCGTCCAAGTAATGCTTCGTCACCGCGTATCCTTAAATGGTTGCCAACGTGGTGCGCGAAGAACAAATTCAATCCGAATCGGAGCCAGCGGAGAAATACGCTGGGCAGGGGGGGGGGGGGCACTCCATCCCATCGCGCCGGCTCGTTCCGCCCGCCCAAGGCGAGCTGAGGCGCTGGCCGTGATGGCGTGACGTCACACGATTCTCATCTTGTAAAGCAAATGGAGGTATGCGACGGCGGCGTCCGTCTCTCGTGGGACCGTGGGCGGCGGCAATGCGCCAGCCAGCCTACAAAGCTGGCGTATACCGACTGCATCCCGCGGTCAGCTTTTCTTAAGCAGTTTAGCGACCTCCCCCCAAAGGCATAGCCCGACTGCATCCCGCTGTTTTCCTCCTTAGTGCTTAGATTGTTGCACATGAATCGATTTTAATTTATCCACTTCTGTCTGCTTTCAAGAAGCGTTTGAATGTCTCTTTAGAGCACTGCCAACGTTGAAAATCACTACTTAAGAGATTGTGGAAATCCAAACATGAAATCTCGTAACACGAGCATCTTCTTACCTCGCTGACTTAATGTACACAATTCCGAAGATTCAGCCATGTTCTCGCCTATGTTCGAGGTTTTCTCTCGACTGGTGCGAGAACATATACGAATACACGCGCTACTTATGAATGTAATATTAAACTTTTTATTCCTTCCGAAACCCCTGATGAACGAAACACGATACAGCCGGGCTATGCCTTTTCAGGTAACGGAAAGGGAATGGGTGAGAGAAAACTGACAGAGGGATGCAGTCGGGCGATTCCCCGCAAAGCGGCTCTGCTCGGCGCGGTGCTGTCTCTGTCGCTGTGACATAACTCCCCTGGGGCTGCCGCATCCGCTGCCACCGTAAAGGTTATCTCACCCCCTCCCGCTTGCCTTCCACTCCCACGGTGGATGTCTGGGAGCGCTAGATGCGGGTGTGTTGTAGTGAGGCCGTTGGAAATTGTGGAAACATTCTGCAGAAGTCATTTGCGATTCGGGTGCATTCACTGTTGGAAAGTAGCTCACATTGGTCGTCAGACGTCACTTAAAAAGTACTAATATAGTACTAGTAGAAATATTTCAAATATTTCAAATTTTTCACTAAATTGAAATTTTGTTTGTATATACGATTATACGTTCTGAAATTAAGAGTGTGTGAACTATACGGTACGGTAACGTAGCCACATCATCTTATCGTGTGTGTAAATCACATCATCTTACTTTGTGTGTGTAAATCCTTGTGAAAATGTTTTCGGTTCTCCGACCGACATTACCTTCAAATGAAATAAGTCGACCTGTAATATAGATTTGATGACCTAAACGTATTATGTTTACAAGTACTTTCGTGCACTATATGAGCTTACAAATATTGAATGTTAGTGATTTTATAATGGTGTTGACACTGTAAATCGTAAAATATTTTTTCTAGATAAAATTCAAGTTCTACGTGTTCAAAACCAATTATCCTTTTCATCCGATGAAAGCAACATTCGTTGTTTGAGAGCATCGGATTAAGTGCCCAAGTGATGTCGCCGCTGGCATTGTGACGTGCTTACGGATCTACGGCGAAGACATTTTTTAAACGTTTACATGAAAAATATCATACTAGATATGTATCTATTGGCTGGTGTACGTACGTTTTGGAGTGAATACTATTTGGCGCCCCCCTCTAAAGAGTCGCGTGTCAGTAGCCATGTGATCCATCACCGAAGGACTCCGGCCGGTGCAATTACGGTGAAGAAATTCCTCTTGCTTATATAACGTGACATTGGTTGCCTCAGGAGCGTACGCGTCTTCGGTAAACACGGCGGATTCCGCGGTGCATGTGTATAAAACCATTGAATGTCTTGAGCGGATTTTGACTTGCCAACGCGTCGACGAAACAGCTTCCAGGCGCAGCGGCGCACGGTCAGCGGACGTCATCTGTGGCTAGCCCGTTACCAGTGACAACTGGGTTCTCAAGTAGGCGAAAAGTTTTTCATGTCAACAGCCCACTTATCCGACCTGACTGTGCTTACGACAGATGGCTTGAAGTATTTATTGTAATGGTGTGGAGTGTAGCTCTTTGTAATGCTGCTGGGTTAATCTTGTTTAATGAGACCTGAGTTAACATCACGTAAATCAATTGTGCCAGGACCGGAAGGCGTAAATTTGTTAATTACCATTTTGGAAGAGGGAAGTTACGCGAGGTTGAAAATAAAAAAGTAGGAAAGTATTCTCAAGTATTTCCGTTTTGTATGTTTTTTGTATTATACGACTTGTGATTCAATTAATTTCAATATTTACAAGTACATGATTTTAAAAGAACATTTACTAAGTTATCACTTTTTTAACACTTAAATATAAAAAAGGGATGTTTTTTCGAATAGTAATTTAATTACTTCTCAGACGAAACGTATAGTTAATGAAAAGTTAATAATATAAATCAAGTCACGTACCTTGAACTTCATCTACTATTCAATATGTACTTTTTATCAACTTCCAAAAATAGGCTTCTACTTTAAACGAGATGACCTACACAGCGACGTCGACAAAAAATAAGCAAGATGGTATGTTCGCTATCGTGTGCACAGTACATTTGAACTGGCACCAGGCAAACCTTGTCGATGCAGTTAAAGTCAGACATCTCGTGTTACTTTTCCTTTGTACATCATCCGCTTCTGGTGCATCAGCCAGCCACAGAGCTTAAACGCCGCTGGCTCCAGTGAAAATAAATCTGCGCTTATAAAAGTGATTCTCCCTGCTTTCTGTGTTGGAAGGCGATTAGTTGATTAAGATGGAAAATAAAAAGTTACGAACCAGATATCGTACAGTACAATGCCCCTTTCCTTTTCCAAATGACGGCCTAATGAAGGAGTTTGTAAATGTAAATAAGAGTAAGGATGTGAGGTGATATCTTATTCCAAGTAATCATTTGTGCTATGTGTAAGTAGGTATTTGTGTCATGTAGAACAGAAATTGTATTATGTAACGAAAGAAGATGACTTGAGTATTTTTTTTTTGTCCCAGAAAATGTTTGTCATAAAACACAAACGAAAAAAGTTCTAATCTATTTTTTGATGTGTCAAGAATAAATTTGTTCTGTGTACAAGAACAGAGTAAACAAACTTCTACATAATAGGTTATTTCAGAACATGTATATGTAAAGTCCTCTCCATTCAACGAATGGATTTTTCCTGTTGCGTCCTTTATAAATGTTGTAATCTCAAACGACTACTCTTCCCTCGATCTCCAAAAATAGTTCACGATCTCTTAAATTTACGTTGTGATAGCGTGAGAGGGCGCAATTGGCAGGTTCGAGTGCCTGCAGAAGAGGCGATGAGGGAGCTCTCGTTGGCGCCTGCAGCTTCGCCTTGGCTACGCAGGAAGCTTCGAGTCAAGGTCGGGCTGCGCTGCTTTTTATGGAGGAAGTTGCTAAAAGCAGTCTATTCCGGATGCCGTAATGGCATATCCTCTGCACCTGGCGGTAAAGATTTAAAATTAATATAAAGTGAATACGGAGTACTTGAAGCTTAGGATTTCAAGGTGAAAGTATTAAAGTCAGAGTTCGGGTGAATTGTAACATTTTTGCCAGCAGAACGCTGGATAAGAATTGAGGCGCTCAGGATAATACCGGCAGTTCCCAACCGAACTCGCATTTTGAGATAAAATATGACGATAAACTCGTACCATATACCTGTCATATGCTGAAAAATCAAATGAATTTGGTTATGGCAAAACCCTCAAATTTGTCCGAAGTTTACGAGATGTGACAGAAAACAGAAAAAGTCGTTTTCGGTTGGAGATGGGCAGTTATTATTCTGAGCGACTGAATTTAAGGGTGCCGAAATTATCTCACACTTGAGATACGAAATAGAGGAAACAGCGTTCGCAGAGAGGATGTGAGAAAATAACTCATAGAAAATGTTCACGCGGAACAAGTCTAACAAGTGCTGATATGGTCATATTACTTCTACTTGCAATACGATATATTTGTTTGCTCGTCGTGATCGTGTAAGTGGAGGATATAATTCTCGAATAATTAGCATTATTTCTTGAGCAATATTTCCTCCTGTAGCTTTTAAGAGCTAGCGAGAGTATGCTTTTCCTGGAGATTAATTAGAACGACATCGTGCGGGTCGTGGGATAAGTAGTGTCAGCGTCTTGCTCATAGTTTGTTTTGCGGCTCGTGTTCGCATTCAAGAAAAGAGTGTAACGCATTCGCATTTTAGAAAAGAGTATAACGAAGTGTGTGAATCATGGTAATTGGATTACATTCTGCTGTGAATGCTATCACAACGTTTGAGTTCACTTGCGGTTGAAATTACATTCCCAATTTAGGAAACGCAAATGTAAAATGTAGGACATGTTGCCATTCGTGTCGTGTTCGAAGGTGGATTGGTTATTTTGTTTCATTTCATTTTCTTCAGATGTACGTAAATAATCTAAATGAAAACCTTCGAAATTAGAATTAGTTGAATTGTGTTATATAATTTCACGTCTGAAATCTTTCAGATTTGTGCGACTTAAATATTTTGAGATTCTGCAGAAGCCTCAAACTCTAGCCAGGTAGCATTCGGACTCCCCCCGTCTGTGGGCAGGCTTTCGCAGTCTTTTGTAGGTGCGTTCGAGCGTCTCGAGGCGGGGCGATAGCGGCAGCGTGGTGGCTGCATGGCGGCAACGCCGGCAGCGGGAGACGATGCCAAGCCGTTGCGGCGGCGACCGCGACCCGCGCCAAGTTGCACATCCTCGATGACTGCATACTGCTCTTCGCCCCGCACCGCCCCGCCCCACCCCGCTCCGCCCCACCCCGCTCCGCCTTGCTCCCTCCCCGCCTGCCCTGCTCCACCCCACCCCACCCGGACCGCCTTGCCCGCCCCGCCCCGCCCCGCCCCGCTCTACCGCCCCTCCCGCCCCAGCCCAGCTACTCCGCCCCTCCCTGCCCCGCCCCCTCATGCCGTCCCGTCTCGTCCCACTCCGCCCCGCCCACCGTCGATTCACGAGATAATGGCCCCTGGCAAATTGCTCCGCCTGCCCCCCCCCCCCCCCGCGGGAGTGCCCGCAGCGCAGCGCGGCGCGGGGAGGCGGTGCAACCGTTGCAGCGCTGCAGGCTCTCGCCAGCGCCACGCCGTGGTTCGATATGCTGCAGGCACCTACGCTCGACCTTTGCCCATGTTAAATGCATTTCGCGGGCGAGACCGAAATGCGCTCAAGGCACCACTACTGCCCCGGCTCTCATAGTCTCTAAAAATGAACCTTAGCGAATTTGGAAATTCTTGTACATTTTCGGAAAAAATGACCGAATAGCAAACTTACGCCCGTTGCCTATTCGAAATTTGGAGAACGTGACTTACAAGTGAAGAGCTAAAGTCGCTCCAAAAATGAATTCTTGCCTATCTCTTAACTTCGAACTCCTTTCAATTAGGCCCATATGTTTTCTGCTAAATTGATATCAGTTTTGATGTACGTAAATTATAGCTTTTCAGTGTCTCAGGACCCTGCAAGACGGCATTAGTAACCATGCTTATTGTGAGGTAAGTTAAACAGATAAATGTTTGTGAAAGAAGGCTTGCGTTTATGCTAAATTATTTCAATGTTTTAATATTAAAAAGTGCAAAATTTACCCAGATTTATCTTCACTAAATCAACGCATATTTATATATTCGGTTTTTAAGTGTCGAAATAAATGGGCCGTGTATGAACTTAGACGAGACCTTGGTCGATAAGTAATGTGCGATTGCGCCCTAGAAATCCCTATGAAGATTTATTACACACATGCTGCAATGAATGAACCAATTCTTAACCTCTCATATCCAGTGATGTAACATCCTTATGGAGACGTGAGTTGGATCTACAGCACTGAGTACGTAGTTGGCCAAGAATCGTACGTTTTATTTGGAGATTTGTGTTCGCACTGCAATTGTTATTTAGAAAACGGGCTCACCAGTTAGATGCCTGTTCGTCTTACGCACTGCTTAATGTTAAAAGGCAAATTGTAGCAATTTCAGGCGTTGATATTTATACAATAAACGACAGAAAAGCGATCCCGCAAAGTACATTTTAGTAGTAAAAATAAAGAAAAATATTTTTAAAATGTGCAACGTTTAATGTTTTATAATTGCTTAATTAATCGTAAACGCAAATTACCCGAGAGACGAGGACAAGAAAACCAAACCGAGGTTTGAAGTCAAGACAATACCCAAAAAGTAGCTTCAATTTCTCGTCGATACTACGGCACCTGCAGTGACCTTAATTTCGTCACTTCAATACGTTTTCCTTGTTCACCGTATTTCCTTTGTATGCAAAATAGTTTCTTAGAGGGCGTCCCAACTAGAACAGCTGACTTTTAAAACCACCAGACGTACGTTTAAAATCGTACTCCCCACCCCCACCCTTCCGAGCGATGCACCAACCACTAGCAAACGCATGTGTGAAGCCCGCCTGTGCATTCGGTAACTTCTTTTTTTTTTTAAGCGTCATGTCCAGAGCACGCGGGAGTTGAGTTGGCGCCGGGGCGAATGCCGTTACATCCAGTCAACATTACGTCGCGACGATGCTGCCTTCTGCCTTCAGCCTCCCCCGCGCCTCCTCTCGACACTCTGGACGTCGGCCAGTCCCAGCGCCGACCCCCTGCCCCCCTCGGCCCATCTTCCACCCCCCCCCTCCACCACCGCCTCTGCCGCCGCACTGTGGGCGGCTTTCCAGAATTAGCTGGACCAAATTATTTCGTCACCGCTTCCCTGCGAATTTTCAAGGAATTACATAGCCGCGGTATAATGACCGACGGAAGCTGACTCGATGGTTAACAAATCTGGAAAAAGGGATGATACATTTTCTTTCAGAAGACACGTAGTTTTTGAAACTCTTGTTTCCGAAATATATTTTTGGTAACGTACTGTTATTATACCTGCGGAGTCAGAAGGTTCTCCCTGGTTAGTTCCGAAAACAATCACTGAAATCACGAGGAAGAAAACATTACGATTCATATGGGCTGCTACTGTTTTCTTACAAACTGCATTACTATTTTAAACATTTCATAACTTTATTAAAAGTGTGCTTAATTGGTTTTGTGCTTTGTTGCCCTTACGAAGGTACTTCATAAGAAGAGGAAGTTATGTAGGCCCGGAAAAGGCGAATTTTCGGCAGACAAACTCTTACTGCTGGGACCTGGTAACGAAAAAGTTGATAAATCCTGTTGCTAAATATATGAGAAAAAAATCTCTAACACGTGGTGTAGTGAAATACCATGTTTAGTCGCTCTGCGATACCGAAAAAATAGTGTGGCGGGAAAACGTCTGTATGTCTGTCTATCCATCCATCTGTCTGTGGTCAACGGTAGCGTTTAAACCGTTCAGCCGATTTTGTTCAAAATTGATATTCCCTAGTCGATCTGAATGAATAAAGTCGAGGCTTTAGCAGCTTCAAACTGATGTTTTCATTTTTGAGGATACTTTACATGAACGCTCGAGCATTTTAAAAAGCTTTTCAAAAATGGCGTCAAATTTGTTGATCATCCTTTGTTTTTAGATAGCGTGTAGGACGCTTAAGAGAATAGTGTAAGTCTCAAGTTCGTTGAAATGCCAGATTTTTTGACAATTTCAAATGTGCAATCTTCCTGCAACTGTTATATTGAACATGGAGATTATTTACTTTTATTAAATCTGTTCCTTAAAGACGTATATTTAAATAAGTTCGTGTTCAATTTTTCGAAACTCTGTAATTTTTGTGGAATTTGTCGCAAAATATAGGCAATTTAGAAAAATTATAACCTTTTTTTTAAACCGCCTTAATTTCTTTTTTTAAATTTCCATGGATAGAAGAAGGTATGCTTAAAAGAATGGCAAGAGTCTAATTTTCGTCGACCTCTCTGAACTTTCGAAATTTGCAAATTTAGAAATAATGCAAATAGTGTTATTTCTATATACAGTATGTTTTATTTCTATGTATTTATATAGTTCTAGAACATCAGCCTGCGTGCTTATATTTGTGAATAATTTGCAACGGCGAAAGGTTCTTTTAATAAATGTCAAAATACAGGCATGATGGCGTGGACCCAAATTAGAGAAACGTACGGATCAGCCCACGAGAGGCCTCTCATCGATCCGACAAGTTGATACCGGCGAATCACATTCAAACGTCGAGACGTATGATTCATTTAGGAAACTGCCATTTATTCTTCAGCGATGTTATTACGGGCTATGAGTCACAGGAACCATTGACTTAAATGGTTGCGTATCTGTTCGTCCACATGTCGCATTGCTTCCACACCCGCACTCAGGATGTTTTCCCCTCATTCGAATATCCGCTTCCCGCACCCGCAGCCATCAGCTGCGATGTCTGTGGACCGTCAGCGATATGCGCGCGCGCGAGCGAATATTTGCTTTTCTGCGTTTGACGAGGGCGCTCGAGCGCGGAAACGGCCCGCGGCGTTTCCGCGCCGGATACAGCCAGAGGGCGCCCATCAACCCACCGCCCGCCAGACCGCTCGTCCTTCGCCCCCACCAACGCACCATCCGCCCACACCGCTTTGCGCCCGATAGCCGACCAGCCCACCCTCGCACCCGCCACTCACCAGCTCACCCTCGCACCCGCCAGGTGACCAGCCCACCCTCGCACCCGCCACCTGACCAGCCACCATCAACTCACCCTCGCACCCGCTAGCCAACCAGCCCACCCTCGCACCCGCCACTCGCCAGCTCACCCTCGCACCCGCTAGTCAACCAGCCCACCCTCGCACCCACCAGCCAACCAGCCCATCCTCGCACCCGACAGCCAACCAGCCCACCCTCGCACCAGCCAGGCAACCAGCCCACCCTCGCACCCGACAGCCAACCAGCCCACCCTCGCACACACCAGCTCATCCTTACAGGCGGTTCAAGGCATCAACTGATGTCACTGCAGTGCCTTTGACTGGATATCTTAAGATTTGTATCACGATGATAGGATTTTCGATACTAGCTTCATAGCTAGGTTGACTTCAACCACTGTCTGGAGAATTCTAATGGCTTGGTGCGGGTCTCGGATCGCGTCCCATCTTTCCTTCTTCCTTGTCCTTTCCTCACTCCCTACTTAGACTCAGTGGCATGAGCTACCACATAAGTCGGGAACGTAGAGCTTGTCCCGGTTGCCACGCTGGTGGGAGATCTGGTTGGGGAAAACCCAACAAGGCGGCGTATGTCGGCGCCGAATCTCGCCAGCCAGCGGGGAAAGATCACCGCCACTTTCCGCTATAAAACTCATGCATTACACTGACGAGTCTGACTTCAGCATTTGTTGCTCCCGGAATAATCAATCAAACCCTCTCGCCTACCACCCAACCTGTTGTTCGCTCGCCCTCGCGCCCACCGTCCGCGTTTCCACTAGAGATGCCACATCGATAACAAAACATCGATATTAAAAATACATGGACTAAAAACAGTCGATGTTTTTCAACATTGATGTTTTTAGATTGCTTTAGTAACTTCTGACATTAAATTCGTGTGCATTAAAATTTAATAGGAATGTTCCCTATGTATCAATTCGCCGAATAAAGGTACAAAAAAAAGGAGTCGACCCGACGCTTACAGCGTATTTGTTGCCCACATCTCAATTTGCGAAATTAATGTGAAGAAAGAGGAAATGCAACGGCGTGGAAGTCATCGCGGGCGAGAGAGTTTGGTCGATGCAGGTAGAACAAGTCGCGTTCCTTTGGTTCCAACACAAAAACTAGTGTTACAATGTTTTATTTCATATTTTCACTTTTACAGTATAGTGATCATGGGATTTTTTTTTCATTTAGAAACAAAGAATGAGAAAAAAAATCGACGTTGAAAAAAAACATCGGCGTCAATAGATCGATGCTTAAGACATCGATGTTTCTACAAAAAAACATAGACATGGATGTCGCGTCCGTAGTTTCCACCCGCCGGCGTGCGCGCTCACGCTCGCTCCCTCGCGGCCGCTGATCTAGGGCGCGAATATTTGCGTCGCGGGGAGGAGCCGTCGCGCCGGGAAGCGGATCGCGCGGGTATTTATAGGGCAGCGCCGCCGCCGCCGCCGCCGCCGCCGCCGCCGCCGCCGCCGGCTGCGGAGGAGATGGCCGAGAGGCGCGTGCGGAGGTAAAGCGGCGCGGGCGGGATGGGATGGGATGAGACGGGATGCGACGCGGACGGGATGGGATGGGATGGGATGCGATGGGATGGGACGAGACGGGATGGGATTGGATGTGATGCGATGGGATGCGACGAGACGGGATGGGATGGGATGCAATGCGACGGGATGGGATGCAATGCGACGGGATGGGATGCGATAGGATGGGATGGAATGCAATGAGCCGTGATGGGATGCGATGGCGACGGGATGGGATGGGATGCGATGCGACAGGATGGGATGCGATGCGACAAGATGGGATGGGATGGGATGCGATGCGACGGGATGGGATGGGATGGGATGGGATGCGATGCGACGGGATGGGATGGGATGGGATGGGATGGAGTGGTGTGGTGATTGGGAATGGAATTGCCTTGATCTGCGAGATGGGCAGGCGCGGGTCCTGCCTATGCCTTGGAAGGGGGCAGGGAAGAGCCTCCTAGCTTGAGGTGGGTGGTGTGGATCGGGAGCGCGTGCGAATGTTGCTCTTGGGCACGTGCTCCAGTGAATAGAACGTACTGCCAAATGCAAATCTGCCCTTACCCGATGCCATTGCGCACTAATCGATTGCCTGTACCGTCGGCAATAAAGTACATTGTAAATGTAGTAGTCGAGCTCGAATATTTTTCTCCACGAGAATTTTTTTTCGTTACTTTGGTAATCAAGTAACTTTTTTATTATAATTTGATCATATTTGGGTTTGAAGTTTGAAAAGAATATTTTCAGACATGTTTAGCAAATAATGCCCAAAATACAATTGTGAAGGAAGTTGATCTGAGACTCAGTGTGAGTCGCGGTTAGAAATGATTGTGCTTGGTGAGGGAAGAAAGAATATTAATGATACTGATTTGGGCAACCCTTGTCTAGCGGCGAACGTAGAAGTGAGCAGGTGAGCAGTTCCTGTACTCAATTCCGCGCCAGATTCCACCGAAACTTTCCACCTTCGCTCCACCGACCACGGTAATAAGCGTTTGCAATTTCTCATTGAAGTTCCTAATTGATAGGAATACGGTAATCGCGTCTGCTCCAGTGGCCGGCCGCCTCCGCGCCGCGTCGTACTGCGCTTGGGGAGCAAGGGCGCGGACCGGGGCGGGGCGGAACGAATCGGAATGAACGGCTCGTTGCGTTGCGTTGCGAGATGCGGCTGTGCGGGCGGGAGGAGAGGGGGGGGTGAGACGGCCCGGGCGCGGCGGGACGTGATGGGTCGCGGAGCCGGGCGATCGCGGAGAGAGAGCTGGGCGGCATGATGGTGAGAGGGAGGGGGGAGGGGGCGGGCGCCGCGAGACGGCGCGGTCCCAGAATTGCGCAGCGCCGCGGTTTTCGCCCGCCCGCCTTCCTGGTGCGTGGGAACCGAATCCGCGCCACGCCCCCTAGAAATCTCCCCCTAAATCATCTCATCAGCAAGTTGTTGTTTTATGTAGATTTAAGCAAAGGGGTTTGTTGAGGTAGTAAGAAATGGACATTGGTTTGTCTCCACTCCCCAACCCAATCGTGGAATCATGATTCTAAGGGAAGATTCGAAGAAAAAGAAAAAAGACGAAAAACAAAAAAGTATTCGAAAACTCGAATTAATTTCAGGTCTTTCAATCTTTCGTTAAATCGCTCTACCTTGCCTGCTTGTCTAGATATAATTGTATTACGATTTTATTTAATTATTCCACAGATCGGGGGGAAATATGCAGGAAATTCCAACGGATCTTGAATTTTTAAGACCTGTGATTGTAACCACGTTCCATAAAATTTCGGAATAGTCTCACCTCTGATTTAAGGACTTTAATTATGTAGTAATTAATACTCACAGATACGTTACAATTTCCTGATGTGATAGTGAACTTTCGTGGGGGATACGATTTGCAATCATCTCAATTGGGAATGAACAGATGAATACAAGGAACGAGCCAGAGTCGAGCAGAACGGAGCGGAACAGACTGGTGCTACGAGATGGCTCCGGAGCGTAACGTTATGAATAGAATGGAATTGGTTCGGATTGTTATTCGTTTTTAAGCGGCGAAACGCGGGCCACCGGCTCTGCTCATCCGACTAACCACTTTATTTGGGATTCGCGGTTGGATAGAGAAGCCTCTGAATAGCTTCTTTTGTAAAAGTAATATCAGGTTACTCCCGGTATTACAGTCAATTGTGGAAGGCGTTTATCGTCGAAAAAGGTTTTGTCGAAATTGGGCCTAGATTTTGAGGATGGAGAATTGAGGAGCCTAGTAATCCTAGACACGTTGTAAATGTAAGGTATAAGCTGGACACATTTTCAACAGAATTGAACCAAAAAAGCGTTTGTAGAAGGTGCTAGGACTACTGAAACATACTGTAATTCCATAATCTTAATCACAGAATAAAACGTAAGAAAATGTAAAATACAACTAGGAATTGAATAACAAATATTTTCAAACAATGTTCCGAATTCTCAAAATTACGAAAGAATGTTATATTATATTTGTGTACGTCTGCTAGTGTTTCACCTGAAGAAGCAGGCAAATCCATCTGTGAAACGTTGTGCCAATCAATAAATCATTTTATATGGACTTGTCTGTCTATAATCAATCAATATTTTAATACATAACGAAAGAATGTTGCCAATATGGTGAGCATTGAGCTTTCTCCTGAAATGCTTACGAAACTCTGGCCTTTAAATCCAATCGTTCGATTGCATCTTTCTGGCATGTCTTATCTAACAGATGTTGATAAGACCAGAGCAGCAGTGACGGACTGACGATTATGTAGGACCTCATTGCATTCCTCGCAGCAACGCCGGCGGCGGGCTCCCCCGGTGCGTGGGAACCGAACCCTGGCGCCCGCCGTGCGGAGGCCGCCGGCGCTGGCGCGGGCGAGCGGAACGACGCCGGAGGACTCGCGCGGGGGGGTGGGGGCTGGGGGCGGGGGAGAGCGCTTCGGGGGCGGAGCGGAGGCCGCAGGGACGACTCTCTCGCCTTTCGGCCCCGCCGCCGCCGCCGCCGAGGATTCGGAGCCCAGCCAGCGGAATGCGCTCCCGACCGTTTCTCCGCCGCCGCCGCCGCCAGCCCGTTAGCAGATTCCCGCCGCGCCGCGCCGCGCCGCGCCGCGCCGCGCAGAGCCGATCCGCGGGGCGCCGCAGCTCTGCGGGAATGCGGTCCGCGGTCTGGATATTGATGGCTGAGAATTATGCTGTACCGTTCACCTGCCCGAGATTTTTCAATTTTCTGCCAAGTAGTTGGTTACTTTTTTTTTCGTGTTTCATCCGGAAGATCCAGCTCTCCAAGAGCCACGTTTCATTAAACTCCTGGAATGCCTGTTTTATATAGATCAGAATTGCATTTCTTTTTTGTGTCCTGGTTAAACAAGTGAGCATTGATTGGGCTTTTCGTAACTTGTTGTTTATAGCGAAGTTAAGATAGTATGATGCAAAAATACCCCCCAAACGTGTATGTGTAACGTGTGAAAAGTGAAGTTGTCTTCATTCGGATGCAAATGAAGGTTGAGGTCTTGATTCAACTTTGATTCAATTAAACGCTTCCAAAAAGACCTGCTGGTACTCAGTTGACATTGACTGATGATTCGCTAGCGACGTGCGAACAAGCTCTTGGCATTTAAAAGCATTTCATTTCATTTCCTTTCCTTTGCTCATCGATTGCCGCGCTTACAAATCCTAGTTAATCCCTCGCCCCCGTGACATTAGATCGGACACGTTCCGTCCATTGCTGCTGTACGCACTCTCGCCAATCGCCTCGCCTCCTCCTCTCCTTCAAGCTCGCCTCGTTCGTCGCTCAGGCTGCGCTGTCAGCGGTGCGTCCCGCGCCGCGTAATCGTCTTCCTCGACGCTGCCTGCTTCTTGCCGCGCCGCGCAAGTGGGGCGCGCTGTTATTTCGGAGTGGCGATTCCCGTTGATACGTCTAATGCCCCCTCCCATCCCCCCCCCCCCCCCCACCGTCCTCGTTCGCGACTGTCGCGCCCATTAGGGCTGATTAGGTGACCGCGCGCTAATCGCCGGCGCGTCCGCCCTCCGCCGCCCAATTAGCCCGGATCGCACCTGCCGCCACAATGCGGGCCTGTACTTCCGAAAGAAGCGACAAGATAAAAAAAATTTGCTTTTGATATTGGCGATATAGTCCATAAACGTGATAAACGTAATTCAGTGATAAAATAAGGGCAGTATAAGAGAGTTCAAATAGTCAATCCCACATAATTGTTTTTTTCCTTTTTTTCAGTTTATACTTTAAATAAGAATATTGAAACAAAATAGTTTCCTTGTTCTGGGTCAATGGGTTGCGAAATAACTTCCCCTTCTTGAAATAACAAGATTTGATTACGAATGGGAGTGTTTCTATAAACTATAATGTTCGCCAAAACAACAGGATTGTAAAATATTAAATGTGTAAAATGTTAATTAAATTAAAAGGCGAAAATTTTCCGAAATTTATCGTGTTTGATACAGATTGGGTGTGATAATTTTGATACCACTCTCTCTGTTTTAAACACCAGGATCTGCTGCTATCTCAGAGTATTCCCAATATCGAAAGTCATCGAGAATCAAATTGCCCTATGCCACCTGTAGGTAACCCCTGTAGAACGTCAGCTGGGGATTCGATGGCAGATTATTTTGGATGTAATTTCGTAACGATTCATGAGCATAATGCATTAAAACATTGCGTTTTATTTTGTCATGTTGATATAATTTCTTGAAAGCCTATTTGCAGGCAACACTCGTTCCTCCGAAAGGTGGAAAGTTCAGCGAACCGGAATGACGGTTCCTTTGATCTGTGTATAATACTAATGATATGTCTAAGATCACAAGCACCAGTATCATTTTATGATGTGTTGCAACGCGTGCGTTAGTACTCATATGATGGCATGAGCCATTGCAGTGGCGTAATTTTATTCTAGAGCATATTCATTTTCCTGTATGTCACAGAAACCAGATGTTCCTGAGCGTTGCCCAGTTTTATGGTAGTGATTTTGCAGAGGGTGTTCGAAGTTTCGAATGTTCCAAAGTACACGAAAACCTGGAAGCTATGGCACTTGGGAACGTACGAGAGAGGGCGGTGGCGCTCTCTCTTACACTCGGGCGCGTGAACGTGTCGACGGTCGCTGTCAATGGCCGGGAGCGGGCAGTGGTTTATCTTTCGCACGGGGGCGAATGGCTACTTCCTGTCGAAGTGTAGCTTCGCCGCATCTGGCCAAACAGCGTGTGCCCGCGGGGAGGGTAAGCGATCCGGAGACGTCTTGGAATGGAGATGGTGTCGCTGGGAGAGAACTCGTCGGGTTGGTTTCGAGTGATTTGAACCGCACCGCAAATCTTCAGTTCTGTCTGTAGAGACCAGATTGTGAATTGTGAAAGAAAGTGAATATAGGTGTAGAAACTGACAGGTAGTCGTTTTTGTGGCTTCCATACAGCAGACAACTGATGATGATCTTTTAATAAATAATATTGTTGGCAATGACGACGCATATAATCATTTCAAAGAAAGTTAATATTATTTATACATTTGTTTTCCTGAACCAAATCAGATTACGTAGCAATGAATTGTATTTTTAGCAATCTAAAATCATCGAACGATCGCCTTAAATGGTACTGACGATCTTACCGACATTAGAATTGACAACATAATTTCCCTCTTCACTACCTAATACTTTGTCTCCAATCACTCAATTGTGAAAACTAAAGTGAAGATTTAAAACGACTAAAGGTTTCAGAGACGTAAAACTGCACTTCGATTTGATATTCTTAGAACAACTCTCAGCGAGGATGCTTATTCATTCGCTATTACTTTATGCTATTAACCAACGCTTTCATATATTACTTGTGGAAATGTCTGGGCAGCTTTCTTCCATCTGTAAATCATGTACAAGTAAAACATTTCGTTCTTGGAATCGCCCGTCACAAGAAGTCGATGAAGGAAAGCGTGTCGAAATATCAGAGATGTTGGTCCGCCGTGTCCTGACCGTGTAGTTGCGGCCGTCTGCGTCCGAGGACACGCGCACCGGGCGTGCACTTGGCAGCGCCAGTCGCCGCTGATTAGCTCCGCGCTCTTCGCCTGGTCGCGCGGGCGTCGCGACGCGCCGCGCCGCCTTCGCCGTCGGCGTCGGCCGGCCGTGGCTATGCGGCCAGGGCCGAGTAGCTGGACACGCTCTAGAACGCCCTGGGCAGGCAGATGTGGGGCTCCGTCGCCACGTCTCGGCTGACAGCCGCCTAACCCTGTCTCCCACACTTGACCCCGACCGCCTTCGCCCCCCCCCACGCACTTCCGCTCGCACCTGCCCTGACCCCTCGTCGCCTCGTTCACTCCTTATTGAACCCTTCACCCCCGTTCATCTCTTCACTCTATCAATACTTCATCCCATTCAACGCTTCACCCCATTCAACGCTTCATCCCCATTCAACCCTTCACCCCCACTCAACCCTTCACCCCCACTCAACCCTTCACCCCCACTCAACCCTTCACCCCCACTCAACCCTTCACCCCCACTCAACCCTTCACCCTCACTCAACCCTTCACCCCCACTCAACCCTTCACCCCCACTCAACCCTTCACACCTCCATTCAACCCTTCACACCTCCATTCAACCCTTCACACCTCCATTCAACCCTTCACACCTCCATTCAACCCTTCACACCTCCATTCAACCCTTCACACCTCCATTCAACCCTTCACACCTCCATTCAACCCTTCACACCTCCATTCAACCCTTCACTCCTCATTCAACCCTTCACCCCCATTCATCCTTCTCCCTTTTAATCAATTTCGCACTTTCACTTGTTCACCCCTTCAACTCATTTACCTCTTCTCGTTCACTTCTCCACATCATTCAACCCTTCATCCCCGTTCACCTCTTCACCTCATTCGAACCTTTACTACTTAATTTCTCCTTTCAACTAATTCACGTCTTCTTCCTGTTCACATCTTCATTTTCCTACTTCCCGTTCACCCGCTCGCTACCCGGTCTGCCCCACCGGCTCAGCTCCCGCCATCCCCTCGCCGTCCCCGTCCGTGCCGTCTTCTTTGGTCCCGCCCCCGCTGTCTCCTTGGGACCACGCGGTACAGGGCGTGCGCAATTTATAGCCTTCTGACAGCTCGCAAAACAAGCGAAGGCTATGAGGCGAGGCGCCAACCTCCAGAAAGAGACGCCGCACGGCGGAGTTGCCAGGGCCGCGACCGGTGGCGCAGGGGCGTGGAGAGACGCTGAACGTGGAGGAATGGCTCCTTTGGAATCACCGTGGAAGAGTTATTTCTCGCGATTCGGTGTTTAGTTGTAAGCGCGAGTTACTGCAACGGTAATGTTCTTTTAGAATTAAATCTTGGTAATTTTATTTTTGCTTCTTTATTAAATTATTTCTTTTTGAATGATTTGTAAGGTGTAGACTTCGTTTTATTGTTCTCTGGTAGTTTGGTTTCGGGTTTCTTTAGAACTGCGGACAAATAACCTGTCGAGAGCCACTGTCTTGCAGAAGAAAGAGGAGCACTCTATGAATGAGGGAAAGAGACTAAAGGAATGTGCAAGGGTGGCCTCGGCGGTTGTTGAGTCACGGAGATTCTTGTCTTTCGCGAGAGGTGCGCCTGAAGAATCACTTCCATAGAAAAGTGTTGAATGTCGAAGGGTAGTCACTCATGACTTAGCGCCGAAAGAACGCTCGTTCGTAGTCCATGAATGTTTTTGTTTTTTTTTAAACGTTTATTTCCGTATTAAAATTCAAGTGCTTTATCTACTCGTTCATTTACGAAGTAAAAATGTGTGTTTAAGAAGTTTGATTTTATGAGTTATCATTCATTTAATTCAGTTTAAGATATAAGACAATATTTTAGTATTTCTTGATCTAACGTATGTTGGTCAGTGCTTCCTTATTTTCGTAGAACACTACCATCACAGATTATAAAATGATATAGTAATAATAATAATAATAATAATAATAATAATAATAATAATAGGAGATTGTACTTTGTTACTGGGAGAATATAACATTTCAAACGTGTTTTGTATATGAACTAGCTTTAAATTTCGCTGCGCAGATTCACTCTTAATCTGACAACGCTACTTTATTGTGAAATAAAATTAACCTCTCCTTAATACTCTGCATTACACATGTCCTGCTACCTGCAGTTGACAAAATTTATGATGTGAAGAAAATTATATTCTCCAATGCCTCATAATTTTGTGTAATGTACCAGATGTAAGACGCACTTCGTCGTAAATTTTAGAAAAATGACTACCTAGAAAAAGAAGCAGCTTTGATATATTGTGCGATACCTGGTGTAGAATTCGGTGTGGAGAAATTTACGTTTAAATATGCAGTTACCGTAAACTTGGGATTAGAAAGTTAATTTTAGGATACATTTTTACTGCAGCATAATCTTGAGACATTGAATATTATGCAAAATCTTCGTATGATTAAATCATTTAAGTTCAGTGCTTTGAACTACTTACGATTATATTAGTGACCCAGTGCCTGTACATTCTGTACATAGTTTTACTTGTCTTCTGGACAGAATATATAAACAATTCATTGGTGAAATACTTAGTTTCCAACGCATCAAATCGGAAGCTTTCTCCGGAAATTCAACCAGGGGCCTATGGCAATGGCAGACAAATGACTTGGGAATTGAGCTATCATTGTAGTCGTACTCATAATCTAATTAATTACAACGAGGTGACCTCGTCAATAACTGCAATGCCCGTCCTGCTCGGGTGGGCAGGTGCGGAGTGCGATTGCAGCGCGGCCGCTGCCCCGTGGCGGGCTGCACAATGAGTGATTCGTTCCGCCACAGGGCGCCGTCTTATGACGTCGCCGTCGTCGTCGTCGTCGTCTTCTAATTCCAGCGTCGTTTGTCGGGGCGGCCCTCGTGGGCGTAGCACAGCCGGTACCGCCCCCCCCCCCATTCCCGGCTGACTTTGTCCCTCGCCGCGACCAGCCCAACATGTGGGCGGTGCCCAAATATCCCAGACAACTGCATATCCCGGAGGAAAAATAGGTGTCTAGAAAATTGTAAAAGACATTTACTATTGCTGTAATATATACTGTACTAAAACAGACATGACGTGTCTGTTTTAAACATATGTACACTTATACTAAACAGATAACGGAAAAGAGGGAGAAGAAGCCACTCTTAACTGCGAGCATCCGTTAAGAATATTAGCGGTCAGCCGACAGTTAAAAATAATCTAACCTTGAGTTGTATCGAAAGATGGCTCACAAGGGCGCCTATTCAAAGATTAGGGTATATATTATTTCTATGACTTTTTGTGATAAGGTGATTGAGCAAAAGTGTTGGATGACACATAGCCTATATCACAAATAATGGTGTTGGTTTATTTTACGAACTTAAAGTGTGTCTCTCATTTGCTCTATGTCGGCCTAATTTAGTTGCTGGCAGGAACAGGTGACATTTGGGTCCAATAGAGATGTGCGGGTTACAAAACCTTGTTAGAACTGGGTGAGATAATAGTGACTTTTCATCATTATAAAATTGCGACACATTCTTATAACGTACGTTTATTAAATCACAAAACTTAATGGCCGCTTTTTGGCCAAAAAGAACAATCGTTTGGCGGCAGAAGCCATGAAAGCAAAATTTCTGTTATTCTCTCTGGCAATGGCACTAACTACACACGTTCGCACTACTGGCAACAAACCTACCTGGAGGCTTTTTACTTTAATACACGAATTAGATGAGATATCACATTTTTCTGATATTAAAGTGGTATTGTTAAAGCGAAGTGTGTACCTACGGAGCTGGAAGTGGATTCTTAATTCTACTCCAATCGTCTGTCTTTTTCTTTCGGGTTTGCAATTGGAAAAAAAAGTTTCATAATGTACCAGTCTCTTGTAAAAATAGCATTATTTTACGTGACTTAAGTGTATATTTATTCATTCATGTGAGAGAATGGGAAAGATGGCCACAACGTCAGTTGTGTATTAATATCTTGAGTGTGTCCAATTTGATTATGTGCCAAAATTATGGATGAATGAACTCTAACAATTGTTGCAGCAAAATATAGCGTTTGGGATCATAAATATCCATAAACCACACGCGTTAACCATTTCTCAACTAATTCTCTTACATATCAGCTCTAAAAGTATATATTTCAAATTTGCCAGAAATAAGCTTTTTTTTCTTCAGTTTTTCCACTCAGCACGATTTTTACATTACTTAAATATAAGATTTTTTTATATCACATTTAGTATTACATACCTTTGCGAGACTGGAATTCGGTCGAATTTATCATACCACTATTAGTTTATAAATAAACAAATCGGTGTACGGGATGCTCGTGATAGCACATTAGACCAGTTTAGCTGCGATTTCTTTAACAAATGAAGATAAAAGGGCAAACATGCATCCTAATTGAATAGATTACATCATTACTCGATTGGGCAGGTGCATAGGCTGTGTATCGTGCTCTGAATAAGAACTGGCGCCGTTCATATCACCTGTCCCCAGGGGGCGCAGGTGCCACGAACGCCGTGACGTAGGTTCTGGCGGCTGGCTCCGCGCCACGGGAAGGTCAGGGCCCCCTGCACGCCGGCCCAGCCCCCCCCCCTACCCCCCTACCCCCCACCCCCCACCCGTGGCACCCTGCACTACCGGCGCCAATGCTCTGCGGCACCTTTCGTTCTCCCCTTCTCAGCTTGGCACATAAAATGCAGCAATGCGTACTTGTACGAGCTTCGAAACTTGGCGACAACGCCACTATCTGGAGAATTGTAGCGACCGGGTGCTGCAATCGGTGGTTTTCCGTGGTTTCTCCGACCAAATGCCAGGCGAATGCCGGGGAGCTGTACCCTAAAGGCTCACAGACCGCGAGTGATTGTTTCTTCCTCATTCTGTTCTCCTGCTCTCCTCTTACAGATACAGACACACACACACACACACACACACACACACACACACACACACATACACACACCATCTCTCACACATTTCGGGAGTTAACACCCTAGAGCCTTCGCGGCTGGGGCGACCCCCATTGGCGAGATAACTGGAAGAGGGAATTTGCGCAAGCCGATAAGTAAGGTCGGTGACCGATCTGACGTTTCAACACCACCACCTTCAGGGATGTAATGTCCATTACACTTACGAATACGTAACCAAATACCTTGGTAGTTGACGCGACAGGAACGAAAATGTATTCATTCACTCGGTCATGAATGTGTACTGAAGTATTGAGAATGAAGTTCGCCAAAGTGCCCACGGCCGTGCCTATGATATTGCCTACGGCCGTATAGGAACGATATAATCCTAGAAACTTTTTTTTCTTCTTCTGCAGTTGGTGGCCTTTTTGACTATCGACATTTCCTCCAGAAACGTTATGTATTTATTCGAAGGCATATGCAACCAACGACTCATTTTAAACTATGTATATATCATTTTGTCAGCAATTTTGTACAACTTCCTGAGGGGGGTTAAACTTCCTCAAACATTTTAAGACTCGCTGCTCATTACAAGGTAGCTGCACTTCGTATATATACAATTGTCAGTAGCCACTCCGCAGGGACCCGAGCTTCTTTGTGCGGCGATGGCGAGGCAGTGGAGGAGGCGTGCTCCTCTGCGCTGCCAGAGGCCGCAATGAAATCCTGTGCATGCAGACGAGCCGCAAACCCTCGACGCTGATGAGGGGCGCCGAGAGATAAATGGGCGGTGATAGACTGACGGTAGTGTCAACATGACGGGTTGTGGCCCTGTAGATGAATGTTTTGGCATTTGAATGCGTGAAGGTTCCAGACGTCTTCATTTGGAGTTTCTTATTGCTTGTCGACCGAATATGTGTGAATGATTTGTCACATTGCACCTGCGTATTTTAGATAAGAGGTCTTCAATGTGAATATCATTTCGTGTTTGAAAAGGAGGCTGAATGAACAGAACATCTTGACACAAAATCGGGTTGCTTCATTGCACTGGGTTTTCTGTTCGATCTCGGTCATGAACAATCTGTTTACTGAGAATCCGTGTCCAATGGCTTTCCTGCAAAGAAACTTTCTAGTACGGAAGGGGGCACAGACAATCATGAGTGACTGTCCCATATTCTTCGAAGTCACATTTTCCAACAATTCGCCTTGAAGGTGTCCTGATGTCTCTTCCGTCGCTTATGCACACTCGCCCGCATCCCACGCGCGCGTGACGTGACCCACAATGCGGGGGCGAATGCGCTTTCCCATACGCCACGCGACGAAGAGGGTGAAGGACGCGTCCTTGAGGTGCGCGCGATAGGAAACGTGGCTTGGGGTCGCCCCCGCCCCCTCTCCCACCCCTTGCAGCGGCGACCCCGGCCCCGTGCGAAGCTGCACCGAGGCGTCACGTCACGCCGCGCCGTGACGCAGCGCAATCGCGCGCTCCGTCCGCTGCTCTCGCATCCGAGCGGTAAACCGACATCCGCTGAACCACCCGCCCTCCTACCTGGCCAGCCGCACCGCTAACTCATCCACCAATCTACCTGCTAATCTGTCCACCTGTCTGTCTGCCTGCCTGCTGACTCATTCACTAATCTACTCGCTAATTTATCCACCTGCTAAGACATTCACTAATCTACCCGATAGTCCATTCTGTAATACACTTCCTAATCCATTAACCAGTCTACCCACTAACACCACTGGCAATCTACTTGATCTGTCCTCCAATCTTCCTGATAATGCGTTCACCCATAAATCTACCCATAAATCCATCATGTTATCTACTTGCTAACCCACCCACCAATGTGCCATACAGCTAACCCTTCCTCCAATCTAGTTGCTAATTTATCCTCCTACCTACCTGCTAACCCTACACCAATCTACCGGGCAATCTTGTCGCTGACTACTGTCAACTACTGTCAATTTTCTCAATATCCTATCCGCCAAACTACCTGCTAACCCGCCTACATCCATCCACAAGCCCTGCGCGTTTCGCCCGCCTACCTTCCTTACGCGCTCCGCCTTTCGCCAGACCATCCCCATTTCGCCCATGCAGTTATCCCGCATCGCTTGGCATTCCATCGCTTGACATTGCATTCCATCGCTTCGCATTGCATCGCTTGGCATTGCATTCCATCGCTTCGCATTCCATCGCTTCGCATTCCATCGCTTCGCATTCCATCGCTTCGCATTCCATCGCTTCGCATTGCATCGCATCGCTTCGCATTGCATCGCATCGCTTCGCTTTGGATCGCTTCGCTTTGGATCGCTTCGCTTTGGATCGCTTCGCTTTGCATCGCTTGGTATCGCCTTCCCTCACCGTGTAGCACCGGCGCGTAGCCTGGGAGCGCGCGACGTTCGCCTCCCACGGCGACGCTCAAGTGCGCCGTTGCGTCAGCGCCGCCGCCCCCGCCGCCGTCGTCGTCGTCGTCGGGGCCACGGCCGGCCGCCGCGCCGGCGACCCCGCCCCCGCCGTCAGCCTCGCCCCTGCCATCGTCGGCCCCGCTTCCGCGCCGCTAATTCCTCGACGGTGTCGCTCTCTCGTCTGTGGACGGTGTCCGGTAATTCGCGTGTTTCATTAGACGTCACTAGGTTAGGGCGAGAGGAACTGAGTTACTAAAGTTCAAAGGAGAAACACCGTCTGTAAATGTTAAAGAAGTATCGGAGACAAATAAAATGTACAAGGCTGAATTCCAATTTTAAAAATAACCTTTATAATACTAAATTACTTTCTAAAGGAAGTATATGTATCATCCGTTAATGCTTTGTCTTACGTGAAAAACTATCTTCCCCTGGTAAAAAGGTGCACCTTCTGGCTTTACGTACTCATTTTCTAACATCACTGCCAATTCATTTTCATTTGTCTGTAACAAGAGCAAGTGTTTGCGGTTAACTCACCACAATTCATTGTATCGGTGATTACATCATTCTAGACATGTACAAGTCCATGATATTACCAGTGGCAGTATATTCGGACAGTAGTTTCTGATCTATTTCATTTCACTTACTCGTTTGTATTCGATGTTAAGCTTAGATAGCTCAGTGCATCAACTAGTGTCACTGCAGTGCCTCTGACTGGATATCCTGAGTTCGAGTCCCGACGGTGGCAGGATTTTCGACACTAACTAGATAGCTAGGTAGAGTTCAGCCGCTGTCTGGAGAAGAATTCTTGCAGCTGCCTGCTCTGGTCGGCAGTTTTCCGTGGTTTCTCTGATCGACACCAGGCGAATGCCTTCCCTGATTTCCCCGATCAATGCCAAGCGAATGTCTGTGCAGTACCCTAACGAATGGGTCACGGACCGTGGCCTGTCTTTCCTCTTTTCCCTTGTCCTATCCTCTCCCCCTTGCAGACCATTACATGCACTACTCTGCCGGGAGACCAGTTGGGAGCTTACATCTTGTCCCGCCTTAGGCGGTACTCCGCTAGTGGCAGATGACTCTGCGAAAACCCCGCGGAGCCGACGTGTAGGTCAACGTCGGAACTGGCCATCCAGCGGGCAAACACCACAGCCACCTCCTACGATAACATGAACCACACTTACGGGACTGATGGCCTTCGCAGTTGTTGTGCCCGGAATCACTAATCAATCAATCAATCCTATATTAATCAGCAATATCTTCCTTACCCTTATCTTTCGCTATTTCTTTGTTATTTCTCTACTTTTCCTTTGACATTTTCACATGTCGTTCGTCGTCTTCCCTCCCGTGTCCCTTCCACCCACTCCGTTGTGTCCCTGGGCGCGCTGCGTGTGGGCTGTCGTGGCGGGTCATGGTTAGTGGGCTGCTGACATGTGATAAGGCGACGCGCGGCGGTTCCTTTCCCAGCGCTGCGCCACTTGCGCGGGGGGGGGGGAGGCGGGGGGCGGCCAAGGAGACTCCTCCCGCGCACGTGGCGGCTTATCGGACGTAAAAGAGGAAGTTGTTAATTTTCAACTCCGCGCAGGCTCCGGTTATCGGAAGCTTCCATTAACACTGGGGTATCTTTAGCCTTGTGACCCACATTTCCGTGCGGGAGCTCGTACAGTAGTAGCATCTCGTATGTTTATTCTCAGTAGGCGGGTTTTGTTCGTCAGCGTCTTGAAATAAATGGGGCTTGTGTTTTTGTTTGAGATTTGCCGGCCGTTTTTCACCATTCTGCAACCTGTTTTATTTTATTTTATTTTATTTTTTACTATTTTTATTTTTTTATTGAAGTGGGACGCAAGAGATTGTTTGAATTGACATCGCTATTTTACATACATTTTGAGGTATTTTTGTGAAATGTATTTAAAAACAAGGTGAAAGAGATGGGTTGGTTATTCGAAGAGATAGTTATGGTCAATTGACTCAGAAATGCAACGCTCTTCAAATAAATATAAGAAATAAATTGTAAATAATTTGTGGTGTTCTTGTTAGTCTCGTTAGTGAGAGAAATCATTTCAACTTAAATGCAGTGTAAACCCTTGCCTTAATCATACAGCTGGTTGAATGCTTTTTCTCTTCTGTTGGGAACATTTAAAAGTTCCAAACATGTTTTTGGTTTTGCCAAAATTTGTGGAACTCCCAGTCGACCCGTTTGGGGCAGAGACGAGGCTAAAAACACCGCCGGAAGACGTTGCTCGATCCGAAAAGCTGCCGGTGCCCCGGCGGGGGGCGTAGATGTATTCAGCTCGTGCATGGTGAATGAGCTCTGCGTTTGCCGGTGCGCCCAAAGGACCATAGCGCACACGCCCTCTGTCTCTCTCGCTCTGCTTGCAGCCCCGAGGCGGGGCGGCGGCGGCGGCCCCGGCCCCGCTGCAAAGGCCGGGTCAAGTGGGGTCACGCGGAAGGCGGGGGTGGGGGTGGGGGTAGCGCGGAAACGGGGACGGCGGCTTCCCACCGGTGGGAGCGGGCGGGGGGCGGGGAGGGTCGGGGGAAGTAAGAGGCTTCCTGCCTAGCGCATCGCTCGATCCCCAACCACGCGGTGCTGCGCTGGGAATGCTTTCAAATAGATGGCTTTGGAGGACATTACATAACTGAAGGTGACTCGCTCGTGAAGGATGAGCCAATCAGATTGTGGAACATCCCCGTGTCGGTCAATGAGATGCGAATGTATAAGTGGGTTTTTACGGTTTTTTTGGTGTTACTGCCGGATTATACAAGCGTGTTATTTCCGTTGGGTATTATCCAATATTGATAGTGGGTCGATAATACATTCCACTCTTGCGTCTGGGATTTACAGACAAATGGGCTATCCTCTTAACAGCTCATGCATTTATGGATTATGTTCAACCAACTCGTGGTTTCACTTTCTATTTCGCCGATTTTGAGGATGGAGATTGTCGCAAGATGTAAAATTGGAAACTTTTAATTTTCAAGGGATGATACACTTCACCTTCTGTTTCAAAATAATTTATTACAGAAAATTGCGTTTACGTATCGACGATATAAAAATCGTGAAAAATTGGAAATAGCAATTTATAATGCTTATTTACTATCAAAACGTGAAGCAAAAATTAAAAGTTGATAAACGATCCTCTTCTAAGAAAAATAGTTTTCTCTACACTTGTTTGGTAGGCAAATACCAGTCTCCTACATGTGCATTCTTGCTGAGCTTGTTATCATATATGGCCATGACCCAGTATTAGAAAACGCCTTTTCGAGATAAAAAGCGGAAAATCTATAGTAATCAATATCCGACCTCGCTTTCGAAACTGTTATTAGTGCTGACGTTTAATGTTAACTAAAATAACGTGGAGAATATTTTGGTAAGAAGTTTTATGTACCAAAATTATATCAAGTATGGTATTATATTTCAAATATTTTGTCTCCTTTATAATACATAATTACTCTCAGATGGAATTCAAAACTAAGCATGCCTTACATTTCATTGATTTATTTCTTGTTTAGTAGATAGATTTTTTAAAATATTTCTCTACAATTCACGTTTAGTTTTCGGGCTGGAACTCTGTAGTTTTTCAAGTTCATTGTGTTTTAGTGTTTGTTTAGCTTGACCGTGTATCTGTGGACTTGTGCCTTTGTTTCTGACTTCAGGCGTGTGGTGCCAGATGCTACTCTCATAGCGGATGAGTTTTTTCCTCTGAAACTTGACTCTGCAGTGCGGGAGGGTTTCGTATTGCACTACTCGAACATTTACATTTGTGCTTTCATAGAACTTAACCTCGATGTAGCATCTGAATATTGTGTTTCTTTATTAATATAATAACGAAATTAATTAAACTGTGTTTGATTTTCATCTGTTTAGTATAGCTTCACTTTTTTTCAATAGCTAAAAGCTTCCTCCACTGCTTTGTCTCTAGTACTGAACAATGAACAATATAAACTACACTTGCTTTTTAGTCTTTCTTGATAAAGTATGTTATCATAAATCCATACGTTTATATCATTGTATCTAAAAACACTCGTGCACAATTGAGAAAAAAACGGAACAGAATGTGATATTCTGAATTACGACGAACAGATTTTTTGTTTAGTGTTCAAAATATCACAAAATAACGGGAAAGACATGCCTAACACTTGAAAAAAGTATGGTGTAAATACATTATTACAAACAACTTTTTTTTCTGAAACAGAGCATTATTTATAGGAATTCTACACAATTTTCCCCTAAATTTAAGTACTTCCATCTTGTAAGGAAAATCGGATCAAATTGTTTTCCACTTAACATCAAACCGTAAGCTTAAAACCTAAACTGGCCTTCCTTACGAAAAAAAATTCTACTTTTGCATTTATTTGATGTACATGTACAATTCCTTTTCAGAAATTGTCCCATGTCCTGATCGAGCTGGCTAGTATCTGACAGTGCGACAATGGATTGTGGAATGGCACATGAGACATATACCAAATCAGAACTTAGATTCAGGAAAACAAGAAAAGTCGAAAAATTTCATTGATAAGTTTTGGCGAGGGAATCCTCCAACTGTGTCCGTTTTTCGATTCGGTGCAGGAGTACGCTTCCGGTTCGCGCCCCGCTTCCCCCGAGAAATAAAAGCCGCCCGGATAGCGCTTCCTCGTGGTGTCGCATGGCGGGGGCAGAAAGCGCATCCTCCTATTGGCGCAGAGGCGTGGCTCGTCCGTGGGGGCGACAGGCGGGCGATGGGAGCTCCAAGCGAAAGCAGAAACGGGGGCGTGTCCGGATGCGAACGTCTTCCCGAAAGACACACGCCCACTCAAGCGTAACGCCTAGAAAGCGACGTCTTCTCACGGATATTTTTTTTTCTTTCTTTCAATATTAACTTGTCGTACAGGTAGATGGCGTATGCTCACGTGTGAGTGTACGAACAATATGTATGAAAATGCATTAATAGAAGGCCTCTAGTGGCCTGTAGCAGCAAAAATACTGCTCTGCTGCTGTCGTCGAATGTGTGGAAAATGGGGTTATAGTGCAGCAAAAATTTGGCTGTTCAAAAACGGCGCAAATGAATTCTGTCGCCCAGATGTCCGAGATCGTTAAGGCAGTAGTGTCGTAGCGATCTCGAACTGAAGGATTGCGGGTTCGAGTCCCGCCTCGAGCATGGTTGTATTGGTCCTTTCACCCCCTGTCATCACCATATCATGTCATCTCCATAGTTACCATAACGTTAAATCCAATAGTAGTCCAAATCCAATTCTGCAGTTCCTTTCTTCCTCGTCACAAGACGTAAACTTTGTCGTAAGCAGTAATGCATTGTATGGGTACGCTCATTATGAGAATGGGCGCAATAACACAATCAAATAATTGCATTTTTCAATCAAAATCAAAATTGTTTTACTGTTGGTTGTCTTTCGCTAGTATATAACAAAAACGTTCTCACATGGTAGGGGGCAGCATCAGTTTCAATTTCCCCGCGCATTGGACAATACTAATTTGGAATTTTCTCTTTAAGTGGGTGCACAAAGTAAAATGCTTTGACGGAATTTTCAAAAACTCCACAGTGATAGCACGTGTGCGCTGTCACAGAGGCGATCGGCCTGTCACTGTCTACTTAATTTCAGGAAACATTTTTTTAGAGTTGTATTTTTTGCTCCCTGAGTTAAGATTTACACCGCAACAAGACACGGAATGTACACAACTCGCGTCACAGTACGAGGATCATCATCTTTTCATTAAGTGCGCGGCAAGTGAAAAGTATGTTTTCAACAGTTGCATTCCAATGCCACAAAAAAATAAAATGTAAAAAATATAAATTTAAGAACTAATTATACTTGTACTTTGGCTATACATTACTCTAATTTTATGCGTGTTCTTTGTTCATGTATTTTGAATATTTTCTGTACTTTGCAATCCTTTCTGGAGGAGTAAAGAGGGGAGTTCTTTAAGAACTAGTTAGGCGTGTATTGTTAGTCAGATTGTCCTCTATTTTTTCAAACATACTGAAACGTAATTTTAACTTGATTATGGACACGTACGGCTGTAAGAGAACGACGGAGTTTCCACAAAGCGATTACTCACGTATGGAAATAGCCGATCAGGGTTAAAAGACAAAACTATTACTTAGTGTTAAGGAGAGTTTGCATAATTAGTCTTAAAAAATTAATCGGTAAGTTCTTACCTAAATAAACATGGAGGAAAAATCTACGCTGTGCTCCGACGTTGCTCCCCTGTCCCCTACCTCGTGGTATGCTATTGTTAATAATGTCCTTCTTGCCAAAAACACTGTTGAAAAGAAAAAATAATAAGTCTTTAAATATCAACATCATTGTTACGTAGGATAATACAAATAGGTAAAATATACCAATGGCTCGTATTTTAGGGTCTCATTTCGCAGTGCATCGTCTGAGGCCTATCATTTTATTAAGGAGCTTGGATCCATCCGTAGGTTGCCGACCTGGGAGGTAGAAAGCAACAGATTCCCCAGACGCTTCGGACGCAGACAAATCCTCTCCGTATTGAAACGTCTGCGTTTCCGGACTCTCTTCCTCGAGGGGGCGGTGCTGCCCGCGCCTACGAGCGTCGTTCTCCGGGCAGCGGTCTCAAGCGCATACGTGCGTGCGGGTGGGCGAGAAAGTGCCTCTCTCTCTCTTCGCTCGTCCTTTCTCATTCGCAAACACCGTTTAGTGTTCGCGAAGAGACGAGCTCCTAATTCGTCTTGTAAATGTCAGCAGCTTGCTTGGCCTCTGCTTCGGTTATATACCCAAATGAGACGCGTGTCGATGTTGTTCAAAGGCCAAAGATCGACGAAAACAAAGTGCTGAAATGCATTAATTAGGAAGACGTTCCGTTTGTTGATATTGAAAATTCGTGGTAGGAAACAGTAATTCTGTTTAATTTTTTAGTTGTTTTTTTTTCGTGACGAGAATATGTTACTACATTTATTTAGATTCTCATTTATTTAGATTCTCGTGTTACTGTAGCACGCCTAAATCTGTAAATTATTTCAGGCCACTCGACTAAATACTTGTCTGCCAGATAAAGCAAGGCCGAATAATGTTTGACAGATTCACTTTCTTAGCTTTGAGTCACTTGGTAGTCCTGACAGTGCTTTAGAAAGGAAACGAAAACGCGTGGTTGTACTGGTTAAACGGTTCTACATTCAAAACTCGTCTGTCGAAACTGGCCCCTTGCCCAGACTGCTAATGACATGGAACATGATGAAAATTGACTGTTCGCAAAGCACGACACTGCATGTGGTGGTTGGCAACGTGGAGGAGCCGCAAAAGTTCATTGTCATCATCATATTTGCCTTACTGGTATTTTTATTTAATTTTTCTCTCCTTTCGCATTCTGAATGTGTGCGGTCTGAAGAATGAGCAAGTGTTTTTCATTGATGAAGGAGGCAATGAACTGCTGTATATAGCATGGTCATGTTAGCATTTTATAATAGTTGTCTTCGTAGCAGACTTATAATAAAACTACTTTTTTTGCCAAATCATTGGCAGTTAATTGCTACCATTTTGTGTGTCTTTATGGTGCAATACCTGCAACAAACTCTCGAATATTGAGAAAATGCGTAATGTCACTTCATCTGTAACCCTTCCTTTTTCTTCAACTGTATTCCTTCCTTTTGCAACACTGCACTTTATATAAGTTATATTTCAACAACAAAAACTATGCGTTGTATGTGTTGGTCTAAAACTAGAACCTGTAATGAAGAATGTGTAAGGCCTGTGTAGATTTACTCATATTATGAACTCTTAATAGTACCCTCACTTTGTTGGGAACTCTTCCTTGTTACTCGCAAGCGGTGTCATGCAAACTGAAAGTCTCAAGAGAGTGCAGCAGGTGTTACATCCGTGTCAACTCCAATTTCTGTGCCCAATTCCCTAAGGAGGTGTAGAAATTGTGAGAAACAAATCAGTGGCACGATCTGCGATCTCCTTTCATGTAACATATCAAGAACACTGCTGTCCTAACTATTAATCTAAGAGTAAATCAGATTCTAATGAAAGTTACAAGTACGCTCATCTAATCTTAATAACAGATAGGCAACTGACCATTGTACTGATTTGATAAAATCGCATAAAACATGAGAAAATTATGCTATAAAAAAGGGAATTGTTTCAGAAAATATGTTTCGGATGTAGTGCCAGGATTAGATGTCTGCTTCAAAAATGTCTGAATCATGAAATTCCACAATTTCATCAACGGTGTTTAATTACAAATTTACTGAATACTTCAATTTCCTTAGATTTATGTTTACAGACTGTATTTCTTCAAAAATTGTTGCAAGTTATTTTGTCGTTACACTTGCTCCCGAAACTTCCTCGACGAACTAAAGAGAAGTCTTCCTTTCATAATGAGTTCTAATGTGACCCCTGGGCGCAGTAAATGAAGTTCATGAACTCGGTGAATAGAAGTATTAACCTGAAAGTTGGGTCAAGTCGGAGATGGTAGAATGCTGTGGATTCTACATGACATATCCACGCTGTAGAATAAGTTTCGGTGACCTTCGTTCCATTCTTCAGAAATAGTAACTTTTATTAGATAGTTTCCGTCTACTAATAGTCTTCAGTCGTCAAAATTATCCTAAAATTGCATTAGTACGTTTTAGTAATCATCCGATGTTCTTGAGAACACTGTTTGCCACAATAATTTGCGTTTGTAAAACTTTTTAACGAAATGATAGGAATTTGAGGATAGAAATTAATAATTACCTTTATTTTTCAGTGGCTATAGCGTTATTTATAATTTATAACTGCGTTATGCATATTTCGTCTTGCTTTGAATAGAGAATTGCCCAAAATACGTACGGGCGAGATTCCGTTGATGTATTATCGCTCTGTTAAGATGCCATGACCGTATATGCGTGTGAAGAAGTGCTACGAATCAAAGTACTAGAACTCTTTCTTTCATATTTTTTGGAATTACTATCTTGTTTTGTTTCGATCTAAATATGAGCGATGAGTTCCTTAATTACTTTTTAAATTGTTTTAGAAAAGTGTCACGAGTATAATTGAAAAATGATAGTGCGGGCAGTGACACAGAATTATAATAATTACCTGCCATTCACTCATCACACTTTTCACTGTAGAAGTAGGGAGTGCAGAAGTGCTGTCTTGTCAGACTGTTTGCCGCAAGTGGTAGGTGCCCCGCGATGAGTGCTCTAAAATCTCCCACTATACTACTGAAATACCGGGTGAAGCCGGGTCGTCGCGTAGGTCTAAGCTGCAGAAGAGACATTAACCATATAAATGAAATAATAACCTCACTCTGAACGGAAAGCAGTCTCTATTATCTCTAGTGTAAAATACGTATTATTCTTTTTTTTTTCTTCTTCTTCAAAATCTGCCGAACATTGAATGAGGTGAGAGAGACTAAAAATATTTCGTGTTTGTGCCGTATTCCAAAGAAGATATCCATTCCCCTAAAAATGACGATAATTTACAAAAGGCTCTGTTAGAAAATAATTGAAATTTTTCAGTAATTCTCGGTTATTTTTATTTTGGCCATGATAGTGATCATATTTTACTTTTAAATTCATATTCGGAACTTCACCTTTAGAATAGTAGCTGCAGTGAGTATTGCTAATTGTTTAGTTAAAAACTTCAAATTGTACATACAAGTACTTGATTATGTAAATAATGCGTTGAAGGTTCTTATTGTATTAAGGAGCGTCGTATCATGCATTTGGTCTAGTTAATGAGAATGGTGGCCATTCGTTGAAACGTAGCCGTTGCATTGGTACAGGACCAATCCACAGGCTGCCCGGCTCGGGCGTTGCTGGGGCAGTGGACCTGTTTTTTCGCCGAGACCAGAGCGCCGAGACACGTCGCCGTCACGAGGCCCCTTGTACGGGGCTAGTGCCGTCTAGCGTGACTTGCTCTGGACCAACGCCGCCGCCGCCGCCGCCTTACCTTAAGAGAGGGGGCTCCGGACCGTGTTCGGCATCGAGAAATAGGACGGTGCGCCGGATGCTTCGTGCGTTTACAGTGTCCCACACCGTCGAGCAGGGACGCTGACGTTCGGGTCATTGATTGTCCCGGAACTTCTCCGGTAAATGAATGCCCTTGGAAACAAAATACGAAAATGAAGTCGTAGGCTTCCGCGGCCAGAGTCATGTGCGCGATCTGAGCTGTCCGGGTGACGCCGCTTCGAAGGGGGTATTGCCGACGTTTCGACCATCCTGTCGTGGTCTTCCTCAGGGCTAGTATGCCACCCCGAGGAAGACCACGACAGGATGGTCGAAACGTCGGCAACACAGCCTTCGACGCGGCGTCACCACCACTCAGGGCGGCTCAGTCACGACTCAGGGCGGCATACCAGCCCTGAGGAAGACCACGACAGGATGGTCCGCAACACAGCCTTCGACGTGGCGTCACCCGGACAGCCCAGATCACGCAAAATACGAAAATCAGAGAGCTAAAATGGAGTTTCCGAATAAGTAAGAAAATTGCGTGAGATGTCTTTCTGCTAGATACAAGTATACTGGTTTATTGTGTCACTGCTATACACACGGCACTATGCGCTTGCCACGTTTTATATTGGGACACGTCACATCGTGTAAATCTGAAATTCCAATGGCCAAGTCGTAGACTATTAACATACTATCCGCTCAAGCCAGCTAATTTCCTTGCTATCGCGACCAATGTGACATGCTGGAAATACATATAATTTAAATTGTGAAAAATGTAGACTGTGACTATTCTTAGGACAATGCTTGAAACATAATTCTACCCCAACGTTAAACAGCTATTGTTCTATCAGTAATGCCCAGGACGGTGTGCCCGAGGAACTCCGGGAAGATAACCGACCTCCAAAAAATGAACCTTTCGTTAACGATCCATGTAGCTAGTTCTCGAAAAATATCACACTATCTGTCTACTGTTTTGTGGTTATGAAAACAAATTGAAAGGACGCGTTCATGTCGGTTACTAAAATAAACAATTCTAACTTACCGTTTTGCGACAGTTTCTTTGTTATTGATTCTGCATAAATTTTATTAATAAATTATTTGCTCTTAGTGCTTCCCAATCACAATTCAGTTATCAGCCAGTAGGAGATGTCTCTTTATTGTATTAAAATAATTGTGTAATATGAAATTGCCCCGCAGTGAAGACAGTGTCAGCCAAGTTGATTGAAACCAAAAGGCTGCCAAGGAATAAGTTTCTCTTTAAGGATCCCGTGGACTGTAATATAGATAAGTATATTCAAACTAATATCTTATAAAATTATCATACTCTTTTCTTCTCTTCTCTTTGTCTTTTCGTCTCTTCTCTTCTCTTTGTCTCTTTTCGTCTCTTCTCTTCGCTTTGTCTCTTTTCTTCTCTTCTCTTCTCTTTGTCTCTTTTCTTCTCTTCTCTTCTCTTTGTCTCTTTTCTTCTCTTCTCTTCTCTTTGTCTCTTTTCTTCTCTTCTCTTCTCTTTGTCTCTTTTCTTCTCTTCTCTTCTCTTCTCTTTGTCTCTTTTCTTCTCTTCTCTTCTCTTCTCTTTGTCTCTTTTCTTCTCTTCTCTTCTCTTTGTCTCTTTTCTTCTCTTCTCTTCTCTTTGTCTCTTTTCTTCTCTTCTCTTCTCTTCTCATTGTCTCTTTTCTTCTCTTCTCTTCTCTTCTCTTTGTCTCTTTTCTTCTCTTTGTCTCTTTTCTTCTCTTTGTCTCTTTTCTTCTCTTTGTCTCTTTTCTTCTCTTCTCTTTGTCTCTTCTCTTCTCTTCTCTTTGTCTCTTTTCTTCTCTTTTCTTCTCTTCTCTTCTCTTCTCTTTGTCTCTTTTCTTCTCTTTGTCTCTTTTCTTCTCTTCTCTTCTCTTTGTCTCTTCTCTTCTCTTCTCTTTGTCTCTTTTCTTCCCTTCTCTTCTCTTTGTCTCTTTTCTTCTCTTCTCTTCTCTTTGTCTCTTTTCTTCTCTTCTCTTCTCTTTGTCTCTTTTCTTCTCTTCTCTTCTCTTTGTCTCTTTTCTTCTCTTCTCTTTTCTTTGTCTCTTTTCTTCTCTTCTCTTTTCTTTGTCTCTTTTCTTCTCTTCTCTTCTCTTTGTCTCTTTTCTTCTCTTCTCTTCTCTTTGTCTCTTTTCTTCTCTTCTCTTCTCTTTGTCTCTTTTCTTCTCTTCTCTTCTCTTTGTCTCTTTTCTTCTCTTCTCTTCTCTTTGTCTCTTTTCTTCTCTTCTCGTCTCTTCTCTTTGTCTCTTTTCTTCTCTTCTCGTCTCTTCTCTTTGTCTCTTTTCTTCTCTTCTCGTCTCTTCTCTTTGTCTCTTTTTCTCTTTCACTCCCACGCCTTCTGGTTTGTGACGCCGTGCGCGCCCAGCCCCGTGTGTAAATATTTTCTTCTCCGTGTCGGCCGCCCACAGCCCCTCTCGAAACCCTTTCAACTGGTGGCGAAACGCGCGCGTATCATTTAAATTTCATGCCTATCGGCGGCGGCAGGGGCGCGGCAGAGCGCGTGGCTGTGTGAGGGCGGCGCGGCGCGGCGAGCTGTCTCGCTTGACGGGCGAGGTCGCTGCGCGCATGCGCCTCCGTGTGGGGGCGGGCGTCGAAGCCCGCCCCGCCCAGCCCCACCGCGCCCGGCCGGCGCAGCGGCGTTGATTGCCGACCAAGGGGCCGGTAATCTTTCCGTGGCCGGGGACAAAACTCCTAAACGATTAATTACACTGTGAATTGTGAAAAAAACAACGGAAAATTAAGGAAATTATTCTTTATTTTATTTATTTTATCTTTTGTGGTGGTGGTTATCACGGCGGATTCCAGAGTGGGTCGCTAAGGGATCTAAAAAATAAATTTGATCTCGATGTAGAACTGAAAAGAGTGGAAACATGGAAACATGTTTATCCGATTGTTGTTTGGGGATCATGGCCAGAAACCTGGCACACACCCGACCTCCATATGCCTTCATGCCGGTCTAGCATTCCAACTTCAAAAGAACGCACAACTGAGCATCGCTTGTTTTTTACGTAGGTATCTCATGGATTTCTAGGCCCGTGAGGCCCCGCGCATCGACGAACCCAAGACGGGCTGAGATTAGCTCACAGCCAGCATTACCGCTGGCTCTGCAGCGACTCTGACCAAGATGTTCTAGGGTTCGAGTCACGACAGTGTCTGATTTCTCGATACTAGGTACGTCGCTAGATGGAATTGAACCGCAGTTTGGTAGGAGAATTGTAGCAGCCGACTGCTCTGATGGGTAGTTTCCTGAGTTTATCGGATCAATGCCAAGCGAATGCCAGAGAAGTTTCGTAACTGACAGGCCACTTCCTTGTCATGCCCTTTCCTCTTTCACTGACACACACACACACACACGTTCAAACACACGCGCTCACGCTGCAATACACGTGTGTCGGGAGCGAAGAGTATGTCTCGGCGGTGGCGGATACCTGGAGAGGGAAATCATCGGTAAGCTCATGAGTAGATCGGAGCCGGATCTCACTATCCAGTGGGGCCTCACCTCCCGGATGAAGCATTGACTACACTAACGGGATTAATGACCATGACTGTTGGCGTGCCCGAAAACATCAATAAACAAACCCAAGAATTGCGGTACTTCATATTTAGAATTGTTGGGCCAAACATTTCCTCTTGAAGGGACGTAAATTTACTTGAACTGTCTTGTCACTTGGGAAAGGCTTTAATTATCTACATATGTTTTACTAAAATTCACATTTAATTGCAAATATTTTTTGTTGTTTTTCTGTAATGTGCGCTTAAGAAGTTGCCAACAGAATAATGTTTCATTGCTAGATTTCTGGTTTTATGGTTTATTACTTACAATATGAATGTGCTCAAATGTTTAATTTTCCTTCTGTTCTCTCATTAAATCGTTAAACAAATCCCCCACGTTCGTAACGAATCTCCGACATTTTCGAGTCCGTAGGCTTCAGATGAAAGTGGAGGGATCCAGCACAGATTGTTTTGACACTCTCAAGTTGCACGTGGCTCTTCGGCGCCGTTTGTCGACCCCCCCCCCCCCCCCCCCCCCCCCGCCCGAGCGAGTCTGTGGGCGCGCGCGCACGTGGCAGCCGCGGCGCCCGCCATACACGGCGAAAATCGTGGCGTCGAGGTGCGCCGGCACGGCACCGCACCGCACCGCGGCTGGTGTGAGTCACGTGACCCCCCCTCCTCGTCGTTGTAAACAAGGCTGCGGGGCGGCCGAGGTGTGCGCCGCCGGCCGCTGCGGCGGGCGCTCCGTGTTCACTTGCGGAGCTGACGGCAGAGGGACGTCTGGATTGCTCGCATGGCGCCAGTGTGGGTAGAGAGGTCATCTTGCACGGATGGGTCGTAAGTGGGAGGGAATTACAGCTCTGTCGGAAGTGTCATTAAATTTAATGTAGATTAATGTATTGTACATGAAACTCAATGTAACATTGTACATTAAAAAGAGCTTAATGTATTTGTGCCTTGTTTTTTAATGCACAAGTTAATGTCAGTGTAGATTTAATGTAGAGGATATCCCGTTTCCCATGCCTCTCAATATTCATGTCAAGTATTCATCATAATATCAGTCCATAAAGATCATTCACTCCAGATGTGACCACAAAGCTTTGACTATCGCATCCTAATGTACGCATGTGTACATTAAATTGAATGTGCGTCCATGATTATTATTTTACTGTATTAAATGTGTTACATTAAAGTAATGTATTAAATGCGTTAATTAAAGTAATGTATTAAATGTGTTACATTAAAGTAATGCGGAAATTTCCGACAGGGTGCGTATGCAGATATTCCGAAACAATGAATTCTGTGATATATTGTTCAATTAAAATAAGAATAGGTGGTAAAATTGTTGTTAAGGATGTGACATGCGAGTACGCCGTATTTCTTAGTGACTAATTGTAACTTGAGTCAAGTTGTAGAGACGATTGTCCAAATGTTCTGATAAAGTATCCCAGACAACGCTTCTGGCTTTTCTGCTCCACAAACATTGTTCTCCTTGAAATCTAAGCGTCGTCAGCCGACTGAAACTAATCGTATCCAAGTATTAAAGAGGTTCCACAAACATTGCCATGTTTGTATATCGGTTTCTGGAAATTCATTGGTTCGTTTCCGACGCCTGAGGTTTTAAGTTGTAGCTTTAGCGGAGGTACTAAGTGCGTGGGCGACAGCGCGGACGCGAGAGGGCGACGGCGTGGGTTGTTGCGTGGGGTTGGGGAGTGGGCGAGTGAGTTGTTGCACAAACCGCGTGGGATGTGCACGCACCTGTAGCTTGTATCTTACAGCACATGAGATGCTTTATAAGATGCATCTCTTATAAGGGATTTCTAAACGTTTTTCAGCTTTGCAGTGAGGTCGACGTCTTCCTCGGTGTTATCTGATAAAGAATTATTCACTCATAACGCGACAATTACAGACCATACATATTTCATATTTTTCTGAGATTACTTACGATGTCGGAGAAGACTAAAAGTAGCTGTAAGATTGATCTCAAGGTGCATTTGTACTGAAACAATATTTGATGAGAGAGAAAAATAGAACTAATTACTCAGTCAATAATCTTTTATACATTGTATGGAGGGTATTCCTAGATACACCTAGGTATTCTGAGATTCACGAGGTTCTGAGCAAGTTGAGTGAAAACGCGATAAGACTTGTGGCCGATAGAAAATTATTTTCGTTTTAATGCGATCGTTGGGAAAAGGACTGCACTAGGTATCGTGAACACATCTGGCAGTACACAAGGATCTGATTCTTTTCACAACAAAAAGTCAATTCTTTCCTCTTAGTGTTAGCATAAGTAAACACGCAGCTGCCATGTGCACACTGCCTGCAGGAAGCTGCCACATTTTCGTCCGTTCTGACAAACGCGTTCCTTGTGTTGTTTCCTGTAGCTGGAAATCCAAATGACAATATTGTGATAATGGAATGGAAAACGATTAAACAGAGCGTAGTACAGTGGAGAGGTTTCACTCTATTACAAATAATAATAATAATAATAATAATAATAATAATAATAATAATAATAATAATAATAATAATAATAATAGATATCACGGAATGAGAATGGTGTCAGCGAGTGTACTGTCGATACAAGAAATGTGCTGATTGTCATGCATTCATTGAAATAATAGTTTAAATTATTACTCTGTTGGAAGAGTGCCACAATATCGATAGCTCAGTGTTATTTAAAAAACAAAAAATTCGTTTGTTTGAAGCCAATTTAAGGAAATAGATTCGTTGTTTCCTTCGTAGTGATTCAGTGAGGCGGCAAAATATACTCTATTCTTCCTCGATTGTTGATTTATAATCAGCATCTTGTGTTAGTTGCAACGCAAAGTTTTGTTGTTAATGTATTAATTTATTGATAATCAAAATCCCCTATCTAGTTTGCCAGCGCGAGTGTTAAACCATTCTCTGGAGTTCAAAAAATGGAAAAACCAGGCCGGTCTTTTTAGCGACAGTTCAAAGTCAGTATATCAAGTCGAGGCCAACTCGCGTGAGTTCTCACCTTCCTGTACTCGAGGAGACCACAGTCACTTGAGGTGCTTCATCGGCTCAGCGGTGCATTGCAGAGTGTGAAAATAAAATCCTGGTTACTTGAGAACCTACCGTACTTGAATACCTGGTGCTGACTCGGATGTCATTTACGGGAGAAAATTCTATGGGAGTACCCATGATGGCACGTTCACACATGGCTCATTCGTGCATTGGTACAAACGTGAGAGTATCTTTCATAGTAATTGTTATCTACGCTGGTTAAAGAGAGAGTAAATAACTAAATGGATGCCTTAATATCACATTGAAAAATATTCCTCTACTTTTTAACGTTTCGTTATTGTGCTTTTTAATAAAACTGTATCGTCAGGGTAAAGTATATTGCCAACATTAGATAATGTGGTGCCTTGTCTCCATATCTATTCTACATTATTATGGTCTGGATATCAGCGAATTCAGCAGCTCTCCCCAGAAGTTTGGGTCTCGGCGTACGTAGCAGCCTACAAATGGGAATAGTCTTCCAGCAGATGGGAGAAGGTACTCATTAGAAGAGCGGGAATTACTGCATTCTATCCTAGGTAGCTACAATGATGTCGTGGACTTCGCAGATTTTTTGAAAAGCTAATAATTGCGTATCGATTTTTATTTAGTTTTGAAATGTTTTTGTATTAAAATAAATGTTAGTTCTCTACATTCTTCGCTTTTTAATAATCTTATACAGAAATAACGCGAGGAAAATGTTAACTTAAGGACGCCCTTTGCGAACATACAGCGTTTTCGCTTTCATCGTAAAATATTATTTCGCATTATAACGTTCGCCTTTTATTATATTTAGTTACACTATTTAAAATGTAGTATCTTAAATATTATTCCGGTGTATCCATCCTTATACAGTTCTTTTGCCTGGTATTGCTTGCATATGAAATTGCAATGAAACATTGCGTATGAAACGAGTAAATTACATGACACCTGACTCTTGTGAGGGAAATTACGAATGAATCTGAAATCTTGAGAAAGCAAAAAAACTGAATTTCGGGACTGTGAAATGACAGTCGATGTCGGCCTCTGGGAGTATAAAACACCGTCCATCCGTCCGTGTTCTGCCGATGTCGGCCTCGGCGCGAATATATCATCCATCCGCACGCCTTTACGTCTGGCGTCTGACTGGCCGCTCCGCAGCCCGCGGCGGGGCGGGTTTGTGAGGGCCCTCTGGCGCCTCTCTCCTCCCGCCTCCCGCCCCCCTCCCCCCTCCTCCCTCCTCCCTCCCCCCCTCCTCCCTCCTCCCTTCTCCCTCCTCCCTGTGCGAGGTGGCGGTCCGATATTTTCTCAGAAGAGATTCTCCGTGGAAAGAAAATGCCAAGTCGAATATAGGTTGCAAGACTCCTTAACTGGAAAAACTCGTCGGGTATTTTTTTTTTTCCTTCATCGTTGTTGACCGTGGTACCGGAGAAATGGGGCAGAGGCGACTCGCATTCCCCTGTAGAAAACCTCCCCAGTATTACTTGCCCTGCCTCCCTCCGGAAAGTAACTGAGCGAGTGTGAAAGAGAGTTGCTCACCGGACTCGAATCCACTCGTGACTAAACTGGAATCTGCAAGTGAACGCGTTAGGTACACTGTCTTCAACATTTTTTATTATTTTAAATATAAAAACTATACATTTTTTCCTAACCATTATTTTAAAATAATAGTAGTTTAACAATGGCGAAGATGTATAAAATTTAACAATCAATACTTTTAAAGAGTGCATTAGAAAGAACTTGACCCTACAGCAGGACTAGTGAATTCTCTACCCCAACATGCCCGTCCTTAGTGTGTGAAAAAATGTGAAAACTATTATTATATCCATAAAGGAAACCTCGCCTTTATTGCACAGTATGTAAAAGTTAATTTCATTTTTTTGGTAATTGAAGTACTACTACTAGGGCTTGAAAGCCTCTTATCTCCCAAAATAATACACATGATTCTGTTATGCGTTTTACTTTCTCGCCTGTCACGTACTTGAAGTAATAGCAGTAGTGTAATTCTGCAGCAGAAGGTGCAATTTTTCGACAGGTTGAATTACGAATTTTAGAAAATTCCAGATGTTTGAAATTTTTGTCAGTGTATTTCTACAACTACAATATTGTAAGATAGATCTTTTAATAAAATCTGTTCATAGTAATGTTTTCGAAAAAATGAACACGTTTTCGCGTAAATATTGCTTGAAGTAAAGGCATTTTCATCACGTTTCTTCATCTCGATATTTTAAATGCCTATATTTTGAAGGGCATAATCGCGAAATTATCTACAGCAAAATTTCAACGACTTCCTCGTGGTTCTAGAATTTCATCGTAGAGTAGATCCCCTTCTGCATCTCCCTAACAATTGACAACCGAAAGTGCTACCATGCAAAGGATCAACACCAGATTCATGTGAATTGTGTTAACAAGAAAATAAATAAAGTTTATTAAATAATGCGTCTATTAAACGATATGAAGTGGTAAAAGTATTTCGCAGAGTGAAGGCATAATTTTTATTCATAGAATTGCTAAAGTGAGGTGCTAAAGGCTTTTGGAGATAACATTGCGCTTTAACATCCATCATAGCTTGGCAGAGCTTGGTTCATTGTGTCTATTCTCGATCGCAGTTCCTTTCAACACAAAAGCCTAGTGGCCCGTACTGCTCTTGAGGTACCAGAACTTACGCCTTACCACCCTCTATACAATTTTTAAAAAGCATTATGGAGTGCTTCCCCAAATAACAAGAACCATGAAAGGTTCCAAACGTATTTTTCTAAAACGTTTTTAATAGACTTCAACTTAGGTCTACAACTTCTTTAATCGTACTACTTCTTTTTGAATAACCGCCATCAAAATCTAATATCGTTACTCATTATTTAACACATTAATATTACTAATTTTAATATTGTCACTACACCGTCACCTTGTTGGGTAGACTGATAGTCGATTATCATAAAACCGGGCAATACATTAGGCCTGTGAAACCATTCGAAGCATTGGTCGTCTCGGTGGAGCAGTGGTCAGAAAAACGACGTAAACCAGAAGACCTCGGTTCCAATCTCGGTTGCGATTACTTTGAACAATTTAAATTATTTGTTTAAAGCTTTGGACAGCTAGATAAAAAAACAAAATACAAACAAACAAAAAACCGACGGAGACGACCGATTCGGACGTCTCCCTTGCCTGCTTCCCTCCGTGGACACGGGTTCGCCCGGTAGTGCAGCGCTGCCGTTGGCTGGACCTGGGGGGGGGGGGGAGGCGTGGGCGCGGGCGCTCGTGACGTAAGAGTTCGTTGTGCGGCCGGACGCCCGCCCGTTTGCCTGCGTCATCGGAGGCGTGCCAACGAGCCAGAGCGCTCCGTATCGGGTGACCGCTTGCTGCCTGCCGAGGACGGCACCAGCTGTGTGGCGGGCGCCTTTCAGGGTTTCTGCGAGCGTGTTAGCCCCGCGCACCTTGGGTCGGCGGTTTTTGCGCAGCGCGTTTCTAAGGAGAAAATAATGCACTTAATCATGCTCGATCAATGTATTGCTGGAAATCAAAGGTAATCGTGTTGAGTGTTTGTAGAGGAGTTACTTTAAGGAGGGACCATTTTAAAAGGCCTGGAAACAAATGACGCGGAGCGATGACATTGCAAGAGAAGGTGATGAAGCCATTTGCAAATGATCTACCTATAAACGATCGCACCGCCTAAATGAATGGACATAACCTGCAGTTATGTTGCCAGCAATGGCCAAACAGCAGCTGTCAAAGCGGTCCCTTCTTATAGTAATTTCAGTATAGCTCTATATGGTTGCGTAATGATTCGTATATTTATTTTTTTTTCCTTTAAGGTAACAAGAAAACTTTCGTTATGTTATTTAAAGTGTTTGCAGAAGGATTTTATGCTAAATAATTAATTAAATAATTCATCAAATTGTTCTTTATTGCAACAAAAATTGGAAACCTATATTCGTAGTGTTATAAATGAATTACTTCAATATATAGTGCTCGCTCCTTTTCTTCCCCATGAACTTCCATAATCTTTAGTTTTCCTCCATTAGTTGGCTAACGGTTCACGCTGTAGCTATTTGTGATTCTATATACTAATTTTCTCTTCTCGGTTGTCCAGAAACTTTAAAGATCCCATAAGAGCTCCTATTTCGTCCTAAAATCGCGTTATCCCGGCGGTTATATGCGATTGACGTCATAGAGGCTATATGTGTTGGTAATATTGTTTTCAATTGTCTTCCTCTGCATTTCCGGCCCCTGCACATTCACGCATGCACATCCCGGGTATACGTTTAAGTACACGCAAATACTCATACGGTGTGACTCACTTTAACATTGTCTCTCCCCTCTCCCAGACAAGTTCTCTCACATGCTTGTATATAAGCTACCTGCCAACAACAATTGTCCTTGAACGTTCCATTTTCGTGTCGCGAACTCCTTATCACGCACGTGCTATTTAGCTTTCTGTTCGTAACGCGCATCCACCTTGCAACTAGATGATACGTTTACTCGCTAATTACCGTGTTGCTTTAACTACTACTATAGAGGGATTAAGAAGGGACCGCTTCGACAGCTTCTACTTGATGACTGTCTGTATCATAACTGCGAGTTACGTTCATGCACTCGTTTTGTTAGTGCGTTCGTTTACAATTGGCTCATTTGTAACTGGCTTCATCACTATCTCTTGCGATGACATTGCCCTGCATGACGGTTATTTGTTCCCGGCCTGTGAAAGTGGTCCCTTCTTAGAGTAACTCCTATATACTGTCATTCTCGAATGAGCAAATTTGACTTTGGCCTTGAATATTCCTTGGCAATAGCCTTTCATTTGGGCAGAAGCAGCTTCTCTTCTGGTGTGTGAAATGCCGTGGCCTTCCGGTGTCCGGTTCCCCCTGTGCGAATTCCGTGGCCGCCCCCCCCCCATGGCCGGCGCCCGTGCGAAGCCCACCCGCGCAGCGGTCGCGCGACCGGCTCGGCGGGGGCGGGGGGCGGAGGAAGCCTCGCGCGCACCCACTACATGCGTGTCCCCCTCCCTCTCGGTCCCTCGCTCCTGCTTCGCCCAGCGCCCGCTGGCCGGGGGGGGGGGGGGCGTGCCTTTGGCGCCTGCTGGGTTCGAGAATGGGCTCTTTAAGGAAACGGACAGGAGTCGTTTGGACGCTTGTGAGATGTGGTTGTGCCGAACAATATTGAAGGTTTCACCGACAGGAAAAAGTTATAATAATGTAATTTTAGAAAAAGTGAAAAAGAGATCCCTACTAATAACCGTTTGAAACGGAAACCAAAATTCTTTGGACACATTTTCAGGCATAATAAATACTTAAGCACAATTTTCGTTTGTAAAATAGTTGGAAAAGAGGAAGAGGGAGACGTAAAATGAAAATTTTTGAACACGTTCAAACCGAACCACACTTCAGAAACTATGCAGAGATGAAGAGGACAGCTGACGTCAGAACGTCATGGCGGCAGCGACAAGGCACGTTTTTGCCTTTAGGATGATGATGGGTTCAAGATGGCGGATATGGCCAGCGGTGTCTTAGAGGAGTTACTCTAAGAAGGGACCACTTTGGGCAGGTCGGGAAACAAATGAACGTCATGCATTGCGTTGACATTGCAAGAGTAAGTGATGAAGCCGTTTACAAAAGAGCTGCTTGTAAACGAACGCATTGACAAAACAAATACATGGAAATTACCTGCAGTTATGTTGCCAGCAACGGCCAAGCAGTTGTTGTCAAAACGGTCCCTTCTTAGAGTAACAGTTCTATACCCAAGGCGCTTCGGCTCCTTCAGTCACCTGCGTTCGAAAACACCCTTGCCGAAGCCGCAGCGGAAAGATAATTAATCAAGGATTTGTTCATTAACGCGTTTGTTCATTGAAAGGGGCTCAAAAGCCACTTTATTTGGCGAATTAATCAGTATTTCTCTTTCGAGACTATAAATGTATATATTGATATGCGATGACAGCTTGTAAGTAGTGAAAATAAGAATTACGTAAGACCTCATTCAGTAGAAGAGACCTCATTCAGTAAGATCTCCTTTTCGTCAGAGTTTTTAAAATTTAGTCAAAAGTTATCCTGGACACTTACCCTTGGCGAACTGGCAACCAATTTAGTTATGTTCATCGGCTAAACTAATTGAGCTTGCCTAAAAAATAAATGTAGTACCCGAATGCAAGAAAATTTTCGAATATGTGTGGAGAAGTAGGAGACCAACATAATGTATCATTATTGAACTAATTTTCTACAAGATCATTAAAACAATCGATACATTTGTAGTTTATTGCACGAGAAACGTAAATAACAAAAGATTGTTACTGTGAGATGTTCATAAACAATGTCCAAGAAGGTAGAAGTTGAGAAATTGTTCTTTGAATTATGTTCTGTGATTCATTTTCAAAATGTAGGTCAAGATAAATATTTCCCTCTCTCGCCTCGGTGAATTGCAAAAACAGGTACTTTGAAACTTCCAGTACGTATAAATTTGTTTTATCAATGTTAGTGGATAAAATCTGTACATAACTATAATCATTTTGAAATACTCGGAGCAGTTTTCAAAAAGTCAGTTGGAAGAGGAGAAACTCGTGTGACAAAAGAAGAGGCCAGCCTGAAACAACCACCGACCATTGCCCGAAGAGCACCTTAGCGCTGCTATTGCGGCCCGGCATCCTGCCGTGAAACCGTTTCCCGTGCCGAAGGTATCGGGAGGAAAGCTGACCGGAAAGGGTTGACAAACCCAGGAGGCCGTGCCCGCGTCGGCGGGCGGCCTTGCGCCGTTTCCGCTCTGATTCGTGAGCCGCGCTGCTTCTGCTGCGCGCGCATTTCGAGTCGCCTGCCCGGCTGCGGCGGCCGGGTTGAACGCGCTGGGAGCTCCCGCCGGGTGAAGAACTGTGTGTGTGTGTTTGTTTTTTGTTTTTCTTTTTTTCTTCTTTTTCTTCTTCTTTTTCTTCTTCTTTTTCTTCTTCTTTTTCTTCTTCTTTTTCTTCTTCTTTTTCTTCTTCTTTTTCTTCTTCTTTTTCTTCTTCTTTTTCTTCTTCTTTTTCTTCTTCTTTTTCTTCTTCTTTTTCTTCTTCTTTTTCTTCTTCTTTTTCTTCTTTTTCTTCGTCTTTTTCTTCTTCTTCTTCTTCCGAGACGCCGTTCGAGTGCTGAAGTTCTTCCGTTGCATTTAAATCACTATTCAAAGAGATTCCCGTTCGCTGGGTTATAAATCAGGGTGCAACGTCTTGTAAACCAGGTGGCGGAAAATTGCGAGCCCCGTTGGGTTCTTCTTATACTTCGTAGTTATTGCCTGTTATTTCCATAATATAATTTTCATTGCTCATCTGAAAAATGTTCGTAAGCAAAAACCCAATATAAAAGATATTCATCAAGGAGTATTCTAACTACTATCTACTAAGTAGGAGTGAACTTCTAAGAATATGATATAATGGCCTAATTAACTTTGCACATTTAATTCCTTTAAACGTTTGGTTATGCACAATAATATTGCACAGAAGAGTAAGAAGGATTCTTTTGAAAAACGTCGTAAGTAAAAAGAAAACTTCATAGCTTTAAATGTGCATTAAGCTGCTTTCTGGTAACGCACAGCTGCTTGCAGAGAAGTAAGAGTTTTCTTTTCTCAGGAATTGAGCAGGAAGGACTACGTCCAAATCTAATAAGAATTTTTCGCTTTTTCCATATCAGTTCATCCTCAAAATCAGTTTTTCTGTCGCAAAAATCGCCATTCTGTTGTTGCAACATTACAATACTTACTTGAATCCCACATTAGTGGCTTGCGAAAAAGTAAAAATGTGTGTTTTTACGTCTAAAGTTAAGAAAGAAGTGAACTTCAGCCAGGTAGCTACGAAATACTACTAAAAATCAACTTATTCCTCAATGTACAAGAAAAGCGACGCATATTTTTGGTCGGTTTTCATCCAGCCAACAACAGCCGGTTACCCTTCACGTCCTGACGGGACGCATATTCGGCCAAACACTAGACACCAACACCCTTGCGGACTCCTTTGATGTAGGGTAATACGTATACGTGACGTATACGTGAGAGACAAGGGACAAATAACCATGCTGGAAGTAGGACTCGAACCCGTAACCCTTCGGACAGAAGCGCTGAGTCGTACACGCGCTTAGCTACCTCGCCCATTTTCGAGATAACTGAAGCAATTTGTTTAAAAAGTAGTATATTTAACTAATTAAAATAACATGTGGTTCGCAAACAGTAGTTTTCGTTTTTTAGAGTAAAACGGTTTTGGAGCGCGAAATAAATTGCTCCACTCGTAATAAAACGGTCCTGCGAAATGACAGTTTTTAAAATGTCACTCTTCTTGTGCGCCGACGTTGTGTGTTGTCGGTGGTCGTGTCGGGTCCTCCGAAAACTGGGACGGACGCGTTTTTCGGGTGATGGCGGCGGCGGCGGTTGCGGCAGATATACCGCCGCAGGGCGGACCGAGCGTGAAAGAGGGGAAGGGGAGAGGAAGGGGTGCTGCGGCGCCTTTGGCTTCTTGCGGCGGGCCGAGAGGAACAGGGCCACGAGATGTTACACTGCGCCACACAGCTCCGCTTGCCTTACGTCACGCGATCCGGCGCTTTGTGTTGCACGTGTGTGGGGGAGGGGGAGGGGGGGCACGAGAGCTCGCCGATTCTCATACCGAGCGTTGCTCCTCCGTTCTGCTTTGTTTGGGAAAGTTACGTTCGCGTTCATTCAGATTCACGAAGAGGACGACGACTGGCGGAAAAAAACTCTGCTGTCAGGGTCCACAACAAGCTGTTTGAGAGACGAGTTGTTTGCGAGTTGCTGGTATTATGTAAACGTATCTGTGCTTGATATTGTCGCCGTCGTCTTTGCTTTGCGAGTTAGCGTCGTTAGTGGGTTCGCCTTGAAAAATCTACTCGGCGAGTTTAGAACCTGGCAGGATATGTTATTATAATTTCTTCGTTGCTACGCTACGACAGTCATCTCTGTATTTCTTGAATATTGCCTATTATATAGTATGGTACTGAATTGATAAAGAATGAGTGTGAACCGTGGCATTTGTAATTGACGTTTCTTTGCAAGGAAGGTTAATATCATTCCAAAATATTTATTATGTAGAAGTTTGTTACGTGGTTTATATCTGGGACCATTATTTGAAGATCATGTGATGATAAATGTTAAACAATATGTAATAGTAATGGCATTAGGATATTTATTTATTCAATATTAATTTTCAAATTTAATGCATGTCGTACTCCAAGGCCTTTTAATGTATCTGATATAGATATTTTGGGCTGAGTCCTAGACGTTGAGATTCACAAACCCTGAGCGAAGTGTATCTTGGCTTAGAGACCTCCATTTGGAAGTTCCGGGAAGGTTCGATGCTAAAAAGTACGCAGAGCTTGCTTGAGGTTTTTGCGTTTGGAAAAGTCAGGAATGTGGACAAGAGCTCGTACCTCGACCGGAATCCGTCTGCTCGTCCATTACGCGAGCATAGGCACCTACAAAACAAGGTACTGGCCTTTGGCCAGTTACCTGAACAACTCAAATGTATTTGGCAGCAGCGACCGACTTGAGTTCGGAAAATGCGAATGAACGGAGTGGAGAATCGCGAAGTCGACGTAATCCTCTCGAATGATACACGAGCGGGCCTCGCTGTTGCCCAAGCGGCGCGTCGCGTCGTGCCCTGAAAGACTTTTGCCACCGACGACCGTCCCCGCGCCGATCATTGGTCGCGCACGCCCAGTTCCAAAGAAAGGCGCCAATTGGCTTAGCGCCCCGAGCAGCGATGGTCGAGCGCACAGCGCTTCTACCTCCTCGCCTTCGCCATCACTCTCACTCGCACTCCTACTCTCACACTTGTCCTCGGCCCTCACGTTTCCTCTGCCCTCCGCCCCTCAGTTGCCCTCCGCCCCTCAGTTGCCCTCCGCCCCTCAGTTGCCTTCCGCCCCCTCACACTTGCCCTCGGCCCCCCTTACACTTGCCCTCCGCCCCTCACCCTCACCCTTGCCCTTGCTTCCCTCGCCCTTCGCTCTCGTCTCACCGCGCCATACCCAAATAGAGTAACAAAAAGACGCTGCTTTGGGAATATTGAATAGCGTATTACAACCTGAAAAAACTGTGTAATTGTCCGTATTAAGGTCGGAGTTCGGTAGGAAAAACAATTTTATGTTTTACTGATATGTTATAGCTTGTTATTGCATTCGATATGTAGTTCGATATACACTGCATAATTTACCTGGATCGGAAGGATCATGGTGACGAGGGAAATATGAAAACAGATCAATGTTGCTACATGTTCTCTTAAAGAAATCATGGGAGGGGAACATGAAAAGGCATATAGAGTCAAGTTAACATTAGTTAATTAGTTAATAAGTAAATCTGAATCAATAAAATTATGTAGTCCGGCCGTTAACTGGTTCTTATTATCTCGTGCGATAAAAACCCTCGGGCATTTTGTTGTCGCTCGATCATTAGAACCCTTATAGTCCCCTTATAGTCCCCTTCATTAGAATAGTTTTGGTGACTATTGAAACAGCTTATATTCTAATTATTGAGAAAATATGGTGCGATTTGAACGTAAAATGTAAAAAATGCTTCTGAAGATAAGTATCCGACTTCATGATAATATTTTCGGTTACAGTTTTGGAGGCAATTATACTTTTTCCTACAGTAATTAATAATTCGTCATTTTTAGGACAACTTTTGTTCTGATAGTGGTTATAATTGTAAACTGTAAGTTAATTTCGTCTTACTTGAATGAAAGTAAACTTTCGTTTTATCTAGGACCTGTTAAAAAATAATATTGTCAAACGTAAATGCCCGGTAATCTCTCTAATGATGAATGTCTGTTTTGTTACAGATCCTGCAGAACCTGGGGAAGGTAGACCGTACAGCTGACGATATTTTTGACGAGCACCTGCAGAACTTCACGCGCCAGCAGAATGCGGCGAACCGCCTGCAGAAGGACTTCAACAACTACATACGCTGCATACGAGGTAAAGAATTGCTCTTGGGCGTATACTGGTGGATGTCGTATAATCAATGCTATAAATTTTCTATTATAATTTTTACTTATCGCCCGTCAAAACCTAAACTTCGGTGGTAAATGAGAGCGTAAGCTTCCGCGGCCGGAGTCAGTATTTACTTGGCTGTCCGGGTGACGCCGCGTCCATGGCGAAGGTGCCGACGTTTCGGTCGCCATTCTGCGACCTTAGGACATACGCCCTGAGGAAGGTCGCAGAATGGCGACCGAAACGTCGGCACCTTCGCCATGGAAGCGGCGTCACCCGGACAGCCAAGTAAATTCGGCGGTAAATGTCTCTCTCTTGACAAAGTAGTTCAAAATTTGTAATAAATGAAGATAATATTGTCGATCGCATCAGCAATCCATTGACTAAGTCAGTCATTGGATGTTTGTTATGAAAGTTGTTTTATGGATGTATTCTTCAAGTTGAGGGAGGGGAGGACTTACGCTTTTTCTCTACGCAAGGAACTATTATTTCTTCGAATAAGGAAGCGTAATCAAATGAATGAACTTACTACATAAGTATTGATTTCTTTAGCCTGAAAGTTATTTCGTATTTTAATTGGATGTTTTGCCTAGGGAGAATGAAGAAATATTGAAGAAAAGTCTCTCTAAAGATAGCATTATGGTTTACTTGTTATTCTATCCTGATTTTCGAAGATTAACCCTTCTGCGCATCGCCCATGAGGGTTTTAAAAACCGTTATACACTAATAATGAGTCAAATTAAATGAATTACTAGCAAATTCTACTTATTAATCACTACTACTTATTACTAAATTCATTAATTCTGGATAATAAATTCCTTAGGTCATAGAGGGTCAGCTAAACGGAGTATTTACACGGTTCTTTTCTGATTATCTCTGAGCCTTTACTTAAAAAGTATCTACAGTGATTGCGATTCTCTTTTCTAGCTTCTTCTTTTAGAAACTGCCATATTTTTTTCTTTTCTTAAATATGTTACTTCGTCAGTGGGCATAAATGAAGCATATATTGAAATATTTCTAGACCTTTGAGTCTTTGACGTTATTGACCATAACACCTTGCTCTCGTGTGGAATTTGTGCATGGTGTTGATCTAGATTGGATAACCTTGTACCAAAGACTAGATACACCGTATTGGCACGAAAGAACATTATTTAAATTCATTAGAACCCTGCATATAACGCCCTTGATGCAAAAAATTATTATATTTTAACAATATTGCATTAGTTTACCTTTGTATTGTATAATTATAAAAATTACTTAATATGCCTGTAACAAATAATGTACTTCAGCTTCCGGGTCAATGAACTCCATCTCGATCAGGTTTTTGTCCAGTTTTCCTGATCCATCGAGCAAATGTTGTGATGGCTCCTTGTTTTGCCTCTGGACATAAATGTAGCTTCACTATGCGCACGTTTTGTTGAGCTCATCTTTTGCTACTAGTGGTAGGAGTAACGCCGGGGCTATGCTACTATTTTGTTAGCAATACAAAAAAAAAATTAAAACCTGCAATTCGTTTACCGGTGCAAATAAGTTTTCTATAAATCGGGAGCGAAAATGTCTTAGTTTTCAAAAGTTGCAAACATCGCTTCGCTTCAAACTCTTATTCATCAAATATTTATAGTTAAAATGTTGGGAAGGGATTCTGGAGCTCAAGAAAACTTGCGCATGTGTTACTTCTCCACCATATGTTACAGTTCTTTTACTCTTTTTTACTAAATAAATAAATACAACTAGTAAAATAATGTAGGGGATTGAGAAGGAAAAGTTTCTTCTAATTTTCAAATAATTGAAATCAATCAAAAGGTTAAGAAATGAATACTTGCTACTTGACTACATAGCCTCTCCCATGAACCCGTCCCATGCTAGAGCAGTGTGCTAGAGCAGTGTGCTGAGGAATCGAAACGTTGGATGAACATCATTGTTTTGTTTGCTGATTAGTGATGTGGACAGGCTAATGTTGATGTCTATTGTTGTCCATTGTTACACAAGTCCCCCCCCCCTAGACCCTCTTTTTATGCGCCCGCCCTCGTCTGTCGCGCTAGTACATGGCCTCTCCCATGAACCCCTCCCATACCCATAGAGCACCCTGAGGGAGGGGTCGAAACGTTGGATGCTCAGCAATGTTTTCTTTGCTGATGAAGAGTAAGAGTTGCATGGAAGGGTTAACGTTGATCACAGTGAGGTGATGTTGTTGTTGGCCATTGTTACATCCCGTGTTTGATGTGCCCGCCCTCGTCTGTTTCGCGCAGCGGTGCAGACGGCGAGCAAGACGCTGATGGACACGCTCAACGAGGTGTACGAGAGCAACTGGGTGGGCCACGACCTGCTCTACGTGCAGGCGCAGAACGTGGAGATGCTGTGGCAGGACTTCAGCCACAAGCTGGGCGACCAGGTGCTCATCCCGCTCAACACCTACCAGAGCCAGTTCCCGGAGATGCGGGTGAGTGCGAGCCGCCGGGGGCGCGGGGCAGCGAGCAGAAATAACAGTTGACATCTTGGCTGTAATGGAATTTTTGTTTTGTGACTCTTTCCCATCTAAATCTTGTATGTTACAAGAGATTCGTGTTTCTTTTTGGTAATAAGTCCGTACGTTATAACATAAATGTGTGGAGTAATATTATATTTTTAGAAATTGTATGTGAATTGGGAGCCAAATATCACGAGATTTTTCTGATTTTTAATATTTACTAAAAACCCGTTAATTGACCAAAAATGAGCTAATGTTACTGAAAAATAGCCGTAATTTGTGGTTGTGTATTCCATGGCCAGTGTATAGTCATTTTTGAGACTTCCTTGAAATAAATATTCTTCTTCCGCTTCATCTTAGGTTCGCTCCTCATGTTTATTTAAATAGGACATATTGGTCTCCCCTGAATTCGAAAAGGCGGATCTGAAAGTGTACACGTGCGTACATATGCACTATGAGTATGTATGACTAGAGGTATGGGTGAGAGTACGTGGGGGGGGAGGGGTTGGTGGGTGTGCATGCATGCTGGGTAGTGAAAAAGAAAAATTCTTCTTATGAGACACATTTGTCTTGATCACAAAATGACTTTCACTTCTTTCAAAAATATATTCACTTCGTACTGACAGTTTATGGGAGATTTTGTAGTCTAATTTTTATGAGAATTGATAGATTGCAAAAATATGTCAATGTAGTTGAGCACCTTAGACTGTTTTCTACATTCTAAATGGTAGCCTGCAGCAGCAAAAATGCTTAACGAAACCACACAAAACAGTTTTCAAAAAGGTATGCACACCACTCAAAAACAACAAATAAAATACTCTTATATTTCATTTGTAATGTCTTGTAAATAATCTTTGTTCAAATATTTAATTTTTTGTTGAGAGTACAACGGTTCTTTAAATGCCAAGAATATAAAAGAAATTGCTGTTGTTTGATAGTTGATGGGTCAAATCATGGCGCACTGTGTATGAGAATTGTACTTATGCAGAATATAACAATAGTCAAAATAACTCTATCAGATATGTGCATTTTTAGACCACATCGAAACTGTTTCATTGTTTTTGAATTTTCCTAAGTACCTAATTATAGATCCCTCTCACTTGGCCGGAGGCTGAAGTGATTTCTTTCAATTTCTATTCCCTTCGGAAATTAGTAATATAGATATTCTTCCACAGCGTAGAGTGCGTTTTTTTAGGCATATGTTAAATTGTTTCTTTTACTACACAGTGGTACATTCAAGGGCATGAATCCCAATCAACCTTATGTGATTATATTTTTTAGTTGTTGAAATAATTGAAAATGATTTCTTAGATAATTTTTTTTTCTCAATTTTCTTATCTTCTTGATAACTTACTAAAAATTCGTATAGATCTTAAAAGAAGTCCCGAATAATAAAAAAATTCATTTCTCATTTCAGAAAAAAATTGATAAAAGAGGTCGCAAACTTGTGGACTACGACAGCCAGAGACACAACTTCCAATCCCTTCAGAACAATCCAAAGAAACGTGATGAAGTGAAGGTGACTCGTGCACGTGAGCAACTGGAAGAAGCAAAGCGCACTTATGAAGTGTTGAACAGTGAGCTACATGATGAACTGCCTGCACTTAATGATTCGCGCGTGCTCTTTCTCGTTACAAACCTGCAGACTCTCTTCTCTGCTGAACAAGTCTTCCATGCAGAAACTGCCAAGGTATTGTTAGGGAAAACTTAATAATTCTTGTTATTATTGCCATTAATAATGGAATGGGTGTGTGTTCATATGTTACATCTTTGAATGAAAAAGGAGGAATAGTTGTATTGGTGGATTAAATAATAATATTTTATTTTCAATTATGTTTACTACATTGCTTTTTGTTGAAAACTTGAGGAATGCAAATTACCTTTAGAAAAAGTATTTTACAAGAAATAATGATAAAAATTGTGCTGTTCTAGGTATACTCGGAACTGGAAGCGATTGTTGATAAACTTGCATCTGATTGTCAACGAGGGTCTTATACTCTGAAGAAAACATCACCTAAGTCTCCCAAGTCTCCCACTGGAAACAACAAGTAAATAGACATTTGTTACTTTCAATCCCTAATCAGCCCAAGCCTTTCTCGTATGTAAAAATATTTCTCTTCGAAACATGTAGTATGTTAGTGCGAATATGTATTTTTTGTTACTGCCCTGTTTTCACTGGTTTTCCTTACAATCACATGGTCTTGCAAAAAGTATGCTGAGCTAATTTGAGCTAGTCCTCCTCAATATCTAATTATAATAATGACACATTTATCATTTATTTAATTGTTCACAAGTTTTAAGGAAGAATATGAAATACAAACAGATTACATATCAATTCTGATTTAATATTTCAAATGGGATTTGTGAAAAAAATTATGTGAATGAAGTGTCTTGAAATTCAAATGGCTATTTCCATAGACAAACTAGCTGTAATAGTAAAGAATTGTTTACCAAAAATTATACAGTTGATTAGTAATAAATATTAAAGAAACCAGAAAAAATAAAATTTTTATATGTCTTTAATCTACATTAAAATTCAAAGTTTATATGTATGCAGTAATCTACATATCGATCTAGATCATTTCTCTCTTTTTCATTTTATTCATTCAATAGCAGTTTGAGATTTTTTCTTTCTTTTGTTACAGCTTGATTAAGAGTGTGCCATCATCTCCAACTGCTGTTCCAGGTATTTTGTTGCAACCTTTGAGGACATTCTTGCATGTAAATCTGCCTCTAACGTGCTGCAGCTATTTTCTTCACATTTTATTTTCTAGGCCTGCCTTCTTTCGTATTTGACTTCTTCTATGTCTATTAGTCTCAATTCTTTAAAAAATAATTGAAAAGGTGAATTATCTTGGTCACTCTTTCAAGAACCCTACAATCATTTAATATTTTAACCTGGTCAAGAAAAAAAAAATTTTTTTTATTGACAATTTAGGAACAAGTTAAAATTACAGAAAAATAATTATCATAAATTGTACTGCTATTAATGAAGTATTTAAGATTACTCTACAGGATTTAGCAGGTGTAATTTTCCATCTAATAACTTGGTATTTCCCATTATTTGTTATGATACTTCCATTAAATAATGGTTGAAGAATTTTAAAGCAAAACACACAATGTCTATGGGAAATGTACAGAGTTCTTTCCTCTGATTTAATTATAGTCACTGTTGTTGTTACGATGCTGGAACACTGTTATCCAATTGGGAGCTATAATTCCAGAAATTAAGTTGTAATGAAACTCACGATTGGATAACTACATCCAGTTGATTAAAAGTTAGATGTCAGTATAATTAAATCAAAGTATAAAAGTATAAAACACCTTGCCTCTTCTGTTTGAGACTGCTTTAGAAGTGTATTTGTATGTTTTGCATGTTACATTTGTTGTAACAATCTGTTCTAGAATAATGCTAACAGTAAGTGCATGGTTTTTGTTTTGATGTTTTATTTTTGTGGTGTGTTGCAGCGGAGACTACCCCTAACACATCTCCTCATGAGCCTTCCACTCCTCCGTTACCTAAAAGTCCTCCTCCTAATAACATCACAGCTGAGCCTGCCCCACTTCCAATCTCAGCCCCTGCCCCAGCTCCAGCCCCCACGCCAGCTGCGAAACCCCCGTCCCCTGAGCCAACCACTCCCACCAACCAGCAACCCAGTCCCCCTCCCACCCAGGTAAACGGTAACAGCAAACTGCCTAGCCCAGCGTCTCCCAATAACAACACGCATGTGGAGGAACTGTATGATATTCCTGTGGGTAAGTAATAAGCACCTCTTTCCTTGAGAGATATTCCTCTCCATTTCTGAGTTTATTATGTCATCTTGTTTTTGTTGTGTTGTATTCTTATTCATTCGTCTAAGGTTTGAAAACAATTTTTCCTCATTGCCCTTATTTTTGGTCCCTTTTCTTGTTTTCCTTACCTCCCTTAAAACCTTCTTTGTAATAAGACATAATAATTCTTTGACTGATTTGTATTCTCTGAAAATAATTCTTAAAAGTAATAAGATTTATGGTTTTCCGTTTTTATTTTTAATCAACTGTTGTCCGTCATGATTTTATTAATCAACACACTAGGATGGTTTCTAATATTTATTTTATTTAACTCATGGCATGACATGATAACTTATTCTATTGGGTTTCCAAATTCCATTGATATTTGATATAATATAGTTTTGCTAACCTTTAAGGGCTCTTTTAAGATGATCTTTAAATAATTGAAAAAAATTCCTTTAACATGCAAGGAATGGTCATATTGTCAGTAATGAGTTCACATAACTAAAATCTCCATTGTTTTTCTATATTGACAATTTTTATTAATTTCAGTTCAAAACCCAGATGACAGTTATGTTGTCAGTGATCTATATTGACTGATGTTATTTAATACTATTATTTCTTTCTCGGTTTGTCACATCTTATCGAGTCATTCTGTCATAGGTGCCACCACGGATAATCTGCCTCCTGGAGTGCTCTACAGAGTTAAAGCCACTTATAAGTACAATCGTGAAGATACAGATGAACTATCATTTGATGTTAATGAAATCATCCGGGTTGTCGAATATGATGATCCTGAGGAACAGGTGGGTTAAATTTTAACAAGTATTTTATCTCCTCAATGAACAATTCAAATAGCTTTTAAAGTACTTGTTAATTTTGATCTCAATATACATTATATTCAACACTTAAGAACACTTTGTCATCAAGTAGTTGTGTATTAGCGTGCAGCATTAAAATGGATGTGGGAAAATATTTAAACATATTAACTGAAATTCCGGAAGGAGCACCATGCAACCTCTTACATACATTACTTACATTAATGGTCTTGACTGATGCTACTACATAAAATGATTTGCCCTGAAATACTGTTATGAAATGCACTGTGTATAAAAATACTTGATCAAATACGTAAACGTTTTGTTCTGTAAAATTCATCTTTGACCTGCCTAACCATTGTATAAATGCCAAATTTATATCCAAAAGGTCTTCTCTCAAGCTATTGGGACTGCTTTGCCCTGTGAGGGGTGACATTTGTGGAAATATATGGAATGAAATTCTTCAAAACTGTTATAAATGTTGCAAAAATCTATCTAAAGGAAGAAAATTGCCAATAGTAATAAAAGTAGAACTAATGCGCCAGTCATAGTCAAAATAGAGGGTGGAAAAAACTGAATCAAACACCTACATGATAAATCCTAAAGAAAGATAGAAATGATGAGTCAGAGGTAGTGGTGTAGGTTGAGGATGAGAAGAAGACGAAATGTATGAAAACAGGAACAATGGAAGGAAAATGTCTCCAGGAACCCAGTTTCTTAGCATGTTTGCAGCATATTTTGGGGATTCTTTTTTCATAAGGCTGCCATGAGAGCCATTTCTCATTACCTTTTTATATTGTTTGAATTAATCTTTAATCAAAGACTTTACGAGCCTAACTTCAACATATACATTGTAAATGATATGCGAGAGTTTTATTAATCTTTTTAAAGCTTTCAAATATGACTGATATTATTGAAACTGTACTCTATTATGTAATATTCATCTAGTCATTGACCCAACTGTATTGAACAATAATATATGGTCTATGGCCAATTATAATTATTTGACGGACCGGAATGACATTTTTAGTTAAGAATGGTAAAATTTCAGCCTGTTTAATATTTTTGAATTGTTTGGCCTTGACATACTTGTATGCAATTTAAAATTTATTGATTTTTCCATTTGAGAAGACTTTGTAGACAGTATGACTTGTACAAATTCATAGAAAATATTTACAAAGTGTATTCAGTCATTTGAATTTTTGGCTTCTATGCTACATTTTCACCTGTATCTAATGTTACTCAGTATTAGCAAGACTATTGATATATGTTGGTTGAATGTTTGAGAATGGAGATGTGCATTATCAGAAATTTCTAAATCCTCCTCATCTTATTACAGGAGGAAGGCTGGCTGATGGGCGTGAAAGAAAGTTCGGGAGAGAAGGGTATGTTCCCAGCTAACTTCACACGACCTCTGTGAGGTGCCATGCTACGCAAAATGCACCAGCTCATGCCTTGGCCACCCGCGGACCATCCCACCAGCCAGCAGACGACCCGTATCTAAGGAACTGAGCCTGGTTTTGAGGATTGTTGAGTGTCTCCTTGTTCCACTTCTGAGAGCGCAAGAGAACTGGTGTGCCGAGCCGCTCAGTGGGCCGGGCCGCTTTGCTCCGCCCCATCTAGTTTGCCTGTAGCAGCTGTTTCTTAGGTTATAACCTCGGTTCGGACAGACGGTAGTCTAGATGGCATGTCAAGTCCCCCTCCGTGACCTCCTTTACTGGTAGGACCTAAGCTCATGACATCCCAGTCATGTTACAAGACGTTTGTGTGTGTGTGTATAAAGTAGTTTTCCCTGGTAGTTGACCTGCACCATAACCTGCGGTCAGGGAGACGGCATGCTATGCAGAGGAAGACCCATACTGGTAGAGGTGGCTGCATTCTGCCATTTGCCTGCTCTTTTCTCCTGACCATTTTCAAGTGCCTTTAAGGGTAAAGAACCAATGAGAAACATCTCTTCCCTGACTTGCAATAGAATTAAACCCTAGTCTCATCCAGAATCACAATAAGTTTATTTGCCTAATCTCAATGTAGAGGAGGAATTCATCTCAGTTTTTGTAGTCGGCACTTGGCTGCCAGCATTTGGTGCTTGCTGTGAAGTTCACGACTGCAAAATTCACCCTTGGAGCCAGCACTCGGCAACACAAGTAGAGCCTGCTGCCCACTGTGGGGTGTCCAAGGGAGTACAATCTCCCCATGCTGTGCTGCTGAGTCTTCTTTGAGTTTGTCCTTGCACTGAAAAGTGCTACACAGTAAATGTTATGTGCTGTCCTGTGCTGTTTCTACACTATGCCCCAGCTGCCAACTGCCAAAACCACATAAACAGCTCAGCCACCCCAGGCCTGGTTGTAAACTTGTGTTGCCGAATGCATGGTGGCAGAAAAAAAAAGCAGACATTTTGTTGTTTTGAGTTTGAACAATGCATGTAAGTGCTAGGAAGGAAGGAAGGATATTGGCCACCATGCATGTTTATTCAATATCTGGACCAAAGACCATCTTGGGGATTAGAGCTTTGAGTTCAACTGGTTTATGTGGATTTTTATTTTTTATGTATGTATTTTAGATGTGGAAGAACCCATTGCACATGTAAAGAAATTCAAGAAGAAAGCAATGGCCTAATCTATAACCAGCCCTACAGTTTGATGCTTGTATAACAGATAGGAACAGGCAGACTATGAAGCAACTTAACAATATTTGTGCAGAATACATTTTTATTGTTTTACAAAATCTTATAAGCAGTGCCTCATTGTTTTTATTGTTTTGTGTGCCAACTAGCTAAATAAATAATTAAATCTGTAAATGAAGTATCTGATGTGGTTGTACAGAATTTAATTTCATGATATATTCTGTCCATTTGTCATTGGCTTATATAGATATATAAGAAGAATGCATGTGTGTCAATGAGTGTGTGTAAATATATGTAACATTTTTAGTATTTTTGAAATTTGGATCAGGTTTATCAGCAATAATGTGGAGCTTGTACAGTTGTGCTTGCAAGACAGGGGACTGAGAGCCGGAATCCATCATTCTTCCGTTTTCATCTAAGTGATTAAAAATACTCATTATTTGGATTATATTTTTGAACGACTCATGAGGTGTAACTGTTCATAAATTATTATGCAGTTAAATAGTGTGCTGCTATTTTTGAGAATCTGTTGTTGTTATGCGTGCACCGAGAACGTATGCTTGCTGTTGACTCGGTGTGTGTGGGGCATTGAGGAAGAATTGTATGTATATGTTATCACCATCAGGTTCTAGAAATGTTTGTCTTGAAACAAGGAATGTTGTATTTGTTTTGTTTTATAAAGAATATAGGTATGCAGTAAGTTTTTGTTACTTGTGACCACAAGGGAAACCTAGTGTTATTGTAATTAATTATACATATTTTGTTGAAATAAGAAAATGATACTCTTTTCTTTTTATTATCCATCTAATGTATTTGTTGAATGCATATGAAAGACTAAATATTCGTATTTTAGGAAATTTATTTCTTTCATTGCAATGTTATAAGTTTATTAACTGAAACTTTTGATACATTAATTTGTACAATCCTCTTCAGGGGTTTCTTTCTGCTTTTATTTCTTATTGAGCCTCTGTTACATTACAGTGTATCCTATTCATATAAAGTTTAATGGTTTTGTTCTTTTAACTTGTAATGATTTTTGATATCTTTTTGAGTTATAATGAAATTAAACAAATGGGTGAAATGGATGAATATAAAATGATAATCTGGTGCTACATCTTGAAACTAAACATATAATACCACTAATTGCAATGAAAGGTGTTAAAAGTTGATGAGTAATTTTCAGTAAAATATATTCAAGAATTAAATTGTGAAGCAGGAAAATTTTAAGTAACTTTATAAGTGTACAGTTTTTACAGTAATTTTAAATAAATTCGTTACATAAAATCAAGACGTCACATGCGTAAAATTTGTCTTCCCTTTCCTAAACAAATTTATCTTAAGAACTACTCTAGATAAAATCGGTCTGTTTTAGGAAGCTTACAAATGAAATTATCATGTATTTGGTTCACTCTACCCAATTATCATTTTGGAAAAGTTATGCAGAAAGAGAACTGTCATCAAATACCTTTATTACTTTCACACAGCTTTTCAGTCACATCATATCAACTCAAATTGAAGTGGGAAACATCCTGCAAGGAAGAATGTTTTATTTTTGAGTAAATAGTTTCTTAAGAATATGACGTCATGTGGCAACATAGTTTTCATAATTGACCTAAATAGTTACTGAATAAAGTTACACTTGTGAAATTTTGAATTGCCACAGGAGGCAGACAAACAATTTTGCACCCAGATTATAGGTATTTTTAACTAATGTAAAATTTAATTTTATGAATGTGTATTATCCATATATGTATTGTGTACAACTTCATAAGAACAATTTTCCTTGAAATATGAAAAAACTAAAATATTTTTTAAATGTATTGACATATAGTTGAAATGTATGATAAACGACCAGAAATATATTGTTGATTTGTTGATGAGGAGGATGATCAGATATTATAAAAATAGATAATGAGCATATTGAATTGATATGATATACTGCAGGTTATCTTCTCTGATAATTGCAGTTAAATTAAGAATCATTATAGAAAATATACAAGAAATTTATTTCTTTGATTAAATATCTTTTTATCACAACTTAGACCATTCTTAACCAAAACTGCCCATCATTTATTAGGAACAATTTTCTACTTGTTTTTTTTGCTGTTATACAAGAGGTCGCCCAAGTGGAGAACTGTGAGAAAATCACAAGTGAAGGGGATGAAAAAAAACAACCTAAGTTTTAAGAACTTTCGCCAAACTTCCATTTTTAAGAGTCTAAATAAAAAGTTATGAAAATCTGTGCTCTTATTTTGTAAAGAGGCAATACAAATAAGTTAGTTATTTTGCTTTTTTGAAATTGTTTTACTAACAATGAGGAATGAGCAAAAAATGGCAACCTATGAAATTTGAACAGAAAAGAGATATATAGTTACAGAAATATGCTACAAGTGCCTCAATAAGAGAACTTGTTGTGCTTTTAATTTTTGATAGACTTGCGTTTAAATTGTCCTGATACAAACTGCTGTGGTTTTGCTTTGTAGTTCACTCCAAGATTTGAAATGCAGGATGAAGCACTTGGTGTGTTTACAGATTACAGGTATCAAAAATAGTTCTCCCTCATACGTCACATACAGTTTTTATTATTTTTCAACGATCAATAACTCAAATCAAACCATCTTTTTCAGCACCATTCTTGCCAGTCTTGAGTGAGAGTGCATATTTGAAAGTATTTATGCTGTATTGTGTACATTGTAATTTAACACTATCATGGTGATAAGGAGTGTATTATGCAGCCAAGTTCCATCTATATCTATTCTTGTGGCTTGGGCCCATCATATTAAAAACAAAATTGCCTTATGAAAGTAGCACAAAACAAGCAATTATTTTCAAGTAAGTTGAAAAATAAGACAAAATTTATGTAAAATTAGCTTAGACCCATATGTTGAAATGGACATTTTTAAATTTTAACTTACTGGCACACTTGAATCATATCATCATATAAATTTTTATGTACGTGCATCATTGAAGTAAAATTGGCATTTGCTTAAAATCGTCAATGAAGTCTTATCTTCATACATCCGATTCAACATTGTTGATACATATTGTTTATGACAATTAATAAATATTATTACTTTTTCAAATAAAAAAGGTATATTTAATTATTGTAAAAATATTTATGGGAAATTACATCAAGCAGAGGGTTTCCCCAATTTCTCGACCTGTTCTACTCGTGATTCTGTCCTATCCTTGCACTTCAGTGTTAAATTTATTTAGTCGGAAATTCATTTGATCTTCTCAGAATGCAATTTGGTATTTTCACATCAGTTGATGATGTTATAATGAGGGGACAGATTTTGATGACCTAAAGATCACAAAATATGTTTAATAAAATGCTCCTAAAATGTTTTTAAAATGCCCTAAAAACAAAGAAAAATTATACAAAAAATTTGATCAAAACCAGTTCAGATAAACAACTCAAGCTGTTGGATATGTCACTGATGTAATTGAGGCTTCTTCCCATTGTTCAAGAGAATTCGGCTTGACAAAATTTGGGTTTGGGCTGTTCTGTACCAGGATTTCTGTGTTTTTAGTTATTGTGAAATCAGCTGGAGAGACAATGGCACTGATTGTAGTCACAGAAACCTTAGATTAAATTCTCACAATGGCTGACATTACAATTCCTGAGCAAAGAAATCGAAGAGGCTGCTCAGGAATTTAGTGGAGAACATTTATTGCATCATGTAAATGTTATTTGAAGCAAGTACCATTAAAATGATACTAAAATCGATGAATTCAGTGAAAAAATGCTTTAAAAATGAAGGAAAAAGGACTTATTAGTTGAAATCGAAAAGTGCAAAAACATTTCGTATAAAAATGGGCCATTTCCTTTTGTCATAACATAAAATTAATGTCTCTGCTAAATGGCATTGTTCTAAAGCGAAAAGAAAAAACATTTCATTAAAATCCGCTCCCTAGTTATAATCATCTTTAATATTCAGGATATTAATTATTTGATCCCATAATTCAAAGGGCTTACAATTTTTTTTTAAGAACCGAGTATGAATTGATATATCTTCAAATTGTTACTTTAAATTACAATTATTGTTTTTAGAGATTGAGGTATTCTTTGCTAAGACTGAAAGATTAAGACCAAAAAACAATTGAAATGATCCAAGAAACAATTATTCTGCTCACATCAAAACAAAAGTTCAAATTGTAGAACTAATTGTGCAGAATTAAGGGGGGAGAGGAAATCAATACAAAGCACTGTTGTTCACAATATTAGTGCAAAAAAAACATTTTGTACATGTGATATATATCTCCATGACAAAAAGCATTTCAGGTTATGTCACATTTTTTAGATGATAGACTTCATGCTCCCATAAACGTATATAAAATTTCTCCTTATTTATGTTTGAACCTTGTGATTTTTCACATTGATAAAATTGCATTTGTCATCTCTCGACTATCATTAAAAAAAAAGAGTATAACATTGTCTTACATTTTGTATAATAATAATAATAATAATAATATTTATTGAGTCACATATACAATTACAATCGTGTATGACGAGTCAATATGATGCCTTGGGTGGAGAGAGCGAAGTTATATTACTGTTCAGGAGCAAACAAGGGACCATCTCAGCATTTGCTCAAAGGACCAGGGAAACTGAACAAAACCTGATCGAGATGGGGTCATTGGCCTAGAAATACAATACTTGTTACAGTTAGATTAAGATATTACACAGTAGATAAATTATCTGCTAATAATTAACATTAATAATAATAATTGCATTAACAATAATAATTACATTAGCAATAATAATTACATTAACAATAATAATAATTACATTAATAATACATATCAATTATGTTTGCAACTACATCAAATTTTACAATAGTAGTACATTCTATATTTATAACTTGAAATGGTGAGGAGGCAAGTTTTGACCAGTTTTTTTTCTTCTTCTATTCTCCTTCTATTTCACAGGATCAGGATCATTTTCAGCTTGAAACAGTTCATATGAAACAGAAAGTCTAATGGAATAAGAAATTCTTATTTATTTATATTTTTTAAGGGAAATGTAATTTGAAAATTCCTTTACACTGTAGAACATGTTGTTAAGCAGGAAAGCTTTCAATTTACTTTTAAATGTATGAATTGTGTTTATGTCTTTGATATCATTGCCTAGTTTGTTGTAAAGTGTAATGCCCTCTATTAGGGTACTTTTTTGATAAAGTGTTGTTTCAGAGCGGGGAACGTGTAGGTTATCCTTTTGACGGGTGTTGTAGTTATGTACATCAGAATTTAAAGTAAAAGTGTCTTTGTTTTCCATGAGAATTTTCTTTGTGAAGACCACTATTTCAAATATGTACATGCATGGTAGAGGAAGAATCCTTAGTTTATTAAACAAGGGTTTGCAAGACTCCAGCTTATGAGTGCTGGTCATTGTTCGCAGTATTCTTTTTTGGATAATAAATGTGCGAGTGCTTTCAGGGGCATTTCCCCAGAATATTATTCCATATTTTAGGTGTGAGTGCACATTTGCAAAATACATTGTTCGAAGTGTCTCAATGTTGGAGCTTGACCTGAGGGTGTATAGGGCATAGCAAGATTTGCTAAGCTTCTTGTTAAGATTTGATATGTGAGTGTTCCATTTTAGGTTTTCTTGAATTGTTAGTCCTAGGAAGGTAGTTTCATGAGATATTGTTACAGGGTTATTGTTTATGAGCAAATGCTGTGAGAGTTTGTCTTTACATCGAGGATTCATGAAATTTAGAGAGACTGTCTTGCTGGTGTTTATGATGAGTTTGTTGTCTTGAAACCATTTTACTAGTGCTTGCAAAGTTTTGTGAGTTTCTTTTTCTAATGATTGCTGTGTTTTTGCTTTGATGATGATGTTTGTGTCATCTGCAAACAAAATTATTTTGTTGTTCCTTAAAGCCAAAGGCATGTCATTTATGTATATAAGGAATAGTATTGGCCCAAGGATGGATCCTTGCGGGACTCCACAATTTATTATTTGAGGACAGGAGTAGTATGAGGAGATTTTGTTTTCTTTAGTGTGTTGGAGGGCAACTATTTGTCTACGGTTTGATAAATATGATTTGATCCATTGGCCTGCAATGCCTCGAATCCCTAGCATTTCTAGTTTTCTTAAAAGTATATGATGGTCAATGATGTCAAAGGCTTTTGACAAATCTAAGAAAAGGCCAATGGGAATTTCCTTCTGATTTAGGGCAACGAGTATGTCATTTAAAAAGGAGAAGATGGCTGTGTCTGTGGATCTATTACTCCTGAAGCCATGTTGTGCATTTGTAAGGACATTATTTGCATTGAGAAACTGTTTGAGTCTATCATTGAAAAGTCTTTCCAGAATTTTTGAAAATCCTGATAACAGGGAAATAGGCCTGTAGTTCATTGGGTCATAACTATTGCCCTTTTTAAACAATGGTTTAATTTTTGCTGTTTTGAATATATCTGGAAATATGCCTGATTTTAGGGAGTAATTGCAGATGTGAGAGAGTGGTTGCACTATACATGGAGCACTGTGTTTAATAAGAAAATCTGGAATGTTGTCCATGCCTGCTGAGAATTTATTCTCCATTTGTCCAATGATTTTAAAAATTTCAGAGGGGGTTGTTTCATATAAAAATATGGAATTTACAATTTGTGTAATATTAGTGTTTGTTTGGTGTGTTCCATTGTTTAGAGAGTGTTGAGAGATTAACTTATTACTAATTTGTGAAAAGTGTTCATTGAATATATCAGCTATTTCTTGTGGGTCTTGTACAGTTTCGTTTTTGTAGTGGAGCTCTATGTTGTTTTTTTTATTATTAGTTGGTGCTGTAGTCTTTTTAATAATGTCCCACATGGCTTTTGTTTTATTACGTGCAATTGCAATGTACTTATCATTTGTTATAATTTTTGCTTGTTTGATTACTTTTTTTAGGATCGAGTTATATGTTTTGTAATATGAAATGAAGTTTGAGTTACATTTGTTATTTATTAGTATTTTATACATGTTGCGTTTTCTTTCACATGACACTTTGATGCCTGTGGTAATCCATGATTTAGTTTTCTTATTTTGGATCTTTTTCAGTTTTTGAGGGAAAATGGCATTGAAATGTCTTAAGTATATATTTATGAATGAGTTAAACTTATCATTTGTATCGGTTGCTTTATATACTTCATTCCAGTTTTCAAATCTGAGCAAGTTTTGAAATTTTATTATGTTTCCTTTCTATAAATCTGCAATTTGTAGAAATAAAAATAGAAAATCGAAACATATATTTTTAAGAGAAATTAAGTGTTAAACAGATAAGGACAATACAAAATTAAAACTGTATAAATCAGAAACCAATGAAATGATTAAAAAAAGATTTTGAGTTTCTAATACTAATTAGAATCAATATTTCATTTGTGAAAATAAAATACTGAATAAGTGCATTACAATATTGGTTTGCTTGCTTATAAACAAAGTCACCCCCTTGGTATAGGTTTTTCAATACATTTAAATAAAATTATATACAGGGCCAGTATCAGATTATTTTGCACCCCCCTAATAGAAATAATTTTTTGAAATCAAAATATAAAACATGATTTATTTCCTGTTACACATTTGAAGAGTTCAGGTGTAAAACATAGTAACCTAAGTGTTTGTGAGGTATAAGCAAACGAACATTTTTTCTGGGTGGGGTTTAAATGGGGAAGGGGAAAGTTGTTCAAACTGGGAACAGCAGGTCAAATATGGATGTTCTGTTTCTTATTGATAAGTGATGCTCAGGGTGGCCAAACGTAGCACTACTACACTAGAGGGCTCTGGGCCGTCACGCACTGGTTTACTGCCCTGGGGCAAGTAGGTTTTGCCGCTTTCACAAGGAAAACTTTAATTACATACTTTTAATATTAGACAAGTTTAGGTGTTTAAAATACTATTTACTGAAGTGTTGAAATCTTACTGAAATAATATCTATGTACAATGCACTTTTAGAACTTTGAAATTAGCAGATTTTCTTATGATCTTCATTTGTGAAAATAAAATACCGATTAAGATCATTACAATATTTGTTTGCTCGCTTACACTCAAATTCACCCCTTTTATTACCCTTCCACACGTTATGTGACCCATTGTGGGTTTTCTTAGGATTATTACTCAGGGTGATTTCCTGTTGCCTTCCCTGAGCTTTCCACCCTGGCTTCTTTAGACTACCTCTGACACTGGTCTGGGGACCTTATCGAGCAGGCGCGCCTCGTAGGCTGTCCCCTAATCGCCTGGACTTTGACTGTCAGATGTCGCTCTCAGTTACTATATCCGATCCTGTATCAGGGGGAAAGTGAGATCTCGTTAGGGCGAACGGAGGGATTTAATTTTGATTGGCATACCACCAGGGTTCTTTTACATGCCACGTGTGACATGGCTACTGTGGATTTTCCGCTCCTCGAAGATCCGGGCACCTTGGCGGGGATCGAACCCACAGCATACCAGTAAGCTAACCTCTCATCCACCGAGACCCCCATTTTATGATACTCTACATAAATATCGTTGCAGATTTCACTTTCAATTGATATTACCAGATCTATTTGTAGATCTTGTAACATGGTTGATCGTACGACGTTTTTAGACTAATAAGTTTTAATTTTGAAAATGATATTTCTCTTGTAGCTACTATAAGTGGCAAAGTTAGTATAATTAGTAATATTAGGCAATGGCCGGTTAGTTTATTTTGATATATGAATGCATCCACTTCAATTGGTGATGATTTTGATTTGAGAAATTTCGTGATTATATTTAGTTTACCTGCAAGTTCTATTGCTTTTATATCTTTTATATTATCTGTATCAGTTTCATCGGTCAGTTTAAATTATAGATCCATACATTTTTAATACGTCTGAATTACTAATTTCTGTTAGTTTGTTGTCATATACAAAATTAAACGCATCACTTTGCTCTTTATGCAGTTGAAACCTTTCCCCTGTAGATGAAACTGTACTGTCAATAATAGTCGTCTACACTAATTGATTGTTTTAGCGATTCCGAGCACATCAATTAACAGGGTCATTAGTCCCGTAAGTGTAGTGTGTGTGTAAGGGGAGAGATAGGACAAGGAAGAGGTAGGAAAGATCGCGCGCGGTCCATGGCCCGTTTGGTAGGGGACTGCTCCGGCATTCGCCTGGTGTTGATCGGAGAAACTACCGATCAGAGCAGCAGGCCGCTAGACTCCAGACAGCGACTGAATTCGACCTAGCTGTCAAGCTAGTGCCGAAAACCCTGCTACCGTCGGGACTCGAATCTAGGATCTCCCGGTCAGAGGCTCTGCAGTGACATCAGTTGATGCCCTGAGCCATCTCTCCCGATCGTATATACTGAAATACAGTTCATACGGAATGTGGACATTGTATTTTAGATCATTTGTTCTGTCATCGTCATGTTCGTAAACAAACATAGTTTTATTTTTTCACCTGCGTGTAGGTGGGGGGGGGGGATACATCGCTCGAATTAGCAAGCACTGAGGTTAGCATTTCATCAAAATTATTTCAATATCTGAATATTTGTTTTAAGAAAACAGGACCGTTTTTAGAACCCGAGAAGTCCCTGGCGGATCCGAAAATTCATGCCCCCCATACACACACAGATATATTCCATTCAGAGATAAATAAAGCTATCTAAATTGTATCTGCATTACTAACAATAAATAAGGGACTTCCGTGTTGAACCAAGAAAGGTAGTTGGTATTTTGCTGGAATGTACTATTTGTGTGTTAATAAATTGCAAATTAATATTAGTTCAAATGAATAGAGTAAAACAAATTTTACAAGTAACCTCAGTTTCATTTGTTTAGTGATAACGGAGAATGAAGTATTGTTTCCCAACGTTGCAAAAATCTAATGACGTACTGTAAAACAATGTCAAACAAACCGCTAAAAAAAATCATTTCACCTATATAGCTACAACTCCAAAGTTCTCTTGAGATATGTGGGACTCAACATACAAAATTGCATCAAAATCTGAGTTGGAATCGCGGGGTAATTTTCTAAATTTGCTTCAACTGACCATTTTTATACCTCCAGAGCCACTTCTTACTTCACATATTCAAAAAGTGTACGGACATTTCTGTGTAAAAATTATATTTGCCATCTTTAATGACGTCTCAAGCTAAGCCCGACCAGATTTGGTGTCACCCTGCATTTTACTTTCGCGTTTCCGCGTACGCAGTGGAGAGAAAGTTACGAGTATGTAATTCTGCGTGGAAAACTCTTATTACAGGGTCCTGCTAACGAAAAAGTGGATAAATGTAGTTCCTAAATTTAGAAAAAAATCATCTAGCACATGGTGTAGCCAGAATCCATGTTATGTGAGTCCTTGATACCGAAAAATCGAATGACGGCTAAACTTTTCTCTGTCCATCCGTCCGTGAACAGCTCTAGCGGCTGAACCGTTCATCCGTTCAACCCCAATCAATCTGGCTGATGTCTGGCTTGAATTTGAAACCGATATTTTAATTTTAGGGGTTACGTTATTTGAAGCCCTTGGGACATTTTCAAAATGGCTCTATCGTTTTTGATTAAATTTTGTTGTTGGATAGTGCAAGGGCGACCCAGAGACGATAAAATATATATATATATATATATATATATATATATATATATATATATATATATATATATTACAAATATGACAAATTATAAACGTTAATTATTTATAATAAAATGCTTTGAACAAAATTGAAATATTAATATTTCAATATATTTTAATGAATACTTTATAATTTTAAATTAAACTAGTGGTGCTACAGAATAGCACAGACTTTCTCGTACTAGTTAGTTTCCTAATTTGGATGGGGCTAGGTTTTGGATCTGCCCCATCCTCTTTCCAGCTGCCATCTTTCGCCGCCCGAACATCGTTTCACATTTGCTCAATTTTTTCTGTTTCCTAATGGCAGAAATGAAAAATTACTTTAAGAATATTATAGAAGAGTAAAACCTCGTCCTACATGGACATTTTCGTTGAAAAATTTGGAGCCGTTTTTACGAAAATGTCGTTTAAGCGTTACTGCAAATGCAAAATTTGAAGCTCTTTTCACAGAAATCTTTTGAGTGTCCGAAAAACTTCAGTTAAAGTCATTTGAAGCGTTTTCACTCACAAATGCAATAATATATACAGGTTGCTGGAAATGAGCGTATTAAAGAAGTTACAAATATCTAAAAAAAATAAATTTGTGTAGTTTTTGATAAAGCAAAAATTGAACAGAAATATTATTTTAAGAATATTAAAGAACAGTAACACTCGTACTAAATGGCAAATTTTCTTTGAAAAACTTGGTGCCGTTTTTTAAGAAAATGGCGTTTATGCGCTGCTGTAAATTCCAAATAGGACATATTGCACACACACGTATTGCGCTAAAACTAATAAAATGTTCAAAAAATGTTCAGAAAGAACTGATTACTGAGAACATATTTTATATGAAGGAAAAATCTCTATCTTCAATTTTGTAGTTGTAGTAAGTTGTCGAAAAAAATTCAAACTTTTGTAATAATCCAAAATTGAGATTTAACAGTAAAAATCATACCCACGCCACTTTTATAAAAGTATTTTACTCTATTCTTACAAGAAATTTAAAAAAAATTGGAACCATATTTGAGAATAGCTTCCCTATCCTAGGGATACTATATAAATGCCCGAAAGTGAGGCGCATGTGATCGATAAATTGCGATATTTTTTAATTAAAATAATTTGGTCAAATGTGTCATTTTACCGATTGTGTAGAATGACAGAAGCTAAACTCAGCTCATATTGCGATACTATTTTATTCGTTTTAATGATTATTCGAAATATTTTTGCGTGAAAGTTTCGTAACATGTTAAAATTAATGGTTACTGAAATTTTTTTTTTGGGGGGGGGGAAGGAAATTTCTCTCATCCCCCCCCCCCCTTGGATCCGCGCCTGGATAGTGTAAAGGACATTTAAAAGAATGGTGCAGGTCTCATTTCCGTTAAAACTCTGATTTTTCGAAAATTGCAAACGTTCAAAACTTTTTCCTACAACTGCAATTATGAAGATAGAGAAATTTTTGCTTACTTAAATCTGTTCCTTAAACATAGATTTTGAAATAATGCCATGGACAATTTTTCGAAAATCTGAGTACTTTTGCGTAATTTTGCTTGAAATTACGGGCGAGAAAGTATGTACTGTTTTAGCGTCACTAGTTTACATATACTGTCATAATTAAGAATTAATAGTGGAAACGCGTCCGAAAATTTATTTTATTACAAAAAAATAATAATTGGCAAGGGTCGAACATTACATCCAAGGCAGAAGCCCAATTTGCCTAAATTACGGTCTGCCTTGTCATCTATTTCTTTGTAGAAAATTACTCGTGTAATCTTTGGTAAAATTTAAAATAGTGTTAGCAAATCGTGGTCAACTATAGCTGACAATCCCATGCCATGTTACAATTTTCAAATTTCTTAAATGGAATACGGTAATTGTTATTAATAATGTACTAACTGACTACTTGGTATTTATCTAGGTATTTATTCACCTACCCCTCTTCTCTTGCTCGCCTCCCACTCTACGCTCGCCCCACCCGCTCCGCCCTGAGCATTTCAGCTACGTGAAGTTGGCCGGAACAAATCTGGGATTTTAACCAAACTTGGTACATTGTTTGCCCAACGAAAATTTTCGTTTGCCCTCACACATACCAAAAAAAGATAGATGCGAAAGAAATTTTCGGGCCAACTTCACGCTGGCCGGGAAAACTACAGGTATTTTTGACGAAACCATCGTTTGTCCATCATTTGCGCTGGTTTGTCCACCCTCACAAAAAAGTAAGGCGCTAAAAAATTATCGGGATAACCCCGGAAAATCCCAGGTATTCGCCGGAAAAGTCCAGGTGTGGTAACATATTTTGTTTGCCCACCAACCACATCCTTAATGAAAGAACTCACTATGGAGAACAAATTTTATTTGAGGGAAAAATCTCTGTCTTTAATTTTGGAGTTGTAGGAAGCCGCTCGAAAAATTAATTTTGCGGTGTAATCATTTCTCACTAGTACTCGTGCGGATGCCGAATGTGACCTCCATTTTTTTCATCACGTCAGGATTTTTTGTAAAATGCATATCGGTATTTTTGTGAACATTCTATTTGAAAAGGAATTATTTCGAACAATTTTGATTTATATAGTAAAAGTGATTTTATCCATGTAAATCTATATAAAATATAATCGATTCTTGTGTAGGCAAAATTATTTTTCAGCAATTTAGTTTTTTAATGGTTTAAATGGATAAAAACAACTTGCCAGATCGCACGAGTCTCCTCCAGTCGAGACAAAAAACGTTCCCTTGCACCTTCTACAGTGCACCAAAGAAAAGACGACATGTCATCAGTATCCGAGCCCTGGTTATCATTCTAGTTTCAAATTCTCTATCCTTCATAAGCTTGCGTAAATCTGGACCAACAAAGATTCCCTCATTCATCTTGGCTTCGGATCAATCTGGGAACTTTTTGCACAAGTGTTTAAAATAATTGCCATCTTTTGGAATAGCCTTGACTAAGGCCCGCTTCCCACGGCGCGGCCGCAGCGCGCTTCGCAGCAGCGCGGGGCGTAGCAGAGCATTGGTTTGAATGGAGGCCTTCCCACGTGCAGCGGGTGGCGGCTGCTGCGGAAGCCGACGCCGAACTCCAGCTACGCGAAGCGGAGGAGGGGCCACGCGCCACCGCTAGCAGAACACAGCTTTAAATGGGAGCCTTCCCACTGCACCACGGCCGCAGCGTTCTACCTGCTCCGGTCCCTTTGTTCGTCGTCGCCGGAGGGTCGGCGAAACCTACCCCTCCAGACCCCACCCCCTTCCACAGCGGGCGGCGGTGCGGTCGTGGCTCCGGCGGTGGCGGCGTCGGAAGAGCTCTGCTCCTTGAACGAAGCGCGCTGCGGCCGCGCCGTGGGAAGCGGGCCTAACTGCTTCATTTTATATGCAGAGGGGATTACAATACTTTTTTTGACTCATCTAAGCTGTTCCGAATCCAAACCAGCATCCAAGAATCACATTCTTGGTGCCTGGTTCAAGATTTTGACTTTTTGGCCTTTCATTTTTTACCATGCCGAGACTTATCATGACTGCCCCACTCAAAAATGAAACACGGGGACTTTGAAGCAAACCGGCTTATTGACCGAGAAACTTGGAGATAACTTTCAAATCACAGCAAATGGTCCAACTGTGGTCAGCATAATTTATTTTGTTGAGGACGATAACCAGCTTTTCATAGCGTTATTTTAACTGCACCAAATGTCCAACTGGTGCAGATACATACTGGCTTCCGTGATGAAAGACGACAAGTTTCAGGCTCCTTTTCGACGAATCTGTAAACAGCCTCCTTTCATCTTTATCGTTGGTGATATTAAATTTGCTCATCATTCCGGGAGAATCAGAATAATAAACCAGGATCTCCTCTTCCTGAAAGTATTTAACAAATTCTTTTCTCGATTCCTGTACAAAAAAGTTCCTTGCGCCAATATTTTTTCTTTCTATCTGGAGCCCAACAATTCAGCTGTCTCTTTCGAAAGGCCCGAAAATACTATGCTAAATGTTCATAAAAACCAAAGCAAAATTAAATTTTCAAGGAAAAAATTTTCAAGGATGTGACCGAAATTTTTCATTATTTTTTAAATAAGCACCACAAAATACACATAGTTCAGTTATAAATTCCCTTGTATTTTTTTATCGCAAGCCTGTGTTATTTGTTCAGTCTTAACGAAAGGCACAATAGTCACAGTACCGTCGAGGCTGGATTATGAAATCTAAACGTTTTTCCATTCTCCAATGTGAATTAAAAATTAATAAACTTTTCTTTCACCTTGATGTAAAATTTACAAGGATAAACAAATTTGTATATCATACAAATATTGGAACTATAGTATTAAAAAACCTAGTGGTGCTAAAACAGCACGTACTTTCTCGCAAAATTACGGGAAAATATACTAAAATTTTCGAAAAATGATACCTGACCTTATTTTAAAATCTATTTGTAAGGAAGAGATTTCATTAAGGGAAAAATCTCTTTCTCCATAATTATAGTTGTAGGAAGAGGTCGAAATTACAATTTTTGCAATTTTCGAAAAATCAGTCTTCAACGAAAATGAGACATGCCTCATTCTCTTAAATGTCTTTCACACTATTCAACACCAAACTTTAATAAAAAATAACGGATTTTTTGTTGTTGAAAATTTAGAAAATGTCCCTGGGGCTTCATGTAAAGTACTCCCCAAAATTAAAATATCGATTTCAAATTGAAAGGGCCACGACATCAGGATCAGAGAATCGATCAATTTTGGAGAAAATCGGCTGAACAGTTTAGCTGCGTTGTTCACAGGCGGACAGACAGACGTTTTGCCTTCAATCGACTTTTCGGTATCAAGGACCCACATAACATGGATTCTGCGTACACCGCGAGTTAGATTTCATTTTTACTAAATTTAGCAACTGGATTTGTAAATTTTTTTATTACCAAGGCCCTGTAATAAAAGTTTATCTGCCGAAAATTCGCCGTCTTCTCATGCGTTACACAACTCTACTCCGTAGCGAGAATGTAAAATGAACCCTGAAACGTACCAAAAATCTAAAAGCTTCGTGTGGATGTGTGTAGGGCATACACTGGATGTACTGTTAAATAACTTCTCTTCATCAGGAAATTGGAAGAAGACAGCTAAGTTCAAGTACCGGGCATGTCTCGGTGTCTTTCCGACCGTATAAGGACAGCGGCTGGTTACGGCCGGGATCAATTATCTTTCGCTGACCTTCAAACATATAGCTGACCTTGCGTGCCCTCGGGATGTCAATCTACGTAACCATAGGGGAGGGGGGGTCGTCATGTGGCAACCGGGCATTCAATGCACGTTCGGGGACTGCAAGCGTAATTTCTTATCTCTTTGTCGACCCTTATTGAACTATTAATGACGTCAGACGTGACAGTTACCACACGATACACGATAGAGGCGGTCATAGAGCAGCGTGGACTCGCGTAAGTGGGCGCGTTGGTAGGGTTGGCAACTGTTCAAGGGGAGCGCTTGGAATCCCGCCTTGCGCGCTACGCTCTGCCACTTGTTGCGCAGAGGCTCAGTGAGAAGGAGGTATTTCGCCGGCCGGCACTCAGCACCAGCTCACCACGGAATCGGTCTTATTAACTCCAGGAAAGGTAACTGTGCGGTCGTACGTCATTGAATGTGAAAGAAAGTGTTTCGTCTCTTTCTTGTTTTTTAAGTGAATGAAAATAAACTTAGTTTGCACATTAATTCTCATTACAAATATTTTGTACAGGTTTAACAATCTCACCCCACTACGATGGCATCTACAGGAACTCTAGGTGAGACGGAAACATAAAGTACGAGTAAACCATTCTCTGTCCCTTTAATATGTATTCTAACACCGGTATGTATTCTGTTTTCAGCTCTGCTGAGCGTGTCTGACAAGACAGGGTTGGTGGCTTTGGCCGAGAAGCTGCAGAAGTTAGGGCTTACGCTTGTCGCGTCCGGAGGAACAGCGAAGGCTCTTCGGGATGCCAAACTGTCAGTGAAGGATGTGTCCGAAATCACCGGCGCTCCGGAAATGCTGGGCGGTCGCGTGAAAACTCTTCACCCGGCTGTGCACGCGGGTGAGTGAGTTCCCGCTTTCACGTTGCTTTTGGTTTGATACGTGCACTGCGCCAACCTGAACAGAACAGGTTGTAGGAACGTATAAGTTTTGAGGAATTATTGAGTAAGATTACAGCCGACCTTGCCTTTTGTAAAGTTTCAAAAATCTACAACGAAAAAGATAGATCTTTGACCGAAACTGAACTATGAAGGTTATTATCTGTTAAATTCAGACATTATGTACTTGCTCTAAATTTATAGATTTAGAATGCTTTCCAGGTTGTTAAAATTAATATTACAGTTTAATGCTTTATGTTGAAAATAAAATTCAGGGAAGTTTATTTTATATACCTTAAGTTTTATTGTTATGAAATTTCATTTTTAAGTTAAGAAAGATTTGTTTGGGATGTAAGGAATGTGATATTCAATAATTCAAAAACTGAAGCTTTCAAAAAGTATGTGTGCTTTGTCGTAGTATATTCAAACTATCAATATTGTTGTTTCTGAATAATTGAATTTTTTTTTTTATAAATTAAACAAACATTTACAATTTTTTTTTCTTGTTATTCTTTTATTTAAGGTGTGGATGGGAATCCCAGGAAGTGTCAATTAATTCTTTAGAAATTTAACAAACATTGAAATCAAGGAAAAATTAGAATTTTTGTTCTCACAAATAAGCATCCATAAAAATTGCAAAGAAATGGTTCAAAATTGTTCAAATTAACTGTTAAAGTTAGTTTTCTATTGAAGCAATAACATACTTCTTAGTTTGTATTTGGTCGAAATGTTTCATAACATCATCAAACGATACTTAGCCTTTTTATAATTTTAAATCAGATTAGAATTAAACTTTCAAACTCTACTCAATCTGCAATTTGTGCTTGCCTAGAAAAAACAAAGGTTGAAAACTACTAAAAATATGTTGGCCTTGTGTGATTATTTCAGGTATCCTGGCAAGAGTAACGGAGAGTGACCAGAATGACTTGAAGAAGATGAGTTACAACATGATAAGCATAGTTGTATGCAATCTTTACCCTTTTGTGAATACTGTTGCAAAACCTGATGTGACTGTAGCAGATGCTGTTGAAAACATTGATATTGGTGAGTATTGAGGAAAGCTGAAACAGTATAAATGTAGAGTGTTGAAGATAAGACACAGTGGCAAATTTAAGGCAGTGTGACTGGCTCCTCCACACTGGAATTAAAAGGCTAACAAATGTTTCATGGTTATTTAAAATACATTTAGGAATAGTCAGACCTCTGTACACAACTAATTATTTAAAATGCTAAGGGTTTTCATTTAGAATGAAATTTGAGTTTTCTTCTCAATCAAATTTTCTTATTTTTGTTTTGAATGATGGGTAGTGGGCCATGGATGACATTGCTTGCTCTTATTAACTGGTTTTGAAGTGTAAACAAAAAAAAAAAATAATAATCTAGTTAAGGTAATGGCTTATCTGCCATTATTTGTTCATTGCAAAATTTTGAAGACCAATTACAGTGAACTGGATTGTTTTGTTTTGTGAGTTGCAATCTATCAAAAGTAGTTGATATTTCATAAGCGCAAACAAGCTTGTTAGTGTGAGGTTATAAATGATGCAAGGGCATTCTTGGATCAAGAGATCGCAGTTGGGAAATATGTAGATTTTAAAGTTCAAAGATCGACTATTTTTAATGCAAAGATTAGAATGTGTTTATAAAAGCATTGTCCAGCAATTGTTACATGGGCATTCCTTTACAAACAAAATTTCAATTATTATAATTATGTAATGCATTACATTTTTAAATTAAGGTTGATAGCAGGTTATCCTTCAATAGTCCACTACAACATTGGTTTACTGATCTTAGTAAATATAAAACATTTCAATTACATTTTGTTACATCATATTGTTCCAGAATTTGTTACCTCTCTCATTTCATCACATTTGAAGAGTAAATTCTGAATGACAAACATTTTTTGGGTTTTAGTAGGATAGTGGATATGTACTTTCTGTTGTGACTTTTTCACAGCTCTTCCTTTTGTGTGATGTATTCACAAGGGCTCAGCTAGAAAGTAATGTTAATGCTGAGAAAAAGAAAAGATTAAGTTAGAATTAAAATAAATTCTTGTTATAATGAGCAATTTTTTAGAGATAGCTCTATATTTTGGTGCAATCAGTCTCTGGATTTTTTAGGTCCATTCTTCAGAAGAAATATTAAATGCAACCTGTTGTGCACATGAAATTAGTTTAAATAAAATTTATCGATTCCTTTATCTTTAAAATAACTGTAGCAAAACTTCATCCTGGGCAGGTCAGATGTCAGAGATGTGCCATATTCTGAGTAGTTTACTTTCTCACTATCACTTAAGCTTGTATTTTTCTTTGTTTAAAATTATGCCCAAGTTTTCAGGCCAAAAATGATGAGATTCTGAAATGTCTTCATTTGTCTTTGATTTTGGTTTGTGCTTCAGTTGCAGCCAACGTTGTTTAGTAAGGTTTTGATGATAAACATCTAATCAGTTTTTGCTTATGTAATGAACATGAAATCTTGCTGGTGATTTAGATTCAATTACATTTGGCAATATTTTCCTTAACCTCCCCCAGACTTGCAAAATTTACACTTAGCTCAAGAATTATTTATATATTTTCTGTTTATTGAATGTATTATTATTTTAACTTGATTATTAGACTTAATTATTGCTTATTTGACAAAATGTTTTAATATTTATATGATCAACCTCCAGAAAATTCTTTGAGAAACAATTATAATTTACAAAGCACTAAGAGGAAAAAGAAAAAAGGGTTTCTCTTATTAAATGTGTATTGTGTTCTATTATTCTCTCACAACATATACACAGACATGTTCTAAGAAAAGCCTGTGATATTGTGTGTGTAGGTGGTGTGACACTTCTGAGAGCTGCTGCCAAGAATCATGATAGAGTTACAGTGGTGTGTGATCCAGCTGATTATGACCGTGTGGTGAAAGAATTGGAGTCATCTAGTGATAAAACCACATCTTTAACTACGCGGTAAGATGATGAAAACATTTAGTAAATATTATAAAGGAAGGTTATTATAGAATCAGATCAAATCGTTAAACTTAATTTTTTTTATGGTCTATTCAAATGTTTCATTTGACACATCTTACATGTTTCATTTTGATATGTGTAAATTTCTGATTGTGCTAGTTCATACACACATATGAAGAGGTCTTTGAAAGGTAATCATTGACCATATAAACATCAATGCAGTTTTGAGATTCAACTTAGTGTTAAATAATTGATGGCTTAAAAAGTTCTACCATCTGACTTGAATGTGTAATAGGAAATGAGAAGAAGCAGATATCGGAGAGCATCATGATATGCTCAACTTGAAAAACTCTAAATCATGGCTCGTGAACATCTCTAATCGACTCCTTCGAATGCAGAATGCATTTATACATTGTGGGTCTATGTAAAATTGTATCAATCATGTATCCATCAATCCAGTCTTGAGATTAGATTTGTATGATATTTTCCATTGCTTTAATTTTATATTAAATTGCCTACCTGGTAAATGATACAGTTATGCAAATAAGAGTAAAGTTCTTAAATGTTTTAGAGAAGAATCCTTTAAAAGTAATTACATAAAATTGGTAATGCTAGAAATAAGCCTATTAATAATATTGTAAATTATTCATTAAATGAAACACCTTGGAGTATCCCAAAATGAGTCAACCCTATGATAAGACACATCATCAATGTTTCACCAACAACCAGTTTCATTAAGACTAAAACAATAAAATTTCCACAAAATACAAATAATTATAAACAGCTTATGCAATTCTTTGGTAAACTAAGATGTTTTGATGAATAAAATGGTTGAAAATAAAAATTAAATTATTAATATTGTAGAAATTTCAAATGGAAAGGTAGGAGTAGTTGCTCATGCCCCAACAAACTGGGAACTGCAGTTCTATCAAATGAAGGAAATGTAATTTCCAATAGTCAGAACACTAATATATAATGAAACTAGCTTTGAAAACCAAGAGGCACTTCGGTTTTTGTTTTAGTTCTGCATGGAGACAATTGATGGTAATGGAATTCATACAAAACAAAAACTAACTTGGTTTTGAAAATATGGTGGTCATACTTCTGCACTCTGCTACACTAGTGTTTGGACAGGTTTTTAAGTAGAATATGTCATGATCTTGGTTGTTACTGGTGCCACTAGTCATGGTGATAATTAAATAACTTTTTTTTTTTTCTTCAAAAATTTCACTGCCCAGGTAAATATAGCAATTATAAAAGATCTTCCACATATACTCATATTCACAATGATATTTGCAGACCAACTGCCTCTGCTGCCAGGAAGATCATTACACACACCTTTAAGGACAGAAAAGGACTTTCTTCCAGAATGGCTAACTTTTAGCAAAGGATTCATCAAATATACATTTTAACTCAACAAACATAACATCAAATAAAAATAAATTCCCCAAACATAAATAATGCATTCAATACTGTCAAGAATTGACTGAACTTGCAAACTTTCAATAACATGCAAAATCCATAAAATTAAGTTTGCAGATGAAAACAGAAAATTGGCAGTCCCCTTGGATGCTGTGCCCTCTGTGGATGGACTTTCAGGCAGTCCAAAGCAATGAGGATCCTTATGTTGAAGCAAAGGGCCAAAGAGTAACTGGAATAAGAGAGCTAAATGCATGACATGGTACACTGCCTGGAAGAGCACCAGATGCCAGAGAGAGTGCTTATTGGAAACTCTTTGATTTCAGAAAGATTTCATATACATTTATATTGCTGAAACATCTTGAATATTGAATGACATTAAATGGAAAATGAATATTCCCAACATATAACAACTTTTTATTTTATTATTATCTGGGGATTGTACTTCCATGCAACTGTGCAACCTAAGCAGAAGCCACCACTGATATTTAGCATCTTAATTTCTGTTTACAAATTTTGTTTAAAGAATGCATGTCATGCAGTACCCATACAAAAATTGATGTCAATTTGCTACACATTTCAGTTTTTGTTTTTAGTGCAGAGATGTTATTCTTATACATACCATGTAAACAATTCAAAAGAGAACAACACTGTAATTGGCTTCTTTTACTTTTCAGGCAGCAATTGGCCTTGAAAGCTTTTACTCATACTTCAGAGTATGATTTGGCTATTTCCGACTACTTCCGCAAACAGTTCAGCAATGGTGTGTCTCAACTCACGCTTCGATATGGCATGAATCCTCATCAGAAGCCAGCTCAAATTTTCACTACTTTGTCCAAACTTCCTTTGAAAGGTGAGGGATCAGTAATAATTTTAAGCATTTTTCCTTAGAAAAACAAACAAAAAAACACTTGGTTAGAGTTAAGTGTCAGACTAATAAATTTTAAAAATTCTCTCTTTAGTAATTGGTATTAATTGCTGTGCAAATTTGATGAGTGTCTTAATTAAGTTATTGATTTGGAATTGTTATTGAACAGCATAATTTTTCTTTTTAATATTTTAAAATAAAATACAAAGTTCTCAATTGCTTATGCCTAAAGATTGTTGTGCATCATTTATATTCTTTGTATGCAGTGGTAAACGGATCACCTGGGTTCATTAATCTCTGTGATGCTCTGAATGGATGGCAACTCGTGCGAGAGCTCCGGGCTGCTCTTGGGCTTCCTGCTGCCACGTCCTTCAAGCACGTGAGCCCTGCTGGTGCTGCTGTGGCTGTGCCTCTCTCCCCGGAGCAGTTACGTGTGTGCATGGTGGAAGACCTGGCCGAGTCACTGACGCCACTTGCCACTGCCTATGCTCGTGCTCGTGGTGCTGATCGTATGTCTTCGTTTGGAGATTTTGTGGCACTGTCTGATCCCTGCGACGCTGTCACTGCAAGAATAATCTCTCGAGAGGTAATAGTTCTGTTGTATCATTCTAAGCAGTTGTAATTGTTGCTGGAAGCTATTTTGGCTAATGAAATTTTAAGATTGACCAACATTTTATGAATATGCACATCAAAATTTCTATGTAAAAAAAAAAACATTTATTTATCCCTTTAATTGCCACACAGTTGTGAGAGGGTCAGTCGTGATACTGACTCATACTGGTCGTCCCCAAGCGCCAGGTGCGGAATATTTTTGAGTGTGGTGCAGAGTTGAGAGTAAAGATAACAATGTTGTGTGAAAAACAGCCTTTGTGCTATAGTAAAGGAAAGAGAATGGAAAGTGTTTCTGTAAACTCACAGCATCATTATGAAAGGCCACTTAATTTTTCTTGTTAACAATGACTGCAATACCACATTAATTTTTTCATTGTTATGCATCATACACAACTTTTATTACATCTTTTTTTATAGAGGTTCAAAACTGTAACTTTTGTTATTTGCGCAAACCAACTGATTGGGTTGCCAACCATCAGCTTAGACAGAGTTCTACCCCTGAAACTAATAAATGAGGGTGATTCTCTAACAAAATAGCCCTTTACTGTTGGCTAGTAGCTGAAAAATTACTTTTAGTTCCCCAGATACCAAACTTTTTGTAACATCAAAGAACTTTCTGCTGGACTTAAAAAAAACTAAGCAAGAGAGTGTGTTGCTGAGAAATGCGAATTTCTGAAAGGAAAAATACATTTCACACCATGTAGGAGTAAAACTGGAGTCCTTTAGTACATTTGCTTTCCCTTAGGTACAAATGCATCAAAGAATAAATGCTATTCAACTGGAATAAAAATTATTAAATTTCAACATTAGAGCTGATGAGATGTGAAATTATTCAGCTGATCTGTGCGCTCTTCACTGACAATGCTATAGTTCAAGGATATTTTTCAAATAAATATGCCTTGAATACTACGTTTAATACTAAAATATAAAATAACTCTCTATGGTTCTAACCATTCCTATGAGGTGATCAGTTGTCTAGAAATTTTAAACTGATTTGAAACCTTCAAGAGAACAAATGTTTCAAGAAATTCTGTTGAATATAATTTCATCTGTTGATTTTCTTTGAAATATGAAGTAATAGAAGATCCTTTGTTTAAAATAACAATCTCTTAAAGGTACTGCATGAAATAATTATACAGTAATTGTAAATTAGTTTTTATATATTTTTATTTGACCACGTTTTGAGTCTAAAGGAACTACTATCACTTAGTCAGCTAAAAGTTTACAAAAGTAAAAGAGATAAGTTGTGGCACTGTATCTTATGTTATGTGTACTATGTGCAAATGCTATCTTGAAGAGTATTTCAAATGCTTTAATTTCACATTCACTGTAAATAAATACAGTCATTTATATCAGATTTTACACTTTCTCGCATTTCCAATGAAAAGTCCCAGCATGCCACTGAAAACACTGCCCTCGCATGTTTATTCATTAAAAGTAATATTTGCTTGTATCTCATAAATTTAAGTTCACCTGCATTCATTAAGCCAAACCTAGAAGCAATACCGACTTCAAATGTGTAAAGTACAGGATGTTTTATGTTTGAGACTTTTCTAAATTTATTCAAACCATATTTTTCATATTGTTTTAAGGTGCCATTCAGATGGCAAATTTTCAACATCACATTGCAATTATGGTATTTTATGATGTAAGAACAAAGGATTTGTGAAAAGTTCAAAACCAGTGAACGTATTATATCATTTTCAAATGGTCTGAATGCACCACCTTACATGTTTGGGCACACTTTTCCTTTCAGTGCCTATGAAGGTTGGAATGTTTTAGATAACCTGTGTTAATTCCACAAGTTTGTTTCTGTACTTTGCGCTAAAAAAATGTTTGCCTAATGAAAACTTGAATTGGAAATGTTTCTGCTTGAAACGTAGTGCCTACCTTTTTCTCTGATCTGATTATGTGTGTAATACTTTGTCAGAGACCAATGATTTTAACCTTTAAATCTGGAAACATTAATGTGTTCTCCATTTCAGGTATCTGATGGTATTATTGCTCCTGGGTATAGTCCAGAGGCTTTGGAACTTCTGCGCAAGAAGAAGGGAGGTGCATATTGTGTTCTTGAGATTGATCCTGATTACGAGCCACGTCCCATTGAGCAAAAAGTATTGTTTGGCCTTACTATGGAGCAACAACGGAACAATGCTTCAATAGACAAAAATGTGTTTTCCAATATTGTTTCCAATCGCAAAACGGTTAGTTAAATACTTTTTGTATCATGCATGATTTTGATTAATTTTGTATATTGTATGTTAATCTAATTAATGAATTAATAATAATGCTGTGCAGTGTTTTAAATTTTTCTTGTGTTATGTACTCCTGTCCATATTATTTGTCTGGAGCTTGCCATTTTATTATTTTAATTACTGATACATTTGTGAATATCTTCTTGCAGCTTCCAGAAGGTGCTCTGAGGGATTTGATTGTGGCCACAATCGCCTTAAAGTATACTCAAAGTAATTCAGTGTGTTATGCTCGTGATGGGCAAGTTATTGGCATTGGTGCTGGCCAACAATCACGAATCCACTGTACAAGATTGGCTGGAGAAAAAGCTGACAACTGGTAGGTGTGCTTGTGTATCACTTTATCAGTTTTATTTTTTGACTTATTCAAAGAACAGGTAATAGCAATGCATATTGACCATATGTAATTTAAAATAATTTATTATCAAATATTTTATTGCTAGAAATTAAGTTCGGTTTTGGAACATTATTTAAATTTAAGATTGATTTGTTCTTGTATGCCTAATTTTTTAGGCATTACTTTATAATGTGCGATTGAGATCTTTTTTTTCAATTTTGTTGTATTTCCTTTGTCAGATGCTAGAAAAGACATTTAGTTTCTTACTTTTTTTCATTATTATTATTATTATTATTATTATTATTATTATTACAGGTGGCTCCGCCAACACCCAAGAGTGCTTAATATGAAATTTAAGCCTGGAGTAAAGCGAGCAGAAATTTCAAATGCTATTGACAACTATGTAAATGGCAGTGTTGGTAAGTGACCAAATATATTACAGTTAATTTTCTAGGAATAATTATAGAACTTTTTTCCTAATTGCGAGCAGTAAATTTTATATATATATTTATGTCCAATATCCTAAATCTACTTTTGTTCATTGTTTTGTAATCAAAATGTGTGGAGAGGGGGGGAAAAAAATCATTGAGATCAGGTTGAAAAATGACTTTCTTGATCCTTTCCTTTTTCTTTAGAGACTATAATAGAATAGCATAATAAGAACCTAAATTTTAAGAGCAGTCCCTGTGGACCAAACTTTGCCCCTAATATTAAGATTCATTCATTTTTCTTCTCTTTTATTTTCTGGCTTGGATGTGTTAGTAACCAGGGTTCCTAACAGAAAGTCCCCATCCAGGAATCTGTGGTATCTCAAGTTGCTTAACTTTTGTGACTTACGGGAGTGTAGTTCAGCAATTTGGCTAGCAACACCACCAGAATATCAAATCAAAAATACTGGAAGCAGGAGTAAGGAGCAGGAGAAGTAGTTTCTAATAGAGCCTCTTGAGATTGTGTTGTGATTTCACGAATGGGCCTTTCCATATCCATTTCCAAAAACATGGTCACATGCCTTCACAATATAAATGCTAACACATTTATTTGGAATGTAATGGATTATTCATGTTGAGTGTGAAATATATTCCACGTTTTTTGAATTTTGGATAAGCGTTACAGAGGGGTTTGGGTTGAATTCCATGTTGTTGTTTTTTTCTAAATTGAAGGTAATTTCTGAAATGTTAGTTTTTATTTGTATACCTAGCTAGTAGAAAATTTTTGAGGTTTCACATAACCCAAGATATTAGAAACAATTGGAAATGAAAATCATCTTGAGAGCATGTGCTCCTTACCTGCTATTGGAAAAGCATCAATATTAAATTTATAAATGTCACTAATTAATATTCTATATTCCAGCTAATGTTGGTCAATGCGTAATCTTTGGTTTCTAGGCAAGGACATGCCCTATGATGCTTGGGCTGCCGCGTACGAGAGCGCTCCAGCTTTCTTGACTCAGGAAGACAGACAAGAATGGGTGAAGAAATTGTCTGGAGTTGCTCTGGCATCAGATGCCTTCTTCCCATTCAGAGATAATATTGAACGTGCAAAGCAGGTGAGTTGTTTATCTTTATCTTCATTGGTTGGTACTTCTTTTCTTTATTTTATTTTTAACTTTATTTAATTTTGTATTTATTTACGTTTAACCTACATCATGTCCCGTCTTCTCTCACAACAACCTTATAAACTCTTTAACACACTTCATTCTTTGAATTATTAAGTAATACTGTTCTTCAGATTTTTAAAAGTCACTTGTTTTGAAAACAATGTTTTTGTTTTCAGAGTGGGGTAGAATATATTGCAAGTCCATCTGGATCAACAAATGATGTAGATGTTACTAAAGCTTGTGATGAAAACAACATTACCCTTGTCCACACAAATCTTCGCTTGTTCCATCACTGAAGTGTGAAAAAATATTACCTTCTGTATTAGACTGATACAAGAGATCTAATGTTACTTTTTAGGATATGACATTACATCTTTTGTACTCTTTATGAAAGCATAACTGAAAAATATTTCTGAAAATTTTGAAGTTATGTTAGTGCTGCTCAAATTTTCTATTAAACTTTTCATAAAGTCTATTCAGTATATTTTCAGAATTTTTTTTATAAAAATGTAAAAATATCTATTGATTAATTTTTATATTGCCATAAGCATTTTTGTATTTCCATAAGTAATAAAATGAATTAATCGATTTTGTTGTTACATGAATATTTCTGCAAGCTATCAAAATAATTTAATGTGTTAGTTGATTACATTAGTAAGCACAAGTATTGTTGTAGGATTTTATATTACATAGTAATTCAGTTCTATTTAGATTAATAGAGGGCGATATGGCCATGCGAGGAAATGGAAGAACCATGATTTCTGTCGTGGACGGGAAAAAATAAATCACTTTCCAACATAGCCAACTCTCTCCTTCTCACCTCCCACACCACCCCTTCTACAACACATTGGATATCTAACCTAAGAATGTGCTAAATGATTATTTAAAGGAAGGTGGTGGATTTACATACTCCACTTTGCCACCCTATTGCAATTACAAACTTTGTATTTTTTGAGATTGTAAGATTTGTATTGTATTTGTTTGAAAATGTTACGTATTAAAGATTCATTTCAAAGTAATAGGAATTATTGACAAGTTAAAATGAAAATTTATATTTTATTTTCAAAAGCAATGTCTATTGGGGAAACACCTTTCTTGTTTCTCAGTCGCATATTTCCAACTGTAATGTATTTAGTAGTGGTATTAATGGCAACAGTACAAATGGGTACCAATCAAGCACTTTTCCTGTATCCTTCATTCAACCAATGAATGTTGCTGTGGGAAGACGAGAGGAATATTTGTTGGGAAGAAGAGATGGAAATTTAATTCCTTTAAATGATGGCTACAGTGTTGTGGGAAAATTCAGGAGAGACAACTGTTTACATTCTTTAATACATCTGTTTACATTCTTGGTTTATGATGTAACTGGCAATAGTTGAATCAAATTTTCAGTAGAAATTTTGAACAGTATTCTCTGAATCACGTTTGATTATAATTGAGTGAATATAAAGTTGCCCTTGGTTAAGTAGTGCAAATACAAAAAAAAATCATGGAAGTCTACCATATCAAAAAAACAATGTTGGCTATCTTTAAAAAATTTCTTCTGAAAATTTCTTAAGTTAATTCACAAGGCTTCCAATTGTAATCGGTTCCCAGAACAACTCTTGAAGGGAAAATTAAGGGGATGGAGGAAAAATCGGACATGCTTGAGTTTTAAATACTCAACTTTTTTTCTGTTTAGTCATATGCTCCAACTGCCTTATGTAAATTGCAAGCTGACAAAACTATAAAAGTTGGATAAATATTTGTTTTTATTCAGTGGTATAGCAGAGTGGGAAGGGTCTTGAGGCTTCAGCAATCTCCAGAAGCAATTGACACATTCATGTACAGTAAAATAACAGCACAACAAAATTGTTGGGGGAACCTCGGTAATTATTTTGTCATGAAATTTCATTATATTGAAGAAAGTTAATGCTTTACATATACTGTACATATAACGTAACATATACTGTGTGTCCGTCAAAAGATCTTCAGTACTTAAAAATAAATTCAGTAATGAAAAAGCTTAAAAGTATGTGTTAGATGAGAGAAATATGTAATTGCAGGAGGTTTTAAAAGATTATTCATCAATACAAAACAATCTGTGTTTTAGAAGGTTCAAATTTTTGATAGACAAGATTGTAAATGGAACGGTACAATCTAGATACTTCAATGTAACTTCCAATGGTAATTTGTTAACTTCATGCTCTTACTTAACTAAATAGCATGAAGTCTTTCATCGGAAGATATGCACATCTTCAAATTGTTTGAATTATTATATTATGTCATTGTGCTATAGTAAAATACTATTGTATTATATAGTAAAATTTCTATTATATTTTGAAAGAAATAAAAATCACAACTTAGGGGGGGAAAAAGTAAAATTTTAATGAATTATTCTGAAAATGGCAATTTTATTAAAGAGAGATTATTTTATATGTACGGGTAGGTAAAGTGGTGGAGACACAAAAACAATTTTGTAAAATGGAATTTGTTTGATCAATGCTTGTTTATTGACATTTCACTTAGTCTGTACTAATTTTCAGTTTATTCGGTTATTATTCAGTTTCTAATGAATATGTTATAAATAATGTATATAAACAAAGAAAAATTACATTTAAATTCAGCATAATGAAAAGTTTTCTATAAGAAATTTCATAGTTGGCTGGGCACTGCACTTACTGCCTCCCATTAGAAAGAGGATTATCTAGATCTTAGATGAAGGGGTTAGACTAAAAGACCTCATTTGGATCCATTAGAGCCTCTGGGAGAGGAGGAAATGAATATTCTGACAATTTGGAGAAATCTATAGAAAGGCTTTCTCCAGAAAATAAATTTCATAGATGACCAGGCAAGGCAAGGTCTTTGTTAAAAGGGGAAAAAACATCCTGAAAAGCTTATTGATTGAACAGAAAGTGAAGTTTCTGAGACAACAGGAACTGCTTCAGGGAGCCTTTAGTCTCCTTGTATCCTGTACAAGTATAAGGATTTAGACCCTTGCTGGACACAAAGGGGCATACTTAGATCTTGTTACAACAGGAACAAAAATGGTTGGTTAAATTTGACCTTTGAGGGTGGGTTTTGAAAATTTTCTTGCCATGACTGAAAAAATTGCATTGAAAATAATGTGCTCTGATGTGTCACCTGTGACCTTAGATCACATTCAGTCATGTTGGAACAATATTTTATTTTTCTTCCATCTAATTCTGTGCATCTCTCACAACACCTGCACACTGTTTTTTCCATCTTTCTTGGTGGAAACGTTTAGAAAAATGGACAAAATGGAAATTTTTTATTCTTTTCTAGTCTGTCTTTGAAGAAATTGGGACAGAGAAACTCAAGAAGAACTCTGAAACAGGTTTTTGGGTAATGGGAATTTGTCTTTTGGACAGAGATGAAATACCGAGTTGAAGAAACAACTTAATTTTCAGACTTAAGGGAGTTCTCAAAGCACATGGAGTGATTCATTCTCTGAACTATTGAAATTTGTTTTCAGAGAAAACCTCTTTTAAGAGGCCGAGGAAATTCGTTTCAATGTAAGACCAGGAAAAATTGTGACAGTTTTTAGTAATTCGATAAACACCAACTGACCCAAGGGTATAACCAAGTAACCATAAACAGGATAATCACAAAGATCTCTTTACAAGGGAAGCAATTTAGGGAAAGAGGAAATACATGATGAGCAATTTGAAGGCAATTTTGTTGAACATTAAAAAAAAACTGAAATACTTCAACAGCAGCAATATCATTTCATTTCCTAACAAATGTGCAAAGATCTGACTCTTCTTGCTGTGACTTTGTTTCCAGAAAGATATCTTATAAATTTCTTTTAATTGCATTTCTTTAATTATTGGTTTCAAATATTAAAATGTCATTCAATTGATGAGCACCTTTTTGCTTCGGACCTGTAACCTACAACATAATTTCTTGCATCCCCAAAATTGTATCAAAGTTGAAGCAGCTGAAGGTTGAAACTAGTTTTTTCTGCATAGTATTACTTATGGTAAAAGTTTATGGCATACAAATATTTTTTGGAAAGATCGTCTTCATAAGCAACAAAAAATTAAAAACCTATAGCTACAAATTGTGATGCTACTGGATCGACATTGGCGGTAGAATTCGGCATGAAGTCGGCGCCGTGCCCACACTGGCAATCACGCGTTTCGGAACTCGAGATCTGCTGGGGGATTATTAAATATCCCTGGCCATGACGCGCATTACGTTGTAAATAGGGAAACCCTACAGGAGCTGAATTGTAAAGACACTGTCAGGTTCAAGGGAATATACCACCACCACCATAAATCACGAATGCTGATTTGTTGCGAAAGTATTGTGCAAAATTATTTAATTTTTATAGTCGCATCCTACGCATAATAAATTTACATCGCCTATCCCTGCTCGAAATTTTAAGAAATTTCCTATTTTTCCAAGCCATTTTCGGCCATATTGATTTTTGGGGTTTGGGTGTTTTCTGCCTAAATTCATTCAATTGTATACCAAATAAACCCTGTCATGTACTTTTTTAAACTTGTGTCGAGTAATAGTAAGAGAAGGAAACGTTTCGACACCAATTTTTTTCTTTAAATTTTCTCCTTGTATGTATCAAAGGAAGGTAAAAAGATATGGTGCTAGTCCCATTTTTGGTAAACTCTCTGAATTTTCGAAAATTGCAAAAAGTTAACATTTTAAAACTAGAAAACTGAAGATAGAGATTTTTGCCTTAGACAAAGCCTGTTTCAAAACATCAACTCTTAAAAATGGTCATGTACATTTTTTAAACAAACTAATAGTTTTCGCATAATTTATGCTCGATATTAATGCAATTTATATTTAAAAAAATATCTTTTACAAAAAAAGCCTTTGTCCGCCACGATGAATCAGACTTCTCTAACAACACCACAATAATCCAAAACATATATAACTGGCAATCGATTCGGTACATGATATGAAGCCTCACTTACCGAACTGAGTCCGGCTAAAGGTATCCACACATCTGTATTCGGCGAATAAGTGCGTGACCGCTCACCGAATCCGGAGTAGTTGGACGGTTGGTTACTATTTGCCGAGTGAATAACTTTCGCTGCTCAACCTATCCACCGCGTCTCTTGTACATCTCAAAGGAAGCGAATATTCACCGAGCACATCTGCTGTTTGAGTTTGGACTAGCATAGCTTGTTAGTCATCCGGCGACTGCCGAATATGTGGAACCGCCTTAACGCTTGTTTGCTGCAGATGCCGTGATTGGTGTTCCCAGCGCCACGTGACAATTGTCGGGTCTGATTATCTTAAAAGAATCTCAGAAACTCTCTACAGTCGTGTGTTAATACGCTCCCCGTGAGCGCATTCCAGCGTTGCGGTGCAGAATACATGGCGTGTGGGGTGACGCTGATTCGGGTGTCTCTCGGTTTACTTCGGGGCACTGCAGTGATATCAATATATGCCCTTAGTCACCTCTCCTGATCCGAGGCATGGAGGTTTGCGGAATGACGCCAGGTTCTGTGGAGTGACAATTCCATTCTTTCGAGGACTCGGGTGATCACAGAATCGGAGTGTGATGTTCCCGGCAAATTCAGGTTTACTGTTCAGCGCCATACTGGAGTGCCATATTCGCTGTTGCAATCATGTGGATTTGCCATTGCATGTTACTCCCGTAACCCCGTTTTATATTGGTGGTGATCGAGGGAAAATTGAGGTCGAGAGGTATACCCGGAAGAAGACATCTCTTTTCCTTTCTTGGGCGGCTCCAACACCCCTTCTTCAATCATAATAGCGCTCATCCTCTTACTGCACGAGTGTCGCTAAACTGCTTTCTTGAGGTAATCTTGGTGCCTTGGCTGGCAATGTCTTCTGACATAGACCAGATAGGAACTATTGCATCAGTTACTTGTGATTTGAAGCGTTAATTCTAGCGATCATCTATGGCACGATGTTCTTGAGGAAAATAGTTGACGTCTCCACGACTCCATGCCCATTCGTTCTGCTGCATTCTCGGGCTCTGTGACACGCCGTTCATTGTAGAACACACATGTACATTTTGCTATGTGGATGTTGCGGTTTGATTTTGTAACCAGCTCTTAATTGTAATGTACCAAATTTCATGCCATTGCCTCACTATGATAATTTTTTTTTTTGCAGAACGTTTATGATGAATAGGGATGATAGAAAAATGTTCACTTTGCGAAAATACCGACCAACCTCATCTGCACTCAATATTTTAGCAGTGGTAATACAAGGTTTATCATTTCATAAGCAACTAGTGGTGCTTTAAACCTTTTTATCTTATTTATTTAAATTCGCTTTCTGCTGCTCTGGGCATGAACGACCACTGAAATTTACATTGAGTATATAAATCACCATCATCAGTCATACTTCCAATTTGTTGTTCAAGGATTAAACAGGAATATGAAATCACTTTTTCTTAAATATAAAGAACTACAAACATTTTTGGATGAGTATAAGGATTAAATTTGTTATTATAGTGATAGTGAAAAAAAAAAACCTGCGGAACGTATTTTAATGAGTTAAGCTTGGTTGATTGTAACAATCCTAGCATTTTGTCACATTCTTTTCTTGTTCTGAATAAATTAAGGAGGTCAGAGTTAATTCCAAGTATTGATATTTCTCTTGCACGGTTCGGTCACTTAGGAAGATGGTGGTTATCACTTGTGGTCTACTCTTGGGACATGTCTTTGGATCAGTTTATTTTTTTCAATTAGGTGACTTTCTGTGCGATTATAGACTTTCTTGTATGAGTTAGTTTTCTAGTCTAGTATATTTTCGGTTTTTGACCTACTCTCTTTTCAGTAGCTATCTGCCTGTGCCTAGAACACCTACCAAATGAGATTTCTCGATTCATCACTTGTGATTCCGCGCACGTCAACGGCTAAGGTTATTAGTCCCGTAAGTGTAGTTCATGTTTGTTTGTTGTTGTTGTTGTTGTTGTTGTTGTTGTTGTTGTTGTTTTTTGCTCGGGAGGTTGTGGTAGTGGTGGTGGTGGTCTCCGCAGGATGGTAAAATCCGGGGACGACCTATCGTAGGCTAGCGAAATTTTCCCGAACAAGGTATCTCCCACCAGCAGCACACCACCGCCCCAACCGGAACAAGCTGTAAGCTCCTGACCAGTCTCTCGGCATGTGTGGTAGCGTAGTGCACTAAGTGTAAGTGTGTGCAAGTAAGGTGTAAGATAGGACAAGGAATGGGAATGAAAGATCGCGCGCGATCCGTGACCCGTTTGGCAGGATACTTCTCCAGCATTCTCCCGGTGTTGATAGTAGAAACTACGGAAAACTACCGATCAGACCGCTAGAATTCTCCTCCAAGAAGCAAAACAAAACTCGACCTAGCTCTCTGGCTAGTGTCGAAACCTAGGGCCTTCCGGTCAGAGGCGATGCAGTCACATCAGATGAGCCACCTCTCCCAGTCCACCGAGATCTCGCAGTACCTACAGCTCCTATGAGGGCATTTGCAGTGAATAGCCCAATCGCGCTCCCCGAACATAACATTAAACTTTCTCGGTACCTTAACATATTTGCCATTGTATCCCTTGGCTCCAGTTCGGTGCTTGTACCAATCTTCTTAGAAGGGATCTAGTGCATACACAGTCTGACTACCAAGAGATTATGGAAGGATTAGGGTACAGATGTATTACAGGAGGGGCTTGGAAAGCTTCCAACGCTGCGAAGACAACTTAAAACATTCATGCCTTACTCGGGCATCGAACCCTTAACTTAAGTGTTCAAGTATTGGGGCTCATCTGCCCGAAGCCTCTGTCTCATGAAGCCGAATAACTTAACTGTACTCTTTGTAAACGTGTTAGGTTCTGAAATATAATAATTTGATCAAATTAACAATATAAATAAAACTAAACTTTTTATACATTCGTGACCTTTTTATACATTCGTTGTGCTTTGTAGCATTGAACCTTCTAGTACGAATCCGAATGACGTTGACATCATTCGTTTACCTAGCAACAGTGCAAATGAAGTCAATTGAGTTTTAATACTTATTTATGATACGAGTGGTAAAATCGTATTTTTTAAGTTCAAAAGGTTGCAACATGAGGCCGATACGCCGAATGGTGCAATCCTACGAACAAAGTAAAAACTTTTACCACGTGTCATACAATATTTTGTAGACAGCCTTACTGACTTTCATTTGATTTTTATTCAAGTATACAAATTACTTGATATATTAAAGACAGTTTTATCAGAAGCGGTCAGACGAAAGCATCCGCAGATTTATCTGAACCCTTGAGCTTCGACTAACTTTTAGTACTAATGCCTTAAATTGAACTTGAATAGCTCGCGATGCATGCCCGGAAAGAACCGCTATTACCAGATGCTATCAAAAAAAATATTACTGCACTCGGTACGTACTGAACTATATTCTCAGAACTAATTACAAAAAATGTTGTAGAACCCAAAATACACAGCACGTATCAACACCTATCAATAACATAATGGTTTGTTTACTTTCCAGCAATTTATATTGATTAATATTGATATATTAATTGTGTTTTATCATAAAACACATATTACATTTTTTCAAATTTTCTCAACTTTTCGGACGTCTAATATTAGAATTGAATTATGACTTTAATTATATAGAAGAGTAAACTAATTTTGATTCAAATTTTCATTAAAACACGTGGAGCCGATTTTCGAAAGAAAAAAAAGTACGCTTCTTTCTGAAATCACGTACGTGAGTAGATCTCTCGACGAGAAATTCACTGGAGCAAACCAGACTTCAATCCGATTATTAGTTTTCGATTTACGCTTGGAATAACATTGTGCATTGTGCATTGCATTGTGTAACATTCCTATATTTAATGGAAAAATCGGCACAAACTATATTTCATCGCTTCTTTCTGAAATCACGCATGTGAGTACATCTCTCGACGAGAAATTCAATGCAGCAAACCAGACTTCAATCCGATAATTAGTTTTCGATTTACGCGCGAAATAAAATTGCGCCCGAATTGCCAAATTTGATGAAAAAATTGGCAAAAACTATATTTGGTCGCTTCTTTCTGAAATCACGTATGTGAGTACATCTCTCGACCAGAAATTCAATGCAGCAAACCAGACTTCAATCCGATAATTAGTTTTCGATTTACGCGCGAAATACAATTGTGCCCAAATTTCCAAATTTGATGAAAAAATTGGCAAAAACTATATTTCGTCGCTTCTTTCTGAAATCACGTATGTGTGTACATCTCTCGACGAGAAATTCAATATAGCAAATCAGACTTCAATCTGATACTAAGTTTTCGATTTACGCGCGAAATAAAATTGCGCCCGAATTGCCAAATTTGATGAAAAAATTGGCAAAAACTATATTTCGTCGCTCCTTTCTGAAATCACGTATTTGAGTACATCTCACGACGAGAAATTCAATGGTGCATACCAGACATCAATCCGATTATTAGTTTTCGATTTACGCGCGAAATAAAATTAAGCCCGAATTGCAAAATTTGGTGAAAAAATTGGCAAAAACTATATTTCGTTGCTTCTTTCTGAAATCACGTATGTGAGTACATCTCTCGACGGGGAATTCAATGCAGCAAACCAGATTTCAGTCCGATAATTAGGTTTCGATTTACGCGCGAAATAAAATTAAGCCCGAATTGCCAAATTTGGTGCAAAAATTGGCAAAAACTATATTTCGTCGCTTCGTTCTGAAGTCACGTATGTTAGTACATCTTTCGACGAGAAATTCAATGCAGGAAAACCAGACTTCAATCCGATTATTAGTTTTCGAAATACGCGTGAAAAAAAATAAGCCCGATAGCCCGTGCAATCGAGACCAATCCGATTATTAGTTTTTGATGTACGTGTGAAATAAAATTGTGCTTGAATTGCCAAATTTGGTGGAAAAATTGGCAAAATCTATATTTCGTCGCTTCTTACTGAAATCACGTATGTGAGTACATCTCTAGACGAGAAATTCAATGCAGCAAACCAGACTTGAATCCGATTATTGGTTTTCGAAATATGCGTGAAATAACATTGTGCCCGAATTGCCAAATTTCGTGGAAAAGTTGGTATAAACTATATATCGTCGCTCCTTTCTGAAGTCATGTATGTGAGTATTTCTCTCGACGAGAAATTCAACGCAGCAAACCAGACTTCAATCCTATTATTGGTTTTCGATGTACGCGTGAAATTAAATTGTGCCCGAATTCCCAAATGTAGTGGAAAATTTGGCAAAAACTATATATCGTCGCGTCTTTCTTAAATCACGTATGTGAGTACATCTCTCGACGAGAAATTCAATGGAGCTAACCAGACTTCAATCTGATTATTAGTTTTCGAATTACGCGTGAAATAAAATTGTGCCCGAATTCCCATGTTTGGTGGAAAATTTGGCAAAAACTTAACTTTGTCGTTTCTTTGTTAAATAATACTTTTTTGTGTTTGTGTTAATGAGTATTTTTTTAACTTATTTTCACTGGAAACGTTTGAGTTTTCCAGAAACTTTATAAGAAATTATTTTAAGCTTTTTTTCTTAAGAAATGTGATAAAATATTAAAAACCGATATGATATAAATATTAAGGACATAAGTCATATTAAAAAAAGTACATTTGTAATTTTTGAATAATCAGAAGAACACATCTGAATGTCATACTATTCAGTGCATTTAGAAATACCCTTAAAAGTTTAAGTGAAAGTACTGGAGCCGTTTTAGAAAAGCTTGTTTTTAATATAGCTCATATTTTATTCGAAATTTCGCGAAAACTACTATTTAAATGATGTGTTTGACAATAATTAATATAATTGTTATGGAGAAAACATTTCTTTAAAGAAAAACTCTGTATCTTCAAGAATGTAGTTGTACGAACCAAAACATTTCAAACTTTTGAAATTTTTAAAAATTCAGAGTTAATAGTGAAAACCTTTTCTTTCTGTCATACTAGCTGAAGTTCCCCGCGATGCCGGGGTAGTTATCACCATAATTTATTAGACATGAAGATAATAAGATAAATTTTATTTAAACTGCAATTTGGTAAAACCTTGTGGCATCTAATTACATAAATAATATAATATAATTAACATGCAAATTATATAGTAATATTAATAAATAACCATAATGAAATAAAATAAAAACTGACTTCATAAAACATTAAATTACCTTCAGAAAGATAAACGTCTATAATCTAACTCGGCACTGAATGTTTGTTCAAGTACGGCCACATTGCACTGGCTCTTTACTTCACTTCACTATGACCCTTAAATCACGTCCTTCAATTTTTCTCTGCTCTTCGCTGCACGTCACCTCACTTCACAATATATTCCTTATGCATCGTCCTATAATTTACTATTCTTAGTTAAGTCTTTTATTTACTTAGTAATACCCTAAATTAATTTTGTAAACCGTTGAACGCTTCAAAGAAAGGGTTCATAGGTTTTTGTAGGCAATTTACTCCATTCCGTTTTTGTTCGATTTGCATCCATTCCCGCCCATCCAAGGAGCCTACTTGTATCTATTCTATTTCATTGCGTCTAATAAATTAAATTAATAATTAATTATATTTATTAGACAGGGAGATAGTGTATCTATTCCCGCACTGCCGCGGAGCCTACTTGTATCTATTATATTGTATTCCCGCGCCGTCTTGCCCGTACCGCCGACCAAAAAGTAATTCGAGTGAAAAAGTAACTAAAAAAATACTCGGAAGTTTTATTAAAAAAATAGTAAAAAAATTGTTTCTTTCATCTCACAATCATCTGAAAATTTTCTTCTCCAGAAGTCTTTCTTGAGATTTGATAAGAGGTTGTTCTCACTGGGTGCCCAAATTGGACTGTAGGGTGAAAGGTCGAACTCATAGATGCCATAGTCCTTCACATAATTATTTATAATCTGGGAAGTAAGCACAGATGCATTGACATGAAGCCAAACACCATGGGATTTTACGCACCACTAAACTCGAGCACCTCTCACCACGAAACTGAGTGAGATGTGGGCTACAAACTTATAGAATTACAACAATGAAAGACAAGAAGGTTTTCACATTGGTGAGCGTTATCATGAGCAGGCCGGAAACTTACGAAAAACGCCTCTGTATAGTGGCAGTTCCAAAAGTTATCTTGAAAAATTAAATATTTTCCGATATTTGGCAGTTACTTTTTCTACGGAAATGTGAATGAAAACAGGGTAGAATTTGATAAATCAGCAAGAACGGGGATATTCGTCGGGTATTCCAGATGCAGATCGAGAGTATAGAAATATGATTACATGATTCCAAGTACAGTTTTTTCTGAAAGAGAAATGGGCTGCGATATATCGTGTGCGTGTGAACCGTCGATTGGTTTCGATTACGCCATGTGTGCCAGATGTTCAGATGATGTTTTATATGAACGATCAAATGATGACGCTTTAAGTAATGAGGATACAACGACGTACTGTGTAACGCATTTGCGAATGTGATGTGTAACGCAGATTGCAAATGTGTGTAACGAAGTTGTGAATGGGTTCCAAGGAGTTTTGTGGTGGCTATAAATTCTTGAAAAGAAAATGGTTGGAAAAGGAACTGAAATGTTTGAAGGACTTGAACTTATGTTGTTGTTTTTTTAAATTAAAACTAGTGGTGTTACAATAGCATTATGCTTTATCGCTTTTTGTATCTTATGCATTTTCGAAAATTTAGAACACGCTAATTTTTAAAAGAAGACTATAAAATTTTTATTATAAGCTTACTATGATTAGCGTAGTAGCTAGAAACGTTTATTAATGTTTTTTATATAAACTTCTCATCAAGCAAGAATTTTAATCCCAAATTTTGAGAAAGTTCTGAAAATGTCGTTGGGGCTTCAGGCAAAGTGCCTCTCAAAATCCGGCGAGAAGTTTTAAATTCGACATCAGATCGAAGAATATCAAATTTGGTGAAAGTTCTGTGGATAGTTCAAGCGCTAACGTTTAAAGTCGGATTCCCGAAAACCACTTTTTCGTTATCAAGAACGTACAACACGTGAAATTTTCTGGATGGATACGTGAAACAAAGGCGAATAAATCACCAGAAAACAGAGGCGCATCGAATGATATCTCAATTGTCCCTAATGGTAGACCAGGTCTAAATACTAGAACGGACGATCTAATACACACATTAAAGGACATGTAGATGTCGCTGTGCCGTGCGACCAAAACGTCGTAACCAAGGAGGTGGAGAAATGTCATAAAAACAAGAGTTTGGAAATCAAGACCAGACGAAATTGAGACATAAATGTACGTCGTTCCCAAAGCTAGTAATTTCTAAACATTATTTTTAACCTCAACAGAAATGTAGTTCATTACTCTCGCTGTATATCACGCTGGCTATATATTACATATAAAATTATTTTTATAATAAAGTTACATTTAGATTATAAAAATAGTTTAAAAATAAAAGATAAACACAAAAATTAAAACTTCTTTTATGCAATTATTAGTTTCCAATGCGTACTCACAACGAAACATCATGTCCTCCACCCCTGGCTGAGAAGCACCGAATCAAGTGTAGTGCGTGTGGTAGCTCATAGGTGGCTCTGCGTTTCATTTGAGAAGAGCAAAGCAAGGATTCTGTTCAAATATTTCAGACAACCGCAGAAGTGTATCCCATTTTTCAAAATTGACAATTTCTGTCGAATATGAAGATGATAATATAGAAAAAAATGAATATGAAAGTATCACACAAAGGCAATTTTCAGACATAATTTTCTCTCAATTCGCTGACAGTAAGGACATAATGATGGACCAGAGCCCAAATTTATAGCTGATTTGCCCTTGGAAATACATTTAATACATCGGAGCGGGTATTTTGTGAATAATTATTGCCAAAACGCTCGTTTACTTCTGTATTCAGAATTCAACTCGAAATGGCTTAAGATAGGGATTCCAGAATTGAGAAAACGTGCATAGAGTACTCTTCTCGCCACACACAGTTTCTAATTGTTTTTGACGTTAAATAAATAAAATAAATAAATAAACAAACAAATAAATAACTAGGAAAGTTAAAATAACCGACAATAATATTTTAAATACGGATTCCAGGTATCTATTTTTAACTGAATGAAAATATTTTCAAATAATTTATTACATTTGTCACACTAGATTATATTTTATAGTAATCTATTATACCAGTATACGAAAAAATCAGATTAAAATTTAGTATTATTTCGAAATGGAACTAGAAATTCACGTCAGTTGACATAACTCCAAAATGACCTTAACTTCCACCTGCTTTTGTGACAGTAATGATACGCCGGAAATGAAGTAATTGATCCAGGCTCACAAGAAATACAATACGAAATCCTTTCCGCAATTTAACATGGCGAATATGAAATTCTAGTTAATGTCACAATTTTCACACGAGCACGCACGTAGGCTTCTCGAACGACCCGGATGGCAGACGCGGACAGCAAACGTAGGCCGCTTTTAAACTACGCAGGCTCGTTTAAACAACCGCAGATTGGCAGGAATCGAAGTGGGCGAACAGGGAATCCCTTTTAATTTACTACGACCGTGCGCCTGTTTCGACAGGTAATCTGCATACGCGCCCCGCGCCAACCCCGGGGCACGGCACGGGCCGCATTAGGCGGGAATAACATCCATTTTGTCAGGGGGCACGATAATGCCAGAGCGTGTTTTATTCCGTGTGCCGCCACGTCTAATCTGGCGAACGCAGCCCCCGCGCGCGTTGTCTCGCACGCCCCCGCCCCCGCCCCCGCCCGGCCCCCGCCCCCACCCCCGCTCCCCGTCCCCGCTCCCGCCCCTGCCCCCGCCTGCACCCGTCGCCGCACCTGCGCGATAAACGTCTAATTTATTATATTTAGCGTTCATTCCGAAACTTCAGTTATTTGGCTTCCCTTTTCTTGTCTCCCTTCTTTTCTTCGCTCAATGGAAATTCTTCCACGTCCCGAGAGATTCCTTATGAAACCTAAAGTGGAAGGCTTCAGGAAATATAATGAGATGAGGATTTAGACAAAACTAGAGGAAACCATTTTTTAAAAAAAATATTTATTTGTGTTAACTATTTAATTTATTCATTTCCATCAGTGAGAATATTTTAATTCATAAACATTTTGTAAATAAAACATTAAACGATATTTTTAATAATATATCGGGTCCTTCTTTTTCCAACAGAAACGTGTGTATTTATGTTCGGAAATATTAAAAATATTTTATTTAAACAGTTCTTAAATTCTTAATATAATCGTATTATCGAAATTCGTACAAATAGTATACAACTTTGAGACATGTTTGATTAATTTAAAAAAATATTCTGTACACTTTCAAGGGTCAAGGGCATGCCTTTCTCTGTAGCAACTCTTGGAGGAGACGGGAGTAAAGTTACAAAGAAACGTAATGCATAGTGCTAATAATAATAATATAATAATATTTATTTTGGCCACAATTGGCGTCTTTGCCAGGTGGTAGCCAATTAATTACACTATACAAATGAAAATTTAAATAATGTATTACCTAGAACCATATATACCCCAGCATAGCAAGAAAGCCTCCATTTCACGCGTACGCATGTGAAACTCAGACTCTCTGTGCACACACCCAAACACGCACGCACCACGCACAAATACGTATACACACACACGCACACACACACATACATAATATGTATATGTATGTGCTGATATGTTTTGCCTGCTCATTTCTGACGTACCATGTACTACTGAAATACGAGTACATGTCTATGGAGAACACATACGGTTTTTACGGTTTTTTGCTAATAAATCGAAAATTAAATTATATGTGCTACTGTGCAAACATTCCCAGTTACAGTGTATGATGAACTCTCTTATGGTTTTCTGCCTTGCGCAATAATTTGGCCTCGAATGTGAGCAAATCTACTAATTGTCCATATTTATGAGAAATTGTTTAAGATTTATTAATATTTATATCAATATTTTTAATTTTAACACTATTAATTAGATCACTCATGAAGTGAACGCGCACAATTCCAGAAGAGAGAACCATTTGATCTTTTTTTGTCATTTAATCTTCATCTTTATCTTCAATCATTGGACGGTACATCCATTGCATAATTATTGATCATTCTGTCTCATTTTAGGTCATCCACCAGGCCGATTTCGGTACTGGATAACTTTTGTTATTCTCTTATTATGCCTTCTCTCTAACCTTTGTGCCCTAGATTGTCTGTGTTATTTTGCTTTTTATTTAGTGGATTAATAATATCCCTAATTTATTTTTAATATATTAATATTTCTTATTTTGTTTCCTACAGTGAATCACAATGCTGACAGTGTAATCCACATATCAAAGTCTGCATTTGTTGCAGGATTTGATAATCGAGATCTATGTTTCTTTTCCTCAGTGATTCCAGTTGGAAAAAATAATGTTTTGTAAAATATTAGGCGAATATTTGTCTTGCCTTGTTTTTTAGAGTAAAGTTATGTTACAACAGTGAATTAATGTATCACCATATCGGTACCTTAACTTCTCGGTACCTTTGAAATGGTTACTTTGGGTATGCATCGCGGTACTATGAACTCAAAAAATTACCCTCGAGAAGAGAATGTTTTTTACAGACTTACGAATTCATTAGTATTATTAGTATTCATTATTAAGCCTTTGCGATTTTGTGTATGATCCTGAACTAAACTCCGGTCTTCTCTGTTCAAAATCATTTAAATTGATTAGGGTAGTTTGCGCTCACTCTGTATTGGCTTTTGTACACAGTATTTCACTTTTTATTATTATTTATTTATTTCAGTTTACATTGTAAAAAACAACTTTCTGTTACCCAAAAATTCTAATACTTTATATAATTTTATTTTTTCATTTGTCCTGCTCTTCGTAATCCATGTCTGTTAAATTCTTATCTTTTAAAACCCCCTCAATTTCTTTCAACCAGCTATGTTTAGGTCTTCCTCTTTTCTTCCTACCCACAGGATACCACTCTAAAATAGTTTTTGGAATTATATTTTCTTTCGTTCTTTTAACATGTTCAAACCGTTGTAATTGTTTATATTGGATAGTTTCTAAAATTGTATGAGCTGTTCATTTTTTCTCTTATTTTTAAATTTATCATTTTATCTAATTTTGATATCCTGGATGACCTTAAAAAATCCATTTCTGTTGCCAGTAAAAATAGTTAAAATTTTTTTTTAATTTCCAAATTTCTGATCCACATAAAACAATACTTTCTACAGTAGATTTATATATGCTTAATTTTGTTTCTTTTGTATTCTATGCTTATCCTATAATATTTTATTCAGCATTGGTGTTGCTGATCTTCCTTTGTTTATTCTATGCCTCAAATCAATTTCTTGATTTCCATCTCTTATTTATTTCTACTCCAAAATTATTATTATTATTATTATTATTATTATTATTATTATTATTATTATTATTATTATTATTATTACTATTATTATTATTATTATTATTATTATTATTGTTATTATTATTATTATTGTTATTATTATTATTATTATTATTATTATTATTATTACTCCCCAAGTTCATGACGTGAGATGTCATGAGTCGGATGAATATAAAATCTGCTCCTGGGTGCAGCCAGCTTCCTAAGGAGCAGATTTAGGAACTGTCAGTGCACTAAAATTCTTTGTGAAAATGTGGACTGTTCCCATTGAAACAATTTATTGCACTTTCCAGTCTTTTGAATGACTGGGAGTTTAGCCAAATTCTTACACAAATTTTCCAGAATAAATCCCTTAGCTTCGATAACTAGTGTGACGACCTGTGCTTCCCAACTCTTGTGTTTAAGACGTTTCTCTGCCTCCTTGGTTACGACGTTTTGATTGCACGGCCCAAGAACACACGTTTTTTTCTTGTCAGGGATAACGGTATCGCGTTTGCCTCTATCTGTTTGAATTTGTTTGTTGTACCCAGTCCAGCAGACGTCACCGGTTTTGGAGAGTGTTCGTACTATTTGAAGCTTGTGTTTGGAACTTCGAGGGCTTAACATGTCAGAGGAGGTAACTTCACTACATATCATGCCTTTTCACGTATTCTGCCTTTGTTAGAATTGGACAAGGTGATTTTATATGATAAATGTTTTCGACTAGTTCCTGGTAGATGCGGCATTTATCGTCTCGGGAAATTTTGAGAACCACTTTATCATGTGTTCTCAACGCCTGATCTTGGGTAGTTTTTGCAATCTGATTCTCAGTTTGGCTTCCGATTCTGGCTTCATTCTTCCCCCTTTAAGCCACATAAATGATTGATCTTTATTGATATGAATCTTGTTCATTCTTTTTAGATATTTATATATTATTCTGTCTGCGAGATTTTTCTTGCCACATTTACAATACCTGTTTCCCATTCCTCGATCAGACTTTAATTTGTTGTTGTTATTATTATTTTAATTATTATTATTATTATTATTATTATTATTATTATTATTATTCGAATTCACTTTGTATTAATCATTAGATGACCCACATGTTGGTATATATTTCCAGAGATGGTTAAAAATAATTATTTCTTTGGGGGATTGTATGCAATAAAAATTGAACTATTTTCTCGAATGATAATCCAAAGACAGAGAGATTGGAAAGCTGTTCTCTGATTTTATATTATTATAATATCTTTATTAAGTTTATATTTATGTAAAGTTTTATAAACACGAAACTTCAAAATCCTAAACATTAATTTGAATGTTTTAATATGTTTATATTTGTTATTGATTTTAGTGAACAGTGATCGACAAAACGATATTAGATAGTGGTCTTATCGACACCTATAAAAAGATAGATTTTGCGATGTTTAACTTATATAAGTGTATGGTTATATAGTCTTTTCGGGATATATTTGGGGCTGCCTTTCTAATAAAACAATATTCCAAAATCGTCTTAAAATATTCATAAATTCTCTTCCAGAGGCAGGCATGCTAACTTGAATTATTGAATCACATTCGATAGAAACATTACATTCCAATCTTATGCAAAACTTTCTTTTCCTTCGATAAGGTCACTCGGTGGTTCACGTGGTTAATATAGGCTTTTCTAAACTTACAATTTAATTAAAATGTTTTACAAAAATGCATAAATAATTACAGTGATTACATAATCACTGCATTACGCAAGTAGCATCGTAGAGTAGGAATTTCATATTTTTAATTTTTTTAAAATTCAGACAACAATTTTTAATTTTAATTTTAATTATTTTTCTCTCTCATTTAAATTGAGTGATGTAGTGAAATAGTAATACCATTAATCCATAATGAAGGTAATTTTGCAGAAAATCTTTGGCGCGCTTGTTTACGCGTGTATTTTCGTACCATGAATCATACACCATCGTGCTTAAAGTTTAAATTATCCCTGTGTTGTTATTACTCGCGCACCTTGTCTTCAATGATGGATTGAAGAAATGCGAGTAAGAGTGGGGGTATTAGTTACAAAATCGGGCACTAGATTTTATGAAGCAATGCCAATCTCTGGAAAATCAGTCATGCCTTCGCAACTTTCTCAATAATTTGCGTTCTAACTTTCTCAGGAGTTCGGTGGTTTCTCCTGTGATGGATCTTTACCTGCTTTGCTCATTTGTTTAGAATTTTTTGGAGAAAATCTCGTGCAGAAGTATTCTTCAACAGAAAACTGTTTCTATTTCGCGCCAGGGAAAATGTGTTTGGAATGTACTCAGTGCTCGCTGCGAGCCTTTTGCCTTCAACTGTCTATTGTGCCAGAGAGGGGGAAGCAAGGTCATCGTGCAAGAAAAGTTGCGCGAGTAATAGTGGTCACCGTGATGAATATTGATGTTCAACAATTACTCGCCTTCGTCGGTGAATTTTTTTTTCTCTACGTGGAAGAAACTGAATTGGCTAATTTGCAATGTAGCATTTCATCTTATTTCGCTTGAAAGTTTATTTTTTATGAAATTTAGAATGTTATTGTTGGTGGATGGTTTCTGGTGAATGGTCCGAGTGGTTTTAATAACGAAATGCGGAAATGTTTCATTGCGGCGGACATTAAATACCAAACTCAGTAGACCGGTCTTAGAAAAGGTCAATTGTAGATCAGTTTTCGATTGCATGCGATCGAGATGGAATTGAGCAAAACAGCTTCCCACGATATTCCAATTTCGCCCGTGCCATGACATTCATTTTTCTTGCACATGTTTGTCTTTGCTTTTTAGTATATACTTTGTAGAAAATTAATGCTGCTGGAAAAAATGTCTATTTTTAAACAGAAAATGATATTTTGCGGGATTTGATAGTGGAAAATTAGATTTTTCGTGCTCCTTTGCGCAATAAAATAAATCCCTAATACGAAGTGTAGGCAAATTCCATGCTTTATGGAATCTTGATACTGAAAAATTGTTTGTTTTTCTCTCCAGGAGTCTGTCTGGCCGTCTGATTGTTTGTCCGTCCGTTCGTCCGCCTACTTGTCCGTCCGTGTTTTTGTGAACAATAATAGCGCCAGCACAGCACAGGATTTTCACAATTTTTTCCTGTTGTTCAAAATTAGAACTTTAATTAATGTTGTGAACGATTTAGTGAAAATTGAGTAGTTTTGGGGTAATTTTGAAGGAAATCGTAGCAATTTTTAAAATATATATAAACAAGATTTTCTCAGAAATAGCTCCAAATGTTTAAGGCTCTAAATTTTTTACTCGAGTATACTAACAATATTCGCTTAATAATATGACACATTTTATCTTTTTATGAAAGCATCTAAATTATAAATTTGAGCTTTGTACTCAACCAAATTTCGTGATTTTTGCTTTAAATGAAAAATTCTGGGCCCTAGTTGTGTTTCCACATGCTTTTATTAACCAATTTTATTAAATAAATACTAAATTTTAATTATAACTTGAAATTAATAGAATAAACGCTCATCTGTCGTCATTTGTTCATAATCATTATAACATTGTGTGAGTAGTAATCGAAATATTGAAAGCATTCGACATTGTGTCTCCAAGGAAACTTGTGAGCGTGAGTTTATAGTTTTTTAACCGAAAACAGCGAGTTTTGTTGTGTTTCAAGAGGTTTCGAAATACAAAGATTAGACAGTGTACATAAACGCAATGTTGTGCAATCGTCTGACACACGTGTTATTTCACAAAAATGCATTGATTATAATTATATGTGGTGGATTACGTTTTTAAGTTAATGTGGACACCAGAATTTCTTTGCCGTTGTTCCCTACAACATTCTTGTACAGATCTTAGTAAATATAAAACATTTCATACATTTTCAGAAACATGTTCAACTCTCTGACTCAGTAAATAGAGATTTATTATAACAGAATTTGTAAACTTCTCTCATTTCACGAGTCTTTGAGAATAAATAGCCACCGACATAAACAATGTTGTTGTTTTTTGGGTTTTCTATGTTTATAGTTAGTATGTAGAAGTTTTCTTCAGCTCATCCTTGAATTCAATGTGATCGCAATGGTTCAGCTAGTTAAAATTGATTTCCGAATCTGTTCTACACATCCAGTATTAAAGCCAGAGATTTCTTTCTCAATGCAATTTATTCCTCAATTGAAAGACATTATGTAAAACGTGACCAAGCCACAAAAATGTAAAAAATAAGCAATGGCGCTCTGTAGACAATTGAGCAACATTCCTTAGATTTTTAAAATGCATTCCAGTGATGTTTCTGCTGATCTTTGGAGGCAGAAAAGCTAAATCTGGTATTTCTGTGCTTACGTTCGTAAATTGTAGAGAATGAATAATGATTATATTATTATTTATTTTCGGCGTGCATCCTTGTTACTCGAAATTTTAAGATCTGTTCCAACTTTCCTATTCATTTTTCAACCGTTTTGATTGTTGTGGCTGAGACGTTTTCCTCATTACTTCATTCAATTGTAGATATTTAAATGATATAATGTACTTTTTTATATTTGAATAATTGTTTACTTTGAACACTAAGATGATGTTTGGTGTACCACGCATTCCCACTACGTAGTTGACCTAGGGCATAGTTGGTTAGCAACTTGATTTTGAAAATTAACATAAAGATCATAATGATTAAAATAAAAATGAATGTGTTATGAATTATATTTAGTATGTTTAAACTACATTACTAACAGTCATGACATCATATTCAGGTTAACACAAATGTTGTGAATAAAGTTTTCTAAAAATTGTTGCTTTTTTAATGAATATTGAAGTATATCTTTTCATCTCAATGATAATTGAACATTTTCAAGTTGATTTGCGCAATAGTAGGCACAAAACATTTTAAAAACTTCTTGCGTATTGTTGTGACTGTTTTCCAGAAGTATGAGTACCTGATTCGTAATTTATTTCTAGTGAAGATGAAAAATAATTAAATGTTGATTTTGGAATATTGTTTCATGAGGTGGATATCACTAATTTATTATTTAAGAATTTAAGCACATCTTTGCTTACTTTATTCTAAGACAGATCTGATGACGGGTTTCTGGAAAAATTAGCTTAATATGTTCGTATCACCTAATAAAGAAAACTGCAACAATTTGCATTGTTATCACATGAGAATAGTATAACATCTCAAAATGCGTGTCAGCACCCATACATCAAAACAAAGAAAGCAATTTTTGATATTTTTTATATTTCTATTTTCACTGCTAATATTTATTGCTCTTTGCCCATTGAACGTTCTTTTGTTGTTCTAGCTTTTCCAGACTTCAGAAGAGCTTTGATGCAATTTGTATTCACAACATAATTTTCGAAAACAATAAGGATTCGATTATGGAACGTGCATATGCACATACGAACGCATACGTGCGCGCGCGCATACTCTTTATTAAGATAAACAGATTTGAAGATGTAAGCAATTTAAACAATATCTCAAAAATGGCAGTGCGTGCCCTCAAACATTGTACCTCGAAATAACGTCTGTGGAATAGGGGGTATAATGACAATGGGGAAGGGGTATACTTGGGCGCTGCTACTGACATTTTAGACATTATACATTTCAGAATTCGAATGAATGTCATGTGCTCGTGTTCCTTCGAAACATTCTCATTCCCAATAAATTATCATTAAGTCATTAAATCAATTAATCAAGCAATCATTTACTATTAAATTATACATAAAGAACACATGAAGTCATCTACGTAAAGGAAATCTCGCATTGAAATCACGGGAACGACGCTTTAAAGACAACCACGCGCAGTGTCGGCTCGTGCGTAAATTGGGAGGGGGGGGGGGTTGCACAACCCCCAGATAATCGAAAAAAATCTTGTAATATCTTAGGAATATACATTTTCCTTTTAATGGTATTAAATATTCAAGATATTGCAGCAATATTGATGTATATGAAATCATTTTGAAACCAAAGAGCTTACATCTGCCGCTCTCTCCGGTGTCTGGTGCCCCTCCGGGTATTACATCAAACTTTGGCTTGGTTGTATTACTTGTCTCTTGACTGTATTACTGGGTTTACTGGATTTACTTATTGCCCCTTCGATTTAACACGGGCGGCATGCGGCGTTTTGGTCGCAGACGGTGATGTTGTCTAGCGCTGCGCTATGGCCGACGGAATCTCAGGGGAATACCAATATTCTGTCTTCGTCTAACTCGCTGCAACGTAATTTTATGAATTTGGCTTGTTATTTGAAAGTTCAAGTCAATACTTGCCGATATTGAATTCATTATGTTTCCCTATTTGGTGACATTATTTTCGTTCGATGTAAGGTTTGTTGATTAAAAAAGTTTGTTTGAAAAGTGCAGTTTGTTTTGTGTAAAGTTAGCCGTTGTTTAAGAAATGCTCTTTCTCTCCGTCTTCTTACGCACGCAATACTCTTCTGCCGACAGTCATTTCTCGGTCATTGCAGGAGCTTGGTAGTGGGTAGTGAGTACAAAAAGTGTGTGATGGATATTATATTATTTAAGTGTTGTTGTTTCTGTTGCTGCCGATGAAGGACGTACGTAAGAGTGACAATTTTCTGCACAAGTGTTTGATTTTCTGTCAATAAATTCAGTGCAAAATTTACTTAATATTCCTTTCGGTCACGCCCTATTGAGGAACAACTAGAAATTAAGAGACTCGGAAGGATTACTACAAGTCTTCACAATTTTATTCAAACGGTAAAAACAGTGAACAGAGAATTGGATCGAAAATTCAAAAATGTATTTTATAATAAATACAAGTAGCTAAGTGGATGCTATTCGTAGACAGCTCTGTTTTGCTCTTCTTGCGATACGTGGACAAAAACTGGGTTTAAAGATTTAAACCACTTAATAGATCGATTGAAAAAAATGAGGCTTTTGGACCTCACGTAAAAAACAGTTTACAGTTAGCGATATTAAGAACGGCCAATAAAGCAGTTATATATTAGATAATGAACAAAGGAGAAATATTGGATTTCACAATGAACAAGTGAAACAAAATAGATATGAATTGAGCACAATAATTAATTGTATTCTGTGATGCTTTTGAATTAGCTTTAAGGGACCACAATGAAACTAAAAAATCCACAAATCCAGGAGTTTTTGGGGATTAATTGGTTTCAGTGCAGAATTAGACGTTGCTTTAAAAAACACTTCTGGAAAGTGCGACAGTAAATTAATAGTCGAGTCCAAAGAAGTGCTTGTTGCGGAGTGCGATCACTGTATACTATTGTTATATAATTTAAAATCATCGTCATCATCAGATATGGTACGGTGAGAAGACAGAATTGGATAATATTAAGAAATCACATGGTGTTATACACCACAAACATGGCAATAAAAATTAACTCAGAATGAGCTCGAGGTTACTGTGAAAATTTAGTCACGTTAACACTTGGTGACCAACTGGACCAACTTTCCTTAGAAGTATCGAGCTACTAAAGCCAGAGATTTTTGTTCTCATTGCAATTTATTCCTCAATTTTACATCTTTAAATGACGTCATGCACGCTTTTTCTACTTGTGTGAGTAGTAGCTAGTAAGGTGAGGCGGAGTAGGGAACTAGTACCACTAAGAAGAGGAAAATATCGTGCGTTCTTACTAGTATGCTTTGAATTGTCGGTGTCTACTGCCTTTAAGAAACCATTTCATAGATATTTCATTAATGTTCATTTTTAGTTCAGTTGAATTAAATGAGTGTGAAGACAGTTTTTTGTATTTCTTACCAGAAATACCACAAACCCTCTTTACAGACATATTAACAATCCTTTTGTCATCATCATTATTTTCTCATACGCTTTATCATCTCGCTCTAAACGTTTCGTTAAGAATCAGTAACCATACCTTCCAATGTTTACATAATTTCAAGTGTTTCCATCAACGATCGAGAGAAGAAATCGTTAGTTTCTTTCTACCTTCGTGTATTCACGTTATCTCATTTCTTGTGTTCTCCTATTCTCTCCTCCCACCAGACCTATCACACCTACCCGGCGCGCGCGAATGGAAGCCACCCAACGCGCCGTCATAACGCGGGCGAGGGGCAGACTGTGGTTATTCGTATCGATGGGCCTCATCCAAGATTAAACGTGGGCGGGCACGGAGCGCGTGGCAGGCGCTCGGAGGGAGGGGTGGGGGCTGGGCGAGGCGGAGACGAGAGGAGAAAGGCGGGGCTGGGCGTGTGGCATGGCGTAGCGGGGAAAGCGGGGCAGTGCGGGGAGGCGAAGGGCGAGGCTGTGCGGAGCGGGGTTGGGGTGGGACAGGGCGAGACTGGGCAGAGCGAGGATGGGCGAGACTGGGCGAAGCGGAGCGCGGCAGGGCGAGGTTGGGGGAAGCGCGGCGGAGCTGGGCGGGGCTGGGCTGGGCGGGGCTGGGCGGGGCTGGGCGGGGATGGGCGGGGATGGGCGGGGATGGGCGGGGCTGGGCGGGGCTGGGCGGGGCTGGGCGGGGCTGGGCGGGGCGGGGCGGAGCTGGGCGGGGCTGGGCGGTGAGGGAAAAGACAGGACAGGGCGAGGACGAGTGTGGCGTGGCGTGGCGTGGCGTGGCGGAGTGGGGTAGTGAGTAGGAGGGAGGGGTGAGGCGGGACGAGACAAAGAGGGGCCACATGCGATGGGGTGGGGGCAGGTCAAAGTGGAACGAGGTGTGGCGGGGCGTTGCGAGACAAACGTGGGCGAGGTGTAGCGTGACGGAGCGGCGAGCGGGGCGAGGCGGAGACGCGGTGGAGAGAGGCTGTTCGAGGGGAGGATACATATTTAGCGAGTGAGAAGCAATTTCCGGTAACGAGAGCCTGGGCTAAACGTGCTGATGCGGCCATCATAAAAATCTAATGACCTGCTGCACATATCTGGGCGAGGCACCTTGTTCCGCGATGGCGGCAGGGCGGCGTGGGGCGGCGAAAGGGAGGGACGAGGGAGAAGTTGCGGAGGGTGGCTGAGACAAGGGCAGGTGCCAGTGTGTGACGGAGGCCAAAAATGAACTGAGCATTAACAGCTCAAGTCAAGTCGGAAAAATGGTATGAAGTTTCTCTGAAAGATGAATCATGTGTGAAAAAGGGCATTTTACGTCCCTAGAGCACATGACAAAAATTATATTGTTACAGTGGGAATTCACGACATACCGAAACCTTTTTTGTGCTTCGTGTTATTGCGCAATAATTTCTCAGATTTCTCTTTAAAAAAGGGCATGACATTATTTAAAGATCTACAATTGAATGAAGCTAGGCGGAAAACATCCAAGCCACAAGATTCAACATGGTTGAAAAATGGCTTCAAAAGTTGGAACGTACCTAAAAATATCACATAGTAAGGATGCAAGCTGAAAATTGGATGTGTGGGATATCACAGTAGAAAAGTTAGAAAAGTCCTACATATTCTCTTTACGGAAAATAGTCTCGATGACTCGAAGACTAATGAAACAAGGGAAGTTTACAAATTCTTGAACAATACAATCACTATTCGATGCGAACGCGGACTTGGGGATGTTTCTGAATAAGTAATTGAAATAATTTTTATATTTACCAAGATCTCTACTTGTACGTTGATAATGGTTAAGGGGCTCTGGCATGTGGCTATGGCATGGTGAACTACGGCTATAAATTCCCGTGGTTTACTTTAACTTAAAATCGTAATACTCCACTTATAATTATAATCATTTAATTTTTGTGTGAGTTCACATTTGTCAGACGAATTTCATTAATCTTTGCATTTGAAAACACTCAATCTTTGAACTTAAAATATTCTCTATCTTTGTTTCGCTCATTCTAATCTCATACACACGCTTACTAGCCGTACACTGAAGCTATCTTGAAGAAGTTCTCGACTACCCAAACAACACTTCGAACAAATGACGGCAGATACGCGTTTTTCCATTGATTTTAGACTGTATTAATATTTAGTGTTTTTACTATTCAAACCGTTTAATCATCGCTAGCGAAAAGCGATGCAAAAGCGACATTTTGGGCCTTCTTCCTTTCATTTAAAGCAAAAATGACGAAATTTGGTTCAGTAGAAAGTTTAAACGTCTTTCTAAACGAAAACCCTTAGAATTTAAAGCCGTAATATATTTGCAATGTGATATCTCCTCTTCACCTATGCCACCCTTCACAATCTTTGGAACAGCGCTAATAGACCTTAATCTTGACGTGTGTGCAGGGCTACTGCCCAAAAGAACCTTCAACATGCGTTTTACAACCGAACATTGGAGATCGTATTGTGGAGGTGATTCCAATTCTTCCTCTCCCTTCGTGGATTAAAGTATAGCAAGGAGTATTATGAAACGTGGATTAAAGTATAGCAAGGAGTGGATTAAAGTATAGCAAAATAAAAAAGGAGGATAAACTAATCTCGACTTTAAGAGAATAAATCATTGATAAATTGAAATAATGTTTATAAGTTCATTAAAATGAGACTGAATGTTTGCAAAATAAATTTGCAACACTATCCAGAACATGGTCTACTGACAGTGAAGTATATACTTGGTACGCAATCCCGGAGGTCTAGAGAAAATTTCAGTTCTGATGGTATGGGATCGACGACGAATCATCTATTTGCCCACTGCTTAAAAGAATTCTAATAGTTAATAATGTTTAGAGTAATTCAAAACTACAAAACTATTTACTATTAATGGAATATTTCACTACAAAACTTATTTTCAAAGCGTTTTTGATCAGGATAGATATTTTCAAATAATTTAAAATAGCATTCTTAATTTATTGTGAAAAACTGCAAATACGAAGTACTCGTGGAATAATTGAAAAAGTAGTTGCGAATTAAAATATTTTGTTTCATTGCCTAATATTGAATCTATGAGCTTTATGTTTCTTGTCTTCTCTCCAAACACGACAAAACGTTTCTGACTGTATTGATCCAGTATTATAAAACTATGAAATTCTTATGATTCACTTGGAAACCATATTACATCCTAATAGCTAAAAAGCTTGCATTCAGAATGCTGAAAGAACTGATCTAATGCAATGGTCATCGTCGGGATACATAAAATCAAGTATGTTACGATCTTAATAAATGGAAGCTAAGAAACATCAGGAAACACCCAGATGAGACCTGCAGTTAAAATCAGAAGGGAAGAGATATTGCCCTTACGAGACTTAAGACAAATGTCATATGATCCATACGAATGAACAACATATTTAATTGACCAAAATTTGATTCTATCAGAAGAAAATTTCAATCGAAGAGCTCACTAGCACAAATGATGAGACAGTTGTGTAACAAAGTGAAAAAACATTTATTATTTCTTTGAAAGAGATAAATCTCTTTAAGGAAATTTAAAGCATTGCGTTTATTCTTGAACTTGCTAATAACTCTGCTAGGTTTATGCAACCATATAAATAAAAATAATATCTTCCTCTCGCTCGCTTACACAAAAAAGTTCATAAGTCATTAGAAAAATAACAACAAATACGATGTACGTATATGAAGAATTGAAAGAAAATACTTAATAATAATGTTGTCTTCGGTTTTAAAGATACTCTATTTTCATTTCTAAAGAACAAAATTTCATAAAACTTTCAGCGAGACTAGATATGTTCGTACAATTTATTTGACTGTGTTATAAGCAAACCAGAGTAATCCATCTCATTAATAATTTTTTCTTCGTTGGTTGCTTCATGCGTGGCAAATGTAATCTTTCGTGACTCTGTTCAAATTACGCAACGCGCAAAGAATCGATATTCATAAAAGTCGCACGTTCCTCTGCACTTATAGGACTGACAATGAGTGATCCTTCCTGGCGCACTCGTAGAGTAGAAATTTCCATGCCGATAATCCCGACCAGATATTCTCTAGTGGCATAGGTAGTTTACGCTTATCGAAATGTAAATGTGGCAATTGCTTTGACTCTTATTTTAACACACACACACATAGTTTTACTTCTATTAGGTTGTACAAGAATTTTCCAACTCCGCTTGTGTTTATCAACTCAGAGTATTGTACTGAATCGAACATGTAACCCATTGACGGTGAAAGCATGGCATTCCTGGTTTCATTGACAAATTTTAAAATGACATAATGAAGTTTTAGATGAATGTTCAATCACCCAAGTAATTTAATTTAATTTTTTTTCACCGTCTGTTCTGTGAGCTCTCATGTGTCTGGTATGTTCTTTCCTGACATAATTTCTCCATTTTAATAATATATCGTAAACAATTTTAAATTTTGTACTATATAAATTCAGCATTCAATTTTACAGCTAGGTGATGGGGACAGTCCTCATAACCGTTCCACAATTATGAAATAAATTAATGTTACAGAAATTCGTCTGTCAAAAAATATGTACCCTAAACCTTCAACAAAATCATAATTTTCATTTGAGTCAATCTTAATACATGCTCATATCAATAACTTATGACTTAATTTTCGTTTTTATAAAGATTTGGAGTTCATCTTTCTTAATTTCCTCGTAAAAGCAAAGTTTCGAGCGAGTCATGGCGCTTGTGGTGAAATCCTAATCCAGGACGACAGTGCAACAACGCGGCCAAAGCCGGCAAACGGGCTAGGGCTCCCCTTGGAACGCGGCGACGCAGACATCCTCACAAAATGCTATTAATTAACATCGCAACGCAGTTTTATGTCTCCCCAGCACGGCATCGTAAATAGCGAACCGGGAGACGGCCTTCCCTCCAGCCCGGCCTCACGGCCCCGTTGAGAACCCTTCTCGCCGGCCCGCTCGCCTGCATAAAAATTCCGAGACTGCCAGCGTCCATCACAGCAGCGCTATCTATAGATTTCCTCCGAAACGTCTTATGCAAATAGGCGTGGGAATGACTGTGAGGGTCTTTGGTGATATGTAGCTGTATTTATCTCCACGATTTTTTTCCCCCTCAACGGAGCTGTAACAGCACGCAACGCGGTTTATTAATGCACACATTTGAAAATATAATTTTGTCCGTAAAAGTGCTGGAATCTCGGAGGGGGTACCGGTCATGGTCAGTCTGATTTATACTTATAATTACTCCAGTGTTCCAGTGACACTTTAATCAGGGACAGCGGAAACGTTGCTGTTATTAATAGGACGTAGATAGGTTGAAATGCAAGAATTGCAATTGAGGGCAAAATACTCTCCTACAGAATATCATGAGAACGGATGTTGTTTATGTCAACTAGTGATTTATGTAAGGCTATTATTCACCATTATTGAACTGTTGGCGGAGAATAGAAAAACATGTTCGTTTCATGAATTTAATTTACATTTTTTTATTATTTGCGGAGTGGCATATATTATTTTTTACAATTCTTGTTTGAAATACACAATGAAGAAATATTATTGCATTTCTTTGAAGGACGGTTGTTACATAAATTAATACGTACTAGCTGAGCCCGTGTGAAAGTTTCGCACATATGTGCACGTAAAGGGTGCTGAAAACAATAATTTTTAAACCAATTTCAATTCTTAAATAATAATTTAATATTTTAAATGCATTATGAGTAGGTTCGGCCTTAACACAATAACTGCTTTTTTTGTATTATTTAGCACATAATTTTGTATTAACATCAGTGTCTCACAGTAACGGATAGGGGGCACTTGGATTCCTGTGCATTTTCCTTCTCCCGCGTGAAAGGGAAACTTAATTGAAATTTATCTCGTGACCTCAACCACCAGAAATCATCCGAAAATCTAATTTTGTAGGTTAGGGAATGGAAAAACAAAACCTGTGTCTCTAAGGCTGGTTTTAAGGCTCCAAGAACGCATCGAATTCGAGTTATGCACGACAGTAGTGTGTTGCGACGGGTTGTGGGTTGCATCTGCAGTCTACATTATATTTGTAACACATTATACAGGCCGTCTGATGAGGAAACGACGAAATTCGAAAATAAGACAATTTAAAGATTATTTTATCTAATAAATTCCGTGGATATTCCGAATGGATGAGCCGCAATAAGCACTCAAAGGTTTGAAAAAATACTTTCTGTCCAAAAATTTGCATTTCAGAAACATAGTAACACTTCACAAACATATGAAGTGTTTATTATTTTCAAAAGAAATTAATATATTTGTTCAGAAAGAAAAATTAACCCAGAAATAAAAAAAGCACCCGTTTTATACATTTTGATTGCTTTTTCATTTCTCGCTTAATTTTTCTTTGTGAACAAATATATTCATTTCTTTTGAAAATAATAAGCTATTTACATGTTTCTGGATTGTTTCCATTCATTTATAATGCAGTTTTGCCTAAAATTCATTTTAGGCAACTTTCCTCCCCGGTTACCTGTATATCAATTTTAGCTTTTTCCGCTCCTTCTCCATACATAATTTAACTGTGCCAAATCTCACTTTGATCCGTGCGCGCAAAGCTTACCGACACACACTCCGCCGTGCGTCCATTTGCTTAAAAAACGGGTGTACAAAGTTTTCTATTCTCATATGCGTATAAAATTAAACATGCCTTTATATACGTGTATACAGCTTGAAATATTAATTTTAATTCTTATCGATTCTTGGTCTTGAAACGGCTTCGTATTCTTTCAAAGTAGTCGGTATGAAGACAAATTACTTTTCATGCGTTTTATTTGCCATGAAAGAAATTGCTTGATCTTAAAAAAAATTATATTTGAAAATTTTCTTAAAACGGTTTTTTACAAGGTAGAAGGTTTTTTACCTTGTCTAAAGAAATCATTGACGATATGTATTATGAAATATTCTTCTTCTACAAAAAAGACCAGGAAAATTAATATTTACTAATGGGGAATAATTCTAATATTGATCAAAAAAATATTGGTCCCTAAACGCAAATTTTTACTTGAATAAAATTGTGATACATACTAGCTTTAAATATTCATGATATATTATGTTTAATATTACAGTTTGTTTATTTGCATTGAAAACGCACAAGTTATATAACACTACATTACATTGGAGCATTAGTTCAAAGCAAAAGTTTAATGAAAATATAACAATCTAATGTATACGCAATTACACCACAATAATTGTCTTCAAGAATAAAAATTTGTTAAGGAAATAATGGAAGCATGTGCCGATAAGACTACAAAAAATGTTCTAATTTCTTCCTTTAATATTTTTATCATTTTTACAGGGTTGCTTCTTTTCATTTTTCGTCTTTCTACCAGATAACTTTATCCCTTAAATGTGTAATGAATCTCGTTATCAGGTTTCTAATTAGAAATTTTTGCTATCTAATATTTAGTCGTGCAAGATATGAGTTTAAAGATTTAGTCTTTAAAAGAATGATAACCAGTGAGTAAAACCCATGTAATATTATCCTTTCCTGTACATTCTAATTGCTTTTGATTCTTCATATCAAAAGGTTTTTATTTTCATTAACACACTTTCATAGACGACAGTTACTCTTTTAATAAAAATAGTTTCATTTTTGTTATTTTTACTGGAGAATTTTAATTTTCAGAACACTTTTCATTCTGAACATTCTTCAGAAAAGTAAAATTTATTATTTACGAAATTAAATTATTTCATACCTCAAAGTTATCACAAAATATTTATTATTGAAAACGTTAGTTAGCAATTTCACCCCTTACATTTTTTACTATTTGACATGTGAATCTTATTATTGCAAATTGCCTGAAGCGAATGACAACTTTCATTCGTGGCAATGCGGATAGTTGTGATTCTCGAAAGTAAATTTCATGCTTGTTCTGTTATATGAAAATACAACGAGATATGTACAAATAATTTTCAAGAGATTTATAAAGCATAAATTTGAGAATATGAAATTGGATCACAGAGAGCGCGCTTCGGGTAATGTGAAAATAAATTACGAACTTAAAATACAACAATTTTGTATAATTTTAAGAGAGATGAAACCACGAAATTCAATTCTACATTATTGCCGAGCGCCACACATGAATCAATCCAAATGAAAATATATACGATGCTCATTTCTAAATATACGAAATGAACTGCTTCAGGCCCGCAGTTCATTATTTGCTGGTCACTGTCGCAAACATTAGTACGTTATTCTTCCACTAGATATTATAATACACCTGACACCGTCGCGTATTTTGCGCGACTTTATTAATTAGTAAATGACACAGAGTATGATTAAAATGTACGAGCTTCGTTTGTTATGCAAATAAACCAGATGGAGCAAAGTAGCCTACCGCTGTTTTCAGTGGGCGGCCGGCTCATGACTGTCACTACACAAGAGTGAAGGACAATGTGCCATGAGCCTCATAGAACATGTGATTTTCTGCGTATGTGAAGCAAAACGTTTGTGGGAAAACATGACAATCCCGTGCTCTGACATTTTATCATACGGCGCATTAGGAAAATAGTGACACATTTCTTTGTAAATGATAAAATATTAGAATTTCCTCGCCTTTTCACGAGTTACATTAATTAAATGAAAATATTCATTCATTTCTCGTATTATAATAATTATTATCATCATCACACGAGATTTGTTCCTTCATAAACACAGAACCATCAAGGCATGGTTAAGTTTCAGTGAGGAATGGAACATATAGCAAGAAATGTGGATTTAACGGATAAAGTAACAGATCAAATTTCATAATACAAGAGCATATAGTACGTTAGTCCGAAGAAATGTTGGATTTCGTTTCCAGTCATTATATTGAATACACACTTTAAAAATAGCTTTTTTACAACAGTTTTTTTAATTCATGGAGGAGAATTAAAAAACTATTTTGTGGAAAACACAATAAAGGCTAGGTTAAAATAACAAACAGACTCAAGGCATTTGAAAATTTTTGTGTTTTTTTCTGCAAACATAATTTGACTCTTTTCCTTTTTCTCTATATTTGTGTTTACCCATACCTAATTAAAAACCTTTTCTTCGTCTTTTACTTGCTTCACAATTGTACTATATTTCTATGCAGATGGAGATTGGATTGTCGTGATAGTTTTAGAGTTTTTTTATCACAAGGAATGGAAACGAAGGTATAGTTTATTCTAAAATATACATGTATATAAGAGTCGGAGTACTTATCATTGATTTTTAAATTTAATTAATTTTAATTTTGTCTGAACTAGGGAATTTTAAAAAACAATGGAATTTGATTTGTGGATGTAATGAATGTAGTGAATGAAATGTTAACCATTTTCTGCGGTGTAGGGCGATCAGTACATATGATGAAATAAACCTTCCTACAAATTCGATACACAAGTGTAAGTGACAAGTAGAATTTTTTATGCTGAATAACTGTTTCTGTACACTTGTAGACTATAACGAGAAACAAGAAGAAAAGTACTAATAAGAATTTTAACAATTATATTGAATGTATTAATTATCATTTGAACTGTATAATTCTAAACAACTTGTAACAAGTATTGTATCTCAGCTTCTGAATCAATGGCGCCTATCTCATTCAGGATTTTCATCCAATTTTCTTGATCCTTCGAGAAAAGGTTGAGATGGTCCCTTGATTTGTTTCTGGATTGTAAATGTAACTTCACTATCTGTACACATCTTCTAGAGTTTTGTGGGTAATATATTTATTCAAATTATCGTTCTTCATGTTCTAACTGCAGGGAGTCGATTCCTTCACGGAGGGCACGATGAGGGATAAAAGCAAAAATCTACAGCTGATTTGCCTTGCAAATAGTTTTTATTACACTAGAGCAAGGTTTGATTATCAATTCTCGCCAAAAATACTTATTTCCCTCTGTATTCAGAATTCAACTTGTATATGGTTTAAGGTAGGGATCCCAGAATTTAAGAAAATGTGCCCAGAATATTATTTTCTCCCTAGTACGTCCCACGTAATTTTTAACTGTTTTTGACGTGATATAAATTGAACAAAAATAAAACGAGTTAGTTGACAGATCTCCAGGTAAATATCGAGGAAACCTCAATGCTTTCTAGTTGTATTATGGTATTGTACCTTTTCTAATAAAATAAATAACACTATTATGAAAAAATATAAACAGTTTAGCAGAAGTATAAACATTATAATTGTATGACAAATTCATACGATGACTGGGGGTGATACCTTGATATGACACATGCGATAAGGTTTTAATTTCGTGCTTGACTAAAACGGATTCGTTTGTAATAATATTTCTCTGAAAAAAAAATTATTCGAATACTTGTTTAAGTATTAATTTCTTTGTATATTTTCGAGGCGTCTGTTATTTAATCTCATTTTAATTTGTAATACCATTTCGTTTACTTACACTTTAACTCGACAATATTTTGTTCAGAACATTGGCCTTCATCATCACTTTCTCTAAGTTTATACGTATCAAAGCAAAGGAGGGGATATTATCTAATGCTGCAGAACATCGATTTTGTGATTTTAACGGAAATACGTTTTGGAGCCCCCTTATACCGAAAAAGGTTTTTTAAAACATCTGTCCATTCACCCACCCATCCATCCATCCGTCCATCCGTCCATCCATCCATCCATCCATCCATCCATCCATCCATCCATCCATCCATCCATCCATCCATCCATCCATCCATCCATCCATCCATCCATCCATCCATCCATCCATCCATCCATCCATCCATCCATCCATCCATCCATCCATCCATCCATCCATCCATCCATCCATCCATCCATCCACCCACCCACCCACCCATCCATCAGTCCGTCCGGTCGTTCGTCTCTCCGTCCATCCACCTCTCCGTCCGTTCGCTTCTGTCCGTCCGTCTACCCTCTCTGTGAGTCGGTCGGTCCGTCTGTCCCTCCGTCTTTCAGTAAACTACACATGCGCTTAATCTATTTGTAGGATTTTCCCAAAATGAATATTTCCGATAGATTTCTGTTGACTCAAAACCTGGCGAGTTTTAAAATAATTTTTAAAACTTTGGGATCACTTTCCACGAAGTCTTGAAGGCATTTTCAATTGTTTCAAAAATGGGTTCATTTACCCCCTTTCAATTACTAGTAAGAATAGAGGGAAATACAAGTGTACTGCTATTGTATCTGTTCTATTTTCACAGTTAACACTGAATTTTGGAAAATTTTAAAAGTTTGGAATTTTTTTGACACACTCGTACCACTATTTAATGTAATCGATTTCTTCGAACGAAATTTATTCATTGTAATTAGTTATTTAATTAATGTCAGGTACATTTTTTAAAAATATTTGTAATTGAGGCGCAATTTTAAGTGAAATATGGGTAGTATGATTTTCTACGAAAACAGATCCAAATTTTTTCTTTAAACATTTTGTACGGATAGTCCTAATGCACTGAATAACATGATATAAACGGCGTTTTGCAGTATCCATTTGATTTAAATAAATACACATATTTTTTAAAATACTTCTTGTGTCGTTAATATTTACATTAGGAATTCTTTTATCTTTCATTTGTGAGTACAAGTACTTGAAATTATTTCTTAGGAAGATACTCGAAAACTCAATATCTTCCATGAAAATGAGATCTGAATTGGGCATTTTCAGGATCGCTAAAAAGTCATTTTATAAAAAACAGCTCCATACATTTCAATGAAAGTTTCCATACAGAACGAGATTTTACTCATCTATAATATTCTTAATATTTCCACTAAGGATTCGAAAAATTGAGAAATTGGGAATGTAGTGTTTCTGCAGCACATACGTTCTCGTATCATTTGTAACTTTTGCAATCTTAGAAAATTCAGTGATTTGAATGCAAATTGCTCTAGCGCAATTTTTATAAGTGTACTTCGCTCTATCCGATAAAAACTATTAACGATAAAATTTGTAGCTGTTTTTGAACAAATCTTGTTTTTACAATTGTCTTTTTTTTGGCGATAAATTATGTAAAAACTAGTAATTTTTTTAAAGCTGCGCATGGTTTCGTTTAAATACTTAGATTTGAACACGTTTTGTTAAAAAATTATCTACACCTACACACACAAATATTCAACTTTTGCAATTTTCGAAAATTCAGAGAGTTTAAAAAATCGGGCCTACACCAAGTTTTTAAGCATACTTTGTTTGTTCTATTGGAAAAAATCAAAAACATCTTAAGAGACATCTTTAAAAAAATTGAAGATGTTTTTGAGACTTTATATAAAGTACCAGCAAAATTAAAATATCCATTTCAAATTAAAGAGACTGCGACATCAGCCAGATCGATCGGAGGGTTTCACTTTTGGTGAAAATACTACTTATGGAAGTCCCTTTCTCGGTAGATGCAGCAGGCTGCAGTTACACCACGGAGAGCGCTGGTCGAATATGAGCGCGTGTGGAAGGATCTTTGTTACTAAATATACCAGGGTAGTAAAATTTTCGAAATAAAATAATTTTATTTGTGTGAAACGTGTCGAAACAATAGTGCGTGTTGCGATGTACTTGAACGAACGTGTCGAACTTAGTGTCCAATGGAAATCAACGCCAGAACCTCTTGCGCGGGAGGTGTATAATGTTCCTGATTCAGTCACGACGCATAAAATTATGTAAGTAATGGTTCAATATAGACTTTTCTTGAAATTAGTTTTGATTAATTTGAATTACCTACATTTTTATTATATTTTTGTATTTTGAATTATATTTCCGTCACTCGATGGAGGTGCAACCTTCTGTCTGTTGGGGCTCCAGCCACCACTGGTTTTAACTGATATTTGCTCTAGAACATTTTTTATAATAATGTTGTTTTATGATAATTTTGAGAAGATTGTGCATTACTAAGTGCGATTCTGATGTCCAAGGAACTTTGTATTTCGTTTAATGCTACGCATTAGATATATTATTAGTTTTATTGAATTATTGTTTTGTTACACATCCATAACTCGTTTAGAACAAGGGTGGCACTAAGCGATTCGGCCTCGTGTGACAGGGCATGGGGCAGTTGACCCTAGAACACCTACACTAATGCTGCCATTTCGAAACCAGGTTAGGGCACGTATATTTTAATTTGTGTTTATGGTGTGGCGGGAGGGAGCATTCTGAGTCCCTTCTGTACTTAATTCTTCCACAATCTCTTGACCTGACTGGCCATTGAGTGTGCAATATATGTGTGTAATTCAGGACCTGGATACCTACACCCGCTACAGTTGTACAACGTGGAGATGGAGCATAGGGATTGCCGTATTTGAAGGTACGGGACTGTGCAATGTTCGGGGAGCGTGAAGGTGCCCTTCACATGTTCCAAGAGGTGAGGTAGGAACGGTAGTTACTGCGAAAGCCCATAGTAAGTCTTCAAGGCGCCGGTAGATGGCAGCTGGGAGGAGGATGGAGCAAAGCGTAGAAGCTAGCCCAGACCAAAGAGAATAAGAAACTAACTTGCACGGGAAAGTCTGCGCTATTTCGTTAGCTCCATTAGTTCTATGTAATAATAATAATGATTATTATTATCATTATCGTTGTTGTCGTTGTTTTTTACGACTTTTGTCGGTTATTTTGTACAAATTGGGTGCTGTCAAACACAAGAATTCATACAATTTTACAAATATTTACAGATACATAGACCAGAGAGAGATAATACAGAAGAGAAATGTATTTTACAGTATTTACACTTGTTCACAGATATTTACATGGTATTTACTTTCTTCTTCTTCTTCTTCTTCTTCTTCTTCTTCTTATTATTATTATTATTATTATTATTATTATTATTATTATTATTATTATTATTATTATTAGTATTAGTATTAGTATTAGTATTAGTATTAGTATTAGTATTAGTATTAGTATTAGTATTAGTATTATTAGTATTAGTATTATTCATTGGACCCGTGTAAATCTGTACTTTGGAAATCGTGGTTTTAAAAAGTGAAAAATTCTTCATTCGGGAAATGACTTCGAGCGTTTCTCGTGCTACGCAACCCGTGTTACGAGTTATTGGTACTTTCCAAAAATGTAATAGCACGTCCAAAAAGGTCTCGTCAATAATGACATAAAAAGTATGTTCCTTCAAGGAATCGAAACCTTCATTTCAAGAGACTAAGCACGCTTCGTTTCAGAGTTACGCAAGATGGTAACGTGTGTTGAAGCGTAACTTGTACTGCGGGTTGCATTTCATCTCATTCCGTATATCGTAATCTGGGAACTTTTGTTTTCTTTTATCTTAAATAAGTTTGATCTAGAATGGGAAGGAGGATCATTTTCTCTCTAGAAGTATCACGCTTAAGAGTTTGTTTGTGTTGTTGTTGGTGGTAGTTCCTTATAAGTTGTACAAAATCATAGATAGATAGAGAGATAGATAGTTAGATAGATAGATAGATAGATAGATAGATAGATAGATAGATAGATAGATAGATAGATAGGAGAGTGGATTTCTATTGGCCATATTCAATTCAATTTTTGAATGAAGGTCGTGGATATATTCCAGCTTATCGTAATATTGTGGTAATTTGTATTTTTCTCGACGATTATATTAATGATCATGGTTTGGTTGATGAAAATTCGGGAACATTTATTTCTCTACTTAGCACTCATTCCCTGACTATTCACTCCGATTTTTCCTATCACTACTGGTAGCCCCGAAAGGATGAGTATTGTTACAAACAGTCACTGATAAGATTAAAACGTGCTGTAGTGTGTGTTTAGCTCTACGCGCTAAGCAAAGTCGTACAACATAGATCACTTGAATACAAAACAACTTTGAGGTATTCGGCCTAGTAGATCCAATAATGTAGTTATAAAGATGGTACATTACTACCAAAATGGAGGAAGTGGACTAAATATGAGTTGGTTTGCTTACTTGAGCAGTTTGGGACATTTATCTGGGACCTTGATAATTTTTCACAATTAATTAAGACTAGAAAAGTAATATTGTTAAAAGTATGGGAAAATAAGTATTATAAAACCTCACAAATTTGGATATATAATGTAAATTAACGAAATTTGTGGAATATGTATTGGAATTTTGAATATTTTATTACATAAGAGGTTGATAGTAAAAATGGGAATGATAAAGTAATTTATATGATATTGATTGATATTCACGAGAAAGAACTCCGGAGCTCTTAATGTCCATCTACTTATATATTCCTGATTTTTTAAATCACAGAAACCTTTTCATATGTTCCGGGCTCCGACAGTGTTTTAGCGGAGCCCGTCTCGCAACGAGCGGGAATCGAGAGATGTTTTATTGAGCGCCGCCCAGTAGGAAAAAAGGTCCATGGAGACTACTAAATAACATGACAACCACAACGGCTATGGAGGCGGCGGGAGGGCCGTATCGATCAGTTGCTTCGCTTGGCGAAGAGGAGGTCGTAAGCCGGGCTTGGGGGCCTGGGCGGTTCCACGCAGCGGCGGCCGGCGGCGCTGTGGGGCGCGGCGCGGCGCGGCGCGGCGCGCGGTCGGGTGGGCGGTGGCGGCGGTGGGGGCAGCGGGGGCGGCAGCGGCGCGCGCGCGCTCAGGTGGCCCGCACCGTCGCGACTGCCGCCGCCACCGCCGCCGCCGCCGCCCCCCGCCCCTGCGCACCCTCGCGTCACGGCATTTCTTCTCATTACAGGGCGCACACCCCCCACCCCGATTCTTTCCTCCGATCCATCCGATTGGCTCGGCGGACGACGCTTGCGCACTCGCCCAACCAATCAACACACACCTGTTCAATTATTTCTCTCGTGATAACTCGCGCAGGTTGCTGACGTCAGAGCCCGTGTGTTATCTCGCTGACTGGCAGATGGCACCAGGTAAAATTAATCTCTGAATATGTTAGCCGAAAAGGTGAAATACGAGCGTGCACACGCCGCCGCCCTGCCTTGCGCCGTCTTGACAACGCGGAGAAAATCGATACGCTCGCGATATACTTTTGAGAGAAAAAGGGCAGGCAGCGTGTCGCTGTTTATTGCGTTTAATTTTGAAAGAAGTAGGCGCTTAACGGTGGGAAAGAACTGTTACAAGAAAAGCACTTTTCCTCGTTTGTTTCTTGTTCTCGCCTGAAGAGGGACTGGGAAACGTAAGCGTTCTGGACGCAAGGGGAAGAAAACGGACCACGTTAATGAGCATTTGATTAGACTTTGTGCAGGAAAGCATGAGGCAATTTAAATAGCTTTCATTACGGTTGCAGGGCTAGAGGTTATTTTTACGGACACTGGTCTTACCCGCAGGAACATTTTGCTTATGTACTTTTAAAGTCGCTGGCAATGGCAAGTCCAACGTTATTAAAGCCCATTTCTCACTTGTTCCGTTCCGAAAACAAAGCAATTTAACCTTTAGGACCTCGTGAACGAACTGTATATAGGCTACTATGTTGTTTTCGTCAGTAATTCAATACGCATGCCTAGTTAGAGAACTTGGGTCGGCGAGGGGTGGGGAGTGGGAGCTCGTGAAGAGGAAAAAGCGCGCAAGGGAGTCACGGGAGAGAACGCGAGGGGCGCGTCGCGGCGAGGGGTGGGCGGGAGGGCGTGTGTGGCGGAGGGGGGCCTCTCTGGGAGATAGTTGAGGGTCGGGGCGAAAAGGAAGACAATTGCTTGTCAAGGGAGTGGGAGATAGTAAGAAAGCGCCGGCGTGGAAACCAAAGATTAAAGATTGCAGTAATGTCAAGAAACAGTAGACCAGTATTTAACGTAAGGGGAAGATTTTAATTAGTATTTAATTGCCAAGTTGCAAACAAGGATCCCTCACCTTCACCCTTTGTAAGTCAAATTGGGAAGTTGAACAAAGAACCGTTATCGAGATGGTGGAACAAGAATAACTCTAAGAAAATTACATACATTAAAGAAGTATGAGGAAGTATGTAGCACTTTTAATAAAAAAATCATAAACCGGATGGTAGTAAGCTATATAGAAAGAGCAGATGGGAAAAAGGGAGAGGATCCAGAGATCCAACCTGGTTTAGGCAAAGGAGGGTACAGAAACATAAGGTGATTGAAGTTTATCACTGCACAACATACGGAATATGGGGTAATGTGGGCAAGAGATTAGACAATGTGAAAGTAAACCCCCAAAGCAAAATAGTTGGTATATGAAAATAAATTTTCACTAGTCAACGGTATGAAATTTCTTTCCCGAAATTTTGCCATTGAATATAACTTCATTATTTTTACTTGTATTGTATTTATAGTTTTAATAATAATTGTTTTTGAACTTTCAGTAACTACACATTAATATTCAAACATTTTTATATGTGAATATCGAAAAGCATTTAATGAGTGAAGTTATTATTTCAGAAACAAGTTCAAGATCTAAAGAGAAACAGAGCTGTATAAGAATGAAATTGATATTTGTAGATTGCCCTATCATGTATCAAACAACTGAGAGTAGTGATCAAATGTGCACAAGTTAGTAGAGATATAGTAACTTTTAGGTATGGGAATGGGAAGAACAAATTTGGCGTTTCCTGAAGTATGACAAACCCAGGCAGTTCATTTTGCCTCTATCAAAACATGCAAATGCACTTCAATGTTATGTAAAGTGAATTAAAAAAAATTAAAAAAGTTAAGATCTATCACTCGTATCTAAAATCAATAGGCCTTCAACTGCTTTGAAACTTACGGTGTTAAAATATTAGTAAGGAGAAAAAAATTGTAAACAAAATGTAGCAACAAAAACAGTTCTAACGACACAAATTAATGCAAACCATACGAACAAGGATAATTAATATAAACAATTTATGTCGTGATTTAAGATAAAAAATATGTTCACAGATTGTGACATACAAAACAGATTATTCAAACACACATAATCGCTCATAACTCGGAAATGATGCGTCCTAGGCCATTCATACCAGATTTTCGCGTTCCTAAATTTTGTAGAAAGGGAAAGTAGTGGTTTGTAGAAGTTATGTGGGGGATACCAGTTTTAAGGGGACGTATGCGGACGCGTGAGGAAATGAAGGGTGACTCATGGGGAGCCAGGTGGATCTAAATTTTGTGACTTAAGCGACCTTCTAAAAAATGAGACCTTTTGGAACTTTCTATTGATTTTTAGGAAATCTAGTTATTTTGAGTACTCCCTCTGCCTAACATTAATGGTCAAGAAAGCGTTAAATTCGCCTTTTTCGAAATTTCTGAAAAATTAAATTGAAGAAAAATATATAAAAAATAGTTCACGAGAAAATTGTTGAGACTATTTGATTTGCTATGCAAATTAATCACAACGCTTTACTATATGAGAATGATTTCTCTCACACAGTACCTTGCCTATATTACCGTTCCGCCCAGTCTTGAGGCTTACGGTACGGTTTATTATACTTTAAATATATATTTTTATATTAAGTGCGTGAAATGAATTTTTGGCACAATTGAGAGTGGGGTTTTTATGTCTATTCAAGTAGGTCGTGAAAAAATCGACATCTTGCAAAAAGCAATAATTATGCAAAGAAATGTAAACAAATCTTTTTATACGATATCATAAAATACTTCTGGTATGAACCATGACTTGTTTAATCTCTACTCTTCATGGTTTAATCAACTGGGGACCCCATCTTTGTTAGACATAACATGAGGCCATGATGTTGCAACATGAGGTAGTGAAGCATCGGCTTCCCATACGAATACATATTCCGTGACTGGCGAATCGTTTTATTACTGAATTTAAAATGGGTAATAGCTATACTGACACTTCACAGAAATTTCTCCAATCTGTAAACGTTGCAATATCTAATTTATTACTCGAAAAATAGAAAGGTGTTTTCGAAAAGAACTTTCTTTCAATTGAAAAATTGGTGTTCGTTTGTGAGAAGTCTGTCATCATAATATGTGCATAGAGTTACCTAGTAAATATGTGTTAATAATTATTGAGAAGAGTTAATTAATAATGAAATTAATTTTGTTTTTCTCTTAATATCTGATTTATTTTCTTCGGATTCTATCAACTTACCTTGCGTACATGTCTTTTTCACACAATAGCGTGACGTCACAATGAAAGTAGTAATTCACATTACAAGGCTGTGGATGTTTCCATGACTAGATGGAAGTGTTCCAGGACAAGGCCAATAGACCAAGTCTAGGAATCTCATGTACAATATTTTATTCATGACCCCGTTTTAATGACTATTTTTCCATGTGATATACAAATTGAATTGATCATTAGAACATAACACTTATTTTTCAGTTTGGGGTTCGAAACATATTTTTGTTTTCTAATTGTTGACTGGTAGTTGAATGTGAATTGAGAAGGATATTGCGTGACTTTTGCAATGGAGGAAAACGACAATTTCTGTGAAATTCCACCAGATATTTTGAAACAACTTATATCCACCACTTTATATTTATTGCCACGAAAATTCAGAGAATGGCATGAAAAAATATAATATTTTTTCCTATGGGAGAAATTGGAGAAGACTAAGCATACTTATGGAGGACGTGCTTGTTGTTTTAGAATAGAGAACTGTATTTCAAGATCAACACCTTTTATTATCTTTGTAAAAAATTATCAACGACAAAGAGTTACTCAAATGATTTTGGTGGTTAAAATATTGGCCACAGATAGAACAGTTGAATGTAGGGTTGTGAATAGTACCTTATACGTTAGTGATGGCAAGAGTACTAGTACGGAGTATTAGTACTAGTACTCGGTACTAGTACGGAGAGTTATTTGGAACATTTCCAAGTTGATGTTGAAAAAGTTGAACGTTCATGTCCGGTCTTGAATAAGTATTTTGTGCACGGTGAGGTGTTGTTTTTCAGATGTTTTGAAAATAAAACTCAACTCAAAATTACCGAAAACTACTAATATTTTGAAAAAAAATATACATAAAGAATTTCAAGATCTGATATGGAGAAAGAAAGATCTAGCTTCAATATTGAATGTGTAGAACACGTTAAAAAATGATTGTCACCACACAATCGAAATTATGTGGCAACTACTAACATTTTGAAAAATATAGGCGCACATGTATATCACAATACACTTAATGCTACAACACACTTTATTATCTTGCATCATACGAAAAGCATCTAGGTGGTTATAGGATGCATCCCCTGCATCCTGATTTTCGTGTCTGACAAGAGTTACTTCATCTGTATTCTATAAAATGAGAAATTTGTGAAACTTCTACGATTTTTTTTAGATTTAGCTCTTCTGGGTATCCCTGTCGTATTTGGAACCATAGGGAGAATGTTCAACAAATTTGATATTCTGTGATTGATCTAGCTGATAACGCGATCTCTTGAATTTGAAAGGGATATTTTGATTCGGGTGAGAGGTTCTTTGCATGAAGCTTAAACAAAATTTTCTCAAAAACAGATCCAAATTCGTTTAATTTAATTTTTTTCTCGAATAGAGCAAATATAGAACACTTATAAAAATGATACAGGCTACTATCCATAAATTACCATTTACCACTAAAATTTATTCTAGTGTTCATTTTACTCGTAATAAGAATTCCAAAATGTGCTCTGGTCATGGAGCCAAAATCAATATTAGCAAGGGACGGCAAAGCAAGCAATAATTTAGCAAGAATAGCAACCAATAATTTAGTAAACTCGGTGACCCATGGTCCACAACTTTTTAAATTGCGAGAGGAAGCATGTTTTAATGTTTTAGAAAAGTCAAGCTAAATTCAACTTCAAAGAAATGCAATGGGATCACGTGAGATTTTAAAAGTCGGTTGTTTTATTTCACAAATAATATTCAGCATGTATTATTTCATAAAAAAGCAACTAAATTTATGAATGAGTATTTGTAATTACACGACAGTTATAATGTAATTCGATATCATATAATTGAATTAATGTTGCTGGCGTGATTATAGAGTGATATGATTATGGAGATTAAGACCTCCCAACATTTTTTTATTCGAGGAAAAATGTAATGAAAACATAACCGTAATTTTAATTTGGTATTGAAGTGAAGGAGTGGCTTGAATTGGTAGTCTGAATGTGACTGGATCCCAATAGATGAAGTGCAATTATGCACAAATGCGTTTTTAAACTCCTAGCGTGTTCCGGTAAATTGTATTTTAATTTTTTTATTGTACAACTTGTATTATTTCTCGAACACATACGGAAAACAGATTGTGATAACATACAGAGTATCATGAGTATTATATATAAAATTGTAGTAACAAAAAGTTTAAATTAATAAAGCAAATATCACGTTTAATTGTTAATTCTAAAACAACATGCTAGCGAAAAAACGTAAATTCGTTTTTACGCCAACGTAACGTAATGTAGCTATCAAAATAGTAAAAAATTAAATTATAGAAACCATTTATCAAAGATATATTAAAAGAATTATAGAATGTTTTTGGTCCATGAGACCACACTATCAAATGTGATGAAATTTAATATTTTTCTCGCCCCATTTCTCTCTTTTCCTTTACGATCAGTGACTACGAGAAAGGACCGGAGAGGTCTGTAGGTGTAAATTTATGACAAAGTTTTTTTCCCCTCTAGTACATTTCTCATTATACGCTCCATTTCTGACATCTTAAGGAACAGGTTTGTGGTCTTTTAAACTTCCGATTATTTGTATTTCCTTGACTCACTCCGTTAGGTATATGGGAATAAGGAAAACGACATAACATGGAGTATGTAAACGGTAAAGGATACGAGACAGAGAACATGTATTTCAAAATATGTTTCAAGCTAAATTTTAGCAGCTTGTAAGGTATAGTAGCTTACAAGTAAAATAATTAAATATAAAACTTTCGTGGATGAATTGTAGCAAATCTCACGAATACTAGATAAAACTACGTTCTCATTGTATCAACTATAAAGTCAGGGTTACTAAACTTCGGATATCATAAAAAAAATAAAATGAACTGAAAATATTTCGATGTAATAAGAATATTTTTATTACCTGCAAAAATTCCGATGAAGTAAGTATATTCTTATTAGATCTGTAGTGTAGGTAATAATAATAATAATAATAATAATAATAATAATAATAATAATAATAATAATAGGGATCCGTAATTCAGGATTCAAATTCTATTAACCAAATAACGTAAGTTGTTACCAATTTATCGCCGGCAACAAGAAAAATGACACCACTACAAAAATGTAATTTTGTTGGGGAAAGAATTTATCTTGACAGGACTCGTTGAATTCCAGGGAAAAATGTATTTTACTTTACATAGTATCATCATGAAATTCTTATTAGCAAAAGCAAACTTTTCTATTCTTCACAACTATTTTTTCATTTAACTAAAAATTATGTTTTATAGTTATGTTACTTTTCTTAAGCACCGACGTCAAATTCACCTTGTATTCATGATATTCATTTACATTGAAAGTAATGTTCCCATCCACACATGCACATAGTAGAATATATGCGTTTTGCGTCTCTAACACCCAGATAAAATAAAAACAAATGAAGTGCTAAAACAAAGAGAATTTCAAAGAGCGTTTCGTATGTGAACGTCTACATTTTATATATAAATATTTATGTTTTAAAAAGCACGTCTAAATTTGGCATACGCACATGCATTTCCGCAATACACGTATGCTTGACGATTTGTTTCTTGACATCCGCAGACGTCGTAAACTGCTCAAAGACTCGAGTTCAGTTCCTCACACAACGATACACGAAATAAAATATTTTGGGAGGAGGGGGGTACAGTGTCTCAAATTCAGCGACGTGCAGTTCCTTGTATTCTAATAAAACATGTTTCTCTAACACCTTCATATTGGTGTAGACCGAAATGTTGGTAATAATGCCCAGAAGGCGGCGTCTCCCGGACATTTAAAATATTTAGACGAATCTATTGCCTATCTCTCCTTTCTCTACTATCTCCTGTATGCATCCCACTTGAGATATTTCATAACTTCGGGGTACGCTAGTAATGTTAACACTATTGACGATGACAAAAATACACAAAGCTTCTACTGATTATGATGATTCTATTTAAATAGAGGGCAAGCGATAAAATGTCGTAAAAATGGCATGTGCCACTGGATGTGTGCCGCAGTTGTCGAATCCATTCTTGTTTGCAAAAATTTGAACATTGATTTTCTGGTCAAATCTTGCGAAAAAGAGCTGTCTCCCCATTTAATGTTTACCTTCAGTTTAGATTTTACAATACATGCACTTACACGGTCCGCACATAATTAAAAAAGGCATTAGATCAAATCATTATTAACAAAATTAATACTAGATGACAAAATGCAACGAAAGTATTAGGATTCAGTGGTCACAATGCATAGATTATTACAATTACAAGAAGTAAGTAAGGGATCATTCATGAGTAAGTTGGGATACTTAACCCATGACTGATTTCTCAGAGATGGGCAAGTTTGTTGTCTGTGAAAAGGCAGTATTGCATTTTCCTTAATCAACTCATATGTAGTAGGAGACCGCCATATTAATATCACAAACAGTTTCCATGTGGCCTCACAAAGTTTGTTTGCGTAGCAAGAAAGTAAATATTTCTTTATGGGTTTCATGTTAGTTTAAAACGCCTTCTCTAAAGGAATTCAATGTTAATATCTCCAATAACTGAAGCAAAGTTTGAAGTGTGTATCACATTAATAACTTTAGAGTAAGTTTGATTTTGAATAGCGGTTTTGGAGGTCTCCCAAAACATGTTCACTTTGGTACACTTGACCCACCTAGGGATAATAATAATTGATCACTAAGCTATTGTTAAATGTGTCCCAACTAACATGAAAAGTGAGCTTACTCAATGGTAATTGGTAACCATTTATAACGAAATGAATGCTTTAGAAAACTATCTCACTGTGTTTTGTATTCCCGAGTAAAGCCCGAGTTGTGTTTGGAGCTCCGAGGATCAGTTGCATCTGCTCACATTTAGAGTTGGAGGACATTATTTGGAACATTTTTCCAAATATTCCCGAAGTTCTTTGCGTAATAAAAGCCTTGTTACTCACGGATAAACATGAGTCTCATAAGTTTGAAAGCTTTACAAGCAATTGACTACTCTGCGGCTAATGACATTGTCATCCTAACTTCTCCTCCTCATTCTTTTCATCGAATAAAGCCACTGGATGAGTCGGAATACTCACCTTTCAAGGCTTGTTATAAAAAAATGTGTTTGTCTTATACCATTGAGAAGCCTCGAGAACCACTCACAATTTACCGTGTTGCAGAAGTTTCTCGTAAAGCACATTCCCTAGCATTTACACCAGCAAACATATTGAGCGGTTTTAAAAAGACCGAAATTTCGCCGTATAATGCAAATGTTTTTACCGGATCTGATTTCCTTAGTTCACACGTTACTGATATGCCTAGAAAAGTGACATTCTATCTACAAATATTGAAACGCCTTAACTGCCACCTCAAAATGAGGTTTCTTAATTACTCCAAACATCAGTTCGAGTATTTGATGTTCGAGTGATTGAGTTCGTATAGGATGAGCCATCTACTTCAACCGACACAAATAAAATTGTAAGAATATCAACCGCCTTATTTCCAGCAATTGAAAAGAAATTCTCAATAATTCATTGTAAGTCCAGAAATTCTTCTCTGATTTCCAAAAATAAGACACAAAAGAAAAAATTCATATCGAAGGCGAAAGAAGTAGTGAAGGCAAAGAACAAGAAGGCAAACAATAGTTGTGACAAATACGCCAAATAAAATAGAAATAAAAAATAAATATCGTGCAAGATTGAAAAAGAAAGTATAGCAGTAAGAAACACATAGAAGAGAATTTTAGACTATTCTTAATATGGCTCTGGCCAGGAAGAAGAAAATCACGTAATTGTGCATATAAATACACATGTAACATATCTCAGTTAGTTTTCTAGTTGCTCTTAATAATGCTAATTGCATTATTAATATTGCTAATTGCAAATTGCAAATAAAGTGTTGCTAATTGCAAATAAAGTGCAGTTTCCTTTACTCAGTTATTGTATTAGTTTCCATCTTTTGAAACGTGGCTTAAGTATCCCAATTGGTGGATACGTTTAGGTGTCATGATATTTGAACCATTAGCAAGAATGTTAAATTTAATTTATATCTGCTAAACTATACTGTACTTTGTCTCTTATCAGTGAAATGTTTGTGTAAGACTCTGATTTACCTAGTTTAGTGGGTTTTGCACATAACAAGTCAAACCACAAGCTCAGAAATTTAAAAAAAATTGAAATTTGAGTCACCTATCCTACAACATACAGATACACGCAGGTACACGTAAAATAAAATTCTTCATAGGATTCTTGCTGCAGAAATCATGAAACGTGGTTAACAATACTGTTGATACAAATGACAAATAATTCTTTTTCAACGCTTTCATTTCTCTTAATGCGTGGTTCCCTCTTTAAAAAAGAAACTTGAACACTGCATGTAAAACTTGGATAACACGAGAAATTTGAACATTATGTAAAACGAAACAAATTCTTGATTTTATTTCTAAACACTACAACGAATATCACGACTTCTACCTCTACTTCCCAAAATACAAATCATTGCAAAATAGTCAAAAGGTAGGCTAAAATAAAGAAACATGATCAAGATGTTTTGAATTTCTTTAATGAAACAAAACAATGAAGAACTTAGTAAAATATTACGACCTCATCAACTAGAAACCTTGAAGAGAATGTTGTTTTAAAGGATTAGAGAAGTGTACTATCCGGCAAATGTGACTAATCTCTTCCACAAATATTGTTCAAGAATTGTGGTTGATCTCACGAAGGGTCTAAAGCTACAAAATTCAACGACATACATTTCTCCAAATATTTTTGATACGTTTGCATCCGAAACTTCTTTGTGTGAAATTCTGAAAATAACGTTTAGTAAAAAATACATATTCTGCCAGTTTAACTGAATTTCCTGATTGTTTGTTAAAATCTTGTGAGCTAGCTCATTATACACCCGTTAATTCGCATATTTAACACAGCCTATTGCACTTAACTATTGCTGCATCCTTTAAAAACTGCCGAGATAATGGCGCTTTAAAAAATGGCAACAGAAATGATACTAACAATATCATTTTTTTCTTTTCAGTTTTTCAAAAATATTTGAGAGCCTTTTTTACGAATGTATGGAAAAATTTGTAACTATGTATGAAGCAATTACAGAGTGCCAACAAGGATTTAGAAAATCATAATCTGCAGCAACAGACATATTTCCTTTTCTTAAAGACGTCCCTTCATCAATGGATCACCTATTAAATGAAGCACGTGTTAAAACATTTTAAGTTCTTTGGAAAGCATTTGTCGTCATTGATCTCATTGGTCATTTTATTTCGCTTGTAATTGACCTACATTCATAATTCAAATTATAGTTAGTTAGTTAAGGATTCCAGAGTGCAAGAAAACGTGCACACATTGTACTTCTTTCCGTGGAACGTCACACATAGTTTTAAACGGTATTTTTGACGTTAAACAAATATAAAATATAGAATGATGCGGAGAAGGAACATTATTAGAAAAGGTTAGGTATATTGGAGATAGGGTAAACATTGAGAAATATTGCGGGTTATTCGTCTGTGGTGTCTCGCCCACAGGAATGGGAATGTATACATGTGGGCAGATCTGTACCTCAGCAAGTGTGAAGATGATGCGTTGGTGTGTGTTTACCGAGTTTGTTTTTGCTCGGGGTGCTGGTGGTGAGGTATTGTTCACAATACTGTCCTGTCGAGTCGACAACTGGCACAAGACGTTATACGGTTAAGTCTTCGAAAGATAGCACTAGGGCTTAGATATTAGTATGTTAACTCTTAAAAAGATACAGTTCGACCATTGGAAGCTTATGTCTTTCAATTAAAAAACTGCTTAAGGATGTTAATTTTCACGTTATTTTTACGTTTCCCATATTATAGTTTTTTTAGACTGTTTTTTTATTTAATTTTTGCAAATTTATTATGCTCTTTTGATTTTTAGGACAAACTGTTTACTCATTTTCATGCATCGACAACAATTCACAAAGTTTTGACTTTTATGTTTTATACCATCGTAATAACACCAATACATTTTTCATTGTTGATGAAAATAAATGTATTATAATTGCAAACTGTTTAAGAATACATGCAAATTTTACCCACATTTTGATAAGTATATATTTTTTTATAGTTTATTATAACAATAATGGAATAAATCATTCGAAATGGTTTTCTACAAGTGTTACATTTTACAAGTTTTACAAGACAATACATATATTCTATATATTATTCTTACAAAGAGAAAACAGACATTTTCGTTGAAATATATTTATAATGTTTTGAAAAAGTTTCAAATAATTTAATTAGTCGTTACTTTGCACAAAAGCCCTTTTTTGTATACCAGCATTATAAACAATCTCTTATGGCATCGAAAATCGTACAGAAAGTGGAGGATTATGTTATTCAATAAAATAGCATACGTCATCAAACAATTACCGATTGTTCGGCGTTTTTATTTGCACATAAATACGAAAAGAATGTAAAGGAACAATTTCATTACAGGAATTAAAAATTAAACCTAACATAACTTAAAAACACGAATACAAATTGAGAAAAAATAGTGAAAGAGGATTGCAAGAAACGTGTTTTATTTGTAGTGACCGTTTTGGAAGGATCCCTGCATCCGGTGTCACTCCACCAAATACAAATGTTTTGGCGATTCTAATCTTATTACCCACTCACTCCTCTGTTCTGCCACAGTAGGTGAACGCCAAACTCTGTGATGTTTGAGAGGTTATGTCACCTCCATTTCCACGATCATGCATATGAACAAGTAACAACTGACAATCAAATATCAATAGTTATGTATCCAAGAGCGTTAGTCAAGCGTTCCACGCTATTCAAGTTCCAGTTTCAGAAACTATTATCCTTTCTTATAGTTTTATAATCGTGTAATACAAAAATAGCGTGTGCAACTCATTTGTAATGTTGCTTTATTGCGTTTGTCCAAATTCGAAAACTCGTACTTAATTTCGCTATTTTTCCAAACAAGTGCTTGCTCAATAAATCATAAAAATATAAACTCGTTGCATAACATAATATTTAAACATTTTTGGTTTTCAAAATTGGTCAGAAGTTTCTTGACACAATGTTTTTGATTCTGCGACTTTCGCTAGATACCAAACATGACCATTTTTTGTACGTTTCACGACTCACTAATTTGCTGTCTGATCCTCTGGCGATGCAGTTACTCGTATTAGCAATGGCAATAGGTCAACAAATTCGGTCTGCTGGTACAGAGTTGTGATAAAATGAGTGCAATTTTTCGTCCTTCTCCTGGCAAGTCATCATGCTATTTAATCAAAGCTAATTTGCAATATGTAGAAACCACAATAAATTGAAACGCTTTACTAATTTCTCAACAGTTAATTATTTGGCAAATATTGATGTCGCATTGGTTTTATTACGTGAAACTAGCAAAAACATTACATTGATACACTGCAGGGAAACGAACATCTTCGCCGAGGCACTGTATCGACGTCTGGCTTTTTGAAGTCCTTCACTGAAATATCTTGTGTATTAAGAAATTGACCCGTGCCGACATAAAGAAACAAAATATAAAGTAGCTTTCGCTACATGATAGCGGATTTCTTTCGTCTCGAGAGAAGCTTAAGTCGCGGCGTCTCCTCAGAAGAGCGTAGACAAGGCTAGGAAGGATACGGCGGCGGGCAACGGCAGTGGAATGTAAGGAAGCGGCCCGGCAGGGGCGGGGGCGGGGGCGTGGCGGGGCGGGAGAGCGAGGGAGATAAGTGCAACGGAGCGAGGCCCAGAGCGAGGGGTAGGGGGTGGTCGGGCAAGCGCTGCCATAACTTCGGCCAGCCTGTTTATTGTCACTGCGGGCTCGCGTGAGTCGCATTGTTCTTACGCCGTCCGCTACCGCCCCCGTAGCCCGGGCGGGGGCGGGGCTGGACGGGGGCGGAGCGGGGGCGGGGGCGGGGCGGAGGCTCCGATGCGTGCCAAGTTCCTAATGCGCCCTCGCTTCGGGCCGAGAAACGATCAGTAAATTTGCCGGAGCCGCTGCAGCTTCTCACGCCGCGATTTGTGAGCAAAATATACACGCAGCAGCGCTTCGCTGTGTAAAAACCTGCGAGAAGCGAACAATGGCCGAGAAGAAAAATTAATTTTCTTCGCGTTTTTAAGTACGCTACGTCGCCGCCGACGCCGTCGCTACCGCAGTTAGATTAGTTGTAGTTGTGGCGAGGCCGCCGACACGAATGATCATATTTTCAGCCGCGTTTTCATGAATCATGAGGGAAGAAATATACGTTTAGTTTCTCGAAGGAGATTGCTTATGTTTGTAAAATGAAATGGTCAGACGTCTCAGTGCAGTTGATGTTGGGGGAGACGTATAAAAATTCTAATTTGGACGTGGCTTCAAAGAGTAAAAGAGGGGGAAATACCACCTTATGCGAGAAAGCGGTTGAGATTTCCTTTTTATCTCGTAAAAGCGAAATGGCGGCGAAATGTTCACTTCCGGCACGTAAGAGCCGAAAAGAAATTTAAGAACCGTCGCGAAACGTTGTCGTGCGTCAAATGTTTTCTTCATACCTCGAGGCAGGGCGGGAGCCGAAAAACCAAGTTACGTTCTACAGCATTGACTTTATAACCCTTTAAACAATGAAAGTTAAGCTAAGTAATTCAGGGTGTTCACTTCGCAGCCTGTGCCTTACTGAGATTCTCACTTTATACATGGGACGCTTTTTGCCGAAGAATGGTGTAATTCGTGTTTTATTTGTACGTTTAACTCGTGATTTTATAATTGGTAGAGTACCAAGCGCACAATTAAAAAAATGGGATTAAAATTATTCAAAGTTTATACTCGGTTTAATGCCATAAATGCTGAGTTGCGTTCTTCTCGTATGCTTGAAAAGAGTTACATGGCTTCTTTAATCCAATTTCACGGCCATTAAATAAGGCATTGTCGCACGAAAAAGGTAGAGAAAGATGAACAGCATGCTCACTCGCTGCTACTTGATTGCTTCGAACAGCGGCATTGTTTCCGTCACAATACGACGCGCAGTCGAGGTCTGCAATACGTTCTGTTATTAGTTATGGAATTGTATTTAGAAAAATATGAGTGGGAATTAACCCACTCTTTGTGTAGTCCAACACGCCATCATCACAGGGCAAATGAAAAATTAAGCTTCTCATTTCGCTACAGCTTCACGAACCATACCTTGCGGTGGATAGCTGCAGTTTTCTTTTTTACGGGAGAGGAAATTTTTTTGTTTCTGTTTTGTTCCCCCGGTTTTATGACTCCAACGTATTGCCCAGTAAATTAAATTCTGTTACTAAATAATAAAAGGCAGCGCCACGCCGAGCGTTTTGCTTCAAATCAAGCCCGCACCGGACAAAGGAACAATGTAGCGGCGACCGCCTCGACGCGGCACAATGCCCGCCCGCCCGCCCGCCCACCAGGGCAAAGGGCACCCCGAAATAGCCCTTCGCGGCCCCTCGCGGAGCCCGGCCGACCGCCCCCCCTCCCGCCGCCCCCGCCACGCCGCTGGCCGCGCTGCCAGGTCCCTGGCTCTCTCACCGCCCGCCCTGCGCCGTGCCTTCCCCTCCCTTCCAAACCTTACCCGCCCAGCACCTTTCTCCCCTCCCGTCGTGTCTTCCACGCCCACCCCTACTCGCCCTGTGTCACTCCCCCTTCCGACGTTCCTTACATGTCCACCCCTACTCGCCCTGTGCCACTCTACCTTCCGTCCGTGCTTTACACGCCCACATCCCTTCTCGCATTACGCCACTCCCCCTTCCGACTGCCTTACACGTCTGCCCCTACTCGCCGTTTTGCCCCCTTTCGTCGTGCTTTACATGCCCGTCCGTACTCGCTGTATGTCCCTCCCCCTTCTGTCCTGCATTGCACGCCCGCCCCTAATCGCCCTATGGCAATCTCCCTTCCGCCGTTCCTTAGACGCCCGCCCCGCCACGCCCAGCGCCACTCTACCTTCCGTCGTGCCTCACATGCCCGTCCCTTCTCGCTTTATGCCACTCCTCCTTTCGTCGTTCCTTACATGCCCACCCTTATTCGTCCAGTGGCACTCCCCCTTCCGTCGTGCCTTACACAATCGCCCCTACTCGCCCTATCGCCCCTCTCCCTTCCGTCGTGCTTTACATGCTTGTCTCTACTCGCCCTATTCCATTCCCCCTTCTGTCGGGCCTTACATGTCCACTTCTCTCCTTTCCGTCTGGCCTTACTCACCCGACCCTACTCGCCCTGTGCCACTCCCCCTTCCGTGTGCCTTGAACGCTCGCCCCTACTCGCCCCGCATCGCCACACCCCTCTCTATTTTCTACCGTTGCCTCCTCACCGCCCCTTACACCTTGGCCTACTCTGTTCCGTACCCCGCCCTCGAGCTGCTCAGTAGGAGCTCATTACCCCGTTTGCTTGTATAACTGCGTTGCTTGAACCGTCTGCCGTATTTGCCGGCGAATGAATTGAATTGAATTGATGCCTTATTTTACGTGGCGAGACTCAGGCCATTAGGCCTGCTCTTCCGTCTGACCACGTAAATTTCGCTACGCTCCTTTCACCAACTAGCAGAGAAAGGAGGTATTTCTTGGGCGAGAAACTGGCGATTTTTGAATTTAGCTCAGAGGCGTCATTTAGGCTTGAGGATCTTTTACATGCAACTAAATCTACTAACATGGGACAGACGGCTTTACTTCCCCGCCGAAGGAAGGCGTACGAAGGATTTTTTCGCCCTGAAAAATCCACGGCGTCGATCGGGTTTGAACCCGCCAACTTGGGTACAACAGTCCGAAACGCTAACCGTTACACCATCGCCGCACAAATCGCCGCCGTGCGCCATTGCCGCCACGTGAATGCGCATCGGTACCCCAGATTCTGGTTTATTGTGGGAAATATATGCATATTATGCTTCGGAGATACAATAATTACACAGCCACACAAAAGAATTGTGTTCGTGTATCGGGATCAGACCATGTTTTCTACATGTTTTTGGAATCGCTAAATCCGAGTTCGGTGTGCGTTTTAGTCCATCACATCAGGTTTTTGACATAACCTCGAAACATAAAAAATGAAAGAAATTTCTAACCGAGGGTCAGACCATGTTACCTATATATTTTGGGTGTCGCTGAAAACGTATATGAAGTCCATTTAACTTCACTAAAACAGATTTTCACATAATTTTAAAACTTTCAAAACCTGTGTCTACGTAGAGAGGAGCTAGTGTTCTGGCGCCACGATGTAGACAATCCGCCATACAACAACGTGATGAGTGTTATCCCGTCACGGGCTAATGCTACCTTCTCTATCAATTATAATTGATCTGAGTTAGAAAATCGGATGTGATGAAGTTAAATGGACTTCAGATTCGGTTTCATTGATCCCAAAAGCATATAGGTAACATGGTCTGACCCCTCGGTCAGAAATATCTTACATTTATTATATTTTTTGAGGTTATGTCAAAAAAATGATGTGATGGAGTAAATTGGACACCGGATTCGAATTTAGCGATTCCGAAATCATAGAAAACATGGTCTGATTCCCAGATACAAACACAATTTTTTTGTGTGGCTGTGTTATAAATCTTACTTAAACTTTATCATCCCATCTCAATCATTTCAATAATTTCGATCTGTTTGAATTATTCATATGAATCTTTCGACATCTCCAATCTTTACATGCGTCTTGCTATTTCATTATACATCTCGATCACACACACGCACGAGTAAGAGATTCCGTTATTTCTAGAGTCGCTTTCCTCCATTTGTCGTGACGTTTTCTCGCGAAACCCCTTTTCTTGCCTGATTATTTTAATTCGACAGACGTAAGATTTTAGATTGTTCCATTATATCTACTATTCTCAAATGGTTGGTTACTTCTAGGGCACACTCGTATCTTTTAAGAAGTGCATAAATTGCTCAAAAGATGAACAGTTTGTGTTACAGAAATTTATCTGACATAGCTGACTCTACAAGTATATGTCTCTTACCAAAACTCGTTTGTAAGGATATTTTTTCTAAGGAAACTTAAAGTTCGTTGTCAAATACTCTAAATGTCGAATCAGATCAAATGATCACGTTTCAGTTCACAATATTATTAACATACGATAGATGAAATGCATTTAAAACGTTTTCTCCTTTCGCCTAAACTATCGCACAAACTCAAAAAATGTGCACAATACTGACTAGCACGATGCATTTTCAGTGGAATTTTACATGTTCTTTGGATAATTCACGAAAAATATTAGACTCTCTGTCAGAAAAGTGTGTATGTAGTAAACCAATATTCGATTTGTTTGCCAATTCTTTTATTAATGTTCGCGTAACTAATCACAGTAAATTCATTAAGAATTTAATTTCCAACACACATTTACTTCCCAACACTTTCGTGATCAAATTTTCCAGTGCTTTTCAGAGAACACTAGGGGTCAGCAGAAGCAGAAATATTGCTGAACAAAACCACACAAAATTGTTTTCCAAAAGTTTAACGTACACTACTCAGTAACAACAAATAAAATAATATCCTAAAACACTGCAATAAAGGAAATATTTTAAGAAAAACAGTCTTCAAAGCTACGGATGATGTGTAGTACATACAATATGACAGTTTGTGGCGTAACAAAATAAGTTTAAAAAAAAATTGCTGTTCCATGGCGCAATACGTGAATAGCAAATATTTAATGTCAAGTGGTTCTTCCTTGTACACTTGCTGTCGCAAGATGACGGCTGTGTCCTTAGCAACGACGCTCTGAGAATGAGAATTCAGTCGGTACACGCAGTCTAAGGGAAGGGCAGCACATTCAAACATTGTCATTTTTCAGTCCAAAACTAAACTGCTTCATTGTTCCTCAATATCTCTTGAAACTATTGGAACTTTTCCACTGCCAAAAGCCTGCATAGTTTTCTTTCAACGAGCTTTCGATGGTTGTTATATATTTGTCAAGGAAGACGTTTCTTTTATTCATTCATTTCTTTCATTTATTCTTTCATTCTTTTATCTTTTCTGCATAATTCTTCCACATTTCACAAGTCTCTTCGTAATATTTCTTTAATCATTACTTATTTAATTATTTTCGTCATTTTCTTCAGCCTTTTACGATGGAAGAGCTTATTTCCAAGGCGACTTATCTTTATTTTCCTTTATTTCTACTATTACAAATCCTTAGGACACTTCTCCATCAATCTGCCAATTATTGTGTTTAACAATTTATTATATATATGATAGACGATAACCGAAAACCGTTGAATTCTATCTTGAACCATACGGGTTAATTGGAATATTTTCTTTTCTTGAAAATGTATTTTTGTAAAAACGTCACTTTATAAATAAGGTCTTCAATTGTCGTTTTAGGAGGTTCATTTTACATAACAACGGTGTCATTTATTAAGTGCCTAGTAGCTTACAAGGAGAATATCTTGTCTTGTTCCATTATTCTCACATTTCATTATATTATTCTTGTTAATGCGGAATGTGGTATTCATGAGTAGGGTTAGTGCTTCGAACTCCCTGAGGATGATGTATTTGTATGACACAGAGAGTCGTGGAAGCTCATCGGTTTGCAATATAATTACTGTGTTTGTTTTGATTACCGCTTTAATGAGATCGCTGGCGATCAGTTCTTTGAAGATGTATTAACTTAATATTAAATTTGATTTCACTATTGAATACATAAGAAAAATTCAAATTGTTACTGAAAAATACGTTTACATGGAAGCTATTGCAAAAATTTGAGTCAATATAAAAAAGTTCCAATAATGTGTTGAACTGCAAATGCATAATATATCTTATTATATAATATTACTTACTTCATTTGCTTTTATTTTTGAAAATGCCGAAGACATTATTTTGAAGCAAAAACAATGACCTTGATGTACACGATTGCTTTTAATTAGTATATTACAGATGTATTATTACAATTTCATTTTTGAAAAAGCTGAAGACTTTATTTCAAAGCAAAAACAAGAATGACCTTGGTTATACACACACGCGATTGTTTTTAATTATATTACAAATTACTGGAACGTTTCTAAAATACAAGCTTCAATTATGTGCATTGGATCATTTATTTAGTCTCTATGATAAAGGTAACACAAGCGTTAGAAGATACAAATCACAGTTAATAACACGTCATATTATTGTCAGAACCATGCATATATCATTAGTTAAAATTACAATAAATTTAATATATCGGAACTTTTTATCCAAGGGATTTGATGCCCTATCATCTATTAGCACGAACTTTCAAATTCAAGCTCTCGTCATTGTGAGGGCTGGAAATACCTGTCGAGCAGAATGGGAGATAATTTGCTCGTGACATTACACGACTAGTGTGGGATACAAGCTTCCTTCATTATGATCCGAAATTAACCGTGGTAGCTCTAAATTTATTACAGGCAATTCTAGCGATCCGCGCGCGCAAACCTTGCAAGCCCATCGAAGCCGACTCTGACATCGCCGCCGCCAGTCGCGCTGCGAGCCGTGAGGGAGGGGGTGGGGGGAGAGAGTCACACTCCATCCAGTAGTCGTGTGAAAACCGGAACGGAGCGCCCGAGCAGGCCCTAGAATTTATCGGTACTTACAGAACACCAGAATTATGAATGTTTGCGCTGAATTTATAAACAGCCATGTGTTATGGGGTTTAAAAGTGTTCCTCATAAAATAATTGAACGACTGTTGGGTAAGGGGCTTAACGGACGAGAGCGGGCCGAAGAGGCGGTGGCTGAAAAGCCCCTGTTCGCTAATACTTGGCCCTAAATAAATCAAGATCTTGCCCTCGTGTTAGCAGGGGGTTGACAGAGCAAAAACGTGCCGACGGGGTCGCGAGGGCGGGGGCGGGGCGGGGGCGGGGGGCGAGCCCGCGAGGGGCATCTGCTCTAGGCAGAGTCGCGCGCGAGGTTCGGCAGAAAGCGCAAGTGGTTGGGGGGAGGGGGAGGGGGGCGTGGTTGCATCGCGTGGCACGGGGCGGTGCGGCGGGCGTGCTCCTGATTGAATGTTTCATGCACCCCCCCCTGCCGCTCCATCAGCGCCAGCCGCCGCCCGAGGCTACCGCCCGTCAGCTGCCACCCCCACCTCCGCCGCCCCCGGGCGCTGCGCTGCACCCCGCCCCCGCCCCGCCCCGCCCCCGGCGCCCAAGCTATTTATACAAAATAGGGGTGCGCAACCGCCGCAGCCTTCGCGCGAGCGGTTTGATCCTCGCGACCTGCTGGGCGACGCGCCCCTCTCTCATATGCTTCGCTTTTTCACCCGCGGGTCCTTCAAGAAGGGCTGTGTGTCTCTATGGGAATGGAGACGTTCCAGCCTTTAGGATACAATAAACATCGAGAAGCTCTCGCTGATGAAACATTAATTTCGATTTAATAAGATCGAATAATGGAGAATATATAGCTCTGACAAAATCGAAAACGATAGAGATTGTGCTATGTCACATCATTTAAATAATATATCACTTTTTCACAGACGCCATGTAGTACATTGAAAATTATGTTATTATTTGTTTCCCCTTTTCATTCCTTGCGATGTTTGTCGCAATACCTTTGAGTTGTTTGAGTGGAAATAATGGAATTTGACGCATTGGGCGGAATCAAGAGTATTGAAGGAGAGAAAAAAGGCGAAGGATAGTTCTTTCAATATCTCAAGTAGAATGATGAATAGACGATCAACGACAATAATAATTTATTCCTACATGAAATTATGAGCAGATCGTTTCATATAATCAGTTAACGACGTTGTATTATGCGAAATGTTCAATAGTGCAATGTCAGATATAATAATAATAATAATAATAATAATAATAATAATAATAATAATAATAATAATAATAATAATAATAATAATATACTTTTATTGGTATGGCGAGGCTCGGGCCATCAGGCCAGCTCTTTCGCCTAACCACATGACTTAAGATGTTCGTATTTGTAAATGAATATTCAAAAAATTAGGTCTTCGCCATTAATATTCGCTTTGTGAATAGGAAATAGGGAATTAATCGTACCTAAATAAAGGAAGCTTCAGATGCAAAAACAGGGAAACATTATATTCATAAAATTACCCCTAAAACATTTATACAAACATAAAATAGCGACAGAAGAGCCTTCTACACATCAGATTCGTACTGATGCAACAAAGCAAGAGTATACTGAACAATGTCTTAAATAACATTTTATTAATGCATGATACATATCCATTGTCGGTCTGTATATTATTTCGAGAAAAAAAAAAGAATTATGATGAGTAATTGGCATGAAGTCAAATGAAATCTGATGAAAGGGGAAACATGAAATCAGAGATAATCTCGGAACGGCTTAACTCGATGAAGTGATCAAAGGCATTAGCGATAATGAAGCCGGTGAAAAGGCCGTCGGCGATATGACTCGTTGAAATAAACTAAGAGATTAAATGAGTTCCAACAATTCAAAATTATCAAGTAATCATATTTGCTGTAAATTATGGAAAGGGGGGATATTAGAGTAATCAGTTAATCGATGAAATGAGCAAATGAGATATGGACAGGATATTATTGATTATGAGCAGATATTCAAATTTATTCAAATTTGTCACCTCGCCGAGTAAATTCGATCAGCTGTAGTGTAAAATAAGAACTTTGAGTTCTGTTTATTACATTTTTGAAATCGTTCGTTTTTCTGAATAAGATTATTTACTGTAAAATAAGAGAAATTTGAGAATATTCATTCTGACTACCAGTTAATTATCACCACCTTATGAACTTTTAAGTCTATAGATTTTAGTTGAACAGAAAAATGGTAACACCTGTTAGAATATAAAAGAGAAAATCTCGAAATGGATGTTCCCTGGATTCACTGGTTCCAAATTTGCAAACTCTGTTTACACATTTTTGTATGCTGAGAACTGAAGATAGGTAGGATAAAAAATATACGAAATATTTAAAGATGTCACAGCTGAATGGAGATCGCATGTAATTTGTTTTAGGAAAGTCATTAGCTCATTTACAGAATAATTTTTTTATTGAGAAATTTTTAGAAAGCAGCATAGTTCCATATTTCTTACTTCCATTTTTCCTAGTTTGGCTACTAACGTTATTGTTTACAAAACAGAATGTAAAGAAATACACCCAAATTATAAATGTGACAAAAAAGAAAGCACAAAATTACTGTCACATAAAAAATTCTTGGTGGTTTTGTTTCATTTGATTTCAGGAAATTGTTAGCTACAATAATATGTAAAAGTATGAAGAATATTTTTTTAAAATTAAAAGATCCTATAAGCATTCGTTTTATATAATTTTACTTAGAGGAATTTCATTGAAAGTTTAAATAAAATGTCAGGCTGAATGTGGGAATTTAGCAAAATATAGGTTATCTAGAAAATTACAAAATAAGTTACTAGTGCTACAGCAGTAAGGATTTTTTTGCATTATTTGTCACGATTACGTAATATTATAATACTACTTGAGTATAGATATTTGTGTATTATTTGAAAAAAAAGATAACATCAAAATAACTTTTATATCATGTTATTCAATGCATGATAACTATCCATAAGCAAATGTTACAGAACAAATTGAAAAGGTTTATGAGAAAACATTTTAAAAATTGTGTTTATGTCACACAAATTACGCAAATAATACTGATATTTTGAAATCGATTGTACATTACATTATTCAAAGATATGTTTTTGAAGAACTGATTTCATTTGGAAAACAGCCCTTTCTACAATATTGAAGTTGTAGGAAGTCTCCATTTGCAATAGCCTAAACTTACCGTTTGCTTTTAGAAAATTTGGAAAATTCAATGAATATCAACGCACGATTTTTATAAGCGTACTTCGCTCTATCAGAGAAAAAATTAAAGAAAATATTTGGAGTCATTTTTGAGAACATTTAAAAAATGTATAAGCTTCATGAAAATTGCCCTAAAAAATCAGAATATAGTGTAAAAAACAAGAAACAGCGTATTTCAAATTAATTCACGCCATTGAGGAATGTAATTTTGGTGAAAACCCTACCGACTGGTTAGCTTCTAGTGTGTTCACAGATGGACAAACGAAAGGCAAGGCGTTTTATGTTGCAAACCAGTTTTTCTGAGTCATAATACGAGTTAAAATATGGGTTTTGATTACGGAAAACAATATACGGGTTTTGATTACAGATCATGTTAGAGGAAGGATTTTACTACATTTTTATAGGAATAAACCTTATCCACGTTTTCGGTGTTAGTGGCCTACGTGACGTTTTACGTGGAGAAGTAGCTGATGTTAGGCGCAGCGTTACATACCTTTCTCTATTCTGCGTAGTGCGTAGTATGCGAGAAAGTAAGTAAATAAGAAAAGAAAATTAACAAACGTTATGATACTTCGAAGGTAAATTAGGAGTATTTCGAAGAGAAAACAAAACTTGATACCATTCCATAAAATCCAAATTATACATAATTGCCAGTTGGAGAAAAATTAATTTTATATAGTTTATTGTTTTTATGTATCGATCACTTTTACGAATTGATTCTGGTCTGGAAAAAAAATACGTGTACATAGTTTTGAAACACATCCAGGTTCAGACTGCTTTCACGGTATATGCATTTGCGAACATGTGGGCAAAAAGAATGTGAATGGGAATGGTGAATGTGTTTTGTGAATGGGAAATAAATTCCGCGGGGAATGGCAATGTTAGTCGTCCTCCATTTTGAGGACGCAAATATTCCTTTTTGGTTTTGAGAAACACATGAGCAGGGATGCCGCTTTAGATCCCAAAAAATTAATTTACGTGAAAAAGTTATCTCCTTTGAGTTATTATGCTGACATTACTAAATTAAATTACGCATAACATTCCAATACGCGAGGAAACGGAGAAACCGCGAGAATTCACCCCACGCAAAAGCCCCAGAGCATCGCATCTGAAAAATATTCTCTCTGACGTCCGCGGAGCAAACACGACAGCTCGCGAACTCGCTGTAGGCCATCGCGACCGATCCCAGCCATAAACCAGCAAAGCGGTAGCGGGGCGGGGCGGTGGCGGTTCGGGGCGGGGCGGGAATGGGGCGGGCGGGGATGGGGCGGGCCGGGGTGGGGCGGAGCGGGCGTGGCTGAGCGGGCCGGAGAGCGGCGGGGCGGGGAGGGGTGGGGCGGGGCGGGGCGGGGCGGAGCGGGGGGAATTCTACTTTCGGATGTGTTTTCTCTTTGGGGCCGTGTGGCTGGCTAGCGCACAGCATTTCACAGCATCAAAGGCCGCGAGTTGGCGTGCTCGCGCGCGCCACGCGCCGCTGACGGCGCGGCCAGATCGCACAGGAAAACAAACACGCAGCTTCCCGCGCGCGCTTCCCGGCTCGAGAGAAAAGAGCAGCGCGGAGCGGACAGACAGACGGGCGTTTAGTCCGGTGGCGGCGGAGCGGGCGGCGATGCAGATTCGTCTGATAGCGGTTGCTCTGACTGCTGCGCGCGAGACCGCAAAAGACACAAACGAAAACTGTCAGCGCAAAATGTCACGTCTATGGCGCGCGGCGCGCTGCTGGCTGTCCCGTGGCGAGCGACGCGCGCGTTGCGCCGTTTCTTTCGGGCGCGGCGGCGACGAAAAAGCGGCCTGCGGCGGTCCGGGCATCGCGCTCGCGCGCACGACAGCCCGCTTGTGATGAGGGCGGGCACGAGGGGGTTGTGGGGAAAGAGAAACTGCGGGGCGGCGCCGTGGTGGTAATGGAGGTGGGCTGGGCGCACTGGGTATCAGGAGCTGGAAAGGGGTGGTGACGGGGAGAAATTAAGTTGTGTGAAGAGATTGATTGATTGATGATTCCGGGCGTGTCAACTGATAAGGTAATAAGTCCCGAAAGTATAATGCGTGTTTTTATCGAGGGAAGTGGCGGTGATCTTTCCATACTGGCTGGTGAGATCCGGCGCCGACCTACCGTCGGGTTGGTTGGTTGGTTGGTTGTTAGTGATTCCGGGCGCGTGAACTACCGAGATCATTAGTTTCGTAAGTGTAGTGCATGTTTTAGGAAGAGAAATGGCGGTGATCTCCTCTGGATATCGAGATATGGAGCGGACCTACCATCGCCTAGCGGTGTGTCCCCCAATCAGGTATCTCCCTCTAGCGGGCGCGCCCCAGCCGGGTCAAGCTCTGAGCTCCCGACCGCTTTCCCGGCATGTGTGGTAGTGTAGTGCATGTTAGTGTAAGTGTGTGTGAGGGGGTGAGGATCGGACAAGGGAGAGGTAGGAAAATTCGCGCGCTGTCCGTGGCCCGTTTGTTATGGTACTACTCCGGCAATCTCTTGGTATTGATCGGAGAAACCACAGAAAACTACCGACCAGAATTCTTCTCCGAACACCGAGAGAACACGACCTAGCCATTTAGATAGTGTCAAAAATCGTGCCAACTTCGGGACTCGAACCCCAGGACCTCCCGGTGAGAGGCGCTGCAGTGACATCCATTACGGCGGCTAGGATATGTTAGGAGCATGAGAGGAATTTGATTAGGGCAGGATACAAGGATGACAGAGAGTGGGAAATCCAAGGCGTGGAAACGCCAGGCGATGGTTTGACAGACCCATATCGACGGATAGACATGACGACGGGTTAACATAACGACAGGTAGGATAGCGGGAAGCCGGTGTGCAGGGCGGGGCAGACCTGCGCGGAGGTAGCCGTGCCGAGGCGGTGTCAGGCGGGGTGGCCGCGAGAGGCGACGAGGTCCACACCGGGGCGGCGGGAAGGCGGTAACGTCCCGGTGGTCGGAGGACACGACACTGGCCGGCGCCGTCGGCGGTTGTGGGCCTGTTGGTCACCGTAGTCCCGGCGTGCTATTCTCTTTATTGCGGCGGCGGAAACTTGCTTATTCCAGATAAAGCCAGCGCGTTTTGTGAACGCGCAAACACATAAACGCGAAGCACGGGCGTTGTGTTTTGCGGGCGGAGGGGCGGCCGGGCGCTGTCTGCTGCTGACACGACGCGACGCGACGCGAGGCGGACTCTAGGACGCCGCGGCGGCCGTGCGGGTGGCGCTGCGCTTTTATGTAGGCACCTGCAGCCAGCGCTGACAGTGGGATGGAGAGGAAACGGCGGATTCGGGCAACGCAACAGGACAACGTGGTGGCGTGGGCGATGATGTCGAAACCGGATAGTCCTGGAAGGGAGGGGTTGTTGGATATGTGAGCGAACCTGGGGTTGGATGTGAGGTTAACGAGCGGCTGGCGGGAAGTTTTTCTTTGGCTGTTGCCTTTTTTTCGAAAAGGACCTCGTAGCACTACGTAATTAAACATTTTATTTTCATAAATATGATCAATTTCCCCCCATTTTAAAGTTAATGTTTTGGGGAATTGACACATGACATTTTGGGGAAGAAGCTCTCCAAACACACACGCAACCCTGTAAATGATTTAACCTAAAATTAGTTTTTTTGTTAATTGTATCATTAAATTTTTAATTTTATCGGGGCTATGACCCCTACTTTTTACTGGTATTACGTTTCATTGTTTTATGTTCAACTTATTTTATTGTTTTTAATTGACTTTCTCTATATAAAAGTGTACATTTACATCTAATTAATTGTTTTTGAGTGAAATATACCCTGTGTAATTATAATTTTAACAATTTTAGGCACTTGAAAACTGATTGCAAACTGCATCCGAAACGTTGGTTTTAATTTTTAATTATAGGAATAAATATCCACCAACAATTTGTTGAATATTAACTCGTTAAGATCTATGGATTTAATTTCTTTATTTATCAAGACCAGAATAAATATGTAAGTAAAAGTGTTCAATGGAAAAGTGAGTCCAGAAAGGCTGGTAAGAATAAAGTTTGTTGAATCATATTTTAGGCTGTGTACAACTATTCATAGTCGGATATAAAAGTGAATTAGGCTTGTACTCTTTCAAAATGTGCGCATGTAAATTATAAAATAATATTTCAGTCCATTCGGATGGTTCTGATTTTGATCATTTAAATGTTTATTCTTTTCCGAGTAATTGGATATAGTAGGATGTAAGGAATATATTTGTCATAAAATTTAAGTGTGTTTTACTCAAATATTTATTCCATAATTTTGCCTCTTAAATGATCCTGCGTAGTTAATCGGATTTTGCGAAAGTGCTATCTGACGCATGTTTTCAATATTTTGTCAGTGAATCAGTGGTGGAAGCATATATGACGTAGGAACGAGAGTAAAAATTCAATTAGAGAATGAGTTTTCGTCTTAGAGGAAATACGGCCGTAATTTTAAATCTGAGAACATCTCTTTTGCTAATCACACCCGTTGTCTATAATATTGATTCTACTCTGCAGAACTCTGTACAGCAGAGAAGTTGCAGTAGCCACTGTCATCACTGGTTTCGTCGAAGGGCTTTACCTGTTTGTGAACACACATTGCTCGTAGATGCAAATACATTCAGAGTGCAAATAAAGTAATATACATGTGCAAGAAAAGGTATTTCTATAAAACGGTTTTCTGAAAACTATTCCCTCTATCCGTATTTTATTTGGACTTCTAAGCTGTTAATATGCTACTTAACATGGATATAAGGTGAAACACAATTTTATACACGCTCCTCAATATGCTACGAGGCGTTTCGTAAAGGCATTGATGCACTAATAACCTTGTGTTTTGAAGGATAAAGTTTTAAAAAAGAGTGCTACATCATTCGGTATTGAAACTAAAATGTGTAACTCTTAATGTTTTGAAGCCAGGAATTGGTCAGACGAACAAAATTTTATAATTTTGTATATAAATATGTATTTAATATTTGTTGAATTTCATTTTTTACTAGTCGCTTACCTTTTTCCACCAGTCTTACTCAGGGCGTAGATGTACAAAATTCTATTGTTTGATAATGATATTTTAGTTCACGCTTGTCTTAAAATATAAAATAAGGGGTCACACGATATTGAACTTTTTCAAATAGAACTCGGGTGTTTGCGACAAAAAGGAATAGATTCTCTACGCGACTATCGACACAAAGCGAATCGAGAGAATGCATGTCATGATCATGTAGTATATTCCTTTCAATTTTCTACCTTGAAATAAAAAAATACTATTATTATTGCTTTCTTGTTAGTGGTTTAATTTACTAGAACATGCAGTTGAGCGGAATGAATAAAAACTCAAGTTTTATACAAGGTTACTGACTGAAAAAAAGTATGAAATTCTCTTCAAGACAAAAGTGGTAGAAGATAATCAACTTTATTTCATCGCAATACATTTAGATTCTGAATAATCAAGAAGGGAAAACAATTTGCAGATCACAGAGCGAAATACCTACAATTGAGGCAATTGTGCATTTGAGCAATGTGGCAACGATACAAACAGCTCGCTGAATTCCGGAAAGGGATCGAACCTAGTGACTAGCCTCCCTGGGGATTGTTTTCTCTAGATTAGCCAAGAGGTCTGCGGCGAATCCCATGATCGGAGCATATCCCTTGGGAACTAGCTTGCAGAACACCAGAGGTGGTATCTTCAAATGAAGTTGCAGGAGGGAACAGAGAAAAAAGAAGAAAAAAAACTTTTGGCGCGTTCTTGCGGAATGAGGCAGAAGAGGATCGAAGTAAATGGGCGCGTGGGAGTTGGAGCTGAGTGGGACTGGGCGGAAAAGGCGATGCGTGAGGTAGGAGGAAGAGAGGAAGTAGAGAGCGAATAAGGCTAATCGGAGCACACAGAGGGTAAAAGCAGTCAACACGTACGAGTGAGGAAGCGGAAAAGAGAGAAAATAGGTTACATAAAGCTGTGTGAAACAAAGTTGCAGCCGGTTCGATTGATATGTAGAGAAAACGAAATGAAACTGACTCAAAATCATGTCTAGGACATTTAAGGTAATGATTATGACACATATAGTGCGAAAGTAAATACATTAAGAAAGAATGAAATTAGGACATTTCATCTGGAGGAGGGAAAGAAACAGACAATGGACGAAGTGAAATGGACTGAACGGCTTAAATAATAATAATAATAATAATAATAATAATAATAATAATGAAACTAATGAAGTAGATAAAATGAACTAATTTCGGGAAGCAAAATTATGTTTTACGACGACATGTATTTTCTTTCTCTTCTGCTATTATCTTCTCTCCTCATTGCTTGATTACTTGATGACCTGATTACTTATTCGTTCTAAATGAGTGATGACATACATACTATTTTATTTTACTATATAATAGCATTGTAACAATCTAGATAAAACAATACTCGCAAACCGTTTTGTGCGAAGTTTGGCAATTCGTTACTTTTCATGACAGTAATACATTGACACATTCGCCATCGTTGTATTGATTGATTGTTAGTAATTCCGGATGCGTCAACTACTAATTGCGTTAGTCCCGTAAGTGTAGTGCATGGGTTTTTGCTCGGGAGGTGGTGGCGGTCTTCCCCCGCTGGATGGCGAAATCCCGCGCCGACCTACCGTCGGCTAGAGGAGTGTTCCCCAACCAGGAATTTCCCACTAGCGAGGCACCGCCCCAGCGGCGAAAACTCTAAGCTCACGAGCGATCTCCCGGCACGTGCGGTAGTGTTGTATATGTAAGTGTATGTGTAAGTAAAGGGTGATGATAGTACAAGGAAGAGGAAGGAAAGATCGCGCGCTGTCCGTGGCCCATTTGTTAGGACACTGCTCTGGTATTCGCCTGGCCTTAATCCGAGAAACCACGGAAAACTACACTTAACTGAGAAGAGCAGCCGGCCGCTATAATTCTCCTCCAGACACCGACTGAACTCGACCTATGCCTATCTTGTGTCGAAAATCTTGCCACCGTGGGGATTCGAGTGTAGGACTTCTCGATCAGAAGCTCGGCCGTGACCCCATCTTTGTAAATATGTCAAATAAATTTTTTTCGCTACTACATCAAAGCGGTATCCCTCAACCTGTGTTTTTCGGCTTCACGTTCTTGCAGCCCTACAATGCAACACCGGAAGAAGTCAGGCGCGACTTCGGAAGTCACGGCCGGTGGAACAGAACGCGACGGCAGCGCAGGGACAGCGAGTCGGGCCAGGCGGGCACGACTGACCTGCCGGAGCGACGCCGGGGGGGGGGCTCGCCGGGGGCGGGGCCGGAGGCCGGGCCGGGGGCGGGGGCGGGACGGTCGCAGGCGAGGTGCTGAATACAAACGGGTGGATCACACGCGCTATTGGCGGCCCGGGCGCTGCCCGCGCTGGCGGTAATAGTTATTTAGTTCGCAATAAACACGGAACCGCCACCCGCATTTTTAGTTTCTCGTTTTCTGCCGTGCCGTGCTAACGAGCACCGCAAGCATTCATTACCGCCCCGCCCCAATTTATGTGCGCGCCCTCGCCTCGCCCCCGTCGTCCCGCCCACCCCCTTCTCTATTTCTTTTTGTTCTCCTCCTCCTCCTCTTCTTTTTTTTTATTTCCGTGACCTCGTATCACTAAATCTCCTGTTATATAGCCACTAAACATCTGCTTAGGTGTATTTTACACTCCAACAAATCAAAGACGCAAGTGAAAGAAACAGAAAAAAAATCCAGCATTCGTACTTTACATAATTTGAGCAAGATAAAAACTCTTATGAAATATTCACACTTCTTTTAGAATAGAGTGTACGGAAATGAATTATTTATTTTGTATTCCAGAAACAAGTGCTGGAGCGTAAACGCGAGCGACCGCCGAAGCGAAGGGTTGGGTGACCTATCGGGCGGACGGCGGAGGAAGTCGAGATAAGGAGCGGGGCGGGTTTGATGGACGCCCGTCCTATTGCTCTGTTTTCGCGGCGCGGTGCCGGCCGGGACGGGGGCGGCGGGAGGAGGTCTAATAAGGCGGCGCAATGTTAATGTCGCAGCGCGCCGACGGGGCAATTTTACGGGGAGGTCGTTATCGCCAGGGATTTGCAATTGCTCCTGCGTCGGGGCCCCGCACTAAACAGCGCCCGTTACGCCGCGCCCGCCCGTGCGTTGCCCGCGGCGCGATGTGGGGTGCGCGGACGAGGGGTGTAGGGTTGAGTGGGGGTGGGGGGTTGCGATGGTGGGGGTTGGTTGAATCGAGGAGATGGAGAGGTGGGAAAATTAGGAAGGATGTCCAGGAAGAGGGGAAGTGAAAGATAAAGTATGCCGTCGTTTTGTATATTATAGATAACATTTAAAAAAATATATATGAAAAATTATATTATATATCATATTTACTGTGCGAAGTGATTCAGGACGTGGCGCGCTGGCTTCGCATTCGGAAGGCCCGGTTCAGTTCCCGAGCCGGCCATCCTGACCGGGGTTCTCATGGTTTCCCTCGGTCATTCAGGCGAATGCTGGGATGGTTCTACTGAAAGGCTATAGCTGCAAAACCAGCGCCGCTAGCCTAATTCGTTATCTACGTGAATTCACGAACGTTTAGCGAAATCGCTGGTTCTTGGTTGGGTAATCGACTAGGAACCCCGGGATGTAACGGCGCAGAAGCCAATTGCCCTTCATGTGCCATGTAATGGCTAAATACAAATATATTATTTTATATTAAATAGTGTCTAAATATAATTTAAATTATGTAATAAAGAATTTTCTTCTAGGGAAATGAAGTTTACATCACATGTTTACGAAAGTATCAATTTCTAATAGCCACGTTTGTAGTTCATGTAGTTCATGCCAGTGTGTGTAGTATTATCAATTTCTAATAGTCACGTTAATAGCACCACTTACAATCTTCAAAAATGTTTTCATTTCCTTTGAAGAGCCTGTATAAACTTGATATAATATCGCACAGCACAAACACAACTTTTGTAACTATATTCCCGTAATCATACGTTTATGAAACGCCAAGATATACAGATAACATATATTTAAACTTATGATATTTAAATTTCTGTTCACTTCTATCAATTTGTTTGCCCTTTTTTTAAAAAGTTTGCGAATGTGAAGAGTAGTATTTCGAATTTTTATTCAAGCTTGTAGTCTATATATAGAATCTTGTTTTGAAAAGGGATTTAATTTTTCACTTCTGTGAAGGAAGCAAAAATTATATTATATACTCGTAATTCGTATCCACACATCTAATGGCTATTACGTGATATTTGCTTTTTTATGTTCTGAGTAAATTACGTTTTTTTAAAAATAGCCTGACTTTCAAATGTACATACCACATTCTTTTCTTCTTAAATCGTTTGTAGTCTGAGATTCAATACATTGATTATATTTATTCAGTAGGAATCTTAATGATCTGTGCGATAGTGCATACTGTAACTCAGTTTGCAGGAATGTAATTACAGTTTTAAGTATTTTGTAAATTCAATGTTAATGGAATTACTGAGTTGAGATGAGCACGCATTTTAGTGATATCTTAAACTTCGTGTAGAAATATTTTTTAGAAGTCATCTAATTTGATCTAATCCCAAAGAATATGATTAATATTAAAGCCCTAACTGAGATGAACATACAAAACGCGTTGTACCTCCAAACCAAGGTAGAAAAAACACAAACTTTATCTCGATAAGAAAATACCTTGTTTGTAGCGTAAGGATTCTCTGATCAACACCAATAACAGGTGACGAGTCATGGGAATCATGAGAATTAACATTTTGTTTTACAGATATTTTGAAATTACAAAAAAAATACAAAATCATTACATAGATTTAAAAAAATAAATACAGTTTTTATTTCCAATTCACTTTCAATTACTTATTTGACCTGCCATTACTCATTATGCATCACGTTTGGATATGTTGTCACCATACATTTGTAATTGTTGACTTGACATTTACTCGCGATTATACGTTTAATTGCGATTACATGTCCCCAAAAATAAATTTTTGGAGTACTCATGCAAACGTAATAAAATCTAGCATTTTTACCCTTGGAATTTAAAACGAATATGTTTGAGGAATAATTGATGTTTATTTTTTTGTATTTTTCTCACAGTTCATCAGAGTAGCTGTTCTATTATTTACATTAAACATTTAGTATACGTATTATGGTCTTGTTATGTGTGGTTTTACAAAACAGGTTTTGTTTTTTTAATGAAGGTCCGTATTTCTAAAACTAATAGCCGAAACAATATTTTTAAAAATCGTGAATTGAGTCATAATATTGAAGTGTGTGTTTACATTTGAAGACAATGAATATCACGTAATTTTCCGACGTGCAAATAAGGGAATATAGAAATTTTAACTCTCTGTGTTACAAATATGGTATTTTCTATTTACTTTTCAACGATACGTTGAAAATACATTACTCGTGTTTGCAATTACTCTTATAAAAACGTGAATAATTTTGCTGCAGTATTTATTGCTCATTCCTTGTGTTATAATATTTTATCATTGTACCTTGCTATCTAAATGTAAAAAAAACGACTTTGCCCGTCGAGAATTTCCCCAAATCATCGATTACTAATTTTCAGAAATAATCCATTTCACCTTCGTATCGCAACTATTAGGAACATGTTTGTGAGAGGTATATTTTTCAAAATGTGTATGAAGTATACCTAGAGTAAATATTGAAGTCCAAGTGTGGTTAAGTCCAACCTTAAAAAATCTTCTTATATCCTATTATGGTATTCTCTGTCATAATCAATAAGTAAAGTAGTGTAGCGTATTTTTCTAAGAAAAAAATTTTTGTCCAAGAGTTTATTGTTTACATTTTTAACTCACGAATTTTTAGTTACTAGTGTCACTTTGTCACTGAACCGTTAAAAAAGCATTCTAGTTCGATGAAATCACTTAAACTCTAACAAAAAGTCTCTGAATCTATTTTATTTTACTTCGTGTAATGTGTTTTGGAAGATATCTCATAACATACCTAAAACAACATCAAAAATGATAATTAAAATGCTCTTGAAATGTTTTTAAAATGTCCTAAAAGAAAAGAAAAATGACGAAAAAAATGTATTCAATACCAGTTCTGATGAACAACATAAGCTGCTGGCTATTCTACTGATGTAATCGAGGCTTTTTCCTTTCGTTCAAATGAACTCAGCTAGCAAACGTTTGGTTTGGGCTGGATCAGGAAATCTTTGTCGAACCGACAATGGTTCTGATAGGCGATACAGGAACCTTAGATTACATACTCTCAACGAATAACATGACAATATCTGAGCGAAGAAATCGAATACAATATACAGAAATTCTGTGAAGAACATTTATTGCATATTGTAATTATTATTTGAAGCAAGCACCATTAAAATGATACTAAAATCGATAACATCGGAAAAAAATACTTTAAAAATGACGGGAAAATGTACAAAATGACTTATTAGTCGAAATAAAAGAAAACTGCAAAAAATGGCACATACAAATGCGTCATTCTCTTTTTTGTCATAACATGAAATGGATGTCTATAGTAAGATGCATTGTTTTAAAGCGAATAGAATAAAAATACATTTTATTAAAATCCGTTACCTGCTCATAACATTAATATGTGCTTGCCATGTCGAATGTAACCCGCATTTGATAGAATAAATATAGGTGCACAATTCTGAAGAGGCAGTGTAAGATTATCTCTTTGAATGAACTGTTTATTTAAAAGGGAATCATTATCACAGTGAGCTACGCAAATGAATTTAGCGAAAAACGCATGTTGAGGAAATGTCATGGTTATAGCCTTCTCACATTTCAACTATGCCTAACTCACATTTATAATTAATTGAGGCTCCTTTCACTTAATTTAATAAGTGAAGATAGCACTTTAAGTCCAGTGGAATTAATTTATCAATTCTATTGTTGGTACTTCGCACAATCATTTGTTATTCAAGAACACTACTATCACATCGGAAAATATTGTTTGGTATGATACTAAATATGCCCTCGCGAGTTAGCTCATTGGTCGGAGTGCTCGCTTTCCACGCGACGTGACCCCTGGTTCGATTCCTGGTCGGGCAAGATTGTGCGTTTTCCTTCCTATATCCCAGTATTTGTTGCTGTGTGACGATGAGAAATCTCACTTCTCAGGATGAGAACACCAGAATACGGCGTAGGGATGTCTTCGTGTTAACCATACGTATCCCGCAAACCCATAGCTGTGAGGCTGAGACGCTGCTGGTGGGCCCGTGCCCGTTCGCGGGATGTCGCGCCGAGTACATACAGACATGTAGTACTAAATGTACTATAAGTATAAAAATATATTTATTGTACGTTTTTATTCATATGCCGAGTATTCAATAGTTCATACGCCGATTCTAAAACTGTATATATAATACGACTTATGTTGGGCAATGGATGCAAGCGCGCGCATACATACACACACACACACACATTCGCACACACGTTTGTGTGACTCAGTAAAAAAAAGGGCTGTAAATTGATAATAAATTCACAAACGTTATAATAACTTTTTCATGAACTCATATTCCACATTGGATAACAAATTGTCCCTGTATTCTAAAAAATGCGGGCCTATATGCAGGAAACTTAAACATTACCTGGGGTTCTTAATTACCGTTTTCAAGGAGGTGCCATAAATCGCGTGTCAACCATGCTTTTTACATAATTTCAGATTAAAAAATGAACAAAGAGATATACGTCCATTTTGAAATTGAAACAAAATTACGTGGTGAAAAGCAGCTTAACCCGAAAATATTTTGATAATGATTTGTTTTTCATTTTTTTTTCATTATGCTCCCGAATGAATGTTATACGTTTGACGTCCGTCCAGCCACAATCTGCACAACTTCAGAACGCTCGAAGTCTTCATTTCCGGCTTGCTGGGGACGTCCCCGCCACGGACGCGCCCACCCCTTCCCAGCGCTGAGCTGTGCTGCGCCTCGCAGTCGCCTTAGCAAACGAGACCGTCTCGCAATTTTTTATTGGGTTCGTCTTTCTGCTAATATCACTGTATTTATTCAGCGACGGTACGAGCTGCGCCCTACGCCGCCGCCGCCGACCCCGCCCCCCGCCGCCCCGGCCGCCCCCACCCTGCCGCCACCCTTACCCCCGCAGCTTCGCCGCCCCCACCCCGTCACCGCCCCCGCCGCCGTCCCCGCCCCCGCCACCCCCGCCCCGCCCCCGCCACCCCCGCCCCGCCCCCGCCCCTTGCGCCCCCGCCGCCAATCATCGGCGCACCCGCCGCCGCTCCCAGCCCCGCCGCAACTCCCGCCGCCGCCTCCCCCGCCGCTGCCTCCCCCGCCCCCGCCCACGCCGCCGCCGCCCCCGCCGCCGCTCCCAGCCCCGCCGCCGCCTCTGCCGCCTTCCCCGCCGCCGCCGCCCCCGCCGCTGCCCCCGCCGCCGCCCCCGCCGCCGCCCCCGCCGCCGCCCCCGCCACCGCCCCCAGCCCCGCCTCGCTCCCGTCGCCGCCGCCCCCGACGCCGCTCCCGCCGCCCCCGCCCTCACCCGCCCATCCACCGGCTTCGCCTGCGCTGCCTTATCCCCGCCCTCCCCCCCCCCTCACTCCCTCCCGCCGACTCGAGCTACCTGCAACGTTGGAAGCAGTCGGCCCGCCGCCCTTGTTTCATTACGACTGTCGGAATGGGATGTTCATTTTTAATGAACTCGTGGAGGCCCGTATGTAAATTGCTCGCGTCTACCTCGCTCGGGCCTGCCGCCGCCGCCGTGTTGTGAAAAGTCGACGGAAAGTAAAGAAGACGTCGACTCGGAAGAGAACGCCCGGCGTTTCTTCGATGTGCTCTTTATTAATATACATTCCGTGTCCACCTTGCCTTTTAAGGGGCCACTTCCCTCCGGTATTTCATAAATACCATTAAGAATTCTTTTCCGTCTCCTCAAGAGCAAAGACAGACGGTCTTTCATAAGTACTCGTACATTAATAAAACCTTAAGAAGCATCACTTCATCATCATTTGGATCCTCTCTCGAATACTCATACAAAAGTCGTTCGGAATTAACTGCATCCGGATTGCGAGTTCCAGCAGATGTGCCTTCAACAAAAAGCGAAAAATGTATACCAAGGCGTGGCATGACGAGGTTCTATCCTAAGAAATAGAAGAATTTCGTAACAAAAAGTATATTGCAGGTTAAAAGGCTCGCAGATAACTCTAAGAAAGAATGAAAGAGGATCAGATAGTGCACCAAGAAAGGGTGGGTGGGGGTGGGGGGAATAAATAAGAGACTACACATGGCAGCGTATATTGTGCTTTTGTGTGCTCACAATGCGCGGGGAGCGCGCGTCCAAACACACTTCGCCAACAAATACGTGGGCGACCGCAGCCGAGACCCACATCGCCAACGAGGTCAGCGGATTCGCCGCTGTCGCCACCTCTTTCTCCATTCGCGGCGAGGACCGCGCGCGCGGCCCCGCCCCCCTCCGCCCGCTCCCGCCCTGCTTGCGAGTCGCCGCCGCGCCGCCTCCGCCGCTTCCTTCATCGGGCCGCTGGGTGGCTGCGGCGAACATAAAACCCGGCAGCCTCCATAATCGCGGCGCGGGGTTCGGCGCCCTGCGGCAGCAGTAGCAGCAGACGCCACCTGCGGTCGGGGTTGGGGGAGGCGGAGGTCTGCGCATCCCGTGTCGCAGTGCGCTTGGCGCGGACGGGGGTTCCCCGAGGACCGGCCCGACGGCGGTGGTGGAGGAGGAGGCGGAGGCGGAAGTGGAGGCGGAGACGGAGGCGGAGACGGGAGGAAGAGGGGGAGGCGGAGGTGGAGGTGAAGGCGGAGGCGAAGGCGGAGGCGGTGGGGGAAGCGGAGCGGGAGGCAGAGGCGGAGACGGAGGCGGAGGGGGAAGCGGTGACGGAGGCGGAGGCGGGGGGGAGACGGAGGCGGAGGGGGAGGCGGGCGATCGTGATAGACTGACGGAGGCGAGGAAGAGGAGGCGTAGGCGGTGGTGGTACCGGTGACAGTGACGGGGGTGGGGGCGGCTGTGACGGTGGGCGGTTGAGGCGATGGCAGTGAAGGTGAGGGCAGCGGTGACGTCAGTGGCGGTGGTGGCCGTGGCGGTGACGGCAGTGGCAGTGGCCGAGGTGGTGGTGGCGGTGGAGGCGGCGGCGGCAGCGGCAGCGTTGGCGGTGGCAGTGGCAGCAATGACTGTCGCGTTAGCGGTGACGGTAGCGGCGGTCGCTGGCGTTCGGGCGAGCAGGCGGTCGCGGGCGGTCGGGCGCGGGCGAGTGGTCGTGCGAGCGAGCGGGAGGGCGGGGCACGCGCCGGGAGTCGGCATCGGCGCGCGTGGCGGAGATCGAGGGCGGGGGTTCCGGACAATCGCCGCGGGAATGTCGCGTGGCGCGCGGTGACGACGGATGGCCGGCCCCGCCGCCGCCGCCGCCGCCGCCGCCGCCGCCGCCGCCTCCGCCTCGCTTCGCGCCGCCCGCCCGTCCGCTCGCCCGCCAGCTCAACCTCCAAACGCGCCCGACGGGCCCGACCCGGCGGGCAGAGTGGGTGACGCGGGCTCCAAACGGACGGGGCGGGCGCAGAAACCGGGACCCTGCCGCGGGATGGGGTTGAGAGTGGGTGCGGTACGATCGCGATAGACTGACGGGGCGTGCAGAAAATGGGTAAATGTGGAAAAGGATATAAACCAGAACGTGATAGTTGTCAGATGGTGTGAATAGGTGAGCAAGTCTAGACAGACGGTAACTGGCTATCAGGGACGGTTATGTTTATGTACCTGTCGGTGAATCGAAGCTTTTACTATATTGGTCTAGTGTTGCGTAAAGACGTAGTTGAAGAATATGGATGTGAGTGGCACAGTTCCGAGCGGAGACATTGAAGGATTGAAAGTGACAAGTTATGAATGTCTTCGTTTAATTCTCGGAGTAGATGCAAAATTAGGGAGAGGTGCAGATCATGGTCACTGAATTCATTCAACTAACAAAAGAGCCAGTGGTCATATTGGACTAGAACGACGTCGAAGGCGGGTTCGGAATTTTCCAGCGTAGTGGTTAGGAAATAAAATTTGAGACATATGAGTTGCAAGAAATCCAAACGTTAGTCGGCCCATTTGAACCCATTTTTTTTGTTGGATGAGACACCTTGTAGATGCGAGCATATTTTGAGTCATGTGTTAAAGTTTTATATTAAGGGATTCGTAATGATAGATTTCATCAACAACATTATTTAAATTCATCACTAAAACATCCAATCAATGTGAATTTTCCACTTTTCTAAAGACCTACTACTGTATAAAATGAGAGTGTATATTACTCCAGGATAATCTCTCCGCACTGGGCTGAGTCAGAACTTCCTATTAAAAATGACAATGATGTTGTTAGCAAACAGATAGCTGGGAAACAAACGAAGGGGACAACTTTTCCAGCATATGTTATGATTGTAGTGCGTGCGGTATTTACGTTTTCTATTGTTACACTGCTACCAACATAATTTTGGTTGCAAGCAGTGTGTGAGGTGCCACTGCGGAGTGACTATCCGGGAACGCTGTGCAATTTAATGTGAATTAATCTAATAAAGTATGGAAGAGGTGCCCCACTTCCACATAAGTGTTTCTTTTTCAAACAAAATAGTCACTGCGCATTTACCACATGCTCACAGTGTATTCTTTAGACAGCCAAACATCATTTATACTGCATTCACTAATGAAGGCTTTTCAGTTCGTATTCATGTTTCATTTCATTCAATTGCGAAGGAATTCTTATTACATTTTATATTCTACGTTTTTGAAACTTTTGGTAGTCCTTTATAATAGTACTAGACCTGACTAGGCTCGAGCGAATAACGAAAGTAGAAGGTCACGTGTAACATCGAATCTTCTGTATATATCATACTTCTTCACAATTCCCTTTGGAAAGTAAAATCTGATTATTCTAATACCACAAAATATAAATTCACGATAAAACTGTAAACAATTGTTAATTTAGTCGTTGAATATGAAAGCGCGGAGACCAATTAAAATTTTGTCATTTGGGACTGAACCTACGAGCTATATTGTTCTACAGATACGTAGTTTAGTATGCACGGTTTCACTACATGAGGGATATTTTTAATTCGACGTATAGCCACAGCATTTATTCCAGCAAGCACCTCGGAGGCAGTGTCGCCGAAAGTGACCGTTCCCGGCCCATGGCGGCGCTCTGGGAGGGGGGGGTGCGAGGGTGGCGGGAGAGGGGGGGCGGCGCGAACACGGCGCAATCAGAGAGCGCGGGGGGCGTGATGGATGGGCGCCATGTGGGCCGCCCCGCGGGCGCTGATCGCCCCAAGACGCCCGCCGGGGCGGCTTCCGTCATCGTTAGGCTAACGGCCGGACACGGGTCGCGCATCCGCCCGCTCGTTGCGGCCGGTTAGCGCTCGCCCCGCCCCGCCCCAGTCCGCTCCCCGCCCCGCCCCCGCCCGCGGAGGCGCCCTCGCCCATCCCTGGCGACCCGTCAATCGCTGCGTGATCCCGCCCGCCCCGCCCCCCCCCCCGCGCCGCCCCAAATGCACTTCTGGCGGACCCGCTTGACCCGGCCGGCCCTACCCGAGCCACCCCGCCTGCCGCGACCCGCCCCGACACGCTACCCTCCCTCGTGCCCTGGCCCCTGCCTCCACCACGATGCCCTTCGCAAACTCACTCCCCCGACGCGGTACTCACCACGCTCGCCATCACGATTCACTCTTGCTGCAGACTCTTTCTTACCCTATCCACTGATTACCTCTACTGGCCATCCTTACCCTCGGAATCTCTCCTCTGCTCCGTCGCTTTGGCTCAATCATTACGTCACCTATCACCTTCCTTCCCCTTGCTTTTTCCTCTTTCAGTGACGTACTTCACCCTCGATTCTATTCTCATCCCTTCCTCACAATCATGGATTTTCGCGACGCTTCTCTCACATAACTCAATCATTTTCTATTGCCCACCACAAGGCTTTTTGCAATACACACATTGGAACACATTCAGTACAACAAATACTAAATGTGACAACGGATTCAATAGTGAATGACAACCACTCTTCCGAAAAGGGAAACACAACGTTGTCTCTTTTAACTTTAAATGATTAAGTTTTTTATTATCATATTCACGTTGATTGCATTTCGGCCCGGAAAAATGTTACACACAAATTGACAAAATGGTATTACTTTTAAATAATAAGAATCATTTCTTGGGACCCGATCAGAATGTATTAACATAGAATTTCGTAATTGCACTACAGTAATCTGGAAACCCTACAAGGTAGCAAGATAATTAAATCAAAAGAAAAGTGAAGAGTTGCCTTCTTATTAAATGCTTAGCCGACCATCAATCCATCGCTTCACCAACTTCTGACCCTCCGGCGTTGCCCCTGTTCTCGTTCTCTCCGCAATCTTCAGTCTCCTCGTCGCTCCCGCCCCCTTCATCCACGCCTTCCTAACCCTAGTCTCCCCTGCGTCAGGGTAAATCCACTTCCTCCTCCACTAACGCTGTTCCAGCCTCCTCCCCTTCTATCACTGCAGCTGCCTCCCCCCCCCCCCATTCCATCCCAACCTCCCGCGTCAGCCCCAACGTCTCTGCCTCCTCCGCCGTCTCAGACACCTCCGCAGCCAAAGATCATGGTCACTGAATTCATAGGAGCTAATAAAAGAGCCAGTGGTGATGTTGGACTAGGACGACGTCAGGGGTGAACTTTTCCAGCGTAGTTTTTAGGGAATGAGATTTGAGTCATGTGAGTTGAAAGAAATCCAAACCTGAACATTTGTCGGACTATGTGAACGCATTTTTTTGTTTGTTGGATGAGACACTTTGTGGATGCCAGTGTATTTTAATGTGTTACATTAGGGGATATGCAATGATAATATGCAATAATAGATTTTATCAACAATATTTAAATTCATCAATAAAACATTCCAATCGCCTGAAAAGTCACTCCGCACTGGGACGAGTCAGAGTTCGTCTCAGCCTCAACCTTCTTTTCTGTCGCCGCTTCTGCAATCGCATCATCCGCCCCCACCTCTACGTGAGGTGCAACTTCCGCCTCCTCTACTGCCTCTGCGTTCATCGCCATGCTATAATCTCCGTCGCGTAGTCGTGCTTCGCTACTGGGGTCTCTGCCTGGGTCGCCATACCCACGTCAGCCGCAACCCCCAAGCCTCTGCCGTCGCTCCTCGTCCCCGACGCAGCCGCCCCCGCGTAAGCTGCAACTTCTGTCAGTCTCCTCCTATTTCTCCTTCGACGCTGTTACTACCTCCACCTCCACAACCTTCACAACAACCCCTGCATCAGCCCTCCACTTCTGACGCCGTCTCCTCCTCTGCCGTTGCCTCCGAATCAATCGCCACCTACGCCTCCACCACGGATATCACCGCTCTCTTCGTCGCTTCCTCCCCTTCCACCATTGCCATCTCCACCTCCACTTGCTCCGTCGCCGTAGGCGCCACCAACTCTTTAGACCCCACAGCCACCCCCGCGTCAGTCGCCACCCCTACTGCAATCACCATCCCGCGTTATCCGTAACCTCGTCTGCTCCTACTCTTCCGCTCCATCTACCTCCGCAAGCCTCTACTGCCATCTTTGCATCTGCCGCCACCTCCTCCTCCATCCCCACGACTGTCACTGCACCATTCGTCGCCACCTCCTCTTCCGCTATCACCATGTCCACCTCCCCTTCCTCCGTCGCCACAGACTACTCTTTAGCTGCACAGCCACCCCCGCATCAGCCCCGATCGCCGCCTCCTCTGCCGCCTTGACTTCCGTCGCCGCTCCCGCGTCAGCCGCACCCATCGTCACCACCTCTTCTTACGCTATCGCCATTTCCACCTCCGTCGCTGCAGGCGCCACCAACTCTGTAGCCTCCACAGCCACCCCCGCACCATCCCCGATCTCCGCCGCCTTCACTTCCGTCGCCGCCCCCGCGTCAGCCGCAACCTTCCCCTCATCCTCCACCGATGGCGCGGCGTCCCAGAGGAGGTCGCAAGTTGGAAGCTGCGCAACTACGCGACGCGGCGTGGCGTCCCCAGAGGGCGCGACCGCCGCATGCGCCTCTGCGGGACAATCAGGGCGCTTCCGCCGCCGTTCGCATGCCGCGCACGGCCGCGCGCGCCGCTGACCGTCGCCCTCCCCTCCCCCGAGCAGAGAAACGGCCCCATCGAACGCTGTAGGCCCGCTGCAATCGGAAGCAGGAGGCCGAGGCCCTTGCTGGGCCTTGGGGGGGGGGGGGCGCTGGACACGCGCTCGAGGCAGTCAAGCACTAGGCGATTCAATCGTTGGAGGGATCCAGGGACAGATAAAACAACTGTTCAGAGTGAAAATGAGGCAGATCGCAAAAGATTGTTCCATCAAAGAGCTTTACAAGCACAAAAGTAGAACCACAAAAGTTGTAGATGGCGTTGGATTAATACGTCTATAAATACTCATGAAATGTTTATTTTAGTGGGGCTTTAAGTTCTCAAGGCCGCGGGTTTCTCTAGCCCCCTGCAATCGGAAGATGGAAGCCGAGTCTCGTGCTGGGTCTTCAGAGAGTCGGCGCTAGATTCGCGCTTATTTTAGTGGATTCAATCGTTGCGGGGAACTAGAAACTTGCGGAAAGACAAAATAGGTTTTCGGGGGCTGAACGCAAATTATACTTCCGACAATGTGTTTTAGAAGTAAATAAGTTGTAGATGGCTCTGGATTATTAGAACTGTAAACTCAATTTTTATTTTGTGATTTGTGTTTGTTCTTCCTGAGACATATTTTACCAACATACATTAAAAAAATGTATTTGAGTAGAGAGATTCTAAGTACGTAAGTTAATAGATATATTTCGTCTTTTTAGTAGCTGCCTCATCGCTCAGATATGAGTTCAACTCAAATTTAAATCAAATTATCATATTAACGAGATCAGAGTTTTCTAGAAGTGGCAGAACAAGTGAAGTAAATTTCAATATTACCAGAAAATAGAAAATATGTAAGAGAAAAGTCATTGGAGTTGAAGTGAGTCTAAAAGTGGGGACATGTAATGTATATTAAGTTTGTTTCAGGATTCCACACTTAATATGTTGAAATTACTTATTTGATATTCGATATTGAATACGGAGAAATATTTAAAGCAAAATTATGTTTTTATCAAAATGAAGTTATTATTGTCTGTTTAAACTATGAAGTTCCCTCAAAGTTTCTATATATTGCTTCCTCAATTTAAACCAACAGTTTAATCTTAAATAGTCCCCTTAAAGTCTGTTGGTCCACTGAAATCTCAAACCAAATCTTATTAACTGAGAAGAGAATTTTCCAAGTGTAAGAAATACATTTTAGATATCAAAATAAGAAAGAAAAAGTCAATGTTTACTTAGTTATTGTGTAGAAATAGTACACTAGACTAAATATATGAAACTGAGAGCTGCCACTAATAAGTCGCACAAATTGGCGGTTTATGAACTGGGGGTTCCTATCTTCGCAATAAAGATGGAGATGACTGTAATGACTGCACATGAGCTATCCGAAACGACCCCGGTGATGACGATGTAGATAGGAGTGTGCGGGACGGAATCGATAGGTTCAAGCACTGAGAGATGAGAATTGGAATGGCCGAAGAGAAATCGGCAACGAGATATAGAAACGGATGTGGCAGCGTTCGCGAATTACTGGCGACGGCTGCGTTAAATGAAGGGAATAACACAGTGGCTGTGTTCGTTGGAGCAATTGAAGCGGCTGCGGTCGAGGACTAAGATGTGCTATTGACAATTCACATGCAGTAGAGAGTGACATAGCAGCAATGATGGCATCTATTTTGGAAGCGACGTAGCAAAGAGAATTAGGTACCAGGTGATAATTAGTGTCACTGCGAATTACTCTTTCTTTCTAAGATTTTCAATTGACTTTGTCCACTTTTTTTGCAGTGTGTCTGCTATCGATTCATTACATTTGCTCAGTTAGGGGTTCCCTAATATTTGTTTATTTATTTAACATCAAAAATAGTTAAAACTGTGTGTGACGTACTGTGGGAGAAGTATATTCTGTGCCCCGAATAAAAAGAACCGTTGAAGTATACCAGATCCGTCATACTGTAACAAGTTTTCTTGACAAGAAAACTTGTTTACAGTATCATGGATCTGGTATACTCCAACGGTTCCTTTTTTCCGTTGTGCACATTTCTTAAATTCTGGAGTCTCTACCTAACCTAATATGCAAGTTGTATTATTAATATGGATAGAAACGAGCGTTTTTGACAATATATAAGAAAATATTACCTTCCGTGTAATAAAAACTATTTGCGGAGGAAAAAGATACATATTTTGTCCGTTTTCCCACATCGTGTTCTTCGCGAAGGAATCGGCTTACTGTCGTGAGTACGCGGGGAGATTTGACGAAAAATCTGATCTAGATGGGGTTCGTGCGGGGAAGCAGTGAGTGCAACATTTCTCGTACCGAAAGTGGTCCAAGATAGCTCAAGGAGAATGCTGCACACTTGTAATATTAGTTTACAAAGATTGCAAAATGAAAGGTCGGCAACACCTGGCCGCGACTCGTTGCTTCCTCATGATATATCAGCAAGCCTGCAGAGAAATTTCTAAAAAAGGCGTCTTTTAGTACTTTGAGTAGACACTATCACCGTAATAAAGTAGCTCGTGATTGAAGGATAGATACGCGTTCGTTACACACATAACATCAAGATCTTTTCTTTAAGTGCATTGAATGTCAATAGTGTATTTTAAACGTGACCTAATGATGTGTTCGTATTGAAAAAGATAATACTGTCTAGAATCAAGTATGATATTTCTTTACATTTCAACAAAACAATTTTTACATAATAATAAATATACGTAAATTACAAATATCTCATATTTCAGAATCTCATATTTCGCAGTGGATAGTCTTTAGATAACAATTTTGACAAGTAACTCACGTGTATTTGTAGATTGCTTCACAACAATTAGATTAAGTAATCTTGTACACTTACACTGCACACTTTGAAGTAAAGACATAACGTTCAAAAAATTTGGTTTAATTTCCTAGTGGTGGAGAGGTTTGCTTATTATTTTCTGACGGAGTTGAAAGAATACTTCCAGATGTCTAACCTCATCAGAAACATTCTTAACATTAATTCCTACCTATATTTTTTAGACATATATAATAATGACCCGCTACTGAAATAATTTAATGCTCTTAAAGTAAGACGTGCTTGGTGACAAGTAAAGGCAAGGATCTCGACCTGCAGCAATTGTTTTTCCAAATCTTTATATATTCAAGAGGTTGTATAATTTAAGATAAGAGAGCATTATTCCGCCTCAATTTCGAAAGCGGTGGCAAAGTACAGATTAGTGCTTCGTCCTCGTAATTGAGTTTTTAAGAGCATCAGACTTACGTTTCGTGTCCTGAACTCACTACGACTTGGGGCTGCTAATTTCACGCTTTCCGCACCGCGTTTTGTTACCTCGGGTGCATCGGTGGCGCTGCCTAGCGACGTCTCAGAATACGTACTGCGGGTCCTTTCCCTGTGAGATACGTACTCTCGTCACAACTTGCGGGGCCGTTTTACAAGCATTACGTGTGCAACGCAATTCTTTACACAGAACGCACAGAATAAGAAGATTTTTTAAGAATAAAACAATTGTTTGGTTAATAACCAAGGTCATTCTTTCGGGCCTTTGAAGGCATCTCTATCAGGTGTCGTTTAAATTTGTCTTTGTCCATTGAGATAATGCCTTCATTTAACCCTGAACTCTAATAGTAGTTTTTATCGCTTCCAAACTTCCAATTTCCACAAGTCAAAAGGATCTGACTGTTTTAAACTATTAACAGATACGTTTGTAAATATCCGAAGTTCAAAGAAACATTCAGTAATAACAAGTAAATTCCAGGCAATTATTTACCCTCGTTGAAAGACGGGTCATTCAGAATTTGCTTAGTATTTAATCATACATATGTTTGTGTTTCTAAAATAATGTAGAAACTCTAAATAAATCATAAATTTCTCACAGTTATGAATACTCTTCATAATGAATAATGATTTTTTAATGTAGAAACGAAGTTAACGGACGACACCGTAGTAAAGTCGTTAACAATATTTCAAATTAATACATTTTAGAATATACGGATACAGCTAAGAAGCATACATATTACAATAAAATTAATAACACAATATTAAGATTTTTTCAAATACTTGAAAGATATAAATTCCGTGGTGGTAGCAGATATCTTGTGGTAATGATATTTTGTGGACGATTATTTCCTTTACAATATCTTGAAATTTTTACATTTTACATTCTCGCATACTATTTACTACACTATTTACTACAGAAAAAGGTTTGCACAACTGAGTCCAAATCAATTGTTATTTCATAGAAAAACCTGTATTGTGTGGCGCTAAGATTGAAAAAATTGTTAAAACTTTTTCCTAAATATAGTAAATTACTTTCTCAAACAAGTTGTGTCGGTGTCTGTCGTATCCGTTCTTCTGTGATCAACTAAACAACTTAAACTGTTCAGACTATTTTCTCTCAAATTAATATTCCCCTACCGATTTTGCTGAACCTGAGGTGCTGCGAATTTAAAACAAATACTTTGATTGGTAGGGGGTACTTAGAACACTTTATCCTTTTCAAAATTGTCTCAAAAATGGTCCAAATTTGTTGATGTTTTATTGTCGGAGTCTTTAAGGACAGTTAAGGATGCTTGCAAATGCCGCAAGTCTTATTTGCATTACATTCCAAATTTGCGAAAATTGAAAAAAAAACATTTTTTCGGCGTGTTCATACCTCTACAATATTAAAGATAGATTATTTTTATTTAATGAAGTCTATTTTTCAAAAGTAGGTCTTAAATTGAAGTCCTGCACAATTTTTCGAAAATATGAGTAGATTTTGCAAAATTGCGTCTAAATTATAGGCAATTTAAAAAGTATTACGTCAAAAACAATTTTTTAAAACTTTTTTCTCGAATACAGCAAAGTACCCATGGTATCAAGTAAAAATGGCACACTTTCCATTTCCGGAGAAGTTTGTATTTCAAAAATTGCAATAAAAAATTAACATTTCATCAGTACATAATTGATAATATGATTTTTCCCATAATCAGATGTTCTAAAAACGTAGATCTTAAAATAAAGTCATGTACAATTATTTGAAGAAACGAGTAGTTTTCTCATAAGTTCTGTTTGAAGTAAATTCAAAATATAATGTTTTCTCAAAAATAAGCTCTTCATTTTTTCTTTAAAATGTTTCCTCGAATAGAGCAAGGACGCAAGGAGCTTGAAAATAATGATTTAGCCATTAATTTCGTTGAATTTTCTTATTTTACAAATATTGCAAAAGTTGCAAATAATACGAGAAGAGTTAATAGCTGCAAAAAGCGCAATTAGGAATTTGAAATTTGCTAATTTAGAATGGTTTGAATATTTTCAAAACGAAGTTCCCAGAGCGCGTTGTCGAAGCAGAGGAAAAAATTCGTTGTCCTTCGACGTCTCCATCGTTTGTCTTTTCCGACAATCAGTTTTTATTCATGACAAACGGCAGCCTGTTTAAAATTAAAGCCATCTATTTTGGTACAGCGAAGTTAAAATTGTATGGCGGATCTGCAAACATATTTTGGCAAGCAGTTTGTGGAAGAATTCGGCTCGGTTTTATTATTTATTATAACATGTATAATGGAGAATGACATACATACGAAAAGCCTCTGTTTTGTGAATACCATCCCTTTGGTCATTTCGGGCGTTACACTCCCCTTTAGGATAAATCAATGATTCAGTGATAGACCTCTCACTATCTTTCAGCTCTGGCCACTACATGTGCTGTGTGAGCTATTAAACATGTTGGAAGTGTGTACTCCAAGTTTTGAGTACCGAGAGATAAACCTAGGGAACTGGATTGATTTACATATTTAAAAATGTTATTCAGATCTCAAGGGATTGTAATGATAGTCGATTACCAGTGAGTCGTATTTACTTTTTTCTTTTAATGCCACTTCAACGTTTCAGGTAACACACAGTCAGACATCGATAATATTTTTTAATCGAATGTCTCTTTACATTAAATATTTTTTCTCTTGAAAATTCCAATTAAAATTTTTCTTTATATTAAAAATTTTTTTTTGGAATTTCCAACAAATTTTCTGAGTTTATTCTTTTCCATGCCATAAAAATATACATATAAATGAAATTTCCAAACAATAAACTAGTTCTTGCCCCTTTTCAGGTGATGAAAATAGAGAATAAAAAAGATCACAAGTACAATAAAAAAAATAAAAAGAGAAAAACGGATACAATGTTGAAGACCTAAAACAGAATTCTGTTAAATCTTGCAGGAGTTAGAAGAAAAGGACTTAACCTTTACACGAGGGAATTTATTAAAAATTTAAAACTTAAATTTAATTTTAATAAAACTTAAAACAGAAGTGCTAAATAGAGAATGCAGCAAACGACTTCATATTGTGCTACAATTTTTGCAGGAAACAAAAGGAAGACTGATATAATTTTTTCAAACAAGGAAAGTAAAAAAATAAAAATTACAGTAAAAATATATATATTGCTCAGTCTTCCACACCTCAGTTTGCAAAATCATTCTTTTAAAAAATAAATGTATCAACTTTTCTGAGATGTTACTCAACGTGATGCCACATTGTTTAATATATTAATTTATTTTTTAAGTATTATCCTTTCTAAGAATATAGGAATTAATTATGTTAGGAATACGAAAAGTCTCTTGGATCCATTTACACGCTTCCTTTTAATGATTTGGCATTTTAGCCAAGGCGCTTATGAGCTGGGTGACTTCTAGAACCCAATAAGACACATTGTCTTCTATGAATTACGGACTATGAATGTGTAACAAGTTTTTAGACAGAATTACTGTTTTTTTCTTTTATTTTAATTCAAGTAAACAAATCATTTAGTTGTGTATCAGACTTATGTTACACTAAGATCAGTTGAAGCTGTTAAGACGAAAGTATTCTGTTTTTGTCTTTGTTTTATTCTGAATGTATTGTGTTGCATTCACAGTTTCGTCAACATTTGAGCATCGTCTCACTTTTAGCACTATTACTAAAATTCATTTTAACTTTTAGCATGCTGCACATACTCTAAAAGTGACATTTTTTACATGGGTATGTCTAAATAGTTATTTAGATTCCATGGTTGTTATAAGGGTTCTAATGATCGAGCGGCAATAAAAAGCCCGAGGGTCAAAGACTCTCGAGCTTTTTATCTCGATCATTAGAACCTATGAACGTTCGTAATATCTACGATATTTTATATTTTATTAATTGTACTAGTTTAGACTTATTTACGTACTAATTAACTAGATGTAACTTGACGCTGCTTGTATTTTCATATTTAACTCCCTCTATTCATTTCATAATTCCTTCCATTAGAGAACATTAGCAACTCTCAACTATTTTCATATTCCCCTCGCAACCACGAGCCGCTAGATCTAGGTAAGTTATGCAGTGTAAGTTGTGCGAGCTCTGTATCGAAGGCAATGACAAGCAATAACATGTCGGTAAAAACTGTTTTTTAAGAAAGTCTGACCGTTGCATCGCCGCTCCCGTCGTCCCCACCTCTCGTGCGTAGGGATGGTAAAAACACATCGATGTTTTTTTAATCATCGGTGTTTTAAATCATCGATATTTTCGAGCAGAAACATGGATATATATATATATATATATATATATATATATATATATATATATATATATATATATGTTTTCTTCAAATCAATATATTTGCACAGAAACATCGATATTTTCAAAAACAAATATCTCATAACAAACATATAAATTCTCAGGCGGCATGAAATCTTTTGTTATTCACAACCTTTCTACAGATTCTTACCTTTTTAATTATTTTTTCCTGTGGTAATATCTTTAAACTGCATTTTGAACCTTGACTATACGTAGAATATGATTAGAAACTTAAAATAACAGTTGAATTTAAGGCAGAATATACATAAAACTAATATTGATGAGTTATATATTACATTAGAAACAGGGCATTTTACTGGGATGATTTATGAATGAACTTGAATAAATGGAAAAATTGCAAAACACAATGTCCATATTTTTATATCCTTCGTTACATTCGATAAACATTATTATTAAGATATTTCGTAGACGTAACCACACAATAAAATATAATTTATTTAAGTACTATATTTAAAAATGGAAACAGGGTGGAGAAATCTCTTTTAAGATATCGAAATTTTAATGTTTTTTTTTTTGTCGATTGATGTCGAAAACCTTTCGGTTTGGTATTGAAGTATCGATATATCGATTTGCTAAAATTTGCGATCACTACTCGTGCGGGTCCGTCCGACCTCGATGCCCCATCGCCGCCGCGCGCCGCCATCGCGTCTCCCGCCCCCGCCCCGCCTGCCCCGCCCCCGCCCCGCCCCGCCCCACCCCCGCTCAGCCCCGCCCACGCCCCGCCACGCCCCCGCTCCGCCCCCGCTCCACCCCGCCCCCGCTCCGCCCCGCCCACGCCCCGCCCCGCCCCCGCTCCTCCCCCGCTGCTTGCCCGCCCCGGGGCGCGCTGCAAGGACCCTCGCGTCGGCCGAGGACGTCGCCGGCCGCTCCTGCTTTAATAAGCGCATCGATTGTTTGAACGGCGCCCCTTATTGCCCTCCGAGGGCCCTCCGAGGGGGGGCTGAGGGGCACCAGCGCTGCCCAGGGCTCCCCAGGCGATCGGCCCCGCCCCCTGGCGGCGTGGGTGCGTTCGTCGCGAGCCGCACGCACGCACGCGCGCGGGCCATCTGCACAAACACGCTGCCGGTCCTCGAGAGGCCGGCACGGACGCGTGTTTTGCTAGGCCCCGCTTGGCGCATGCTCCCCGACGCGCGTTTGTTTTCCTTGGCTTCGAGTGGATTGAGGACTCCGCGAGCATCTTCGTACTCGGGCTCGTAATTCCCAATATTTCTATATATCGACGAAAAAGGTAGGATTGCCCATATGCGAGATGTGACAGCGGAGAAATTTCCCGTTCCTGTGGTCAAATTTTGCTGCCGTCGTCTCATATCTCCGCCACAACTGTCGCCAAAGAAGGGGTGTCTTGCCTGGCCTGATTCTGTGCTTTCCACGGGAGTTGTTGTCTACAAAATCATTCCTTATGCCAAATTACTAAAGATATTGTCTGGTATCAATACTTTTTAATCAGCTTATGATCATTTCGATCGCGTTGCGATCATCCTCAGAGCTTGCAGCTTCTGGGCCGAAAACAAAGTTCTGAACTTTGCAAAGTTCTGAACTGCAAAGCAGAACATTGTTTTCGGCCCAGAAGCTGCAAGCTCTGAGGATGATCGCAACGCGATCGAAATGATCATAAGCTGATTAAAAAGTATTGATACCAGACAATATCTTTAGTAATTTATCATAATAAAAAGGTATCTACATCACCAGCAATCCAATTAATTCCTTATGCCTTTTGAGCAAACACGCTGCTGGTCCTCGCCGCGTGTTTTGCTAGGCCCCGCTTGGCGCATGCGCCCAGACGCCCCTTAGTTTATCTTCACTTCTAGTGGATTGAGTGCACTGGGTTCGTAATTCCTAATATTTCTACGTATCGACAGTTACAAAATAAGTAAGTGCTCTTGGCTGTCCGGGTGACGCCGCGTCGAAGACTGTGATGCTGACGGATCTACCATTTTCACAGGACTTTAGACCTGAGGAAGACCACGACACGCGTCGAAACGCGTTCGACATCACAGTCTTCGGCGAGGCGTCATCCGGACAGACAAGTGAACTCGCAGGACTGGCCGCGGAAGCTTTCGACTTTTAATAGATGTTGCAAGAGCGGACAACTTCCCCTGACTCCGCTTCCATTTCCCCTCCAAACCTAGAAAGGGGAGTACACGCGCAAGCGAAGCGGGGAATGAAAGCGCAAGGAGTGCTCGAAATGTCAGGAAGAATAGTCGCTTCATACGAAAATAAGTTTGCATGACGTTTTGTATCTAAAAACCGATATTTCAATTATCTGTCTGCACTTTCCTACGTATTACTTTGTATCATATTTATTTAATTTTTGAATTGTGCCTTGTAAAAACAGTTTTACCAACGAGTAGGAAAATGTTTGAATGGCGAATTCTTCGTTTTGTTTTTGTCATTTTAAACCATTCCGTTATTTCTTGAACGAATCAATAACTTGGAAAAAATTGACAAGTGTCTTTTACGGGTGAATAGCACTTTTAACAGACAAGAATCTGTCTGTCAAACCTCCTCACCTGAACGAAGGAAGTTAACGCAATTATTGCACTCTTCAGTAACACACGATTACGAAATGGAGATAGTTTTGATTAAAATCACTTTTCAAATCATTTTTACTCGAGAGCGACTGTTCATGTTTTTCTCTCTCAAAAATATCTAAGAAACAGGTAAAGCTGATAAGATTTTCACAGGAGACACCTCGAACTCCCATGAAAGTTATCAGAACTTATAATATTGGCGAACGTAAAATTATTGAGAAAGTTCAGAAGGTATGCGAGATGGGAAAGTGAACAAGATTCTGATGTATTCATGAAAAAAGCTTTGGATCGACTTCTGTTTACATTGGAGCAAGAATTTCGATAATTCAGAGAATATTGACTAAAAGAGTCAATCACCCTTTAAATTCCTCTGAAACGCCTGGTTATAAAAGGTTCCAGCCAAGAGACCAATTTTCCACCAACTATCCATAGTTCTTAGTTGTTTTAGGTGATAATACTTTACAACATTTTGTTTTCATGTATTGCTTTGTTAATTTTATATACAGACACAGTTGATAAGAAGGAATTCATTAAAATAAAACAAAATTCGTCCCTTGTTTCATTATAAGAAATTCACTAACGAACGAATCACTAAGCTTCCCAGTTTAGCAGTTAATCACTCACGCAAAACATTAATTTGGATTTTCCAGAGGCTCGCACTACTTCAAAAGTTCTAGTGACTGATTTTGTTACTAATACCCCAAGAGACCATGTTTCCTCCAAAGGTTCCACAGATCTACCCGTATTTCTCCGCGCCATCGGACAAGAAACGTTGGGCGTATATTACCTTGGCATGCCTGGACTATGCGATGCTAGCGCAACCTTGTGACAGAACCACCACGGCCACCACCAACTCCGCGAACCGATGGCGTGCCGACCGTCCGTCCATCCGTCGGTCCCCAGTGTATGCGCCGCGTGTGGCCAGTGCGCGCCGAGTAGCTGCGGTTGATTGGCTCGCGGCAAGCCATTGCGCGCCGCCAGCCGACAAATAAACGCATATTTGACGGTGGAGATTGCTTTCCAACGACAGCCCATGCGCGCGCGTATTAGGTGTAGATTCTCTGTTTGCGGCGCTCGACGCCTCCGCGCGAACCGACATCGCGAGTCCAGCGCCGCGACGCGTTGCCTTTGTGTGGGAATTTTCGCAGCGACCGTTGCCAGCCCTGCGGCGCTATCGTGAGCACAGCGTGCGGGAAATGGCCTTTCAGAGGTTATTTGCTTCCTGTTATTCGTATAGCTGCAATATTTCTAGGGAGTTGTCGCTTCCAGTTCTGGCAATGAGGTATTGCTGTTACAATTTGTAGACATGATTCTCGGTAATGTTATCCACACCTCTCTCATCGAACATTTTGTAATGAAATTACCTCATATTTCAGTAAAACATGTCAATAAGTTCCAAGAAAACTACACTAATGATTTGTTTTAAAAGCGACGCAATGTGAAGAAAAGACGTAATTTCTTACTTTAGTTTCCTGTGTGGAAATTAATTTAAAACTTATTTCCTAACATACGAATAGCTGGCGGAATGTTCTTGTTTTCGTATATATTTGAAATTAATAAATTCATGTTTTTTTACTTCTTTCTTAAAATTTTCTATTAAAACATGTTCAAATTATTCATATCAACCTTAAAAACTTATGCATACGAAAAGCGTATATCTAATTGATCGAACGACTTTCTGAACGTTTTTCTAAATAAAACTTTCATAAAACTCATTTTTACATCTCCATTTATGACAAATCTAAAAAGGTTACAAAAGTCAGAAACACGCTTTTAACACTTGTTAATAATTCACAATGTTCTCGGTGAAGACATTTTTCTCTTTGAGTTAGTTTTGAGCGTTGACTGCAATATTCTAGGGCGGCAGCAGAAAAAAAATACTGTAAAAATTATAATAACTATGATTAATTATTTGTACTACGTTCTTATTTGCAAGATAATTACATTTTAGTTTTTCAAATAAATGTCTCTCCATGTCTCTTTCACGTTGAGACATTTTTAAATGTATTGAAGGGACGAATAAAATTTTTGGAAAAATCACTTTGATAGGAGATTTGTTTTTGTTTGCTTTTACTAAAAGCTGCTGAAAAGATTTTTTAACTTTATTTAACGTGTAGGTAAGAAAAGCAATGAAATATACTGTACCAATCAGGCCCGAATTAACATCATCAGGGTCCATAAAAATGCCTCAACCATGGACTCCCTCTTCAATAGTCAAACATTGAAGATACGTAACGAAAATAAATACGAAAACAAAGAACAGTAATCAATAAAACAGGACTAAAACAAGAAAACTTTCAATTTGCAAATTTAATATTAAATAAATGACGCAATATATTCATACATGCGTATTTATAATAACTTTCAGTCACGTTTTTGATTTCCTTGGAAATTGCTTTTCAAAATTGCATTACTCATTTTTTTAAAGTCAGAATTAAATTTATTTTTTAGGATTTTTATGAAATATCATTATTTTCCCCCTAAAATATAGTTTTGTTGAAAAATTATTGGATGGTCCCCAATTCAGAGGGTACTCTAATCACTTTTTTTACTCTGCTTATGTATTAAGTCATCAGAATAACTAGTGTACCAATTCTAATTGTCTTCAAGTTGCATATAGTGACTTTAACTTAAGACTCGCTCCCCATCCAGCTCATCCTCTTCATTGCTTTTCATTTCATCATCCTTTTTTCAATCTTTCTTCTCACCCCTCGTTCGTTTTCCATTACCGTATTTCTTATTTTTCTTCGAAATCGATCTTGCAGTTCATCCGTCACTACCATCTGACAACCCGCACAGGCTTCCTCAACGTTTCAACCTCCCACTTTTTGCTTCTCCTCGACTTTCTTCTCCTCGTTCTCTGTGCCAGTTTCCCTCATTTGATTTCTGCAAGTGCTTCACTTTGTAGTAAACTACCCCAATCTCATCTTGCATTTTATATCATAGGCTTACTTCCTTTCGTCACTTATTTACTTATGTTCCCCTCCTACTTCGCCTCTGGCATCGACTCTGCCCTCCACACAAGACTGCGCCTGACTTCCTCCCACTTCTTTTCTCTCATTCTATTTAATCTCAATTACCTCAATTTTGAAACTTTCGGTCAGTACTATTGTTTCTCATGCCTTGCCCTCTCCCAAGCAGTTCACATCTCACTTTCTTAGATAACAACATCCTCATTCCTTGCTTTCTTCACACAGTGTCCATTTCCGTTTCCACCGTTCTATCTCTTCGCTGATTGTTACTGATTCCGGGCGCGTCAACGGTTAAGGTGATTAGTCCCATAAATGTAGTGTATATTTTTTTCCTCGCAAGGTGGCGCCGACCTATTGTCAGCTAGCGGGGTTTTCCACAACCAGGTATCTCCCACCAGCGAGGCATTGCCCCAGCCGGGACAAGTTCCCGATCGTCCTCCCGGCAGGTGTGGTAGTGCAGTGAATGCGAGTGTACGTGTGTGTACGTGACGGGTGAGGGTAGGGCAAGGAAGAGGTAGAAAAGAATGTGCGAGGTCTGGGTCCCCTAGTTAGGATACTGCTCCGTCATTCTCCTGGTGTTGATCGGAGAAACGACGGAAAACTACCGATCAGAGCAGCCGGCCGATATAATTCCCCTACAGACAGCGACTGAATTAGACCTAACTGACAAGCGTGTATCGAAAATCGTGCCACCATCCGGACTCGAACCTAGGACCTCCCGGTCAGAGGCTCTGCAGTGATATTAGTTGATGCCCTGACCCGCCTCCCCCGGTCTATCCCTTCGCATCATTCCTACCTTTCGCCCTGTTCTCCGCCTCCTTCTTTCGCCCCCGCCCTTCTCGACCCTTTGGAGCCACCAGACGCGCCCCTTCCTGATGCGCGCCCTCCCGTATGGGGAGTTTGAATTTCCCCAGGGACCCCCCCCCCACACACACATCTAATGCTGTTAAACGTGATGTTTTCGTTCCGTCACCGGGTTGATGTCTCGCCTCCCCGTATGAGCATCGACAGGGTTGTCCAATATATCTTCGCCTTTGTGCTAGCGTCCCGAGACGTAGGCTGATAAAGCTCTTCGGATTCAGAAGAAAGAAAGGAAGGAAGAACTGTCAAGTGTTCCCCATTAGACGCATTCATCACTTTCACTTGGAAAAGAAGGGGTAAAATATTTATTCTTTATTCATTGGTAAGAAAGTGAAAGGCTTTTGCTGTAGCCCCGAAAACTAATTGTTTCAGAGTCACAATATGTTTAATATTAACTTATAAATTCGTTTTCTTGAATAGTTTTTTGAAGTTATGACAATTTAAACCTCGTTGTCATATATTTTGATTCATTATTTAGCAATATTTATAGCAGTATGTAATATTGCTTACTTCCTAAAAATCTTATGAATGTGGCAATATGTTTCAATGTTTTCTCTTTGTAATAAAATAAAACAAGTCAACACATTGACAATGTTATTGGCATATGTTATTGATTAATGTTATTCATATATTATTTTTGTAAAAAAATCTCTAAAAACATTTTTATAACTACTAAAAGCACGTATAGCGTTCAGCTCCATATCCTAGAATAGGATTTTTGACATGAAATGCTTAATCATTGTGACGAAGTACCATGTGCCATAAATAGTAGTTTATGCAATTAGTTTATAATGTCAAGCTTTATTGCACGAGTACATGTTTTGAAAACGAGCGACTTTAGGAGCGAATTTTCAAATTTGTACGAATGTAATAAAGCAACATTATAAACGAGTTCTTACAGACACAAATATTTCAATTCTTTTAAGATCTCTACGTCAAATGTTATTGTTACATAATTCATACATTACTACTTTTTAGTTTACAGTACATAAGAGGTTCATAGTGCAGCAATCCTATTGTTATCTATGTAGATTAGGGGTATTTTTCACAGTGTGAGCTATTTCTTGGGCTACCTTTTAGCCTACCTTCCAAGGTCGAACGATTACTATATTTTGACCCAATTTTAAGCTTTTTGTTCCTTTATTTTTTTAAAGTGTTGGGATTGATACTGAAAGTTTTTCATAACATAATTTTGGGATGTATCTATTATATAATTAAATAGTACAAATATTTAATTAATAATTAGCTTTACGGACATTGTTAGATGTCTATGGTTGTACTGTGTTAGACATTTTAGGGATGATGCGTTAAAGAAAAATCGAAAGAAATTCTTTATTTACAAAATTCCGAAACCAGTTGCATTACACTGCCTTACAGAAACATCACTACTTCATACACTATGTGTGTAGTGTAGCAGTGTGTTTTTCTGCACCTTGAAATTCCAGGCGGGCCTGCCGGCTGGCCGGTGAGCCGGTGCGGCCGCGGACGAGCGCGCGACTGAGGGCGCAATTTTCCGCCCTCGAAGGGCTCCCGGCGGGCGCGGAGCGGGGGCAGAGCGGGGGCGGAGAGTGGGCTCTGTAATTGTCGGCATCTGGGCGACCGGCGCCGGGGAGGCGGTAATTGTATGTGGTGCGAGCGCGTGTATCCCGGGTAATAAGTCCGGCGGAATACAACTGGGTTTTGCCCAAATTACCCAGGGATTGCGGACCCCGCGCGCGCGCGCGCTCATATCGACGGCACTGGCGGAGGCGGTGACGGCGGCAGAGGGGATGGTAGTTGTGGTGACGGTGGCATAGGTGGTGGTAGAGAAGGTGGTGTCAGAAACGATGGAAAAGCAGTGACCGTGACAGAGGTGGTTGTAGGGACGGTGATGGCTTCAGAAGAGGTGGTAGAGGTGGTGACGGTGACAGAGGTGGTAGTAGAGGCGGTGGCGGCGGCAGAGGTGGTGGTCGAGGCGGAGACGGTGGCAGAGGCCGTGGTAGTGAAGATGACAGTGGCAAATGTAGTGGTGGAGACAGTGATGTGACAGAGGTGGTGGTAGGGACGGTGACGGTGACCGAGGCATTGCTAGAGAAGGTGGCGGTGGTAGAGAAGGAGACGGTGTCAGAGGCGGTGGAAAAGCGGTGACCATGGCAGAGGCGATGGTAGAGACGGCTCGGCGGCGGTGGCAGAGGCAATGGTAGAAGCGGTGTCGCTGGGTTGGTGATGACGGTGGCGGCGGGTCGGAGGAGGAGGAGCCGGGGGCGTTGACAAGGCGGGGTTGCTGGCGAGAGCAGTGGCGGTGGAATGACGATGACCGGCGGTTCGGCGGAGGAGGCGAGGGTGGCGGCGGCAGCTGATCGGGGGTGGCGATGTAGTTCGGGGAGGTGGCTGGAGTGGTCGAGGTGGGGGTGGCGCGGTCCGTAGCGGTGGCGGCGAGGCCGAGGTTTCTGAGCTGATGCGGCGCAGCGCGGCCGGGCGATGGGCGATGGGCGGGGGTGACATTCGGGACTTCCGCAGCGCGGCGCGGTGATCGCATGGACGAGCGGTGGTTTTCAACCTCTCGCGTTCGCGGACCATCTCGCGAGCGCTCGCAGGCTCAAATAAACACGTTCTGTGTCCTCTCACGAAAAATATTTTTGGAGTGGTTGTGAAACAGTTAGGCATGATTGGTCCTTGATTTTTTTTAATTGGTGTGAAATATTCTGGTACTGGTGTCATCGACTCGGCCAGACTTAATCGATGGAGGTATGTTTTAATAATAGACAAATATTTATTTTTGGAAGAAAAGAAACAAATTTGACACATTCGTATTTACATATTTTGTGTTTTTGTGTAACTAATATCTTGAATTAAATAATCCGGCAAACATTTCGATTAGCTGGAAAATAGTAGCAGTATGGTTGAAGTTCGGACTGTCATTCATTAAAATTGAAACGTGAACATGTAATTATCAAATTTGTGGGCTTATACTTAAGAGTAATTACACATTCATTACCTTGTTTCTGAATGACAACAGGAGTTCATAAAATACTCAAAGTTCCACTTGAGTCTGAAAAGCCCTTAAAGTTATTTTTACTAGAATATTCCTGTGCGTAAATCAAATGACTGATTGAGAATTTTGATTCAGAATTCGGTACATTTTTTGAACAGCTCTTGAAAGTGGGATGGTAGAGTTGACGTTGATAAACTCTATAACTCTTATGGAAACTGTGATAGAATGAAAGTGTTTTTACGGTCAGGTTTCATATTTCTGGTCTTATTGAGCAAAAATATGTATCTTTTTGATATACATCAATCAAGTGGATAATCTTAAGAAAATGCAGTTTTTTGCATCTTTAGGGATACTGCACTGAATAATACTTTTTGAAATACCTGTAATAAAACTGAAAAACTGTTATGGAAATGTAATTAATTGTTAAGTACCTCAGAATGTGAATAATTTAATAATAAATAATCCTGTATTGTTATTTTTTTATAATTTATAGTTTCTGACAATTTTTCATAACGAGGCAAGAGTATTTTCTACGCGCGGCACATTATTTTCTATCTTGAGGAACCAGAGCTTGAATTTCTGTAAACACTGCATATGGGAGAGTGGTAGCATCTAGTGGACAAAGTATCTCTGGAAATGGAAGGTACAATGCAAGGACGTCACCGCAATCAAAGAGGTGTCCTCCACGTACAAAAGGGGATGATGTGTAGAAATTTACAACTTCGATCTGGAAAAGCAGATGGAAATGCAGTGAAGTGTAGTGATGTCGTAAAGTGTATTGACGTCGTGAAATGCAGTAACGCTGTGAAACTGAGAGAAACGAGTGAGGAAGAAAGACATTACAGCTGGTGTTTCGCAGTGCGGTGAAGTGAAGTGTGGTAAAGTTCTATGAAAGATTGCACGGTGAAATGTTCAAGTTAATTTGTAAAGTTTGTAGTTTTTGTAAAGTTGTTAAGTTCTGTACTGTTACGTTAGTGTATTCTGCCACCAAGTTCTCAAACTTAATTGCAAAATTTTTAATAAAATTAGATTAATAAATTTAATCTAATCTAAATGGCAACCGCGAAGCGAAAAGTGGCATCATCTAGAAATATGACAGTGCCGTGACAGAAATACGAGACAATAAATATGCATTATTGCAGGTATATTGCCATCCGCCAGTGTTCCACACCTATCTTTTCATCCCAGGTTTCCCAAAAACCATAACCTCGCAAAGGTAGTGAATCTTTCGAGCAGATGCTTCTCGAGGGCGTCTGCTCGAAACTCTTCTATCTTTCAACTCCTGTCAACCATCTTCAAACATCTGTCTGCTTCAATTAATAATACGTGAAATGTCTCGTTGGGAGAAAATGAGCGCTAATTAGAACATTACCGGAGGGATTTAATTTTGCTGGACTCCTGCCACATTTTGTCTACATGCCACGAGCGTGACATGGCGATTTAAAGATTTCCTCTCTTTAAAAATTCTCCACTCTCAACCGGGTTTGAACGTGAGGTTTGGAAGCAAGAGCACCCGACAACCTTGAAAATGTGTCGTCTGACGGAGAGACTTACGAGAACATTACAACGGAGGCGTTGAGAAACCTTTCTCAACCACTCTCCTAGCGGAGCAGTAGCCACCCTCAAGGAAATCGACTCTAAAAGTTGATTCAGTCTCTCATTCGCGTGAGTGTGGTTGACAGCAGCTAGCCGTTGGTGTCAGTACCACTGTACACGCAACGGTCATCTGTCAGGTAAAAGTGCTAATTACAACATTGAGTAGTCGTCTGGGCTACGCAGAATAAAGAATACTTTTGCAGCCCATAGGTGGAAAGCGCGGAATCGGGCCAGATCAGACAGCCCTCCTTCCCTGCCGAGAGTTGTGACGGAGTCACGAGGTGACGAAGGTAAAATTGGGCCACAAAGAGGGGAAACTTCCTCGCTGTCATATTTCACGCTGGGCTTTCTAGGCGGGCAAGTAGTTCGTACGGGCGCTGTTTGACAGACCTGGCCTAGCCCATGCTCAAGTGAGTGACCCACTGGCCCTTTTCTGAACCAACGCTTGTCTGTCCCGATGATGACCGCTGTTTGTTGATGCGTGGTGACACACTAAATGGGGAGTAGTGGCACTCTAAATTATATTTCCTAGTTATAATAAACCACTGTGCATAAATGAAGCAGCGCGGACCATTCGAGATATCTAAAAAAATAAACTAATTCCAATGTAGAATAAATTTAGAATTAGATTTAGATTATAGCCCAAATAGCTAGAATAGTTCTCAGAGTTCATTAAGAAACGTAAACTCTAAGAGTATCTTAAACGATTTGAAATTCTGAACTCTTGACATTTACAGTTGTTTTGACGATATTGTAAACCATATCGCGAACCGCTTTGCACATTCCCTTTCATTTTCAATGACTTCCTGTTTACCAGGCGGACTGCGAGAAGGGAACATTTAATCATGCTTTTCCTTGTTTCGTTTTGTTTTGAAAGCTGACTTCAAATTCCCTTTGAATATAAGACTCAAAGTATCAAAATTAGTTTAAAAATATCTATCATCATGATAAACATCTCTTTGAAGTAGACGCTAAATGGTGCTCTATTGAGCTAAAAATGTATCGAATTCCATTAAAAATCGAAGTTCTCAGTGTCTCAGAAATGAGTCATATTCAGAGCATATTTGTCAGTAATCCCGTTTCTTTATTCGATACAGTGCCATCTGTATTTCAAAACAAATCGCCCAAAAATGGCACAAAGTGGTAAAGATATGGAGTTGCCCTGTAGTTTTCATTTAAATACATCGTAAATACTCTGAAAATCGAAAGTCCAGCTTGAATCCCGTCAGGTATTCATCAGGTCTGTTGTGCACGAAAGATCAAAGATCCTGGGCGGTTCCTAAACTACAAAAAATAATGTTGTGGCAGTTTCGAGTCTAAAAATACATATAAATTTTAATATCTGTTCAAAATATGGTTTAAAAATAATTCCTAGAGAATAACATAAAGCGAATTGTAGGGCACAATATAAAGAGATCAAGGTAAAACTAAATTACAAAAACCACATTAAAAACATCGTGATTCCCATTTAGCTACAAAAGAAGCGAACAGAGAATGATGAATTATTCCTATTTGCCATAAATAAAAACAAAGAATTCTTCGAATATATCGCCATGTATTGTTCCAATTTGTGTTGTTATGTATTGTAAATTGTTGCTGAAAATTTGTTTTCCTTGAATTACGAAACTAAATAAATTTCAATAAATGATTCTTCAAACCCATCACTATTCTATTGAAATTTGTATTGCACTCTTGAAAAAATCACGTGTATCACGGGTATTACTGTCTGCATTATAGTTACAATGAAGCTACTATTCCTGGAAATGGAATAATACATAGAAATGAGAATTGTCTATTCTTTTTTATTACATACTTATTACGATGGCAGTTTCAAATAGAGAAAATGTGAACATTTCAAACGTATTTTCAATGTCAATAAAACTTCTATCAGATGCTGTCAAATAAAATTCTCCAACAAAATCGATTGAAAGAAAACATAACAAAAATGGCAACATGCTTTATCACGAACTAAGAACAATTTAGAGATGTTTCTCTGATGCAATAACATCAACGTATCAAATATCTTCACATCGTCTCATACCTAGATGTATTCCTACTCTTTACTAGAATGAATCGTAAAAAAACTACAATTATTCTTGAAATATACAAAATATAAAAATAGCTGTTGAAAGCTCTGATATTTTCCATTTGAAGAAAATCCACTTAAACAATAGAAAAAAGTCAATTCCGTAATTGAAAAAAAAAAGAAACTCAACGAGCGTTCCGCTAAAGAATTGCCTTGTAGGTCTCGTGAGACCGACGCGCAGACTCTCGGACAGTTCGCACCTTAATGTGCGCGCGCGCGCCGCTGAAGTTCAACAGGGCGGCGTCCAACATAGAGCGGTGAAATCAAACGTATTTTCTATGTCAATAAAACTTCTATGAGATGCTATCAAATAACATTCTCCAACAAAATCGATTGAAAGAAAACATAACAAAAATGGCAACATGCTTTATCACGAACTAAGAACAATTTAGAGATGTTTCTCTGATGCAATAACATCAACGTATCAAATATCTTCACATCGTCTCATACCTAGATGTATTCCTACTCTTTATTAGAACGAATCGTAAAAAAAAAATTATTCTTGAAATATAAAAAAATATAAAAAATGCCGTTGAAAGCTATTATTTTCCATCTTAAGAAAATCTACTTAAACAATTCCGTAATTGAAAAAAAAAGAAACTCAACGAGCGTTCCGATAAGAATTGCCTTGTAGGTCTCGTGAGACCGACGCGCAGTCTCTCGGGCAGTTCGCACCTTAATGTGCCGAAGTTCAACGTAGCGGCGCAGGGTCCCGCACGGAGCGTCGAAATCCCGACGCGCCCTGGCAGCTGCGTCAGGTGGCAGGGGCGTGGAGGCACGGGGCGCGGAGCGGGGCGGGCGCCGCGCCGGCAGGGAAAGCTGGTTGCGAGCTCTGCCAGCAGGTGCGCCGCGCTCGCCATCAATCTCTAGGAGCCCCCGGCGCTCGACCCGCGCGAGCAAAAATCTGACGACGGAGGCGCAGGTTGGAGGGGCGAGGTGCTGTGAGGGGGTCGGCGTGGACTCCCCTTGGCTCACTCCTCTCTCTCTCTCTCTCTCTCTCTCTCTCTCTCTCTCTCTCTCTCTCTCTCTCGTGTGTGTGTGGAGGGGGGGGCGGGCTTTCGTCGCGGCCCCTTCCAAACGCTGCCGCAAACACCACGGTCAGTGCCTCGCCAGCCGTCTCTTCCGGGGAGGCTGCGTTGCTGCACTGCCAGTCGTCTCCAACACCTTCCTCTTCGCTTCTGTCTTGTTCACTTGCGCGTTCTCGTCTTTGCTTTGAGCCATTTTATTTGTCTTCGCTCCAATTTCGGCTCTGATTCGTCACTGGTACGATACGAAAATATAAATGCTTTTACGAGTTGTATGAACTCGTAGCTATGAACATGTAGGGACGTAGCGTCGATTCCTACGGTTGCGGAGTTTGTTGGGGGAGACTGGAGAGAGAATGCTAGAGAATAGACGACTACGACAGAAATATTAACGGACATTCTGGTTTTAAAACCTAGTTAGTAGCGACTTCAGGATACTTCAACAAATCAATAGGTGGTTTTCAAGTAAGAAACAAGATATCCGTGGAAGTGGAGAAGGTTAAATGTATGGGTTGATTCGCGTTACATGAATTAACGAATAATAAATTTGCTTTGTGTTTAAACTTGAAGTGTCCTTATTTAAATGACCTCAAGAAAGAGGTCAACGGACAGCGACGTTTGGTCAGTGGCAACTCAGCTGCGGTTGAATTTACGGGTAATACCCATAATTGCGAGCATTTACGTGTGCATACGCTGTTGCAGAACATTGAGTTCAGTAGATTCGTAAGTCACTTTCTGCATTCACCTTCACTTCAACACTTCCATTATTATCTGCATACTTATATCTACACGCTTTTCGTTCTTAATCTGTACCTCTTCTATGTATTCTTCACTTTCCTCTCTGACCTTAACTTTCCCCGTCATCACTTCTGGCTCCAACGTCGGCTGCCACTAACTTCGCCTTCCTTCTCTAGTGCATCCATTATACCAAACGTCCTCATCACCACTACTACCACCACCACCACCGCCAGCACTTTCACCGCAGCGGCCTCTCTGTCTCTCTCACCCTTCCTCGCTCTCACTACCTAGCTCCCATCCCATCTCCGCTGCGCACCTCTGCCTCACCTCCGCCCTTCTCCCACCGCCGCCGCCGTCGCCGCCGCCGCCGCCGCGCGCTACCTCCTCGCGCGGACCAGACGTAATCCCGGATTGCGAGGTGTCAGCTTGCTGCTGCGTCAATCTCGTAGCGCCACGAACACATACGCGCACTTCAAAGGGTTTAACGCGGCCCCGCGACAAGCCCTCCATGTCAAGTGTCAAGCCCGTGATCCGCCGTCACACACAAACAAAATACCACTTAAGCCCTCTGGCGCGAGGCTCGCGGATAAGTCTAATTACCGATATGTGCAATGATGTATTATGTGCCCGTAATACGGCGCGACGTGAAACACGCCCTTCCAGACAGGTTATTAGTGTCGCCAGTTCAATATTGTAGAAGGTACGGCAAGTGGGAGGCTATATCGCTATTGACTCAAATTACTTAAAGAGGTTACGTTGTGCTCTGGATGATGCGTGGGGGCGGAGGGGGGGCGGGTCTTCCAATTATTTGGGAGCGGCGTGGCGGGCTTGCGAAAGAGCGCGGCCCGGCGCGGTGCGGCGGGTGGCGAGGTCGGGCGCGGCGGCGGCCGCCCCCCAGCGCGCCGGCGCCGACACGGATTGGTCCCGCCAGTCGATATCGACGCCCCCCCCCCTCCCCCGGCCTCGCGACTCATCGGGAGCGCTGACGGACTGATGGGCCAAGGAAGGGCGATTCGCGTGACGTGTATGGCCTCGCGTTAGTCAATCCGCAGCAATCCCGGGGATATGCTCTGAGCTATGACGTGATTGCTACTCCATCTCAGAGAGATCGAGGCAAGTGCCACATCCGGTCACATAAGTCACGCGCAAAGGTCGCGTTGTTGTGTAACTCAGATGCGGGCGTGCCATGTATTACCTATGTGAAATTGTACAAATCGTTTATTTCATTTCAAAAATCACTTGTTATAGGGATCTTACTAATTGAAGCCACAAAGAATCTCCTGACTCGGAAATTATCAAAGTTGAGAAAATAGACAACTTTTCACCGCTAAGAATGTAAACTCACGGATATACTAGATATACTGTTTTGATAAGAATGGACCAATCCTTAGTTTTGAAACATATTATCTACCTTTATCCGCTTGTAATGTCAGAGTTACAGAGGTCAAAACTCATTAAGTATGAACCAACATGACATTGACATGACGGATTTAAACTGTATTCTTTCATCAAAAAATTTAGCGTACTATGAGCATATTGTAGCACATTACTATGTTTTTAATTCATCTGAAAAAAAGTAAAAATAATAATTACTTGCCAACACTATCTTGTAATGTTTTGTATGTCAAATGAATGCATTGCTTTCATGCCAGTTGCTTGGGTGTAACACTTGTTAAATGTCAAGATAAAATGACTTCTCTATATTATGATTCTGCTAGGATCATTTGATGCTGACTCCTTGCTTTCGGGATTACCAAATCCGTTCTGCGTATATTACAATAAGTTTGAAATCGATTCTTTCATAATTGGACAATATCTGCTTAGGGGAGAGACGTTATCTGCAGGCAATAAGAAAGGCAATGAAATGAAATTAACGAAGCGAATATATGAAATATGATTAATATTTATAATTTATGTTGAAATATTAAATAATGCAACTAGATATGACCCTGCCTATAAAGTAACATTATAATCGTATTTCATAGGCATATTTGTCAATCTCTGTAAAAAATGTATTACGAAAATACGTTAATTTTGAAGTGAAATTCAAAATTGATACTTGTATATTTGATGTTACGCGCGCAGATGTATTTATGAAATTATATCAACAACTTAGAAATAGTTATTGCAACTATTGATTTAATGGTGGTGTTTACTACAAGAAATGTTGAAAGAACATTTTATTCGTCACGGAAACACAAGAATTATACGGAACATTTTAACACAATGTTTAAGTGGAAGAAAAGGGAAAATGCTAAAATTACCTTCGATGTACTTTCGTATAGAATCAGAGCTGGATCTAAATCATTATATCTAGAGTTATAAGGGCCGTACTTTTCTGTATTTGGGAAACTTAATATATTAATTAGGAATTCTTTACCATTTTGTCCTAATATTTTGATTTTTACCGGCAATACCGTATCATATTTTTTCTGTCTTGACATACACAAACACTTGAAGCAAACAGCCACTATGTTAAACCATGCCCTTCTCGATCAGGTTTTTGTCCATTTTCACTGATCTATTGAGCAAATGCTGAGTTGGCTCCTTGTTTTGCTTCTGGACATTAATGAACATTCAGAATGCGCCCGTTTTGTTGAACTCTCCTTTTACTAGTTGCGGTACGAGTAGGACCGGAGATGTGTTAGTTTTTTGTTAGCAATACAAAAAACTCGAATCTCGAGTTCGCTTACCGATGCAATTAAGTTTTTTAAAATATTGCTAACCTCACTTTTATGGAATATTGCTAACCTCACTTTTATTTTCCATCATTTAACTACTTATACTTAAAATGTAGGGAATATATTCTGAATATCAAGAAAACGTGCGCAGTTAGTGGTTCTCCATCACACATCACATAAATTTTTTACTCTTTTTTGATTAAATAAATTAAATCAAATCTAAAGAAAACCGTGCAGAAATGTCTATGTAATAATGATTTGTACCATGAAACGTCATTGAAATATTGATCATTATTGAATATAGAAAATATTTATGATTGTTCTATTTGGCCCTTTAGTTTTTAACAGACCTTTATTTTATCTATTGTAGTGTTTACATAATAACACTACGTATAATTCTGTATTAGGTTTTATTGCAACAGTTTCGTGGAACTATTTGTCCTCATCATTAGGCTATAAAATAATTTTTTACATTGACTATGGATAATATCAGGTTAACTACATAAATATAATACAAAATAAACAAATCAATTCATTACGTATTAAACTAATAATTACTCACGCCTTTTTATAAGTATAAATTAATCATAATCTCTGTAATGCTATTCAAATTTCCATGCGCGCCACGGTACACACGTACGGTAGCACTCCATATTTGTGAAAATTATGTACGCGCCATGTAGAATACAAGGACTCAGAATTTCCGGCATGGAGCGTGTAAGGAGTTAGAAGGCGGTGGAGTTGGGGATATAATTTTTCGACCATTGAATGGTGTCATCCTATTGGTGGAAGCCACATAGAGTAATAACCAATGTAAGTTTTAACTGATGGGTGGTTTCGACGTACTCCAGACAACAAGGAAATACGTACATATAATTTTGATAGTAACCAAACTGTGAAAGTTGTTCTTCATAAATGTTTAACTGGTGTAATAATTATGTAAAATTGAATCATATACATTGATAAATACATTAGATTCGACTTGAGTGTTTAAACACTTGTTGGACTTTAAGAACAACGATTCTAATACGGTAATTGGATATTGTTTTTGTTCCGTTTTTAATATGTCTACATTATTAGAATCCATGGTATGGCCTAGTTGTAAACGGCGTATTTCCGGCGCAGATGTATTTCCGGCATAAATGTTTAACTGGTGTAATAGGACGAATACAAATACAACCATGCCCGAGACGGGGCTCAAACCCCCGATCCTTCGGTCCGATCTCGGCTACCGCATCGGCTTTACTCTTCCTTGTCACATCCGTTCCTCTCATCCAGTGAAATGTGTTAATCACAAACAATTCTTCAAAAGATGTCATGTTCAATATTATTTCGGAAATATTGAGTTTTGTCTTCATTTGACTTCATGACTTCTTGACTTCATTAATGTTTCAAAAGTGTTTACAAATTCTTAATTTTAGTTTTCTTTTGGTTTGACCAATGTATACTTTGGGACATTGTTGACACCTTATTCTACACATCACATATTGTAATTCATTTTTCTCCTGTCTTTCCATAACAAGATAAACATTCGTCTTCCTTAACGTGGATTTAACGTTATGGTATCTGAAAAGATGACATGATATGTGGATGAAGGGGGTGATAGGACGAATATAAATACAACCATGCCCGAGACGGGGCTCAAACCCCCGATCCTTCGGTCCGATCTCGGCCACCGCATCGGCTTTACTCTTCCTTGTCACATCCGTTCCTCTCATCCAGTGAAATGTGTTAATCACAAACAATTCTTCAAAAGATGTCATGTTCAATATTATTTCGGAAATATGAGTATTTTTTGCGATATTTTAGATTAATTGTAGGTGCTTTTAAAACAATTTTAAACAATGTTCTCAAAAATGGCTTCAGATTTTGTCTTTCATTTTTATCCTTGTATGTTCGAAGAACTGTAAAGATAGGGGTGATTGTCCTAACTTCGGCGCACTCTGCATCTTCGAGAATTGCAAAACAAGTTTGGAATTGTGAATTCGAATTTCGCACGCTTCATTTCTGTAAATAGAAACACACAAGTCTCAAAATTCTTCAAATTCATCCCATTGTTGTTGGTCATGATTGTATGATGTCGATAATATTCTGATGAATGGAAATAGATTGAAGGAAGGTAATAAATTGTAACTTCGAACTAACAAACACACTACTATACTTTAAGAAGTTTTCACCGCTGATTATGGTATTAAAAATCAAAAGCTTACTTCAAATGTATTCAAGGTAGGCTTGTGTGAAATTATTCTTTCTTTTCTGTAATACTGTAACATTTAAATGTATATTGTAAATACTGTAACATTTAAATTTATTCATGTTCGTTTCATTTCGAAAAGAAAGAAATGACTACTCTTTCTGACACTGGAAATAAATGTAGATAAGCACGATATGTGATTCATTTGAATTAGACTTTTTCAAGTTATAACTGAGTTTTTAGAATGACAGAAATTACAATATTTTAATATTACATAACTATTTTCAATCATCTGAGAAATTATGTGCTGTTGCAGCACATCTAGTTTTCTTTACAATTCATGTAATTCTTATCGCTTTCATCTAGTAATTAGTTGTCTTACATGAACATGAAACCCATGTCCCTCAATGACCTTAGTAGTTATTGTACCCTCAAACCTAGGGTTACCAGACGTCCTGATTTATCAGGTCATGTCCTGATTTTTGGACTTTGTCCTGAATGTCCTGATTTGTTTACAAAAGCCCTGATTTTTTAGTCTGTCATCTATTTATTGTTTATTGTAATTTTAATATTTCTAACATAAATATCCAAAACATAAAACTGCTTTAGAGAAAAAAAGTGAGCTTAGAAGTGAAACTCAATGTCTCTAACCACAAGAACAATAGGTATGTCTTTTCCTTATAATATACGGGAAATATTGAAACAGAGATAGGAAGAATCCTTAATCATGAAACTGCCGTAGTCGTAATTTACTGTACAGTGCAGAATTAACATATAAATTAATCTCTCCTCTCTAGTACTACAAAAACTGTCCCTGTATGTCATTATAAAAAACGTTCTGATTTGTTTGTGTAATGTCCTAATTTTTAACCCAATATTGAAACAGAGATAGGAAGAATCCTTAATTATAAAACTGCTGTAGTCATAATTTACTGCACAGTACAGAATTAACATATAAATTCTCTTCTCTCTAGTACTACAAAAACTGTACCTGTATGTCATTATAAAAAATATTCTGATTTTTTTTGTAATGTCCTGATTTTTAACCCAAGGTTCCTGATTTTTTTCAACTAGGTCCCTGGTAATTCTCCTCAAACCCTATGTGTTTCATCACAATTCACGTAATAATTAGGTCTCATTAGATCATCACCCACGGGCCTCAACGCTCTCAGTAGTCGAAGCGCCCCCCACGCGCACCCGCGGCGCGCCGTGTCGCGTGCTCCTCCCGGCGGGCGCGAGGCCTACACGGCGTCCCGACGCGGCGCCGTGATCATCCCGACGCGCCGCGTCGCGACGCCGGCCCGGCGCCGGCCGCGCGGATCGCTCCCCGGGGCCGCCAGGTGAGATTGCGCGTGTCGCCGCCGCCCCCCGGGGAATCCCCGCGGTGGCGGGCCGGGACTCCGGGGAACCCCCGCGCCGCCCGCCGGGAATCAGCGCGCTCCCTTCCTCGACTCTCGGCGGTGAATGGCACCACTGCGCGCCACCGGACGAAACGGTGGCTCTAGGACTTGCAAGGGGTGATTGGGGGTGATTGATTGTTTTTGTGATTCCGGGCACGTCAACTGACAGGGTCATTAGCGCACGTTTTTGCTCGGGAGGGTGCGATGAACTTTCCCCCGCTGTATGGTGACATCCGGTGCGCACCTACCGTCGGTTAGCGGGGTTTTCTCCAACCAGGTATCTTCCACCAGCAAAACACCGCCCCAGCCGGAACAGCTCGACTGGTGTCGTGGGATGTGTGGTAGTATAGTGCATGTTAGTGTGTGTGTGTGTATGTGTGTGTGTGTGTGTGTGTGTGTGTGTGTGTGTGTGTGTGTGTGTGTGTGCGCGCGCGCGCGCGCATCGGGTGAGGATAGGACAAAGAAGAGGAAGGTCAGATCGCGCGCGGTCCGTGGCCCGTTTGTTAGGGCACTGTTCCGGCAATCGCCTGGTGTTGATCGGAGAAACTACGGAAAACTACTTCGTGTCAGAACAGCCAACCGTTAGAATTCTTCTCCACACAGCTAGTGAATTCGACCTAGCTAACAAGCTAGTGTCGAAAATCCTGCCGCCATCGGGACACGAATTTAGAACCTCCCGGTCAGAGGGATTGCAGTTACGTCATTGGATGCCCCATATCTCTCGGTGAAAAGTGTTTGGAGAAGTGAGGGCATGGGAGCGCTCTTTGAAGGTTTTTGCTAGATTCGTGATTTAGGGTATCTCAACTGCTAAGGTCGTTAATCCCGTAAGTGTAGTACATTTTTTATCCTGGAAGTTGACGTTGACATTTTCCGCTGGACAGTGAGATCCGGCACCGACCTACGTCACCTAGCAGGAATTATCCCCAAGTTTGATGGTTTTTGGAGATAGAGGGCGCGCCCGATGCGGTGTTTGTCATCCTTACTAATTCCGATATGATTTGTATTTATTAGGGTAACTTTTGCAGTGACACTCTTTTTTCAACGCCCGGTGTCACAATTGGCTCTAAAGTAATATGCTCTGAATATGTCAGATTCTAAAGAATTCAGTTTCAGTAGAGGCACATTTTGCGTTGCAGTTTCGTGTAAAGTAAGATGTAATAAATACAATGTAGAACATTTCACATCTCCTCTCAAATTTATTTCCCCTAGCTAACACAATTCGTGTGCAGAAATGTATCAGTAACATTAAAATACGCCATTATTGACGCAACGTCTCCAGATATTTACAAAGAAGCGCTGAAAATGTTCATAATAAATGAAATAAATTAATATTGACGCAACGTCTCCAGATATCTAGAAAGAAACGCAGAAAATGTTTACAATAAATGAAATAAATTAACATGTACTAGTAACATTAAAATACGCCATTATTGACGCAACGCCTCCATATATCTAGAAAGAAACGCAGAAAATGTTTACAATAAATGAAATAAATGAACATGTACTAGTAACATTAAAATACGCCATTATTGACGCAACGCCTCCATATATCTAGAAAGAAACGCAGAAAATGTTTACAATAAATGAAATAAATTAACATGTACTAGTAACATTAAAATACGTCCTTATTGACGCAACGTCTCCAGATATCTAGAAAGAAGCGCGTGCCGCAAGTACTCATTTTTCAGGTCGCACGCGTTTCGAACGAATCCCGAGTTGAGCTGCGCATTTCGCGTGCGTGTCGCCCTGGGCACCGGACAATTATTACGTTGCGGCAAAATAAATAAACACGCCGTGTTTACCCACGAAAATAGGGTGCGCGACGAATAAAGATTGTCCGCTAGGAGGCGTTGTTGATTTTCGCTTTACCTGCTGCCGCCGCCGTTGATGCCGACGGCGGCGGGGTGTGTCGTCGACGACTCGCGTTCTCGTAACTGCGCGCTTCGGCCGTGGTTTGTTTGCGCGCAGACTCTTCATGTACACAAATCATTGCGTTTGTGGTCACGGAGGTCAACTTTCTGTTTTGGTGTTGTCTCTGCGCGTGTTCAAATAATGATTTAGATAGAAATGTAAAGATATCGAACATGTTAGTTTTTATCAGAGAAGAATGTTTTGTTTTTTTTTAAATCGCAGCGAAGTTAAAAATGTAAGAAATTGAATTTCACCTTCGAAGAATTTTAGAAAATAACGGAATTTACGTCGAAACAATAAAGGTTAAGTTTTTCATAAAATTGTAACTTTCGTACACACTCATATATTTTTCTGACATTTTATACCGTTTATATATCAAACCTTTATTTATATGCACTTTGGTATAATGTACAATTTACATGCACTGTTATCAAATGCTGAACCAAGTTTCGAAATGTAATTATTGAAAATTTTTCTCTGAAGAGATAATAATGATGATTTATTTATCAAACATCGAAAACATTATTACATAATACGTAAATAGTACATTTTAAATGCAATTTCGACAACTCTTAATATTATCACACACAGCATGACCCATTATTATTTCTATAAGTATTTTTTGCAAATATTATACAGTTAACAATATTTAAAATTTTAAAAATATGAATAATGTTTATAACATTAATAATAACAATATTAACAATGTTTACAAATCTTTGAGGCACTAGTATCCGGAGTATGCAAACGGTCACCCATCCAGGGGCACTCGTTAATTAGAACTGCATAACCTCCGTGACTTCATGAGCTGTTCAGCTACCGAAACTGTCTATTTCTTTACATTCCTTTTCATAGAAAAGAATAATGTAAATTTAAATAATAAACCTGTGAACGTTATAATATGTTTGCCCAAAAGCAAAATTAAATATTTTTCTTACTTGGTTATTTCAAGCATTTTAATTTTTTTATCATCATTTCAAATATTCGCAAACGTAAACGCATGCCCTTAGGGAATCCCACTGGAAAGGTCTGCAATTCGTTTCATATGTCGACAAAACCGAAAAAGATCTTAGAATAATACTTCTGACGAAATAACGCGGCCCGTGATATGTAGAAGCGTATTTTTCTACTCGCTTCGAAATATGTAGATAGACATAATAATGGCAACTCCAAAAAAATTTAAAATATTATTAGGAAACAGAAAGAATGTTCGCATGTATGAAAAATAGCTTGGGACTGTGAGCTTTCAGAGAAATTAAAACATTAAACATAGGATGAAATTAAAATAAATTCTCTCAACGAGCTAACTGGAATGTGTGATTCTCGAAATTTTGAATAATTGATTAATAATGTTCATTTTACTGAAACAAAATGTGAAATAAAAGCATCTCGTAGCATCTCGTATTAGTATTAGACATAAATTTAATAAAATGCATAATTTAGGATAGATGAAAGTCATTTCAGATCAACTTAAGTTAGCTAGAGCAACAATAACGGACGTAATGACTTGGAATATTATTTTTTCAGAATAAAATAATAAATTATTGTGCAAACACATTATATAAATAATCTATCAATTTTTGTTAAGATTTGGCAGGTACCAAAATTTACGCAGGTTGAAAAGACAACAAATCATTTACATGAGTATATTGTATGAAGTGAATACGTGATTTTTTCTTGTATTGGGGACAGAATTTTTAAATTTTTCTTCCCACATATACATTAACGATTAAATACAATATATTATGATTTAATTACGATATAATTAGGTACTGTTATATACACGTGTAAACATACCTGATGAAATATGCATACATTTCTCAGTATTCAACAATGTCATTACGTGACAGGATATACCAAAAGTATACTCATGAATACATGACTGAATTATTCAGTATAAAGCTAAACATTGTTTGAGAGAGCAAACTAATGTAACAACTAAAGGAAAGGGGTCTGAATGAAAAGGAATTTAATTACAGACTATATGCTTTTCATATAGACGTCAATTTCGGCTAATTTCAGTTGAATTCTATAATATTTGCTTATTGAGTAACTACATTCATCAAAATCATAAAACGGTGCATTTAAAATAACCGAAACAAATTATAATTAAACACACGATTAAATGGAATGTATTAAACAGAAAATGATTTAAATAATAATGTACCTACAATTAGAAAATAAAATTTTGACGTAATTATGAAAAACATTTAATTGTGTCTATTTTTTAAATAAAATTTCTACCTATCAGAGCTCGTGAACAAACGGGATTACACGACAGAACAAATTGACGAGCAGAAAAAAAAATATTTAATGACTATGAAAATGAGAGGGAGGAAATTTTTCTGCAGCAATATAAAAACTCTACAATTGTAATTTTTAAATATTGTACTGCATTTGTTTTACAAGAGCAAACAGTATTTTTATAGAAATGAGAAATACAGATACTTCGTTTTTTAATGTTCGGAAAGCTGACGTTTGGCAACGAAGATGTTTTCAGGGTGGTAATAAAGGAACGAATGGACATTTATCAATAATTCAAACACACATTTGTACTAGAGGCGTGTTCCTATATCACGCGTGAAGTAAACCTCTCTTGCTATCAGACGAGCGCATGGTAAAAGAAACGAGCTTTTGGAAACAACCTGAGCACCGATAACGATGAAGCAGTGCTCGAAGGCAGTACCTCGAGGCGGAACGCTCTCCTTTGCAGCCAGGAAAAGATGCGGGGGAAAATGGAACAAAAATGGTAGAAGCAGGAGTAAAGGAATAAGATGAAGAGAAAAAGAGATATAAAAGATGCGATGCCGCATGCAATAGAATGGAACGATAGCGGCGCGAATACTGAAAATCCGTACTTAGTAGAATGTAGACATGTAGAGTCCGGATGTGAGAGGTAATGATGGAGAATTAGAAAGGAGATTATAACTCATATGAATGTAACTAAGATTAATATGTAAATGATTACCAAAAACAGGTACAAACTGTGAAAGAGTTGTTGAAAAGAAGATGAATTTGGAAAGAGAATCCGGATTTCCAGTGGAGAATGGAAGTTTAGAAGACACCGGATAAAAATCCTGATTTATTGAAGACACTGGATAAAATTCCTGATATAGTGTGTTGTCGATATAGCCGTTCGAACATGGTAGGACAAGTGGGCGTAGCTTCCCTGATAATTTTGAAAGGGGATTCATAGATTCATTTTAAGAAACATTTTATGAAACATGTTATTTCTGTAATTATGCTAAATCCCAGATACGAAGGAAAGAATAGAACGTATAGATATATTTTAAACTATGCAGTGAAGGCAAACAAATGAGAACATTAGCCTATCGGTATATTGTTACCATATATATGTTTGAATATATATTATTGCCAAAGTATATTAAATTTGGAAAAATCCGAGTTTTACTTGGTTGTAGAAATCAACACTTTAACGTTAGTCATTATCTCGTTGGCTCGCTATTTTTCAATAATTATAAAACTTACTATACTACCTTGATAGAATGCGGCCAAGTCCAAGATGAACCCTTTTACAACCGCCGAAAAATATATTTTATTTTTTACTGATACTTTGTTGCTTGTTATTTCCTTCCGAAAAGATCGTATTTCGAGGGAAGCATGAAAAGAGTTGAACCTAAATGAGAGAACCAGTAAGGTTCTCTTACGAAGGGAATTATGGTAGGGAAATATGAAATGACAAACCTAATCAAGTTAACAATGAGTTAATTCGTAAATAAGTAAATACGAATAATTAAAATTAGGTAAAAAATATAATCATGTTAAAATCATTTATCTCTAGCGACAAAAAGCCCTCGGACCAAAGGCTCTCTGGCTTTTTGTCGCCGCTCGATCCTTTATAAAGCCCTTGGTGCTCAAATAACTATTAAAAATAAAAATAAAACTGAAAAACTTACATGTAAAATGTTATACGTAAAATAAAAATTTGAACGAAGAGGGGCGGCGCAGAAACGTTGTTACTACCTCTTTTTTAGCCTGTGTACATCTGTAGAAGTAATCATAACAAGAGTAGTTAAGTGTAAGGTGATTCAATCGAATATCGCGAGGGAGTCAATGATCCAGCAGAAGTTTGTACATGAGTGAAAATAATTAACAAGACGTTTAAAGAATGAGCTTTCATCTAACGTGTCAGTGAATATGTGTCAGTGATTTAGTGAGACTAAAAAATAGACATTAATAACAAACAAGTAAATCTAAGTTAGCTTAAATAAAATGACAAAGACAATCATCCCAGATAAAACCTGAAAATTGTGTGAACAAAGAAAAAAAAGAAGAAAGACTAAAGACCGACTGTTGATGTTGTGCCAAATATTTTCCCAAGATGGTAAATAATTATGGGAGTTAATGGTAAAAGTATTTGATGCTAAAAAAAACGAAATAATAAATTAGGCATAGTAAATAAAGATTATACATGAACAGACAAAAATAAATAATCCATTGATTAAAGCGTGGAATATTGGCAAGAAGTCAGTGGACATCAGAGAAATGAATGGTGAGAAGCCAGCCACGAAAAAAGGATAAACAGAAGCCAACAAAATGGAGCGAAAATAATATTCGAGATGAGAAGAAAAGCTTACCTTCACGCAGTATTAAACAAGTTATAATAAAATGCATATTATGGAATCATCAGCGGATATGAGTGAAGAGACTAACGTGGGGTGATAAACAATGTGATAAACATAATTGTAAAGTCACGGTCCTGTCCAAAAAACAGTCGCACTAACAATCAATTTATGCCGAAAGGAACTGGGACGAAGACTAAAATCTACGACCGAAGATGATCTAAAAATGAACAGAAGAAAGGACACTGGGCGTTTCATAGGATATATCTGAAGTATAAAGAAGAGACAAATCATAAAATGCTAAGGTTTAGCTCTAGCGATTTAGAGTCAGTAAAATAGCAAATGAAATTAGGCTAAGAGCGAATAGGAAGCCGACACACTGCCGAGAAAGCTCTGACAAAAGGTGGAAGAAGAGACAAGGCGAAACGTCATGACTGGATAGTCTTTACTAATCAGGATAATCAGAAAGGAAGCGATGAAGTTTATTATCCACTATGACAAATGTCTCCCAGCATTACCGAGGAAATACCAGAAACAAAACGAATGAGAGTCAACCCGCAAGAAAGTAGAATGTAAGCGAGATAGAGTGGACAAGAAGGAGCAAAAATAATATTTGGGGTCAGAACGAAAGCTAAAATCTACGCAGCATTAAATAAATTACCAAAAAAAGTCATATGACGAAATGGTGAGCGGATATCAACGGGTCACAGCCTGGCTGGGCGTGGCGGCGATGTTTTCTGGGTTAATGGTATGGGGTCACGAAGCAGATCACGTACAGGAGCTACCCCCCCAAACGTACAACACAGTTGTATGGACTGTTTAGGAGCTGCAGCGAATCCCAGTCAGCGGAAGGAGCGCGCGAGACGAGTCCGAAGGCTAAGACCCAGCGCCGCGGCGGAGGCGGCCCTGACAAAAGGCGGGGGGCGGGCGAGGCGAGGGGGCGGGGCCGCGGCCGGCCGGGCCGGCGAGGGCGTCGATGGCCAGGCGGGGGCGGGGCGGAGGAGGGGGCCGGGGGAGGGGGCTGGCCGGCGCCCAAGGGTCCGACGGCCGGGCGGCGCCCCCGTGATATACGGAACAAGCGGCCGCGGCCACCCCCGTCCCCATTCGTTATATTTATTATGCATGTATTCCACATGAAACATCACCACTACTTTCAGACTTGCTCCACTTTTTTGGCGGGGCGCGGGCGAAGGGATGAATATTATTTCCACAGCGATATACTATATTTTTTGTCTTATGAAAATGAATTACCATTGGGGGATGACCTCTTCTGTAACTAGACTGGACTCTTGATAAAAGTTTCAGATCCGAGAACGCCGAGCGGAGGAGCCGGCCAGGGCGGGAGCGAGAGCGGGCGAGCGAACAAGCAGGCGGTGGTGTTCAGGGGCGGGCGAGCGGGCGGGCGAGCGGGCGGGCGGGCGGGCGGCACCACCGCGCGCGAGCCGAGGACAACAAACCGCTGGAACTGCGTCATTGCAGAAAATGAAGTTAATATAAACTGCTAATTGCACTGCGACCCGTTATGAAGCTGCGAGAAAATTAATCATTGATTTAATGACCTGGGAGCGCCGAGGTTGACCCGCGAGGGCCCCGCGCGTTCCGCCCGCTCGATGGCGCGCGCGTTAAAAACTTTTGCGGGGCGCGACTCGCTTCATTTTTTATGATGAGCGCAACTTGGGTGGCGAAGAAAGAGCGTGGGGGGGGGTTGCGGCGGTGGCGGCGTGGCCACTGTGGCTGAGAGGGAGGTGGGGGTGGTTGGTGGTAGTGGCAACTGTGGCTAAGGAAGAGAGGTGGGGCGACAACGGTGGAGGTGACGAAAGGTATATGTGTAGCAGGCGACACTGGTGGAGGTAACAGATGGATGAAGTGGGTGTTCATGATTCTGGAACTGTATATGGTTGAAATAATAATGAACAATGCTTATGAGTATGGCTGTGACGGGGTTAAGAGGGTGGGGCCACGGAAAAGATCACATCCAGTAGCCTCATTTCCATACATAAAACAGTGGTGATAAGTTGTCTTAGACGGACGGATCCGGAATAATTCTGGGTGAGGTCTTAAGCTACAAGATTTCCCTCACTAATTTCAACCAATCGTTCATTACGTTTAAAACGAACTTTGTTTAAATTACATAGGAGAAATTTCAAAAATTATTTCCCATTCAAATAAAATGTTTTAAAATCAGTCCTTAATATGTCTTTTGCTTGTATTCCTACTTGAAAATTTTCAGAAATAACAGCAAACGAAATTTTATCTAAAAAAATATATTTAAAAATCATTATAATTTCTTAATTACACCATAACTCTGCGATTCTTTTAGAGTCTAAATCCCGGTTTTGTGCTGTAGCCTATTAAGCCTAATAATAAATCCTACGTTGATCGTTATTTACGACTGCCGATGGTAGTGAGCAGTTCCGGTATCAGCGTCGGGGTGAGCGTGGCAGCTGGCCTGGCTGCGCTGCCCGCGGGGGACGGGAGCGTGTGCGTGGCGTGGAGGGCTGGCGCTGGGCGGGGCGGGGCGAGGCGAGTGGACCCTCCGCGCCCAGCCCCGCCTCGCGGCGCCGCACCGCGCCGCGCCACGCCGTCCGTCGCTTGTTGGCGTGCTGCCGGTTGCCGGGCGCCTGGCATCAGGCGCCGCCTACGCCGCCGCCGCCGCCGCATGGGTGCGAGAGAGTGGCTGGTGGCAGCGGCGGGAGATGGCTCCACAGTGGGTCAAATGAACGCTTTTAATGTTTCTTGGAGCTACAGTTACTTTGGTCATTCATCTAGAAAGTGTTGTGGATGTGATATCCTGAGAGGTGGCGGTGTATCTCTGTGTGTGGACCGTGATATTGGCGCCGATCTACATATCGTCTTCCAGGTTTCTCCTACAAGTATCTCCCCCACAGGGGCACCGCCCCAACCAGGTTTAGCTCTAAGATTCCTATTGGACTCTCAACATGTGTGGTAGTGCATTACGTATAAGTGTGTGTGTGGAAAGGGAGAGAAGCGGACAAGGACGAGGAAGAAAAGATCGCGTGCGTTTCGTGGCCTATTTAAAAGGGTACTATTCCGACTTTCGCCTGGTATGGATCGGAGAAACCACGGCTGGGAGTGAGATGAAATTTGACGTAAGTATGTATGTATCAATGGCCACGTCGTGACTCGATCCCAGGGATCTCTTATTCAACGACGCAGAAGAAGCAACGGCAATGGTGCCAGAGCCATCGCCGTCGGTCTCATTATCAGAACCTCAACTCTAAGCGACGCGACGCCTGATGTTCAGAATTTGCAAGTGCCTTTCCAGCTCTAGTTTGTGGGTAGCATAGCATAATTGCAATAACCCTGACCCCTGTCCCCGACTAAGTTTCAGATCTCTCTCAGCGTACTTCGTGATAGGTCGTATACGTAATTTTACATATATTAAACATCAGTTTGACAGCACTGGGGCAAATGATGAATGTATTTTACATATCATTTCTGATGTTTTTACCAGATTCTATTTTTATGATTGGTGCTCACTCCAGCTGGGATTATTGCCGGAAATGCTGAAATGACAACAGCGTAAAGAGCGTGTATCCTAAAAGTCAATTTCAACTGCGGAAATACTTTGACAAATGTTAATATTTGTAAATAACAATAAAATAAATGTGTAATCATAACCATTTTAATGTGTATGCATATAGAAGTAAATTTTAGAATACTTATAGTTAAAATCTATTATATGCAGTATATATATATATATATATATATATATATATATATATATATATATATATATATTGTGACGTACCTGGTGATGCCGGGTATTTTACTGCAATATAACACTAAAGGAGGGTATCTTTTCCGTGAATGGGTCCCTGGATAAGTTGGTATAATATTGGGAAAGTTAATCAAAAATAGAAATACAATCATGAACAAGATTTATTTGCAAATCAAATTTGTTAATTACATGATCTGACAACCTTTATACACTCTGCCTTGGTACCAAGATTAGGTGTAATATGCATTTATCATACCTTCGGGGCCCCGACCAAATACCTTCGATGATCGTAGAACAGCTCGTATCGACAGGGTTGCCGACCTCTACAGCAGCTGTGGGCTGTCGGCGGCTGATGGCGTGGCGGTCGTCCTGGGCTGGTGACCTTGTGACTCCTCCCAGACTCGGATCTTGATACCACGGCGTTGCACCTCTCTCGAATCCCCTTCCGTCGATGGATTCAATTACTCAACCCGCGCCTATCACGCGTGCTGGTCCCAGTTCCGTACCACACAGTTTCGGTAAGGTTTCCACTACACTAATTACTACAAGCGCGATCGATTGTTCTATCAACACGAATCTTTTATTCTAATGATAATCTCATTGTCTACTTCACGTATTTACTGCTTCACAATTACTATTGCTTTACGAACACATCGCATGTTCCCTTTTGTCCATCCGCTAGCGGCGAGCTTTTCGCCACACGTCCGAACTCTTCGCCGCTCCGCTAACGTCTGTCTTCTTCGCAATTCTCCTAACGACTGCCCGCACGTGCTCGCTGCCCAGTTTGTAACTGACATTCTCACGCTGGCCTCCCGGCGGTGGCACCGGTGGCGGTAGCGACCGTTGCTCGCTCCCGTCGTTGTTCGCAGCGCTTGGCGTACGTACCGCGCAGTCCAAAATATATATTGATTACTTACACTAATGTTTTAATTAGTGTAAGGGAACACATTCTGTGTTTCAATATATATATATATATATATATATATATTATACCCTTCGTCAAGAAACTATTTATTAATAATTAAAACATAATTAATAAATTTTATTTTCCTTTAGTTGTTTAATCATTGATATATATATATATATATATATATATATATATATATATATATATATATTTGGAATTTATTAAAGATAATTTTTCCTTTTTTGTAAGAAAAAAAGGAAAAATTAGTAGTAATAGTATTAGTTTATAATAGTTTTATTGGAAGTAATATGAAAATATTATAGTTAATTTATTGAAATAGTTGTGATCGAATGATTTGGCTGGTTGTTTATTTTCTATGAATAAAATAAATGTGTAATAAAAAATGTAACATGTTTTCATGAAATGTTTTCAATGCTGCTTGCACATTTTTCCTTCTCTTTATTTTATTCATAGAAAATGAAGATGTTTTCCGTTTTAGAGTTAACCCATTTCTTGTAGGATCTTCAAGAAATGCAACTTTTTTCAAAATTGAATTTGACATGCCCATTATAGCACTATTTTGCAACATACAAACTTGCAATTATTCTTAATAGCTTCAATTCACATACTCATTGACTGAGCAAAGCAACGTCCTGTTTTCATTCAACCGTCCGACATTTATACGTATGTTAGTTTCGCAATGACAATCAAACGCGTGATTCAATTTTTCAAAAAATTAGCATGTATGTGCCTTAAAGTCGTTTAAAATGATACAAGTATAAAGATAATTTTTTGAGTCCGTTGAAGATGGTGACCGCTTTAGTGGCTATGTTCGATTTGAATACGTATTTGAGACTGACTGATCAGCAGCTACTGATCTTAATGTAAGATAGTACTCAATAAAGTGAATTCTATACTTGAATTAAATTAAAATGAAAATAAGTAAGGCTGTCTAAAAATAATACATGACACACGTGGTAAAAGTTATTTTACGGTACTCGTAAGTTTACGCCAAGTCATCGTATCGACCTCGTGATGCAACCTTTCCTACTCGCAAAATAAAATGTCACTTTTACCACTACTATTTTCTCTCCGATTTGAACACATAATTTTTTTCATTCCTTTAAAAGTTCACGATGTTTTCGGACTCTATCGGTGCTTGTTTTTGAGAAAGCTGTCCGGGAGCTTTGCTCAGTCAATGAGTATGTGAATTGAAGCTATTAAGAATAATTGCAAGTTTGTATGTTGCAAAATAGTACTATAATGGGCATGTCAAATTCAATTTTGAAAAAAGTTGCATTTCTTGAAGATCCTACAGGAAATGGGTTAACTCTAAAACGGGAAACATTTTCATTTTCTATGAATAAAATAAAGAGAAAGAATAACGTGCCAGCAGCAATGAAAATATTTCATGAAAACATGAAACATATTTAGCTGTTATTTTATTGTTATTTACAATCTGGGAACCTTGCTTTTGGCCCAGTGTGCGCCGCATTGCTCGCACGCTTCTCAGAGAGAGTGCGAGGGTGCTGGTGCGAAGGCTGAACCCGTCCGAGGGAATATCCTCACAACTGGAAGCAAACGCGAACATATTAAAAGCAATGGGGAATCCTTTTTCGCCTTCGAACTTTCGTAGACGTATAATGGAGCAGCGGATGACGAACCATTTTTAGATTGTTGAATGAAGGTTCGAAGTGCACTGATTGTAAACAAGAATGTGTATTTTTTCTCTAAAAGATTTATTGAATACTCTTGATTGTTATAAAAAATAAAGTGACAACAAAATGAACATAAAAGGTTAAGAAAAAGTCAGCCTCTACTCAACTACTTATACATACTAAAATTAATACAGAAACTTCTTAGACATAAAATAAATTAATTTATTATGTAATTTTTGGTAACAATTAATGTGACACTACTAGATGAACTGCAAAATCACATTGCAGCTAAAACATGAACAAATTAGAGAATTCACTGAAAGAAAATTACTCATTCTTAAACAACATGGTAAGAGAGCGACTTTCCCTTAAAGTGAACAAGGACTACATGTAGTTTTCTTTGAGGGTATTGTTCGATTTGTTCATGTTTTACCTGCAATATTATTTTGAACTTTAAGTAATGTATATACACATATACACTAGCTGAACCCGTTATTCGCTCGGTATTATGCGTCAGTTATTATTAGAATATTGCTAAATGTTGAGATTAAATTGCACACAAAATCAAATAGTTCCTTCAATATTATGGTGAAAGTTCTTTTTCTTTTTCTCTCAGTTTAATTTTGCATCCATTTCGGGTTTCTGCACTTTTTTGACCATATATTCTATAGGATTGGATCACCCACTGGAACTAAATCTCCAAAAATCTAATAGAAGTTTCAAAAAAATATTAATACTGTAGATTACAGATTTAAAAACAATTCGAGCTCCACCTGGTCCCGTTGCCCCCTTCATTTCCCATGACCCTCACCTTACCCTCGTCATTTATCCAACTGTACCCACACATCCCACCCAAAACTCGCATCTCTACAAAAATTACCTCCAAACTTATGTTCCTTTGAATGTATGTACTTGGCGCGACAGACCGTGAACGGCCTCATGCCTACCGGCAACGTCCCTGCCTCTTGGCCATGGGTTAAGGCGCTACGTGTGGTTAGTACATAAACATCCCCACGCCGTATTCCGGTCTTTTCAACCTGAGAAGTGAATTTTCTCATCGTCACACAGCAACATATACTGGAATATTGCAAGGAAAACGCTCACTATAGTCTTGGCTCGACCGAAAATCGAACTCGGAGCCGCGTAGTGGAAAGCGAGCACGCTGACCGCGAGCGTGATGTGTGATGTGCCTTTGGGGATAAGAAAATCTAGTTTTAAGAGACCAGGAATCATTGTTTCCGAGTTATGCGCGCTTTTAATATGTATTGCAGTAGTTACGATTTTTACATGTCAGAATCTGTAAACGTATGTTTGTTTTGTAGTGAAACTGTTTGATGCAGAACAGGGGAGTAGGGGAAGGTTGCCGAATTTAGACCGGTATCTTAATTGTACCGCACACGTAAAGAGCAGCGCTTAAGACTATTTCCTTCCTACGAGTTGGCTCTAATGCTCGTGGATGCTCTAATTGGATCGTTAGTCAATTATCAGTGAATAGCGACCATTTTAACTAGCAGAATTAGTATTAGAGTGTTTTCGTAGTGAGTCTTTATTATTTTTATGCTCCACATTGTAAGGCCTTGTGTGCAAAGGGAGAAAGTAGTTACAAGTTTTATGCTACATGTTTCAAATCAACTTCATTAGCTTCTAAATATGTATAGCAAGACTAATGTTGACCCTTAGAAGTAGTTGTGTTGCGTTATCAGTTTTTAATATTTAGCCGAGTTGCCGAAATTGGACCACAGAAGGTGACACTGAATGGACCGATCCATATTTTTTTTCTCACGTCAATACGAGTAGAAATCAATGAAATGGAATGTTTGTAAATAGAACATGATGCTGTGAGCCATCTGATGCCCTGACAGTTGAAGATTTGCAGCTCACGCAAACCTAGTTCTAGTAACATTAGCTAAAATATTAGTGAATAAATCCTCTTCAAACGATCTTATCTAAAATCACAAGAGGCAATGGAACTGGACTGTTTTAGCAAGCCGTTTTAAATACGCTAGTAATTCGGCGCCGTGTTATAGTATATTTATCTCTGTGAAACTCAGATAGATTGGTCGCTCTTACCTATTTCACAGAGCATACACTGTAGACACATAGAGTGTGTCTGTTCACATAGTGCCAGGGCATCGCTTATCACTTATCACTTGTCGCCAGGCGCAAAAATTGTTCTGAAGTGGTGGACATAATGTAATGTTTCATCTATGTATACTGACAATCAAATATCATTGAAACTTTTATGTAAAAGTTTCAATGATATTTGATTGTCAGTATACAATACAATAGCAATAGCAATCATACATTATTTTATGCATTATTATTGCATACATTAATCATGCATTATTTTTGAATTTTGTTAAAATGTAAGTTTTGTGCCTAAATTAATCCCATTACTTAATAGTGTTTTTTTTTTCAAATTACTTCGTTAAAAGAGAAACTTCGAACTTGTGTGCGACGATTAAAGAAATTTCAGTATTTTTTCAGTACATTGGATTAAAACAAGTAATTGTCAGCAGGAAAGTGTACGAAACTGAAAATATATATTTTGGAAAAAATTGGCTTGGTTGGTCCAGCGACGTTGTGGGGCTGGCAAGATTGAAGATGTGTGGAGGGATTCACATGGCAGAAAGAACCTGTTGCGACGCTTCTTCCCTGAACGGGCGATCAATCTTCACTAGAAAGATCCATCAACTTGTCAAGTTCTTTCAATGTTTCAATGTTATCTAAACGCGTCTGCTGAAACTCAAATGTGCGGGAATTAGGTTAACCGCCTTGCTTATTTCAATAATAAACGAGTTAAAAAGATATGTCTTGAATACATTACCTATTTGTTTTGGGGTGAGCTCCTGATGATTTTAAATGTCCGTATTCACTCATTTGAAATGCTATAGACTATATGTCTTCACAGACGATGCTGACAAGATCTGTGTTGGACAGACCGTACGATGCTGACATACTGTGTTGGACAGCATCCCCGAAAGCAACAAGGAAAAATGTTGAAGATTTGTGTCAGTTCAGAATAGATGAAGACAAACGATATATTTGAGAAGATACATTTTGTTCTGGTAATCATTATATTAATAACAACCTCACAAAAATGTATTTTTTCATATTCAATGCTTAAAAATAACTGCTGAAAACAAATTGTTATAGTGGAATTTATCTCAATTAATAGAAATAAAATATCATTCATTTGCCTGTATTAAACTTATTCAATGCCACTTCACATATCTTTTTACTCAGATTTTATTTTCGAGTTTGCGCTCTTTTTGAAAATTACATATATAGTTCACAACAAATGTGTGTCTGTTGCATTATGGTGTGTGTGTGAGTGTGTGTGTGTGTGTATTGCACCTTAAGTCACTAGAACGTGTATTACACTTTGGGGTTGAAATCCATTAGAACTGTCTAGGCAGTCCGTCATCGCATTACGTCCGCCCATTCCTCACCATCAAATCTCTCCCGCTGGCGCCCTCCCTCACCCAGTGTTCGCTGTCCCTGGGGGACCCTGGACTCCCCTCCTACCCCCGTTGTCCCGCGCTGACCCACCCTTACCAACCCACCTCGCGTCCCCCGTGCCACCCCGCGACTCCCCGCATCTCCCTGCGCTCCCCATCCCGCGCCTCCCGCCTCACATTGCACCACTCCTTGCCACCTCGCACCACACTGCGCCAACCAAACCACTGCATCCCGCGCCCCCCTCCCCGCGCCACTCCCCGCGCCATCACGTGACGACCTGAGTCACCACGCGCCACATTGCACCACCCCGCACCGTCACACACCACATTTCGACACCCCGCGACCCCAATGCCACACCCCGAGACCCTGCACCACACTGCGCCACTCCTCGCCACCATTAACTACACTGTCCCATCCCGCGCTACCTCGTGCCACCCCGCTCCACCCCGTGCCTCCCCACTTCACCCACGCCACCCCGCGCCACGCCGCTCCACGCCGCTCCACGCTGCCCCACCCCGCGCCACCCTGCTCCACCCCGCGCCACGCCGTTCCACCCCGTTCCACCCCTCTCCACCCCGCTCCACCCCACTTCACCCCGCGCCACCTCTCTCCACCCCGCTCCACGCCGCTCCACGCCGCTCCACCCCGCGCTACCCCGCTCCACCCCGCACCACCCCGTGCACCCCGCGCCACCCCGCCCCACCCCGCTCCACCCCACGCCCACCCTCTCCACCCCGTGCCGCCACGCTCCATCCCGTACCACCCCGCACCAACCCGCTCCCCCACGTACCACCTCGCTCCACTCTGCTCCAGCCCCGCTCCGCCAGACGCCACATCCCTCCACCCCAAGTGACCGCCCCCCCTGCACCCCCGCAGCGCCGCGCCGTGTCGGCAGGCGAAGACGCTTCGGGGCACGACGTCTCCCTCAATGCGAGGCGGTCACACAGACAATGGCGCCGCGGCCCGCGGTGATCCCGGGGCCCTTGCGCGGATAATGGACTCCGTACACGCGGCCGCCGTGTAGCGGCTCACAGCGCCCGCTCCCTCAACGAGTAAGCACGAGCCCGCATAATAGCGGAACAAGGTTGTAACGCGCGGCCTGCGGGCTCCACGGCCCCCTGGAGACGAACCCTGGCAATGGAAGACGCGCCGGCCGCAAACGGAAAACTTTTGATGCGGAGCCGAGGATATTTTAATGTATGATGTAATGTATGTATCATCACACATTACTACAATTGCAAAATTATGGGGAGAAGGCAAAAAACAGATATTGGAAAATTGTCTTTCGTTTACCGGCCAATAAAAAACAGGAACGAATTACCTGCAGTACTGCTAAGAGTACTCAGAGTGTGGGAAAATTCAAAAATAATTTAAAAAACATAAGTTAAAAAATACTAACAATTGTACATATGTTTGACTAGAGCATTAAAATTTTGTATTCGTTTAGTATTAGTCATAATATATAAAAAAATGGGTTTTACTTAATTTAACGTATAACTTGCATGTAATTTAAATGAATTACTTGATGTACTTATGGAGAGCTGTCACCGAGATCTTTCCCAAAACAGTTAAATATTATTATTATTATTATTATTATTATTATTATTATTATTATTATTATATTATGGGCGCAACTCAATGGGAGGTGAAAAGGTTATGTATATTTCCGGAACGATTGTGTTAGTTGTTGATGCAAAAGGTCACGCGTCGACCTTTAATGATTATTGATTGATAATCAGCAATTAGGATTCATGTAGTGATCAATCTTGTGTTAACCTCAGAAAGAATGTGATTTCAAAATAGAATTAGAAATACACTAGGGTACCGGTGCGAGAACTCTCGCATGTCGAAGCCCACTCCCCTCCATATCCTTCCATTACCATATAAAGAGGGAAGGTTGTTAAAGAAAAAATGTTTATTTTTTAAAAAACTGTAACGGTAGCTTACAATGTATTTTCAAAATATCAAATAAATATAAAAACAATGCATTTGATGTTTGAAACTAATTTTCAATCAAGGTGTATTCAGTATTATTACCAGATGTTCTTGGAATAAATCATGACACTTCCTTAAAAACATTTGATGATGCATTCTTCCTTGACAGGTTTTTTGCTTTCGTTGAAAGTAAAAAAAATTAGAAAACATTTTTACTCTTGAGGAAGCTACGTAAAGTAGTCCGTGCGACAATACAAGAAAGGGAAGTACAACCCTCCTCTTTGGAATATTATTTAACTTTATTACGGAACAGATAGGTAACACCCGTGTAATTCAATCACAAAGAATATAAAGTAATTACTTTAATTTCATATACAGTTGCAGATTCTGCACGTCTCTAAAAAGTGGGGTATCGAGAAGCGCCGGACCAGCAAAATATAAAAAAAATATCCAAGAAGATATCATCATGTAGATTACGGCGTGTGAAACGTGTCTTTGAGGTATTTGGCTTCAAAATTCCAAGTTTTAAGGTTCGAGAACTGTTCTATTAGAAGTTATTTGATTACATAAATTTTAACAATGCTGCTCGAGTGTTGCATGTTGCACTTGTCATGAAGATTTAGATGCGATTTTTGAAACATATCTTTCATACTTTTTATATCAAAGTGCAATTTTTCACCTGTCCGTGAAATTCTCTTTCTTTAGAGACCTCATTAATAAAGATTGGTTGCGTGTGAGAGCTATAAAACTGATTTATGTAACTGAAATAATATAGGAGACGATTATCACTTGACAATCGGATTATGGGGAAAAGAACGTTCAAGAAAATGTTAGAATGAACATGGCAATTGAGGGCAAGTGAGTACCATCTTGCTTAACATGGAATTTTCACTTTTAACTCTTTCATTATCATATTTGAATGTGAAAGGTTATTGAGGCAAATGTTCAACTGCCAATATATGTTATACGAAGAACAAAAAGCTAGTACTTAATGTTAATCCGAAGTGGAAGTTGAAATAAATATATTAATTTAAAAAAATATATATCTAAATTTGCACTGCAGAATTGTAAATCACCTGCAAAACATTAACTTGCATTAAATTCTTCCTACTTAAAACGATGTGACGAAAATATTCTAGGCAAAACAAACGATGCCCATGCGTAATCTGTTTTTGACAACGAAAATATTTCATTACTTTTCGTGGGGAAATTATATGAAATTAAGGAAAAAATAAGTGGAATAGAAAGGTACCAAAATTCATTAAAATTCACCTTGCGTCTATGGTTACGCCGTACATTGCTCTTACAGTTTTCTCGCACTCACTTGCATATCTATTTTCATACTACGATATTTTACATAATGAAACACGAGGTTTTAAAATGGATCGTGAAAGCGATACTTTTAAAATAAATAGAAATATTGTAACAGTTGTTGTGTTTTCAGTTAATTACTTTGTTTTTATACTTTTCCATTTTGGTTTTGCGAATTTTTCCTCGCTGTATACATGAACCTTTGTGGAATAATCGCTTGAAATGAGAAAACATTTTTATTTCTTTGTTGATTCGTTCGCTTCTAGTTTTTTTCAAACTGGTATCTCGTCTGGGAAAGTGTTTCCATGCGTCATGAAATTTTATATTTCCTAACTAGATGTTTTTAAAACTACTTCATAATTCCCCAATTATCATCTCAATCATTGCGTCAAAACTGGGTCCTACTGTTTTGTGACCTGTGGTTGTAACTCATACTGAAATATGTCGGAAAACTATTATCTTGATTATGAATTATACTGTAACAACATAATTATGTTTTATTATATTAAATTATTTTTAAGTGAAATTTGGTTATTATATTTTTCTAGGTGATAATTATATAATCGTAAATAGCCAAGTCATTCTACAATTAGTTCAGTATCACTCAGTACCTCTCTTCCTTCAGTACCTCTCTTAAAATTCACTCCACGTTAATCCTACTTTGAAAAACTATTACTTATAATAGAGAAAACTTTAAAATAAAAAAAACAAAGTAGTTTAGTATTAAATAAATTAAATGTTGTTCCACCATTTACTATAATGAATTTTTATATTGGGAGATCGATATCGTACCGTCATTTTTGTCGTCTTACATCCAGTTTAACATAAAATCACAAACTAAAAGTCAACTATTTAAATAATTTTACATATTGATTTTTTAATAATTCATAGCCTCTGCTGTTCGATAAATATTTAACAGAAACAATTTTGATTCATGTATTATAGTAATTCGTATTTTAAAAACATTTATGAATAAATAAAACAAAGAGAATAATCAATTTACGTCCGGTGATAAGATGGCGCTCACCAGTTCGTTTTACTTTCACGGTCTACTCGTGCGGAATACGAGCTTTCACTCTCCAACCTTCGACCTCTGCAATGCAGATGGAATTTCATCTGTTTCTGAGAAGAGCGAAAACAAAAATCTTTATCATTCCTCACTCCTGATGGTGACACGATATCAGAAACGAAAGGGGTTCAAAGTATTGTTGACCGCACAGAAAAAAAATCCACTGCGCACGTGATTCAAATTTGATTGGCAGATGTGCCTTCTTCATTACTATCGGTTGTGGCTGGGAAGTCAGTTTCCACGCTTCAACATTTGTCGCCAAATGGTCGTGACAGTTGAAGCTTGCTGAAATCAAATGCGTCACATACGGTTTGGGAGTCAATAGCACGAGTTATTTTCTAGTATTTTGATTTATTATAGTCGCATCAACCGAAGGTTCTTAGCGACTCTTCAATATTCTACATTTTTGATAATTGATTCAACATTTGATAAATATTCAGTAAAGTGATTAAAATAGCAGTGAGAATATTTTAATAATTCATAACTTGGCACCCAATCTTGGTTAGTATGATAATATGTACAAGAATTAATTTATGTTTTATTAAAGATATTATTATTCTGTCAAAATCTTATGGTTGGTAGTTAGAATGATTGCTTCGAATTGTTGCTGTGGTGGTAAGTGTTCTTTCTTCTTGAAACTTAGGGTAGAAGTTCTCTATATGCGACACAGTTCAATCTTACATAAGTACGAGTATTTTCTCTAGTCGTCGCTTGGAATGTGCTTCATTTCCGGTGAAAGTTTCTCTGATGAACCGGGCAGCGCCGTTTTCCAATTGAAACATTTTACTGGCTTAACATAGAACCTGTAAGCTTCAAGGTATCGATCCTAGTAAGTTATTTATTAATTTGGAATTCTGAAAGAGAGATTTATTTGATAGAAAAAAGATACTCAAACAAGTATATTTTGAAAAACTATTTCAAGAAAATTGCAATGGTTTTTTAATATTTTTTCTTCTCGCATTTATGAATTATTTTTAAAAATTATTATAAAAAGACGTTACTGCATTACACATTACACAAGATATAAATAAGTCTAACGTTATGTAATATTAGTTATTCTGGTGTTTGTACTAATGCGGTATTAAATAGTAATTAAATAAGAAAAAGTGATTGCGTTTTCACTTATACTACATATATTTATTTAGTTGATATGTAATTTCCACAACAAGAATAAAAAATATTTTATTAACAATTACGTTACAAAATTGGCAAAATTTTTTTAAAAGAACCCTTCGTTGGCTCTGGTCAACTTCGTGTACTCCTTTCCAGATAAAAAAGCGTCTGTTAACAGAACTACTTCACAGTGCAATTTGCTTGGAAAAATTGATAATTAAGGAAATTTTAAAATAAAAGAAATCAAGTCCGCATTTTATTTGGTAAAAACCGTGTTGTTTCTACTTTATTAATCCAAGAGTTTAATTTCACCCCGTAATATTTGACGTGTTACTCTCACGGGTTAAATATTTCTATAATATGTAACTTCATTTATCTTAATTACTTCAGTTTTCTATAAACTCAAGTCATTAAACATGTCCAGTCTATATATAACAAGGTGCGTCCATTAATATCTATTAATAATTTCCGCAAAACATTACTAATAAAAATAAGTTGAAAATAGTTTGAAATATGGATGTTCGAGATTTAAGCGTTCTCCAAATTGAAATGTATGCTAGATATATCTCAAATCAGGGAACTCATAACACAGAAGACCATCGTTCTCAAATGATTCATGCGGTACGCAGCATTCGAAAAATTACCGCCGTTGTGCAAAGCGCGCGTTTCAGAGAAACCACAAAATGCGGCGCAGTCGACCGCAGTCACACAGGTTTTCATTAAAAAGCAAAAGCGACGCGCCTCGCGGCGATATTAGTATTCGCGCGCGAACATGATGCGTAATGATCAACAAAACGAATCTTGCCAGCGAACGGCCCTCGAGGCGACATGGCGCAACCCAGCGCTGTTGCCGCTTGGGAAGGCGTAGTTGCGGCATTCGTTCCTGACGCTGATCGAAAAGGTTCAAGGTTTGAGTCCCGACGGCGGGCATGCTTTGCGACACTGGCTGCGACATCCATTACCAATGCAGCGTCGCTGATTGGGAGGCTCTAAGATCGAGTCTGGCGGTAACATGCTTTTCGACAACATCCGTTGCAACATCTACACTTGTTGCCACTTCAGAGTTACTGACCGTGTAGTCCTAGGATTCGAGTGTTGCGATAGCGTGCTTTTCGACAACATCCGTTGCAACTGCTACATTTGCTGCCATTGCAGCGTCGCTGACCGTGTGGCTCACGGGTTCGAGTCTCGACGGTGGCAAGGTTTTCGACACTAGCTACATTGTTAGATCCAATTCTGCCGCGAAGCAGTGAAGAATTGTTCAGTTTGGTAGTTTTCCGTGTTTTTTTCGATCCGTAACAGCTGAATGACGGACATCATACGGGCTACGTACCTCTCGCGACCTTCCCTTCTTTATCCTTGTAATTTCCTCTCTTCCTACACACACACACACACACACACACACACACACACACACACACACACACATACAACAACATAGTGTTTTCTTGAGTCCTGCCGTTTACATTCACCCGAAATCATTTGGCTATCTGAAGGTTGTTTGAAGTCCATCTGAAAGAAAAATTGAATATCAAGACCGGAAATGAAACTGTAGAATTATGAGAATATTCGGATGATTTCGGGTGTATTTCGCATGAAACAAGTCGGCCAATTTTGTTTCCTCTCTCGTCAGGCAGTGAATGAATATTGCACTATGTGACCGTAGCATACCACTCACACGGACTACACCACCACACTTGACACTTGTCAGGAATTCAGGGCTTGTCTCGACGGGGTGATGCTTTCCTAGGGGAGATACCTCGACCAGAAAACCCGCAAGCCGACTTATAAGTCTGCTCCAAATATCATGTTCCACCACCACCTCCTTGCTTCATAACATGCACTATACACTTACGGGACTTATTAACAAAATAGTTACGCGCCCGTACTCACTACATACTCACTCGATGTACAGGGCGGGTCCAGAGGACGTTACAAAATCTGCAAGTGCAGAGTGAACTGGGATATGTAAAATAAAATAGAAATATTTCACATTAAATAATGAGGCTCAGACATCATGTAAAAGTATGTCATCAGCGCGTGTACATTTTCATTATAATGTAAATACGCTGACAGGGGTTATGAGAAACGAAAGAAGATTAAATTAGAACGAAACTTCAAAGCACAGAAAGCTATCATCGGTGAAGTTTGACACTTTGATTATAGATGGTTGTCATACGATTCGAATATCTATTTTAAGTATATTCTGAGTATTCCTCTTTTGGCTTTACCACTATAATTTCAAAAATGTTATTCGTTTTGTCTTGGGTCAGTTGAATCTTAATTCAATTGTGCGAAAATATCTGAAGACGTGGGCGGAGAATGTAGGATAGGTTAACGCAAAAAGAGGAAATGTTAGAAGAAAAGATGTTGAGGATGAGACGCAAGGAGAAAATGCACCAATATCAGGTACGTTACGGTGAGAGTAGAATTACTGCGTTTCTACAAAAATCTATCAAACTTCGTGTACGTTTCAAAACTGATTTTTTTTCAGATTTGACTGAGATGAACTGGATTTAATGTATCAAATTATAATAATTTAAAGGTTTTATATTTTTAATATCTCTACAACATATTTCTGATATTAGATGATAATTCTGTATTCCAGAATCTTAATTTCCATTTAAATGAACCTGCTTTCAAAATGTAGCCATGAGATAGCTCATGTTGATTTATAGTTGATCGACCTCATTTCACATCGTTTTCAAGGTACTATATAGTATGATATGTACAATATTATGTTTTTTATTATAATTTTTCTCCTTCACACAAAACGCGTGCTCAAGTAATTTGGATAAAGTTTCTAAACGATAAATAGAAACGATGGGTGAGCAGAAATTTTAAAAGCGGAATTTAACGGTAATGGTGCATCAATAAATGAAATAAAATTAAAAGTTTAAATTTATGAAAAAATGGAACGGTAAAAGAAGTGCACTCTAAAGTCCGTCTTTTATCTCCCACAATTTCCACGCGCTTCATCCGGGAGTCGAATTCGAATTACGACAGGTGGGAGGCAGGCACATTACCTGCCAGTGCATACGCCACGTCGAAACCACTCATACAGCACACCTGTCAAAACCAAATATTCCCCACATCCTCCCCGCAGCTACGAAAATTCTCAGTGCCGCCTGGGTCAGAAAGGCTAGAACCATAAAACGAGATTTTTTTAGAAACGAAATTAATTACATTACAGCGACAATACCCCACGAATCGACCTTGCTACCTGGGGTTTAAACCAGACACAATAGTCATCTTCCCAGTCTACGAGCATAATTTTTTTTTTTGAGAACCGACAACAGGGAATTACTGCTCTCCGCCATCACTTTATATGCGCGTCGATATTCAACCATTTCCGGGCACGGAATAAACAACACTAAAAGCGCGTCCGCGATTCTCGTGGTGGCCGCCCTTCCGTCAGCGGCGAAGGGAAGGGAAGGGCCCTAGGGCACGCCACCACCGTGCCACGGTGGGGATCGGTTCATTACGAGTTCAACGAGCGCGTACGCGAGGCTCTAAACGGCAGAAATGTTCGGGAAACTTTTTGATTTGCCCGCCCCTCGACGGCCGCGGCTCCGGCGCCCCCGCCTCCGCCGCTGCGTCGTTTTTATTCAGTATTTCGTCGCGTTTCGTGCGCTATTTAGGAAGGCATCACGCTGGGCATTAATTACACAACCCTCCTGAGTCCGCGCGGGGGCGTCCTAATGTAACACGTTTATAAAAATGCGGCAGCGCCAGCCGCCCTCGCCGCGACGCCGTGTCGCTGTGATGCTGCCATTACCTTCGTCTCTCGCCCGACGTGCCGTAGTCCCGTGGCCACCTGGAGTGCTGCAGTGGCAAATGTGGACTTCGCATCAGGGTTGTTCGTACTCTCGCTGTTCTTTTTTTCTTGGCTGGCAGCGACTCGTGTTGCTTACCTATTAAAGTTCTCTGTCATCTTCGCGACGTGTATTCTTGTCGCTTGTTCTATGTTGTCTGTATTCTTTTTCTTTTTTCTTAGGATTTATTAGATTACTTTTGTCTTGCATCTCTCTTTGTAATCATCTTTGAGTTTGACAGTTATCTTTATCTCTACTTCCACCCCCATCACTTCTTGTAATATGAATGTCAGTCACCTCATTTTTCCCTTTTCTTACGACCCTACTTTCGCATTGTCAGTGTTACAACAATCATCTCGATCTTCATGGTGAATAGCCGTGCAATTCAGGAGCTAATCTGCTACCCCTCCAGCCACCATCAGCGTTCCTTCAAACACCCCTATTCATCTCAACTCCTCTCCCCTATTTTCGTGTTCACTCTCTCACTCCTGCTTCACTGTTTTCCTCCCATCTCCCCCAGCCCCGCCCCCATCTGCCACCCACTCACTGGTGGGTATTTATATTTATCTCTATATCTACCCCTCTACTTCTTGTAACGTGAATCTCAGACATCCCATTTTTCCTTTTCTTATCACCCATTTTCAATGCGAAACTTACAACAATCATCTCAATCTTCATGGTGACTAGCACGGACATTCGTTTTGCCCACAACCTGAGCAAACCTGTTACCATCAACGTTCCTTTAGACATCCCCAACTCATCTCAAATCCTCTCCACGGGTAGCTCTTCGCCGCACCCCGTACTGCGACACTGCTGCACTCTTTCTCCCCCCTCCCCCTCTCACGCCAACCGCGCACTCACCGGTGGGATCGCCGAGACGAGAGAGAGAGAGAGACTCGCAACGTCCCTCGAACAGACGCGGCTTTTTCCGGCTTTTTGGCCCCGACCGTATTAATTACTCGATAGCGTCCTTAGGGGGCGCGCTCGCGGCGGCGGCGGCCGGGACGGCAAATGCGGGCCGAGGCGGGCCGGACCGGGCCGGGCGGCCGCAGCGGAAGTAGGGGCATTAGCGGAGCGCCTGTGATAATCAGATTTTATTGCCGGGAGATGCGGCGGCGGCGGCGGTCCGGTGGTGCGGTGGTGCCGGACCGCGCGAAATGGGATGACGCACGGGGTGGCTGCGCCAAATTCCGCCTCTTTCACATATCACGCGCGCGAGCGGGCGGGCGGGCGGGCGAGCGGGCGGTGGGACGCCGCGTCCCGGGAGACGCCTGTCCTCCTAACTCGCCGCCGCCGCCGCCGACGCGGCGTCACGCGCGCGCGATAGCCCGGACGACGCCCCGCGTCGCGGCGCCCACGGTGGACGCGTCGGCGCGGCGGGCGGGCCAAAGCCACGCGTCGGTGGCGGGGGGGGTCTTCGTTTTTGTTTGTTTTTTCTTTCTTTTTCTTCTTCCTTTATTCTTTCTTTTTTCTTCTTTCATTATTCTTTCATTTTCCTTTCATTTTCTTTCGATTTTCTTTTCTTTTTTTTCGTCCTTCATTTATTTATTTCGTGTCCGGTAGTGGGGTCTTTCACGAGCTTAGATGCAATAGTACTTTCACTATTAGTTTTGGGTATCCTTGGCTTTTTGAGTTCTATCTACATCGCTGCTCCATTGTTTAATTTAGAACAGGTTTGACTTAGTGTTTAACTTAGTGTTTAGTGTAGTTAATACGTATACGCTCTAATATTAGAATAATCATTCTTGACTTTTTTTATCATGGGGCGAAATTTAACTTTGGACAACGGTTCACAGCATTGCGTTCTAGATTAAATTTGTTCGATAAAAGGATGGACTTCGTGTTAAAGTTGGAATTCATTGGCATTTCATCGATTTTGTGTTTTCTATGAAGGGTCGGATTAATGGTAAAAGATGTGATATAATAATTAGGTCGGATTACGTGTAATAATTTTCAATGGTGCGAGATGCTATTGTTATTCATTAAATTATTATAGTACACGGAATAAATTTAATCATTTTATTTATTTACCTGAAAAACAGTAAACATTACATGACGCTCATATGGGGAGAAATGCTACACAAAAAGATTTCCGAGGCAAAACAATGGACCATAATCACCTTTCCTCTATGTAAACGGAATTTAATAATAGTAGTTTCAAATACAAGCGATTTTTGCGACTAGTTTTCAGAAAAAATGGTGAACACTCTTTACTCTTTAAAATTACTCTTTATTACTCTATATTTTTAAGTTCGTCAATGTTTACGATTTGGATATTTTATTTTTATGGATAGCATTCAAAGAAAATAAAAAATGTTCGAATAAAACGCGTTTACTCTGAAGAAGGTATCGTTATAAAAAGAAAGACATCTCCAAAAGTATAGTGGTCTGCGAATGGTGCTCCACATACTGTTGATTATGATGTCAACTAGGTTTGGACATTGTATCTCCCACAACACACCTACATTAACTGTATTTTCGCGTTAGTATACACTGATTGTGTAATATATAACATATAATATATAATATATAATATATGATATATAATATATAATATATAATATAATATATAATATATAATATATAATATATAATATATAATATAATATATAATATATAATATATAATATATAATATATAATATATAATATATAATATATAATATATAATATATAATATATGAGTAAAACCGTGTAAAAGTAAATATACCTCAAAAACACGAAGTAACTTCAGAGTATGTTATTTATTAAACAGCGTAATTATGTGTTGAAATGTTTGTATTTTTCAATGTTAACGCTTTGTTTTCAAAATATTTGATGATACATATTTGATGTTCAGACACCATGTTTTTAATTTATAAACACTGCTTACGCTACTTAATATCATAAACCTGTTTAATTTTACTAAGATAAATTAAAAGAGACGTTTGGCCACTCATTTGTTTTCGATTTCGGACTCTACGTTACTGCTACTAGCTACGCACGGACAACGATTGTCGAAATACCGTCGAAAGAGGTATGTCAATAACCAGATACTTAGTCGAACTAAACGTTTTGTTTATTCTGGTAGTAATGTAGACGCACTAACCACGCCTTTACCGTAGCATCTTTTCAATAATTTACATACGTGGGAAGGTAGAATTTCCAACGGAAAACGTTGTGTTCGTTACCCTTAGAGGAATGATCTTTCATCTATCACAACATTGTCGCCACACTATACTCTCTCACACTTCCTGAGGCGGTTTAGGGCTTCATCTGATGCCATTCCAGTGTCTATGACTGTGGCATTCTAGGATTCGAGTCTCGATGGCGGCAGGTTTCTCGACTTTACCTAGTTACCAGGTTAAATTCAGCCGCGGTCTGGAGAAGAGTTATTCAGGACGGCTGCTCGTATTGATAGTTTTCCGTGGTTTCTCTGATCAACATCAGGCATATGCCGAAATACTCTATGAAACGGGCCACGGGCTGTGCGCGATATTTCCTTCCCCTTCCTTGACCTATCCTCACCCATTACTTACACACACTCACACTTGCACTACACTTCCACACATGTTGGGAGTCTACTCGGGAGCTTAGAGCTTGTAATGGCTGGAGCGGTGCCCCATTGGTGGGAGATGCCTGGATGGGGAAAACCCCGCAAGCCGACAAGTAGGTCGAACCCGTATGTCATAATCCAGTGAGAAAAATCACCCATAATAAATCATGCACCGCCTTTACGGGACTACTGACCGTCGCAGTTGACGCGCCAGGGACAGGTATCAACGCCCCCACGCTTCCACGCCCCAGCAGTCGGCTTCTGTCCAACCACATGGCTCGCAGGCCCACCGTGCTTCCCTTTGTCCCCGCGGCGCGCTGCAGTCGCAAGCGTTGCCACCGTTAATCCCTGCCGCCCCCGCCCCCACCACCTCCCGTCAAGCTCACCGGCGCCGCAGCGTCTTATCGAGACTTCCGCCCGTAATTACGGCTCGATTCCTTTGAGCGGCAATTAGTAGCCGCCGTTATCGCGGCCGAGTTTTACGGGCGACACGACGTTGCGGCGGGAATAAATATCGTAAACACGCCGCGGCGGTGGCGGCGGCTGGCCGGACGGCAGGCCGGGCGCCCCCACCTCCCGCAACGCCGTCCGTCGGCTCGCGTGGATCTCCAACGACGTATGGCCTTTGCCGTCCGTTTGCAAACGCTTTATCCGTGGGGGAGAAGCCCTGGAAAAGGCTTCTATTCGTCGGTTGTCTGCCACCGTCGTTGATTCGAGACCTGAAGGATGTTGGATTATTTGCAACCGTCTAGAATCCGCGTTGGAAGTACTTTGCTTGTAAATTCGTGAGCAGGCAATGAGGTACTGATCCATTGTCTCGTCTCAGCTTTAGTAATATTTCTTTAGGTGTGGTTTGGTGCGATCGGATTTTAGTTAATAGCTGAAGAATATTTTATCTCACTCGCCAAACCCCTTCTTGGTCTTTTGTAGCTTCGTGTCAGGAGTTCAGGGGTTGATATTTTTTAGAAGATAATTCTGCACATTGCTAATTTTTTACGACAGAAAGATTATCAATTGTATTTGTTGGATACTGTGTCAGTTTTACATAACCATACTTACTTGACAATGACAGTCAATTGCTCTGATGGATATAATTTGGTAATTTTTGTACAGACACTTCTTTGAGAATGATTTCATAGCTAACGTCCTGAGTGTATAAATATAAGACAATAGCAAAAATTATTTTGCAGTTCAGTGGCAGGCGAAACTAGATATTGCAATGAATAAGATAATATAATTGCTGTATTTATTATGAAAAAATTATGTAAATACACCGATAGCAAATTCAACATCATATGTAACGTCTTCAATGTTCCTAATTTATAATACAATGCCAGATTCATGCTTTATACATGACAATTGCGATACTAGTGAGGTACTACTACAGTGGTATTATATATTGAGGTATTATATATCCAAACATCAACTCATTATTAGTTTATGAAACATAACATAGCCTACTTTTTACATAGAAAAATGGAGTACAATTTGAAATTGTCTTAAAATATACACCCATTTTTAAAATATATTTTATAACAAAATCAGTTTGTAAAACATCACATTTAAAATAATTTCGAAAAAATTGTTATTAAGTGAATGTACGGTAAATCCAAAAATGAAGTAATTTGCATTTTTAGTTTGTTACGAATTTGATCGAAAAAACACGTCACACGGTGATTGGTCCAAGTTTGTTGCTCAATAAAATCAGAAACTTCTATTGCAAATTGAGGGCAAGTCGCAGATGCGCCCCCTCGCTTTCACAGCGACGGCAGAAACATCGCGAAATCATGTTACATTTCGTCACGTGATGCCGCAGGCCGCGCTTCTATTTGGTTGCACTTCCACCCCACCATTGCTAAGGTAATGTGCGCCAGCGCGCAAGTGTCGTCCGATTTCCTGCGATTGGATTTCCTGGTAATCCACTTCGGTCACCTCCGCCGCGCAGCGTTCTCATTTGCGCCTTGTTTCCAGAGTGGGGAAAGTGTAGAGTTCAAGGGAAATTGGACTCGATCCCAATCACAGCCCGCAATTAGGGGAAAAAAATAATTTGATATGTCTGGGGCGATTTTGAGCGCAGTAGAAGCGGGTAGTCGAACTCCCTGATGTTTTGTTCAAATTGAGAGAACGCGTTCCAAAGGTTATCCTGTGTATCGAGTTCCCACAATCTGAAATTTGTAGTTCGTATGATATTTAGCAAAAAAACATTCTAATGTAAACCCAACCTCAATATGATTCCATAATTTTCGTGTAATATAATGAAAGATATAATAATTTCAACATAGCATTGTCCAGGGAAATAGCAGAGTAGTAAATATTAAACATTGATTAAATTTTAGAAATTATAAAGGAACACATTGAATGTATTGCAACTGACAAGCGTTGTAATTTCACCCTTTTCAAAGAAGAAAGCAATATGTGAAAGTTCCTTTTCGCTAACGTAACATTTTCTCTAATGTGTGAACGGTAATGAAGCTACTATTACGTAATATCTTCATTAGAGAAATAACGTGTTGTTCAAGTTCCAAATTATGCTGACGGATTGCAATGACCCCCGATAATCGTTAAATTCGACAAACTCGTTAAATATTAAATTCGAAGTTGGAATGATATTTCCTTCTCCGTTTCCACAAGTTGTTTCCCCAGGAGAGCAACACCTGCCGGCAGATCAAGCTCCCCTGGAGTGCAGCAGTTAGGCGCGCCTTCAGCTCTCCCCAGACGCCCACTAGCGCTCATACCGAGCTCTCGCACGCCCTTCCACTGCCTCCTCCACACCCACCGACCCTCCCACGCCGCCGAGTCCGTCTCTACCCAGCCGCAGCAGTTTCTGCATGGCGGCCTCTGCCATCGCCATCTTTACTGTGATCGCCAACGCCATTCCCACTCATATCCCGTGTTGCCCGATTCAAGAATTTTTCTCTTTAAACGGGCAGTGTTTAGTTCGTGGGAACAAAATGGGGTATGGCAAAAACTTGATGAAACGATTTGGGAAATTTTAATTGACGAAATTTTGAACCGACCATTAGCATTTCTGAAGAAAATTGAAGATATAAAAGTAGTTTACAAAGAAATGTTCAATCATATCAAGAACATATTTAAATTTATTATTACATAAGTATCATATAATTTATTGATTCAGAACAAAAGTATTTACTGAATTTTTTTAAATTGACTACTGATTTATATAGAAAATTGCATCCTGCAACACTTCATCACCACTGCTACATCATTAGTAGCCTTCCCCACATAAAACCGCTTTTCCTTCCCTTCCCTAATGTCGACCCTATCTCGATCTCTCCTCTCGATTTCTCTCCCACTGTCTTCAGCGTTCAGTTGTCTCTAGCGCTCTCCCGTAGACGTGGCGTCTTCGCTGCCGCCATCTCCAATCCAGGTGCCGCCAACGCCACCGCTACTGATACAGCCGCCGCCTCCGCTGCTGCTGTCGTCGCCGCCACCCTCGCCTCCCCCACCGCCATCGTAACCTCCGCCACCGCCACCTCTATGATGCCACAGCCGCTGCTGACCTCGCCACCACCATCGCCACACCCACCGCAGTCACCACCGCTGCCGTTGCCGTTGTCGCTGTCGTCTCCACCGCCACCTCTTTGATATCACAGCCGCTGCTGCCGTTGTCACTGTCGTCACCACCGCCACCTCTATGACAAACCAGGTGCCGCCGCCGTCACCGCTACTGATACCGCCGCCGCCTCCGCTGCTGCCGTCGTCGCCGCCACCCTCGCCTCCACCACCGCCATCGTAAACTCCGCCACCGCTACCACTGTTGATGCTGCCGCCGCTGCTGCCGTTGTCGCTGTCGTCACCACCGCCACTTCTAGCATATCACCGCAGCTGCTGACGTCGCCACACCCACCGCAGTCACTACCATTGATGTCGCCGCTGCTGCCGTTGCCGTTGTCGCTGTCGTCTCCACCGCCACCTCTTTGATATCACAGCCGCTGCTGCCGTTGTCACTGTCGTCACCACCGCCACCTCTATGACAAACCAGGTGCCACCGCCGTCACCGCTACTGATACCGCCGCCGCCTCCGCTGCTGCCGTCGTCGCCGCCACCCTCGCCTCCACCACCGCCATCGTAAACTCCGCCACCGCTACCACTGTTGATGCTGCCGCCGCTGCTGCCGTTGTCGCTGTCGTCACCACCGCCACTTGTATCATATCACCGCAGCTGCTGACGTCGCCCCCACAATCGCCACACCCACCGCTGTCACCACTATTGACGCCACCGCCCGCTGCAGCCATCGTCACCGCCGCAATCACCTCCACCACCAACTCCGCCGCTCCTGACCCGCCAATGCCTCCACTGCCGCCGTCGTCGCCGCTACCACAGCCACACACACCACCATTGCAGCCACTATCTCCGCCGCCGCCATCACCGCCAACTCCACCGCCGCCACCGCCGCCACCGCCGCCACCGCCGCCACCGCCGCCACCGCCGCCACCGCCACCGCCTCCGCCGCCGCCACCGCCGCCTCCGCCGCCGCCACCGCCTCCGCCGCCGCCGCCGCCGCCGCCACCGCCGCCGCCGCCGCCGCCATCGCGTGAATTATTAACTGCTAATGCTAATTACGGCGCAAGATGAATGTTAAGGTGGCGCGGCGCGATCCCGAAGGCGCGTGTGGCCCCCTTCCCCGCACGGCGCATCGCAAATCACGCGCGCGTGGGCGGGCGGGCGCCTTCGGCTCACCACGGCTCCCTCGGCAACGCTCTGGAGCCTCGGTGATGGAGGGGGCTCGCGTTCCAGGGAATGCGATGATCGCAGCGGCAGCCGCATCAGCTCGCCTGAGATTGTTTTCGAACTCCCCGCTGACTAATGGAAACGGCAACCAAGGGAGCGGACACTATTTAATTTCGGTGGTACGTAAATTCGTAAGTCGTATCGTAAATTCGTATAGGTACGAGGTATTCTCTTATCATTAATTTTTGCAACATGTTCCGTTTAAAAACGTAGTAAATTGTTAATAAGGTACGCAAAAAAAATCGATGTTTCTCATGTTATCAAGCCGGGCTTCCCCAAGGATCTTTTTTATCTCCCTAATTATTCAATAATTACATGTTATATTTTTTCACCTCCATGTGCCTTTCTTTTCTTTCGATGCAGACGCTGTTTAATTGCTTCAATACTGAAACAAAAGTAGCCCCAAGTACACACAACAAAACATCAATGACTTCTGCACATTGGTCGCGATAATTGAGGATTTAACTGGACTCTGAGAAACCTCAAGCGCAAAAATGTACTCTTAGAACGACAAAGAAACATCACTATCACTATGAATACATCCGACAGTTATCCGACAGAAAATCAAAGCTGTAACGTGAGTAATGAACAAAAAATAACATGAAAATGCCATGTATTTATAATCAAGTCAATGCAAAAACAGCCAAATTATATCCGTTGGTGAATCAAAATTTCAAACCATGTGTAGATTCGTTCATATCCGTAATAAATTTTAAAACAATTATTCGTCTCACCGAGACGTTACTGTTCTTCAATCAGAAGCTGCTGCTTCAACTAATACAACTAAATTAAAAATAATGGAAAACAATTTTGAAGGTGAACAGTGAACTGAAAGTTCTGTGTTTCATACTATATTGATTAATAAAGAATTTGGGATCTCTGAAATAAAATAAGGAAATAAATTTCTATCATAAATATTGTACACTCTCCTTAATTCCTGATCGAGTGCTGAAGTATTAAATGCCCATTTAATTCAGCTCTGTTTGCCAAGAAAGTTCGCTTTCCTTAGATAAAATCCACACAACTTAAATGACAAAAATAAGGCAAAACAGAATAAAATACTACTTTCATGGAATTCAATAAACAAATAAATAATTATTAAATGACAAAAAATTAAAATTTTTAATTATTGTCTTATCTTGTGAACAGTAGTTGAGTGTCAGAAAAGCGCATCCTTAGAATCTCTTAGCAAATTATTTCAGCAAGAAGTCGATCCAGTAACACAACACGATCGACTAACAAGAATAAAGATGAAAAAATGTGAAAGTGTTTATGTATATTTTTCTTCTAGAGAATCTAGTATTAAAGAAACATTAACGCAAATAATTCCGTAATTCAGTTTCTTTTCTATGGGGGAGTGTTGATGGAGTTGGCAGCACCGGCGATTACATTTTGTAACAGCAAAGGCGATAGGGTGGAGGCGCAGGCGGTAATAACAGCAACATCAGTTGCCGCTAGAAACGCGTCTTCCGCCTCGCGTTGGGTGGCGGTGCAGGTGTGGAGGGGGGAGGGGGGCGAGAGCGCTGAGCCAGCCGCTGTGTCACGTTGATGCGTTCTGCGTGTCGCGCGCGCCGCCTGTGCTGATACATGTGCCCGCTGCGCGGATGGCGCTTTCCGAACGCGCCCCCTTCTGAGGCGTGGTTCCCGCCGGCTGCGCCTCTCGCGGGCAAGACGCCAGGTAAACTGGGAAGCGCTTCTAATTAACATCTAAGAGATACATAAAAAAAATCTGTCATCTCTTCGTTTGATGTGACGAAGAACGAGAGCTGAGTTTTGATGTGGAAGAAGAATGTGTTTTGATGTGTGAATGAGTTTTGATGTGCAAGAAGAATGTGTTTTGATGTGTGAATGGGTTTTGATGTGCAAGAAGAATGTGTTTTGATGTGTGAATGAGTTTTGATGTGCAAGAAGAATGCGTTTTGATGTTAGAATGAGTTTTGATGTGCAAGAAGAATGTGTTGAAGTGGTAGTACATATATATAATTGAAAAATCGAAAACGTTTTTCGTCACCAAAAGCATTTAAACTTGGAAGTGAAGAAAGGAACCCTACGATTGAAGTTATTAACTCTTTTCCCTCATGCATTTTTACTTTCACGCTAGTGATTACGCAGTAATGCTGCGGGAATAATTGTAATGCATGTAATATAAATGACTGGTAGTGAAAAAGTAGATAAATCTTGTTCTTGTATGATTTACTAAATTACTTAATTAAATTAATAAACATGTTGTTTATTCAGAATTCATAATCGATTGACAGCAGAGCGTCCGTCCGTCTGTCTGTGAAAAACGCTAGCGGTTAAACCATAAGAGGATTTTCACCAAAAATGTTATTCCCGACCGATCTGTCTGATGTCGCGGTTCCTTGAATTTGAAACAGATATTTTAAATTTTTAGGGTACTTTACATAAAGCCCCTGGGACATTTTCAAATTAAGTAGTAATACTCAAAAGCAGACATGTCATTCTGTAACTGGCAATGTTTGCTACGGCACTGTTGATATGTAACCCACCAGAACGCATCATTACCGAGGAAGACTCAAAGTCTTTAAATCTTAATAATTAGAAAAATAATAAATATGCTTTTTACCTCTCCGAAATATTAATTTCTCCGCAGAATAGTGGAAGGAATTAGGGATTTGAAAAAATCTTGTTTTAGAAAACTGTTATAAAACAAACATTTGCTTCATCAAAATTTTCTACTTTTGTTCATTGTACGTTTTTTAATGATATATTAGTTCAAAAAACAAATACACTCAAATTAAAATTCAAAACATTTCCTCCGAAGACAAGAACACATATTTTTAAATGTTACGTATATTTAATGTGTAATCATTCACACGTTGACATGCAATCGCTTTTGAAATTTTTAAAACAATATTGTGAATTAAAAATATTTTTTTGGTCTTTGCCAAAGAAAATTAACGTTGCTTAATAAATTGTGGAAACCATCGACATAATTTTGAAAAATACGTTAACTTTTTATTAAAATATATATAATGCACCAACCCTGAAATATATTTTTAGTTTAAAATTGTTTAATTCTTTTAGAAAATTTCGATTATTTTAATATCTATTTAACATTGATTTTATCAAAAATTCGTTGCAAACATTGATTTAAATAGTGTTTAATGAAAAACTTCACGTTTATTTAAATGTGTTAAAATGAAAATCTAATGTACTAACTATTTGACAGAAATAACCTTACTTTCATTAAAACACTTATGTAATGTAGTTAAAACTTTAATTGCAGGTGTCACTCATTCATGAAAATCTTACAAATTAATACGGTTTTCAAAGGTAAAGGATTTACAGAAAGTTAACTTAATTTGTCATATTATTACAAGTTACATTCTTTCTTTGTACACTAGAAACATCTATGTACAGATCGCAAAATAAAACCAACATTTAGTATCATTGTTGTGTTGTTTGTATTGTTATTACTTTTTTTAAAAATAATAACAGGAGAAATTTGACATTATTGGGCAACGTATTTCTATTCCTAACTTTCTCCCTAAGTTCTCTTCATATTACAGCATCGTTCAATATGCACGGCCATTTGCACCAAATATTTTCTTCTGGGTCATTCTCGTGCACGTACTATATATCTTTTAAGCTTCACGATGACAGCGCAGATGTCACCACTGCTACCGCACACCTAACATGTCCACAGTCCACGAGTTGCACAGGGGCGTGGCTGTCCCTGTGCATGGGCCCCGGGCCCAGGGAAGCTCTGACGATAATAGACAACGTAATGGGGGCCCCGTAATAATCGCCCAAGGATAAATATTCCGTGCGTGGAGCGCGTATTCTGCCTGCGCGGGGGAGAGGGAGTGGGACGGGCAACCGTAATGAGAATTTTTCCCTTCCCCTCCCCGCCGGAGTCCGTGCGGGGCGTCGGTGTTTGTTTGGCGTGGTGGGGCTATATGCTCTTGAAAAATGCTTTTTTTGGGCGGCAATTGACGGCTGCGGCAACGGTGCGAAAATACTGCGGCAAGATAAGAGATAAAATGTTGGCTGCATGAAAAGCGGCCGTGCAACAATGTGGAGTAAAATATGATTTTTCCGAACTATAACTTTGTTGCAACGGCTGCATTTTTCAAGCGGACAATTCGCATATGAACGCGCAAACTTTTATAGCCAATGTTTTCTAATTAATCTTATCTCGTATTTTTCACCTGAAATACAGCGCCTAATTTTCATTTATCAATGCTTGTCGTGTAAATAACGAACAAATTCCCGAATTCCTGGACTGACAAGTCTAACTCAAACATACCAGAAATAAAGCAAGCTTTGAATATAGAACGACGATGTAACTAAAGATTTCATATCAATTTCAAATTCAGTACAAATATATCCTAGAAACGATTTCTTTTTCATTTTCCCAACCGTTCTCGCTGAAAGCTTTCAAAATATGATAAAATTGCTTTGCAATCATCAAATGCAAGATAAGCTCACAACAAAGGCAAACTGCCTGTGGGATACTTCGAGCGAAATTCATACACGAAGGGAAAACGGCCTGTCGTCTTTGATGAGAAAAAAGTAGCAAGTGAAATTTAATTATCTGTAGCGACATGAGGACCTCGCAGAGGGGCAACGTACAGTGACGAGATGCAAGGACAGCTGTGTCGCAGACCGACAAACAGGCCGTAATAAAAATACGCCCCACGCTTTTTTTCCCTTCCCTCTCTCTGCGTCGCTTTTCCAGCTGTGTCGCTTACTTTGCGCATGTTCCTGCCTGCACTCCCAAGCTTTTTTTCCCCGTCATGTAGCCTTCTTCCTGCCCATCATTACTTTTTTTCTGTAACTACATCGTCATCCCCTTAATGAATATCCTTCGATTTCTACTTGTCCTTCCTCCTGTCCTAACGTTTCTACTACGTTACCACATGAACTCTTGACCTTTGAGTCATTGTTTCGTTTCATTTTGTTCTCTTGACGCATACACCATCAGCCCTTAACTCCCATTCCTATCATCCGTGTTCCTTACTTCTTCAACCGTCTCTCTGGCAACTTACCATGAATCTATTGGCATTGGCACACTTCCTATGCAACTTGATTCTCTCTTTTCCACCAAGATCTATCATTTTATTATTATTATTATTATTATTATTATTATTATTATTATTATTATTATTATTATTATTATTATTATTATTATTATTATTATTATTATTATTATTATTATTATTATTATTATTATTATAATTATTATTATTATTATTAATTTATTTATTTATTTATTTAATCACTTAAATTCTGAGAAAACCTACCAGGAGCTCGCTTTGATCACTACAAATTTCACAAGGAGTGACCTGGAATCGAACCCAAACTCTAGATGGAGGGCGTATGCGGAAGCCATTATGCCATGAGCATTTTCAACGAGACAAGATAACGCCAACCACAATTTCACTGAGCACGTTTACATGATATGACATGATAAATAAACAAATCTTAGGCTCGCGTCGAGAAGGGGAACAGGGGGCCGAAAACCTCCCTGAAGATTTTGAAAGGGGAACCGTAACCTTACGTAATAAAACATTTTCTCCTTAAGTATGTTCAAACCCTATTTTTCTCCATTTTTAACCTGACAAATTGTTATACGAAAACTGGAGAGAGGTACACTAATCAATTTGACCGCCATGTAATGGTTTAACATTAAACAGATTCTATTTATTAATTGCATCATTAAACTTATAATTTTATTCTTCTTTTCCGTTCATTAAGTTACTAGTAAAATATGTTGCGTATGTATGTACTTGGCGCGACAGCCCGTGACCGGGCTCAAGCGTACCGGCACGTCCCTGCCTCGCGGCCATGGGTTAAGGGGGACATCCCCACGCCGTATTGCGGTCTTCTCAACCTGACAAGTCAATTTTCTCATTGTCACACAGCAACATATATTGTCGTCGAACATTGCAAAGAAATCGCACACTATAATCATGCGTGAACGGAAATCGAACCCGGGAGGAAAGCGAGCACACTAACCAACAGTTAGTCATGAGACTCAAAATATGTTGTGTGTAAATGAAAATCAAAGGAAAAGGCGGTTAAGAATTGTATTTGGGGGAGGGAGGCTCTTGTTTTGAGATGCACACGCATGTGCATATACTTTAGCGTTTTGTCGCAAAATTCCTGTCTCCTGTCTTGAAGCCTCGTAGAAGATATACATCTCCGCACGTACTCTGGGACAGAGCATCGCGGGACCAGCACGTGATTTGCGTTCACCTCCGACCTTTGAGAGTTTCCTTCTGCTGCCGGTACTGAGAAGAGCAAATCTCATGGCTTACTTTACGGCTACATAAACCGCTCCGCCTGGAATAAGGTGGCGCGTGTTCGTCTTCGGAGAAGGACTGGGTTTGTGTTTTCATCCTTTCTTTTGGTGTGGAAAACAATATGAATACACTTTCTTTAGTTTATTACACCACGAGATGATTTTGAGAAGTTGTTTTGGGGATTACAAGTTTGGGGGGGAGTGGTAAAAGTGTTATATTTGGAGTGTCTGTCTACTTAGCGAATTTCATTTCGAACTTTTAAATACAGATACGGTATTTCATTTTATTTATAAATGATGTTAAAGATCGATATTTACAAAAATATACTTCATTAAATGTTAAATTGATCTGTTATCATTTCAATTATATACTACTCGGAAATACTTATGGTGTTTTTTCTCCGAAAATTTATCAATTTTTCCAATTATCCAAAAAGGTTTCACAAAAATAATTAATTATTTATCATTTATTATTTATTAATTATTAATTATTAATTATTAATTATTATTTATTATTTATTATTTATTATTTATTATTTATTATTTATTATTTATTATTTATTATTTATTATTTATTATTTATTACTTATTATATATTATTAATTATTTTTTATTTATTATTTATCATTTATATTTTATATTTTATCGTTCATCGTTATCGTTCATCGTTCATCGTTCACCGTTCACCGTTCACCGTTGATCATTCACCGTTCAACGTTCATTGTTCATCGTTGATCGTTCATCGGTCATCGTTGATCGTTGCTCGTTGATCGTTGCTCGTTCTTCGTTGATCGTTCGTCGTTCGTCGTTGGTCGTTCGTCGTTGGTGGTTGGTCGTTCGTCGTTCGTCGTTGGTCGTTGGTCGTTGGCCGTTCGTCGTTGGTTGTTCGTCATTCGTCGTTCACCGTTCAGCGTTCAGCGCTCGTCGTCGTTCGTCGTCGTTCGTCATTCGTCGTTCCTCGTTCCTCATCGTTCGTCGTCGTTCGCTGTCGTTCGTCGTCGTTCGTCGTCGTTCGTCATCGTTCGTCGTCGTTCGTCATCGTTCGATGTTCGTCGTCGTACGTCGTCTTTCGTCGTCGTTCGTCTTCGTTCGTCGTTTGTCGTCGTTCGTCGTCGTTCGATGTTCGTCGTCGTTCGTCGTCTTTCGTCGTCGTTCGTCTTCGTTCGTCGTTTGTCGTCGTTCGTCGTCGCTCGTCGTCGTTCGTCGTCGCTCGTCGTCGTTCGTCGTCGATCGTCGTCGTTCGTCGTCCTTCGTCGTCGATCGTCGTCGATCGTCGTCGTTCCTCGTCGTTCGTAGTCGTTCGCCGTTGATCATTCACCGTTCATCGTTCATCGTTCATCGTTCATCGTTCATCGTACATCGTACATTGTACATCGTACATCGTACATCGTCCATCGTTCATCGTTATCGTTCATCGTTCATCGTTCACCGTTCACCGTTGATCATTCACCGTTCAACGTTCATCGTTCATCGTTGATCGTTCATCGGTCATCGTTGATCGTTGCTCGTTAATCGTTGATCGTTCTTCGTTGATCGTTGGTCGTTGGTCGTTCGTCGTTGGTGGATGGTTGTTCGTCGTTGGTCGTTGGCCGTTCGTCGTTGGTCGTTCGTCGTTCACCGTTCAGCGTTCAGCGCTCGTCGTCGTTCGTCGTCGTTCGTCGTTTGTCGTTCGTCGTTTGTCGTTCGTCGTCGTTCGTCGTCGTTGGTCGTCGTTGTTCGTCGTCGTTCGTCGTCATTAGTCGTCGTTCGTCGTCGTTTGTCGTCGATCGTCGTTCGTCGTTAGTCGTCGTCGTTCGTCGTCGCACGTCGTTCGTCGTCGTTTGTCGTCGTTTTATATTTTTATATTTTTGAATTTTTTGATTTTTCGTTTTTTCAAAATTTTAGAATTTTCTTTTCTTTTGTGTTTTATGTCTCATCTTCCTTCGTACTTCGCTCGTCGTTCGAAGCCAGTCGCTGATCGCTTGTCCCTCGTCGTTCGTCGTTTGTCGCTAGTCGCACGACAATAACGTTTGTCGCTAGTCGCACGACTCGTTGCTCGTTCGTATGTTTCTTTCGATGTTCGTTATTATTTTTCTTTTTACAAAATTTTAGATTTTTATTTTTTTTAAATTTATATTTTTGATTTTTTATATTTTTTGATTTTTTGTTTTTCGATTTTTTATATTTTTCGAATTTTTATATTTTTCGATTTTTTTATATTTTTCGAATTTTTATATTTTTGAATTTTTATATTTTTCGAATTTTTATATTTTTGAATTTTTATATTTTTCGAATTTTTATATTTTTGAATTTTTTTATTTTTCGTTTTTTCAAAATTTTAGAATTTTCTTTTCGTTTGTGTTTTGTCTCATCTTCCTTCGTATTTCGCTCGTGGTTCGTAGCCAGTCGCTGGTCGCTTATCACTCGTCGTCCGTCGTTTGTCGCTAATCGCACGACAATAACGTTTGTCGCTAGTCGCACGACTGGTTGCGCGTTCGTATGCGTCTTTCGTTGTTCGTTAATATTTTACTTTTTTCAAAATTTTAGTTTTATTTCTTCTGAAATATATATTTTTTATATTTCAATTTTTTTATTTTTTATAATTTTCGTTTTTTTATATTTTTCGTTTTTTTATATTTTTCGATTTTTTATATTTTTTGATTTTTTATATTTATCGATTTTTTATATTTTTGAATTTTTATATTTTTCGAACTTTTATATTTTTGAATATTTATATTTTTCGTTTTTTTAAATTTTATAATTTTTTCTGTTGTGTTTTGTCTCATCTTCCTTCTTAGCTCGTCGTTCGTAGCCAGTCGCTGGTCGCTTGTCATTCGTCGCTCGTCGTTCGTCGTTTGTCGTTCGTCGTTTGTCGTTTGTCGTTCGTCGTCGTTCGTCGTCGATCGTCGTCGATCTTCGTCGTTCGTCGTTCGTCGTCGTTCGTCGTCATTCGTTGTCGTTCGTCGTCGTTCGTCGTTCGTCTTCGTTCGACGTTCTTCGTCGTTCGTCGAAAACATCGTCGTTCGTCGTGGTTCGTCGTCGTTCGTTGTCGTTCGTCGTAGTTCGTCGTTTGTCTTCGTTCGTCTTCGTTCGACGTTCGTCGTCGTTCGTAGAAAACGTCATCGTTCATTGTCATTCGTCGTCGTTCGTCGTCATTCGTCGTCGTTCGTCATTAGTCGTTGTTCGTCGTCGTTCGTCATTAGTCGTTGTTCGTCGTCGTTCGTCGTCGTTCGTCGTCGTTCGTCGTGATTCGTCATCGTTCGTCGTCGCTCGTCGTCGAACGTCGTCGACCATCGTCGTTCGTGGTTCGTCGTTTGTCGTCGATCGTCGTTTATCGACGTTCGTCGTCATTAGTCTTTGTTCGTCGTCATTCGTCGTCGTTCGTTGTCAATCGTCGTCGACCGAAGTCGATCGTCGTCGTTCGTCGTCGTTCGTCGTCGTTCGTCGTCGTGCGTCGTCGGTCGTGGTCGTTCGTCATCGTTCGTCGTCGTTCGTCGTCGTTCATAGTCGTACGTCGTTCGTCGTCGTTCGTCGTCTTTCGCCGTTGTTCGTCGTCGTTCGCAGTCGTTCGTCGTCGTTCATCGTCGTTCGTCATCGTTCGTCGTCGTTCGCAGTCGTTCATCGTCGTTCGTCGTCGTCGTTCGTCGTCGTTCGTCGTCGTTCGCCGTCGTTGGTCGTCGTTCGCCGTCGTTCGTCGTCGTTCGTCGTCGTACGCCCCCAATCGTCGTCGTCGTTTGTCGCCCGTCGTTCGTCGTCGTTCGTCGTCGTCCGTCGTCATTCGTCATCGTTTGTCGTCGTTCGTCGTACTTCGTCGTCGTACGTCGTCGTTCGTCGCTGTTCGTCGTTCGTCGTCATTCGTCGTCGTTCGTCGTCCGTTCTCGTTCGTCGTCGATCGTCGTTCGTCGTCGTTCGTTGTCGATCGTCGTTCGTCGTCGTTCGTCGTCGTTCGTCGTTTGTCGTTCGTCGTCGTTCGTGGTCGTTCGTCTTCGTTCGTCGTCGATACTCGCCGTTCGTCGTCGATCGTCGTCTTTCGTTTTCGTTCGTCGTTTGTCGTCGTTCGTCTTCATTCGTCGGCGTCCGTCGTCGTTTGTCGGTGTCCGTCGTCGTTCGTCGTTATTTGTCGTTCGTCGTCCTTCGTCGTCGTTTGACATTTTTCGCCGTCGTTCGTCGTCGTTCGTCGTTTGTCGTCGTTCGTCGTCTTTCGTCGTCGTTCGTTGTCGTTTGTCGTCATTAGTCGTCGTTCGTCATTGTTTGTCGTTCGTCGTCGTTCGTCGTCTTTCGTTGTCGATCGTCGTTTGTCGTCGTTCGTCGTCGTTCGTCGTCGTTCGTCGTCGTTCGTCGTCGATCGCCGTCGTTCGCACGACAATAACGTTTGTCGCTAGTCGCACGACTCGTTGCTCGTTCGTATGCGTCTTTCGTTGTTCGTTAATATTTTTCTTTTTTCAAAATTTTAGATTTTTAATTTTTTGAAATTTTAAATTTTTGATTTTTTATATTTTTTTATTTTTTTATTTTTCAATTTTTATATTTTGTGATTTTTTATATTTTTCGATTTTTTATATTTTTCGAATTTTTATATTTTTGAATTCTTATATTTTTCGTTGTTTTAAATAATTTTAGAATTTTCTTTTCTGTTGTGTTTTGTCTCATCTTCTTTCGTACTTGGCTCGTCGTTCGTAGCCAGTTGCTGGTCGCTTGTCACTCGTCGCTCGTCGTTCGTCGTTTGTCGCTAGTCGCACGTCAATAACGTTTGTCGCTAGTCGCACGACTCGTTGATCGTTCGTATGTTTGTTTCTTTGTTCGTTAATATTTTTCTTTTTTCAAAATTTTAGATTTTTATTTTTTTTAAATTTATATATTTCATTTTTTATATTTTTTTATGTTTTATATATTTCGATTTTTATATTCATCTATTTTTATATTTTTGAGTTTTTATTTTTTTCGAATTTTTATATTTTTGAATTTTTTATTTTTCGTTTTTTCAAAATTTGAGTATTTTATTTTTTTGTGTGTGTTTTATGTCTCATCTTCCCTCGTAGTTCGCTCGTCGTTCGTAGCCAATCGCTGGTCGCTTGTCACCCGTCGATCGTCGTTTGTCGCTAGTCGCACGACTCGTTGCTCGTTCGTATGCGTCTTTCGTTGTTCGTTAATATTTTTTTTCAAAATTTTAGATTTTTATTTTTTCTGAAATTTATATTTTTGATTTTTGATTTTTTATAATTTATGATTTTTTATATTTCTCGTTTTTTTATATTTTTCGATTTTTTATATTTTTCGATTTTTTATATTCATCTATTTTTTAAATTTTTGAATTTTTATATTTTTCGAATTTTTATATTTTTGAATTTTTATATTTTTCGTTTTTTTAATTTATAATTTTTTTTCTGTTGTGTTTTGTCTCATCTTCCTTCTTACTTCGCACGTCGTTCGTCGTTCGTCGTTTGTCGTTCGTCGTCGTTCGTCTTCGATCGTCGTCGTTCGTCGTTCGTCGTCGTTTGTCATCGTTTGACGTTCGTCGAAATCGTCGTCGTTCGTTTTCGTTCGTCGTAGTTCGTCGTCATTTGTCGTCATTCGTCGTCGTTCGTCGTCGTTCGTCGTCATTCGACGTTCGTCGTCGTTCGTCGTCGTTCGTCGTAGTTCATCGTCGTTCGTTGTCGTTCGTCGACGTTCGTCGTTCGTCTTTGTTCGTCTTCGTTCGACGTTCGTCGTCGTTCGTCGAAAACGTCGTCGTTCGTTGTCATTCGTCGTCGTTCGTCGTCATTCGTCGTCGTTCGTCGTTAGTCGTCGTTCGTCGTCGTTCGTGGTTCGTCGTCGTTCGTCGTCGTCGTTCGTCGTTATTCGTCGTCGTTCGTCGTCGCTCGTCGTTCGTCGTCGTTCGTCGTCGTTGTTCGTCGTCGTTCGTCGTTCGTCGATCATCGTCGTTCGTCGTCGTTTCTTGTCGTTCGTCGTCGTTCGTCGTTCGTCGTCCTTCGTCGTCGTACGTCGTTCGTCGTCGTTCCCTGTCCTTCGTCGTCGTTCATCATCGTTCGTTGTCGTTTGTCGTCGTTCGTCGTCATTCGCCTCCGTCGTGCTCGTTCGTCGTCGTTCGTTGTCGTTCGTCGTCGTTCGTCGTCGTTCGTCTTCGTTCGTCTTCGTTCGACGTTCGTCGTCGTTCGTCGAAAACGTCGTCGTTCGTTGACATTCGTCGTCGTTCGTCGTCATTCGTCGTCGTTCGTCGTTAGTCGTAGTTCGTCGTCGTTCGTCGTTCGTCGTCGTTCGTCGTCGTCGTTCGTCGTCGTCGTTCGTCGTTATTCGTCGTCGTTCGTCGTCGCTCGTCGTTCGTCGTCGTTCGTCGTCGTTGTTCGTCGTCGTTCGTCGTTCGTCGATCATCGTCGTTCGTCGTCGTTCCTTGTCGTTCGTCGTCGTTCGTCGTCCTTCGTCGTCGTACGTCGTTCATCGTCGTTCGTCGTTCGCCGTTCGGCGTCGTTCGGCGTCGTTCGGCGTCGTTTGTCGTCGTTCGTCATTCGTCGTTGTTCGTCATCGTTCGACGTTCGTCGAAATCGTCGTCATTCATATTCGTTCGTCATCGTTCGTCGTCGTACGTCGTCGTTCGTAATCGTTTGTCGTCGTTCGTCGTCGTTCGTCGTCGTACGTCGTCGTTCGTCTTCGGTCGTCGCTGTTCGACGTTCGTCGTCATTCGTCGTAGTTCGTCGTTCGTCGTTCGTCGTCGTTCGTCGTCGTTCGTTGTCGATCGTCGTTCGTTGACGTTTGTCGTTTGTCGTTCATCCTCGTTCGTGGTCGTTTGTCTTCGTTCGTCGTACATCGTCGCCGTTCGTCGTCGATCGTCGTATTTCGTTTTCGTTCGTCGTTCGTCTTCATTCGTCGGCGTTCGTCGTCGTTTGTCAGAGTTCGTCGTCGTTCGTCGTTATTTGTCGTTCGTCGTCCTTCGCCGTCATTTGACAACTTTCGCCGTCGTTCGTCGTTTGTCGTCGTTCGTCGTCTTTCGTCGTCGTTCGTTGTCGTTTGTCGTCATTCGTCGTCGTTCGTCGTCGTTCCTCGTCGTTCGTCGTCTTTCGTTGTCGATCGTCGGTTGTCGTCGTTCGTCGTCATTCGTCGTCGTTCGTCGTCGTTCGTCGTCGATCGTCGTCGTTCGCACGACAATAACGTTTGTCGCTAGACGCACGACTCGTTGCTCGTTCGTATGCGTCTTTCGTTGTTCGTTAATATTTTTCTTTTCTCAAAATTTTAGATTTTTATTTTTTTGAAATTTATATTTTTGATTTTTTATATTTTTTAATTTTTTTATTTTTCAATATTTATATTTTTTGATTTTTATATTTTTCGAATTTTTATATTTTTATATTTTTTATTTTTTTTCGAATTTTAATTTTTTGAAATCTTATATTTTTCGTTGTTTCAAAAAATTTTAGAATTTTCTTTTCTCTTGTGTTTTGTCTCATTTTCCTTCGTACTTGGCTCGTCGTTCGTAACCAGTTGCTGGTCGCTTGTCACTCGTCGCTCGTCGTTTGTCGTTTGTCGCTAGTCGCACGACAATAACGTTTGTCGCTAGTAGCACGACTCGTTGCTCGTTCGTATGGTTCTTTCTTTGTTCGTTATTATTTTTCTTTTCTCAAAATTTTAGATTTTAATTTTTTTTTGAAATTTATATTTTTCATTTTTTATTTTTTTTAATTTTTTATATTTTTCTATTTTTTTATATTTTTCGAATTTTTTATTTTTGAATTTCTATATTTTTCGAATTTTTATATATTTGAATTTTTTTATTTTTCGTTTTTTCAAAATTTGAGAATTTTCTTTTCTTTTGTGTGCTTTATGTCTCATCTTCCCTCGTACTTCGCTCGTCGTTTGTAGCCAGTCGCTGGTCGCTTGTCACCCGTCGCTCGTCGTTTGTCGCTAATCGCACGACAAGAACGTTTGTCGCTAGTCGCACGACTCGTTGCTCGTTCGTATTCGTCTTTTGTTGTTCGTTATTATTTTTCCTTTTTCAAAATTTTAGATTTTTATTTTTTCTGAAATTTTTATTTTTTATTTTTTAAATTTTTTGATATTTTATATTTTTTGATTTTTCTATTTCTGGTTTTTTTATATTTTTGGATTTTTTATATATTTTTTGATTTTTTATATTCATCTATTTTTTATATTCATCTATTTTTTATATTTTTGAATTTTTATATTTTTCGAATTTTTATATTTTTGAATTTTTATATTTTTCGTTTTTTTTATTTTATACATTTTTTCTGTTGTGTTTTATGTCTCATCTTCCTTCTTACTTCGCTCGTCGTTCGTCGTTTGTCGTTCGTCGTTTGTCGTTTGTCGTTCGTCGTCGATCGTCGTCGTTCGTAGTTCGTCGTCGTTCGTCATCGTTTGAAGTTCGTCGAAATCGTCGTCGTTCGTTCTCGTTCGTCGTAGTTCGTCATTTGTCGTCATTCGTCGTCGTTCGTCGTCGTTCGTCGTCATTCGTCGTTCGTCGTTCGCCGTCGTTCGTTGTCATTCGTCGTTCGTCTTCGTTCGTCTTCGTTCGACGTTCTTCGTCGTTCGTCGTCGTTCGTCGTCGTTCGTTGTCGTTCGTCGTCGTTCGTCGTTCGTCTTCGTTCGTCTTCGTTCGACGTTCGTCGTCCTTCGTCCAAAACGTCGTCGTTCGTTGTCATTCGTCGTCGTTCGTCGTCATTCGTCGTCATTCGTCGTCGTTCGTCGTTAGTCGTCGTTCGTCGTCGTTCGTCGTCGTTCGTCGTCGGCGTTCGTCATTATTTGTCGACGTTCGTCGTCGCTCGTCGTTCGTCGTCGTTCGTCGTCGTTGTTCGTAGTCGTTCGTCGTTCGTCGATCAGCGTCGTCGTTCCTTGTCGTTCGTCGTCGTTCGTCGTTCGTCGTCCTTCGTCGTCGTACGTCGTTCGTCGTCGTTCGTTGTTTTTCGTCGTCGTTCATCATCGTTCGTTGCCGTTTGTCGTCATTCGTCGTCATTCGCCTCCGTCGTGCTCTTTCGTCGTCGTTCGTTGTCGTTCGTCGTCGTTCTTCGTCGTTGGTCGTCGTTCGTCGTCGTTCGTCGTTCGGCGTCGTTCGTCGTCGTTTGTCGTCGTTCGTGATTCGTCGTTGTTCGTCATCGTTCGACGTTCGTCGAAATCGTCGTCATTCATATTCGTTCGTCGTCGTTCGTCGTCGTACATCGTCGTTTGTCATCGTTTATCGTCGTTCGTCGTAATTCGTCGTCGTACGTCGTCGTTCGTCTTTGTTCGTCGCTGTTCGTCGTTCGTCATTCGTCGTCGTTCGTCGTCCGTCGTCGTTCGTCGTCGATCGTCGTTCGTCGTCGTTCGTCGTCGTTCGTCATCGTTCGTCCTCGTTCGTCACGTTCGTCGTTTGTCGTTCGTCGTCGTTCGTGGTCGTTCATCTTCGTTCGTCGTCGATCGTCGCCGTTCGTCGTCGATCGTCGTCTCTCGTTTTCGTTCGTTGTTTGTCGTCGTTCGTCTTCATTCGTCGGCGTTCGTCGTCGTTTGTCGGAGTTCGTCGTCGTTCGTCGTTTTTTGTCGTTCGTCGTCCTTCGTCGTTGTTTCACAACTTCCGCCGTCGTTCGTCGTTTGTCGTCGTTCGTCGTCTTTCGTCGTCGTTCGTTGTCGTTTGTCGTCCTTCGTCGTCGTTCGTCGTTCGTCTTCGTTCGTCGTCGTTCGTCGTCATTCGTTGTCTATCGTCGTTTGTCGTAGTTCGTCGTCGTTCGTCGTCGTTGGTCGTCGTTCGTCGTTCGTCGTTCGGCGTCGTTCTTCGTTCGTCGTCGTTCGTCGTCGTTTGTCGTCGTTCGTCATTCGTCGTTGTTCGTCATCGTTCGACGTTCGTCGAAATCGTCATTCAAATTCGTTCGTCGTCGTTCGTCGTCGTACGTCGTCGTTCATCATCGTTTGTCGTCGTTCGTCGTAGTTCGTCGTCGTACGTCGTCGTTCGTCTTCGTTCGTCGTCATTCGTCGTCCATCGTCGTTCGTCGTCGATCGTCGTTCGTCGTCGTTCGTTGTCGATCGTCGTTCGTCGTTTGTCGTTCGTCGTCGTTCGTGGTCGTTCGTCTTCGTTCGTCGACGATCGTCGCCGTTCGACGTCGATCGTCGTCTTTCGTTTTCGTTCGTCGTTTGTCGTCGTTCGTCTTCATTCGTCGGCGTTCGTCGTCGTCTGTCGGAGTTCGTCGTCGTTCGTCGTTATTTGTCGTTCGTCGTCCATCGTCGTCGTTTGACAACTTTCGCCGTCGTTCGTAGTCGTTCGTCGTTTGTCGTCGTTCGTCGTCTTTCGTCGTCGTTCGTTGTCGTTTGTCGTCATTCGTCGTCGTTCGTCGTCGTTCGTCGTCGTTCGTCGTTCGTCGTCGTTCGTCGTCTTTCGTTGTCGATCGTCGTTTGTCGTCGTTCGTCGTCGTTCGTCGTCGTTCGTCGTCGATCGCCGTCGTTTCCACGACAATAAAGTTTGTCGCTAGTCGCACGACTCGTTGCTCGTTCGTATGCGTCTTTCGTTGTTCGTTAATATTTTTCTTTTTTCAAAATTCTAGATTTATATTTTATTTAAATTTATATTTTTGATTTTTTATATTTTTTGATTTTTTTATTTTTCAATTTTTATATTTTTTGATTTTTTATATTTCCGATTTTTTATATTTTTATATTTTTATATTTTTCGAATTTTTATATTTTTGAATTTTTATATTTTTCGTTTTTTTAATTTTATAATTTTTTTCTGTTGTGTTTTATGTCTCATCTTCCTTCTTACTTCGCTCGTCGTTCGTCGTTTGTCGTTCGTCGTAGTTCGTCATCGTTTGACGTTCGTCGAAATCGTCGTCGTTCGTCGTCGTTCGTCGTCGTTCGTCGTTAGTCGTCGTTCGTCGTTCGTCGTCGTTCGTTGTCATTCGTCGTCATTCGTCGTTCGTCTTCGTTCGTCTTTGTTCGACGTTCTTCGTCGTTCGTCGTCGTTCGTCGTCGTTCGTTGTCGTTCGTCGTCGTTTGTCGTTCGTCTTCGTTCGTCTTCGTTCGACGTTCGTCGTCGTTCGTCGAAAACGTCGTCGTTCGTTTTCATTCGTCGTCGTTCGTCGTCATTCGTCGTCATTTGTCGTCGTTCGTCGTCGTTCGTCGTCGTTCGTCGTCGTCGTTCGTCGTTATTCGTCGTCGTTCGTCGTCGCTCGTCGTTCGTCGTCGTTCGTCGTTCGTCGATCATCGTCGTTCGTCGTCGTTCCTTGTCGTTCGTCGTCGTTCGTCGTCGTACGTCGTTCGTCGTCGTTCGTCGTCCTTCGTCGTCGTTCATCATCGTTCGTTGTCGTTTGTCGTCGTTCGTCGTCAATTGCCTCCGTCGTGCTCGTTCGCCGTCGTTCGTTGTCGTTCGTCGTCGTCCGTCGTCATTCGTCGTCGTTGGTTGTCGTTCGTCGTCGTTCGTCGTTCGTCGTTCGGCGTCGTTCGGCGTCGTTCGTCATTCGTCGTTATTCGTCATCGTTCGACGTTCGTCGAAATCGTCGTCATTCATATTCGTTCGTCGTCGTTCGTCGTCGTACGTCGTCGTTCGTAATCGTTTGTCGTCGTTCGTCGTAGTTCTTCGTCGTACGTCGTCGTTCGTCTTCGTTCGTCGCTGTTCGTCGTTCGTCGTCATTCGTCGTCGTTCGTCGTCCGTCGTCGTTCGTCGTCGATCGTCGTTCGTCGTCGTTCGTTGTCGATCGTCGTTCGTCGTCGTTCGTCGTCGTTCGTCGTTTTTTCGTTCGTCGTCGTTCGTGGTCGTTTGTCTTTGTTCGTCGTCGATCGTCGTCTTTCGTTTTCGTTCGTCGTTTGTCGTCGTTCGTCTTCATTCGTCGGCGTTGGTCGTCGTTTGTCGGAGTTCGTCGTCGTTCGTCGTTATTGGTCGTTCGTCGTCCTTCGTCGTCGTTTGACAACTTTCGCCGTCGTTCGTCGTCGTGCGTCGTCGTTCGTCGTTTGTCGTCGTTCGTCGTCTTTTGTCGTCGTTCTTTGTCGTTTATCGTCATTCGTCGTCTTTCGTCGTCGTTCGTCGTTCGTCGTCGTTCGTCGTCGTCTTTCGTTGTCGATCGACGTTTGTCGTCGTTCGTCGTCGTTCGTTGTCGTTCGTCGTCGATCGCCATCGTTCGCACGACAATAACGTTTGTCGCTAGTCGCACGACTCGTTGCTCGTTCGTATGCGTCTTTCGTTGTTCGTTAATATTTTTATTTTTTCAAAATTCTAGATTTTTATTTTTATTTGAAATTTATATATTTCATTTTTTATATTTTTTTGATGTTTTGTATTTTTCGATTTTTATATCCATTTTTTTTATATTTTTGATTTTTTATATTTTTTGATTTTTTTATTTTTCAATTTTTATATTTTTTGATTTTTTATATTTTTCGATTTTTTATATTTTTCGAATTTTTATATTTTTGAATTCTTATATTTTGCGTTTTAAAAAATTTTAGAATTTTCTTTTCTGTTGTGTTTTGTCTCATCTTCCTTCGTACTTGGCTCGTCCGTAGCCAGTTGCTGGTCGCTTGTCACTCGTCGCTCGTCGTTCGTCGTTTGTCGCTAGTCGCACGACAATAACGTTTGTCGCTAGTCGCACGACTCGTTGCTCGTTCGTATGTTTCTTTCTTTGTTCGTTAATATTTTTCTTTTTTCAAAATTTTAGATTTTAATTTTTTTGAAATATATATTTTTAATTTTTTATATTTTTTGATTTTTTATATTATTCGGTTTTTTATATTTTTCGAATTTTTATATTTTTGAATTTTTTTATTTTTCGTTTTTTCAAAATTTGAGAATTTTCTTTTCTTTTGTGTTTTATGTCTCATCTTCCCTCGTACTTCGCTCGTCGTTCGTAGGCAGTCGCTGGTCGCTTGTCATCCGTCGTTCGTCGTTTGTCGCTAGTCGCACGACAATAACGATTGTCGCTAGTCGCACGACTCGTTGCTCGTTCGTATGCGTCTTTCGTTGTTCGTTAATATTTTTCTTTTTTCAAAATTTTAGATTTTAATTTTTTTGAAATATATATTTTTAATTTTTTATATTTTTTGATTTTTTATATTATTCGGTTTTTTATATTTTTCGAATTTTTATATTTTTGAATTTTTTTATTTTTCGTTTTTTCAAAATTTGATAATTTTCTTTTCTTTTGTGTTTTATGTCTCATCTTCCCTCGTACTTCGCTCGTCGTTCGTAGGCAGTCGCTGGTCGCTTGTCATCCGTCGTTCGTCGTTTGTCGCTAGTCGCACGACAATAACGATTGTCGCTAGTCGCACGACTCGTTGCTCGTTCGTATGCGTCTTTCGTTGTTCGTTAATATTTTTCTTTTTTTAAAAATTTTAGATTTTTATTTTTTTGAAATTTATATTTTTTATTTTTTAAATTTTTTGATTTTTTATATTTTTGATTTTTTATATTTTTGATTTTTTATATTTCTCGTTTTTTATATTTTTCGATTTTTTATATTTTTCGAATTTTTATTTTCATCTATTTTTTATATTTTTGAATTTTTATATTTTTCGTTTTTTTAATTTTATAATTTTTTTCTGTTGTGTTTTATGTCTCATCTTCCTTCTTACTTCGCTCGTCGTTCGTCGTTTGTCGTTCGTCGTTTGTCGTTTGTCGTTCGTCGTTGTTCGTCGTCGATCGTCGTCGTTCGTCATCGTTTGACGTTCGTCGAAATCGTCGTCGTCCGTTCTCGTTCGTCGTCATTTGTCGTCATTCGTCGTCGTTCGTCGTCGTTCGTCGTTAGTCGTCGTTCGTCGTTCGTCGTCGATCGTTGTCATTCGTCGTCCTTCGTCGTTCGTCTTCGTTAGTCTTTGTTCGACGTTCTTCGTCGTTCGTCGAAAACGTCGTCGTTCGTCGTTCGTCGTCGTTCGTCGTCGTTCGTCGTCGTTCGTTGTCGTTCGTCGTTCGTCTTCGTTCGTCTTCGTTCGACGTTCGTCGAAAACGTCGTCGTTCGTTGTCATTCGTCGTCTTTCGTCGTCGTTCGTCGTCGTTCGTCGTCGTGTTTCGTCGTTATTCGTCGTCGTTTGTCGTTCTTTGATCATCGTCCTTCGTCGTCGTTCCTTGTCGTTCGTCGTCGTTCGTCGTTCGTCGTCCTTCGTCGTTGTTCATCGTTCGTTGTCGTTTGTCGCCGTTCGTCGTCATTCGCCTGCGTCGTGCTCGTTCGTCGTCGTTCGTTGTCGTTCGTCGTCGTTCGTCGTCGTTCGTCGTCGTTCGTCGTTCGGCATCGTTCGTTGTTCGTCGTCGTTCGTCATTCGTCATGGTACGTCATCGTTCGACGTTCGTCGAAATCGTCGTCATTCATATTCGTTCGTCGTCGTTCGTCGTCGTACGTCGTTGTTCGTCGTCGATCGTCGTCGTTCGTCGTAGATCGTCGTCGTTCGTCGTCGTTCGTCGTCGTACGTCGTCGTTCGTCTTCGCTCGTCGTAGTTTGTCGTCGTTCGTCGTCGTTCGTCGTCGTTCGTCGTCGTTCGTCGTTCGTCGGTCGTTGATCGTCGTCGTTCGTCGTCGTTCGTCATCGTTCGACGTTCGTCGAAATCGTCGTCATTCATTGTTGTTCGTCGTCGTTCGTCGTCAATCGTCATCGTTCGTCGTCGTTCGTCTATAGTCGCGACCAGCGACTGGCTACGAAAGACGAGCGAAGTACGAAGGAAGATTAGACATAACACTCAACAGAAAAGAAAATTCTAAAATTTAAGAAAACGAGAAATATAAAAATTCAAAAATATAAAAATTCGAAAAATATAAAAATTAAAAAATTTAAAAAATCGAAAAATATAAAAAAATAAAAATATAAAAAATCAAAATTATAAATTTTAAAAAAAATAAAAATCTAAAATTTTGAAAAAAGAAAAATATTAACGAACAACGAAAGAAACATACGAACTAGCAACGAGTCGTGCGACTAGCGACAAACACTATTGTCGTGCGACTAGCGACAAACGACGAACGACGAGGCACAAGCGACCAGCGACTGGCTACGAACGACGAGCGAAATACGAAGGAAGATGAGACAAAAAACAACAAAAAAATTCTAAAATGTTTAAAAAAACGAAAAATATAAAAATTCAAATATATAAAAATTCGAAAAATATAAAAATTCAAAAATATAAAAATTCGAAGATCATAAAAAATCGAAAATATAAAAACAACGACGAACAACGACGAACGACGACGGACGACGACGAATGACTACGAATGACGAACAGCAACGAACGAAGACGAACGTCGACGTACGACGACGAACTACGACGAACGACGACGAACGATGACGGACGACGACGAACGACGAATAACGACGACGAACGACAACGAACGACGACGAACGATGATGAACTACGACGAAGACGAACGACGAACGACGACGAACGACGACGAACGACGACGAACGACGACTAATGACGACGAATGAAGACGAACGACGACAAACGACGAACGAAAACGAAAGACGACGATCGACGACGAACAAAGACAAACGACCACGAACGACGACGAACGAAAAAACGACGAACGACGACGAACGACGACGAACGACGATCGACAACGAACGACGACGAACGACGATCGACGACGAACGACGACGGACGACGAACGACGACGAATGACGACGAACGACGAACAGCGACGAACGAAGACGAACGACGACGTACGACGAAGAACTACGACGAACGACGACAAACGATTACGAACGACGACGTACGACGACGAACGACGACGAACGAATATTAATGACGACGATTTCGACGAACGTCGAACGATGACGAACAACGACGAATGACGAACGACGCCGAACGACGCCGAACGACGAACGACGAACGACGACGAACGACAACCAACGACGACGAATGACGACGGACGACGACGAACGACAACGAACGACGGCGAACGAGCACGACGGAGGCAATTGACGACGAACGACGACAAACGACAACGAACGATGATGAACGACGACGAAGGACGACGAACGACGACGAACGACGTACGACGACGAACGACGACGAACGACAAGGAACGACGACGAACGACGATGATCGACGAACGACGAACGACGACGAACGACGAGCGACGACGAACGACGACGAATAACGACGAACGACGACGAACGACGGCGATCGAAGGCGAACGTTGACGAACGACGACGAACGACGAATGAGTCGACGAAAAACGACGAACGACGACGAACAACGACGAAAAACGACGAACGAATCAAACGACGACGAACGTCGACGGACGACGACGAACAACGACGACGAACGACGACGAACGACAGCGAACAACCATGAACAACGAGCGACGACGAACGACAACGAACGACGACAAACGACGACGAACGACGACGAACGACGGACGACGACGAACGACGACGAACGACGACGAACAACGAACGACGACGCATGACGACCCACGACGACGAATGAAAACGAACGTCGACGAACGACGACGAACGACGAACGACGACTAACGACAACGAACGACGACGATTTCGACGAACGACGAACGATGACGAACGACGACGAACGACGAAAGACGACGACCGACGACGAACGAAGACGAACGACGAACGACGATGAAAGACAAACGACGAAAGACAAACGACGAACGACGAGCGACGAGTGACAAGCGACCAGTGACTGGCTACGAACGACGAGCGAAGTACGAAGGAATATGAGACATAAAACACAACAGAAAAGAAAATTCTAAAATTAGAAAAATCGAAAGGTATAAAAAAAAATATAAAAAAATTAAAAAATATAAATTTAAAAAAAATAAAAAAATAAAATTTTGAAAGAAGAAAACTATTAACGAACAACGAAAGACGCATACGAACGAGCAACTAGCGACTAGTGCAACGTGCAACTAGCGACAAACGTTATTGTCGTGCGACTAGCGACAAACGACGAACGATGAGGGACAAGCGACTAGCGACTGGCTACGAACGACGAGCGAAGTACGAAGTAAGATGAGACATAAAACACAAAAGAAAAGAAAATTCTAAAATTTTGAAAAAACGAAAAATCAAAAACTTAAAAATATAAAAATTCGTAAAACTTAAAAATTCAAAAATATAAAAATTCGAAAAATATAAGAAATCGAAAAACATAAAAAATCGAAAAATATAAAAAAACGAAAAAATAAAAATTCGAAAAATATAAAAAATCAAAAAAATTAAAAAATCAAAAATATAAATTTCAAAAAATATAAATCTAAAATTTTGAAAAAAGAATAATATTAACGAACAACGAAAAACGCGCAACGAACGAGCAACGAGTCGTGCGAAGCGACAAACGTTATTGTCGTGCGAACGACGACGAACGACGAGGAAAGACGAACGACGTCGATCGATCGTCGACGAACGACGATCGACAACGAAAGACGACGAACGACGACGAACGACGACGAATGACGAACGACGACGAACGACGACGAAGACGACGAACGACGACGAATGACGACGAATGACGACGAACGACGACAAACGACGAACGAAGACGAAAGACGACCAACGACGACCAACGACAAGGATCGACGACCAACGAAGACGAACGACCACGAACGACGACGAACGACAAACGACGAACGAAGACGAAAGACGACGAACGACGACCAACGACGAAGATCGACGACGAACGAAGACGAACGACCACGAACGACGAACGACAAACGACGACGAACGGCGACGAATGACGACGAACGATGACGAACGACGACGAATGACGGCGAACGTTGACGAACGACGAATGACGACGTACGACGAATGTTGACGAACGACGACGAACGACGACGAACGACGACAAACGACGAACGAAGACGAAAGACGACGAACGAAGACGAACGATCACGAACGACGACGAACGACAAACGACGGACGACGACGAACGACGACGAACGACGATCGACAACGAACGACGGCGACGAACGACGACGAACGACGACGGACGACGAACGACGACGAATGACGACGAACGACGAACGGCGACGAACGAAAACGAACGACGTACGACGACGAACTACGACGAACGACGACGAACGATGACGGACGACGACGAACGACGACGAACGACGACGAACGACGAACGACGGGCGACGAACGTCGACGATTGACGACGAACGACGACGAACGACGGCGAACGACGACGAACGACGACGAACGACGACGACGACGAACGACTGCGAACGACGACGAACGACTGCGAACGACGACGAACGACGGCGAAATACGATGAACGACGACAAACGACGAACGACGACGAACGACGACGAACGATTACGAACGACGACGAAGACGAAGGACGACGACGAACGACGAACGAAGAACGACGACGGACGGCGACGACGAACGAAGAACGACGACGAATGACGACGAACGACGACGAACGACCACGAACGACGACGAACGACCACGAACGACGAATGATGAACTACGACGAACGACGACTAACGACGAACGACTTTTGACGAACGACGAGGAATGACGACGAACGACGACGAACGACAACGAACGACGACGATTTCGACGAACGTCGAACGATGACGAACGACGACGAATGACGACGTTCGACGACGATCGACGACGAACGACGACGAACGACGACGAACGACAAACGACGAACGACGAGCGACGAGTGACAAGCGACCAGCGACTGGCTACGAACGACGAGCGAAGTACTAAGGAAGATGAGACATAAAACAACAGAAAAGAAAATTCTAAAATTTTGAGAAAACAAAAAATATAAAAATTCAAAAATATAAAAATTCGAAAAAGATAAAAATTCAAAAATATCAAAATTCGAAAAACATAAAAATTCGAAAAATATAAAAAATTGAAAAATATAAAAAATAGAAAAATATAAGAAATCGAAAACTATAAAAAATTGGAAAATATAAAAAATCGAAAAAATATAAAATAAAAAATATAAAAAATCAAAAAATAAATTTCGAAGAAAATAAAAATCTAAAATTTTGAAAAAAGAGAAATATTAACGAACACCGAAAGACGCATACGAACGTGCAACGAGTCGTGCGACTAGCGACAAACGTTCTTGTCGTGCGACTAGCGACAAACGACGAACGACGAGTGACAAGCGACCAGCGACTGGCTACGAACGACGAGCGAAATACGAAGGAAGATGAGACATAAAACACACAAAAGAAAAGAAAATTCTAAAATTTTGAAAAAACGAAATATAAAAAAATTCAAAAATATAAAAATTTGAAAATATAAAAATTCAAAAATATAAAAATTCAAAAATATAAAAATTCAAAAAATATAAAAAATCGAAAAATATAAAAATAGAAAAATATAAAAAATCGAAAAATATAAAAAATCAATAAATATAAAAAATCAAAAAATATAAAAAATCAAAAATATAAATTTCAAAAAAATAAAAATTTAAAAATTTGAAAAAAGAGATATAAACGAACAACGAAAGAAGCATACGAACGAGCAACGAGTCGTGCGACTAGCGGCAAACGTTATTGTCGTGCGACTAGGGACAAACGACGAACGACGAACGACGAGTGACAAGCGACCAGCGACTGGCTACGAACGTCGAGCGAAATACGAAGATGAGACATAAAACACAACAGAAAAGAAAATTCTAAAATTTTGAAAAAACGAAAAATATAAAAATTCGAAAAGATAAAAATTCAAAAATATAAAAATTCGAAAAATATAAAAAATCGAAAAATATAGATATTCCAAAAATATAGAAAATCGAAAAATATAAAAAATCGAAAAATATAAAAAATCAAAAAGATAAATTAAAAAAATAAAAATCTAAGATTTTGAAAAAAGAAAAATATGAACGAACAACGAAAGAAGCATACGAACGAGCAACGAGTCGTGCGACTAGCGACAAACGTTATTGTCGTGCGAACGATGGCGATCGACGACGAACGACGACGAACGACGACGAACGACGACCAACGACGATCGACAACGAAAGACGACGAACGACGACGAACGACGACGAACGACGACGAATGACGACGAACGACGACAAACGACGAACGAAGACGAAGGACGACGAACGACGACGATCGACGACGAACGAAGACGAACGACCACGAACGACGAGGAACGACAAACGACGAACGACGACGAACGACGACAAACGACAACGAACGACGACGAATGACGACGAACGACGACAAACGACGAACGAAACCGAAAGACGACGAACGACGACGGACGACGAACGACGACGAATGACGACGAGGAACGACGACGAACGACGAACGACGGGTGACGAACGACGACGAACGACGACGATTGACGGCGAACGACGACGAACGACGACGAACGACGGCGAACGACGACGAACGACGACGAACGACGACGAACGACGACGAACGACTGCGAACGACGAAGAACGACGGCAAACGACGACGAACGACGACGAACGACGTACGACGACGATCGACGGCGAACGATGACGAACGACGACGAACGAAGACGCACGACGACGAACGACGACGAACGACGACGAACGACGACGAACGACGGGCGACGAACGACGATGATTGACGTCGAACGACGACGAACGACGACGAACGACTGCGAACGACGACGAACGACTGCGAACGACGGCGAACGACGACGAACGTCGACGTACGACGTACGACGACGAACGATGACGAACGACGACGAACGACGAATGACGACGAACGATGACGAACGACAACGAACGACGACGCACGACGACGAACGACGGACGACGAACGACGACGAACGACGACGATTGACGTCGAACGGTGACGAACGACGACAAACGACGGCGAACGACGACGAACGACGGCGAACGACGACGAACGACGGCGAAAGACGACGAACGACGGCGAACGACGACGAACGACGAGAAACGACGAACGACGACGAACGACGACGATCGACGGCGAACGACGAACGACGACGAACGACGACGAACGACGACGAGCATCATTTATTGTTATTATTTATTATTTTTATTATTAATACCAAGCAATTAAGTAACATAGTTTAATTTTACATAGATTCGGCTTTCTGTTCGTCTCTCATATCTCAGTAGGCAGTGTCTGTAGAACGGAACAAGTGCAATAGACCGTCCTAAAAATGTTAGTTTGTAGACTAAGGAGCAGCGAGTGTTACAATGACGCACCAGTAAGTTGCAATTTGTGTGTGTGCCCCTGAGTGTTCCGCGTTCGCCTCCCTGACTTGTTTATAACATAATTGTTGTAACATAATTGTACATTTTCATCATGAAATTTTTTCTGCGCCTCCGAATTCCCCCTATTCAAAATTCTACTTTTCTCTGCTTGATGTACATTTTAGTAACACTTCATTCCAAGTAACAAGCCAACTAGGATTTCAAAAAAAAGGTCCTGTTCTGATTCATTACCTCAAAATGAGATAATTTGGGCCTTATATTCCAATATTAAGGATAAAGAACCTGCATATGTGGGTATTGATTCGACACTAGTGTGCAGATCCCTTCAAGGAGATGAGCTTCTAAGTCGATGCTTAGTGAGGCTTTACCAGCGCTCAGCGCAGTGCAGGGCCTGCAGTGTTCTCACCCCTTAACTCAAGCCGTGCGGATCAGAGCACCGCTGTCGCCAGCCAATCCATTGCAATCGCGTCTCGAACAGAGCAAACAATAGTTTAATCATGTTCACTGTTTTCATGAACGCTAGTTATTAAACCACCCATTATTAGTTTTGTGATAATTCATTTTTCCCTCTTTATCTGGAGATTTTCTAATTTCAAAACAATCGCAAAATTGTAAGTTGCTAGACTCGCATAAAATGAGAAAATCGTTTTTTAAATTTACATCATGTGCCAACTTTCTGAATGTTGTTTTTAAGTTAGTCCACCGCACCGATAAATCGATCAATCCTAAAGCTTTCGGTCGAGCAAGAAGAAGTAAGCTTTTTGGGCGACTTTTGCCTATTCTTTCGACCTCTGACTCGCACCTGTAGTGAAATTACATTCTACGTTTAGGTGATTATTTTCTCTCGAAGCTGGCAGATAATTACATTTTAATTGTAGCACAAACCGATATCATACTTCCGCGCTAACAAACGTTAACATTAACGTTCTTTATAACTAATATTATTTGTGTAGTAATTCAATTTAATGAAGTGAAAGAGGGGAGCTAGTTATTCTGGGGCTCTAGAAACCGTGCTCAGATTATATTACTTAGCCTTCCAGTGGATTTTAAATGGGTACCAAAAATAATTTTGAATAATACAAGGCATATAACGCTACTATCATTTCAAATAAACCTTTTGAGAGATATTATATCACAGTCGACACACCCCTATTTGTTGTTGTACCTATTATTATTGTTTAATTGATTGTGAATATGTAGTCCTTTAAGTCAGTAAACAAGTAAACTTTTAGTCAATAAAGAAGTGAACTTTTCGTCTTCCCAACAAAATATCATTTTTGCACTTTGTAAAATTACTATTTTCAATGAAAACTCTCCAAACCGAGTGTTTAATCAAGAACGAACCAATGCGTACTGAATTTCAATCTGTCACTTTTCTCTTCTATTTGCAATACAATTCAGAAATGCAATATTTGTTAATTACAAGCTATTAATGTAATCTGATGAAATAATAACAGGTTTAAGTTATAATTATACTCAGAATGTTGAAGTTCGTTATCAATGAAACGCATTAGTGTGATGTTCATTTAAGTCATTTACAATATGGGTAAGTAAGTTTAATTCAAACGGACGGGGTTGATTCAATGAACTCCAAGAAGCATATTTTATTTCAATATGCGTCATGGGCTAGTTATTTTCCAATATCGACACGTTTAAATTTACTTTACGGGGGCAATGAAAATGATCAAAATAATAAACTCAATTCATTGGTGTAAACCAATTAAAAAGTAATTATAATCTTTAAAATAGCCGAAAACGATATCTATTGATTATACTACTGAGCAGAGAATGCACATTTAAGGTTTTTTACATGATTTCACTCTCGTTAAAATGCTTTCCTCTGATTCCTTCTTATTGATTAGAAATTGTACTCAAATGGTTCGTAATGAAATCAATTCCGTATATAGCATGGAAATGTGTACATTGAATTTTACATCTAAACTGACACAGAAAAATTATTTAGCGTGAATAAATGGAAATACATTTACTGGCCTTGAGCTATTAGTAATTGATACGCAATAGTATTTTAACTAATAGTGCTTTAGAGACTGAATAGAACATTATTATTATTATTATTATTATTATTAAATCATAACCACCCCAACTTCTTTAAAAACTAATCAATTGTCAATTTTATTACTAACAACAAAGTTTGTTGTTAGTAATAAAAGAAATTGTTTAAAAGAATTGTTTAAAAGAAAAAAGCCTGGTAGACAAAAATTGTAACTTCATTCTTAAAAATTCCAATTAAACTTGAGACACCAGAAAATCTTTTTATTTTATTTCATATATGATTTCTTATTCTCTTCTTGTTATCCTCCATTTCCTCTACCCACTATTTCATTATTGCCACAACATTCATTTTGATTAATAGTAACAATGGAGTATATATTTGCAGATTTATTGTAGCAAATACTATATTTTGGAGAATAATAATGACTTCTAAGGAAAAACGGTTGTTGGTTTGAAAATTTTAATTGTAGTTCAATGTGAATTCTTATGAATGAAAGGAAAACAATAAGATTTAAGTAAGATGTTTCAGCATTTTCAAAGAGTTAATACTATGATCAAAACATTGCAACCAACACTTTGTGATTTTTAATTAACAAATACTTCTATCTCCACAACCCAGCTCACTCGTTTCTCAAAGAACTACGGAATTTAACCTAATGATCTGCCAATAACTAATGAAATGGGGAGGGAAAAATCAATCAGGAAACTTTCAAATATAGTAATAAATATTATGAAACTAATTGCTTCAAAGGGAAAAGGTCAGAAGGTTAATTGAATGCGATGTCCAAAAAATCTTAGCAGTTCCTTTGTGAGAATATAATACAAATATAATTATATTTTTCCTTTTACATCCGTAATAATTATTTTACAGGGATTTGAACAAAGAGATTTCACATCCACTGAAGGGAGTTTTGCCGACTTCACAGAGGGCGCAGTTTTCGCGGGGAAATGTAAGTAGCTACCCACACAAAAGGACTCCCCTGGTACGGTTGATTTTTTTGAATGTAAATGTTCCTGACACTAAAGAATTCCGGCGAAAAACGCAATTAGACCTCTCTCTGGCCCGCGTCCTCCCCTGCTGCTCGCTCTCGGGGGCTGCGATGGCAGCAGTGGTAATAGTTGTGACAGCTCTGGTGGCGGCTACGATGGCGGTAGGGGCAGCGGTGGCGTGGTAAAGTAAGCTGTGGTGTTGGCGGAGGTGACGACGTCGGCGATGGTAGTGGCAGTGTGTGACGGGGATATTGTAGCGGTGGGGTGGCGGTAGACGTGGCAGTGGCGGTGATGATGGTGGTGGCGAAGTAAGCGGTGGCGGAGTGGTGGCTTTGGTAATGGCGATGGTGGCGATGAAGGTGACGACCAGGGAGGCGATGGTAATGGCAGTGATGATGGTGGTGACGCTGGCGGTGATGGTAGTGGTGGCGGTGGGGGTGGTGACGGTGATGTTAGCGGAGGTGGCGATGGCGACGGTGGTGATAATGGCAGTGGTTAACGGGGATATTGTAGTTGAGGGGGTGTGCAGTAGAAGTGGCAGTGGCGATGGTGCAGGCGGTGTCAGCGGCGGCGGAGTGGTGGCTTTGGTATTGATGATGGTGGTAGTGGAGGCAGTGGAGGTAGCGATTGAACAGGCAGTGGTGGTTGAGGAGGGGCTGGTAGAGGTGGTAGTGCCGGTAGTGATGGTGATGACGGCAGGAGCCGTGTTTGAGTTGTGGCTTGGATAACGACGATGGCCGTAGTGGAAGTAGAGAAGGTGGTGACTGGGGCTGCGGTGGCGGCCGCCGTGGCGAAGCGAAGGAGCAGTGACAGTGGTGGTGGCAATGCCGGTCGCGATCACAAGAGCAGGGTGATGTTGGGGAGGCAGTGGCAACAGAAGCGCACTCCAACGGTTCAGAGGAGACCCCGTTGGCAGAGGACTGCAAGGTGCGTGCGACCAACGCCTTGTGGTGACAGATTAATATGCTGTTGGATTCGCGAATGTAAGTCAGTGGTAACGGAAAAGAGAAATAGGAAGTTAAGCTGGCGGAACGATTACAAAAAAAATGGGAACACGAGTTGAAAAAGTTAGGAAGGATCCAGAAGACCCTGAGGAGGAGAAAAACGCTTGAGAGGGACAGATACTGAAAAAGAAAAAGAGTCGTGGAGGAAGAATGGAGGGAGTCTAGTAGGTGGATGGCATGCGAATGAGAAAGTCTGTGAGAAACAGTTTTATAACAAATGAAATGGAAGCAAAAGAGACTGTAGAATAGATGTGAAAAGAGCAGTAAAAACGAACTCAAGCGGTGCAAAACGAAGCGAAATGGATAAAAATAAATGAAACAGACTGGGAGGGCGGGAAGAGAGGGAACGTAAGGGAGAGAGGAGGTGGAAAAGGACGTGAGATGTTACGCGAGAGGCAGCGGAGGTGTGTGAAGCAAGCCGAAGGGCGCGGCGGCAGCGAACGGCAGGCGGGCGGGCGGGCAGCGTTGGCCGCGGCGCGGAGCAGCGCTGCGCGGGTGGGGCGGGGCGGGAGTCGGACCCGCGACGCCCGGGGCGCACTGGGAGCGGCCGCCGTTGCCATGGCGACGCGCCGCGTGTGTTGACGCAGGCGTTGGCTCCGCGCGTTGCCGTGTTTGCTTCGTATTTCGCCAGCTGCTTTTTCCTACCGGATTCCGCTCGGGACTGCGAGCGACCGCTGCTGCCGACCGCCACAGCAGCCGCCGCCGCCTTCGCCACATCGCCGCCGCCGCCGCCGCCGCCGCCACCCCCACCGCCACCGCCACCGCCACCGCCACCGCCACCGCCACCGCCACCGCCATCGCCACCGCCACCGCCACCGCCACCACCACCGCCACCGCCACCACTACCGCCGCTATCACCACCAGCACCGCCGCCGTCGCTACCACCTCCTCCACCACCACCGCCGCCGCGGCCGCCACCGCCGCTACCGCCGCCACCGCCGCCACCGCCTCTACCGCCGCCACCGCCCCCACTGCCGCCGCCTCCGCGCTCCGCCGCCGCCAGGAGATCCGCCATTTTACGGCGCGCTGCTTCGACGTCCCCGGGCGATCCAGAACTCCGTGGAACGCCGCTTGTCGAACCCCGTTAAGGGTAAATGAGTGCTTCCATTTTGCTCGAGTTGTCACCGGCCTCCTCCCCTGCCGCATGTGGCCGTGGCAGCCGTGTGCCGGGTGGTGGGCTGCGCGCCCGGCCACGTCTGTGAACAACGAACTCGCCGCATGAAGCAAGAGCGGGCGAAATAACCCTAAAGCCACACATAGAAACGCACTATGTAGACGTATATGTCACTGGATTTTCACAGAATATAATTACTCCAACATGTGAGCACGTGTAATACCTGTACGTTCATTTTTACGGTTTTTCTGCATCATTAACGAAATGAAATGGTACATCGCGAAAGAGTGCTGCATATGCTCTAAAATAAAATAAAACAAAAAAAAAGCAGTTTCACAGGCCGGGATGGAAGGGTTGGTGTCGGCGGCCGCAGGGATTTCGAGGCGCGGTCTAACTTTACAAGCTCACATTAAAACGATTGTTTCGGGGCGATACATGAATACTACAAATCAGGAGTATAATTGGCGGGGCGGTGGCGAACGGCCAGTGCGAGGGGTGAGTGGTGATGAGAGGGGTTGGGGTGTGGGGGAGTAAGTGGGGGTGGGGCGGGGTGGGGCCTGCCAGCGACAGGTAGCGATCAAAACCAATTTTCCCCGACCGGCGTGCTCGGGCTGGCCGACTGCGCAGTATCCGGGGCCGAGCACGCCGCACAAGCGCGCAGAAACAATCGCAGACAACGCACGCAGAGGCGGGGATGGTCGGCAGACGCCCCAGCTAGACCCGCTCCCGCCGTCGCCTCCGCGTTTACTTCACGAAAATATCGAGATTAAATTTTACAACCGCAAGCAACAAGGAATAACATCGCAGGACCGCACGTGGATAGGGAGAGAAGCAGCGGAAAAAAAGCATCGCGGCACTCGCAAATAAAACAAACGAGAGACGAGGGGGCGCGGGGAAAAAAGAAAAGGGAAACTCTTGTCCCTGTGCCCTTACCCACCCCCCACTCTCCGCAACAGGGTTATTATATAGGAACAACTGCGGGAAGGCTATGTCAATAGCCTGCGTTTCGTTCGTTGTAGTACTACGTACGCGCGGACTAAAGCTCAGGACCCGTTCCGAAAGAAAGAGAGACCGGGTCCGATACACAGAACGAGAAGGGTTACGCGGAGGGTACAATAAAAGAGGCGCGCGCATAATGTTATGCGATGGTCGATAAGAGGGACATCTGCTAGTGAGATTTGAAATTAAATGGCTTCCGGATGAAAATTTTAAATTGGGACGGGCGCGGGGCGGGGCGCAGCCTTCTCCGGGCCCGGAACCGATATCCGCACCGCTCTCGCATTAGCATTGCCATGCTATCGCGACTGACGCCCCGGAGAATCCCGGGGCCGATATCGGCAATAGAATTTAAATTGGAGCGTAAAGGAAACCTTATCTTTTCATCACGTAACGCCCTCCACTCCCACTTCGGAGAGACTCGGTGCTCCGCGGTGCAATGGTGTCTTGAAGCTCGCTCGCAGCTCGAGCCGAGAGAAGTTGAAATTTCTGGGAGAGATTGTATCTGCGGAGGGTCGGGAAGTAGGCGGTGGTGGAGGGAGGTACTCTAGTTTCTAGGGAAATAGCTGGCTTGTGTAATAAAACGTGTGTCATTACATGTACGATGCAATATACATACGCAATTTTAAGATGCGATGAATAGAACAAAAAGAAGGCTATTTAACATTTATTATTCTTTACTATTATTACATTTGTACACAAAATAATTAAAGCAGTAGATTGATTTCAAGAATATTTTTTGTTTCATCAGAAATGTTTCTTAACAAGGATATCAAAATTGACTTAAAATAATTTGTTTCTAATTTACTTAACGATTAATCAAGAAATACTTAATTGGATGTAAAAATTTATAAAACTAAAATTAACTCGTATTTCATTAGCTGGTGCCTTGCTCAGAGTTGATGATTATAGCGTTAATTTACCGGTCAGTGTTGTTGCTTCTATGAAGTAGTGCACTATGAATGGAAACATGTATGATTGCTTACCAAAAATTCAAAACAATGATGAAAACCATGAAAATAATATAGATTCTAACATGGAATTAATGGTCTCGTGTGTTTTTATATGTAATGTAATTAATGAAATAATTAATAGTAATTAGAATAAACAATTTTACTAGTATGTATGTCAATGTTCTTTCTAAAATAAAATTGAATAAAAAAATGTATGTGTTTCTTTTTTGCCTTTACAAGTTTATTGGTTTACTTATGTTTAGATCTGTTTTTCCCCTTCCATCCCTCGTTTTTACAGGCTTTCGTTGTTATGTTCGAAATAGTACGTCTATTTTTTACACTAGTCGCCTCCCTTTCTGCCCAGCCTTGCCTTCTCCACACAGTGTTGATGATTGCTCTTGTAATGTGGAACTCTTCCCGTTATGGATTATATTATCATTTGTTTAAAACATTTTTATGTTTTTACAATAAGATATTTGCCTATTTAAACATTTTTTGGTAAGTTATCTCACCATCTCATTTATATTTTGTACCTATTACTTACATTTTTCACTTAAACTTGAACTTGAATGATTTTCATTCTGTCTTTTGTTACCCAGTTTAAAATTTGTATTCAGTACCTTCAAAATAGTGACTCATTTTTACTTTCAGATGAAAACATGTAAATTAATTTATATGAACACCCGATGATGGGAGAAATCTTCATGCGAAACTTATTGTGAAATTAAGTCTTTCTTATAAATTTCCTTTGATTGTCAAAATTATAAGAACATGTTTTATTGCTTATTTATGAGAAAAAACCCTCAATTTCAGATTTATCTGTGTTTAAAAAAGTATAATTTGATCTTGTAATCCTGTTAGGAGCCTTGAATTTTATACATTGTAATCAATTTCATAATTATTTTTTATAAACATGTTTTGGAGCAATTTGGTACCCCAGTGCCCGCTTTGAGAATGTAATAAAATTTAATGTAATTTTGTAATAATATTGTAATGTAAATAAATTGAGAATGTAATAAAATGTAATGTAATGAATGTAATAAAATAAATGTAAAGTAATAAAACAAAATCAATAACGATGCAACTGAACTGAAAAACTAATTTAATTATAATATTTCTCCTGGTAAGAAAATATTCCGATTTCCTGATGGTAAACGACAGGCGAAAAGTAACAAATAAATCTTCTGACTTTGCATCTTCTTAATCAAAACCACTGAATGTTCATATTTGTCACTTCACCAAAAACATTTCGCATTTATGGAAGGGGTAAATAAATATTTAAAAAGCTTCAATGATGTACAGGACCTCAAACATATTATCTCTTTCGTCGCTAAAAAAGAATACCATTAAACTCGTGAATATTTTATTCCAAGTAAAATTAGCACAGCTATGAGTAGTTGTGCGCGCACCCCCCCCCCCCCCAAGAACAACATAAATATGAACATTTACATTGTTACGAAGTTCTGAAAGTTCTATAACGTCAACATACCTTTTAAAATATTGATTCATTGTCGCAGAAAGAACCCAAATATAGATTTTTTCCAAGTCGTATATCAGGCAACGAATTATGGCATTTGATTTACGTTCCAGAAAGGGCTTGTCTCATTCGTTCTAATTGACACCCACCCGGGAGCCAAGCTGCCAAATATCGCGCGAAGATCCATCGCTGGAGGTTCGTGATGGCAGTCTGCTGTTCGGCGTCTGGTGCAGAGGACGGCCTCTTGGCGCGCGCGCGCGCGGTGTCGTGACAAACGCCGCGCGACCGCCGCCAGGACCCCCTCTGCCCTCCCGACCCTACATCCTGCCCTCTTCCCCCTCACAAGTTATAATTTAAAAAAAAACTGATTGTTTTTTAATCATCTCAAAAAATGACAAAATAATATTGGTTGTACCTTGAAATGTGCGAAATACCATAATTTTCTAGTTAACCATTTACTAGAAAAGATACGTAAATAATAGCAAATTTGACATGAGCGGTATACGTGGTACCGTCACAGCTTAAAAGAAGTGCGCCAAGTGGTCCGCTCACTTGAGAGCAGCCCTGTTCCAGACTTGGCCCTCCCCTGACACCCTCCCACCCGCGCGCGATCCAGCAGCCGTCGATATTGATGTAAGCTCCGTGGAAGCGTTCCGCCCAACGCGCTCTTTGTGCACACTCGCATGTTTGTCTTCGCACGTCAGCTAGCGTTTCTCAGAATGAAGAGCGGCTTCCAGAAGAAAGGCGTTTGAGCGCATAGCGGATTGCGCTTTCGTGGAAGCGTTCTTTAGTGCGGCAATCTACTCCGAAATGGAGACAGAATTGCCTTTGGGAAAGTATATATATACACACACACACAGTTGTCACTGTTTTTATCGAATTGGGTGGCTCAGACCATCAATTGATGTCACTGCAGTGCCTCTGACCGGGTGGTTCTAGGAGTCTCTACGGTAGCAGGATTTTCAATATGAGCTGTTGTCTGAAGGCGACTTCTAGCGGTCGGATGATCTGATTGGTAGTTTCCCGTGGTTTCTCCGAACAGCAGCTGGCAAATGCCGGAGAAAATACCCTAACAAACCATAACACCCCGGGCAGGGGTGACCAGAAGGGGGAGCAGCTGGGACAACTTTCCCCAGGCCCCAACTTAATTGGGACCTCTATTTTTTTAATAATGTTTTCCTATCTAATCCAAATTTAACGATATAATTTATTTCTGATGCATGGAGAAATGCAGTTTCTTTATGAATTAGGGGAGGAGATAATGTTTTGTTGCAAGTGAGTCGTCCCCTGGATCAACTACCCAAGTCCCCTGGATTTCTCTGGACGCCCCTGCAAACGGGCCTCGGGCAGCTCGCGATCTTTCTTTCCTCTTCCTTATCCTATCCTCACCCCTTACCCACACACACACTTACTTGCATGTCGGAAGACCAGTCGGGGTGGTGCCCCGCTGGCGGGAGTTTCCAGGAAAGGAATAATCCGGTTAACGAATAATCTTATAAAAGCGTCTTAAATTTTGTGGTCATGTCATTTTGAGTGAAATTTTGACACATTTCAAGTATACAAAATTCAAGGAGGGCTTGTGAAAGTGCTGGAATTGTATTATTATGTAACTGCAAAAGTATCAAAACGAATAAAATGTTTCTCTTGGAATGGGAATAAAATGTAATTACATCTGGAGAATATAATGTATGCCAATGAATTGTGTTGTTGATTGTAGAGAATAGTAAATATAATTAGTAAGTATTGTTTTATTTCAACTTTTTTCGCCTGAAAATATTTAAAACTATCTGAAAAATGAGCTGAATTTAAAAATATCTTCCAATACATCATCCAATCCTTCATTTCATTTTAACTCTTTTTGATTTGACTGAGAAAATTGCCACACTGATATTCCTTTATAAATTCCTGTATAAACATATATGCTTATTTGGAACAATTTGTAAAAGAAGACAAACTTTCTTGAAATATTTTGCATTTTTGTGTTGCTAACCTCACATTTCTGAAAAGCACAATTATTGTCGGTGCGTTATATTTAGTTTGAGAACAGTATTAAGAAACAATGACATACAAATTTCAACTTTCAATATATTTCTCATTTGTGCCTAACTAACTACCATTCATTTCCCATGAATTGATTGATAGGTCATTCCGGGTGCGTCATGTGCTAAGGTAATTAGTCCCTCAAGGGTAGTGCATGTTTTATCGCGGGATGTGGCGGCGATCCCGCTGGATGTCGAGATCCGTCGGCTAGAGAGGTTTTCCTCACCAGGTATCTCCCACCAGCAAATCACGACCCCAGGCGGGACAAGCTCTAAGCTCCCGACCGATCTCCAAGCACGTATGGATGTTGAATAAATGTCTGTGCAGTGTGTAAGAAAAGGGGTGGGGATACGACAAGGAAGAGGAAGCAAAGATCGCGCGCGGTCCGTAACCCGTTTGTCAAGGTACTGCCTGGTATTCGCCTGGAGCTTATCGGAGAAACCACGGAAATCTACCGATCAAAGCAGCCGGCCGCTAAATTTTTCTCCAGACAGCAGCTAAACTCCGACCTAGCTACGTAGCCAGCATCAAAAATCCTGTCACCGTCGAAACTGGAAGCGTAGGACCTCCTGGCCAAAGGCAACGCACATTGCCCATGAAACACAATGCTGTTGAATGAAGTCGTAGGCTTCCGCGGCCAGAGTCATGTGGGTGATCTGGGCTGTCCGGGTGACGCCGCGTCGAAGGCTGTGTTGCCGAGGTATTGACCATCCTGTCGTGGTCTTCCTCAGGACTGGTATGCGCCGTGATGGTCAGCGCTCATGTGTTTAGATCACCCACATGACTCTGGCCACGGAAGCCTACGACTTCATTTAACTACCCTCTACGGGGAGGAATTTTTCAAATCCCCCAGACATGAATAAACACACGAGCGCTGACCGTCACGGCGCATACCAGCCCTGAGGAAGACCACGACAGGATGGTCGAAATGTCGGCAACAAAGCCTTCGACGCGGCGTCACCCGGACAGCCCAGATCACCCACAATGCTGTTCTATTACGAGTATGTACCACTCGCCTCTATGTACAGAGGAAGTCCCGATCTCCGAACTCCGCTTGACGTGGTGCGGTGCGGCCGAGCCGAAGCCTCGTCCATAATACAGCACATGATCGAGCGCGGGCCTCCCGCAGAACCGGCGCTAAAATCCGAGACGATCCGGCGCCGCTCGTAAAAGCGGCAGCAGGTGCCCGGATTGTTGGCGCGGGCGGTGACCGCCATGTGCGACCTCGCGGGCCCATGAATAAGTGAGCTCGCGCGGATGACATCCTGCGACGGCCACGGTGATGGATGCGGAGATGCTGTGAGGCGATAGTGACGAGCCATTAAGGTAGTAGGATAAATTCCGTGGTGGTAGCAGATATCTTACGGTAATCCATAATATGGTAAAGGAAATAATCTCCACAAAAGTTTTAATATTTTTTATTAATAATGGCATTAATATGGCATAACTAAAAGGTGGCTGCCACCTAGCTGTAACCAGCATGTTTTGCCGTTTTCACATTTTTTGACCATGTTGTATGCATTAATGGGAGATCCACGTTGCTTGGGCAAGATCCACTGAGGATGGGAAGTTAACTCTGGATCGCAATAGTGTTTTAATGCTCCAACGGACACAGAATTATGATTGAAAGATGAAGACGGTAGTTATAGAAGACCACGTTAAGATGAGCAAGGAGTAGTTAAGCAAATATCGGACTTGAGTGATGATGAACGGGAAATGCCGTTAAGTGAATCACGACATTGGTTGCATATGAAAGAGGAAGATAATTGAAAATGGTGAAGTTTGAAGTGGGAAATATTCGACTCAAGGTACGAAGTACTGCGGATTGATGCGATGGCTATGTAAGATCGTATATGACTTTAAAAATGCTTATGAAAGTGATATTAATATCATTTAGACTTTACAGTCTAATTGATATTGATGGCCTGTATTACGAAAAAGTTTATGAAAGTATTTGTTTGGAAAAACACGTATGATCTACGATGACATTGATTTCGAGTATACGATTGAATACTTTGTGGAAGGAAGAATAATCACTGTAGAAAAATAATAATTTATTTCCTCTTTCTTATTCTGAAAATCTTCTGAAGAAGAAGAAGAAGAAGAAGAAGAAGAAGAACCTATTTTCGATTAATCTGCAGTTTTTCGATATCATTCCACATACTAACAGATAAAGAAAAGAAATTGAATATCAATGAAAACTATCTTATTGTTAATGCTTAGGCAGGGGTGGATCCAGAGACGAATTTTGGGAGGAGAAATTCAAAATGTTTTATTCGAATATATCGTATATATCTTTGGGTATATGTTGTATAATGTTGCAGGCTACACTCATGCTGCGATACTGTTTTATTCGTTTTCATAATATTCCGAAAATGTTTTTGCTTTAAAGTCTCGTGACAAGTTAAAATTAATAGTTACTGAAAAAATTAAGAGGGTGAAATTTTCCTCGTTGTCCTCCCCGTGGATCCGCACCTGATTTAGAATAACGCAATCTTTGTTAGCATATGAGAAAATACATTTTTCAGGGCATACTAAATTACGCAATAAATGAAAACACACAAAAAAGGAAACAAGGAAATAAGGAAACGAAGCAAAAGGACTTATTTTGGTAAAGTTTATTCCATTTATTTTATTGCAATGTTACAGAATGCATTAGACCACATATGAAATACTCGTAGAGGCGAATTTGCTGACTTACTCCCCGGCGAGACGTGTGTCTCTTCTACCGCTAGAGCCGCTCAGACCCTCTTTGACATAACCTCTATATCAAATTCTCAGAGAAATCTTTTGAGAAGCGTAGAAACGGAATTTTCTCTTCAATACCAACTACTCGTATCGTATTCAAAGAAAGGACGGTGCTCAGAAATCCGAGTGGCAGCAGAACTTACACAAATACTTGTTAAAGATTTATAAATAAATTCACTTCAATATTCTTGTTTATAAGTTACAATTACTCTCCTTATATTCTTGTTCAACACGGTCTGAAAAATTAGTATTTAATGAATTGTGTTCTGTTTATAATTAGTGTGATCAGTTTCTAATTAAACTAAAAATTTAAAACAACTTTTATGTTTACTTTTATGTGTGTGAGTAATAACATACATAGCCAGTAGGAAGAAGCGGTAAAAAGTGGATAGAAAAAGGGATAAACTTTTTGAGGTACACTGCCCTGATTGGGGCATTTTGTAGTTATAGTTAAACATTATTGGTTTTAATTTCACGAGTAGAATAATCTTTGTGAGTCAAGAAATCGGTAATTCTTATTCTGCACTTTTATCTTCAAAAATTTAAAACCGGAATCACTTATGTCTTTACAAAACAAAAAGACCTCATACTTACAATAGTTCTTGATCAAAAGGACAAACTCAACTGTTCTTTACAATACATGTTGGTATTATATTTTTATGACAGAATTAATTCAAATATGGTGAAACAGAATATCATTTTATAATATTCCACATACTTATATATATTGTCAATTCCACATTATTACACAACAAATCTTTAATCTCACTAGAACATTAAAAAAAACTTCGATCTTTCATAAAAATGACTTAAATTTATAGCTCAGTATCCTTGTTACTGAACCCTGTGGCCATTACGTAAGTCATTAAAGCTTACTTGAAAAGACACAAAAATGGAAATCTGAAATGAACGGCGTGAAGACACGAAAAAGCGTCGGAGTTTGGGTCTGCAATAACTGTTCCTATTATTTCTGTGATGAGATATTTTTAAGCATACATTGGGTTGGAAAAAAGGGTTGAAATATAATTAAGTTTGAGTGACATTCAAACATGCCTTATCTACCATGCATCTAAATTGGTTTATAGAAGTAAACCTAGTTTTAATTATTCTGCGCAGTTGGAGGAAAGAAAACTTTATTATTTATGCTGGTCAGGCTCTTCCCTCGCGTTTCTCCTCCAGACAAATTTACTTTTGCCCTTGTGCTTCGTCGAATGCCGCTGGCTGTGCTACCCAGGAGAGACGCTGGTATCCAGGCGAAAATTACCAACTTCTCGGTCTCGCTATACGTCTTCTGTAAACACATTTAAGATGGTTCGTCTTATCGAAGCGATTCGTCGCGATTGTTTGACCAACGGCACGGTTGGTTCCGAAGATAGGGCACGCTTTAATTATGGTTCCATGGCTCTCCGGCAGAACAAATAAATTTGGAGATGGTAATTTATTATTAAACTCGATAACACGATGAATTCTCAACTATAGATCTGATAACTGAAATATATTTGATGGTAAGTTTGCCTTTTGGATAAACTGCTTTGTAAGAAAACAAGGGCAGTAAACATAGCTGGAGTATGTAAATGTATGCCTTGCATTTTTTAGTCCGGCGTTTAGATTATTTGTATGTTACAGAGTTATCAACAGAATTTCGCAGTTATAGTGTCGACATATCTCGGTTAAGTTCCCCAAAGGCAGAAAACACTATAATTAAGAAGTATTTAAGAGTCATTGTGTCAAATGCTGTAACTGAAAAGATTACAAAGTGATTTAACTTGACTTCACTAGTATGTTTCTATAAAAACATACTATTAACATTAAGTTTTACTTTAACATTTATCTAAGAAAGATTGAGACACCCAAATAGAGGGAACTACACACACATTATTAGCCACGAATGGCGCGCGAACTCAAATGTTGCAGTCTCGAATTCGCTGTTCAAATATTAAAAAACACTCCGAAATTGACATGGATCGGGTATGTAATGCATTTGGCATTTCATAATTGCAAATCACAATATAAAAATCATTTTAAAAAATTGATTTCATGGAAATAAACGTAATTAAAAACCATATTTTCGTGAAATCTTTCTCTCGCGAAATATCAGAAAACGTATGCGTGAACTAATGAAATTATGAAACAGACGATTTTGCATATTTCAAGTAGATCGCGACCTCACACGGTTATATCAATGGAGAACTATAATTTAAATAATTCCAAGCAAATTATGTTTCATCGCTAACTTTGGCATTCGTTACTAATTATTAAACAATTGCGATGAACTAGTTCCTCAATAAAGAAGCCTCTCTAGAAAGCCTAGAAAGAAAGTAGTTCCAATACTAACACGTAGCATGTGGCTATTTACGAATCTTTTTTTCATGTTGGTTACAATACAGGTTGAATTATGTTTTCAAATGATAGTTTTTTTGAGAACAAATCCAGTAGAATCAAAGGCAAAGCAACATTAACTTTCAAAAGCAGAACGCTTAAATTATTGAGCAATAGCTATAACGACAGACACCAATAGATGTCTAACAAAAAAAATTACGAAGAATAAGGGAGACTGCAACAAAACGACAGAGAAAGAACAAGAATAAAGACTAATTTACTCAGACAATTTTCAACAAATGTCTGGTCCAAACTAGACAGTAAAAGGTACGCGTTGTTTACTGCACGTTATTTAGTGGAACAGAACTTGTTTACAAAAAGTGGATGAAGTTATGAAGGTTTTTATATTACGGTAAGAAATTCAAATAAACATGTTTTGATAATTTTACCTGGATAGGACAACAATAGTTTTGGCTGCAGAACACAACCAGCAACCTACATATTCAAAACTAGGGGTCTTCTATCTTCTTCCAAAGGAACACATCTTTTGCGGCTACAAGTATTTAGTTGTTTCAGCTGCTACCGGGAGTGTTGGAGCCAGTGTACAAAATTTGTTTCAAAACAATTAAATGGTTCTTAATTATTTCATACAAAAAGCGTCCAACCAGGTAGGCCATATTTTCGTACAAGCGAAACTGGAACGAAATAGAACTGCCTGAAGGGGCACAGGCAAAATAAGAGCCTTGACGTCTTGGCTGTCCGGGTGACGCCGCGTCGTTATCTGAGAGGCCGACGTTTCGCCTGTCATATCGCAGGCTTCCTCAGGGTAGTGGCGAGTTTGGTGACTACCCTGAGGAAGTCTGCGATATGACAGACGAAACATCGGCCTCTCAGCCAACGACACAGCGTCACCTGGCGGGCGCGAGTATTTTTTTGACAACCAGCTGAAGCATATTTAGATTTCATCCAATCATAAATCCTTTTATAAGATATTTATCCCACTTCAGATTTGTTTCAAATATAAGAAATTGTTATCCCACTTCAGATGCGATTCCCACATCCTCTGGACAGCCAAGAAGTCATGAACTCGAGCCGCGGAAGCTTACGTGTACAAATAAGAGCTGTGTCAGAGGAGACTGCGACGGAGATGGAGACGCCCGCCCGGGAGATCAGCGTCGGAGGCGGAGGCGGCCGCGGCGGCGGCGCGGGTGGGCGGCGAGTAATTGTCGAGCTCCCGGGAGAAATCAATTAACAAGGCCGGGGAGCCGCGGCGCGGCCACGACGACGGACAGCGTTACAGACGAGTCGCAACAATCGTCATGAGCGCCTTGGGCGACCCCGGCCCCGGCCCCGCCCACGTCCCCCACTGTCATTCACAAGCTATAGTACGATTTGTTTAGTCGTGCACTTGACGTAAATCAGCTGTTGTGGTTTCATCCAATCGGGAGCTTGTATGTCGCTACACTGACGTCACCATGGGGACGTTCAAGCTCCCGATTGGAATGAAACCGTGATCAACTGATTTACGTCGTCTGTACGGTTAATTAATCCTAGTATAGATATCTGGGACGAATTCACCTGCTGTCTGGAGGAGAATTCTAGCAGCCGGCCGCTCTCATCGGTAGTTTTCCGTGGTTTATCCGATCAACACCTGGCGAATACCGGAGCAGTACCCTAACAACCGGGCCACGAACCACGCGCGATCTTTCCTTCCTCTTGTTTGTCCTTTCCTCACCTCTCACGTTCGCACATTTACACTTACATGCACTTCCCTATCACAAGTCAGGAGACCAATTGGAATGAAATAATTATATGCGTCGTCATTGCCAACAACATTATTTATTAAAATAGCAGCTTTCGATGGCTTACGAAAACCGATGAAAACCGATCATCGGTTTTCTGCTATATGGAAGCCGCAAAACCGACCTGGAAGATTGAACCTCCGGTATTGAAATGATTATTTTGTGATCTCTCATTCCTTTCTTTCACTAAGGCGCTCTCGCATATTACTTTAAATATTTTATATATTCAATTGGCGTATCAGAATCATATCTATATTCATGACGCAGATTATAAGTGGTTCGTCTGACTCTTTCTTTATTGTCTTCATGCATTTGCGGTCGACTTGCATTAAAATTGGCGAGATAAATGTTCTGCAATGTAGCAATAAATTTATAAGAAGGTACTGCAAAGTATATAGAATAAATGCTTAAAGGATATCACCAAATCACTCCAGTATGTCAGTAATAAACCACTACGTAGAGAACTCACGTAGAATGACTCACGTAGAACTCACGTACGAATATAATATTCGTACAATATGCAATCAAGGCCACTGTGCTTAAATTTTGTGTTTTCTTTTTCTCAAGGTGGAAAACGAAGTGCAAAATGCCTTGCTCCTCGAATTTGCTTAGGTATTGAAAACCTCCAAGCATGCGCTTGAGGTTAAGCATCAACCGCGATCGTGTGAAGATGGAATAGAGACGCATTTTTACAGTTATTTCTGCCTGCGGGATTGTGAATTTTCAGAGTAAATAACGTCTTTGCAAAGGAAAATAATATTCCTGGACATTACCATAATTATAGACTTGCTTACAATATGCTAAATTGTTTTAAGTGGAGAAAAAATAAGTATCTGCCTATTCGTTAGTCTTTAAAAATGATGTCAAATATAATTATAATTATCAATATCATTATAGTGATGATTTCGTTTATAATTTATGGTGACTTTAGTTCGTCCTTAGAAAAGCGTGAGCATATTTTGTTCGGTTCCGGGTAGCTTCTATCGAGTTTGAAGGGGAATGTGGCTGCAAGTCAAAAAGTAAGTTGAAAAATTGTTTTTTGGACCGTCACTGGTAAACTTTAGTCACTGGAGTCACTTTAAGGTCACGCACGTCATGGTCAAAGTTCAATTTTTAGCGTTAGTGCTAGAAGCGTGATGACAGTGACATACAGTACTGATGCAACACAGAAAACGAAATATTTTCGTCAGACTGCATCAGCTACTACTGCATTTAATGTACCATAGTAGGCTACGTAATTAAGGGATTTGTATACCTGAATTAAAATAAAATGAAAGTGAGTAATATCGTAGTGTATGACACGAGGTAGAAGTGATTTTATTTAGCTATTAGGATTGGCCTTGTGTCATAACCTTCACAACTCGCAAAATATAAGTTACTTTTATCACTCGTATTATAAATAACTATTTTTAATCTTCGTAGTTAATGTTCGGCGCCCCGGTTCATAGTAAATTGTGATGGCTTACACTCGGACAAAAAGTAACATTCGAAACTTTTTAAAGAATAAAAATAAGAACAAAACAATATTGGCTTTCTAAAGGAGAAAAATAATTCCACCTGAGAAAATTCGAAAATTACTGTTCCATTGAGCGTTAGGCGTTTGCGAAACGATCATGACTATGGACACACCATCTACGCAGAAAACCGCGAGAGATGGAGCGAAAGGAATTTTTCGATTCATAATTCACTTCCGTCCTAAAGCAATCACTGTTCCCTTAATTGATTAAAGTTATATAATTTCGAAATATTGAATGCACAAATTAACGTAATAGGGTGCCCATTTAAATCGCAGTATGCATCATTCTATACAACAATTGTTTCGCAAATATAGACACAACAATTATTATAATGTTGAAATAGTCTAATAATAAATCGTCCATGTTTATTTGCTATCCAGAATTGTTTTCTGTAATTAATCATTTGTTTGGCCAAATTAATGTGGGGCGCATAATAATTATTACATCCATTTGTTGCGGCTGGTGTGGTGGAGGTGGATGCGATATTTGCATACGGAGAGATGAAATGAAAACATGATAGTTAATGGTACCCCAAACATGAACTGACGAATTCTGATGATTAGTTATTTGCATGGCAATTGAGAAATATAGCGTGTGCGACGCGGTGCAATTTCCGTGAAATCATCCTCGACCTCGCTTTTTGCATATTCCTTGCTTTTCTAGGAATGGAAAAGCAAGATTTACAGTGACATACAGAACGACTGTAGTGTAGAGTGTCGATTATGAACAATTGTTTCAAAATTCAATACTGGTCTTACCAATGACTGAACGAATGACACATGAAGTTGATGATATACTATTTACAGATGTAGGTACTAGAGAGGGGAAATAGCTAAGGAATAGAATGAATCGCGATTTGACAGTGAGTACCAATGCTTTATTTCTAGAGATTGTGAATGATTGAATGAATTCAGCACATTTCGCTTAATATTTCGCATCTTTTTCATTAAAGGGAAGCACAAGAGTAAATTTAAGATGTCTATTAGTATTGTGGTAAAGAAATGCCCAGTGAAATCAACAAATCAAATTCCAAAACATAGTAAATTTATTTTTCTAGTATCTATAAAATTAGTTATGTTTCTATAAAACTTAATTTTCTTATTCTATTCAGAATACATCGATACAAATATTATTCATTTCATAAAACGATGTTATAAATGCCTGTTGAAACGTAATAATTCTAGCTTCTACTCTTCTAATCTTGTTTATCGAAAGTAAATCTGACAATTATATTTATTAATTTGGATGGCTATATCAAAATGTCTGAATATTACAGTTTATTCACTCACGCAAAATCTCAGAAAGACCGCAATAACAATACCTAATTCCTTATTAAAGAAACAAAAGAACCGCGAAAAACAAGAAATCATTTGTTATTCCCTCCCCTCCCTCCACTAGCGCTCAGACACTGCAGCGAAGAAGTGCGGAACGAGCGGCGGATTGCACAGATAGCGTTAATTAAAGAGGGGGAGACGTCCTCCGCGGCGCTCCAAAGTTCCGTGAGCGCGTTTTAGGCAGTTGAACCGCTGCGGCGGCCTCCATCAAAGGGGAGCGGGCGGAGCGGGCGGAGCGGGCCCTGCGGCGCTGCGCAGCAACCCGCAAGGGAGAATGCGGGGGCGCGGGGCCAGCGAATGGGGGGCAAACGATGCGGTGGCCGGCCGAACGGGACATTCAAAGGGAGGGGGACGACGACGACGACGCTACATAAAAATTTGTCAGCGCCGTCACTTGTAATGATGACGAAAAGATGTGTATTTGTTACGTATGTAATGAACGTCGTTCCGAAACAGTGTATGCTCCCGTAGGCGCCCACGATTATGGGTATTTCCAATAATTTTAGCTTCCGCTGCTTTCCACTTAATCGAATGTCGCTGTCCGGTCTTCTCACTCGTCAGGATTTCCAAATGAAATACTTGAAAGTTCCAGCAAAAATAAAATATATTGTTCGAAAGTTCTGGATGGCTAATAAATCGGCGAATTGCTAACTGCTCCGCGTTCGCGGATATCTTGTTCTGTATTCTTGATTCTCCGATTAATACCCGCGTCCTTCGCCAATCACTTGAATACACTACTAATTCTGTAATTAAACAAGTATTTCGCTTTAAATATCACGAGTTAATCATCTTGCGTCCGTATCTTTCGAACTCTAGCTAGATTCACTTAAACAAAACGTGCCTCTTACGAGTTGATACCCTCGTACCAACTTCTATTTTAATTTCGTAACAGGTTTGCCCAATTTGTTATAAGTGTGACGTTAGAGTAATCGATGCTAATACCCCAGTTTGTGGAGTTCATGTTTTAAAATTGCTGGTCAAGAGGCATCCTGTGATAGCAGGCAAGACGTTCAAAGAGGAATCTCGCGTATTTGTCCGCAACCTTGATGATATAATCAAAGAACATAGCAAGTTAAATTTAATAATATCTGCGGTTGTTGATATTACCCAATTTTTCGTGTGTCATTTGATTAGACGAAGTTCGTTCCTGAAAAATAATTACTGAGTCTCTCGCTGAGTGATTCAATTATTTACATTTTGAAGCACAACATTGTACAAATGTGCTCTATAAAGCCTCGTAATAGTACAGGAAGTTTATCCAAAGGTGAATGGCTCTGTACAAAACGTGCAATATGTTATGGGTATAAGAGTAAAATAAAGTGAACACCGGTCGGGGCCCAATTTATCGCGTGGTTGTTTAAATAATCGACGTGAATATTCGGGAACTCGATATGCCAATATTACTCAAATGTTGCCAGAGCAGGAATCCTTGCGGGTTATTTCGTATTTCCTGCAACTAGAATTTCTCCGAAAACGACAAAACATCAATTTGATTATTCCATATGTATGATGAGTACATAATTATAAAATTATGAATAAATCCTGTTGGTGTCAGTCTGTTCATTAAAAACATTGTTTTGAACTTGTCGATGATAATTTCAATATTTTGTTGTTTTCATTTATTTTAAGAGAAGGATGTTATTTTTAACAAGCACAGAAACAAAATTTGCCAGAATTAATAAGCATTCAAATGCATTCCATTCCATTCACCATGACACTGAATTCTTCGCAAATACTTCGGCAGGTATCTCTTGCAGATGAATAAAGAAAATTGTTAAATATAACATCTTTACTCACACTTATTTAACTTCTGATATTTCACAACTCTTAACACTTACTGCATCTTTACTAAGTATCCCGATGGTCCTTTCTTCTACAAAATGTGAATGGCTCAAGTATATACATTTTGAAATAAAATATTCGTAGGTAAATTTTACTACTAAGATCAAAGCCGTTCATTAGAACTCATTCATAAAATCAATCTGGCGCATTGAAAACATATTATTTAGAGCCACGTAAATAAACAATGCCTCTTTATATAACTCTGCGAAAAAAACATATTGTAAAACAGCTTTCTTCAATATTTACGTTCTGCGAATAGTGTTGCATGGGCCATCCCATCAACATAAACTTTCATCCGATGCAGCATTTTCACTTTCTACACACCAGAAGCGCTAATATCATACTCGAATACGAAAAGAAAAGGCCACGATGACTAACGGGGCAGGGTCAGGGTAGTGTTGATGAAGAGATGGGCGAAGAGAGGAAGGGAAGTGCAGAACACACGCTGCAATGCAGTGCGAGCAAAGCAGGCACGCGGAGGACGCAGGTGAAAGTGCAGGAAGGGAGGAGAGGCTGCGAGGGATTAATTATGGGCATTTGGAATTAGAGATTAGCCCGAGGCGCCTAGAGCAAACGACGCGTGCGCAGCGCAACTGCAACAAAGCGGAGAAAGACGAACAGGCAGCGAACGGCGTGTTAGGGGGCGTTCCCCACGAGCAGCGAGTTGAGGGGGCGGGGGGGGGGGGCTAGCGCAGAGAAAGGGGTGAATGCGAGTGGGCTGGGGAGAGGGGGAGTACGGGGGGTGCGATGCGGCGAGAGGGGACGAAGCGCCGTGACCAGGAGGTCCGCGAGGGGCGGGGCGGGGCGGGGCGGAGTGAGTGGCGGGGAGAGGGTGGAAGCGTGGGATGGGAGAAATGCAGCGCGATGCCAGGGGATGGAGCAAAGAGGCACGCGGGTGGCACAGGAGTAGGGTCGGGGTTGACTTCGAGGGGAGGAGGGTAAAGTTTGGGGGGAGGCGGAGGCAGGGTGGAGGCAGCAAGGAGCAGAAGAGGTGCAGCGCGGGTGGAGGAAACGAAAGAGAATCAGACGGGTGGCACACGAGGAGGGTCGGTAGAGAGTTCGAGCGCGGGGTGAAGTTAGAGGACGCAGGACTGAGGCAGGTGTGGTAGCAAGGACCGGGAGATGTGCAGCACGCGCAAGGAAAGGGAGTTCGGGGCCTGGCGAGTGGCACGGGGGAGGGTTGGGTGTGAGTTCGGGGGAGGGGTGAAGTTAGAGGGGACGGAGGCAGGGGTGGAAGAAAGGAACGGGAGAGGTGGAAGGAGCAAGGAGAGGGAGCTTGGAGCCTGTCGAGTGGCACAGGGGGAGGTTCAGGGGTGAGTTCGAGGGCGGGGTGATGGTAGAGGGAACGGAGACAGAAGTTGAAGAAAGGAACTGGAGAGGTGCAGGGCAGCGCGAGGGAATGAAGCACGGAGCCTGGGGAGTGGCAGAAGGGTAGAGTTGGGGGCGGGGGTGAAGTTGGAGAGTGTGGAGGCAGAGGTGGCCGCACGAAACGGGAGAGTCGCGAGGGGAAGCGCGAGGGGCGGGAGCTCGGAGCCTGGCGAGTGGCACAGGGGGAGGCTCAGGGGCGAGTTGGAGGGCGGGAGTGAAGCTGGATGGGGTGGAGGCAGGGGGCGGGGAGCGGTTAAGCGGTGGCGAGCGGCTTCCTCCAGCCGCTGCACGAGCGCGCGCCACCTAATTGCATTTACTTTTCATGCGGGGGCGGCCGCGGCGGCGCGGCGCCCCGGGCGGCGGCGGGCGCGAGGGGCGCGAGGGACGCCGAGAGCGGCTGCGGGGGCGGCGGCGGCGGCGTCCGCTAAAGGGCGCGCGCTGGAGGCCGGGGTCCTAATTGGCCTGTGAGCCGCCACATAATGGGCGGCGCGGCGACATTGGCGGCTGTCGGTTGTCGGTGGGCGCCGCGGGCGCTGCTGCGTTGCGACCGCCGCCGCCGCCGCCGCTGGGCGACAGGGGCGATCGGCGCCGGGGGGCGGGGCGGAGGCGGAGTCGCTTAGCTCTCCCTGCGGGCCAGTAAGCCCCGCGGTTATATTCTGCTCTGTGTCTCAATTGATGTCATAGGAGATCGACTCATTACCGTCGGTCTCCTCAACAAAGGCGCATTGTTCCAAAAATAAAGTGGATTTAGTGCCATGCTGCTCTGTTCTCGTACAGTTCAAACTATTATTTTTATTGGCAGCTCAATGGTTAGTTTTGCAATTCAGCAAGCAAATAAAATAGGATTTCGCCTATTAGAATGAAAATGAATAGAGAACACAATTTTTTTCTTGCCATAGGAAAAACGATCGAGAATTAATCATTAGAAAGTAATAAAATTAATTGTCAGAAAGATCACAATTAACACATTTTAATAGATTGTTCAACAGTTCTAGTTTTGTAATTAGTAAATAACCGATTCAAAATGTGTTGTGAAAACATCCAAATTGAACGTTACAAGCCAAAAGAACCCAGATTTTTAAAATGTACTAAAAAATATCAACTGTGTCATTTGACTTCGCCCAGTCTCCGCTTGAAGAACAAATCGGGCCGCGAGCTGTGTCCCGTGCGTGGGGAATAGTGTGCAATCGCATTACGAAGCTTTCCAAGGCGACGCGATCGGGTGGAGGGATCCGAGGAAGCGGAAGAGGATGCGAGGAGATCGCCTGAGCCATTATGCGGGTCACCCGCGCACGCTCAAGGTTCCACCCGCACGCAGCCTCCGTCACCGCGCCCGCCCGCCCGCCTTCCCGGCCTCCCGCCTTCAAGCCCGCCTTCACGCTCGCCTTCACCCACGCCATCACGCACGCCATCACGCCCGCCTTCACGCCCGCCTTCACGCCCGCCTTCACGCCCGACTTCACGCCCGACTTCACGCCCGCCCGCACTCTGCGCCGCGACACCTGCGAATGAAGTGTCTTCTGGAGGGTTCCCACCCTAATGCTGAACGTCATGAAAAGCGGAAGTAAAACTTCACTTAAAATATCCCTTATATTCAATTAAAGCCACTTACACTAACATGCACTACACTACCAGACATGCCGGGAGACAGGTCGGGATCTGAAAGCTTGCCCGACTGGGGCGGTGCGCCGATGGTGAAGATACCTGGTTTGGGAAAACTCCGCCAGCCGACGGTAGGTCGGCGCCGGATCTCGCCATACTGCGGGGGAAATACCACTACCACCACCACCACCACCTTCGGAGGAAAAAACATGCATTACTTATTTACGAAACTAATGATCTTACATGTTGACGCGCCCGGGATCTCTGACAATCAATCATTCAATTGAAGTGTCATTCTTTTTAAATATTGACCTTAAAAAAAATTGGGAAAGTCACTATAGAGCGATCAGTTATCTCGCGAATTCTGCCATCCCGAAAGCGTATATCTGTAACTGTCCGTTTCTGTTACTCTTTTTGCTATCGCGTATTACCGAGTCCAGTTATCCAGACTCTCTGCAATGACCAGCCTCCCACTTCTGTAATTATTCCCCAGCGCACGTCCAGTTTGCTTCCCATGTAGCTGTCCTTACTTGTACTTGTTTCTTTAATCTTGATTTCGCTCTCGCGACCATTGCTCGGCATTGTAATGCCGTTACACAAAGCACTCTCCGACCATCACGTATACCCCCACCCCCACCCCCACATCCCGTGCTTGCACATGCTGACTCGCATGGACTGCCTGCAGCCACCCGAGGCGTTCCCTCCACCGCCCACTCTGCCTCCCCGATCGAGCGCTGGCTTCGACCCGGATCCCGCGAGGCTCCATAAAACTTACATTATCATTATAGGAATGCATTTAGAAGTGGACGAAGAAATGGCGCGGGCGCTAGGCGCTAGGGTCGTTTAAAGAGGCTCAAATAAACTCCCGGAGGCGGATTTAGAAGTTTCCGGGCGCCGTTTACGGAAACAATAGATGGGACACGGGGTCCGTTTAACCTGCGCCACGCGCGAGTACCAGAAAATATAGCTCGAGATGAGGTGGAAGGGGAGGACAAGACGCGAGGCTCTCGAGTGGATGAAAGAGCAATAAAAAACACTCGAAGTGGAGGAGACGGAACAGAAGAGAGAGGAAAATGGGAAATAAATTGGAAATTAATAAAAATAAATAAAAAATAAAGAGTAATACAATAGCAACTACATATTCAAAGCAAACGAAACAGTATAACGGTGTTTTAAAAAAAATGTAAAACAGCAGAAAACTTAGGAAAAAAATAATTTAAAAATAGTGTATAAAATAATAGCAACACTTGCAGAAGGATTCAACAGTGAGAATATGAAAGGGAGGGAGAGAGGAAGTTAGAAAGCGAGGGAGAGAAAGAAAGAAAGAAAGAAAGACAGAGAGAGAGAAAGACACAGCCAACTGTCGTCGTTTTCATACATTCATTTCTTTATGAACGGACAGTGGCATACTAATACTAGGTCGGAATGGCCGATATAACTGATAATGGTTGATAATAGCTCACTACGACCAATGGCAGGTGACGCAGATTGATTGATTGATTGATTAATAATTACAGGCGCTGCTAAGAAAGACAGAGAAAGAGAGAGAAAGAATGAGAGAAAAATGAGAGAGAGAAAGAAAGAAAACCTGAGGGACGATGAAAAAGACCAGAATAAAAAAGAGGCGTGCATGGAGAACAAGCGATACCGATATGAAAGGTTATCGAGAACGACAGAAAAATAACACAAAGCGAAGCAAATTCCACAAACGGCGCAAAGGTAGGGGCTAAGATGTCAATCGCACTGAAAAGAAAAACAGGCGAAGGAAGACAGGGCGGCCATGTGAGGGGCGACGAGGGCGCGCTCTTTATGGGGGTAGACGCAATAAATGCGGCCATTAGCTGCCGATAGCTCCGCGCTCGCTACCCCGGCTCCCCAGCCCCGAGGCGGGGCTCCTCCCAACGACAGCCCCAGCTCATTTCCGGGGGACCCTCAAGAGGAATGCACGTGCAATGCTGAACGGGGTGATGCCTTTTCTACAAATGGAGGGAATCGCAATTTTTTTTTAGAATTTGAAACTGAACCCTGCATTACCTCGTTATTAACCAACGTTCCCATTATTCAATTTTTGTTGTGTTCCTTTATGTAATATTAATTTTCAAAACGGCTAGTCATGATGATGATGATGATAACAATAATAATGAAAACAGTGATGATAATAATAATAATAATAATAAATATAGTGCCGATAGGGCTGTAAAGCTGGAAAATGTGTGAAAAAGGAAATATTTTTGGAAGATTCGTGTGGTCAATCTGTTAAAACTTCAGTTACTTCACGAGACGGTTGTCTCGCAGATTGTCGCTGCATCACGGATCCCCAACTCTTTTTTTCAATCATTGGATGATGATTGTAATGATAATTCTTTAGTTCATATTTAAGGACGGGAATGATGACCGGAGAAGGAAGGATCATACGCATACGTTTTTATTTTCTCATTGATATTACAACATTTGTAGCACAACATTTTGATTTTTTGATACACAACATTTGAACATTTGTCTGCGAAGATGCAGCTTAGAGATATCGGCGCTTGGGTAATGACCCCTAGCCAGTCTTCCACGATGCTTACATGCCTTATTTCTTATCATTATTTTTCTGCTGTTACAAAATACAAGTTAAACATTTACAATTTTCTTTTATTGTGTTACATTTTTCATATAAAAGCTCTTTAAAAGTTTACATTTTGTTTTATCTTTATAACTACCATCACACTCTCATTAATTAAAAAACGTTAGTTTTATATTTACATATTTACATACCCTCGTTTCTGTTTGTGTAGTGTCGAACAAGAGAATTGTCATGGAGTGCATGTTCCAACGGTTGGCCGGTGAGTTTAGAAAAAGCTTGCGTTTTCACAATCTCTGCGTTAGCGTACCCAGCATATGGAGTCGGGTGGAACTACAATTTAGTGAAACACTGCCGTGGAACGAGTTTAGAACAGTTTTTTTTTTTTCAAAGTTTTTTCTTATCTCTTACTTCTTTTTTACTTATCTCTTACTATTTGCATAAACAGAGCTATCTTGACTCTTCCTTGCTAGGATCACGCACATTGGTATCTTTGCACTCAAGGCTGGAAATTCTTACGCTTAATACTGTAATGACCAATTTCAAAACTACGCACAGATTTCGGGCACGGAGTGACATGCAGGCTTTGAACTTGTTGCACCGGCTCCAAAATATCTCGAGGATTTGTTTGGTTCTGGGTCGCAGATGAAGCAAGAGTGTTCAGGCGTATACAATGATACATTTATTTTTTGGAACGTTTTTGTCTGATGGGCAAATGCTTATATTTTTAAACTCGAACTCTCTTTAATTTAATAACAAAGCAATCAAATTCATTCTCACTTTTTTGTAACACCTATCATTAGTTGCATATTTGAGTATGATTTAATGACAATGCCAACATTGTTTTCATACAATCAGTTCTTTAGGAACGGACAGTGGCTTACTAATACAAGGACGGAATGAGCGATATAGCCGATAATGGCCGATTATAGTTCACTGCTACCAATAGCAGGTGACGCAGAATGATTGATTGATTAGTACTTACAGGCGCTTCTATGGTCATTTGTCCCGTGAAGTACACGCTTTCTTCTCAGGAGATGGTGGTGGTCTTCCCCCGCTAGTTGGTGAGATCCGGCGCCGACTTTCGGTCGGCTAGCGGGTTTTTCTCCAAACAGGTATCTCATCAGAAGGGCTCCGTCCCAGACGGCGCAAGCTCTAAGTTCCCGACCCCTTTGCCGACATATGTGGTAGTGTAGTGCAAGTATGTATGTGTGCGTGTGTATGTAAGAGGTGAGAATAGGACAAGGACGAGGAAAGAAAGATCGCCTGCGGTCCGTGGCCCGTTTGTTAGGGTACTACTCCGGCATTCGCCTGGTGTTGATCGAAGAAACCACGGAAAACTACTGATCAGAGCAGCCGGCCGCTAGAATTCTCCTCCAGACAGACTGAATTCGACTGAACTCGACCTGTGTATGTAGCTAATGTGGAATATCCTTTCACCGTTAGGACTCAAACCTAGAACCTCCGGTCACAGACACTGCAGTGACATCAGATGATGCCCCGAGCCACCTCTCGCAGTCAGGTGACGCAGACGACGTGCTGGCAATAATGTGGCAGAAACAGTTGTGGGCTGCACGAAGTCTCGACTCGGTTGCGAGTACGCGGACGCAGTTGCATTGCAGAGCGTGGTGCTGCAAAATTCAATTTGCCGCAGGATAAGCGTCCGATCATCCGACTCGTCTGTTTGGCTGCACCGCCTCGACCAGTTCGGTCAGAATATAATTAGCATCTGAGGTCTCGTTCACGCGTCACGCGTCTTATTGAGTCTGCGGTTCGAGCACCTCGCGCGCATTTCCAGCCGTCAAAAGCCACTTGTATGTAACATGTCCTACACATTGCAGATTTCAAAATGTTTCTACTACGGCGTTTTAAAGCTCGCAAAGCAAAATATCTCCGTGCGTTCTCCTAGGTTACTGCAACGCTGCCCCTTGCCCACTCTCCCCCGCTCCTTTTCTACACGCTCATGATCAAAAGGGATGTCTGTTATTTCCTGGATTCAGAATTTCTCTCATGGAAAAAGAGGTGCCTTTTATTTAATGAACTTAGAATTTCCCGAAAGCTTTAAAATTCTCTATCTGACCCGATTACAGCCTGTTAAAAGATAGAATTAATATTCATTAATTAAGAAAAAATACGTAACGACTTGATGTCTAGCGTGAGATTGTTGTACTTGAATACTGCTGGCCATCTTGTTGATGTTTAAATTGATAATCTACATTAATGTTTTTTGGATGGTTCTCTAATTTACCTACAGCTGGCATAGTTATAATGTATTGTGTATAACTTAAATAACAAAGAAACTGAGAGAAATATTACTTAAATGTTGAAAAAAGTAGTTCCGTGCCTATAAAAAATTGAAGGGCACATGACAAGAATCTGTGAAAGGGTCATAGAGAATTCCATTATCTTTGTTTGACAGACATTGTTTAAGTTTCTCTACTTCTATTCAGACAACCCACTGTTGTTAATGGAAGTTGAAGTTGAATAATGAAATATTTGAACTAACTCTCTCATCCACACTGATTTTGTAAACATTACCAAAGTTGTTAAAAATAAGAGATACATTCAAGTTCTATTGTATTAATTTGTGATGAAGTAAATAGTTAATAGTAATTGATTGATTTTGTCCTCCCAAGTACAACACAACCCAAAGGAATAATGTCTGCCGCGGCACACGTTGTGAATTAACAAAATATTACTTATAGAATTATTCTAAAATCTCTACAAATTGTCATAAGCTGCATTGCCTCTTAGCGCTCAATCTGGGATAAGCTAAACTCCCGACCGGTCTCCCAACATGTGTAATGGCGGAGAGAGACAGATAGTCGGAGAGAGACGGGGAGAGAGTGAGACGAAGAGAGACGGAGAGAAAGGGAGACGGGGAGAGAGACGGAAATAGAGAAGTTGAGAGTGATGGTGAGAAAGGGAGAGGGAAGGAGAAAGAGAGAGATGAAGGGCAGAACAACGTATATCGGGTTCCGCTAGTATGCGTAATTCTTAAAATTTCAACGTCCATTTTAGACGCGTACAATAACAATCTTGAATTCACGAAAATTAGAGAAATTGAAGGGGAGAAAATAAAACAAACTTCTATATTCTTCTACTTCTATTAGAAGCTAAGTCAATGTTTCATAGAAGTTTAATTTAAAATAAATTAAATTAAGCTTCTATAATACATTCACACAGTCTCTAATCCGATATAATTTTCAATTTACTTCTAATATTTTTGTGAGAATTGGATAACGGTAGAGAACGATAAGGCGAAGGCATACGTATCGGTTTCTTTCCCTTTAATAAATCTAAAAAATAATATAAAACATGCATAAATGTGAAGCTTTTTCATTTTTATCTTAAAATTAATAACATAATTGAGAACACAATCACAAACTTATTCGTACCTATGAAATTATCAATAATATTACAATTCCTCGTTATTCCCGTGTTGTATTCACGTTAAAGATTTTTTATTCATGTGAATGAATGTAATGTAGAATTATTGTTTAATGTGACAAAATACATTGATTGTACAATAAGTATCATTTACTACAATTCTCAGTTCATAAACTTTGATAGTCTCTTCTACAAAAAAAATATACTTATCGTACTTCCCTTAAAGGAGCATTGAACACATCTGCATTGTATTTAGGAACATATATCATCATGTGAATAACAAAACAGATAACAAAAATAATATTGTTAGTATTCCATAAAAGTATAGTTATTAGATGTGTTTCGAGCGCTTTCAACTTTAGAAGCGGATTTACAATGAAATGAGAAAATTTTCCAATTACCGTCAATATTCACCTAGATTTTTAACATTTCTCCAAAGCGCAATTTTCAACACATCAAAGTGCATTGTAGTCTGCAAAACCAGATCAGCAACAAGATATAATTAAATGCTGAGCAAATAGCTTTTTAATCTAAAGCTGTCGTCCGAGTTATAACAACATTAACGATTCGTTTAGCATTAAACGACATTTTGTTTCATAGCCCTGTTTATCCTCACTTCTTTACAGAGTCGACGCTAGTCCCAAAATAAAATAGCATCCATCCGTTGTTTGTGGTGTTTTAAACGATAATTAGATTCACACCGTTAAATTTTGATAGAATTTACCGAAACTGCAGTTGTGTGTTTGGCGCTAGTCCATACGCGCGCTACGAGCAAAGCAGCGAGGCTGTGCTCGCATTCGGATGGGGGGAAGGGTGTGTGTGCCGCGAGAGGGTTAGGACACGGACGGGCAATATAATCCAGGGTTGCCCAAACTTTCTGAACGGATTTCATTCAAATCGCATTACAATAAATTTCTATCGATTAAGAAATGATCAGCCTCATCTGAAATTGAGTCTTCCATGTCCATTTCTAAACAACAAAGTATTTGGTAGTATTCCTCCGGTAGTTAGTTAAACCCGCTATCAGCTGAAGGGATTACAATATTTTATTATATCGTATAACATTTTATTTGAAAGGGTCCCAAAAAATGTTAATAAAAATATAAATATATAGACACCAAGGTCAGTCAATTCCACAGATTATAATTTGTGATATTTTGTCGTTTGTTCTGGAATTAATAGCTGGTATATTTCAATAGCTCGAGGACCAACTTTATAATGTAAGTTCTGTGCAAGAGGCCCTTGTCCTAATAGGGATTAACGGGCTAATAATAATAATAATAATAATAATAATAACAATAATAATAGTAATAATAATAATAATAATAATAATAATAATAATAATAATAATAATATTTCAATAATTTCGGTTAGGGAGTTAACTTTCAAGAAATTAAAAAACTTGATGTACGATACTTTTTGAAGACAAAACGCGTCCCCCTTATGATGGCCGTTGTTTCGAAGTGCATACTTAACATTTGGAACCGTCTTGAGTATCTTCTTAGACAGTCTTAGACGTACCATGTGTCTTCCTGTAGTCGCACATGCTGGAGGAAAAAATACTTCACGATTACAAACTGATGGATTTGAACTTCAGATCCTTGCAGGAAAACTCTAAAACATAACATTAATATTATTTTTTCTCTTCTGAAAAACACAAAACAGAATTCATTTGAAAGGAAAGAAAAATTAAGACTCTTGTTACAAAATGATATTTAAGAATTTTACAACCAATCGAGTATTCTAATATTATGTTTCGTTATTAACATCGAGTTGTAATAATATCATACGTTTTATCCATTTCGTAAAAATTCCAATTTACTATAATTTTAGTTTAAATTTTATAATTATTTCTGCGAGATGTGACGGACTAATGCAGATAGTGGAGGTCAACACTTATGGAATGGAATTAAAGCTTCATCACAATGCACTAAATCGCATGTCATAAGCGCAATAAAACTTTGAAGTTGTGAAAAATTATACTGTATTATTTTTCAATTTCAATATTTACATTACTTACTTATTTATGTTAAAATTAAAAGCTCTTTTGTGGACACACATGCTTCAAATAAAGTCTTAAGAAATTTCTCAAAGTTTCTAAAGTTTTCGAATCTAAATGGATACATAATCACGTACATATCCTTCTAAAGACTCATTATCGCTCCACCATACAATCTTGATAGTTCTGATCCGTAAGTTACGGTCTACTGTTTGTAATGAGAACACTTTGTATCCACGCTGGAAACTTATTTTTGAAAAAAATAAAGGAATAGCGCGTATGTCATTACATTCAGTGTCAAAAGTGGCACTTTCCTTAAAGCTATTTCGTTTTAAAAATTAATTTATTTTCCGAATCTGCCGCGTTTAGTTTTCTTAATACTGTTTGAAAGGCTGAATGATGTATACGTAGGATAAAATTGCAGTATATATACAATACATACAATAGTTACAATATATACAATATATACAATAGTTTTAACCTTTACAAATAATACGGCAAAAGTGTGCTATTTAATTCATAGAAACATGGAATAAGCACAAATGCTTTCCATACTGGAGTGATAAATCAAGATGCCAGGTATTGTGCATTGCACTGATTGGGTTCTGAATTATGTCACCTTCACAAGCGTGTTCAGCACTTCTGCATAAAATAAAATATTATCTGGGAGCATTGACTTAAACCTCTATCATAAAACTGATTTCAAATTAGAATGTCTTCAGTTTTTTTAATAAATTAATAGACTAGTCCAATAAAAATAAGTTTAATAGAAGAAGAACAAAACATTTGCAATCATTCTCAATTATTCAAAAATATAAGTGTAGTACAGAAACTGAGAGTACAAGTAAATAAAATGAAATGACAATTAACAAATAAATAAATGGCTTTCAGTCGAAAATATTTATTGATAATAACAATATAATAATAATATTTGGCCTACCTGAGCTTTTTCTTTCGTCATACAGTTATAGAAACTGAGATGATTTGTATTAAAAAGCCACGGCTTCGTTTTTGCCCCGGCCAGGAACTGAACCCAGCATGCTTCCCAGAAACCTAGCACGCGGCCCACCCAAGAGCAATAATAGCAATAATAATAATAATAATTAAACAATAATAAAAATGTGTACGAGCAAGCTAACCTATAAGTGTGGCTTCAGCTTGGCTAAACAGACGAGAAGCACCAAAGGCGGCAGTTGTTGACAGATACAGGTGTCGCCGGGGACATCTAAAAGACCTTTCAAGATTCCAAGACCTTATTTCGTTACGTACAAATTTCCAATAGGAACAAAAGGTACCCACGGCGCCCGATTACAGCTGAAAAACAAGAGCCTCCGACCGGAATCGAACCGAGACCGCGCGCATCATACATGAGCTGCTCGTAAAAATAATTGCACTATCGAATATTCCCTTTCTGACACGCGTTCGCGGCGCGGCGCGGCGGGCACGCATCGAGATGAGATGTCACGTCACGTGACGTAATATCCACCTGCGCGCGCGCGCACGCACGCAGAAATTTCGTGCGCTTTTTCAATGCTCTGCCTTTGGGGCATGTTTCGGTCACGTCAAAAGTTGTTAACCCGGAGGGCGGCGGTCGCCGGTGTGGCGCTGACGGCCGCGCGCGCATTTCCAACTATTCTTTACGCTGCGTCATTTTTATTTACCAGAAGCGACACCGGCTCCGCTGACGGGTACAGTCCCATCGCGAGGCAAGTGGCCTGAGCATCACTCGTAAATGATGAGTGCATGTGGGCGATTATGTGTGAGAGTGTGCGATGCGGGTGAAATCTATAGTGTGTTATGTATTATTCAGAAATATAAATTGAGATTATGTCAAAAAAAGTCGAGGTGGAGGCAACTACGTGTATAGTTATTTTCCGCTCGCAGGTCGTTGGTCTTGCACAGAATTTTCAGGTTTATTACATTACTTTATTTTATAACCGATTGCAACGCACCACATTTAGATGCCCGTGTTTTGCAAGCTCTTAAATGTCGACTATCAACAGAAAAGAAATATTGTTGCGCTTAGATTGTTCGCTTATGTTATGAATCGATACATAAAAGAGACTTTTTTACATAAGCACTGTTACTCGTATTATTACACGATATGTTTCTTTGCAAGAGTGACAACATACATGTCATGTCGTACGGGTCATGACAGCTTACACACACGGGTATATAATGTTCTCTTTCTTCCTTTCACTCCCTCTCTCACCCTCTCTCAACGACATATATACATACCGTCCCGCGCCCTCAACTACTATGTATATTCTGTCTGGAAATTCTTTACTAGTTTTTGCTCATTTTTTCATTGGAACGGATGATCGACAAAGAGATGGAGAAAGAAAAACTGCAACATGAATTCAATTCCCCGCCATTGTGGTGTCGAAGACACCTCCGAAATTTCGAGTGTTGAATCTTGCTATACTGTTTTGCAATAAAATGGCAATAAAACAAAAACTTCCTGATATACACAACAAAATTTGTGTATTTCTGAATAAGCCCTCAACGTGCGGTACTCGAGACATCTTGAAACGACGTGTCCGTCTTTCGACTTCATTCGCAAGTCTCCGTTTCTAGACCTCAAGTTTCCTCTTTATGGCTTGATTCCATGTGAATACGGAAGGTCACCATAGCAGTACACTATGCTTATTCCCCGAGTTTTGGTAAATAGAGTGACTTTTGACGTACGATCAGCCGGGACGCCGTTATCCAATCGGAAGCTCCAATACCAAAAATTAAGTCGTAACAAAGCTCCCGATCGGATAACCACGTCCAGTTAATCGTACGTCAAAAGTCACAATCACGTGTACTTACTACCCGCACACATTGCCTTCCCCTTCTCTCACGTTGAAATAGCGTACTCTTGCGTCCAACCGAGGCTTCACGTCGAAAGGATTAAGGATATTTGTTTTGTTAAATAAAAACGTTGTGGACCGAAAAAATATATTCCACAATATTTATGACTATTGTTGTTGTTAGCGATTTAGGATAAAACACACATTTCAACCACAAACATATTAGGTATTTATGCTTGAAAATTTTACTATTTATTTTCGCAATGAAGAAGCAATGCAAACGAATTGCATGCATGAGTGTACGCTAGATTTTTGTGTAAGAGTAAATAATAATCAGTGTTAATTTTAGAAATAAATTTTATAAGGTAAGTTTTGTATTTGGGGGCTTGGTCGTTGGTATTAGGACTTACTTGTATTTGACAGATGGGGACCTATTCACGTAAGCTAAGACAGACGAAATATGAATGAATGAAAGAAAGAGTCTTTGCCAGCAGAAATATTTACAAAAAGCTGCGAAGGCAGAAGAAATTTTGATACATAGAAACTCGAGTGTAATACACAGAATAAAAATAGAAATAATATTATATTCAATGAGCTGTTCATGCAATACCAGTCTTCAATTTTAAAGGTACGTTATGATGACGCAACAATGATGTGTTCAATTATTTGAGCCATACGCGACGAACACGTTATAATTTGTGCCATCGCAACACGTGCCAATTTATGCCTTTTTTAAGAACAATGGCAAAAAAGGGTCGTTTGAAATGGATTCAAAAATGTATTATGCATGTCCGTAATAATGTTTCAAAAATTTATCTTTTAACACATTTAACGTCATGTATGTCACGATATATCTTATAAAATCACGTATGTTTTTTTAAAAAGAGAAAATAAAAAAATACAGCTTTTCATAGTAGGAACAATATAATTTTCCATAACATTCGAGGTAAATCGGTATATTACATTTCACACATGTAAAATATTGCTCGATTGTTTAGGTAGAACATTTAGCGCACATCCTTTTTGGTCACCAACAATGTGTTGGAGATAAAGAGGGAAGCAATTCACAACTGATTCATCCGAGTCAGTCTCAGTTTATTTCCAGATGTTTATGATTGTTGATTACTCATGCCAGATAATCTCCTCAATCAACTAACACTGCAATCTGTAGTGCAAACATTGTGTTCTCTTTTGATGACCACTGTAATGGTTCTGGTTGGGTATAAGTGGTTCTACCGACGTAGATCAGATTCTTCAGCTGGTCGTTCTTCATTAACGGCACTTCTTCTGGAGCTATTTATCTGCCTATGCTCCGTCAATAATGAACTGAGATAGCATCAACAGCATCCCCAGTATTTCTTCGGCGACGTGTGGAAAACACTTGCGCTCCATTTCCCGTTTCCTCCTGTTTATCTTGTTCGCTTTCTTCCTCTCCAGACTCTTAGGTTTTTCTGTGTCATATCCTTCATCACCTACTCTCTAATCTACGTAAATTGTCTCCATCCTTTGCCGCTGAATAATTCATGTTATTACCAATTTGCAACTCGTCATTGTCATAAAATAGTCATTTCTGAATCCGTGGTTTATAATTGGTGTCAAGTGGGATATATTCTACTCGTCATCCTGATGATGTCCCTTCTTTGGTCATTAGACATTGCGGAAAACATACAACATAAACAGCCAAAAATAAAACAGCGCGTTGGAATAATTCATTCCGCCTGTCACACTGACACTGACTGTCCGCCATTCACATCCCCATGATAGTGCCTTTGGGCAACATTGTGCTCCACAGACATTGTTCTTCGGAAGGGTTCAGCGGAGTAGGGTGGAGGCGAAATAACCAATCGGACCTCTTCGCTGTCACTCAAGTGAACGCATTGAAGCTCGTGAGTATCCAAATAAGTCAGTGTTACCAACATTTGTTGACGAAATTTCACCTGTGTCTGTGCGACGCGTTTTGGACACTAAGATTTAACATAATTTTCTAATCTTATTACTAATTCTTGAGCACCATGAAACCGCCAGCCTAGAGGGCTAAGAGCGTGTGCCGACTCAACCCTTCGATCCGAAGTATCGCGGGTTCGAAACACGCGTTGGGCATGGTCTCTCATGTATTTGTGATGTCGCGGAGGGCTTCGCATTCTGCTGACATTAGATCAGAGTGCAAGTGAGTTGGTATCTAGTGTATGGTCGAATATGCGACCTGTCGGGACGTAAAGGGTAACAGGCTGTCGGCTGGATAAAAGCCCGAAGAAGAAGAAGAAGAAGAAGAAGAAGAAGAAGAAGAAGAAGAAGAAGAAGGAGAAGGAGAAGAAGAAGATCATGAGGCCAAACAGCAATTATCTCATCTGACTCTCTCCGTCGATATCTGAACGAAATGAAGATTGCTTCCCATAAAGTGAGAAACCTCAACCACTCATACCCCAGAGATCAAATTGGACGGAGTCTCAGATTTCATCCGCCAGGTGCGTCAGCTCCCGGCGCCACTCGCGTGTCGAATTAGCAGCGCATCCCGCGCCGCGGGGGAAAACGAGGCCGCATTCTTTTCGGCGCCCCATCCGCCACGCGGGCGGAGGCGGTGGGGGCAAAGGCGAAAGCGTGGGCGGGGGAGGGAGGAGCGGAGCGAGGTAGTGCGGGCGGGTCGGGGCGGAGCAGGACGGGAGGGACAGGGAGAGGCGGGGCGGAGCGAGGAGAGGCGGGGCTGAGCGAGGCGGGGTAGGGCGGGGCGGGACTGGGAGAGGATGGGCGGGGACGGGCGGGGCGGGGCGAGGCGGGGCGGGGCGGCGCCGGCCCTTAAGCACGCACACGGACGATTCCCAGCGCGCCGGGGATGTAAACCGCCGACGGGAAGCTCCTGCAACTTTCATGGGAGGAGAGATGGTCGTAGGGAACGGAGCAGGAGGCCGTGGTGAAGGAAGAAAAGCACGATGTGGAAGTTGTGAGAGGGATGTAAAGAAGACGGGTAGGACGGAGAAAGGATTAAACCACGCAGAGAGAAGTAAAGATGTAAATCAAATGTGGTAGAGCAGGCTGTATGGAAATGTGTATGTTTGACGGAGTGATGACGAAGACGGGGCGTTGGGTTAGTGACCCCTTAAATTCCGACGTTCTGGCGCTGGAGGTGCGTATGCGGTGACGTGTAGAAATGCAAATGGTTCAAACGGCAACGCGCGAAGGAGCAGAGGCAACCACATGCGTCAGTGATTGTGGCGGTGGCAATTGTTGCGAAGAAGGCGAATCTTCAGCATCAATAATGGTGGAGGTGGTATTGTTACTCGAAGGCGAAGAGAAGTAGAGGTGGAATGTCAATGAAGTAAAGTACGACGTGTGGATATGTAATTTAACGGCGGATGTCAATCACGGCGAGACGGCGTGTGTGTAAATGATGCAAAATTGACCATGACGTTGCGAGACGCAAAATTATCTGCAGTGACATGAGTAGGAATACAAACATTTGAAACTGAAAAGCACGAAGAAAAAGGCGAATCATCAGCGTGCGTCGATAATGGTGGAGGTGGCGATTGTTGTTACTCGGAGTCGAAGAGAAGTAAAGGTGGCATGCCAATGAGATAGAGAACGATGTGTGGAAACGTGTTTATTTAACGGGGCGTCGGCGCTATTGCCTTCATAAATGGTGCAAAATCAAAAGTCCTGACCATGGCGATGCGAGACGCAAAATTGTCTGATCCGTAGGAATCCAAACATTTGAAACTGAAAAGCACGAAGAAAGCGCAAACCTCCGCGTGCGCCGGTGGCGGTGGAGGCGGCGAACGCCGCGAGTGCGGCAGCGGCGGCGCGGAGAGCAGCCCTCGGCTGCAGCGCGTGCCTCCCCGCCCACCGCGCGCTGGAGGGCGTCCCGCAATCTCGAGTTACGGCCCAGCAACAACACCGCGCTCAGATATTTAATACAAGGGGTCGGCGCGGCGCGGCGCGGCGCGGCACGGCGCTGGGCGGTCGCGGGACGTGCGGGACATAACCCCATAGCTCAGGCGCGCGGATTTACAGCCGCCTTCGCCCGCCCATCGCCCCACTCGCTCCTCCCCATCCCACGCCCCTGTTGCTGTTACCTGTCTCGGCCTCGAACGGGCGGGGGCCTTATCGCGTGATTCTTGCGGCAGGGCAGCGCCGCCGACGGAGTTCAGCAACGCTTTCGCGGAGATTGCTCTCGCCACTGTGTCATTGATGTTGGCTCCACCGTCTCTGCCCCCACAGGCACCCTCCGAATCATTCACGCCCCGACTTCAAGCCGGGAGAGGGGGCTAAGGGCATTAACTGTTGTCACTACAGTGCTTCTGAGCGGTTGGAGTTCCGACAGAGGCAGGATTTACGACACTGGCTAGATAGCTACGTCGAGTTATGTTGCTGTCTAGAGGCCGGCCGTTCTGAGCGGACGTTTTCTGTGATTTCGCCGGGCGAATGCCGGAGCAGCTCCCGAACAATTTGGCCGCGGACCGCGTGCGATCTTTCCTTCTCATTCCTTATCCTATCCTTCCCCTTACTTTCACAATTCTGACATGCGCTACACTACCTCACATGCCGGTAGCTTTCGGTAGTTTGTGGTGACCATTCGGTAGCTTAAAGTTTGTCCCGGCTGTGGTCCGCTGGTGGGAGATACCTGTTGAGGAAACCCCGCTAGCAGGCGCTGGGTCCGCGCCGGACCTCACCATCAATCGGGGGAAGATTACCGTCATCTCCTGAGCAAAAACATGTGCTACACTTACGGGACAAATAATCTTAGCGGTTGACGCACCCTGAATCACTAATCAATCAATCAACCAACCAAAATCAATCGCTTTTTTTTTCGTAACACAGTATCCAGATCTACAACTCAACTTCATAAATTATATTTATCCTATCACAACCTTAAGAACAGTTAAGTTAAATCAACCAACCAAACTGCTGCTCCTCCCACCACAACCACTGCTCTGGATTCCAATAGCGACGTCCCCCATGCCCACCATCACTCTCACATCGTCAATCCTTGTAAGAGTCATCTACGTCCCTACCATTACGTTACTCCGTCCCTTCCTCTGCAGAAACCACCACTGCCACCACCGTCATCGCCAATGTTCTATCACCCACTCTACTCGATTCACTACCCTCACCTCCTCCCTCACCCAAACTCATTCCCCAGACCTCCAATAACCTCCACCTCCAACCCGTCCCCTCACACCGCCGACCACCAAGAGCACGTCGGCCGCCATCACCTCCGCTTCACCAGTTACCCGCTGGCTCTCCACATGTTGTTCCCTGTTCCCCCCCTCCCCCTAGGGGAAAGGAGGGGGTGGACGGGGAGCGTGCTAAAAAATGCATGCCAATTCCCGAATTTCATCAACAATTTGCGCAAACCGGAGGCGGGGCTCTTCGCGCTCGCGGGCTACTCAATCAGCATCGCGGCAACGCATTCCTCACAGCACACCGGATTAAAAAGGACGCGATGAATTTTTTAGATCCCGAGAAGAAGAGGAGCAGGTTGCGTTCGGAGTCACGTCGCGGCGCGACACGAAAAATTGAACTCGTACCGGCGAGAGGAGAAAAACGAGCAGGCTTTTTTATTTCTTTCTCCCTTTTTTTGTTCCTTTCTTTCCTTCTGTAGCGAAGTGGGAAATGCGAGGCATTCTTCCAAATTTAGGAACTTGTGTTTTGTGGTTGGTGGTTGTGTTTTGGAGTGTGTATGTCTTTTTCTCGCTTGGTGCCACTCTGAGGTGAAGCAACGTTTTCTTGCTAATTTGTGGAAAAGTGCTCGGTTTTGTTACGGATGGAGGTGGAGGTGGGGGTGGAAGTCATCATGAAAATAATGTGTGTGTGGCCGGGGGGTGTGTGGGGGGGGCGTGCTTGGAAAACCTCGCGTTGTTGGTGACGTAACGCTGTTCGATACAGCGCAGGTTTCTCCTCAAATAACACGTTATTGCATCTTTCTTTTGTTAATTTCTTGAAATAAAAATTGTCTATTTTACGATGAAATTTTGTGTTCAATGAAACAATAAATTGATTACAATGTTTTGGAAGCTCCCTACATTAATGTGTATGAAACACATAATTGAAGATACATTACGGTATCCATAAATTTAGTCAACATTGTGACGTACTTTAACATTTCTTTATGCAAACTTCTTGCAGAAGTAAAAAATAGAGGGAAAAATATTTATCGGTTTTTCATCACTAAAAGTACACAGTATATTCTATTCCATTTAACGCTTATGTGGAATCATTCACGCGTAATTCTAGAAAAATAAACTCATAATTGAAGTAGACGGTTCTCCTTTTTAAACGCCGAAACTTTACAATAAAACAAAAAAACTATTGCAATTATTTTCGCGTAACCACACACTTCCCTTTAATTGACATCAATAAAATATTTCCATTGTCAAAACAATCGGTTGGAACGTTTTCGCTAGCGCTGTTGGGCGAATGAATCTTCATTATCCCCATCGGCGATGGAAAGCGGAGCACGGCAGTGGTTAGCAGTGACAAGTATATTTTAGGGCAAATTCCGATTGATAAATCTGGGCATCAGGAGCAGAAGCATTTTTACACGTGATAATTGCCTGTAACCAAGTAAATTGACACACGGGGCTGGGCGGGCCACGCGCAACCCCGCACACTGCGCCGGCCCTGTGCCGTACCTGGCCCCGGCGCGGGGCTAAGCTGACCAAATAAATAATTAAAAGTAATTAACCTAATATTTGTTCCGACCGAGCCACGGGCATGGATGTGGGAATGAACTAAAAATCAATTAATTTATTATTGCAATGAGCTCGAGGGAAGAGGGCGCGCCGGCCAGTGACGTGCTCTGGGGCGAACGCAGTGAGTGATATTAAAACGTGTTTTTATTTCATTGTTTCGCCCCGAGTTATATTCTAGCGTTTTGTGGAATATTCCGTGAGCCTGTGATTATACTCAACATTGTGTATAAATTTGCTTTGTTAATTACTGCTCCCACAAAGGAGGGCGGAGGCGAGGGCGAGGGAGGGGGTGGCGGCGAGGGAGGGGGCGGAAGCGGGTGGGGTTGGGGGGAGGAGGGGCTCCCATAACGGGCGCTGCGACCGTTCGCCTCTGCACAGGAACGCCCAGCCTCTCGCGACACAGCGCCCGCCGAGCGTTTGGATAACCTGTCAACGGAAAATAAACACAGAAATACGTGTCACCCGAAAAAAATTCGTAATTTCTTTCGGTGCTCAAAGCAGTCTGTCGTGAAAATGACACAGAAAAGTAGTTAATTTTTTAAATGCAAGTGAGACGTTTTATTATTAAAAATAACGTAATGAAAATGTTCATATTATACGCGTTTTTTGTATATTCTGGTTGATTCATAAACACAAGAGAAAGTTAAAAATTGGATTTTTTCATAATCCATCGTCAAATGACATTACCTTAATAGAATATTGGGCTGACTAAAATTGCTGGACAATTGATAATAAAGTATTGACGTAACGAAAAAAGTCTTAATACCTATAGAAAGTACCAATAGATGATTTTTTAAACATTAATAAACTTATTAACTTTATGAAATTGTTGTTAATGTGAAACAAACATCGTGAAACAAAATGCATTGAATTTAAGTGCAAATATAAGCATACAAATATGTTTAACAGGCAGGTAGAAGTCATTGACATTAAAGTTTGATGAGTTCAACGATAACAAAAATTATCTAAATTTCTACGTCAACTGGAAACGTTAATGAACATCAGTATGTCTAATTTGCTACTGTTCAATAGTATTCTCGCATAAAATACTAAAAATCACACGAATTATTTCCGAAAAATATCATTGAAGTAAATTTTTCTAAAAAGACGTATGCTAATTTAGGTAAACGGCAACCTTCCAACCGCTGCTTTGTTTCGGAAGTCATTTAGTACGAATTCAACGAAAAAAAGTTAGCACATTAAACCAAAAGACTAAACAGAATATTTCTTTAAATACCCTACATAAAATCACTTCCTTTGCCATAAATTAATTTACTTTTGCATACAATTTTTTCCAACCTCACCCTCCATTCCCTTTTCTGCAAGTAGGCTACTGGCTCCAATACGAAAAGAAAAAGAAAGAAAAAAGCACTCAGCACGAGGGTGACCTCCCTCAAACAGGGCCGACAAGCTAATACCCCCTCCCGGGAGAGTCGGAGGCGACCCACGCAAACGAGGGGAACAAATTTTTGCTTCCTTGGTCGCCGCGGGGAGCGCTAGCGAATAACCTCCATTACCCGCGCGCAAGATTTGCTGTTGGTGAACACCGCCCCCCGCCCCCCGCCCCGCACCGCACCGCGCCGGGACCCGCGCGTGGGTGTCCTCTTGTTCTCTTCAGGGGCATTACGCGACCAAAGAAATTAACGGCCGGCTCGGAAATCATTAAGAGAATTAATTACTGGGGGGCGCGGCGCTGCGGCCAGGTGGCGCCGTAAATTCTGTGCCGAGCGCCGAGGGAGGGGGTGGAGGTGGCTGAGACGGCGGAGGGGGTGGAGGCAGTCGGGGGTGCTCCGGGTGGGGAAGGGGTACGTAGGCACCGGGAAGAGAGGGGAGGGGCGTTGGTGACGGTATTGACTGTGGCAGAGGTAAAGGTAATGGTAACGACGGTGACATGGGTGGGTGGCAGCGGTGTTGCTTGTAACTGTGCAAATTTTTCGGGCTAGGTGTAACTGATAGTTGAAATGGGCTGTAACGATAGGAATGTAAAAAGTGGCGGTGTAACTGATTGATGAAATAGGCTGCAACGATAGGATTGTGATACATGGCGGTGTAGTTGATGGGGGAAATTTGCTATAACTATAGGTTTCTAATAAGTGAGGGTGTAACTGATGGTTGAAATGAGCTGTAACGATAGGATTGTTATAAGTTGCCGTAGAAATATTAATATTGAATTTGTGGCAGAGTGATCGGTTGTTTCGGACTTTGGTCAAAAGCCATGGGTTTTTGCGTACTATACAGTTCTTTCTGGTTCTAATTTTGATACAACAAATGGGATGGCAGGAAAGTCTTACACCTATACGTGATAATGAGGAGGTACGATAATTGACTTGGTTATAGTTCTAAATCAACCCAGAAGCTTGAAGTACAATACTTGTTGTAGGTTGTTTAGAATTATACAATCCAAATTGTAAATAATTCACTAAATGTCATTGTAAAAATAATATTACTTATCTTTTGGAATCTCTGTAGTCTCCAATTGTATATAAAGAGACAAGGTAATGGTAAAATACCTAGATGAATAAAGAGAGGATTACAAGAATAACGTGGGTGGAATTTGCTTATTATTAGTACAATTCGTTTTTTTAATCTAAAAGTCTGGGAACAATAATATATATTTCCCAAAATATTATGCCATTTCTCAGGCGTGAATGAACATTCTCGAAATACAAGCAGTGTGAAGGCTGACTGAATTTGAAAGAATTCTGAAAGCGGAGGAAAACATATTTTAATTTAGTGTTCAATTTATTTAAATGGACGTTCCATTTAAGGTTTGACTGAATTGAAAGACCTAAAAATTTTGTTGCCGTAACATCAATGGCACACTGTTCATTTTCAAAGCAGACCAGTTTATTTGAAATGGAAAACTGCATTGAAACAGTTTTCTTTTCATGTACTATTAATTTGTTATTACGGAACCAATTTGAAATATCTGATATTGTACTATTTACGGTTTCTTTATTGCTAAGAATATTCGTATCATTCGCAAAGAGATCTGTTCTTCCGTTTCTAATCGTCGAGGGCATATCGTTTACGTGTAGTAGGAAGAGAATAGGGACTAAATTCGATTTCAGCGGGACTCCACATGTAATTGGCAAAGAATCAGAAAGGTTTGTACACAATGTTACATTATTTTAGTAAGGTATTTCTAATTACTTACCCACACTCCGTACATGCATTTCAAAGCCACCTACCATATGTCGGGAGCTCAGAGTTTGTCCCGGCTGAGGCGGTGCCCCGCTCTTGGGAGATGCCTGGATGAGGAAAGCCTTGCAAGCAGACCAGTACGTTGGCGATGGATCCCTCCATCCAGCAGGGGAAGATCAACTCACCCTGATAAAAACATGCACTCCCCTTACGGGATTAATTATCATAGCGCTTGAAGCACCCAGAAACACGAAAAAGTCAATCATCCAATAAAGGAACATAATTAATTGATGAAATCTCTCGCGCTTCTTGTTTCATATTTATTGTACAAAGAATTTCCAACTAGTTTCCGCATGAAGCGCACTTACGTGTATCTAAGCATCTTATTTGCTGCGAAAACCTCGAACTCAGTGTCACCAGTTTTACGATAGGTTTATGAGGTATTCAAGTTTTAGAAATAATACATTATATTAATTTAGCGAAATTTATATTTTCATATATGTATGTTTGTATAGTATATGAATATATATTTTAAATACTTTTGTATTTAATTAAAATTGTTCACACTTTTGTGCCATTTATAAACACAGTTCATACTTTAAAAATTATGTTTTGCCGACCCTTATGATCTGAGTTAACAAACCAAATTCATCTTATATTGTTTTCGTTGCCCTTAAAATGCATTGTCAGTCATACGAAGTGTTTCTTTTAACACACGTTTTTATTCTAAAGTTATGATAAAAATTGGAACCTTATAAACTGTGGGAGAACCTGTATTTGAGACAAGGGGTATATCTGTATAGCGGTCACAGAAGAAATTTTCCATATTGTGTAATCATTCAAGTTGCAAATTACAATATATATTATCATGCAATATCTAGCAAATTTTCATATTTTAAATGAATTGTAAATAATAATATTGTATAATTAAAACGTGCATGAAATAAAATGCAGCCAATCTTTCTAATTGTTTACATTGTTACTGCATTTTCTTTTTATGTGATTCAAAACTGATATTATATCTCGAAATAATTTACCTCGCTTATTAATATCACCATCAGTAAAGAGTTAAAGGGCCCGTTACAATGCTAACCTGCTAATTGAACAAACCTACTTACGGATGTATATTACTTATGTTAAATTGCTTTGATTTTGTTCACATACTAAATGGATAAAAATGGAAATTTGACTGAACCTAAACACAGAAAACCGCTGCAATTATCTTCTTAACCCGTGAGATAAAGAACTTCAATTCAATATGCGAAGGTCGAGATCAGAAGTATACAATCTGCACTCTTGCACTGACCAGCTGGGAACATTATCTCGGTTTACTCAGCTGGCATCGACGGGCACCTGAAGCGGTGCATACGTGCTGCTCTCTCGTGGCCAGGATTCCAACCACATCCAAGCGCAGGCCAATGACCCACTTTCACCGGACACCGTTCATAGTATTCTGAATGGCCTCATGCCAACATTCTCTTTCCTTATCTGCGGCTCGTTGGTCTAGGGGTATGATTCTCGCTTAGGGTGCGAGAGGTCCCGGGTTCAAATCCCGGACGAGCCCGTGTTTTTTTTAGTAACGATATTTCCTAACGAGTTGTATTACGAGTTATGCTTTCTTAGTAGAAAAGCAATGTTAAGTAGTCCGCTGCCCAATTGCGTATCTTAAGAGAGAAATTCCACAGTTTGCATTGAATCTATAAATAATAAACCCAATATTGCAGCTTGCTCTCCCTCCAATGTTCACTGAATGTATTGAATTCTGTTAAATTACAACCTATCAGTGCCTGTAAAATAAAAATAAAAAGTGTTAATAATACTCATACCATTTCGTAAATTCTCCTTACTTCAACCTTTCTCAGGTATTTAATAATATTTTTATATCCTTTTAATAACTATTATAAGGCTCTTCTGTGATTGATTCCAAAATTTCTCAACAGAATTACATATTCAGAGCTGTTCTTATTTACTTGCTGCGAACAAAATATCGCGTACACCTCTTATCATAAAAATAAATTCACATCAAATCAATTTTCAAAATTATACATTGAACACAGCCTGTAATATTCAGGACAATTAGCGTGAGAACGAATGTCAAAGCGTTATTTTGTAAAATGTTAACACTCCTGAAAGGCAGCAATGCCGAACGGGAGGAAATAAATAAAAAAAAAACTTTTATCATCAAATCTTGAATCTGCAAATGAAGGTTCATTCTTAACAATTGTGCCTACGCATCTACACATCTCCAAATGCATCTCTGACCTATCTCGTCAAACAAATGACGGCATACTATCAGAAATATTTTAACGGACAAACTACGTATGCGAATTGCGAAACGACTTTTCTTTTATTTACATAGTCCACTCACGGGCTGTCGCAAAATAGAGAAGTATCCCTCCCGCTTTACCTGCACTCGCGTGGGCGTACCGGGAACGCATTTACGCCATTTTAAAATCCCTTCACCCGGAAAAAAAGAAAAAAGCACAGTTATTTCAAATTAGCTTTCTCGAGTCGGCAGCGGACGCCCGGCGCCACACCGTCGGGGAACGGCGCCAGGGTTTCATAATGAAGCCGCAGCGCCGTTGTATTATTAGTAGGTAAAACCTTGGGCCCGGCTTTTGTGAGCCCGCCGCAACAAAAGTCCATTCACGCACGGCGTATGCACGCATTATGGCGTGTGTTTGCGCTGCTTTCGCGCCCGGAACAGCGTCTCCCACTCCGGCCACGCCTCTCTCTCCGTCCCCCCCCTCCCTCATCCCGCCTCGCGGCCACGCGGTGCGTTGCACCCGGCCGCCGCGCCGCGGCGCTGCGCTCAAGAAGCCGTTGACACGTCGCCAACCGTTCCACCTTGGCCGCGACGAGCGGACGGACAGATATGTTTGTTTGGACCAGGTGGTCCTATCCTTTTTCTATCAAGATACTATGTTCGTTAGATAGACCAAGGATGAAGTTCCCTCAGAAATTACTTAAAAGCAAAATCTGTGTTCTTCAGGATCGTAAGAAAAAAATTGTCCCTAACCGACTTAATTTTTTAATAAAAGACGTTTGTATTAGTACAAGCTCTTATGGAAAAACTTTTGCGATACTCATGTTGGTATTGATTACCTGCATGAAAATTATTTATAACTGTCAAACTTGTGTTGATATTTGATGGAAAATATTTAGTTTTAGCACCAAATGTTGTACGATTAGTAATGAGTAGGGTTGGGTTGTATTTAAATACAATAATGAAATTGATATGAAATACGTATTTTAAATAATTCACACATTCATCCACGCCAGTTGAATGACTTGTTTTTCTTTGCAGGCTTTTTATATTCGACTTCTCATTTTGCGACTAGCCTCAGAGGATCGGGACGGACGTTTCTTAACAACAGTTCTTACACTTCCTTCGGTGTGCTGGGAGCAATGGAAAGACCCTCACTCCTCGAACATCTTACCTTTGGTATTCATCAGATTTTCAGCAAAGCTGAAATATGATATATGTAATGGATGAATAGTTTTACATGTTTGCAACTTTCGAGGGTACTTTGCAGAGTTTTCAACGGAAATGAGACGTGCGCCATTGGCATAGATGTCCTTCATACTATCGAACAATCAAATTTAAAACCAAAAACTTTGGAGCAATTTTTCTGTTTTGAAAATTAGCTAGAAAAAAAAAATAACGGCTTCCCGAAGGGTTAATATGTTTCTATCATCGTAAATTTAAATTTGGAATAACAATACAGACAAAGCATAATATAAAACTAGAATTACAATGGAAATTATAAATACAATATCGAAGAAAAATAAGAACTGTACGATTACAAGAAAATCTCAAATGGAATAAAATATAAATATGTACCTGAAACAAACAAAAAAAAAAACATTAAAAATTACAATTGGACACCATAATCGAATAAATTAATTGTATTATAAAATTAAATTATATCAATATTTTATTCACATTAATTTATATATTTTAAACCATAATCGAATAAATTATTTTAATTTTTGCTTTGTTTATATTATTCCAAATTTAAATTTACGATAAAAGAAACATTTTTAATGTTTAAATCTGTTACCGAAAACCAGATGATGCACCACATTGTGACCCTAAACGTTGTGACTACTGCATAAATGCCACAAAATTTTTGTTTTAAAATATTAATTGATTTGATCATCTTTAGATTTGATCATCTTTAGTGTAAGAGGATACCCCTGCACATTAAAATATTCAATAAATAGACAATCATTTCTGATTTGCCTATAAATAAGTATTTCATAGACATCGGTATATGACTTGTGTCCATATACGATTTAGGACGATAGACCTTTCTTTGAGATCTGTAATCTGTGTTGTCCGATACCTTCAACAATTTACCTCACATGACAAATAAAATACACTAAAACTAATACACTAACTTTGAAATAAACCACCATGCTATAAAATATTTTAAAAGTACTAAACCTATTAAAACAGCTAATTCTAGATTTTTTAAACAATTTTTTCAACAAATTATCTTAAAATAAGAAATAAATTCTAAAGAAAATTATGAAATTTATAAAATTTAATCCGTACGTCTATTATGTGTAACTTAAAATCTCAGATCTGGTAGGATCACATTTTTTAAAAAACAAAACAACGAATGAAATCAAATCGAGTCTACAAGATATTATCAGCTATTCATTCCTATTTCAGACATAAATAAAAAACACTTCAATGTTTTGTAACTTCTACATGATTTCGTTGTTAAACTTCTTTATACAATATTTACGCAGTTAGTACGAAATTATCACAATCACCAAGGAAGATAGCCATATAAGTATTTTTACTACGCTACACTAATATGATTACCTGCATTATTCATTGGGAACTATTTTTGTTTTGAATTTAATTGAACTGAAATGAATTGATGCCTTATTTTACATGCTTATTTTACGCCTGACCACGCAAATTTCGCTACGCTCCTTTCACCAGCTAGAGGAGAAATGAGGTATTTCTTGAGCGACGAAACAGACAATTTGAATTTAGCTCAGAGGCTTCATTTAGGCTTGACGATATTTTACATGTAGTAAATTTATTAACAAGGGACAGCCGGCTTGACTTCCCCTCCGAAGTAAGGGGACGGACGATTTTTTCGCCCTTAAAAACCCATGGCTTCGATCGTGTTTGAACCCGCGAATTTGGGTAAAAAACTAAACGAAAACCTCCAAGAAAAAATAAGTTTGCCCGCTGAAACGTTCACTAGACAAAATCTCTAAATTTAGGGGGAAACCCGTAACCTGGCAACACTGGCGGTAAGCCGGTGCTGCGCCCTACGCGGCCGCTGCACAGGGCCACTCCCCCCTCCCCCCCGCCGTGTGTGCGCGTGTGCACGAGCATCTAGTGGCAGAATCATGTCACCGCTGATGCGTTCGGTGCAGCGCGGGTGGAGCTCAGACCGCGCAGGCAGAGGCTGCATAGGGGAGACACTCGTAAGTCTCCCTTGCGAGGGCGCGACAGGAGAGCGCAAGGTTGCCACCTCTCGGGTTTTGCCCCAACTCGCCACGTTCAAATAAAAATTTTCTAGCTGGTACTCAGCTTCTGACGGCAGATTTTACCCTTTCAGGGTTTTTACTTTCCCGTATACGAACGTATATACGGAGTAATATACGTAGTATAGTGAAAGTTACGTAATGCTGCGAAAAATCGATTTCGAGATTTCAACGCAAATACACGTTTTGGGGTCCCCTGATACCGAAAATGTAGTTTTTCTCAAAACGTCCGTCCGTCCGTCTGTTTGTCTATCTGTTTGGCTGTCCATCTGGTGACTGAACATTACTAGCGCCTAAACCATGCGTGGGAATTTTTCCAAATTGAAGAAACCCCTGTTCATCTGGCTCGAGTCAAAACTTTAAGATTTTAAAAAACATTCTTAAATATGTGGAGGTACTTTACATGAAGTCCGATTATGAACGATTACTTGCAACAGAAAAGGTATTTTATAATGCTGGTACACAAAAAAGTTGTTATTTAATAATTATATGGGTCTTGAATTTGTGCAAGAATCTTTTAAAACAAAACAGAGAACATGGAAATTACTTACTAGAAGAAATTCTGTCGTAAATTGGGGAACTATCAAAGAAAATCGGTTTGAAATTAGTTTATGAAATTAGTTTATAATGTTTAGCTTTATTGTATGACATAATTTGAAAATGAGCGAAGTTAGGAGAGTGTTTTCAAATTTGTACGATAGCATATGCTATTTGTTTTGTATAACAGCATTATAAATTTATAAAAGAATCAAACTTAATTTGGGAAACAAATTTCTTGTGACGACATCTTTGCGAGAAACCTGTGGTCGCCTGATCCGTTTACCGTTGCCATCCCACGAGTCTCTACCTGCGATTGGCTGAACGTCTGATGACGCAATAAGATGTAAATAATCATCATTTGTGCCGTAAAATGCCGGATTATGAACGATTTCTCACAACAGAAATGATCGTTTCTAATGCTAGTACACAAAAAAGTTATTATTTAAAAATTACACTGGTCTTGAATTTGTGGAAGATTGTTTTAAAACAAAAAATACTACATACGTTTTTTTTTACTCGACCAAATGTCTACTACGTCGTAAGTAGAGCCTACCTTTTTGTTGTCATTAGAAATATTATAGGACCTTTCATGGTTTGAATCCTGATAACCTGTAAGCAATCTGAAAGAGAAATTGCACACTCTCACTCACACTCATTGAACAAAGACCGCAGAGCAAGTTTGTCGAAATTTATTTTTCGAATGCCATCGTCACAGCTTATTCATAAACTTGTTTGTGTGATATATCCAAACTTCCAGAGTTATTACAGTAGCGACGAATTTCTACAAACTAAAGATAGCTTGATTGTAGTTCTCAAACTTACAGATATAATATCCAACTCAGAGCTGCAACACCTGAAATATTACTTTGACTATTGACTCCCCTGTGAAATAAAACAGTGAGTACTGAACCAATTTTATTGTGAACTTATATTAAGTTCAAATTCTAAGAAACGATTAATACATTCTTTCATGTCAAAAATTGAAGAACATCATTGATCATCAACATTCTTGTAAAATATACTTTTCAAATTTGATAAAATATAACATTGTTGATTAAACTGTATTTCACTCGACGACTTCAGCTAATTGTTCATTGATGCATTCACATTTCTTTTTGAAGAACAAAGGAAATGTCATGAGAATATCTACGAAGGAAGCTTTCAGTTATAATAAAGAATTATGGATAAAAAAAATGAGCACGTTTCCAATGGTCACAAATGATACGATCATTCGAAAGCGAAATGATAGCTCGTGTCATTTTTGGAAATGGAACGAACGACGGAGCAACAAATTAAAATCGAAACAAAAGAGAAAACAATGGAGTGAGCACTTCCCAACAATTCCTTCTGCCATCGCGCGTTTACTGTCGACGGCGAGTCCCCTGACGGCCCTCCCGTGTACCCTGGCCTTCTGCCGACAATAGTAAAAGCCGTAACGTTATTGCTTTGTTTACCTTCTATATGTGCGTTGTTTGAATGTTATTTTCATCCAGAGAATGACATAACACGCATAAAAGCACAATACGCATATTACAATGTTTTTGCATGTAATCATGCAAACCGTTTCTGTATTTTGTAGAATTCTCGACCATATAAAAACAATGTTTACATAATATTTATCATTGAAAAGACTCTATCGAAATGTTTGTTATTTTAGCGTCCGACGCAATTGTGGATCTTGCAACGAATCCGAGCGGCGGATGAGTTTGTGCTTTTGTTCCACGGAACGTGAAATAATGGAGCCCGAGAGCGCTGTGCGGCGTTTCGTCAGAAAGCGGAAAGGGGTGGGGGAGAGGAAAGGGGAGGGGAGGAGTGCGACCACGCCCCTACAATCGTGCACACACAAACAATAGCGGTGCGGAGGTATCAGAAAATGGACTCCAGAGTGCCTTTACTACATATCGGGCAAATCTTGTTCTAATCGCTTCGTCCAATTTCAGCCAGGAATTCTAATGTCAAGACTTTTACAATTTTAAACAATTTCTGACTATAAGATAGATATCACAGTCATTTAATAAAATTGAAATTATTGAAACGATGATTAAGTGTTAAGTTGGGAACTAGTGATGCTTCACACCACTAATCAGTCAATCGAACTATTTGTAGCATTTCCGATTTTCGAAAATTCAGACAGTTCACCAAACAAGGGCGCTTTTATACGAGTCCCCGAACTTATTTATCACATTACATTCACATCGGCACTACACCGTCACTAGAGTCTCTAAACTAGTGGTGCTACAACAGCACATACTTGCTCGCAATATTACATTATTATTGTTATGAACGACGGAACGCCCATATATGTGTCATTAATTTCAAACATAAATTATACAACAACTACTAACTTTTAAAAAAATGTATGTGATCTTTTGTAAAGCACAAGAAGCTAATTTTGTACAACATGCTTTGTCTGAGGCAAATATCTCTATCTTTAATTTCATAATTTTTTATATTTTTTTGCAATTCTAAATTCCAGGAGCCGCGACATCAGCCAGATTGGGGAATATCAATTTTGGAGAAAGTCGGTTGACCCTATTATGAGCTAGCGTTGTGCACAGACAGATGGACAAACGTTTTGCCATCAATCGATTTTTCGCAATGAAGGACGCACAAATGATGGATTCTGGCTTCAACACGTGTTAGAGGATGTTTTTCTATATTTAGCAACTGGATTTACCCACTTTTTCGTTACCAGGATCCGGCAACAATAGATTTTGTGTCGAAAATTCGCCGTTTTCCCGCGCACTATTACAATACCTACTCTCTCTTCTTACGTTAGTAAGTGCGAGAGAGTAAAATGTTGAATATTTCATTTTAATTGCAGTTTATCGACATTCGATTTTTAAATCCTTTTATATACATTATTGTCAAAATATTAGTCGTTTTCATGTAATTTTAAAATATATTTGGCAAAATTCAATTTTTTCGAACCTGTATTACGCCTTCAATATTCTTGCTTGACAGATTCCTTCCTGAATGCAATCTATTTTACAATACTAGACCTTTAAATCATTTCATACACTTTCTTCGAAATATGAGTAGTTATCGCGATTTTTAGAGAATATTCTTAGGGAAAGTATAAACTAATTCAGCTACCAAATGTCACATTGTTGATTTGTCTAGCCTGCGCTAGTTTTACCTCCGATTTATAATTTACGAAAATTCATTATTCAACTAAAATGGGGCCTGCGCCATTTCTGCAAGCCCACTTTGCTCGTTATTTCGTTCTATTGTCCGGTGATGTGCATAATGTGTAAATTCAGGGCCATGTTGAATGTGCGGGGGCGGAAAAAGCTGCATTTATATGTGACTTTGCTCGCACTTGAATATATCGACTATGTTCGAGATACATAATGACAATTTTTTATGCACAAAACGATAAACTTGTATTTTTGTAAAAATATACTGATTTCTATTTGCCGTTTTTCTTTTAGTTTTACCCATTTCTTAAAACGTTTGTGGGGTCTGTGTAGAAACCTTTTTTATAAATCCTCAAAATGTAATGTTTACAAAACATTTATTTTAATCTTAAACGACTTGTCCAACAATTTTAAGTAGAATACAACATTTGATTAGTTAGTAATTCATTACAATTTGTTTTTAATTGTGCGGAAAATTGGATTTAAAAATATTCGAATACAAATTGGAGGCCCGGGGTTAGGTACTTTCCTCTATACATTAATTCTGAATTTTTTTACCCACAGCAGATAGCTAATTAGTTTAAAAAAATATAGACAATTAAATACAACATAATAATGTATTTTTTTTAAATTTTAGTTTCGTTCCTGAAGTGGTGCTCGGTGTGTCATGACGTCGGGCGAAAACTACTTTCTTGGGTAATTCATTTGTCCAAATGAATAAATGAAAGTGTCAAGAAAACTGTAGCAATGAAAAATTATTAATCACACTTAAACAAAATTTGATTAGAGAAATACTAAATACTGCACCCATTTCCCCTTAAATGTATTATACCTCTTAATCTGATCGTTCGATACACAGGTGCAAAACTGCCTCACATGCACAACTTAATTTCAATCATTTGAAATTTATTACGAAACTAAAATATCTATGTTTTATGCTGTTATGAAACGAATCAGGATAAATGCTATTAATAAACATGCGCGTGGGCACGAGCAATAATCGAGTTGCGAGGTAATCTCAGTGCTCAATAAAATATCGTACTGAATAAATAATAAAACAGTATATTAAATCTAAATTAAAACACACGAGCACTAGCATTCTCCCAGAGCATGCTTTTCATGGACTTGCTGTTAAAAAACGAATAAAATAGAGTAAACCCGTAGGTAAAGTATTTCTCCAATTATACTCCAAATACTATAATCCAAATTATTATTTCAATAAAAATATTCAAGCACAATGTTGTATGATTAATTTGACACCACTTTGAAATCAATCACATCATTTCTATGCCTACATGACAGGTTCTAGAATTCTAAATGGTTTCAATTTAGAAGCACCCCCAAATGTTTCTAATACGATGAAAATGTTTTGGCCACAAACTACTAAAATGTTGCATAACAAGATTAGTTATAATATGAAATATTACATTGAAACATTTTAATGCCGAACGTGAAGAAAACGTAATGCATCGTATATGAAAAATAATATAAAGAAGAACAATTGTTTTGAATATTAATCTCCCTCTACATCTTTGGTTAAGTTCTGTATTTCGTTCTTACAATGGCCTCTCTGGAGGTCCTACAGACGGGAAGCGAGCATTCATAACAACCAGGACTAGGATTTGTATGTAATTAAATTACAAATATGTTTGTTCATTAACTTAGATCAAAATGTCATTTGTTTACGAATTAGAGGTTTTGAAGTGGTTTTAAATCTATTAGATTATCTTCATTTGTCCGCAATTCCTGATGTGGTAAATATGTGAAAATACGCGTATGTGCGGAAAACGTACATTTACTTGTATATTTCAACATTTTATTTGCACACAGAAACAGTGATCCAAAACAGAATACAGTGCAATTGCAAACAGAATACAGTGTTCCAAAATTATTCTCGAAAGAGTTTTTTCAACTGTAAGTTCATTTGAAGACTGCAAATAGGATTAGAACCAGATCTGAATTTAACTTCACAAGTTTTAAGATGGACTCATTATATTACCATGATGTTGAATGAGAGTTGAATCAGTACAAAGTAAAATTAAGAGATAAACTAGTGACACCACAGAATGGCAAAGATGTTCTCGTGCTAGTTAAGTTTCCTACGCTCTTCAGTCTAGGCTAGATTTTAGTCGTCCTCCTCCGGCTTCCCAGCTGCTATCTGTCGGCGTCTTAATATTAGCAGAACCTCGCGCGGTAGCTACCGCTCCTCCAAGGACATTCCCAGCGCACAGCAACTTCGCGCTCCCCGAACATGGCATAGACTCTACCTCCACTCTGTATCTTCAATCACTTGCCCTTGGTCCCATCTCTTAGAGCCACTGAGGCCGGATACAGTTTCTCAATAACTCTCATACATTATGCAGCAGCTGTGTGTCACATCCAGAGACTATGGAAAGATTAGGGTGCAGATGCAATACATGAGGAACTCGCAAAGCCCCTCCCCCGCAACGAACACAATTTAAAACATCGTTGTCTTACTCGGGTTTCGAGCCAAGAACCTTAGCGACCACGTATTTGTGTTCACCTGCCACCTCAATGACTTGAACGTACTCTATGCAAACGTTTTACTGCTATGTTACAAAATAATTCAATAATACTATATAACGGAACTTTATGTATACTCGGACACTATTGTGCTTTGTAACATTGAATCTATGAATCATATGCATTATAAGGTCTTTGACTCCATTCGTTTCCACTGCAACAATCCTAACAAAGATTATTTAGCTGATAAAGGTACGCTTCTGAATTCTTGCAACAACGAAACTCAATAATGAATAATTTTGTCACTATTGTCACTCGAAGGCCCTGACTCGAGGCCCTGTCACAATTTGGCAGGGCCTCGAGTCAGGCCATATCGTTGGGAATTCTTGGGGGGGGGGGGATCTTGTGGATGGTTTAGGCACTAGTATTATTGACAGTCGGGGGGAGAGAGAGACGATCGGACAGACATACAGACGGATGGTTGTTTCAAACGGAAACAGTTTCTCAATATCAGAAGACCCAAAGACGTGGATTTCCGTTGGAATCTTGAAATCGATTTTCCGCAGCTTTACATAACTTTCTCTATACTACGCATGTTACTCCGTATATAAGTACATAAACGAGAAAGTAAAACGGCATTTCACATTTATGCATTGTGACATATTGTTTTGTAATTGGCCAATTATCAGAAATAGATTAAGGAACTTAACTTTCAGCTACACAATTTAGCATATCTATTAATTTTATTATTGTACATGATTAAATCGTGTGCTACTGCTAACAGTAAAATTAAGTTCTTTGGCCGTTCTATTTATTTCATCCTGTCTTTTCATGAATATATATTTTTCCATTTCTATTGTTAATTTTTATGTTACTCCATATTGCGAATAAATTTAGTTCACGCATTATGTTCATTAAGACATGATTTTCTTTATAAAGGTAAGTCCTGGTAACAACATTCAATAACATCCTTTAGGTGGGCCCTGCTATCCGCCTGACTCGCGCTCCAGGCCGCAACGCTCTTCAGTGCGTGGGTCGCGAGACTCAAACATCTATTTCTCGACCAGATAAACGGCAGATTAGTACTTCTGCGTCATTTCACCGGCCGAGTGAGTCGCTGTTCTTTTCCCGATCGGCTGCGCGTCCTGTTTTGCGGCCGCCGGGGCGGCAGCACGGAGAAGCAGAGGCCGTTTCGCTCCCTGGGGCTCCTGAATCAGCCGAATATTTCCGCGCGCCGCTGCGGCATTTCCGTTCAATTGAGCTATCGGAGCTGCGTCGGCCCTCAGATACCGCGCTGGCCCCCCTCAGGCGCCGCCCACGCCCCTGCGCCGCGCGCCCGGCCCGCCGCCGTCCCCAGCCCACGCCCCTACTCCGCGCCGCCGTCTCTAGCCCACGCCCCTACACCGCGCCGCCATCTCCAGCCCACGCCCCTACTTCACGCCGCTGTCTCCAGCCCACGTCCCTACTCCGCGCTGCCGTCTCCAGCCCACGCCCCTACTTCGCGCCGCCGTCTCCAGCCCACGCCCCTTCTTCACGCCGCTGTCTCCAGCCCACGCCCCTACTCCGCGCTGCCGTCTCCAGCCCACGCCCCTACACCGCGCCGCAGTCTCCAGCCCACGCCCCCTTCTTCACGCCGCCGTCTCCAGCCCACGCCCCTACTCCGCGCCGCCGTCTCCAGCCCACGCCCCTACTCCGCGCCGCCGTCTCCAGCCCACACCCCTACTCCGCGCTGCCGTCTCCAGCCCACGCCCCTACTTCGCGCCGCCGTCTCCAGCCCACGCCCCTTCTTCACGCCGCTGTCTCCAGCCCACGCCCCTACTCCGCGCTGCCGTCTCCAGCCCACGCCCCTACTTCGCGCCGCCGTTTCCAGCCCACGCCCCTTCTTCACGCCGCTGTCTCCAGCCCACGCCCCTACTCCGCGCCGCCGTCTCCAGCCCACGCCCCTACTCCGCGCCGCCGTCTCCAGCCCACGCTCCTATTCCGCGCGCCCTGCTCGCCGCCGTCTCCAGCCCACGCTTCTCCAGTGAACAGGGTCGGAAATGTGTTGTGGGAGACGATCGGACTTATGAGCGTGCACTGCTGACAATTCTAATTTTTGTAACAATAGATTTTTCGGAGCCCCTATTAGTACGAGTGGAAAGGAAATGTTACAAAAATATAATATTTTTTGAGAAAATCATGTTTTTTAATTATTTTCCAATAAGTCCTTATTTGTTTTTGTTTTTTTTATTTTCGAAAAAAGAAACGTGTTGAAGCATCTGAATGCTTCGTTTTACATTCGCGGAGTGGGAGAGATCGAATGTTTGGGGGTGGCGACCTTCTAAAACCCGCCTTCCCTGGTTCTGGCAATCGAAAATTCTGAAAATAAAAAATTAAGATTGTCATCACACGGCGTTTGAATCAGATTTCCAAAAATATGATGTGTCACTTCTCTTGGCTGTATTTTTCACGCGTTTCTCCAAACTCAGCAGCTGCCTTTTCGTGGAGTGCACATGGTCACGGAACAAATATATACGTCGCCGCCGAGGAGTTTCGATAATGCACCGAACGTCAATATAAAACAGTGTCAATGTATGAGTGAATGTCTACCGCTTCATGTGCGACGCGGTAAAATAGTAAGTATTGTAATATGATAGCAACATTGTTTTGAACGAAATACATTATTCAGAGCTTCAATAATTTTAACTACTTGATTGTGATTAATATCAAGTGGTTCTGCGTATCACAAAATTTTAACAACCGGTTCGTCAAAACACTCCTTAATTGCGATTCAGTAATGCAATGTTCACGTGGCGAACCTTCTTGGAGTGACACTATCATGTTTCATGCCTATTCCTGTGTATTTAAATCGAAAATTCTAAGCGCCGAATTAAATAAAAATGCTGAGTATTTGCCGCTCTTATTACATTACAAGAGAGATACCACGACACGTCATGTGATTATCATTAAACCCAAACTATCAGCCCACATTTCTCCCAATACCCACTTCTAACAGCAGGCTGCTTTGATGGGTAGTTTCCATGGTTTCTCCGAACAAAAGCAAGCGAATGCCGGAGCAGTACCCTAACAAACGGGCCATGGACCGCTAGCGAACTTTCTTTCCTCCTACTTGTCCTATCCTCGCCCCATACATACACCCAAACGTGTATAAACTACCCTACGACGCATGTCCTAATCCTGCAGGTTGTTCTGGCAGGAGCGGTGCACCGGTGATGCGAGACACCTGGTTGGAGAAAAGTCCCCAAGCTGACGTGTAGTAGGGCGCCGGATCTCGTGATCTAGCGGGGGAAGTTTACAGTCATAACCCACAACAAAAACATGTATTACACTTTGGGAACTAAAGACTTAAGCAGATGATGCGCCCGGAAACACTAATGAATGAATGAATGAATCAAAAACCGATCACGAATCTCTTTTTAACAGAATTAACATTAACTGTCGCTACTTAAAATGTCGTTCAGTTGCTTAACTACGACATTTGAGCAATTAATTTTTTTCTATGTTTTTATGTTATCACCTAAGATATTGAAGTTTTTGATTCGCTGTTGCCTTCGCTGAGCTTGTGTTACGTGAGAACGATATGTCAATCACATTCTCATTTTATTCGTAGTCTAATTGGTCAAAAGTGCTTCCTCCAAAACATGCACATGTTGACTGATAGACAAATCTACACCAAATGACTGGCAGGCGTGGGTGCTGGATATGAACTCATCACAAAAATAAAGCTCAAGAACACGCACACTGTTAATGAATCTTCTGTCTAGAATCAAGGCAAAGAACCATTTCATCATGTCTTAAATGAGTCAAGGAAAACCGAATGAAAAATCTGATCGAGTTTGGGGTCATCGACCCAGAAATGAATTACAAGAAATCTATATATTTATTACTTTAAAACTATACAATTCAACTCGTAGCCAAAGCATTAATTCCAATTACAGACCTATATTATATTTGTTCAAATTATCACTTTTACTCAAAGAATTCGATAAATATGAATAAACGAATGAAATAAAATGAAATTTAGATAACTTATTGTCTAAAAATTAATTTGGAAACTTTTATCAAGAAATTCAATACATACAATCATTAAGAAATATATAAAAGAATTCTAATTACAAGATATGCGATTAACACCTTACGAATACTTAGAAAAACACATACATATACATACACGCGCGCACACACACACACATATGTGTATGTGCGTGTGTGTGGGGGGTTGGGTGGGTGGGTGGGTGGGTGGGTGGGTGTATTTCTGTATACATTTATAGGCTGATAATAAATCATCTTTAACAAGACAAATCCTGAATAAATTATTGGCTAAACTGAATACGATGAGAATAATTTAGTATGCAATATCTTTCAAAATAATTTAGTTAAACTGTGTTACACGCCATTTTCAAAATTTACCTTAAAACAGGGAAGAATGAAAAATTAAAGAGAACAAAGAGAAAAAATAAAGACATTACAAAATGGGAGAAGAGAAAATGTAAAATACCAGAGTAGTTATTTTGTGTGGGTTACATTTTATTACAAAAACCCAACATATATATTCAAGTGCAAGGAAATACGCAATTATATACAATTTTCTTAAAAAGAATAAGTCAAACGTTTCTTAACAAACTTGTTTGGCAACATTTTCTTAATAGAAAATCAGATTATTTTCCCTGCCCTAAGGAAAAATCAAGAATGAATAATGGGAGTAAATCGTGTTGTATTGTTGAACCTCACACAAAGACCGCTCCTTGGTCCCCTCAAGGGTTAATCTCACTCTGATGAAGGTGCCAAAAAACGAGTACCTATTTATTAACGGAGAAATAAATCGTTCATTTGTTCACAAACTATGAGACATAAAAAAATTTTAATTTATAGAGAGAAGAGGAATAAGTGTTCTACAAAAATTAAAAAGGGAAATTTTGCAATTGCAAAGCGTTGAATTGAAAAGATTAAGCATCGAATACAAACATATTTTTTCATAAATGCTGTTTCCTGTTCACTACCCTTCGCTCAAATTTCGTAATACGAATGTACACTCTTTTGGGGCCATTATACTGAGAATAATAAGCATTTGAGAATAATGAATATTTACTGTAATCAAGTTGCAGAGAAACACATTGAGAAATGAATGAATAATGGAGATTGAAATGTGTTTGTAACTCAACGATAATAATTATCTGGAAATTGAAACATTCTCATTACTGAACATGATGTTTGAGTAGTTACATTTTTCTGTTTTCAGAAATGGCAACATTTGCTGAAAAATACTATTATTAAATGCTGATAGCAACAATGCATTGTAAAATATTTTTCGATTTAGTTTATATTTTGATATGTACATGAAAGCAATTTTAGTGCAAGAACATTTCGAACTTTCTATTTAAATAAATATAAATGACAGTCAATTCTTTGAATATCTACGAACGATATACGTGTATGTAAGTCAGAAATACATACGAAGTATTCTTCAGTATTATTAAATTTCAGCTTATGTTTACAATCTCTACATATCACTAAATATTTTAACTGAAATTTTCTTAATTTTTATTAAATTATTTCTTTAATTAAATAAATTTGTAGTAAATTAATTATTTAAGATCGCTTAATAACTACTCTGCTTTGCTCCTTTGAAGATCCATAGTCTAGTTCTGGTCTCATTCTCTGGTTCTAAATATGATTTAGTTTTTCCTTGTAAATTCATGAATTTAAAAAATACATTACATAATCAAAATTATTTAAAAGTTAAAATTACAATTGCCAAAATTCTACAGACGTCCTTATTAATGAATTAAGATGATAAAGTTTAGTCATATCAAAATATTATAAATCTTTTGTTCGCTTTTTGAATCAGTGACATTCCATGAAAATATTTGGAATCTGTTCGACAAGAATGTGAATTTTACTTCTATCATAAGAAGTAGCGAATCTGATAAGGGTGGTGAAACCTAAAATAAAACGTTTATTTTCTATTTGATCTAAAATTTTATCATCCAAAGATGTTAACAGTATTACATAAATTTCCCGCAGGAGAGAATTGCGTCTGTGCCGGTGGGCGCGACTTCTGGTGGAGAGTTGTAGACAACCACCCGTATCCTGAATTTCGCGGCGACACTCACGTCGATAGCTTCAAGGTGGAGGCAGTGAGTGGGCGATGCTAAGCTCCTGGTTGCCGGCATGCTCGGTAACCCACCAGTTGAGTCTGTGGCGCGTCGACCTTTCGTCAGAATTGGGTGAAGAAGATTCTTAGGAATGCTCTGGAATACACAGATAGAAGCCGGCAGGAACCTGATACCACCCGTCTGGTTGCCAAGGTTTTGGCGATACTCACGTCAATAGCCTAAAGGTTTAGGCAGTGAGGAAACGGAAAGGGGCCCCAAGTCGTCCGAAACAAAGTTCGGGTGGTCCCCTGTTGGGCTCTTGGCTTCGTTCGTGGCAGCGGCCCCGATACTCTGGGCAAAGAGGAGGGACGTGTTCCCGGCGCACGTGAGTAGCGCATTATTTGGACTCCGGTTCAAGACTGGATAGATATTAGCTCTGAGCTGGCAGGACGGCCTTAACCCAGGCAGTAAATGGAGAGGTTGCCGTGAGGGCAAACTGCGTTCCGGTGGGATCCGGATATCAGCCTGTCGGCGTACTTGTGCGACGCCGGGGGGGCGGGGGGGGGGTGCGGATAAAGGCAAGAAGCCATAGGCTTCCCATATTTTATCGAACGCGTCATATTCCTGTATTAAAGCCAGAGATTTCTTTCTGAATGATATTTATTCCTCAATCGTTTATCTTAGTGACATTTAATTTTTTTAAATATTGACATTAAAAGGGGGATAAGTTTCGATATGACGCATATTCCCTCTAATTTTGTTAATTTTCGGTGCTATTTCTTGACTTCTACATTGGCGTAAAGAAGCTCCACACTAACACTAATAACTACACTTCTTTCCGGTGTTTAAGTGAGAAAACGAAGTATAATAACGCCCCTCACCCTTAGAAGAAACCATTAGCGACCACATAAGAAGAGTTTTTTTCTGTATTTCTATTTAATAGTCACAATCATACTAGTAATATCATATTCCTTGGAAGAACGGTGTAATTTACTAACACTTTTCTAGCTCAATTCAAGATGCGGAATGTCTGACCTAAATATTAACGCAACTCATTAAAACGCAACTATCAAAGTGTTTTCTCCCATTTCTCAACATCCTGCATTTCTTGTAAGCACGTCGTTCAGCTGTTACGTGTCCGAACAGGTGAATAACAATAGGAAACAATAATGGCGGCCGGGCGCTGCTCGCTCGCAGGAGGCCATGCCACTCGGCAGCGGCGAGGCCTCGTTCGCGGGCGCGCGGTCGATCTCCGCCATTGCATTTAACGATAATTCTGCCTCTTTTGTTTCCGGCCGTTAAGGCAAACAGTTGAAGCTGCCTCTGCGGGCGCATTCTGGGCATTCTTTCCTGAATTTACTCGGGACGCGCGTTATCATAAATATCGCGGACGACGGGCAGCCGCGGCGGCGGCATGGCGTAGTATTCGCGTAGGAAAGCAGCAGCAATACCAGAGGATGGAATACCAGCGTCGGCTTCAGAGACTGTAGCGTGTTGCCGTGAATGACTAGTAATAACAATTTTAAACTTTTTAACTTTGTTTTTTTTTAAACTTTTAATTTACATTTTAACTGTGAAATGAGGCAGTAGAGTTGATGGTGGATATTCAGCAACCCGAATATTGCTCCGTGAATTAGCTGGAATTAGGAATGTGTACTAAAACACATTTTTGTATTCAAAGGAGAATTTTGTAAATAATTGTAATATGATACTTTTCTAATTTTATGTGCATTTAAAGTTATAATGATTAATGGAATCATAAATGCATCATTAATGAATTGATAATACATACATAATTGTGAAGGCATACATAAGGCGAGTTCTGAAGTATATTAACGAAATTAGTAATTAAAAAATATTAATTTAAATAATCTCTAGTATATTTAAGAATAACCCATTTCTGTGTTTATATTAAATTGGTATTATTTATAAGTATAAAGAACAACGGGAAAAGCGTTATCGAAGAAGTAATATACAATGCAGTGAGAAGCTCTCAGCATCACTCACAGTCAAACCTAAAACTAGTAATTCCAATATTTATCTCTTACGTGATTGGCGTTTGAATCAGAATATTCCAATATTGTTTTGAATCTTCAATTGAATATGAATGTTTTAGAGTGAAATGATATATTATTATACATATTTTATTAATTTTGAGATAAATTTAACTACTTTGGTGGAGAATTGCACCGAATATGAAATAATTCTAAACTATTTACATCCATGTATTCATCAATATAATGAATTTATTACATCTAGAATCGAATGTACGCTTTTTTTTGCGGTGGAATGCCAAACGTTTGGAGAACGGAAATATGTACTATAAGATCCAGTGGTGTCGTAATAATGAATAAAGGATGCGATTGGCATGAGTGGTAAAGATGAACGTAATGGAATGACATACCTTCATGCTTTCATCATTCATATCAAATTGAATGCATGTGTATAAGTCGCATTAATATGCAATTATAATGCCATGTCCGATTCCCCAGCTCAGTCAATTAGAGCAGGGCTAGGGCGACCGGTGAGGTCCGCTGTTTGACGAGTCAGTCCGACCGACAGGGGGGGGGGGGGAACGGGGCGCTCGGGCGCTCTCACTCTAGTCTAGTGAAATGCGAGTCGCACGTGAGCCACTGCAGCGGTCCTGCGCGGCCAGTCTGGTCCGAATTCCCACACTTGATCAGACCTAGACTAGAGCATCCTGGAAAATATAAGATTCCGGGATTTGATCCTGGTGGGATTAAATGCTAGCACTTTACTTCGTGAGAATCTATTTTCGATTATGAGTGAATTTATACTTAATATTTTGATTCCTATATTCAAGCCCACTTTTGATTTCAAAACACTGGTATTGATTTTTCTTAAAATTTCTCCTTTCTTAAAACAAGACTGTTGGTGAATTAATTTTCAGTGAAACAATATTCTACCATTGTATGATCTAGGATAATCCCTTTAACAATATAATGCAAATATCACACAATTATAAAAATTACGGCCGTCACGAAAAATTAATCGTTCATTTTTGAAACGAAAGTGAAAAGAATAATAATTATTATGATTACTCTCAATTGAAAAATTCATAAAATTTATTGATGCGCTTCGTTCGGTTTTTAAATTTTGGCCCTTGAGAAATAAATGGAATACAAAACCAAACAGAAATAAAAACTGCTTTCATTTTGTTGCACTTCTTCGAATTTTAGTTGACGCTAATAAAACCTTAGAGATTATTGTACATGATTTGTTACAGAACCAACGAAATTAATTGGAAATTATAATCACACTATACTTCACCTATTAATGTAATAATAACAATCATAACACATCATCCTGCAGTAAGACGTGTACAAAACTGAAATACAGTGAAAATTTCCACTGAATTACTAGATGATAGAACACATCTTGGATTCAAAAGCAATAACCGCTTGCTTGCAAGTTCGAAAACAAACACTACTGACAATTCACACCGTTTTCTTTAAGAGTTGCGAATTACAACAAACCTTAAAACAAAAACAGATAAATAGCAGCATGCAGAGTAAATTGGTTGATTCATTATTTCGGCTTTCCGGGTGGGTCAACTGCAATGATTATTAGACCATTAAGTGTAGTACTCGTTTGTTTTTATCATGGGAGGCGGCGGCGATCTTCCCTCGCTGAATGGCGAGATACGTTGCCGTTCTATAAGTCGGATTACTGGGTTTCCCCAACCAGGTATCTTCCACCAGTGGCACCGCCCCTGCTGGGACAAAGTCTAAGCTTGCGACTGGACTCGCGACACGCGGATTAGGATAGGATGAGGGGGGAAAGAACGCGGGCGGACTGTGGCCCGTTTTTAAAGTACTGCTCCTGCATTGAGATTGTTTGAGAAGGTTGGGAAGACGGTTGGACGAGAGGTTGGACGGGCAGTTGAATGCGCGATTGAGTGGGCGGTTAGGTGGGAGGTTGGGCGAGTGGTTGGGAGGGTGGTTGGGCGGACGATTGAGTCAGTGTTTCAGTTGGTTGGGCGAGTAGTTGGAGGCGGGTAGTTGGGCGGGTGGTTGGGCGGGTGGGTGGGTGGGGGGACGGACGGGCGTTTGGACGGGCGTTTGGACGGGCGTTTGGACGGGCGGTTGGACGGGCGGTTGGACGGGCGGTTGGACGGGCGGTTGGACGGGCGGTTGGACGGGCGGTTGGACGGGCGGTTGGACGGGCGGTTGGACGGGCGGTTGGACGGGCGGTTGGACGGGCGGTTGGACGGGCGGTTCGGTAAGTACTTGAGTGGGTGCTTGGCAGGTGGTTGGGCGGGCGGGCGGTCTGTCGGGTGGTTGGGCGTGCGGCGCGAGGGAGGGCCTTTGTGTGTGATCAATCCCAGAGCGCCGCCACTTTTGAGGCGAAGTGCGCGTCGTTCGGCAACGCGGGTTATCGCTCTGCATACACAACTAACACTGGGCCGCTTCCCAGGCGGCGCTCACTTATTCACGTGGAGAGGCGGCGGGAGAGGGCGCGCGAGGGAGAGCGCAGGAAAGGCGCCGTTCCTCGAACGCCTCCCCGCGTCGCCGGTGCACAGTGGGAGCGCGCGTTGCTGTAAGGGGCACAGGCGGATTATATTGCTACTTATGCCACAAGAGAGGACTTTTTGTTGTTGGTATTCCAACATTATAAACGACCGTTTACGTTACAGGAAATCTTTCATAAAATGACATCTTACGGCACAGATGATGACATATTTGCCGTTTATGACATTATTGCGTCCTCACACTTTCAGCCGATTGCAACGAGAGAATAGCGGTAAACCGAATAGCCGACCACCGATTTTTCTCTTATATATGAAATATCTATAACGTCAAAATAAAGATCTCTACAAAAAATAATTTTAATTCTCTTATAAATTTATAATGCTGTTATATGAAAAATAATGCACGCAACTCGTCAATAATGTTGCTTTATTGAATTCGTACAAATCTGAAAATTCGCTCCTACTGTCTCTCACTTAACATAGTGAGTACAAAACATGTACTCATGCAATAAAGATTAACAATATAAACTAGTTGCATAATATACTTTTATTCTCACCTTTTCAGCAATTGCATTGCATATGTCATTCACATCGTACTAATTGTTAATAAAATGAAGATTCTCTACGCTTGTCCGTAGCTCCGACTTCTCCAGCAGCTTCTTGCCTCTAATCGTCCTTCTCTTTGCCACATGCGACTATAGATCAAAGATTATACATCTTTGATCCTGAGCCTTTTTCTCCATGGTGATATTTTGCTACTGACACACCCTTTGCTTTGCAATGGGTTCGAAAGTGGAGGATTAATATATATTTCGACTTTATTTTATTCATATTATGAGAACGTACGTCGCCTACTGCGTTAATTTTCTTATGTGGATGAGCGGGCTATTCACTCCCGAGTGTCGTGTATAATTAGGATTACGTAAATGAAAGCTAGAAGTTGAAATTTGCATAGGCTCTATCGCATGTTACTATTCACTTTTTTGGATTGTCATTAGAGCATTTGTTAAAGGAATATAGAAAAAAGATCTCTTGGCATTTTTATCCAGTAAATTATATTTGTAAAGGCATTTAATTAGAGTATAAAATGTGTTTATATTGTAATGTATTGACGATCATTTATGGCAGGAAAGAAAAAATTAAAATAAAAGTGTACCTGTCAGGTCATCCATTTTTTTCGATAATGCCATGAGTATAAGATTTTGAACAAACACTATCAACTTATTTTGAAAACATATTGACTTGCAAACGTGTCAGTTCTGTCATAAAATATTAGAAGTAGCTATAATATGATTTAATGTGAAAATTAATACTGGTGGCATGTTTTCAATGTCTGTTCATGATCCTCGGAATAATTCGTCGATGTCTGCTCCTCGTATGGATCTACTTATTTGTTGTCAGTTAGCCGATCAGATACCACTAAAAAAGTACGTTCAGAAATTTTCGTTTTCTCATTTTTTTAATTTTTTTGAGGGGGATTGATTTACAAAGTTCTGTTTACATGAAACTCTTAATTTGCTTTTGGCTTAAATCGAATTACTTATGAACTAAATATAATCTAAACCACAATTGATGAGGGGACTTACCGAGCACCTCTAAAAATAATTAAGATTGGCAAAAATGTTCAGAAAAGAATGGATAGGACATTGTTATTTAGTCTAGTTTGGTTTTCATTAAATTTTCCTGTTACGAATAATGTCTCCATCTTGATCAATGAGGGGTAGATTAGAATAGAAATTATTGGCAAGAAATGCAATGTGGTATGCGATGGGTTTTAGGTTAAGTTCGTGGTGTAATTGTTTATTGGAAATGAACCAGGGGGCTTGCGTGATAGTTCCTAGGTATTTGTTTTTAATTATCTGAATTTCGTAGATATTATATTTAGCCGGGTTGGTCAAAATCGGACAAGCTTACAGGAGAAGATGTCTTATGATGGTTTTATATTAGGTGATGCTATTATTGAGTGATAGTTTACTGTTATTTATTTGTGGTTTTAACTGTATTATTTTCGCTTTGGCTTGTGGAACTTTGAGATGTATGTGTATTTTCCAATTGAGGGTTGTGTCCACCTAAAGGCCAAGGTATTTAACGACTTTGTTATGAGGATCCCAATGGATTTTGTTGTTTATTTTAAACGGAATAGGGAAGGAATGTGGTCTGAAAGTGAAGACTTTGGCTGTAGATTTTGAGGGGTTGATTTAATTTTCCATTTCGTTGCCCATGATTGTTTTCTCAATACCTCCACTTTTGTAGCAAAAGTGTGAGTTAAATTGTATAATTTTTAAATTTTAAAGAGTATAAATTTTTAATTACTAAACATTTATTTAGTTTGATATTATTAAAATAAAATGTATCAAAATTTACAGTTCTTTGTTATAACCCAATCTCCAGTTTAATCCATTATCCGTATCCTTATTAATTTACTACATTATTTATAATAAAATAACAATTATACATGAAAAATTAAAATGCTCATCTTTAATCAACATCCATTCTCTTTCGGATTCTTCACTATTGCAAAACTTTTTCCACAACATTCAAAAGTATTTTTAAACGTCTCGTTAGAACCCTCTTTTGTGCCCAGTAGGTACAGCAATCACTACAACCGTTCACCACGCGCCGTCACCTCCCATCGCCCTCCATTGCCGCTTCCGCCTCCTCCACTGCCGGCGGCGCCGCCTCCACCACCTCCGCTTTCGAGGCAAAATACCTTTTAAAAATCTGGCCGGCTTCCGACATCCGCCTACGGGGCGCGGAACGGGGTGTCGGGTACCTGGCGACCCCTCGCCCCTACAGTCGCCTGCGCAGCACCCGCCTCAGCCCCCGCCCCCGCGCGGCGGCGCTCTCTTCCGGTCCTCATCGGAACTACTGCAACGCCGCCTCAACACCCACTTCCGGTGATTCTTTAAAAAGGTTGCGCCTGTCACGGGAAGGCCCGCCGCGCCACGCCGTCGCCCCCGCCTCTTCCTCCGCAAAGTCGCCCCCGCTCCTGCCACCCGCGCCGCCGACGTCGACGCCCTGCCGCCATTTCCAACGCCGACGCTGCCGCACTCGCTGCGCTGGCCCGTGGCAGCTTTGCTATTGCCTCTCCAACCTCTTCAACTCCTCGCTGACCTGGAGGTCTTCGGATTCGAGTCCAATCGGTGGCGGATTTTCGAATCTAACTACATAACAAGGTCAATTTAATCCATTACCTGGAGATTAATTCTAGCTATCTGTTACTCTGATCGGTAGTTTTTCCATAGTTTCGTTCATCAATGTTAGACGAAAGCCACAGAAGTACCTAACAAACGTGACACAGACCGCGTGTAATCTTTCGATCCTCATCCTCGCCTCTATAGTACTCACATACTTTCAAGCACACTACCGTACTTGTCGGGAAGCCATTCAGAATCTTAGAGCTCGGTCCGGCTGGGCCGGGCGATGCCTTTCTGGGGAAGATACCTACGGGTGGACGGCGTTGTAGGCTGGCTTGTAGATCGCCGCCGGATTTTATATTGTGGGGAGGAACACCATCATCGGGATACAACTCCCCGAGATTTATGGAACAAATGACCATAGTAGTTGTCGTGTCGAGAAATAATCCAGCGTTGCCGCACACGCTGTCGCTATCGCCGCAAATCAGTTCCCGTCCTCCGCTTCGACGCCACTTTTTCACCCCTAGGTTCCCGTCGTATGACCATAGTAGCTGTGCCGAGAAACACTAAATAATCCAGCGTTGCCGCACACGCTGTCGCTATCGCCGCAAATCAGTTCCCGTCCTCTGCTTCGACGCCACTTTTTCACCCCTAGGTTCCCGTCGTATGACCATAGTAGTTGTGCCGAGAAACACTAAATAATCCAGCGTTGCCGCACACGCTGTCGCTATCGCCGCAAATCAGTTCCCGTCCTCCGCTTCGACGTCACTTTTTCACCCCCCGGTTCCCGTCGTATGACCATAGTAGTTGTGCCGAGAAACACTAAATAATCCAGCGTTGCCGCACACGCTGTCGCTATCGCCGCAAATCAGTTCCCCGTCTTCCGCTTCGACGCCACTTTTTCACCCCCCGGTTCCCGTCGTAGACTGTACCATTCCTATGGCCAGCTACTACAATCTTCACAAACTCCACCTCCTCGCCCATCTACATCTCTGAGTGCCTCTGCCATCACAACCACTATCGTCGGCGCCTCCCCAGCGAAAGCACCCTACTTGACTTTTTAATTTTTTTCGTTTTCGTGATATCTCCCTACCCCTTTTCTCGCTCCGTCGCGCCCGCCGTCTCCTCCCCATTATTATTCCGTTTCTTTCATGTTGCTCCCCTTCTTCCTTACGATAATCCCATTCGACATTTCTTATGACTGCGGAAACATTGTGGGAAAATTATGGATTCCTCTCTATGCACGTAAAGTTGGGACATGGGTGAAAATGGCTGTGCTTTTAGGAACTCTGGCAGAGAAATTGTTCAAGTGGTATAGTTGACATCTCCTTGTGATAAGAAACTTGTCATGTAATTGACCTCTTCCTGCTTACTTCCTCCTACTTGACTTTCATCTACTTTTGTAATTTGTTACCTAAAATCTTCGTAAATGCTATACGGTGTATTATCGTTATTTAAAGTAAAATTATACAGAGGTCTTTACACAAGTCCGAATTTACAAAAACAAGTTTTAGGTACATAAAAAATTTCTAGCATCCCCATTGTAATGAATAGGGAGTGTACCTTCTGAAACGATTCATGAAATTATATTCTTTCTTCTTGTAACCAAAAATACATAATTTTCTTTGCCATCATCAATTGACTGGCGTCTAACTATAGATTGAACAGGTAAAAAAAAGTTTAAAATAGTGTGTTAAAGTGTTATAATACGTCAAATTCATCAGAAAATAATCATCAGAAATAAATTGGTGTGGTTTAAAAATCTCGAAGAAAAATCATGAAACCATCATGATGGCTTTTACAAATCCACAAGAAAAATCCTATAACCACCATCTCACCTCAGCTATCAAAATTCATCACTACCACTATTCATTCATTCATCCATCGTCATAAAATTTTTTTGCTTCATTAAGATCCGGGTTTCACATTAAAAAATAGCAAATTTTAATTTTATTCGTTATTAAATCTATAGCATTAACTAATTATGTATTTAAAGTATTTGATTTAGTTTTTACTTGGTGGACATTCTACTAACTTACGTATTAAGAAAGTAATGTAATGCTGCGGCGAAATGCAGCGATTTTTTGATAGGAAAACTCGTGACTTTGTTATGAAAAAGGTGGATAAATCTACCACCAGTGTGTAATAAATCACTTACTCTAAAAATTGTAGTCAGAATCCACATTTGGTGAATCCTTGATACGGGAAAATCGGTTGACGGTAAAAATGCTGTCTCTCTGTAGTCAACGATAGCGCCTAAACCGTTCAGACGATTTTCTTTAAAATGTATATTTCCCTATTAATTTCCTCGATATTCCCTCATCCTCCTGGTCGAACTCAAGGCCATGTGACTTTTAAACGGATATTCTTTTTTCTTTTTTGGGGGTAGGTGGGGTGGGGGTGCGTTTTCTACATCAAGCATTAACATTTTTTAAACATTTCACAAAAATGACTTCAATTTTTTCTATTAGAATTATTCCTCGGATAAAGCAAACAACACTTAAGAAATAGTGCACGTCTCATTTCTTGAACACTCCTTTTTTTTAAACCCGTAAAAATTTAAACTTTTTTCGACGACCTCCTACAACTTCAATATTGAATACAGAGATTTCTTTAAGAAGATTCGGGATGCTAGAAAATGTAAAAAAAGAAATGTAAAGAAATTCCGATATCTTTAAATAAGATCCTATACAACTTTTTGGAAATAAGTGAAGTTTTCAAGTAATTTTGAGTCAAAAATAGACAATTATTAAACAATAGGTATTTTCTCAAAAACGGTTCCAAATTTTTCTTTAATTTTTCTCTTGGCTATTATAAACGATGCTAAAAATGGCGGAGTTTTCATTTTGGTTGTACTCACTGTATTTTAGAACATCTTTTGAGAATGTAATTTTTATTAATTTTATGGAATTTTTGTCTCCTTTGGCATCTCAGAAAAATCTTTCCTGTTCTTACCAATTAACCTCTTACTCTCGTATGTTGACATTTTTCCTAATTCTCAAAACATATAATCGAAAACTTTGTACTGATAACAAAGCTGATTTCAAAGTTTTAAACGTGAGCAATACATTGCAACTAAACAAGATCGAATTGTCTACGATTTTCTATCTTCTTCTTGTCATTAGTGAGACAACATCATGATTTATATCGAATTGTTCTGACACTTAATGTAGCGGATTATCACATAGTTTATGCAGCAGTAGTATTACATATTTGAAGATGGAAACGAGTTGATTTTTACTTGAGTGATAATTGATTTGGCTTATAGGGCATGTCACCGCATCTCCCAACGTAGAAGGTAAAAGACGCTTATGAAGCACACAAGATTAAGAGAAGACGCGCACCCGTTATTCATACTTCATTTCTCTGTTGAAATACATTAAAAAAACGACAAATTTTTTTAGCGATAACCAAACTGAAGAAGATAGGAAAATCGAGCACATTAAAAGAGAAATAATGACTTTAAGACATATAAAATGCATTGAGTGAGAAGTGAGGGCAGAAAACTATTCAACACCAAACGTCGAAGACATATTTACATAACAGTTTTCGAAATACGTTGACAAATTGTGAGTATCAACACAATCCATCTCTAAAACGTGTGAAAGATTTTAAAGACATTTTTCGGCATTTTTAAGAATAAATGTATAATTTGTGTTAAAATGAATGTATTGATAATCAAACTCAAGCATGAACTTCTTGAACAACATTAGGGTAGGGACAGATCTCGCCGAATCGAACTGCATCATTCAACGACCGAGTAGATAGTTGAGAGACAGTGAACATACCTCTTTAACGCAGCATGCATGTGGAGTTATTTTATATCACGAAGTTTCAAACAAAGCTCACAGTGAGCAGTTCTAATATTTTCGATTCTATTGTAAATCGCCATTTAATAATGGGTTGAAGACTTTACGTTTGATGCAGTTGAATGAAGAGTGATTACTACAGACAGACTGAATCAATGGACGCGCCCAAATGTTCCTTCGTACAAACACTGTTCCACTCACATCGTACTTTACGATGTATTCGTAGCTTAAAGTTTTGTGAATTGTAATTATCAGTACATTAATTGAACATCTATTCTTAAAAATTCTGAAAACATATTATTTTAAAATCGTTGAGATAGAATGGGTCGAGACTTCGTCACTGAGTTTCGAAAACTTAAAAAAAGTCTCCAACGTTTCAACTTGAATTCTCTTCTGCCCAATGTTCTATTGTCACGTTAAGAAGGGATCTATTTATGTATTTCAAAAGAAGCTTTACCCGCCTAGCTGCATCCCGGCCACAAACACCACACCCAAAAGAACACGTGCAGGTGAACATCTTTCGCCCGCCGACAGCGCTGCCCTCACTGCTAGGCGGCACAGCCAGGCGATGGCTCTCGACCGCAGCGACAGCTGGCGCCTCACGGCGGCGGCTCCGCGAACTACGGCGCGGGCGCCTTCCCGCAGTGGTGGCGGCGGGGCGGCAACGGACCCCGCGCGGCCAGCGTGAAATATTCCCAATTGCTCTCCTTATTATGCGCGACGGCCCGTCCTAACATTTATTAGAGCCCCGGCTATTAATACGGGTTAGCGCGGCGCGACGACGCTCATTTGGCTCGAAACAAGAAAGAATGCGCACCCGTTTGGCCGCGTTGGCCGCGCGCATGCCGAAGGCGACGCCGCGCTCGACCACGCGCCGGCTGGGCCAGTTCACTTGTACTACTTGCCAGAAATGGCGGCTGCTCCTTAAGGCAGAGTGTTCGCTAGATCGGCCACGATGAAGTACCTCCGAAAAGTACTTTAAATGAAAGCAAAAATCTGATTTCTTCATGATTGTAACAAAAAATTGGGCCCTACCGGCCTTATTTTTGAATAAAAGAAGTTTATATTAGTACAGGCTCTTATGGAAAGGTTTTTTTAGGTTATAAAAGAATTTATGCTGTGAAAGTACTTTTTTCTTTTATTCAATGGGTAGTAATATTTTTTTAAGAATCAGACGGTATTAAATGTAACGTAACTCACCTGGCATTTTGAGGAGTAATTGATAAAAAAAACTGTTGGAAAATTCATTGCAATCGAAAGTACTGGTTCTCGGCCACTCTCGGCTTTGGACTTATCCTGTACAAATCATGCTATCATCACCACTGTTTCTCTTTGGATACGCGATAAAACCACTCTAACTTACAATTTTGTACCACTCACAAACACTAAGTGTTTGACGATAATCCATTTCAATGTAAACAATGTGGACTAATATTCAAAGCAGAAAGAAAGAAAAGAACGGGCGGCGATGTCAACCTAACCTATATTAAGCCTCGCCAACATGTGAAAATAAAAAAGCCACGCGAGAGACTAAATTTACTAATAAACATTGTTTTTATGCAACAACTATTCAATTCTTCTATCAAGTATTTACAAATAATTATTTAAATGCTCCTTTCACGTTTACACGTAGCTATTGTTAATCTATAGATGTATTAAATGGTCGAGTATTTGACTAGCGACTGGCACGAACATAACACCTTAAGGGACCTAGGGCGGCGCCCTCCCCAGAAAAAACAACCTTGGGAAAAGTTGCAGAAAGTATTCAACCTGCAATAAATCGACCCGTTTAATTTGTGCATACCAGCGTAAATTGTGAGGACGAATACAGTTTTAAGTGTCCGATTATGCGAAAGATAAATGTTTTTGGAATGGGTATTGGGAGTTCGTCTGTAGCTGGTGCATGAGAGGCAATGGAAGTTTGAGAAAGAGTGGGGTGTACTGGGAGATGGGTACGGGCAGCTAGCTCCTATTAGGGTTTTGTTTCTTAACTGTTCTAAGAAAACCTACCATTGCAATTGATTTCATAATTTTTTGTTTCCTAGAAATATTTATAAAAAAAAATATTTTCGCGTAAGCACATATGTATCTTTTGTTATCAACGTAAAAGTTGTCACAGGTAAGAATTAAAATCCCCATATGAGCAAATCGGTTGTACTTTACATGCCAAAGATTTCCTCATTCAAGAAATATTTTAAAGAGGTAAAATGTATGTGACAGTTCGGACACACATGCCGCCCCTCCTAGTTCGCAACGCATCAGCCGCCACTGCTTGCCAGTTGAGATTCAATCCAATGCTCTTTCTTCTAACAAAGAGTTTTCACAAATTTGTTTCGTTCTTTTCAGACAAAATTTGGCTTGCTGGATATTTCAAGTTGTTCAAAGTTACATTTGTTACTCAGTAACAATGTCACAACTTGGAATTCTATAATGTTCTGTATATGTTCCGATAAAAATGCGTCCAAAAAGAGAGTGGTGACAATTACATAGCTTGCTATATAAGATTGTACTTTGTCGTCCCTAGAACAGAATCGTATCAGTCTAATGGGGCATCTGAAGTTGAAAATAATGTTGTAAAATATAAATGTAGTACTGTGGGTAAGAAAACATTTATTGTTATTGTACCAAAAAGATTGCTCATTATATTTTATGATATTTACGTTGTTCAATGCTGCCCCATTGGGGCTCGAGTCTGCTGCACGTGAACATATCACCTGACTCTTGGCTTCCCAGACAATCCGTATTTTCGTATCTTTTGCTGAAGTTTCGGCCAACAATTTGGGGCTTTCTTATTGAGCCTTTACTGCTTAACAGTACGGTACTACTGACAGTCAAGAGCCAATAGACACCGGCCTTGGAAGCCTACTCAATCAATCAATTTGAATTTAAGAATGAAACGCATTACATTTCCATAGATGAAAATATTATGATAAATGTATAATCTGACGTTACTATCAATTTGTAGCATATGTAAAATTTAGAGGTAAAATAAATTACTCACGAAAGCTGAAAATCATTTTAGTTTCACTAATACGTTCACAATAAATTTAGATTTGAAAAGGATATTGTGGTGGATTGGTGTCAAGTCAATTGTCTGCTCCTGTTAATGCATGTACGTTTAAATAGAATAATACGTACATGCATATATCTTGTTTAACGATACCAACTTTACCAAGGATGCTGTTAGAAGTCATTTTCAGGAACGTTTTATCTTTTTATGAATCTATTTTTAATTTCAAACATTGTAAATGTCATTTGTGGGGCAAACATTACATGTACTATCCAGATTACATACTTCATATAACCACTAATTTTTCAACCATCTCATTTCCTTATAATCCCATAAATTATTTGCCTATTAAATTCGAGGTGGACAATGATTCTAACTTGCTTCATGAGAATGTCATCGTGCCTCCCCAAAATTATAATGCAATGTATTAAAACTAATGAACATAACTTCAGTATAGATCATTATGTAACTAAAAACGATAATCTTTTCTACCTTCATTTAGCCAATTAAAAAGACACACTCACATCCTTAAACGTTTATGAAACGAACCTTTTGTCGTTTGGAAACAATCATGATGTCAACAACAGACTAGTAACAGACATTATGAATTTAATTTAAAAATGTCTTTGCACAGTCGACCTGTCACCTTAGGTCTGGGGCGAGGGCAAATCCGAGTCGAATTGCCGCATAGTCGTCGCTTTGTCGGCAGAGCAACCACGCGCCTGTGCCATAATGACCACGCAATTACGGAATATTTATTCTAATGAAATATGAAATTGCATTAATACAATGGCCGCATATCAAATGAATACGTATATTCTAGCGATAAATACAGCGGTACGATAATTAAATAATGCTGTGAATTTAATAAATGACGATGTTTTAATTATATAAACGAAATCGTACATAGTCTTTTTCTATTAGGTTGCATTACGGTAAATCTCGTTAATATTCATTTATCAAATGAATAGGGGCACTATGCTTAAACGCCGAAGCGCAAGATCCTTTCGAGTGATGAAAAAGTTTGATTGAACGCAAACACAAGTCGACTATGATGAAGACTATTTTTTGCTACAATTTAAAATAAAAACGATTATAAAAACAACTGTAGGCTGTGCCGTACAGTGTTTTCTAAAGCGTACATTGCTTGTTTCTCTGGCACCGATCGCCTTTCTGTATTATTCTGACAGTGTTTATTTTCGCTATAGGTATGTTTACTTTCTCTACCAGTCTGTTGCTGCAAGAGAAAAAGGGCTCAAGCTACATACTGCACGTTAACTCATGTATATGTGAACATTTTTGTTTTAAAATTGTAACTCTTCTTTTTTACTACACATGTTTTGCGTTTGAACTAAAGCGATTTATTATTTTTGTTTCAACCGTTTTGCCTTAGGTGCGCAGCAAGGTACTCGTATTTTAGGTGGACGAGAGAGTTGTACCGGAGGAAATTTGCAGAAAAATATCCTCATTATCCCGTCAGAGGGAAAAATGTTTATTTATGCGAACAATATGGGGATAAAAGTTTGCAAAACTGTTCTCCCTCGTTCGTGTTAGGGCGGTCTGGCCGTGGCATTGTGATCGCACGGCTATCGCTACACTGGCCTCCTCCCCGCCCTCAAACCGCCTCTGCCGTGCGTTTTTGTTCCATGTAGACTAACTTTCCCTTCCCAACAGCGCACGAGTGCATAATAATTTCGTTGTCGTTATGGAAAAAGCAATAAAGTTCAGGTATATTACCCAAGAGAAGGCTGCATGAAGGCAAATCTAGATGTACATGCCAGTTCATGGAACACGGAGTAAAGGAATTGACATTATGATAATGTGGCCCCAGCAGAAGCACGCACGAAACGGAAATTAACTTCAAGTGAAGTATGTTTAAGAACACAAAAAAATATTAAAATTTATAAATGATTTGAAGTCGTGAGACATTAAAATTCTTCCTAAGAGAGCTACGTGATTATACAAATTTGCAAAATCATAAATAAAGTAAAATTATACTCGTGATATAATTAATAACACATCCAAATGCATGTTATAGTTTTTCTTTGATTATTCGAATGCGTTCATCCGTCGAGATAGCTCAGAAGAATTAATTTCCAATAGCCGCGAAATAGTTATGTTCAAACTTCTAAAAATTAGTGTTATTTTAAAATGATATAATTTTACAATTAACATTTTGTATTAATTGGATTGTTGGTGATGTAGATACCTTTTTATATGATAAATGACTAAAGATATTGTCTGGTATCAATTTTAATCAACTTATGATCATTTCGATCGCGTTGCGATCATCATCAGAGCTAAAATGTAATACAAATATTATACAAATATTATTAAATACAAATATTATAACAGGTTGTAGGTAACAGGTTATTGTATGCACGATGCGTAAGCAAACTGGGTCGTACATACCTTACAGCTTCTGGGCCCTGCACCCGCACGCCACCCCTCTTCCCGCCCCCTCCCAGCTGCCGCCCGGCTGTGTTCTTAAACAGACACACGCCCAAAAAATTCGCAGAACTTTGTTTTCGGCCCAGAAGCTGTAAGGTATGTACGATCACCTCTTACCTCTCTGGATCAGCTAGTGGTACGAGGTTGGCAAGCGACAGACACAATACTGCACAAGGGCGAGAGGAGAAGACCGTGATTGTGCTAATGCGATTGTACTAAGCTAAAGACTGAGAATAAAATGTATGTATAAAACATGAAATGTGCGCTGAGACCCCCGAAAAAAAACAACAAAAAAAACAACACAGAAACAAGCATAATTAATTACAGTGTGCAAATACGTGACACTGTTCTTGCCTGATATTGACCAGCGAGTTATATAAATAAATAGAATAAAAATTAGTATTCCAGATATTGCTGTAATATCTACGTATGAAATCATTTTGAAAGCCAAGAGCGTCTAGTTTTGGTCTCTGTTGCATCTAGCTGCAAAACAGCGGCGCGCCGATGTGACGTCACTCTGTTGTAAAACGTTTAACATTGCGAAGCACGAGCAGCTAGAGTGGGCGCGCGTCAATATCGGTAAGTATTCTGATAAGAAACAACGATGTCAAAATCTGAAAATAAGAATGTTAGAATTGATAAGAGGCCACATTCATTTTCTAAACACCATTATTAATAAAGTAGAGGAAAAAATACTAAAGACAACAACCTCCGTAACTGATTATTTGGACAGTCCGTGGGTGAAGCATAATTTCAGTGAACTAATAAAAGTTTCAAAATACGATCAACTTTCCCTAAATTATTTTCAATTCATCCAGGGCATCGTTTATTTATTGAATGGAGTGATGAAACTATAATATTCCTGCCATCTAAGAATATTGTCAAGTTGCTTTTGTATTATGTACGAACTTCGCGTATTAAAATTTCGATGCAAATTCATGGCGTTCATTCGGGTCTCCAGTCTGCCCTTTCGGCATTCAATACTGCTCTCTAGAGCATACGGCTAAAAAAGACGAGTTCAATTAAAATAATTCTGTACCCTTAATATTATTCAGTATTCGGAAAGATACGATACAAAATAAAAGTACAATACATCTTCTATATTACTAATTTTCAATGCGCACAAGTATTGAAAGAAAACTATGCCACCATCGGCCATGTGCGAGGTGTCCATCGTTTAATTAGATACCCAGGAATGCGGAAAAATGCAAAATAATATAAGTTTTTATTTTGAGAGGAAATGCAAAAATCAGATGATGTTAATCTTCAATATCTCATATCTGATGTTACTACTCTCAATTCTCACACTCGGTGCGATACTGCTAGCGACACAGCTGTCATGCAATGAGGAAGAAATAATCATCAGTTTTCCCTTGGGCACATGTTCACTTGAGAACATGTTCACTGCCCTTCCCTTGAGAACATGTTCACTGCCCTAGGTCTTCATTTTCCACACACTCGTTAGCAGCTGCAGATCACTACGTGGATATGTTCCTTTCCCACACTTCCTTGTTTAAGACAAATATGGCACCTATTAAAAGGCATTTATACGCACCATGACTTAAATTGTGTTACATACCACCTAAGTGTAGTAATTAATTATTAAAAGTGTGATGTACACATCTAACCTGCAATATACATTATCATGCAATACACTTTACCATTAGATATAACTAAAAAACGATGCGTCCGAGAGCGTTAAAACAGGATTTTTGTGCCCCAAAGAGATACAAGTAATGTTTTTAATGCTTTAATCCACAAGGTGAGACTTTTTTTGAACATTTTATTACATTTTTGGTAGGTTCCGTCACCCTGTAACAAAGGATACCAGAATCGCTGTATGTTGAGAAACAATGTATAGCAATTTTCACCTTCAAAACTATTAATGCAAAGTGCGGAATGTTCGTACAGATGCAGACATTCCAGATTTAAATTTTGGAGATTTTTTGCATCGTAGGGGTATTTCACATTTTTAGGACCTCAGCAGGTTTCATTATAAAAAGATACACATTAACATTCAAAAGGATAATCATAACTGAAATACGTGGTAGTTCGCTTTAACGCTATGTGTATAATATAAATTAGCTATTATTAAAAAATCGATAATTATTTTCAGCGATAGAAACTTTATTGAAAATATTCATATCGACTCCAAAAGTTACATCAGTTTGGGAATTGTATTAAGGTTATTACAGTGTACGAGTATATACAGTGAGTAGCCGGTGTATATGTGTACTTGATTTATACGCCGTTATACAAGTAAAAATAATACATGACATTCCATTCGACGTTATTTTTTTAATAGTGTGAAACTCACACTCCGACACCGAATGTCAATCACTGAACTTCACAAATACCATTGCAACAGATGTATATTGACAGACTTATCGTTCAACATCGGAACTACGACTATTTAATTAGTAATCATTTCACAGTCAGTGTGACCCAAAAAGGCTCCTTTGCTTTGACCTCCAATGCGCTCTATTTGCGTAGCAAACACGGCGCGGAACAAAGCCGAGGCTCTCTGAAAAGACACGAATAAATCCACTGATGGAGCCAGACCCCAGCATTTGTAAAACACAGGCAGCGCAGCGAATGCCCATATGTTTGGTTGATATTGTTGTGAATGACGCGGGTGATTACAGGATTACAGAGGTGCCCATTGTTGGGACTTTGCGGCTATTCTGTCTTTTATATTATAATGCTTTGTCAAATATTTAAATATGCAATTCAATTATAACTTTTTTAAAATTATACTATTTGTGTGTATGAACGTATTACACAAAACCATTGAGTTACGCATAAAAACGGAAACAAAGTCCAGCATACCTGCACCGACCTGCACCGAGGGGCACGGTAATTCATAGTCGTAATTAAATGGCCGCGCTTTTTACGGTGATTTTTACCTGGTGTCGCGGCCGCAGCTGGTCTCGTCGCGCGCGACTCGCACCCCTACCCCACCCCCACCTCCGGCCCCGCCCCCGCCCGCGTAATCGGTTTCCCTCTGCAGAACAGGGCGGCCAAGCCCAGTTCTTTCTTTTCTGGTGACTATTCCACTCGTGAAATTGGAACCAATAGTGTTTAACTAGACCTAAAAAAATGCCCCAATCAGGGCGGTGTATCCCCAGAAGTTTATCGCTCTTCTATGCGATTTTTCTAACGCTTCTCCCTTATTGTTAATTGTAAACTGTGACTCATCTATTTTAGGAGGCAGTATTCATCGATCGCTATGTCCATGTCCAATAAACCGCTTATGTATTTTAACATAACCTCTTTGATTTTAAATTTTTTTTTAATATTTGACGCATTTTGGAACTCCGTTCAACATAATTTCACTCGTGGAATAGTCCTATTTAATACCACTCGTGCTTTGGAAATTCTCAGATAAATCCCCTCCTCGTTTCGCGAGTCTAGGATTTATCGACAATTTCCAAAGCACAAAGCACTGACAAAGGTTGTTTTTTTTCGTACATCATACGAAGTGTTTAAGAATATAAATGAAATGTTAGTCCGCTGCACTCGCTTCACATCCGTTATACGTCAGGTCCTCCGTCTCCTCCCGCTCCGCCTGCTTCACCAGCACCGCTTCGCCTCCTTCACCTGCCTCGCTCGCTGCACCAATCCCGTTCCACCATCTTCCCTCATCCCATTCCACACTCTTCGCTACTCCCATTGCACCCTCTTTACCCGACCCGCTACGCCACTTCAACAACCCCCTCTCGTTTTTCACCAGCCCCTCCGTCAGCTTCACCAGTTCGTTTCGCTTGCTTCAGCAGTTCCATTCCACCCTCTTCTCTAGTCTCATTCTACCTTCTTCACCGGTTCCGCTAGGCTACTTCATCAGCCCCGATCCCCAACCCCAATCTGAAAAGCGTACAGCCCTGAATATACGATTTCTGTATGAAAACTTTTGAACATGTTAGATTTTGTTATACAGAAAACGCAGAGTTTGACTCTAGCGCTTCTAGCGGCAGAATCGTTTACTAACGGCTTTCTTCACAGCGGAGACCACCCATCGTTTTCAATTTTTTGGTTAGGTTAGGTGCGATTCATGATATTTTCTGTATTGGCGTGGCGGATTCGAGTTCTCGGTTTTTCCGGGGAGTTTATTTCACTGCATCTTGCAGATGTGAGATTACTAAATTTCACCTCTGCGGCCAATATTCTTCCTTCACTCGGAGCGTTTTTTTCTGCGCGCTCCCTAAAACCTTCGCAACCACAACCATGCTTGTAGCAACAACGATGACGGCCTTTCCAGGTTCTCACCATGTTTCATTAGTACGCAAAAAAAGTTAATATAGTAGCTTAGAAGCACCTACAAAAATGTCGAGAATTCATATACCTCTGACGGCGCAATGCGACAATTCTCCCTGTGTGCCGGCAGAGCCCCTGGCGTTATATAGCGGCAAATCGTACAGAAGACATGCAAATCTTGTAAACACGACTTTTTGCTTAAAAAATATTATTTCAGTTTGGGACCATGACGTTTCTGTACAGTTTGTGTAAAAAAAATCTGCATGCTTTTTTTTTTTTGTGTGTGTGTGTGAACTAAACCACCAGAGAGTGTGAGGCTTTTGCCCTGGGTAGGAATATTATAGCTCTAATAATAATAATAATAATAATAATAATAATAATAATAATAATAATAATAATAATAATAATAATAATAAGAAGAAGAAGAAGAAGAAGAAGAAGAAGAAGGAGGAGGAGAAGGAGGAGCAGGAGGAAAAGAAGAAGAAGGAGAAGAAAACGAATTCCGATCAGATGGCCAAGACTGGTCGAATCGCCGAATATCGCTAAGGCAGTAGTGCTGCAGTGGTTTCGGACCAGAAGATTGAGGGTTCGAGTCCCGCCTCGGGCATGGGTGTATTTGTGTATGTCTGTATGAGTGTGTCGTCCTTTCACCCCTCATTATCATCATCATTTCATCTTCCATGTCCTCAGGGCTAACAACCCTGGGGAATAAAAATCGGACTCAGCTAAATGCTGCTCCCCAATTAAAGTTTCATGCACCTGCCACCATGATAATGATACTGAGGCACGCAGAATGCATGCATGTGTGATCCTAATCGGCCTAATTCGCGAGCAAAAATAGCAACAATAATAATAATAATAGCAATAATAATGATAATAATAATAGCAATAATAATAGCAATAATAATAATAATAGCAATAATAATAATAATAATAATAATAATAATAATAATAATAATAATAATAATAATAATAATAATAATAGACCCCATGACCCATCGAGCTGACGTAGCCCGTTGCGCGCCCGTGCTGCAGTGGCAATCCGAATTCGCCCTGGCCCCACACGCGTCCTCGTCGTCCCGGACGCAGACACAGCGGTAGGGATGACGCAATCATAAAATGCAATTTGCCGCATGGGCGGGCAGAATCATTGGCATGGCCGAAGGCATGAATATTACACAAAATACTTGTGTACTCGTTGCCACCGCCGCCGATCATGCGAACGCTCGCAGGCGTGGCTGCCAACACCGCAGGACGTTCACGCCGTCTATTATTATTTATAGAATTTCCGAATCCTATTCTGCGATCTCTTGTTCCATGTATCCCCTTGTAGGCTGCAACTGCCGCTTTTTTTACCGCCCTATACGAACATTAAATGACTAGAAAACGAATTGTGCACATTGTCCGAAACTGTGCAAATAATCTGAAGTTGTTGTAGATTGAGAGAGAAAAAATGTCCCGTTTGAGTACCATTAAGAGGTTGAAAAAGAAATTCCCTACATGAGAAAATTCGGTTCATAAAGTCAAGACATTGTTCGCAAATGCGAGGGGGATAGGAAACTGATTATACTAAATAGTACACACTTTCTCGCATTATCTGTCACTTTTCACTTTTCGAAAATTTAGGGACCAATGAAAATGAGACCTGCGCTATTTTTTAAGTGACCTTAGCTCTATCCGAGAAAAAAAAAGAAATAATTTGAAGTGTTATTGAGAAAATATATTTTTTTAAATGGCCTTTATTTCAATTACAAATTACACGAAAACTATTTTTTATATTTTGACATAAATGTACGAAACCTTACTTAAATATCAATTTTTAAGAACAGATTTCATTAAGGAAAAATGTCTATTATCAATATTGTAGTTTTTTATTGTATAGAAAATGTATTGTAATGATGCGGCAAAATACGGCAATTTTTCGACAGAAAAACTATTGAGGGGTTCTGATACCAATAAAATAGATGTTTCTTGTTCTTATATTTAGTAAATTACTTTCTCTAACACATTGTGCAGTCATAATCCTCATTTTATGGGTCCTTGGTACGAAAAATTGGTTTACGGAAAAAGTGTATCTATGTGTCAGTCCTTCTGCCTGTCGGTCCGTCTGTCTCTCTGTCCGCCTGCATGACTGTCGGTCTTCCTGTCTGCTCGTCTGTCTCCAATATTTAAGGCTACCAAGATTTTCTTTATTTTTCTTTTGTCTAGAATTGGTGAAAGTACTGTCATAAAATTGCGCAGGTCACATTTTCAGTGAACTCTCTGTATTTTCGAAAAACAGAGAAAAGTAATATTGCAAAACTACAATGTTGTTGTCAGAGATGTTTTAGTTAATGCAATATTTCCTTTAAAATTAGATCTTTAAAAAAGGTGGAGCTTATTTTAAAAAAAAATGTAATTATTAGTTTTCCGTGACTTTTAAAACGTTGGAAACTGAAGAGAGTTTTACATTAGGTCCCACAAGAACCGTCGCAATGCCGCGATATGGCAGTTTGATATTCTTTCTCGTAGTAGGATGACAATGTTTTTCACTGTATGGAAGTTTTAGCTAATCGAATTTGTGTTTGATGTATTAGCTTTAAAAGAATTAGTTTTGGCACCTCAAGCTAAATGATTGGTAATGAAATTTTGGAAGTGCTGATATCTCAAAAATTGCTGCATTATAATACATAAAACCCTCATTAATGCGAATTTCAAGGGACGGAAATAATCGGAGTTCTTGTTATCCGATTATTATAAATGTCCGTAACCCTGCCGGGACCCAAGGTTTGTTCGTGTTATGGCAAAATTCGTGCTAAGGTAGTTCGTGCTAACGAGGGTTTACTGTATTACGTAACCGTTACAAATGAGAGAAAGTACACGCTGTTTTAGCACCACCCGCCATCAATTTAGGCTCTTTTGGATCTCTTAATATATATAATATTATGGCGCTGAAGGTCAGCCATATTTGCTTCCCATCGTACAAGATATTTGCAGCTATATTTGAGTGACGCATCTGTATCATTAAAACTAGGGATTTTAGCCTCAAAGGTAATATAAAAGGAAGTTTATGAAAGCGGAATATTAAAAACAATAAATACCCATTCCTAAGGAGTGGAACTCAATTCCAGGACGTTTCAACTCCAGGGAGTAATGACTTTTCCGTCTCAGTAACCTCGACAATTTGGGAAAGCCGCTGCTGTTTTCTTAATTCCGACATTTTCTTACAAACCGAAATTACTAAATGTAAATACTTCATAAGCAGCTAATGTAGGGGTTAAACGCTTTTATTTGCAATGGTATACCAACTTTAAAAATTTCAATAATGTTCTCGAGTGTCAAAAAATTGATGGGCGGAAATTCTTGAATGTGTTTCTTAAAAAAAATAGAAATAATATTATTAGCGTGCCTTAAAGAATATGATAACATTTTGTCCCAATCTATAAAAATGCACAAAAATAAAACTGTCAATAACAATAAAAGTTGGACATCAGTCTTGAAATGAAAAGCTCAAACACGTTTCAACGCTAATCCAAAATTATGGAATTGTCATTCCTCGAAGAGTATTCACAGTGATAACGAATTTACATTTTTTGTCCCGTTCTTTCATTTCGCAAATCCTTGGCGCAGAACATTGGTTTCACGATTGTAATTTGCGATATTCTCTCATCCTGAGATATACACTTTTTCAATATGATTCTGCCAAATGGAACCGCTAACATAAAAAAAATATCGCGTGACTAAAAACGAAAAACGCCGACGTAATGGAGAGACCTAATTGAAAAGTATTTCGTAAATTGTGCATTTCGGGATACCACAAATTAAATTTTTATAGGAAACGCAAACATTTTCATTTTATGAGTTTCAACATCCATCGCTCTCCAGAGAGCGAACCAACGGGTTTTAATCACACATCGAACGTCAAAGCCCGAGCGACACGATTTTTCTTAACGTGTGCGCTGTGCCGTGAACATAAAACATGAAGCGCCAACCACTCAGTTCGCCTCGGCAAAGGTACGGTGCGAGTCCAAATGTTATTCCTGGAGGTGCTGTATTTTAAATCTAAAACTTTAAAATTAAAATACGCTGGTTTTGTTTATAGCGACTCTGTTGACATAAGTGTATATTGGTGTATCAAATAGGGTCTACCTCACGGTGGGTTCGAACATGAAGCAAGTGTCTTAAGGCAATGCCATCGCGTGTCCTATTTAGGACACCCAGTAATTGCCTCATCCTAATGTCAAACGCGACATCGAACTTTCCGACAATTACGCAACTCTCCCACTTACAATGATACTGTTATTTAGTGCGGTGGCGTTGCGGCATTTTTTACATTGTTAGATCTAGATCTCCTTTAAGATTCCGAGCGTCTGCAGTTTAACTGAAAATGTTACAAATGCCTATGCCTTGGTATAAGCGTTTCAGTTAGGGCTCCATTTGAAACGAGGCATACTAAAATATTTCCTAGCCTTAGACTTGTTACATGAATCTGGACGCTATGGTGAATTGGAGCAAATTCAGCAGGTTCTAATTGTTTCAAAGGTTCCCTAATTCTCTCTGTCCCAGCTACACGAGGTCAGGTAATATTGCATTATTTTATGCCTTTCGGATATTTTTATTTAAAACGTAATTTCCTCTCCTCCATACGAGCAGCCAATTACAGATCCCCGAAAAGAGCGACCGGGAGATGTAGCCCAGGGCATCAACTGATGTCACTGCAGTCTTCTGACCTGGAGGTCCTAGGTTTGAGACCCGACGGTGGCAGGATTTTTGACACTAGCTACATAGCCAAGTCAAATTCACTCTCTGTCTGGAGGAGAGTTCTGGCGACCGGCGCGGCGGCTCTGTTCGCTAGTTTTCCGTGGTTTCTCCGACTAGGCGAATTCCGGAGTAGTACCGTAGCAAACGAACCACGGACCGTACGCGTTCATTCCTTCCTCTTCTTTGTCCTATCCTCACTCTTTACTTACACTTACATGTATTGCACTACCGCACAAGCCGGGACACCGGTCGGGAGCTTAGAGCTTGTCCCGGCTGGGGCGGTGCCCCGCTGGTGGAAGATACCTTATGGGGAAAACCTGCTAGCCGACGGTAGGTCGGCACAGGATCTCGCCGTACAGCGAGGGAAAGATCACTGTCTTCCCCAAGGAATAAAATGCACGACATTTCCGGGATTAATAATATTAGCAGTTTACGCGCCACTCTTGGTAGGTTGTTAAAGACGCAAATCACTAACAACCTACCAACCGAAGAGAGCGCGAGATAGGAGCCATTGTGTGAACAAATCTATTTTAGTATCAATTCGTAGTGTTTCTGAATTTTGCTCTGTTTTTGCTACAAAGAACAATCCTCAATTTTTTTTAAATAATCGAGGGATTGAGTTGAATCGCGAACGATTTTTTGCTAGGAAAGTGTTGTTTTTATGGAGAAAATTTTGAAGCAATAATTATCACTGACACAATGTATTTGGCAAACGAACAGATCGAAAGCTATGTGGATTATTCGGGGAACCCAATTATATCTCTTCAAAAAATGTTCAAACATTGCTATAAACTATAAAAATATTTTCGAAACATTTTTTTGTTATTCATATAAATACTTTATTTAAACATATATTTTAATATTTTCATTCTCTTCCTTTGCTGCGGTTACAAAGTCTGTCAGCAGAATACTTGCTGTCTTGTAGTTTTTTAAAATAGATGTTTGTGTTCAACATTACTTTCGAGAATGCTCATGTAACCCTTAAAAATCTTAGGGGGTTTGCGGAACACAGTTCGAGATCCACTGTTCCAAATATATGATTATTAACTACACGATACATTCCCAAGTTTCCAGAGTTCTGAGAATCTAATATTGTAACATATTTCAATTGTAATCAACATGCCATTTTTCCTCAGAAGTTTTATCCAGAGACTGGTCTTCCTGAGTTTATATGCTTCAGTCATTTCGTTTCCAATATTCAACATTTCCGCGTTCTGCGCAATGTGATGAGATGTTGCTGTCAGATCCGCAACCACCTCTGCTACTACAGCACCAGCGATAGCACCAAAACACAATGGGCGATATTTTTGGCGAGGCGCAATTGTACCTGCGATTACCTCAATGGCCACTGACATTTAATGTATTATATATATGGATTTATAATTGTAAAGATCCTGTAACAAGTATTGTACTTCAGCTTCTGTAGAAAAGAGGTTTCTAATAAAATAACAAAGACTGAATTTATCATGCGTCCTACAATTTCAAATTCATTCGCTCATGGCCGGATCTCGATACTGTAACTTCATAAATAATCTTTGATTAACTAAAAAAACTAATTAGATATAATAAATCCTCGGAGAAATACTGATGTAAATTACCAAATTGCTTACAAAGACGAAATTTCATTTTTAATTACCCATTTACAAATATAAATTAAGTTTAATTGTTGTAATCAATTTATTTTTAAATTCAAACCTTTAATAAACTAGTTGATTAATGATTACTATTCAAATAAAATCATTTTATAAAGTTATAAGAATATTTGTTTAAATAATGTGGGCACATAGTTGGCAGTCTCGTCCTTTCTTATTTTGCTAGTAGGGAAATGCAGCTCTACACTTAGCTACCTATACACAGTCCGTCCCACAGAAAAGGTGACTGATGTGAAATAAAATACAAGAAGTTGGTTGTTCGTAGTGTACATGCTTTTTTATTCAAAATAGTCTCCTTGTGAGTCAATACACAACTGCAAGCGGTGAAAAAAGTTTTCAAAACAATTGTGATAGTCAACAATTGTAATTGCCTGCAGGATCGTTGTCGTAGCCTTCTGAATATCGGAAATCGTGTCGAAAAGCCGTCCTTTCATGGCCATTTTCAGTTTGGGAAATAGCCAGACGTCGCACGGAGCTAAATCCGGCGAATAAGGAGGATGGTCAAGTGCAACAATACCTTTTTCAGCCAAGAATTGGCGAACGATCTTGCTTTTGTGCGCTGGAGCATTGTCGTGCAACAAACACCAAGTTCCTTGGTTGCGGTATTCAGGCCTCACCCGAACAATCCTCGACCATAAACGAGTTAGAACACTCAAGTAGTAATGTGTGTTCACCATTTGACCTTCTGGAGCAAATTCTTTATGGATAATTCCTTTGGAATCAAAGAAAACTGTGAGCAGTGTCTTGACACGACTTTTCTGCATTCGCACTTTTTTCGGTTTCGGAGATTCTGGACCTTTCCATTCCGAGCTCTGGCGCTTTGTAAGTGGCTCGTATTGAAAACACCATGTTTCATCACCGGTTACGATGCATGACAGGAAGTCTGCGTCCTCATCGGCCGATCGTTTCATGTCTCTGCAGTGTTCCACTCTGCAATGCTTTTGATCGTCCGTGAGTGAATGGGGCCTAAAGTGACAACAGATCTTTTTGTTCAGATTTTCAGTCAATATGCGATGCACAGTTGTTTTAGGAATTCCAGTGAGCTCCTCGATTAACCTGGTAGATGCACAACGATCATCTCGAAGAATTTCAGCCACTTTTTGAACATTTTCTTCGACTCGAGCTGTCGCTGATACTCCTTGACGTGGGTCGTCTTCAATGCTCTCTCTTCCATCACGAAATCTTGCATACCACTTAAAAACGTTTTTACGACTCATTGCTTCACTACTATAAACACGTTGTATCATTTCAAAAGTTTCTGTGGCACTTTTACCCACTTTGAAACAAAATTTAATGTTCGCACGTTGCTCCATTACTCTTTTCTCGACCGAGGGTCAAAACATACTATTGCAGTTTTCTTTACTGCGAGCAGTCTGTGATGCCAGCGCTGTTCCTTTTAAAACGGAAGATAGTCGAAACACAACACTACTTAATTCCTGCACCAGATCAAAAATTGCGCGATTGGTTCCGCGAATATAAAATCAGTCACCTTTTCTGTGGGACGGACTGTGTATAAGCTAACGGGGTTTCCCTAACCAAGTATCTCTCACCGGCGCGGCACCGCCCCCACTCGGGTCAAGCATGAAGTTCCCGACCGGTCTCCCGGCATGTGTGCTTGTATAGGGCCCGTTAGTTTGCGTGTGTGTGTGTAAGGGGAAAGATAGAACAAGGAAAAGGTTGGAAAGATCGCGTGGTCCGTGGCCCGTTTGTTAGGTACTGCTCCGGCCTGGGGTTGATCGGAGAAACCACCGATCCGAGCAGCCGGCCGCTAGAATTCTCCTCCAGACGAATGAATTCGTCCGAGCTGACAAGCTAGTATGGAAAATCCTACCATCGTCCTCGAACCTGGAACCTCAGATGGACTGTAGTGATCTCAGTTCATGCCCTGAGCCATCTCTTCCGCAGTGTGAAGATAGAATGAGAGTAAATTAATGTGGCTTTGCGCAGCTATGTCAGGATTGGTTAAATACTGTATTATTGTGCATGTAACGTGAAGATTGAGTGAATTCTGTGTGTTCTATTTTCACTTAAGTACAATGACTTAACAATTGTCTCCATCACCATCAACATTGGAAATTCTAAAAGATTCACGGGGAAAGCAGGCGAAAGGTAGCAATATAACTTGTCGTTTAAACGTAATCAATTTATTATACTGGAAGCATCCGGAACATGCAATTGATAAACGATAGTGCCACAGTTATATTCGTAAAGAACATATTTCTCTTTTGTAAGTATCGTCTCCATATCATCACATTAATGGTGGATTACTGCAATAGAGCAGCAGTTTTCGGTATCTACATGTCATTCATGAAAGAACGAAGACACCTCGTGTCGTTGTTGGGTTAACGAACGAGTCTCGCTACGTAAAATAAGGCATTAATCCAATTCAATCCAATTCAATCCAATTCAATCCAATTCAATCCAATTCAATCCAATTCAATCCAATTCAATCCAATTCAATCCAATTCAATCCAATTCAATCCAACTCAATCCAACTCAATCCAATTCAATCCAATTCAATCCAACTCAATCCAACTCAATCCAACTCAATCCAACTCAATCCAACTCAATCCAACTCAATCCAACTCAATCCAACTCAATCCAACTCAATCCAACTCAATCCAACTCAATCCAACTCAATCCAACTCAATCCAACTCAATCCAACTCAATCCAACTCAATCCAACTCAATCCAACTCAATCCAACTCAATCCAACTCAATCCAACTCAATCCAACTCAATCCAACTCAATCCAACTCAATCCAACTCAATCCAACTCAATCCAACTCAATCCAACTCAATCCAACTCAATCCAACTCAATCCAACTCAACCCAACTCAACCCAACTCAATCCAACTCAATCCAACTCAATCCAACTCAATCCAACTCAATCCAACTCAACCAACTCAACCAACTCAATCCAACTCAATCCAACTCAATCCAACTCAATCCAACTCAATCCAACTCAATCCAACTCAATCCAACTCAATCCAACTCAATCCAACTCAACTCAATTCAATTAATTCAACGAATTTGTATCATGTTATCAACAATAGTTTCCATAATAATTTTTAGAATTGATGTACTGAGTAAATTTAATAATGATAAAAATAAAGTTCTGTGATGTTGATTCTTGATAGCAAAGAAGCAAAGATCCTTTTTTCTTGTGAATCCTACACATTATAAAGATTGGTGGATATTATGCAACGTGTGAATGAAATTGAGATATACAATAGTCGATGTTGATAGCTGTTAAGATAACAGTGTAGTGACACCGCCCCACGCGCGTCACACAAAAGACACGGTCGATCACATCCACTTCATTGTCTCGTTGAATGAAGATAGATTATTATGATTAATAACAGGGTACGGTTAATGCTCAAGCAAAAAACGATATATACATATATATATATATATATATATATATATATATATATATATATATATATATATACATACATATATATATACATACATATATATATATATATACATACATATATATATACATACATATATATATATATACATACATATATATATATATATATATATATATATATATATGTATATATATATATATATACATATATATATATATATATATATATATATATATATATATATGTGATGTAAATATACAACAATAAATAAATGAACAATGAATAAAAACTATGTTCCGTTTCAACGATCACGAATTATAAATGTTTTATTAATTTATAACTACTTGGGTTTGCGGCAATTACAAGCACATTCAGTAATACATTACAATGACAAAGCAATTTTCATATCGCCTTTCGTTGAACAGTAAAAACGAAGTTTCAAAGTTAACATATATTGCGACAAAGGCAGATAAACGAGATAGTGGGCCACGAGAGATATTCTCGTTCAGATAAAACAAATCTTATTTAAAGCGATCTCAGTAGAGTCACTCCCAGTAAAGAACCGTGATTGTAAAGATCATGGGTAACCTACAAAGAATAATTTTGCTTTCCATAATTTTCCACCAATGCATAGAATACGCAAACGCACATCCAATTGGTCAAATACTTGATTCTCACCCCGGCACTGATGTATTCAAATTAAAAAAAAAGAAATCGGAAATCGACTATAAGTCACTTGAAAAAACAGACACTGGCTGGGACACGTCGTCATCGAAGGACAACGCGAGGTTCACATCATCGTCGGACGACTGGTGGGACAAATCAACGCATTCTACCGACGATTGGTGGAGCACATCAACGCCATCCACGGACGATGGTTGGAGCACACCAACGCCTTCCACGGACGATGGTTGGGGCACACCAACGCCTTCCACGGACGATGGTTGGGGCACACCAACGCCTTCGACGGACAATGGTTGGGGCACACCAACGCCTTCCACGGACGATGGTTGGGGCACACCAACGCCTTCCACGGACGATGGTTGGGGCTCACCAACGCCTTCCACGGACGATGGTTGGGGCTCACCAACGCCTTCCACGGACGATGGTTGGGGCTCACCAACGCCTTCCACGGACGATGGTTGGGGCTCACCAACGCCTTCCACGGACGATGGTTGGGGCTCACCAACGCCTTCCACGGACGATGGTTGGGGCTCACCAACGCCTTCCACGGACGATGGTTGGGGCTCACCAACGCCTTCCACGGACGATGGTTGGGGCTCACCAACGCCTTCCACGGACGATGGTTGGGGCTCACCAACGCCTTCGACGGACGATGGTTGGGGCTCACCAACGCCTTCCACGGACGATGGTTGGGGCTCACCAACGCCTTCCACGGACGATGGTTGGGACTCACCAACGCCTTCGACGGACGATGGTTGGGGCACACCAACGCCTTCGACGGACGATGGTTGGGGCACACCAACGCCATCGACGGACGATGGTTGGGGCACACCAACGCCTTCGACGGACGATGGTTGGGGCACACCAACGCCTTCGACGGACGATGGTTGGGGCACACCAACGCCTTCCACGGACGATGGTTGGGGCTCACCAACGCCTTCCACGGACGATGGTTGGGGCTCACCAACGCCTTCCACGGACGATGGTTGGGGCTCACCAACGCCTTCCACGGACGATGGTTGGGGCTCACCAACGCCTTCCACGGACGATGGTTGGGGCTCACCAACGCCTTCCACGGACGATGGTTGGGGCTCACCAACGCCTTCCACGGACGATGGTTGGGGCTCACCAACGCCTTCCACGGACGATGGTTGGGGCTCACCAACACCTTCCACGGACGATGGTTGGGGCTCACCAACGCCTTCCACGGACGATGGTTGGGGCTCACCAACGCCTTCCACGGACGATGGTTGGGGCTCACCAACGCCTTCCACGGACGATGGTTGGGGCTCACCAACGCCTTCCACGGACGATGGTTGGGGCTCACCAACGCCTTCCACGGACGATGGTTGGGGCTCACCAACGCCTTCCACGGACGATGGTTGGGGCTCACCAACGCCTTCCACGGACGATGGTTGGGGCTCACCAACGCCTTCCACGGACGATGGTTGGGGCTCACCAACGCCTTCCACGGACGATGGTTGGGGCTCACCAACGCCTTCCACGGACGATGGTTGGGGCTCACCAACGCCTTCCACGGACGATGGTTGGGGCTCACCAACGCCTTCCACGGACGATGGTTGGGGCTCACCAACGCCTTCCACGGACGATGGTTGGGGCTCACCAACGCCTTCCACGGACGATGGTTGGGGCTCACCAACGCCTTCCACGGACGATGGTTGGGACTTACCAACGCCTTCCACGGACGATGGTTGGGGCTCACCAACCCCTTCCACGGACGATGGTTGGGGCACTCCAACGCCTTCCACGGACGATGGTTGGGGCTCACCAACGCCTTCCACGGACGATGGTTGGGGCTCACCAACGCCTTCCACGGACGATGGTTGGGGCACACCAACGCCTTCCACGGACGATGGTTGGGGCTCACCAACGCCTTCCACGGACGATGGTTGGGGCTCACCAACGCCTTCGACGGACGATGGTTGGGGCACACCAACGCCTTCGACGGACGATGGTTGGAGCACACCAACGCCTTCGACGGACGATGGTTGGGGCACACCAACGCCTTCGACGGACGATGGTTGGGGCACACCAACGCCTTCGACGGACGATGGTTGGGGCACACCAACGCCTTCGACGGACGATGGTTGGGGCACACCAACGCCTTCGACGGACGATGGTTGGGGCACACCAACGCCTTCGACGGACGATGGTTGGGGCACACCAACGCCTTCGACGGACGATGGTTGGGGCACACCAACGCCTTCGACGGACGATGGTTGGGGCACACCAACGCCTTCCACGGACGATGGTTGGGGCACACCAACGCCTTCCACGGACGATGGTTGGGGCACACCAACGCCTTCGACGGACGATGGTTGGGGCACACCAACGCCTTCGACGGACAATGGTTGGGGCACACCAACGCCTTCCACGGACGATGGTTGGGGCACACCAACGCCTTCCACGGACGATGGTTGGGGGTCACCAACGCCTTCCACGGACGATGGTTGGGGCTCACCAACGCCTTCGACGGACGATGGTTGGGGCACACCAACGCCTTCGACGGACGATGGTTGGGGCACACCAACGCCTTCGACGGACGATGGTTGGGGCACACCAACGCCTTCGACGGACGATGGTTGGGGCACACCAACGCCTTCGACGGACGATGGTTGGGGCACACCAACGCCTTCGACGGACGATGGTTGGGGCACACCAACGCCTTCGACGGACGATGGTTGGGGCACACCAACGCCTTCGACGGACGATGGTTGGGGCACACCAACGCCTTCGACGGACGATGGTTGGGGCACACCAACGCCTTCGACGGACGATGGTTGGGGCACACCAACGCCTTCGACGGACGATGGTTGGAGCTCACCAACGCCTTCCACGGACGACGGATGTGTAACTACTATGACACCGCCTCCGCCAACAAATGTTACAGGATGGGATAGTACTACGACTACGCAGACGAAGAGGCACTCTGATGTAAATGGCGGATGGGAAACTATTACGGTTATAAAAACCAAGGCAACATTTCCTTCGGGAGCAGCTTGGGTGTCTACGACGACGACCCACACCAAGATGCCGTCTTCTGCTGACGGGGAATGGCAAACTACCACTTCGACGGTTATTAACGGGCCGTCCACAACGGAAGGCGGGTTGCAAACTACAACGTCGACACAAACCAAATCGCCACCCGCCGGGGGAGGAATTTGGGAGAGTATTACAACAACGGTGACGACGGGAGCGAGTTGGGAAACTACTACGACTTTGCACACCAGGGCGTTGACGACCGCGAGTGGCGGATGGGAATTTTCTACCACAACGTACACCAAGGCGCCGTCCACAACGGGAGACTTGTGGGAAAGCACCACGTCTTCACACGTCCGGGCTGCTTTTAACACGAGCGGCAGTTTGGATACTATGACAACGACGCACACCAAAGCGCCGACTACGGGTGCTGGATATCCGACAACGGCGACGCACACCACGTCGTCGTCTACGACGGACGGCGGATGGGCGACGACGACGACCACTCACACGTCGTCGTCTACCACCACACGCATTGGACGACAGAAGGCTGTATCCCACGACGGGCGAGCGGAGTTGGCCACGCATTCCCAGACGGTAAACATCGACGAACTGACTATAGGAGTCAATGACTCTGCCCCTCAACAAGCTGCCGGTCTGGATGATCAGCGAGTTGGTTCCGACTACTCTGATGTGCGTCAGAGTCCTGTTCATGATGATTGGCCGAAGGCAGGCAACTCGGAGTCCAACTTACATCATGGGGTCGACCACGATAAACTGCGAATGACAGATTCTGATGCGAGCGCGCTCAATGGTATCATTCATAACTAACGTCGGGTAGAGCGCGATTCCAACGCACGCTGCAACTTAAATAAGTTTTGACAATGCTAATTCGCTGAAAAATTAAGTATATTAATATTAAATTGATAATTCTGTACAAAATATTGTCCGTAGTGTTTATAGTAATCTTTATAATATAGTTAAATTTACATACTACCTGCATAAATACTGTCCAATTTCTTGTTGTAATACGTGATAATCGAAAGTCATAATAATGCTACAAATTTGATTTATTTTGTGAACATATACTTTTATCTCGAAAGTATTATTAATGGAACTTCTTCTCTTGATGCAATTCAGTGTTAATGAAAATCATTTCGAGGTGGTTGCTCCGAATCATTTAGTAAGAGAACCATTCTTTAATTGTTATATTTGATTTACCATTTGCAACCTTTCATTTCCTTAGAAAACGTATTCAAAGTTAATTGCGCATTAAAATCTGGCTACTTCGCACTCACCTATATATAAATTCTCAGATATATCCTATGAAAATGTAATATTATTTTCAGCATAACATTCAGAAGAATGGTTTAACTTACTTTCTGTATTATGTACATGGAAGAAATCGTGTTTTACCAAAAATTCTATATTTAGCTTATTTTCTCAATTTTCTGTCAAGTTATAATTGAAATATGACTTTATAAATGCCGTAGAACAATGAAGCCTGTTTTTATGCGTGAATTGCTTTGAAAAATTTGTGAAAGAAAATTAAGTTTTTGTGTTTTTAAAATGAGTAGTTTTGCGATACTGCAGTTGAAAACATTTCAGTTTTCGAGAAAACTCATAAGAAATCATTTGAATCGCTAGTGTTCACAAATGCAATGAATTACACAGAAATGGCATCATTGTAAATATTAACGTAAGAAATATTTAAAAAAATACATTTGTGTTTGAAAAATAAAACGGCAACGTCTAAACGGCGTGGATATCATATATCATATAGCATATTTAGCACTAGTCTTACAAGACGTTCAAAGAGATATTGAAGTCGTTTTTGAGAAAATTTTCTTTTTGAATCTCTATCTCACTGAAAGTTAATCGAAAAATACTAATATTTTTAAAATATGTACATGTCATTAAATAAAGAACTAATTGTGAAGATCAAATTTTATTTGAAGAAAAAATCTCCCTTCCAAATAATGTGACTGCATGAAGGGACAAGAAAATGTTTTTAAGTTTTGCAATTTTCAAAAATTTAGTTTTAACAGTTAAAATATGACTAGGACCTCGCAGCAGCAAAAATGCAGCCAAATAAAACTAATCAAAGAGTCATACAGACTGCTAAAGAATCACAAATAAAATATTTTTATATAACACTGGGGAAAATATTATATTAAAAACAGTCTTCACGAATACTTCAGTAACATAGTATTTATTTAGGACAACAGCGGCTGTTCCGTAACCCAACACGTGTATATTTAATGGCAGGCGACCTCTTCCTCGGAACCTTGCTGTCCCCTGACGTCAGCTGTGCTGAAAGCAGTTACGTACTGAGTATGGGAATTCAGCCGGTACGCGCAGCAACTTTGAAGTATAGATATCTTCCCCCGATTTCCTGTGTACTTATAAAAATCATAGACACCCCTCAAAAGGCTGGAAGCTGCAGAGTTTCTTTATTTTTTCTAGTTTTGGAAATTAATGATAGCTATGCAATGCCTTCCAATGCACGCAAAATGTAAAGAAAATTATGCAGACTCCGTCCATGTGAGATGACTTCGTTAGATTCTCAAACACCTGGTAATTCAAAAACAAACACTTTCGATTTTCATTGATAAATGCAAATATTTGATTGAGTTATTATGCCTATTCTCATACTGCACATACCGACTGAAATATCATGATAAATGCGTTATTACTTACGACACATGCGACAGCAAGAAGCTGTCCGCCATTAAATATTTGCTATTTATGTACTGCGTAATGGGACAGAAACTTTTTTACATACTTTGTATTCGAATACACTGTACTACACTACATTATTGCAGAATTTGTAAAGACTTTTTTGTTAATAGATTTACTTTGTAGCAGTATTATACGAGAACATTTATTTAGTTGTTTATGTGCACTGAGCATGCTACAGTTTGGTAAACAGGTTTGCTGCTTCAAGCCACTAGTTTTACTTTATCCTAGCATGAAACTTAAAGACGAACTTGTGACCATTTTTTAAAATCTATCCTTATTAGGGAAACCTATCCAATGTGTCAGGGGCTTCAGGTGAAGTGCCTCCTAAATTCAAAGAATTTTTTTCTGAATTGGAGGACTTCGAGACTGGCTAGATCGAGTATGGTTTATTCATTTTGAAAAAAATTCAGGGGTGGTTTTTTGAGCGACTGTGGTTCATGACGGATGGATAGATAGTAAGGCAGAAATGAACGGGCGTTTAAAATAGCAGTTTGTGCAATTTTTTTATAATGTTAAGGTTTATTCTATGTTTTAAAACGAGCGACGTCAGAAGTGAGTTTTCAAATTTGTACGATTCCAATAAAGCAACATTATAAACAAATTGCATACGCTATTTTTTTGTATAAGAGCGTTGTAAATTTATAAGAGAATCGAACTTAATTTTACAAAACAATTTTCTTGTGACCTTTTAGACATCTGTGTGAGAAAACGGTTGTCGGCTGTTTCATTTACCTCTACCTCACTCCATTCTCTCGCTGCGATTGGCTGAATGTGGGATGACGCAAACATTCGTGCCGTAAGCCTAATACGTCATCATTTGTGCCGTAAAATGCCAGATTATTAACGATTTCTTGCAACAGAAAAGGTCGTTTACAATGCTGGAATACAAAAAAAAATACTTCTTAGACGTCAAAATTCCCAAAACGTGTACCTTCATTAATATATTCACGTAGATTTTCCCCAGCATTACCTAACTTTCTCTTATACTATGTATATTAATCTTACCATATACATAGTACAAATATGAGAAAGTAGAAAAAGAAGAAAAAACAATTTTAACATTGACCTTTGTGATCACAAGCAGAGAAAAGTTTGAAACATGTTGATTTTTTGCTAAGTGTCCAATATTTTTAAATACATACTAGAGACATTTAAACGATAAAATTGTTTGTGTCATTATGAACACTTTTCACATAGTACTACGAAATTTTCTCCAATTGGAGGTAGTGTATGTTGATCATTTCAATATATTATTTCCATTAAATCATAAAAATATACAATCATTTGAAGGTATAAACAGGCAAATTTTGATCAAATAGTCTTATCTACACATTGTAATTTGTGTTTTTCTGTGAATCACTTTTGAACAATTCAACATTTTTGAACCCACGCGCAATTTTCTTCAGTTTAATATCAGTACTTTCATAAAATTACAAAAATTTAGAATAGGAATAGAAGGGCGTGGACTGTAGAACTGTAAACAGGGGTCAAAGAGTTATTTATTTTTGTCTGAATATCACTATATATTGAATATACTACTCACTTATCCTAAAAAAATGTAATACGAGTAAATCGTTATTTTGGAAATAAGCATGAACATACTTTTCACTCAAAGAATATTTTGAAGTTGCTAAAAGCTATCTTACATGAATTGTTATTATGTTCCAAGTTAATAACAATAATAATATAATAATAACAATGATCTCAGTGTATTTTGTTTTTGAAATGTTAAAATTCCTGGCGAAATTCTAACCAATTGATAGAGGTTCGTGTTTGGTTACCTCTGCAAGAAATACAGAAAATAGCAATTCTAAATATTTAGATTGTAAACAGCTAACTCAACATTTCAATCATGAGAACAAAAGTTATTAAGAAAAAATGAAGCGAAGTCTAAGTCATCTCAGTTTGTTTCAAACGAAAATTGTCTCTGTGGAACGGAAGTCCATGCTTCCAAGCTTTTTCCCAACGAACCTTAAGATTCTAATTTGCCCTATACAAGCAATATCCCATTCGCAATATGTCATATTTTCCTTTCCATTCCTGATGCAAATCCTTTTTACTTCTCCCCACGCACAGTCTGATAGCATTAAGAGGCGGAATAACAAGGACGAAACAGATTAGGACCAGCAGAGCGAGACCGCCCCACAAAAAAAAATGCATCCATTGCACAGCGAGTATGACGCGGTGACGAAGGGTCGCGTTATAAACGCATAACTCCTCGCGACAAAGCCCATATCGCGAGGCAAACATCCTCATACTTTAGAATTCATGGTTCTATATATTTGCCAACTAAACTAACAAAGATAAACGCGCGGCGGAACCTGGGCTGCGCATCAGGCGGGGCGGGGGGCGTGGCCCGGGAGGGGCGGGAGGGGCAGGGAGGGCGGGCACGCCCCGTAAAAGGGTTTACACAGCCACTGCCGCGGTGCTTAATCCACGCACACGTCGCTGTTATTTAACAGCGCTGTTAGGCCACCGAGCCGGTGACGAGCCTACGCCCGGGCCCGCCCCCGCTTCCCCGCTCCCCCCCCCCAACCCCCACCCCACCCGCCGCGTGCGCTCAGCGTGCACGCAGCGGCTGCCGCCGGGGAGTCTAGCGGTGCGTTTCCTGCTCTGTGCCACCGCCACCGTCTCGCTTCTATTCCGGGCGCTGAAACTCGATTGTTACTGCCGTGCCGCCGGCGAAATTGTCATTTGCTTCCATTCCTCTATGCGAAATAGTTTTGGCAGTGAATGGAATGGCGGTTGTTGGCATGGAATGAACTGACATACAGGTATATAAGATTCTTGTCGTTCTGATTGCCATCTTGATATAAACATTCAATAAATGATCCCTTGGGAGCGTGTATTTAGTAAAAACGTAATATTAATGCAATTATGCATTATTTACCAATAATTTTATTTGCGTTTTGAGAACTATTTTATTCTGATCATCTGACTAATGGTTAACCAGTTAATCTATTATCGGGCAATCATTAAATGAAAGGAATCATATGAAACTGGATATAGATATACCTGTTGTGTAAAGAGGAGGATCTAAATTGGGCCATGGAGGCCTCTCCTCTCATCTAAAACCAAAATTTTGTTCTTATTCATCGTATTTCAAAATAATCGTCATATGATCACTGTGAGGCGAATGATTTGCTGAACTAAAATGCCAAAATGATCAATAAATTATTCTTAAAATAATATTAAAATGCCCTAAAAACAAAGGAAAATGACGTAAAAAAAATTATCAAACCCACTTCAGATGAACAACTCAAGCTGTTGGGTATGTTACTGATGCAATCGAAACTTTTGGCTTGGACTGTTCGTTAAAAGAAAATCTCTACCTTTATCGCGAAATCGGCCTAAATGGCGCCGATAGGCGTCACAGAATCTTTAGATTACATAGTACTATCTACGTACTTACAACGGCTGACAACGGCTTACAACATATGTGCGAAGGAATCGAATATGCTTCTCAGGAATTCTGAGGTGAACTTTTCTTGCACCTCATAAATATTGTTTGAAGCAAGTACCATTAACATGAAACCCGACACCTATTGATTACATCTTATGAAAAGCAATATTTTATTTCCAAATCTATTTTTTAAAATATTAAAATAACATTCAGTAATTCAGAAATAGACCCAGGGATCCAGTGAGAAGAGATGGTGAATTGTTTCAAGTAAACAAAACACACTAGCGTGTCCCTCATAATATTAGATGTAAATAATTCCTTTGCCGGTTCGTCTCAAAAGCATATTTTCCCGTATAAAGTAGTTTTTTTGTTGTAATTTTTCGAGCTTGCCGCAGCTGGAAATCACTGCACGTTTATGCTCCATTTTTTTCAACACTCGAAGGGCCTGTTTTGAACTCGGGAGTTCATTAGAAGAGATCTAATTTTTACGCAATTACATATTTTTTGTCTTTCTACTTACTGATCTCAAATCATGGCGAATCGTCGCCGTCCTAATACAATTTCCGTTTATTCCTTACATATTTTTACTTATTCTATACTATATTACATACTTTGGGGTTTTTACATAATCTTTTTTATTCTATGAATTTTCTTCAGTTTTATTATATATATATATATATATATATATATATATATATATATATATAATATGAAAAGACGTATTTTCATAATATATATATATATATATATATATATATATATATATATATATATATAATATGAAAAGACGTATTTTCATAATACAGACATAAAACAAATTTTCACGAATATCAGCATTTCTATATTATTACTGCATGCTGAGCACTCCAGATATCCAATATGAAGATGCGTGATGTTCTCACAGTACGGCACGTATGTCTGAGTAATATCGGTGGCTGGAAGTGCACGTCACGACAGATCATTTTCACCTTTTGGAGTGAAACGTATTACTGACGTCGCGGATTGTGTCCTTTATCCTTAATTTCGGAGAAATATTTGCCATCGCCGAGTTTAACATACAAAGAGAGTTCTTCACGCTGCAGTGATTGTTTACAGGTCATAGATATCGCCAGCGTCTTGCGTCGATTGCGTCTTGTCTGGCTCCAAAACTACGGGCATGGATAGCAATAGGTGAAGGTTATTTTACTCAAGGAAATGTTGTATAGTGCAAAGTGTGCATCAACTTGTGCTCTCCAAATGATTTTAAGACGATTATATTATTTTTAATTTTTATTATTTTTTTGAGGAAATTTTTTATAAATGTAATGTTGTATTATGTAAATGTGTTTTATAATAAGAGAATTTGAATATTACTAATTATACGTAGGAGTTTTTCCAAAATGGATACTCCCCGGTCGATCTGGTTCCTCTCGAGGCGTCGCGGCTTAGAAGAACTTTCTTTAAAACTTGAGTGTACTTTAAATGAAGCCCCTGGGACATTTTCAACATTTTCTTGTAAACCTTTCTTGTAAAAATAAAGTGAAATACACTTATAAAGGTGGCATAGGTCCGATTTTCAAGGTTAACTTCGAATGTTCGAAAATTGTAAAAGCTTGAAATATTTTCCGTGTCTTCTTATAACTACAAAATTGATGATATGGATTTTTCTTTCACCTAAAATTTGTTCTCCATATTTAGTTCTTTAAATAAGAACATGTATATTTTTTAATTTGTAGTATTTTTTCGCAATATTGCGTGAAATATGTGCAATTTTAAAAAATAACAAAAACAAGTTTTTGTGAAAAAGAGCTTCACATTTTGCATTTAGAGTAACTCTTACAGGACATTTTCTCAGAAATGGCTCCAATTTTTTCGAAATTAAATTGCCATTTAGGACGATGTTTTACTTTTCTTTAATATTCTTAAAGTAATATTTCAGTCTTATTATTCGGAAACCGAAAATGCATCTCAAATATCATGTTACCGGTTAAGGTAGCTCAGGGACTGATGACACCGTAGTGCCTCTGACTGGGAGGTCGTAGGGTTCGAGTCCCGACGGTGGCAGGATTCAGCTTCTGTCTGGAGGACAATTCTAGCGACCGGCTGCTCAAATCATTAGTTTTTCGTGATTTCTCCGATCAACACCAGGCGAATGCCGGAGCAGAACCCTAACAAACAGGCCGCGGACCGCGCGCGATCCGTCTTTACTCTTTCATGCGCTATCCTCAACCCTTACGTAATCAGACTTTCATTTAAATGTACTTCACTACCACACATTCCGGGAGACCATTCGGGAGCTTAGAGCTTGTGTCGGATGGGGCGGTACCACGCTGGTGGGATATATTACTCGCGCAACTTTTCTTGAACGATGACCTTGATCCCCCTCCCTTGTGCAATAAACAGTTGAAGGCAAAAGCTCGCAGCGGGCACTGATGACAACCTTCCAAGCATTAAAACTTCGTTGGCGCGAAACAGAAGCTGGTCAAAGCCAGTTGCTTTCATAGTGCAGAACCCCTGTTCAGATTTATTGTCAATATCGAAAGAAATAGCTTAGTCAGGTCCAGGTCCTTCAAGGGAGTCATCTAAAACTCCCAAAAAAGTTAAGCACAAGATGCAGTTTTGACTTTCATTTCACAGACGTTGGCATTACTTAAAATACTCTAGTGGCGGACTTTGTAACTAATACCCCCACTCCACCCGAAATCGTCAATCCATCGTTCAAGAAAAGTTGCCCGAGTAATACCTGGTTGGGCAACCCCTCTCCAAGTCGACGGGCAGGTCGGCGTCTGATTTCGCCATCAATCGGGGGAAGATCACAGCCATCTCCCGCGATTCAACTACACTTACGGGACAAATCCCTTTACTTGACACGCCACTAGTCAATCAAATATCATGTCCAACATGCAAGCATAGTATGTACTGACGACTCGAAGTTCGTCTGGAGGGCGCCGTTTTTGAGGAAATGTCGTTTGATGGTTTCTGAAGATGTGGAAATTTGAGCTCGTTTTCACAGAAAAGTTGTGATTTTTCGTGGAAAAATGACGTCATTAATAGAGAAAATGTACTTGCAAATGCAATAGTGCAAAGAAATCGCCGCTAATGTAAATAAAGACGACGTGAGAGGCTAGTGCGAAAAATTACATTTCGTGCATCGCGTTCATCGCCGGCAAGCCTGGTTCGGGGCGACCGCGTCCGTTTGTCAGCGGAGGGAGTTGAACCCGAGCAGCGCCGCGCCCAATAAAGTGAAATTACTATTTTAATAAGCGCTTTACCGCGTTTAGGCGCCTCTAAATAAACGATAAAGCATTGCATGAAACACAGACGCGGCCCGCATTTCGGGGCGAACAGGTAGGAAAAATGCGCTCCTCTTTAAATAGTAATTACAGAGTTGCGGATTTGGTGCACTCAACGGATTTCACTGGGAATGCTATGCTAATGCACTCACAAATAAGACGTAAGTACTAAGCAAATGTGAATTGGAAGAATGCTAAATTGATAGAACAAAATGTAAGCGCGCAATAGTCAGCTGTTTTTGTAACAATGCGTTTGAAGGTATTCAGATTATTTGAGAGTTCCTCGTTTTAACGAACTATTCGGTTGCCGTCTGGTCCTGCGGTGCTGTGATAAAAGCGTTAGAGACTGTTGGCACAGCATGCTGCATCCTCGCGTATACCACTTGAATCGTAACTGATTACCATTTTCAGCAAAATTCAACTTTGTTTCTAGTGAGTATTAATAAAAAATTAGAATTTTTCAAAGATTTTAATTTTATCAATTAGAACTGTTATTCTAGATTGTCAATCAGCCCCTGGACGTTTAAAAATTAATTGCTCATGGATTTATCAAAGTTTTTTGAAACAACCTCTCAAGTACACGTTTGAACCAGACTCTGTGCTTGAGATTCCTACAACATTTAGTTTTTTCATTGGGGGCAAATGGGTACAAAAGAGCAGTTCAAGACGAACAAAAATTTGTAATTGTTTTTTTGACGGGGGATGTCAGCCAATACAATTTTAATTCCAATGTTTCTTCTTCACGTTAGTATAATTTACAATCACTCGAGAGAGCTGGCTATTACATTCCCACATTTTTTAAATGACCACACATTTGCCCCAAGTGCACATTTTCCCCACTCCACCCTATACACTAAGATGATTCTCGCTACGCGAACGTCCCTATAATATAAAGCATCCTATTTTCTTAAAAATAATAATGGAATACACATATCTTCAATGGCATATCTGATAAGCACATGACACTTACATATTAGCAAATCTCAAGTACCAAACAGATAAAGCAAACTTCAAGTAGCTGCAATAAATTTCCTTGAGAAGTGAAAGGTTGTAATACTCGTCACTTTATTGACATCAGAAAGGACTTTGATGTAAATATGATAATCGATAAGATACAGTAGTGCTCATATTTGAGGAGTCAAGATATTCAACATAGGAACTAAAGAACCATCTTCCGTTTGTCATTATGCTCTTTAGGAAGAAGAGAATTCGGAACACCGAGAAAATAAAATAAAAAGAGAAATATAAATACGTAGTCATTCACACGTAATTCTTTAAATGTTAAGATAATAATAATAATAATAATAATAATAATAATAATAATAATAATAATAATAATACTGACATTTTTACTTTCCCTTATAATTCGATTAGAGGTTTTTCATCGGATTTCTATTGCTCCATTGAGCAAAGGCTGAGAGAGCCACTGCTTCGCTTGTGGACAGTAACTGTAGAGTTTCTTCCTCATAATGTGGCATACACACTTAACAGTTTTTATGTTAAATAAATTAAATAGATTTAACGCAAAAATGTTAGCTTTCCTTTAAAATTGTCTCAGTTGCTTTATCTGTCTGAAGACAATTTCAGACATGCGGAATTAGCTAGTTCTGGTGAAGGGAAAACGTCATGTTCGCTATTAGACTCTCTCTTACCTACCAAGCATGGAAATTAAACTTAAACTATAGAAGGCATGGGGTCGCCGTTAGTTAGCCGGCAAAGTCGTACAATCGACCCAAAATGACAATTACAACATACAAATAAACGTAACTCGAAATGTCAGTTTTCGAAATTCACCGCCACTTTCACAATAAATAGATACCTTCGCAAGGAATATCATGGATTTGGGTCAATGAGATTTTCTTGACCTGGTTATATGAGTATCTGTTAATATCCGCAGTCAGATGAGTATTTCGAGAATTTAATTTATTCGTAATGATATTCTAATGAAATTTTCCCTGAATCACATATTGACTTTATTCCTGTCCTCTTGTACTTCTTCAGAATATTGCTCGTTTAGAAGAAAATTTGACTGAATTATGAAACTACCATCCACTAAAAATGTATTTCTAACAATTTATTTCATTTAATTTTCGTGGCTTTTCTATCCAAGATTATAATGTTTTCAAAACTACAACTAAAACCTAACAAATTAACTAAAACTACGATAAACAATGTAAAACAATATAATTTAAATCATCATAAAATAACGATTATAATACATCATTCAATTTTAGTAATAATTTTTAACCGGTTTTTGATATGTACAATGTGTTTACACACTTATACATGAAAATTCTTCCGTTTTAAATTTATTAGGCATATTTACATATAACCTCATTTCGTCTTTGCATTTGACTTAAATTTCATCTTCCTTCTTTCCTCCTTCTTTTGTCACTGTCATTCCATATGGACCATTTCTGCTCTTCCAAACGATAAGTAATGTGCAACAAACTTATTAAACCCAACTTAAAAACTGTTCAGGAACTGGGTCGAAAATAATTGTTTACAAGCTGGGTGGTTGAAATTCCGCAGGCATTGCCATAAGGTAGCGAGGAAAGTGCTTTCGGCGAAGAACATAATAAAGTAGTAAGGAAACCTTGGGTGAGAAAACAATTCGGCATGCCACACGTCAACTCGTTCGATTTTTTCTGCGAGCCATTTGTTTATTCTGTTGGGAAGCAATGTATTTAAGGACGAAGAACGAAGGTCCTACGGGCCAACCAAATATTTATTATAGTTCTCTCATTCTTTGTTGAAGCAAAATGTTTTCATCCATTCAGTCGTCAAGCTATTAATATTCGATCTTAAATAAATATTGCTTGCTAACAAAATAAATACGTATCTTAACAAATAATAATTGTTGTTATAAGACCTTTTATGTACTTGTATCCCCAGTCTCATCAAAACATGTACTACATAATTATTTTGATTCACCATTTGAAAAATTTAGAATGTTATTTATAAGGATGGAGAAGTGATATATTTTTTTGTTAAATGAACTGTTTCTCTTCGAAGAATTCAAACGGATCTCCAACACATTCATGTATATCCAGCATTCTCCTTCCAACAAAATTATAAATATACAAAATTTGGAATAATATTATTTCGTATCTGACCTCACCGCGTTTGAGGGACCGCTTGAGTCGAAGAGGTCGGTGTCTGTGCGGTATAGCTTGCTCTGCCCGCTTCACTTACTTCGGCTGCTTGTCAGGTGCGGCGCCTAGGCATCGTTTCCTGCCCGCCCGCCCACCCGACCGCACCTGCCCGCCCGCCTCCGCCCACCTGCCCGCCCGCTCGCCCACCACACGCCCCGCCCACCCCTACTCGGCGCAGCACGGCGCGGCGCGGCACGGCACGCAGTATGGCACGCGCCCGTGCGCACCCCCACGCACTGCCCCGGGCAGTGGCGCCGCGCACGCAGCCGCCGCTCCCACGCCGTCCACCCAGGTGTGTAACGCACGCTCCCCCCCCCACCCCCACCAACTACGCCGCAGCACATCGCTACTCGGCGCGCCTCGCTTATCGCGCCCACTCATTCCGCATCGCCTCGCTTTTCTCGTTCTGCGCAATTTCCTCTTCTGCTTTTTACCCCTAGTTCTCCTTCGACTCATATCGTTCTGTTTCGATTCGTCTAGTTCTTGTACGTAATATAGTGAGGTATATAAACGCGAAAAACAGTGATTTTACAGAAAAAAATTCGTACTGAAAGTCCCTGAAAGTGAAAAAATAGATAATTATTGTTCATGTATGACGTAAATTACTTTCTCTAATACAATGTGTAGTCAAAATTTCCATTTTGGGGGTTCTTGAAAACGAAAACTTGCTTTATGTCAAAACGTCTGTCCTATCTGTAATAATGCTAGCAGCTAGCCCGTAGGATGACATTTTCACCAAAAACCACCAACTCCCCGATCGATGAGGTTGATTTTTTAGGCCCTTGAATCTGAAACGGAAATTTTTATTTTGGGGGTACTTTACATGACTCAAAGACATTTTATTTATTTTTTCAAAAATAGCTTAAAAGTTTTAGATCATTTGTATGGGATAAAGCAGAGTGCGCTTATAAAAACGGCGCAGATTCGATTTTTGTTGAATTCTTGAATTTTTTTAGTATTAAAAAAGTTTAATTTTTATTCGATTGATTCGTTCGTCCCCGAAATTGAAGACAGAGGTTTTTCTTCAAAATTATATCCTTAAATGAAGACGTGCACAATTTTAGATTTCGCGTAATATTGCTTGAAATAAAGGCAAACCCTGATATTCTTAATAATGGCTTCCTCGGGTAAAACGCTAAAAAATGGCGCAGGTTTTATTTCTGTTAAACTCTTTGAACTTTCGAAAGTAGCAATTGATACTAATATTGCGCGAATGTATGTGCACTTATTGCTCCACTAGTTTATCGTGCTTCTCGGTCTTCTTTCGCCCTGCGTGCACCATTTCGTCTCATTCTGATATTGTAACAACACATTTCAAATCACGTCTCCTTCTGACTGGTTTCTGCGTAGTTTCAAGTCTGTACTGCTCGATTACCACGCTGTATCACATCATTACTCTGTTCTTATTGATTGATTAGTGAACCCGGGTGCTTCAACTGCTAAAGTCATTAGTCCCGTTAGAGTAGTGCATGTCTGTATCGCGTGAGATGGTGGTGAGATGCTACCCCGCTGGATGGCAAGTTAAAGCGCAGACTTACCAGTTGGCTCGCGGGGTTTTCCCTAACCACATACCAGCGAGGCTCCATCGCAGCCGGGACAAGCTCTAAGCTCCCGACAGGTCGCCCGACGTGTGTTGACGTGCATTGGAGTGCACGTGTGTGTATTTAAGCAATAATTATATACAAGAAAGAGGAGGGAAAATCGCGGGCGCTACATGGCCTCTTTGTTAGGATCCTACAACGCCATTCACCTGTTGATCTGAGAAACCATGAACCTCTAGAACGCATGTTTATAAGGAAATTCGCAAATGAATTGAATGAAAAAGTATTGCGCAAACTTTACCATCAGAGATCTTTGCTTAAGTATGTCATTAAATCTTGGACGCTTGTCTTCTAGTGGTTTCGGCAAGATCAGTTTCAACTATTCTGGTATGGAGGTAAGGGTTTTGTTGTAAACTGAAACGGATCATAAGGCTATACGTGTTTCTGGAACTGAACGCAGAAGTCCATCATTCAGCTTTATTTCTTCTCTTGCCACATGTGATTCCATAATAGCCTTTTGCCGGTGAAAATTTAACAATTACTAACCTGCAATGACATCTTGAGGATTTGCATACACTTCGTCATTCTTTATCTCTTTCCATTCAAAAGAGGAATCTCTCGTAGTATTGTTAGTTTGGAGATAGAATGAGCAAACTGCTCAAGAGACTCCATGATACATTTGTTGTATCAGATTGAATTGGATTTCTTTAATATTCACATGAGTATTGACCTATAAATCATAATTATGTTACAAATTCATGAGACAGTCATTCAAAATTATGACACAAAGTCATATGAACTAATTATATTCTAAAGAAACGCTACATAAAGAAAACCTAAAAAGCGTTCCCCAATTCTAAAAATCAGGTGTGCTGGAAATATTAAAAATAGTCTTCTCTACGTCTATAGCGTTTTGACTACGTGAGTAAGTGCATCTTTTTACTTAGTGGGATCTTGAAATTGACATAGGATAAATTCTTTGTTGTTGTCGGTAAGTTTTACTAGGATTTTAAGTTTCAGCAGAAGGTATTTCTGGGCCTGAAAGTTTTTAAAATTTTTTTAGAAATGTAGTCTAGAAGGGTTTATTATTACTTCTCTGAGTAGTTGTCGATTGCTTTTAAACCATGACACATTGTTGAATTTTTGGATGAATTTGTTGTTCATTTATGTAGATGTAGACGACCTGTATTAAAACGGAGCTCACGGAGCATGGTAAAGATCTAATGAATGATTTCTAAATGATTTTAACACATTCGATGCTAAGTGAAGTTTCATTTTTAGTATGCGATAGGGCTTTTAGATTTTTGTGAATGTCTCTTTACTGTGCTGATGAAGTGTTCTTTCCAGGTTAATTTTGCGTCCAATGAAATTTTTAGGTACGGAAGTGGTGTATCGTAGTCATCGTATGGATGTGTTTTGAATGAGTAAAGAAAAATTTTGAGTTTCGAAGATGAAAATCTTTGCTTGTGACTTTGATTCGCTAGTTTTTATTCTCCATTTTTTCTGTCTGCAATCAAAAACGTTAATACGTTCTTTTGTAATTGATCGTGAGCGCATAATATATGGTCCTGGAATACAAATACAGTTCGTGTTGCAGGTAAATTGTAGAATCTTAATAAATAAATACAAACAATTTTGGAAATTGATAGGTCAGTATTGCCCTGATGTAATAGGTACGGTTTAAACCTGACATTTCTAATGCAGAAATATTTCGCGATGATTATGGCATATTTAGGAGGGACAGAGATGGACGCGGGGGTGGGACGTTTCATTGTGTTAAAGCTAGTTTGCATGCAGAAGAGGTCTGGAAAGATGGGGAATTCGAGATGTGATGCGTCGAAATCAAAGTGAGGTGACGCGTATGGAGAGCGATAAGAATAAACCTTGATAATCGGGGGAGACTTAAATATTCCTCCCTGGGCGGGCGAGGGGACCCCAGATCTCGAGTACTAAAATGAAAAGATAGGGAAACTGAAACCAAAAGTCAGAAAAGCTTACGGAAAGCGCGGGAGAAGTACAGAAAATAGGAAAGAAAATCAAGATTCTCTCTACGATGGCAAGAGGGTCGCAGAGGAAATTTTTTTTTACAACCGAGTCTAAGCAAGGGGCAAATCAGGGAAAAGGGATATAGAATTTTCTGTGTTGAGAGAATCAAATACCAAAATTACAAGAAACAAGGGAAACTACGAAACCATGTTCGAGGTGGGTAACCGTAGAGACATCTCTTCCTTGAACCGATGTCTTGTGCAGGTAAGATGGCGACATCTGTTAGTTATGATCTTGTCTCACTTTTTCTGAAAAACGTTTTGAAACAAATTTGAATACATGTCCTTACCGAAGAGTCTCGTAAATATGTCTTAGCATAATGAAAAGTTTCTGGATCAAGTGACGGGCATGGGGTGGGGAATACTCCGTTTTCTCAATCAAGAAATGTCGTTAAAAACAGGTTTTAAACATTGCGACTTATGTGATTTTAACATTCCTGCATACATTTCAAACGGTCTGAGTGACTGGCTCAGTTACAATTTCACTAGAAGAGTCATTTCCATAAAATTGATCGAGTGACTGGATTGTCAGGAGCCCGCTATGAATACTCTGCTTTGATTCAAAATTGCAGTAGAATCTTAAACACAACAGCACTGGATTGAGCTGACCTATGCATCAAATGAATAATTGCTTGAAAGTTTTTAAACATAAAATATTTGCAGCAAAAAATGCATTGGAATTGAATGGAAAATTTTCTAATATATTAGAGTAATTGCTTAAGCACAACTAAAGTTGCAAGCTTCATTTTTTTTTCTAGCCATAAACATTGCAGAACCTTTAGGTTCAATAACAGCGGTAAGTAGCATATTTGAGATTTCACTCATAAATAAAAAATTGCAATTTTTGCGTTTTATTATTATAAAAATAAAATTATTATACCTAAATCACCACTCCAAAGTGTCCATAGTCCTAAATTTTGATTGAAAATGAGAAAAAATCAGAAATGAATCCATAAAGTCATTCAATTGTGTATAGTTCAGTACAAAATTACACCATTCTTGGTAGTATATTATATGCTAGTGAATTTGAAATTTCTCTGGTGGCAGACACTTTCTTATGAAACCCCAACTTTTCGGAAATGTAGTGTGTATTCATACTGATTGCTCATTGTAAATATTTGTATTTTTTATAAGACATAGTTGTTTAGACATTTTAATTTTTATGCATACAACCCAGCAGCAGAAGTGTCGGACATGGTGTTTCTTACAGTTTTGCAATCTGAAAAATGCGTTTTATGACACTTTCGATGGCAATGTTTTTTGTATTTGTTTAGTTCCTTATTTAAAAAGCAGCTACTGGCGATAAGTCCTTAGAAAGGTAAAGTTGATACGTTAGGTTCATACGTAATACCCGTGCCTCGAGAATACACTTCCCTTCTATCATTCAGCATAGAACACATTCATAATTATAATTCCTTGCTATCATACACTTATTCCTTGGATATTTACTATTGAATGGAACATTTACTTCATATAACACGGCATTCTGGTTGGTGACAATATTTTTCGCTTAAAGGATATGCAATAATTCCGCGCTCCGCTAGCATTGACAGGCCGATAGTCTTCAACCACGTTTAATCTATGTATTATTTCTCGTTAAAAAGCTATTTGCGCTATTTCCTATTCACGCTATTTGCGAATCTATTAAGTGTGGTTAATCGGAAATTGAAAAATACCGGTGATAATGGTCTTGAGCCAGCCCTGTTCTCGCGTCAGGATTCATTTTGATTTGGAGCTTTCTTTGATGTAGAAAACTTTTCATCAGTTGGAATAAGTAGTCTGGAGTGCCTATTTCATTTGTAGAGAAGGCCTTGATGCCATATTTTGTCAAACGCTTTGGTGATGTCTAGGAATATTGCGGTGTTGTTTGGTATCCTTGCGCCATATATTCGGTAAGCGGAGTGATGTGTTGTGGAGTGGTTAGGTCGAAATCCAAGTTGCGTGTCTGAGATGTATGCATGAATTTCATGAATCGTTTTCATATCAGATTCTCTAATAGTTTCGTTAATGACGGGAGTAGGCTTATAAATTCATAGTTCACTGGATCTTTTGGGTTCTTTCCTGGTTTTCGGAAGGAATTTTCCAATCGTTGTGAGAGTAACCTATTCTACATGCTGGCTTAAATATTGTTGCTATCGAATTGTTATTTAGCTCTTTTAGAACTTTGTTAGAAATAATGTCCCTGCTGATGTCTTAGTTTTTGATTTCTTGTTTAATTTCTGATGGGGTACTTTATATTGATTGGAGCTGTATATAGTGGTTTCTGATTGAATTCCTCTATTTGTTGATGAAAGTGATCGTTTTCAACTGGGTTGAATGGCTTTTGAAGGCAGCTATAAGAGATGTTTTCTCAAAATCAGAATTTGCCACTTGTGAATCTAGTTTTATTGACGAAAATTCTTGTTTTTGACTTTTTATTGTATGTATGCCTAGATGACGGATGAATTTCTTTTAGAAAAGTCTGAAAGCTTGCCTATGCTGGTCTAGTTTAGTTTTAACTCGTCAGTTTGTTTAATTTTCTTTTTAAGTCTGGTCGTCATTTGCCAATAGCGTCTTAAATTGTGTTTACATTTCATTAGGTTTTTACCGGGATTTGTTGTTTATTGGGTTTGTTATTTTGAGAAATGTGGTAGAATTGGTGAGGGATCCTTGTAAGTGTACTATTAGTTTTACTTCATTATCTAAGTCTTTTTCAGATTGTTTTGCGGATGTTTGTAATTCATTTTTTAAAATTTCCCTGAATTTAGACCAGTTTATTTTACCTTCTTGCTGTTTATACTAAGATGAGAGGATGATTATTGAGTTCGAATCGAGTTCAGAAATTACTTTTTAGGGGAAAATCAATATTTTTTTGATGAGGCTAATATGCCAGGAATTATATTATTGTTGTAAGGGGGTGAGTTCTATTGGGATCAGAATACTTAAATTGAGAGTGTTAGATTTAGTAAATTTTGCCATTGAGGAGTTGTTGTGTTGCATTTTCAATCGCAGTGTTTGCTATTAAGGTCACCTATTAGCATGATATTATCATTATTTCTAAAAATTTCAGACTATATTTTTCTATGGAATAGCTTATTAGGAGGTTCATATCGGCATATTATGGTGTGTCTTTGTTGTTTGGTTTTTATTGCTATAGTTTCTAGATCGTTGCTCATAGGACTATTAATTAACGTATGTTTTATATCTTTGTGCGCTAGTATGGTCACTCCTCCTGCGGCCGTCGCTGAGAGACGATCGTTGCGATAGATATTAAAACTTGGTATTGAGAACTTGATTTGAGGTAACAGGTGAGTTTCTGAAACACAAGCTATTTTTATGTTGTGGGTTGTTAAAGTGTCGTCATTGATTTTCTTGCCTTTTTATTCCGTTCGCGTTCCAGTTGAGAATGTTTGTTTCTGGATTTTTATTTACGTCCATTATCGAGGACTGATTGTATTAATATTTGTATTTGTGGAATGAGTGCGTTTATTACTTGGTTGATGATTGTAGTTATTACCTGTCCTTGGTGTAGAGGGAGATTGGACTTCGAAAACGGGGGGACTTGGCTATTAAGTCTTTGAGGATTTGAAAACCAGGGATTTATTGGAGGTCATTGTGTTGGGTTTGTTTGTTGTGGATGATTTTGAGGGATTGGTTTTCGGTGAAGGTTTTTAATCTCGTGGGATTCTCTGTTATTAAAAGCCTCTCGTCTCTGTTTATACCGCTCTGTTTGATTTTTTATCGGTTTCTGATAAACTTCACAACCTTTCCAATTGACCGTGTGATCTCTTTTACAGTTAACGCATTTCCGATTTGTTTGTGTTTTAGGTTCCGTGCATTTTGAATAATGATGGTTACCTAAACACCTAACGCATCTCGGAGCGCGTTCACAGTTAGCTTGAGTGCGATCAAATCTTTGACAGATTTTACATTGAATTGATAATTTTTGGCTAGGAAATACCCTAATAACGCTCTATAAAAATTGAAGAAATGAGTGTAGAGAGGGGGTATTAGTTATGAAACCGGCCACTAGATTTAATTGTGCAACGCCAATCTCTGGAGATTCAATCATTTGTGTTCTAACTTTCTCAAGAGTTCAAGGTATCTTTTGTGATGGATCTTCACGTGCTTCGGGCATTTATTTAGATTTTTTAGCTAAAAATTATTGTATATAAGTGGTCATTTTCCCACACATTGTTAAATTAGAGATCAAAGCTAATAGGTTTGAGAAAGGCTTGAAACAGCAAAACAGTTGAAAGAAGAATAAAAATAGAGACAGTAGCTCCTATTTACACTAAAGGAGTAGGGAAGAGATTCATGGATTCAAGATGCACAGACTGTACCTTTGATGAGCTGTTTTAACTTTTCTTTGATAAAATAAAAGCTTCACACAATAAATGTTCTTTCTTCCTGCATGTTCAATGGCAATTTCTCGTAAAAGTAAACATTTTTTATAATTTTGATGACATTATTAACGCTACACTTGATCTTCCCTCAAAAAAGAAGAAAGAAAAATCATTAGAAAGATACTCGGTGCGAGACTCACTCCCGATGGATACAGTTTACAGTCTATTGAGACAACTGAAAAGTACTCGAACATAGAAGTCGACATCAGGAAAAGACGAGTGAAATTCTTCGGACACATAGACAGACTACCAAATACTCGACTAACTAAAAGAATGCTAAACTATCCTCATTTAAAAGTACAACATCATGGATGAAAGAAACCAAAAAAGACACGCCGACATAACTGTCACCTCAGACAAAAACACCTTCCGCAACACAGTGAACAAATGGGAAGTCAAGACAGAACAACCAAAATCAAAACCCTACGGACCGAAATGGTCTGAAGAAAGAAAACTGACATTCTCCAAGAGAATGAAAGAATATTGGAAAATTAAGAAGAACTCCACAAAAACTAATTAGAACTCCACAAAAACGAGTCAATTTTTCCTTAACGTTTTCCATTATTGGGAAAATACACTAATAATAATAATAATAATCCATTTTCGTACTTATTTTTAATAATTATCTTTGTTTATAATTCAATACTAGTATTATCTAAAGATATATCATTTCGTAAATTTTACATGGAAAATATTCAAAAAAATTTTTATTTCATTAAAAAATAACATTTTAAAAATTCAATTTAAGATTATGCTGCCTGGATGAGATTTCTAGAGACCGACTCCTCTCGCCCGGAGGCGGGGTTCAGATAGACTAGCATTCATTTTTATTTTATGACTAGACACTTTTAGTAGTATTTTTTATATACTTTATGGTTAGACACTTTTAGTAGTAGGGAGTTTTATGATGAGTCACTTTCAAATAGTAGTAGGGGGGAGCGTTTGCAATCACGTTGGTCTCAACACTCGTCTCTCGCCTGTCGTCATGGAACAAACTCAGATGAAGAAGCTTGGTGGAAGAAGTGGTGGTGAACTGGGACAGCCTCCGCGACGCCGCGTCATCATCGCCTACAACAGCAGCCTTCAGCGCCCCTACTACACTGCACCCTATCGATCGACCGTTGATGTGTGCTGACCGACGCTGCCACGAGGAAGAAAAAGAATCATCAGATGTCGAAGAAGATAAGGAAAAAACTCTTCACACGTGATTGGCTGTCACGAGAAAGTTCTATGGGATGGGGTGACCTCCTGTGTTGTGAAGCTGATGACCGTGCGCTATTGCGTCATCCAGAAAGCTTTGGACGCTCCCTCAGCGTGCCCCCATCCCCCTGGACAGTGCCCACAACTCATACGGGGCGGAAGGAGTTGGTAAAAGATCCCCCCAACCGGAGGAGTTTATTCTCACGACGCTGAAGCGTTAGCTGTCCTTGACTCGACCATTTCCTTCACCGGTCGGCACTGCGACAGCACTCGCGTTCGTCAATCCATCCAGACGCTGTGTTGTCCATTCGAAAATACGGCTCCGGCCTCCAGCCCACAGTGACGAAGTTTGACGCTCATCTACGTCAGCACAGTCTCGATGTTGTACTCGTTTTGACAATCTAGCCTATGTACAGAGGGTTATAAAGCGTAGTATAACAATATGAAAATACAAGTGCATGCAGTTAGGATCTACGATTATCTGTGTACATTCTAAACATTTGCGTCTTTGATCTGTATTTTTTGCTATCTTCTATCTTATTTACATTCTTTGAATGAAATTTAATGAGTTTAATTATTATTCATTTGATTTCAATAAACAAAAAACATTCTTTCAATTTGTATTGTTTTTCATTTGTTTTTTCCCTGTCACCGCCTTTTAGGGTTTCCCTTTCTTCTATTATGAAAGTCTTTTCAGCGGGACAGCGAGCGTCAGCGCTCTCGACTCGAGAGAGAGAGAGAGAGAGAAACACGCGGCAGGCTATCTTATATAGAGTGCATTCAAAATGCGCGCCCCGACGTCGCTCACAACTCCATCTCGTTCTCCGGCTCCTAGAGAGCGCGCGTATCTCTATACTCATTAGTCTGCGCAGCGCGCGTCCTCTGCCACCCGCGCCGGGCCCTGCCCGCCGCTATCTTATCAACATCCGGTCGCCAGCGCGCGCCCTCAGCGGCCCCTGGCCGCCGCTATCTTATCTACTTCCGCAGCGCGCGGCGCCCTCCCGACCGCGTGTAATATCTGTACCCCAAAGCAGACAGCTTGACTCGAGATGTCACCGTAGCTCAGAGCCAAAGTGCTGGTCGCCTCCGGAAATGGAATTGAGGCTGGTTCGAATCCGCTTCAGACAGCAGCATTTTTGAAACATATACACACACGCACACGCTTCCACAATTCACCGCCAGAGCGCAGACACATACGCTTCCACAATTCGCCGCCAGAGTGCGCACACACTTCCACCATTCGCCGCCAGAGGTCGCAAGGGTGGGGTCATTGACCTCGGTCGGTGGGGGCATTATAAATGGTGGTGCCGGTTGTTTACATCGGGTGGGCGGGGGGGGGAGATTATAATTGGTGGCGCCGGTTGTTTACATCGGAGGGGTGGGTGGGAGGGGGAGGGGGGGCATTATAATGGGTGGCGCCGGTTGTTTACATCGGAGGGGTGGGTGGGAGGGGGAGGGGGTGGTTGGGTTGTTGACATTCGGCGGGGCATTATAATTGGTGGCGCCGGTTGTTGACATCGGAAGTGGGCGGGGTGGGGGGAGGGGTGGTGGGTTGTTGACATCCACTGTTGGGCGCTGGACCGGAAGTAGATAAGATAAGCTGATAAGATAAGCTGATAAGATAAGCACTTCCTGCCATTATAATTGGTGGCGCCGGTTGTTTACACCGGATGTGGGGGAGGGAAACAGGAAGTAGATAAGATAAGCTGATAAGATAAGCACTTCCTGGTCCAGAACCGCCATATCCCCCCTACTGGCATCCTAGTCTAATTGTACGTAAGAGAGCGTGCGCCCCGCCCCGTTGCATCTCACCGCCCCACCCTCTCACGCGCCACCGCATATTTTCCGCGCACGCCCAGCCCCGCGCCGCTGCTTGGGGCCATTCCAGGTAATGCAGTTGTTTAGTCGTATAATAATATGCATGTAATTCTACGTACTCCATTATTGCGACTTATGAACTCCGTGTTTACAAATGTAGATTATAAACGGCAGCCGCTCGCAACAATAAGCATGGGCGATGCTATCATAATATTTCCACGGAGCCGAGAAGCAGTGTTTGAACGCGCCCCTAAATATTAACGGTTAGGCAACAAGTGAAATGTGCGTGTTATTTTGAGATTCCGCTTCCTGGACGTACCGCATTGCGGACCGGGTCACGTGTCACTTGTTCGCCACAGAGGGTAGCCATATTGGGTAATTTTGTCCCCAACATAGGATTTTTTCCGTTGTGAAGAAATAATGGGGTAGATGGATGGGGAAATGTTTGGGATTTTTTGGGGGAAATAATTTTCATCTGGAGTCGAGACAAATATTATTTTCTTAATTAGTATGATTAAAATATAAACCGTAAACATTATTCTCTCCCATTTTTATATATCAAAAATGGAAAAATAAACGACAAGCATAGAGAAAGAAAAAATTGATAAAAAGAAGATATAGGCATAATGTAATGATGTACAACCTTGTACAACGTGACTCAGAAGTATGACGGCATACATTTTCGCAAATTTAAATAGTGGTTAAACAGGAGCATATTCATTTTCGTATTAAGTGAAAAGTTACGTGATATTATAGATCAAATATGGGAACTTCCATCCTACTAATACTTCCGCATTACTCTTCCCCTAAGAAAACGCGAGTGTTTCGAAAATAAATGTATACCTAAAATTTAAAAAAAAAGTCAAAAGTCTTATCAAAATTACTCATGTGCCCGAATTTACGTGTCGCGTAGACAGCTGCCTAGGGATGCTCAGTTTTTGCGGCGGTTGCTTTTAACGACATGCAGTAAATATATTTTTTTTACTTAAGTAAAGTTTAAAACTCAAAAATATGTTAATTGATATTTAAATTTCATTTAGTTTAATTCCTATTAACTTTTATCGTTATTTTTGTGTTACACAAGAACATTTTTGTTACACCTAACATTTTTGATTTCCAAATTTTTTATTAAATGAATTTTATGGCTTTTTGGTTTGAACATAAACTTTATATTTGCACAGGAATCAAATTCTGTGGAAAAAATATATTTTTCCTGTAACCTCTGCCTAAAGAATCCCCCGGAATGTTTACAAATCGACAGTTGATGCATTTCCCTCTATATTTTACGAAAAGTAAATGTGAAAGAAATTAATTTGCGTCAATCGGTTGTCATATTTTCATCTCGTGTTAAACTCAAATACCTATCATATTTCACTAATTCACTTTCGCCTGTTTGCTAATTATGAACAATGTGCTCTTCATGGAACCAAAACAAAATTAGATATAAGTATGCGATCAAAACAGGATCACTAATTTACAGCTATTAGCCATATGAATTACAAGTTGAAGTGAGTCGAGTTGCTATTTCCCATACATCTTTTCATAAAACCATTTTAGATGACCTAAACAGACATCAAATTGCGTCTTCTCCTCTTGCCATGTAATGAGGAACGACTATTTATATTTTGCGTTCTCCCTATATTTACGGGTGCTAGCATTAAAAGTAATGATATGCAATTAATATTTCCCCCAGTTCATATTCAATACCAGAACTTTGAGCTTGGGTTAAATTTAATTAGAATATAATTTGACAACAACAAGAACCAAGATAACCAAGAGTGGATTTATTATATAAAAATGGTTGCTAAAATTAATATTCTCAAACACTCATTGTAATTAATTACTCTACGTGGAAAACTTACATTTTAAACGAAGAGCTGAGTTTATTTGTAATTACACTTTGAGATATGCACAGCGATTAAGGTTCCCTCCCTTTATGAAAAACGGTGTGGTCGTCAGACTAGAGGTGAATGTAAGTTTTTGAAGAATATACTTTTACAATGAATATTATACTTTATAATTTGAGTTTTCTTTCTGATGATTCTCAAAATATTCTCGAGGTATAATAAAAGTAAATACGTAATTTCAAAGTTGACTTAATATGTACAGATTCATTGGAAATTTACGGTTAATATGAGAGATGCAAAATATATTTGGGAATGTTGAGTAATTTTGTGGAATCCTTGCTGTGCGCTTAGCGCGCATATGAGATATATATTGATTTATTGGTAATATATTACTATGTATATCATATTCTGTTCTATTATTGTTCGGCCCTAAGCCGGCATTCTGATTTCTGTTTTTTCACAAATGCTTAAGGCGTAAGCTGATAAAACCTCTAGAGCATTATATAGTATCGTAGGCTTTCACGGCCGGAGTCAATAGAAAGTAGATTTTCCGGGCTGGTAGGTAGTTGGGCCAAACTATGCCATCTGGACCACGGCCTACCAGCCCGGAAAATCTACTTTCTCTAGAGCCTTATTTTACACTCCCAGTCATAAATGTACAGGTTGTCTCACCTCTTAGTCCCTCTCCTTATTTTTCTTTCGAATTTTCTTCTTCATTTATGTTTCTCTTCTCGCATTCTCTCTTTTCTTGCATTTCTAGGTATTGATAATGTTCGTCCCAAATCGCCACCCTGATTGAGGTTTTCTGGGTTTGCTCAGTCTCTTAGGTGTGTATGCCGGTATGGTCCCTATTTTTGCACTCCCAGACGTAAATATACAGATTGCCCTCCCCATCTTTAATGCTACTATTCTGTACTAATGTAGATTCAGTAGTATGGTGGAAAAACGGCCACTATGGCCTGAGTCTCGCCGATTAATAAATATATTATTATTATTATTATTATTATTATTATTATTATTTCACAGCTTTTAGCATATAAATTAGGAGTCACACAGATATTTCTATCAAAGCATGATCTCCATAAAAAAACACTTTTAACAAGCATACTAATTATTTTAAGAATTAATTATAAGGAAAACAACCCTCCAAATCTAAACTTACATACTTAATATATTTTGTAATTTAATCCGAACATATTTCTTTAATTCATAAATTTATTAAGGAAACCATTATCTTCTGATTAACGAACATGAGCTCAAAATCACAGCTTCCTTCAGATTAATGATAATGTTCGTGTCGGTCCCGTTTACACTGAATGTGCTTCAGGACAGTAGATATCACAGAAATATTTTCACCAAAATTCACAATTCGAACACAATTTGTTTTAACGCGTATTTCCTAAACTAATAGTCGGATTGAAGTCGGGTTTGCACCATTGAGTGTCTCGTCAAGAGTTGTACTCACATACGTGATTTGAGAAAAAGGCGACGAAATTAATTTTTTACTGATATTACAACAAAATTCTCAATTTGAACACAATATGTTTATACGCGTAATTCCTAAACTAATTGTCGGATTGAAATATGGTTTGCCCCATTTATTTTTCTCGTCGGGAGTTGTACCTACATAAGTGATTTCAGAAAGAAGCGACGAAATTTACTTTTTACTGATTTTTTCACAAAAATTCACAATTCGAATACAATTTGTTTTTAAGCGTCATTCCTAAACTAAAAGTCGGATTCAAGTCCGGTTTGCTGCATTGAATTTCTCGTCGAAAGTTGTACATACATACGTGATTTCAGAAAGAAGCGACGAAATTTACTTTTTACTGATTTTTTCACCAAAATTCACAATTCGAACACAATTTGCTTTAACGCGTCATTCCTAAACTAATAGTCGGATTCAAGTTTGGTTTGCTGCATTGAACTTCTCGTCGAGAGTTGTACCTACATACGTGATTTAAGAAAGAAGCGACGATATTTTTCTTTACTAATTTTTTTCACCATTTTCACAATTCGAACACAATTTGTTTTAACGCGAAATTCCTAAACTAATAGTCGGATTCAAGTCAGGTTTGCTGCATTGAATTTCTCGTCGAATTACATACGTGATTTCAGAAGGAAGCCACGAAATTTATTTTTTACTAATTTTTTTCGCCAAATTTCATAATTCGAACACAATTTGTTTTAACGCGGAATTCCTAAACTAATACTCGGATTCAAGTCTGGTTTGCTGCATTGAATTTCTTGTTGAGAGTTGCATTTACATACGTGATTTCAGAAAAAAGCGACGAAATTTATTTTTTACTGATTTTTTCACCAAAATTCACAATTCGAACACAATTTGTTTTAACGCGTAATTGCTGTACTAATAGTCAGATTCAAATCTGGTTTGCTGCATTGAATTTCTCGTCGAGAGTTGTATCTACATACGTGATTTCAGAAGGAAGCCACGAAATTTATTTTTTACGGATTTTTTCACCAAATTCCACAATTCGAACACAATTTTTTTAAAGGGTAATTCCTATACTAATTGTCGGATTCAAGTCTGGTTTGCTGCATTGAAATTCTCGTCGAGAGTTGTACCTACATACGTGATTTCAGTAAGAAGCGACGAAGTTTATTTTTTACTAATTTTTTTCTCCATAATTTAGAATTCGAACACAATTTGTTTTAACGTGTATTTCCTTAACTAATAGTCGGATTCAAGTCTGTTTTGCTCTATTGAATTTCCTGTCGAGAGATTTTCATACTACGTGATTTTAGAAAGATGCGACAAAATTTACTTTTTACTGATTTTTTTCCCAAAATTCACAATTTGATCTCAATATGTTTTAACGCGTAATTCCTACGCTAACAGTCGGATTCAAGTCTGGTTTTTTCCATTGAATTTGTCGTCGAGAGTTGTACTCACATACGTGATTTCAGAAAGAAGCGACGAAATTAATTTTTTATTGATTTTTTCACCAAAATTCACAATTTGAACACAATTTGTTTTCACGCGTATTTCGTTAACTAAAAGTCGGATTGAAGATGTTCAAACATTCATCAAGTCAATATTTTCTCATATAATATTTAGGAGTAGAAAGGATTTGATCGATTTTAGAAATACTACTTATCATTTAAGAACGGATGCATTTTGGAAGTGTGAAAATAAATACTGTTCTGCCAGATTTGCGATGTCCTCCGAGAGGATAGTGAACATTGTCGAGAACATTGAGCCCACATGTTTGTGTGTATATGTGTGTGTATATGTGTGTGTATGTGTGTGCATGTGTGTATGTGCATGTGTGTTTATATGCATGTGTGTGTGTATGTTCATTTGTGTGTATGTGGGGGGGGGGGGCTGTTTAGTTGAAATATTGTTCTGGGATATAAGATATACCTAGATGCAAGTCGAAGCAACTGTTATTGTAATCAACAGACTACCACCATCACCAAGTAACATTTTCAAAAATATTTACAACGCATTTTTCAACACAATTCATTACATTACGTATACATCACCATTGTGACCCTAGAACATAGAAAGCTGCCTAGTTTTTGCCAACCGATCAGGCCCCGGGAGCGACCGCCTTACGCATTCCAGGATGTCCAGGGACGGGTCCTCCCCTCCCCGTCTCCCCGTCGCACAAAAGCGTCTCTGCGTCCCACAATAGCCCAACTAAGCTACGCGGAGCCCCTCCACCCCCCCGCCCGTCAAATGTTTTTTTCGGCAGTATAAATTTGTTCATTATACTGCAAACATTGGTTTAAAATGTGTTTTGTGCGCAGGGGAGAACAACCGTGTGGGAAAACACACGCAAAGGGCGCGGTGCGGCGGGGAGGACGGGGAGGACGCGGGTGAGGCGGGGGTGCAAGCGCTGCGCCGCTGCAGAAAAGGTAAAACAAGACTGCGTATTGGTCATTTGTGTGGGCCGAGCGACCGCACACCCGCCCGAGGCTCACAATTATGATGACTATTTATTTATTTATCGAAGCAATTTGGGGCTTGGGCGAGCGGGTTTTGTATGTGATTTTCAGGTGCGCGCGACGCGGAGCGGAGTGGCGTGGCGTGGCGTGGCGCGGCGCGGGGCGGCTCGGCTCGCCGCGGCGCGGGGGGTTTGGCCTGGTCGCAGCCGCGGGCGCTTGCGTTCGTATTATACCCTGCGCTTCCAATATTCACCCGCGGGCGGCCAGTGGCCGGCAGGGCAGCTGGGCCATGGTCTGGAGGGAGGCGGACAGCTGGGAGACCTCAACGACTGACAGGTGGTCATCGAGATGCAGAGCGGCGAGCCGGATGGATAAGTGGGTAGGTGGAGTCCTGGTGAGGCGGTCGGTGGGAGTGGTTATTTGGGAAAGCGCGATGGAGAGCAGGTAGCGACCGCCTGTGGGAGTAGGCGTTGGAGTGGGCGGTGGTCATGGGAATGAGCGAAGAAGTGAACAGTGAGAGCCGGTTGTCGGTATGGTAGACAACCGACCAGGTTACAGCAGGGTGAGTGCCAGGGTGAATGGATGGCCGGCGGGCAGAGAAGGTGGGAGAAGAACTGTAATTCTATTATCCGTTCACCCTAAGAAAAATTCTGTTGTAAACAAAAGCACGTGTGTTAAGATGAATCTCAATGGTTTGCAGTGTGAGCTCTGGTGCTGTCAAAACTATTACAACTGTTTCGAGATAGGAGTCCATTGTGAACTGACTGCGTGTTGCTTTGCGATAAGATTACGAACTTCTCACAGTTCAGCCCATGACCGTGCTGATCGACGTGGGTCAGGCGCGTGGGACGCGGCTCGTGGGACCGCGGCGCCGCGCCGCCGATTGGCCTGCGAGGCTCTGCTACTCCGTTCGTTTCAGAACTCTGTCTCAGAATGTGGCCGTCCCTTCAATAATTAAACACAAGAGTGGAAAGTTTCTTCGGAGTAGCGAAAAGCGCATCGCTCTGAACGTTTTCAATTTGTTATTGCACATGAAACCGTAGCTACCGGTGAAGCATATCGCAGTGTTCACTGGAATATTCGTATGCAGCGTATATTAACTCCGGAAAGAGCTCACTGACAAGGAACAACTATAGACGCCAGAGAAGAAACCTGTGATTGCAGCATATGATGATGTTGTAGTCATTGTTCGAAAATACATTGCTTTCATCAAACCGGCTAAAGTGCAGAAACGAAATATCAATTGTGAAATTGTTGCAGCTTGTGACTTGTAATCAAGAACTTTCGAATTTTAGGCCAACCAATTTATACAAATAATTGACATCCGGTTATTGACAACTCCTTCCTGAAGCAGACAGATCGTAAGTGAAGTAGTTGCATGTGCACGACATTTTCATGACAGCTCTTATTCCATTTGGAATTGGTGGGTTATGCTACTCGCGTAATCGAAGGTAGTGCGCTAGGTGTTCAATCGGAAGCGTAGTGCGGCGCAAAGATTTCTTCAGTTTGTTTACAACAATTTTTTCTCTTAGGGTGAACGGATAATAGTGTCTGTGTGACCGGGATCGAAAAACGAGATGGTGAGGAGAGACTGAAATTTAGAATATTAGTGGTTCAAAATGCTAATAGTTAAAATTAAAAATAAAATTTAATAAATTTATTAAGCATTAAACTTTGAATAATCTATATCGGTAAAGTAGTTTGTATGTTTTATTCTCAAGAGAGAGTGCCGTCTTCTTTAGTAAAGTTCCGCCTAATAAAAACTGCCAAAACCGAGGGCACCAAAGATGTCCCAAACCGATTTCCCATAATCGTTCACAAACGTTAATCAGCTTGAACAAGTAGACACCGGTAAAAAACTACATTCTGGACCAATGGAAAACAACAACTACATTGATACTTGTCTGTCCGGGAGACGCCAGGAACATAGCGAGTTACAAGTCTCCATATAGCAGCGGGATGGCGTGTTAAAAGACCGTGGGTTATCGTCTCTTAGCAACGGAGTATTATTATAACCCTAAATAAACAAGCAGAATGCTTTGCGAGGTCGTGAAGACAAGTTCGAAAGCTTTCTCAGTTCCACGGGAATGTGGGTTTATGCAAATGTATACATGTTATGGTAGGGACATTAGCAGTAATAACTGCTAAGTGTTTAAGAAGTTGTGAGTTCTAAACTGTAGTCAGAGTTCTTGAAATTAAATTGATATTTATTTTGTTGTGGAGAAAGTCCATTATTTCACAAAGAAGAAGCGGTCGACGGGAAATCGATGAAAACGCAACTGTGACGCTCTGACGATTCAGATGTTAGAGCCGCACCCTATTTGCCAACGTTTCGGTCGTCATAATACGACCTTTCTGCGGCCGTCGTACTACGTCACACTACGACCTTTCTTACGACGAAATGATTTGATGCGTTTCATCGCCCGGTCGCAGTAGCGTAACGAAATAAGCCCGGGCCCGCCCACAATTTTTTCCCTGCCCCCTTCATAAAATTGTGTAGCAAACAAGTAGTGTTAGTACCTTAAATAATAACATATCCTTTAACAAATTCATATTTATCTACCCTTCAATTCTTACTGCTATTTATTGAAAAGCGTTGTCTGCGACGCTCTCATCTGAGCATTATCACGTGAGATGGCAAAGATTCAAACCTAAACAACGAACAACAGAATTTGCGTCGTGTTTATTGTTAACAAGGGTAAAGTAACAATAGTGTAAAAATATGCCTTTATTATTTAATTTTATGACATCAAGGCTGTTATAAAACCTAAATGTATTACTTACTATTACTCGTATTGTACTTTACTCCGCCCCAAGCGGAAAATCTTCGTTCTTTTAGAAAATACTGTTTTTAATATATTATTGTGTCAACTGGTGCTTGATTTATACAATTTTAGGTTGCAAAATGGCCGAAAATTAATTATTAATTTAATACAAATAGTTATATATTTATAAAATAATCCAATAATTATAAATCATACTTAATAATAATGAATAACATTCGTAGCACTGACCCCTTGTTAATATTATTATTATTATTATTATTATTATTATTAATAATAATAATAATTAAGGGTATTAAGAAATGGAGATTATAGAGATATTTTATCGTTTTTTACTAAAAATTTCACTACGGTACATTAGTAGAACTGATACAGTTAAGTGAAAAATTATTTAATTTTGAGTTTACGGAAGTTGGCCCAACTAAATATCGAAGTGTTTGTCCGCTGCTTTTAATCTTTTTTTCTTTTTGCTAGAGAGTTCACGAGGGGCCGGAACGCCGTTCCGTCGCGTACCGCCGGAGATCAAGTCCTGATATCAACAATCGCAAAATATCGGAGAAAGTATCAAGTAATTAATATTTCTTACATTCGCAAAATCTTCAGCCTAAAAGTTGGCCCTCTTTTACCTGGGACCGCCCGCACTGCGGACCTTGTGAGCCCGAACGTTACGCCGCTGCCCGGTCGCATGTCGCCCAATGGAAGCTCCCAGTACGTTGGTCGAAAGGTTGACAACTGTGCCTAGGACAGTCAAGTATCTGACCCCGGTCGCGGAACCCACCGATTTCAATGGGAATAAAAGTTCACATTCCAACAAAAATAGAAGGTTAATTAGTCTCAAAAACTGTGATAATTAAATTCTATGGTTTGACCAAATTTTTGTAACATTTGAGATTATAACGCAATGCAATATATAGAAAAATAAACACACGTTTTAGATAAAATACACATTGTATGTTATTATTGTATTCCTCCAATATTTATCTGTATTATGACATATTTCGGGTAGAATTGTTTGGCAAAATGTATGCTTCGGGCGACTAATTGGATTTGAAAGAATAGAAAATATATAATGTAATGAACTGAATTTTGACTTCATTTAAGATACATGGGCCTTGCTTTTAAGATTTAACTGCATTAAACAACCGAAACGTTTGCTTTTACCGCATATCTTAATTCAGTACGATCCGGAGTAATGAACATTTTCTACAAAGGATTTGGCGTTAGTTGGCATGAAAATGGAATTGAAGAAAGCTGATAAACTCTCGTCTTAAACCACCATAATAATTTTCATCTTTTGTCTTGTAATTCTTTATTGAGGTGTTTTTGAGATTTAAAATTTAAGTTACAATAAAACAGTAGTTTCATGTTAACTCTATTTTACATGTTTACTAAGTTAAAAGACGGTGCTGATTAGCAAACAAGAAACAAAAATTAGACTATGATGTGAAGAAGCAAGGTGAGAAGAAGACTTCGTGACAATTGAGAGACTTAAGTAAGTCCCTAATATAAAAAATGATAAAAAAGAGTAATTTTAATACGCTGCAAACAAGAAGAATTTATCGTAAGTAATATGTAACGTCAGCAATAAGAAAAATTGAATGGAAAATATTGAGTTTTATTATACATACACGTGTGACGATCAGAAGTACAGGATTTTTTTTAATTTCATTTTTCAATTTTTAGAAAACACTATTTGGTTACTATGGACGTTAAAATGTGTATTTTAATCAATAACACGGCATCGACGTTTTTCCGCAATGCATCCAATCTATCGAATGTTAACGTAATGTTAAAAAAGTCATTTTACAATTCTTCTTTTATGGCGACAGAATACATGTTTAAACATAATTTTATTCTACGAATTTAGCTCGGTGTTCACAGATCCTCTGGAAAACCATGCCACATTCCAGCCTATTGTCTGTTTTGAAATAAATTCATGCGTTTTTTTTAAACCAAATTAACAATATTTGTGATCTTTTTATTTCCACAGACTATTTTTTCCTCAAAGACTAATTCTTTCAACAATGTCAAAATACAAAAATCATCACTCAAAATCATCGTGAGAAAGGTTTATGCCTCCTTGAAGCCTAGGAGGGAGAGGTGTAACTGACATCCAGGAACCTCACTGAAAACAAATAACTTCACTCCGGGAATATTTACCTAAGAAATTTAAATTTTAATTGAGACAAAAAACAATTGCATTAGCAGATAAACATCTTTCCCCTCTACGTCTATGCCAGTACACGCCTGAAAAACGTACTTTTCAAACTGAAAAAAACAAAAGCAAGACCGGTGATCAGAAAAACAAATTCAAGGCAAAATCATTCACGCCTTCCACGCTCCATGCGCAGACTTCACAGCCCCTGTAAATGGATTAGCAGATGGAGATGTATATGCCTAAACTGAGGGCTTCATGTTAGCCATTCGTAATAAAGTTATTCCCCACTGAAACAACAGAAAAAAGTTCGAAAATATTCTATATTTCTATTTGATAAATGTCGTGGATGAAACGTGTTCACGAAAAATTTATATCAAATCGTTTCAGGATGTGCAACCTTAGCACAGACAGATTGCACAATACACCATAATTAGATCATCTTCATTATATCCCAACAAATTGCAAGTAATCATAATTTTAGTGATTATTATCAATCCCCTTACTACATGTACAAATCAGACCCTTTGTTGGAAAATGAACATTGGGGGTCAATTTATTTCGATTGTATAATTTTGTAACATATAACTGTGAAACATTATTGCCCAGTATCGTAACAACTCTCAGGGAGCCCAAAACTTCGTTTCTTTCAGATGTTGCTGTCCCTTCCAAAATAATGTCGCAAAAAGCCCCTAAAATTTGAAAAGTACAGCGAGCTGGAATGTAATATAACAACTGAAGGATGGCGAAGTATTCCTTTTTCCTAACATCTTCAGAACCAATCTCATAGAAAAACACGTCAGAAAAAATCTTATTTCGCACTGTCTGAAAATATTCAGCATCAGAATCAAAATAAGAGCAAATGAACTTGGCAAAAAACCCATTATTATTTGAAAAAACAGGTCAGCTGGTGAACCAGAAATATTATCATTAAAGTAATAAGTACAAGAATTGGGCCAACAGGTCCGCTCTTTCGCCTAACCATGTAACACAAAAATTATATATGTAAAATTGAATTCATAATTTTGCAAGTTATACATTTAGAAGTATTATAATACATATCATGAAAATGTCTTTCCCTGGGGCTCACAAAACTGGACTCAATAGAATTCGCCTTAAGCGGCGAGGGACATGAAGGGAAAACAAAGAAAGTATGCAAGCTCTTCAACATTGCGAAAAAAACAAAATATTTAAAGGAACTTAAAAAAAACATTACTGATACAACAAATATTAAACGGGACAGTATCAGACAATTATGAAAAAAATAATTTTAGCATCATGGATCAAACTTTTCACATAATAATTCAAAAATAAAAGATTAATAAAAAGCAATAATGAGGTGCCACAACCACCCAGCCAGGACGACGGCACAGAGCCGATTTCAGTTTAGAATTTTAAGGAAAAATACGCCTTCAGTCAGAGTAAAATCTGGTAAACAGTAAAGAATTAAAATGAACTTGAATAAGAAAACAATAAAATAACGTTAAATTAATTTCACTTAACTTACTACTTAATTTCAAGTAAATTATACTGTATTTAATTTAAACTAAGAACTAATTTAAGAGGATCGGCATGCGCAGAGGGGGCCGTGTCCCCCTGAAAATTTTGACAGGGACCCAGTAGCCAGTAATACATTATTTTATTTCCCTAAATTGGTTCAGTTCCTGATACCCCCTTTTAATTTCACAATTTGGTGATTTGTTATCTGACATTTGGGGAAAAGGCCCTCTAAGGTATCTGGCAGCCCTGAAAATGGTTCAACATAAAATCAGTTGTGTCATTTCATTCTCTTTGAAGCACGTTTTATTTATTTACTGGTAAAATATGTCAATTGTAATTAAAAAGTTGAATGCAAAATGGATACAGAAATATCTTCTTCCAGGCTGCACGCCTACGCGTAAGAGATATTTCAAAGAGAAACTAATTTCACAATGCGAAATAAATCATTCCATTTATCTTACGAATTTGAATTTTCACCACACTTTCACATTACAGCATATAAGCGCAACAATATAATATTTAAAGTTTTTTTTAAAGTATAGCAATGTTTTTGACTTCTTAACATTTACTGGAACATTATTCCATGCTCTGTTCGTTGATACTAAATAAGATTTATCGTAACAATGGATGTTTCTTTTAGGGATTTCGTTAGGATTTCAAGAATTTTCTTGTTATATGAATTGAATTGAATTGAATTAATGCCTTATTTTACGTGGCGAGACTCAGGCCATGGGGCCTGCTCTTCCGTCTGACCACGCAAATTTTGCTATGCTCCTTTTAAGACATTTATAAGACAGTTATAAGACATACATTGTGAGAGAAGTAGGTACACCTGTATTTATAATTTTGAACAACAGACTTAAACGACGTAACATACGTCGACCTTTCAAATTCAATGCATGATACTTTGTAGTATCGCGAAAGGAAATCAATATGAGACATTTTTGTTCTTGATTTGATGCAAATGTTCCCATAAAGTCCCCATAAAAGTTTTGCAGCTCGATTACGGGTGAGTTCTCAGTAGATTCCCCTAAGTATCACTGAACATGGACAGCAGATCATCAAATGTTATGGTAAGATTCCTAGCTGAATCATGATCTGCAGGAATCTGAAAAATTATTAAAATCGCTTGAGCTGCGGGAAAAAGAGTTATCTATAAAACAACGTGCTTTTTTCATTTTTATTTATGTAAATTTTAGGGCTGGTGACAACAAGGACCCGACCCATACGACCTCTTGAAGTGCATTGGACGATGACTGCTCGCGTGCGTATCACTGAACATGGACAACCAACCATCAAATATGATACGATTCCTCGCTGGTTCGTGCTCTACCTATATCTGAAAAAATATTAAAATCGCTTGAGCTGCGGGGGGAGAGTTAGCCATCAAACAACGGGATTTTTTTTTTTTTCATTTTTATTACAAGTGAGAAGAGCGACCCGAGTCAAAAGTTCTCTGGAAGTGCGTTGGGCGGTGACTGCTCGCGCGGACGCACGGGCAGGTCACGCGCGTGACGTAGAGAGGAGACGGCGGCGGAAGGGCGGGCGGGCGTCGCAGGGCCACGCCCAGGCCGTCTCGCCACCGTTCCGTCACTCGCCGCCGTGTGTTAATTATCTGATAACCCTAGGGGCTCCCCGCAGAGCGCTTTTCGAGAAAGGACACGTGCTGCTGCAGGCGAGATAAAGCGTTATTTACATTTAATCAGGCTCGCCGCCCATGACGGCATTCCATTTTTTCCACCGCGCAGATTTCGTCTCGCGGACCGCATCAACTTCATCATCTCTCTTCTCTCTCCTTCTCTTTTCTTTCGAACGAACGAGCGCGATACGAAGTTCGTATCTGCGGCTTTCGGCGAAGTTTTCGCACGCAGGAATAATCCCGGGCGAACGCCGGGGTGCCATAGCGGCTAACGAGATCCGCTGCCGTCGCCGGGATTCGCTCGCGCCGCGCGCCGCGGCCGGGCGGTCGCGCTGGCGCCCGCCACGGCGCGCCGCGGAGCGCCCCACTCGCGCGCCGCCTCGTAAGCCGTAGTGACTCTCGCGCTGGCCACCAGATGGCAGCGCGGGCTGCTGCGAGCGCGCTCTGCTCGTGGAGTCGGGAAAAATCTCGGCGGCGGAGCAGCGCGAGCGCTGTCTCTTTCTCTGTCTGACGTTCTCACGCGCTGCGTTGTCGGCCGAAAACGAGGAGCGACGTCAAAGTACCAGCCGGGAGCCGCCACGTCCAGGCAGTCCTTTTTTCGCTAACGGTTTCTGGCACCTCGACGTTGCCCTTGATGACTTTAGCAGCTGTTTTGGCTCAACAATGTATTGTTTCCTGTGTCCACTACAGACCTGACAAAGTGGCTAATGAATTAGGGAAGTTATTGACGCGAGCAAGTGGGCTTTAACGGTCGGGCAATCAGGATGTGCGCAATGCACAGAAGGTACGCATTTCCTTTTTGTTCAATTCAAACTGACGCGGCATGACAATCATCAAAGTGAATATGTTGCCTCGTACAAAGATTCGGAGTGCATTTGAGCGATTACGTGAAGTATCACGAGCTTGGTTACATAGCTAATTTGAATTCTGCGCTCAGTTTCAAAATAGAAACTTTTAAAATAAGTTTATTGCACCATATAATTACTCCATTATAAGGAACATAAACAAATCATAACATTTAAAATTATGATAAAAATACTACAAAATGTATCAAAACACTTACTACAATCCTTCACTTTCCAATCCTTCACTTTTGTGGATCCTTGATAACGAGAAAATGGATAATGCTTTCTTCTCTGTATATTATATTAGTCCACTAATATGTTGTCTAGGAATAATCCACATTTTGTGGTACCTGGACACCGAAAAAGTTGTTTACGACAATATGCTGTCTGCGAACAACTCTAGCGACTCATTCACGGTGTAAAACAATAGATGTGTCACCTTGTTGCTTCTTGGAATCAATTTGAGACTAGTTCCTCGCTTCTCCATGGAGTCTCGACGAATACTTTTCAATACAAATTACTCCAAGGAATGCGCAAAATTCATATTTGCAATAAATATTGTACTTTTAATATATTATTTATTTACACAATTTAACTCTAGCACAATTGTATTTTATTTTTTCTCAATAGGGCAGATTTTTTTGTTGAATTCTCTGAATTTCTTTAAAATTGATTGGCTCCTTTCGCCATCTAAACTTTGAAAGAAAAAAAAATTGGTGCAGTCTGTTTCTCTAAATTAGGTCTTTTAATAATATCGTATACAATGTTTTAAAAATATTCGCATAATTTTCAATGAAATAAACGCAATTTAAAAAAACATTGGAAAACAAAATTTTCATGAAAACTGCGTCATTTTTTTGTAAGAGAGTAAAGTTTGCAAAATAATATGACATAGATTATATTTTCATTTATCCGATTTATATTTGGGAGAGCCTTTGAAGACATACTGATGTGAAAAGTCAACATGTAAAGACAATGAATCTTGCCGTCTTTGAGCACAAATAGCATGTTTGCGAGTAGTTTCGAAGTCCGATATTTTTTTCACATTAATCAGCACGATTTTGGAGATTTAAATGCTATCTCGAAGTACACGTATACAAATTTATGACTTAGATTAGATTAAGCCCAAAACGGGCTTATAACTGGCGGACTAGAGATTTGGAGCAGATTTAAAAATAAGGATTGCATTTTATGTGGTGATAATAAAGGTATTCTGTATAATGCAATCTGCTCCTAAATAATATATCTTTAAAAACATTTATTCAAATTATTTTCAAAAGTGTGTGTATTAGTGTGTGTATAAGTGGTTTTCGTGAAATTTTAATTTACGTGAAAATAAATGGTTCAATTTTTTTCCAACCTGAACAACACCCCAATTTTAAACTAAAGATCTTATTCGTAATGCAATAAATTTATCAATGTTGGATCTTTATATAATTTTATACACTTTTTTTCGAAAGAGTAGATATCGTGATTTTTGAGAGAAATTTCGGCATTGTGAAAACAAATGGAACATTTACCATTTCTTGCAAAAAACAAAATATAATAATAATAATAATAATAATAACAACAATTTATTAATAGTTATTTATATTCATTAGGATGCAGGATAAGCGAGAGTTCAAGGGACTGCAATCTCTTTTTCGCCTACGAAGGTTTTTCATTAACCCAAGTTCTTCGCTCATATCGATACAGGAGTGGCTGTTTTGATTTACAGGGGTTTAAACAATACAGCAAATATGAATATATATATATATATATATATATATATATATATATATATATATATATATATATATAATATGATATATATTTGTGTGTGTGTGTACTTTATAGGTATTATTCATTAGAATTTGACATATATATGCTTACACGAGAAACAAATCTTACATTAAGATTAACTTAAAGAAATTCGTTATTTTGTTCTTCGTTTTTGTTTTTCCATTTCGTTTATGATTTTTTTCCCGTTCATAGAACATCAATATTGTTTCATCAACAACCACCGAGTAATCAAAAGACTTGTGGAGCGTCTCCAGTGCATTTAAAGCTTCTTGCGTCTTTGGAATGTTTAGATTTTTTAAACATTTTATAATATAATTTTATAAAAGGTGGATTCTGGTAAACTAGACACACTTCGTATTTCATTTCGCGATGTCCCGGTCACTGAACGCATTCACGATGTTAAGTTCATACCTTGAAAACTCTTTGATTTTTTCGTTTTAACATTTTGAGTATTCATTTCTTCACAATTGACATGCACATTTGGGTATTCGAATAGAACACGATACAAAAACAATTTTAGTTCCACGAAATATAAGAACACACAAATAGCGGTTGGTTCCACGAAATTTAAGAATGGATCATAAATAGCTCGACTGAAATGATGGTTAAATACGGTCGACTGTAGCTTCTAGAGGTACAGACCAGACTACAAAAATGACGGGACCTGGCAGTCACTCTTACTCGTAGAGTTCTCGTATTGATTCTCAGTCACCCAGGTTTGACTGTATTTATTGATTCAATCTATTTCGTTGTCTGCTCTATTAGGATTGCCGTTTTGCGAAATGTATTATTATTATTATTATTATTATTATTATTATTATTATTATTATTATTATTATTATTATTATTAGGACTGAAGTGATAATGAGGGGAAAAGGACTAGGATGATGTTGGGAGGAGGGGTAGAGGGATGTGGGTGTTCCAAAAATTCCAGGAACCATCCCAGCATTCGCTTTATGACTAAGCGATATCACAAAAAATCCTGGTCACGATGAGGTATCTAACGACCAGGAGATTGAATCCAGACCTCGCGATTGCGAATTCACCGCGCTACGCACTGAACCACTTCGCTCGGTATTATTATTATTATTATTATTATTATTATTATTATTATTATTATTATTATTATTATTAGCCATACATCCCAATGTTGGGAAGGCTACCCACTCTGAAAGTACAAGGGTCGCTCGTACAAATACAATACCAGGGAAGCCAGTCTTAGCGAGTACTTTTGAAGTCATTGTATAAAGCAAACTATTTCTCTTTCCCGTATACGTACGGGAGTAATAAACGTATACAGGGAAAGTTATGTAATGCTGCGGAAAATCGATTTCGATATTTCGGAAATAAACGTTTTGGGATCCCCTCATACCGAAAAAGTGTCTTTTGTATTCGTCCGTCCGTCCGTCCGTCCATCTGTCAGTCTGTGAACAACACTAGCGTCTAAACCATAGCGTTCAGAAACATCACCCTAAGATACCCTGAAGAGACCACTCTCTCGAACTGAAGTGGCTAGCCACTATTGATTTACGTTCTCTGTGTAGGCAAAAATCAGTTTGAGAGAATTCGATTTAGACAGACCTATTCAGACGAGAGATATTGGGTCATATGAATAAAAATGAGAACTTACTCAAGAGTACTTGCTCCGGAGCAAAGTGAGTCTACTCTGCGGCACTGAGCAGAAGCTCCATTTCGTATGAATAAAAACTTCGTATGTCTTCGAAGAACTTGCTCATGTCTCACGAGCATTTGCTCGTTGTGAACAAGTAATAGTGCAGGCTAAGAGTTTTAAAAATTGATATCTTGAGTAACAAAGAGGTTACATACGCTACGCGCGTCGCGCACATTTGTGCGGAATAAAGAGCAATGTTTTGTGGTCTCGTCCTTTAAATTCGAATATAGAATCAGTAACGAAGAACAGACGCCAGAGGTCCAGCTAGTTTTTGCCGAAATGCTAAGCAAATATAAAATTATTTTTGAAATGAGCCAGCTTCTGGAGGTACGCTGTGGCCGAAACAAAACATTACAAAGTTTGAAAAAACAGTACCCCGAAATATTTCGAGTAGAAAAGAGCGATGGCCAATTAACAAAAAAGATTTGCAATATGAAAACGCGCCTGAAAGCAAACGTCGATAAAAATCCTACCAACCATACATTGTCCTTTTAGAATCCCATTAGAGATTCTAATAGTCTACATCATGAGAATTTCGCCTTATCTTATATTTTTTTTAGTCCGCTGCATCTGCATATCAACACATGGCAAAAAATCGGCCAATTTAACCTTACTTTTCAAACGTGAGTTTGCTACTACGGTCCCTTCGAAACTTAAGAGCTGGAGCAAGTGCTCAGTCTAGAGGGTAAACGCTTAACTTTATTCATACCAATTCTGAGCATTTGCTCACCAGTTGAGAGAACGCTCAGAGATGGATCAAGTGCTCAGAGACTGAGAACTTGCTCACCCATTTTATTCATACGAAACTGAGAAGGATCTCCGAAACTCGGAGGAAAGAGCAATTGCTTACTTTTATTCATACCACCCATAATCACCTCTAAACACGACAAGATAAGACGATTTCCCTAACACGACACACGGCCATGAGAAGTGCTTCTGGTTATAGAAGACACTTCCAAAGTAAACTTGATCACGCATTGAATCAGTTATTTGTCGACAAAACTACTACGAACTTGACGTTCAGTGGATAGTTTCGCGAGACAATGCTATCTAAGTTGAAGTTATCAGCACACGAAATTACAATAAATATATTACCAAGAAGGATAATTCATGTAAGCGTAGCTATGTTGGTATACAAAATATACATACGTGTGCCCGAATCTCGTACATATCTAGGAAGAAGGCAACAATTTTAGCACCTTTCTTGGTAAAACAATTAGAAGATATTTAAAAAAGCATAATAGCAAGTTTTACTTCAAATTAGTTTATCCCGTGAGTTACATCTTCACGAGAATTGTCGAATGTAATTCGCGTGTATCATAGGCGTAGTAAGCATTCCAGTTCTTGCTGAAAAGTATGACAAGTAATAGTAATAGTAATAGTAATAATAATAATAATGTCTGGAAATTATAGTATTTTGTATTTAAAAATCAAATAGTGCCTGTGCACGTATGATATTTTGACAGAGAAGCCACCGACACATTGTTTGAATATTCCTAAAAATATTTTTCGCTTTCAATTTCCTAGAACAATTTGTCATCACCATTACTATTACATTTGAAAATGATTGATTATTCGGAGACTTTGTTTCCTAATTAACAAAACCGAGAATCAGAAGCCTAAATCGTTTCCATCCGATGCAAGATTGGGGAAACCAAATTAACACAGTAGTACGAAGTTAGTACAGTAGCCGTATAGTTTCTCTTTTCTCAAATACCTAAAATCGCTCTCAAATACATAAAATCTTTTGCATCTCGTGCCACATTTGGGGAATCAAATTAATTGAGTAGTACACATCCTCCTTGTTCTCAAATAGATAAAACCGCTTAAATACATGTTTATACATTCACACTTATTTGTTTTACGGTATTTTTTATATATTCCATGAAAAATTAAATGAAAAGTAAAAGAAACAAGAAAAAAAGTTATTCAAAACAATTCCTGACAAATAGTACATAAACAGTAACAATTTCTTACCACAATTTTAGATTGTAGAGAGTAATGTACGATTTTGATTTCCTACGATTACAATACTCCAAGTGTAGTGAAATAAAGTTCCTGTAAGTCAGCTGGATTACGGAATGACCTCACGTCGTCATTCCATTCTGCATTTGACAAGTAATCAAATGTCGCAAACGATCCTAAGCCTAACCCAGGAATTCGACCTCCTAAAAATATTGATCAGATATATTCACAATTCTCATAAATTTAAACCATAAAATTTACAGTTTCAAAAATTAATCTTAAAATATTTTAAATAATTACAACCAATTTCAAAAAAATTATTGGGGTCACATATAGGGCGGATCCTTAAACATGTTAATATGTGCATGTATTAATCCACCTCTCAATACACGGGATGTAGGATTAGAGAAACAAAGATCAGACAGAGAAAACAGAAAAAGAATGGAAGAGGTGAAGAAGGGGGTGCGGAGATGAGAGAAGGCTAAAAGAGGAGGGGGGAAAAAAGACGACGTAGAAGTGAGAAGAGAAAGCTGCCAATTCACAAGGACCGTCCCCCTCGCTCGCATTCTTGTGAGCAAGTGTGCCCGAAGAGGCATCGATTTGACAAGGAGGGTGGGGGCCTGGGTGTGGATCGAACGCCCCCCGCGCCGCGCCGCGCCGCGCCGCGCCACAAGGATCCCGCCGACTTATGCAAATGGCCTGCGGCGGGGGCGGGGCCGGGGCCTGTCCTTCCACGAGCTAATTTGCCTAATGAGCGTCAAGTCCTCACGCAACTGCGCCGCGCAAAAATCCGCCCGCGCCAATCGATAGGGGGCGCGCGGGCGGGCGGGGGAGGACGGGTGTGGGGCGGAGCGTGGACCGCGAATTCCCGCCACACCTCTCCCCTCCACCGCCCAGCCGGTCGGATGCGAACCCGGAACCGCTCGCGACCGCTCTGTGCGGATGCGAACCCGGAACCCGAAATATGAGTCGGTTTTCTATTGGGAATATACCGGCTTAGGTAGTTCAAGGCGGGCACTGGTGTTATTGCAGTGCCTCTGACCAGAAGCTCTAGTGGTTTCTAGTCCCGATAGTGGCGGAATTTCGGCTTTGCTACATAACTATGTTGAACTGAATTTCTGTCTGGAGGAGAATTCTGGAGTCCGGCTGCTCTGATCGGATAGTTCTCCGTGGTTTCTCTTATCAAGACCAGGCGAATGCTAGAGCAGTACCCTAACAAACGGGCCACGGGCCGCGCACGATCTTTCCTTCCTCTGACCTTTCCTCACCTCACCTCTACTTTCACATATACATACATGCACACATATGCATACCATTCATGTCGGGAGACCTATCGGGGGCTTAAGAGCTTGTCCAGGCTGGGGTTTCGCCCCACTGCTGGTTGGCGAAAACCCTGCTAACCGACATGTAGGTCGCGCCAGATCTCACCATTCAGCGGAAGAAGATCACCTCCACTTGCCGAGGAAAAACGAGCACTACACTTACGTGATTAATCTTAGCACTTATCGCGCCCGGAAAAAACGAAATAATCGATCAATCTATTGGGGATGTATGTCATATTATTCGCCCTCTTCCGTTTTCGTCAGCCCCCTTTTCGCTAAATACGAGAGGAGTGAGGTTTGTTTAATCTGACGTCAGATCTAATAACCAAATCTTTCGCTCGTCCTACGATATAAAATTGTTCAATCACACGGGAGCGAAATTTTCTGTTATCAGATTTTACCAACCCGGTTGTTGCAATCGTCCATTATTAGTTCAGATAATGTTCTAATGTTGGTAAAGGGAATGGGATAGGGACCCCGGAGCTAAAAAAAAAAAAACCAACGTGCGCGTACAATATTAATTTCCATGCGGAGGCGACGGTGGAGGCTGACATCTTTATGTCCTTGTTACGTCTTTTTTGTACAGGTGGTCACAGAAATGGCCTACCTTAACCTTTTGCTTTGTTTTTCATTATAGTCGGATTTTGATGACCTATAAAATTGCCCAAAACGATCAATACAATTCTTTAAAATACCCTAAACACAAAAAAACATACGTAAAAAATTGATCAAAACCACTTCAGATGAACGAATCTAGCTGTTGGGTATAAACCTGATGTAATCGAGGTACAAGTAAGGTCAGCATGCAAACGTTTGGTTTGGACTGTTCTTCAAAAGAAAATATCTACCTTTATTTATCACGATCGCGAATATTTATCCTTTATTTAGGCCGAACTGACAATGTCGCCGATAGGCGTCACAGGAACTTTAGATTACATACTACTCACAACGGCTGATATACAATACATGAGCGAAGAAATCGAATAGGCTACTCAGGAATTCTGTGAACATTTGTTGTACCTCGTAAATATTGTTTGAAGCAATTAGAATTAAAATGATATTAAAATCGATGATACCAGCAAAAATGCATTAAAATGAGGTAAAAATGACTTATTAGTCGAAATCGACCAAAAATGCAAAAAAATGACTTATAAAAATGAGTCATTTCATTTCGCCATAACAAAAAATGAGCTTCTATACTACACGGCATTGTTCTAAAGTGAAAAAAAAGACATGCCATTAATATCCACCCCCTAGTAATCATCAATGAGAGATGAGAAATATTCGGATGGGAATTGGGATGGTTGTAAGAAGTCATCAACACGTGACATGGTGAAAGCGAGTGGCTCGACTTTAGATCTCTAGAGCGAAACAGAACCAGAAGCTCCTCCTCCGCGTTCTTGGTTTCTGTTACAAGCTCCTGCGCCTCAGAGGCTGACTGTGTTGCTGGTCAGTGGGTGAATATTCGCCCGTTCTGCGCAAGATCTGTACAAACGTCTTCAGTCGCAAGAGTAAAATGACGACTTGCCGCTATCATAACTGATGATTCTTTTGACAATTCTGTCAGTGAAACAGTTAAATTATGTAATATAATACGAGGGTTGTAGAAGTCATGGCAACTATTTTTTTTAGAAGGCATGTTATCGGATTACACAATATGATTTGTCGTGTAAAAGAAATGCTGTACTTCGAACGTGTGTTCACAACAGATGGATTTGTGACTGTCTCTATTAGCGCAAAGAACAATGTGAAATCAGTTATCTGACAATGTATGGCAGATAACTGTAACCCGTTTCAAGCAGCACAAATACACCAAGATAGCCCTTCTCCATGGGAGAAATTCCCGAAAAGGTCACAGGGAATAGGAGGAAGCGTTTGGGAATAATGCCCTTCCATACTGGACAGTCGCGAGATGGGTAGGAGTGTTTCTGCGAGAACGCGTACCAACCAGTGAACAGCAACGCACGTCACGACATATGAGTGTCTGGACCGATGTGGTTCGTGGGGTAATCGACCTCTGCCTAATCGGGCGTTTAGAACGGGTATGTAATGGAATGTTGTGAACTCGTGTAGGTTAAATTGTTTTGGAACATGAAACCAGTAACCATTTCAAAAACCTAAATAAATATAAGAAACACTATTTTGGTGTGTCGTTGAATACCCATGGACTTAGTACATATCTAATAGTCAGTGTTAGAAAATTTTAGTACACTGGAATATTCACAAAATGGATAAAAGTACGATATTTGTATCGTAACAAATTACAATAATAGATTGGTTATCACATGAGAGGTGAAAAATCAGGAACACGATGTCTGTTGCGACCTTGATTTATATATGCTCTGGTAACACACGGCTGTAATTGCCGTTAAGTGATAAATCGCAGGCAAATGGTATTTTTAGTCTTTTTCATCGATGACAATGAACCTGGATAATATTGCACACTACTTGCAAGAATAAAATATTAATATCCAAAAAAATCAAGTTTGTCTTTATACCTTACCACAGATCCCTGTATCCATACTACTAACTTCAAAACCTTCATGTCGTAAACTTCCAAACATAACAAGAAAATTTCCTGAGAGAGAGCATTATTTAAATAAAATACATCCAGGTAGTTCACAAGAAATGCTACCTATTTCTTGAGTAGACGCGTCAAAATGCGTCCCCCGAGTAGTTGCCAGCCTCGGAAGATCGACGCTCCTGCGAGCACCGACCGCTTTCCCTTACTCCCCTCGCAGTTTCCCTCCAAATACAGAAAGAGGTATACATGCGCAAGATGTAGCGGGCAAGATAATCATAAGTGCACGAGAAGTACGACGAGGAATGGTAGCTTCATTAGAAAATATGTTTGCTAGATGGTTTCTGACAAACAACCGAGATCTGAATTGGGTTTATTTACTTTTTTACTTCACTTAAAGTTTATTTCCTTTGTAAATATTGACTTGCAATGAATTTCCACCATACATTTATTGGCAAAAAGTGATCATCTCTGTCCAACCTACACGCTCTAAAAGGTTGTAACATTTATTGTGAATATCGTAGTTGAAATGACATAAATCAACCATCTTTGATTTTTTTTATTTCTTTAATACCTTATTACCATGTACGAAACTGAAGACTAGGATTTGTTATGTTAGACAATTATCATGTCTGATTTTGAAAGACAAAAAGGAACAATTGGAGTAGAATGAGTACGTGATCTGGTTTGTATGTGTCGCATTTTTCTTCTTTTCATTCTCCTAGGTCATTAGCTGTACTTGTGTGGAGTGAAGCATGTGGCATTTGTTTAGGGGGAGGTGAATGAAAAATACATTTTTCTCGGGTACTCGAAAAGTAAAACCATTGTGGAATTTATAAGAAAACGCGCCAGATGAGTGAATATCTACTACATTAATTTCTAAAGAGAATTGAAAGTAGGTAATGTACAGATATCTACTACATTAATTTCTAAAGAGGATTGAAAGTAGGTAATGTACAGATGTTACCAATAACAGAGTTTTTAATATCTACTTGGCAGTCCGCATCCTAGGCACACGTGCCAACGTTTCGGTCGCGCGACCGCTCAGGGCGTTCTGCGACCTTCCTCAGGGCGAAATGCTCGCATGGCGGCCGCGGAGGCCTACACTCTCATGAGAGCTTTTATGATTCCATTCATTCGTATAATAGGGGACGATGGAAATCGCAGTAAATAGGCCGTGTTTCAATAAAAGCTTTTATCTAATCTTCCTTATCAAGAAGGCAATGGATGGGCTCCACTATCATTTACATGGGAGACAAAAGAAGAGGAGCGCCGAGTGGTAATTTTACTACCACAACATTAAGGAAAAATACATCAAATATTTACGTACACAATTGTTGTTTTCCCTGCGGGCAAAGAACATGTTTTGATATGTTCCATTGTAAACACTGGAAGGGCGAATTCATATTTTATAAAAAAAGATAAGGTTATTTTTTTATCTAAAAAGTGATCTATAAAATTGTGGTTGCCTAATAGGAAATGAATTTAAGGAACTAGAGAAGCTGAAAATTTTCACAAAAGCTCAATCAAATCATTCTTCAAAATAATTTGAAAAAACAATTTTTTGAGGGTCTTTATCTACAGACTACAGTCTTCGGGTTTTTAAAAACGTTTTACTATGAATAACTACGAATGTCAGATTGGTGATTTATTAGATTTATAATTATAAACAATATCGTTAACAATTAATTATAAACAATATTGTAAATGGTACTTTAGAAGCCGTAAATTTCTCTATTTAATACACTTGCGAAATGTTACCTTATTTCCTGACTTTCCCTTAAGCCGCATTTCGGCTTGAATTGTACGCACAATTACAATAATTATTTTTCTGGATATATGTACCAGAAACGTTTAATCAAGTAAAATTCCTAAGGAATTCAATTTTTTGTAACACTTGGGTATATCTGCAAACTGAAGTATTATTATTCTAAGCTTGCAAATGTGCGCATTTGAAGATATGTTATTTAATTAAACGTTTCATGGCGGTTGTAAAACAAGAAATTGATTCCGAAGGCTTTTAGAATACTTCGAAAAAAATTACAGAACTCGATTAAAAATTATTTATGAAGTACATGCTCACAAATTATTCTAGTAAATTCCGTTAAAAACACCATGTCGCCACTCTTTAAAATATTCTCATAATTTTTTGAAAATTCTAGGGCTGCAATATTAAATTTGTTATGTGAAAAGTAATGTGCAATTGATATGTTTTTAAATAGATCCCGCGCTTAAAAATGACACATTTCTGTTTTTCATGTGTTATTTTTTATTAATTTATTTCAAAACCCAGATTTTTTCTAATAGTACCACTTTAAAATTGTAATTGGATAGAAGTGCCCAGTTGACAATCTTCCCCCAGGAGTCCAAAAACATATGGATTCATTACAGCATTACCAATATTAATAAGATAATTTAGCTTATTATTTACATATGAAATTAAGGATAAAGAATAAATAATCGTTCACGTCAACGTTCACTGCACGTTTGCACTGCAAGTTTGAAGCAAGTGGGAAGCCACACATTCATATGTTTAAGATTTTGTGCTTAAAATGACTTCTAGAGTCAGATTAAAGTCAGATAAGTCGACTTCTAGAGTCAGAATCAAAAAACTTTATAGTGATTGTATATTGCAGGACTAGAAGGATGTCCATATATTAATTGAAGTGTCACAGATGGATGCATTGCTGTGAATCCTAAGATATCTGCGTTTTTCAATATGTCTGCTGGAGAGTGTGTGTTGTCCACAAATTAACAGAGTTGAAAGGCGTCAGAATGAAATTTGTGCTGAAGTAAGGCGAGTACAATTAGGCTAAATATTTTTAAAGTGCAGATTTTGACAATTGCCACAGAACAAATAAAATTCTGAGCATACTCTATTTGTTGAGTTGGTTCAATCACACATGTGCAGTCACAGTACAGCAAATATATTTTCCGCCTAGGACACAATTTTGTAGCTTTTTTTATCGTCAAGATGTCAGCAATCGAACAGAGTTACAAACGGACAAAAACAAATTCTAAGATTTACGGTCTATAAAATGATACACCTCTCCACTCCTGTCGTTCTTTTAATCACTTTCAATTTCGCTCCCCCGCCCCAACTGACCATATTCCTTCAATCCCAATTGAAAATTCTGTGTACCTCCCAGCAAAGCCATTGCATGCAATTATGCAAAGCGGTGGCATTTGTGCAGTGGCCGCAGCCGGCGGTTTTTCTCGCGGCGGCGCCGGCCATGAATCCACGACGCGAGGCAGGGAATGCCAGACAGCAGGGGAAGAGCGGCCCCACGCAAGGCGGCGGGTGTGTGCTGCCCGCAGCCCCGGCCGCGACGGGATAGCATCAGCAAACAGGGCTCGCGTGCTGGCGGGCGCCGCCGCCGCCGCCGCCAGCGCCACGGCCTTGGACAGCTCGGGCCCGTGTGGGACTCGTACGACGGACGCGAGCGGGCGGGGGCGCCTCTCAAAAAAGGGCAGAGTGAGGCGGCTTTTTCAGAACTATTTTGTTTTTTGTCGTCACAATTTGTGGCGCAGGCTTTAACAATTATAATAATATAGTAACAATATTAATAATATTTATATGGTTTCCCTCGGTCATAAGGCGAATGCTGGGATGGTTCAAAAAGTCCACGATCACCTTTCACCAATATCCTATCACCTCCTAATCCATTAATAATAATCACACTTCAAGGCGTAACAACCTTGTTGTAATCCAAGGATACAGCTGAAAAGCTGATCCTGGAAGAATTACACACGTTAATCGTGTAGCGTGGTCAGTAATGGCCTATACGCCAATAATAATAATAATAATAATAATAATAATAATAATATTTATATCCTAAAAATCCTTCTATTTAATCCTGCGTTGTACATAATTTATTACTTTTCCATTAATTTTTTGACATTTTAGTCACGTAATTGGATACAAAAATAAAGATAATTGACTCTAGCGAAGTTCTGTTGCTGTACGTTGTAATTTTGTCTTGTGATTTCGCGAGATCTTTGAGTGTATTTGGAAAATTCAAATTGTTATAATAAAAAAATCTACATTGTTTAATACTTAATTAACTCCAAATTTACTCTCATGTTACATTTTGTATCATTATTTTATAATTACTCAGTATTATTACATTTAAATATATTTCTACACTAACAAAACATCAACGTTGTTTTTCATTTTATGAACCATCAATATACACAAATTCTCTAAAGCCCAAAAAGGTTTGATTTCTACTGTAGGATCTAAATAATCAATAGTGACAGAACATGCATTAAGAAATATAAATGAATTAAGCAAAACCAGAACGGTATAAGTGACATTTTATAAATTAGGAGAAAAACGTGTTTATATTATATTTCAAAGGCAATTGTTTTCTTTGTGCTTTCAATGCACAATTGAAATGCTGTGATTTTAATGTTGAAACAAAGCACCTCGACTTTACACTGATATTAACTTAAATAAACAGATTTCGCAGAATTTATATCATGTCACTTATACTGTTCTGGTTTTCACCCATTCCTATATTCGTTGTATCTATTGTTTTATTTTAATGTTGTATATCTGTACAAATTCAATGTAATCAATTGTTTTCAGAGATTATCGTCGAGGATCTTCTAGATCAACTCAGAAAAACCAAAATTGGCAAAATATTAACAATCGCATGTAATTCACTACTGATACCGAATATTTTTTGTTGTCTTATAAAATCATTACCGATTAGAATTTAGTTAAGAAAATGTAGACACGAGACTCCTAATATATGTTGTGTAATAATCTATTTTGCATAATAAGACTTTTTTCAATGAAAATATTTAAATTTAAAAAAATCCCAACAACTTACTAAAAAAGCGTGATTTAAATGGTTGGTAATTAAAAATCAGAGATTTAATTAATAGCACTGATACTGAGAGTTTTCAAATCTGCTAAATATGTTGCATTGTTTCTGGATTGCAAGATCTATTCAATGTTTGAGAATAAAATGACAGGAATTTCATCACTACGGCCTAAAAAGTAGATTCACTTGGTTGTTTCACAACAATTCCTCACATCACCTTAATGTATTCGTTTTACTGGAATAAGATTTTTTCAACCCTACATCCATGAAATGTAATTGTTTGATAAAGTATTAAAAATATATTTTCTAAAATTAGCAGATTGGGAAAATATAAAAGCAACTTAACACGATGGAAAAATTTGTTTGATAATTATGCGGACATCACAGTTGCTGCACGAGTACTAAAAGTAACGGATATTACATTATACGAAATTATTGAAATCTCCGAAACCTGTACTACTTGCACTCACTGTGTATTAGTGTATTTATTTTTTCGACCCATAAGTTAGCACTAAAAGAGTTTTGTATTCGGAATAAGTGAGTACACTTTTTCATTTAAAAAAATAATTAAAAATTTGCATATATTTAAAAAAACGCCTAAATTTTTGCCGCCCTTTCATAAAAACATCTTTTGTGCTTGCATTACGGTTGGCGCAGTCCTGCTCGTTGTGCAGCTATGGCCGACCAGATTGATAGGGCTTAAGGGAAGCAAGAACTTTCTTTTTTATACGTCATGTCTGTTCTCGGAGCAACAGCCTGTATACGGACCATGGCCTACCAGCAGCATGCAGGCCTCGCGGCCATGGACTAAGGTGTGTTATGTGTGGTTAGAACGAAGACACCCCTACGCTGCGCCGTACTCTGATCTTTTCAACCAGAGAAGTGAGTTTTCTCATTGTCACATAGCAACATATACTGGGACATTGCAAGGAAAACGCATTCTTCTTTCACATATACCCTTACATTGATTACGAAATAGTTGTGTAATAAAGTTGAACATTTATTTCGAGATTTGACAACACTTTATCAAAAAAAGGTATTCGATAAAATCAACATGATGAACACTAATATAATTGCATAGTGAATCTTTGAGTTATTCCCACTTTCTTGAATTATTTGTAAGAAACTTTTGCAATTTTCGAAAATTCAGAGTTCAATGAAAATTAAACCTATGCAATTTTTATAAGCGAACTTCCCTTTATTCGAGTAAAAATTAAACAATTATACGTCGAGTCTTTTTGAGATTTTTTTTAAAAATCATTTTCCCTTCAGGCAAAAATTACGCAAACACTCAGATTTTCAAAAAAATGAACAAAACAGAAACAGTTCATTAAATAAAAAATCTTATTCCTAAAACTGTAGTTTTGCCATGTTAATTTTTTGCAACTTTCGCGTATATAGATAATTGAAAATGAGATGTGCGCTATTTTTCGTATATTCCAGAAAATAATTGTAGCAGTTATTGAAAGTATATTGTTTTTGAAATTGCCTGTATTTCACTCAGAAACTACATAAATTTTCGAAAATTTGTACGTGACCATATTTTAAATGTTTGGTTTTGAAGAACAGATTTCATTCAGGAGAAAATCTTTATATTAATATACTCAATATTAGATTTGTAGAAAGATGTCGAAAACGTTAACGAACGTTTCCAATATTCTTAATTTCAGAAATACAACAAAAACACCAGCGTCATTTTTTAAGCGTCCTTTCGTCTGACAAGTGTTCGAAGTAATTTACTAAATGCAGGAACAAGACTTAACCACGTTTTCAATATTACAGCCTCAGTGACGAAAAATAGCCTCTTTTCACTGCATTATAATATTTCCTCTTTCCTCTTAAAGTAAGTACCAAGAGAAAGTAGATTAGTGGAACTAAAGAATTGAAAACTTTCTCTTACTAGTTATTTTCCCAATTCCATGCGTGTGAGCCAACTTATGGTTTTATTCCACCTTTTTCCTACCTGCCCTTAATGGAGTCTATAAGATTCTTTTTTAACATTTTCTCGATTTTTCGGTAGCAGTATAGAAATATGACTTCAAGAACATTACAGAAGAGTGAAATGCAAGACAATATGCTAATTTTCATTGACCAATTTGGATCAATTTTGGAGTTATTATACAGCAGTTTGAGCATTTCTGAAAACGCACAATATTGATCTCGTTTTCACAAAAAGCGTTAAGAGTTTTCGAGAAGCTTCATCAGAAATAATTTGGAGCACTTGTACTTACAAATCCAGTAATGAATAAAACCCTCAAAAATACAATGTACTCACAAATGTAATGTATAAACATATTAACGACATGAGAAAGATTTCAAAAACTTACATTTGTGTAATTTTTGTAAAATCAAAAGAATGTATCAAAATGATGCCTGTCGTGTTATTCACTGCATGTAACACAATCTGTGCAAAACGTAGTAAAGAAAACATTGGAACCTTTTAAAATTTCTGTAATTGCATGCAACATTAAGCGTCAACTACTTATATTTTGGAAGCATTGTACATGACCTCTTCTAATTTTGAAGATAAATTTGATTCAGAAGAAAAATCTCTATCTTCAATTCTGCAGTTGTAGGAAAGTCAAAAAAAATTTTACTTCAGTAGTTTTCGAAAGTTCAAGGAAAATAGAACCTGTGCCATTTTTATATGCGTACTTTACTCCCGATAATTAAAAGATCCAAAAACCTGGAGCCATTTTTGAGGGAAAAATTGACAATGCCTATGAAGCTTCATACTATGTACCCCGGAAAATTAATATATCCATTTCAAATTCAAGAGGCCGCAACATTGCCAAAACGATAGAAGAATTCTCCACTTTCACGGTATCAGGGCCCTACAATTAGATTTTTCTGCCGAAAAGTCACCAGTTTCCGCGGCAGTATTACAGAACTTTCTCTATACTACGTATGCAATATGGGAGAGAGTAAAAACGGTAACCTCTAAAGCATTATATTGAATTACAGAACACATACTGCACAGCTCAATGAACATATGTATTAAAATAAAACGTTAATAATATCGATATTTTGAGTTTAAAAAAAATTTCATCCCTAATGATAAAAGGTTCACCGTCTAAGCTCAGGAATGTTTTGCCTTAACAGACATTTATCTTGCAAAATATCTACAATTCCGTCAGTTTTGTACAAATTTCATTCTTTTAAACATTTCACATGAGCGTACGTGGTTTCAAAATTTTTGTAAGCACACATATCTCAATAGGTGTGAATGCGGTAGGCCAAGTTGTTATCTTTTTGTCTTGATTTTACATTCCAGGCCGAGCGAAGGCCATGGTCGCCAACGTGTAACTGTGCAATGCCCAGTATCTGGTTTCGGACCTTGGGCTATGAGTGAAAGTACACTTGAAAAGGTCAACCTCACAGCTCTAATTAGTCACATTGTGTTGCCTACAAACACGATACTTCAATGAACCTCAGCATACTATCACGCCCTTACTAAAGCTAAGAAGAAAATTGTGGGGGTTTTGTGTAACGTATTACAACGTTATTGAACGCGGACTCTCAATATGGAAGCATCACTAACTTCTGCATCGCAACTTCAATTACGGAATTTACACTTTCCTATTGATTAACTTAAGATTTGAATGTCACGATGTTAGTTACAAATGTTGCGCCATAATTTTCAGCGATCCACTATTCAGAAAATTAATTAGTACTGGTCTTGCTTGTTAATGAATTCTTCACTTACCTTGTTCATTTCTCCAACTTCACTTCCAGATTCGCACCTCAGATGTCCGTGCTGCATCAACCATCCTGACGCTGCATATTTCTTTTAATATCAGCTCACGTTTTCTTGAGATCTTATTTCGCTACATGCAGAAAATCGGAGGATATCGCTCAAGCCTATAACTGCACTCTAAACAACTGAAGAGGGAAATGAGCGGGAAACTAGGGCGTTTCAACTCCCAAATAAAATAGTAGCGACTTTGACAACGCGCTCTACCCTCGTACTCTTTTCCAGGAACTAAAACAGGGTGGCCACTCTTTTCCTACAACGAATTTTCCCGCTTTTCAAGAGCATTTCTTTTCACCGATAAGATTTAAAATTTTTCACGATATTTAAAAAAAATAGAGCGCCTGATATTAATGTCAGATCGTTGATTTTACTGAAATAGAGTACAATAAAAAAATCTCAACAAATAAAAAATTGAGCAAATATTTTTTGTTGAATTAATTTTTTAAAGGAATAATATCTATTTATTTAATAGTCTCACAATGATCCACTTCTTCTAACGATTCTTCTACAAGTTCCCTGATTTTCCAGAGCAATGGAAATCCCGGACTATCCTTTGTTTCCATAAAGTGGCCACCCTGAAAAAGACAAACTGCTCCCAACGTTTATGAGAAGGCGCTTGGGTCAGCAGTGGGCTCGCGGAACCCGGACAAGCGCATCCGGTAGAAACGACGAAGCTGATGATCGCGCTTTATAATAATAAAGCGTAATTCTTCCATCCTTCCTACTATCAATATAATACTTGATTACATTGTATTTCGTGTTTCCCACACACGAACCAAATTTTTAACATGTCAAGTACGCCAACACACCCAATGATACTATCGCCCCTGTATTTGCAGCCTGAAGTTTTGTCAAGTTCTGTAAGTCGTTTCCATAGTTTCTTCGGTAGACTTGTCACAAACGAAAGCTACCCCTACAATGGAGACCGAGTAATGACCAGGATAGAAGGTTAAAATTTATACGTATGTGTTCAAAAACTTTTATAGCAATTATTTAACAAACAAGTACATACGGAACTCCAGTACTAACATACGCGGACAAAAACGTATAAACACTGAAGTCCCGCTTTATCTTTTTGACATTTGCCCCATACTCCTAATATGCAAGTCCGTAGTGTCGTTATATTCTTAGCGTCTGCACCCACCCTCTAGTGTGGAGTAAGGAAACACCCTTTTATCCGACTTGAATTTAAAAAAAAAGTTTTTCTGCATACCTCTGCGTTCTCAAAAGGAATCCTAACAGTATGACCTAGGAATAAACGTACTCAAAGCGACATTGCCTGGTTTCAGCAATTTCTTGCAAATTAATCTTCCGGTGTAGTTTTAACTTACCGGCCGCTGCGTGGACGAAAGCGAAAGCTTGCTGCACCTGAAAGAGGTCAGGAAGCCTCGAGGGGAAAAGAAAAACATTACACAAGTTTTATTATAACTTTCTTTATTCTCAATTCCATCCTTCACTACCAATCTAGAGTTTTGTCTATCTACAGTTTTGGTTCACTTGCTTAAAGTTATGCTGACCACCCCCTTATATCTTGCGATTCACTATCCACATTACATTTTTGCTGGTATAAAACTTTTATTTTGGCTATACAGAATACAGGGGGTGTACTTGGTTAAGGAAGGTGTGGGTACAAATTTTGGTTACGGGTATACATGGGGTATGCAATGCAGTTTCATTTTTGAAAGATTCCAAGTCACGTCCCTTACCAGAAATAAGTTTTTGAACATAAAGTATCACAACATCCCTTGAAACAAGTCAGTCAATTACGAATCTTTCCAGAGTCCAAATGCACAGTGTTTCTCCTGCAGGTACAAGTACACATACAACAAAATTACACATTGAATCGAAGTTTACAATAATTAAATATTAAAGCTACACCACCATAGTATTACAAATACATGTATGGAAAATAAAATTGGTTATTTGCCCAGTATTAAGATATTACAAGAATAGCTTGAGCTTTGCTTTCCATTGGCTTCTGGTCGAGTTCAGTGCGTTCTGATGTTAGTTTCTATGAGTATTCTAGATCACAGACAAGAAACGACAGCATTTACACTTCATGCTCATAAATAACGGTTGTTCCTTTTATTTAAAAAAAGACAAGAACCAAATGTCAGAACGCACCTCGCATGGACTTGCACGAATGCAATTGAATCGTTGAATATTTAAAATATATTATGTTCTTCAATACGGGGCAGATATTTTTAACAACACAGTTTCACAAACAATAAGTACATATAATTCCATGGAAGATATCTTAAATTCTTCGGTACAGACAATCATCAACGGTATATGTTACCTATGTTTTTTTTCCTCTAGATACATTTTACAAAATAATACAACTGCGTCGTGCAATTTCTACAACATTCGTTTCATACATATGTACTCGTTTACAGTCACATTAACAATTGTCCACGTGCGTCGTGAGTGCGAACAGCGCCAGGTTACGAGCGGTGCAGGAGAAACCTCGCACTTGGCGACCGAAACGTCCCGGGCAAACGGTCAGGGGCAGAGGGGTGCTTCGGAACAAATACACTTCAACACTTGCGCATTATATGCTAGACAGATAACTTCATTTTTTCCCATCGAATATGACAAAAGTGTAAGCCCAAACCTTAGATTCCAAGATTCGCTATGTGTTTTATATTTTTATATCTTCAAACAATGACAAACTTTCCGAACTTAGACACACTGTGGTACAGTTTATCTTCATAAATGGAAGCTCAGTGTATTAAAACATACTATTAACATGCTACATCTCCCCCTTCCCCAACACAAATAGTCTGAAAGAAATGGTACAAGTGCATTGGCGGTAGGGCGTGCGTGTTATACAGACCCACAAAGGGTTTATTTTTTACAAGTTTTCGTTGCAATTTTCAAATATTTTTAATTTTTCCACAAGAGGTTGAGATCTGATTGCAGGAAAGTCCATGTCGTTGGGTTACTCACAAAGAAAATGATTCTCTCTGTGTTAGGGGTACACCAGGTTGGGGGTTAGTTGTATCTACAGTTCGTGTCTCTCCCGTCACACAACAAACACTCACAACTTTTATTTATGGGTGCGTCTACATCTAGTGTGCAAATTGCTTTGTTGTGTTTTTACAAACAGAACCTCCATGACAGTTCATTGTTTACATATGGCAAAAAGCAAAAATTTCTCTCCAATATTAATACTTTTATATCATTTTGTTTTTATGTATATTTTTTCATTTAAATCTTGTATCAAAACGTCCACTTCCATTCACAGAGTACAAAATATTCTTCACCATTTATGGCACCACGTTTTAGGCTATGTTTAATAATGATAACTCTTCTGATATAAGCAATTCTCTTTGTTTCTTCTGTTAAAAACTGCAATGTACTTATAGTGAAGCAACTGAACGACACTACAACACACATACCTTTGAGGGAAAGTTTATCATGGCATTGCTTGTTGTAAGAAATTACCTGACATTTCCGAACAACTCTGGATTTTCAGGAGGTCGGCTGGGAGGCCAGGAGGTCTGGCAGGAAGGGGGGAGGAGCTGGGCTGGGTGGGGGCAGGTGGATGGATGGTGGAGGAGGGGCGGAGCGGGGCGGGGCGGGGAGGAGAGTCTCGGAGACTTCTTCGAAAGGGCGCGTCTACGAGCATCTGGCAACATTTGGCGAAACATTTTTTATAAAACAATACATTCAAGCTGATCTTGATCCATTTACATTCTCCCATTTCACGTCGTTCACGTATTCGTAGTGTGTACTGTATTTTTCTCTTTAAAAGTATTATATTTTAAAGATTCAATGTTTTCTTTAAATATATAACAAAATAGTCACTTTGTACAAAATGAAAAACTAATAGTACAAAATATTTGCAAATTTATCAAAGTGGAGCTTTGCATACGTACGTCAAAACTGCAATAATAAAGTTTCTTTATATGTATAAATCTATTTATTTGAGTAACTAAGTAGGATTTGATTAGTAAATTAAATTCTTCTCTCATACAATCTCTTCATTTAAATACATTTTATTATTAATTTTTAATTGGAATTGAAAACAGTATTTTGCAACGTTCGCGCTTGTTGTAATAATAAATATAAAGGATTACTCGAATTTTCAAAGAATAAAAACCAGCAAAAAATTCAATATTTTTTGCTATCTTCTAATTACAACATTTATTTATAAAACATTTCGAACGTCGTCGTCCTTTTCTGCATTTACCACCCGATGTTGCAAAGCAACAATTTTTTTTTTGCCATCTCACTCTCGGAATGAACCTGTGTAATGTCGGTTGTGCAGCAAGTATTTGATACTTGGTATGCACCACGGTATGCAAGAAATCCAGATGCAGGTTGCATGTTAATAATATACAATCTACTATTCCCCCAAACGGCCTTCCTTATCTCTAAATGATTAACTAACCCATTTTTCGATTTGGTATTTATAAACACGTTCTGCAAAAGCCCAGTGGTTTAATAATGAACTGGTATTCGAACAGTCGTCACAGGGACCACCGAAATCATGATAACGACAAGACTCAACATTTCAAAGACCGCTTAAACACTAATGCCATATAAACAACACGAGGCTTCTACAAAATAAATAATAGAGCCGGAAATTTATGTACAGGCCACGATGGGACATCCCTATGGCGACAGCTCGAGAACAGGTGGTTCTTTACGGTTGGGGGCGCTTGGGAATTTCTCATCGGAAAAGAAGGGTCGGCACATCCATTATAATACACTACATTACATTTTTGTTCTTGGCTGAGATGAGGCATCACAAAATATTCTAAGGGAACCAACAATGCTAGCAGTCGGTTTTTATATACAAACCATCCCAAGAACACTACGTTACACTAGCGCTATATAGTTTGTCGCTATGCCGATTTCTTTTTATAATATAATAATGGCATTCTAAAAACAACACTATGTATTTCCTACATTTATACCTATATTTCCATTTTTCGTCATATAATATATAATATTTTGGTATATAATGTTTATACTTTCATATATATTTATATAAAATTCCCTTGTATATTTATAGATCCCGCACCTCAGCCTCTGCGTTGGTTGATTTCATGTCATGGCGGGTACAGTTACGACAACGGGTTATACATCACTATAATTTCAACACTACATTTAAAATCTACACTACTATAGTAACTAGCATGGTTACTTTGTTCTATTTTTGGTATTTTTCGTTTTATTATATATATATCACCAACAACCAGCATCGGGGCGCGGCACTCTCTCCGCAGCCCCGACCAACGCGATGCCTCTTGCAGCTTCTTCTTATAGAACTCTAGGGTGTTGTGAATTTGCTAACTACATAAGGGTAGTTGTCACCTTCCTCATGTTTATATATATAATATTTTGTAATTCCTAACTACACTGAACTTTGTACATATTAAAAGGGACGATTCCCTTCATATTTTTCTTATCATTTTATAACAACTACATGTAAACCATGTTTACCGCACATTTTCTCAGCACTATGAAAATAAGCCCCCAAAGTTCCCAATTTTTTATTTATTATTTTAAACTCTTTACAACTCACACATGACATGTTTCTGTTATATATATATTTACTACGGTATATTTATATATATAGTGCTTTATATATATATGACACCCAGCCACGGCTCACTCACTCCCCTCACAATCGCAGCGGGTTAACAGTTCAAGCGGCGCGGCTCGTGGCCGGCGCCCGGCCCGGCCCCGCCCCTCCCCCCCACTCACATGCACAAACCTCGTCACGACGTAAGCTCCTATACAAAATGTGCACATATTTTTTCCTTTTTACGTAAACAAAATACTAGAACATAAACATTTTTTTCCATTTAATTCCCCCGTAAGCATGCAAGAGCGATATTTTTTTGTAGATTTCTAAGTAGATTTTTTTCCTCTTGCTGCTGAGATGCCGTTTGTAGTGGTGGTAGTAGTGGCGGCGGGCGGCCACGCTTACGCCCCGGGCCGGCGAAGCCCGCCTCCGCCGCGTGTCACGTGTTGTTGTTGATGTGGTGGTGGTAGTTGTGGTTGTTGTGATGCACAGAGTGGCGTGTTACCATCAAACTAGGAGGCTAGGGGCTAGCCACTCATCGTCTGCGAGCTGCCAAACAAGAAGGGGCTCTCACTCCACTGAGTCCACAGCTCACGCAGCCTCGCTCACCCACTCCACTCACACCCTTTCGCCCGCTCTCAGCAGTGTCTGGCCGGGCGGCGGGTGGGCGTGGCTGGGGGGAGGGGAGGCAGCCCACGCCCACGCTCGCCCGCGCCCCGCCCCCACCCCCGAGGCCCGCGCGCGCCGCCGTTCCCTCTCTCCCTCGCTCCCCCTCTCCGGCCCTCCAGGACCCCTTGCCGGCGCAGCGCTCCCTCCGGCTACGAAGTGTAGTACTCGCTCCTAGCACATTCTGCAAAGCTCGCCCATTGCCTTCCGCTTAGCTCCACGACCCCCTCACCTGCGAACAGGGCTAACTCTAAGCACATGAAAACTCCACCCGCGACCCTCTCTTCCCGTGACTACATGTTACTACGCCTCTTACTACTCATCGCGGATAATTACGTCACTTCGGCTTGTGGCAAAACAGCATCGTTATTCATTCGCGTCACAAACATTACTTTATTGCACAATAACATATACCTACAGACTACACGTTAGTTTAGACACTGCAGCCGATCGGGAACTAGCAACGTCAGACACTTCATACGAATTATGGAGCTGAGCCTCAGCGATCGTTTAACATTAAAGCCCGTCTCTTTTCACAAATCCGCCGTCGGCTACTAAACTCAACTGCTTCCCGTTCAATAAATAAGGCAACTAAATCCTTATTCGCAGTGTCATTAGCGCAACATCCTAATTTGCAGAAAGCAGTTTTAGTAAATACCGCCATTGGAGCGATAACCGAGTACTACGGCGCGCACACGAGCCTCGGGCCAACGGCCTTCACCCTGCCCTCTCTCCACTTTCACACACACTCTCTCTCTCTCACTCACTCTTACTCCCTCTCGCTCTCTCTCTCTTTATTTCAGCTTTCGGTACGGTGGGATTTTCTTGCCGTGACAGTAGCAAAAGGCAACACTAAAATATATATATTTATATCACTGGCCAGCAAATAAAACTTCCTGATAGATGATGATAATGGTTCCGACGTCGGAGTATCACAGCTCTCTCAGCTCAATGCACTCAATGCGTTTGCACGGATGTGCAGCTCTCCATCGTCCGTTCTCAGCGAATATATGAGCAATTGAAGGCAAATGAACTGAAGATTTCTTCGTTCCAGAGGAACTCTAACCTACTGTGCACATTTCAAAACGTAGCTACTCTTCTCATCAAAGAATAGGAATTTCATTTTTTTTAAATATTCTTATAATACCGATAATGATAAGGCTCTTGTTACACGTGAAAGAGGTAACCCCGAGTAACAACATTTTAATTTAAAATAGAAATCTGCCTCATGAGCTTGGTTTGGCGTATGAAAGATTTTTTTTTCTCTAGTCCGATCACTACTACTTTTCCCGAAGGTGGGTTCAGTTCTCAGCGCAGTTTGCCTGAGCCGCAGCATGTGCCGCCGCCGGGGAGGAGGCTCCGCCCCCGTGTCCGCCTCTCCCCGCCCTGCCCCCGTCACGATGTCGCCGCCGGGGGGCGGACGCACCCCGGCGCCGTCTCGCGGGGCCGCAGAGGCGGGGGCGGGGGCGTGGGCGGGGGCGGGCCGTCGGCGCGCGGAGGCGGCAGCAGAGGCTGCGGCCGGCCCGGCAGGGAAGGTCTCGAAAGTTTGGCAGTGACGTAGAGCTCATTCCTGACTCTTGCTCACATGTTCCCGCAGGGAGGCGCGGTCTCTCTGGCAAGGACGTGGCGGAGATGTGGTGAGGCAGGGCGGGGCGGGGTGTGGCAAGACGGGGCGGGAGGGAAGGAGGGAGGGAGGGAGGAGGGCCAACAAGGGGTGCTGTCGCCGGGCGGGGAGAGCGCAGGAGAACAGCCCGCTCCCCTCCTCTCCCGGCGCGGCGGGGACGGGCGGGGTTGGCCGGGGAGACGAGAGCGCTAGCTTCCAGACCGGCGCGTGCCCGCTCTCTCTTTAGTGAGTTCGTGAGAACTGGGAATTCGCAAGAGTTTGTGCAAGCCAGTTCAAATTATTCACAAAAATATACTAAAACGATAACGTTATCTTTTTCTGGCACTTATGTAGCTCTTTGCAAACTGGCAGTGACTGCACACTAAAGCGCTCACGTACGCAAATACTGATACATTTGTTCCACCATACGCTTTCACACACGCAGTCCCTGCTGTACACAGGCGTAGGTGCTTGAAGCAATGACATGACAAGCCCCGTGATCGATAAGCAAACGTTTACTGATGAAGTAAGCAATGATAGTGTTAGTATTTGTTATAACGCCGTCAAATATGGAACTTCCATTTAGCGTTATTTGCAACATACTACTCATAAAAGCCTTAGGCACATATACTGACGTGGTACATTTTACAGAATTTAATAACAAGTGCAAATTTCCTGAGCCGTTGATTTAATGTTCTGGAGAAAGAAACGCCGACGCAAGCCGCAATTTATTAATCAATGTTTCGAACGGAGTTATGTACCACAATTCCCCTTGTTCCACCGCCCCAACAGACAAAGGCTTGCCATGTCGTCGCTTGAGGCTCACGCACGGGAGGAAGGGACTCGGGTGCGGGTGGATACTGAACAAAGCGCTGACCAACGCATCACTGGACACGCCGTGTTTGGAATCGTTAGTGGAGCAATGAACGGCGCAGTTTACAAGGCGGTTTGGCGTCGATTTGGTAAGGCGGCTGGCAACGCCAGGCCGTCGCGGACCGCCGCGACGCGTGTCGACGAGCCCCGGAGGCGCGGCGAGTCCAGTGCGATGCGGTCGGCCAGCGCGGGCAAGCGAGCGGAGAGAGCGCGCTCGCGCGGCGAGTCGCGAGCGGGACGCGTGGCGTGGCGGGGCGGAGGAGACGTCGGGAAGAAAGCGGCGGGAGGGGGCGGGGGCGGCGGAGGGTGGGGGAGAGGAGCGGGCAGGGAGGCACTGCTCTGCTGGCCCAACGTCCGGCATCGGGGAAGAGAACGAAACAAAGGAAAACCAAAAGAGCGCCGCGAGGCGGACGCCCGCCCAGTGTGAGGTGCGACGGTGCTGCCCCCGGCGGCCACCCAACCAACCAAAAAGCGAATCTCCAACGGATCACGAAACGTGCTCGGTTCTACTCTCTCGCTCGCTCCCTGAACTCTACCCTCCGCTACTACTACTTCTGTACAAGTCTTTTGCCCTTTCTTATAGGCAGAATCATATGCACATCACTGCGGAATGTTCGCATTCGTGGATTTCTTTTAGTTTGTTAATCTCTCTCTCTCTTTCTCTCTCTCTCGCTCTACTCACTCATCACTTAACTGTAATAATAAAAATCTATAATCAATATGTTGTATAAAATAATAGCCTGTTTTCTAACTTCATCTAAAGTCATTCTTCTCACTTGAGTTTGTGTGTAAGTAGACTGCGTGTACAACAGCGTAGGATTCTTGTAGCCGCCGCCATATTGAGTCGCGTTCACCGCGGGTATCGACTGCCACACACAGGGCGCGCGCGCTCGCTGGGGGGCGCGACGGGGCGCCGGGCGCGGCCGGGGCGGGACGGGACGCGACGCGGGGACGCGACAGAGAACAGTGCTCGGACGTGTTAGAATTCTGATTGTCGAGTTGACCTATGAAAAATAAATCCTCACGTGTGAGTATATCAAATAGTCGATTCGATTCCTCATACATTTGTTGTGTACTTTTTTTGATTGCCTCGTTGTGCTGCGGTGTGGGGGAGGGGGGCGGGGCTTCGCGGGGAAGCCTAGCCGGTCGGTGAAGAAAGAGGGTGACAGCCGGCTTTTCGACCGAATGGAGGTGGCGTTGGCGGGGCGCAGCGTGATTCGTTAACGGCAGGAAGCGACCGAAGAAATTACACTGATCCGTTCGCTGGGTTTTTCAGACGACCGGTGATGACGCGTGGGCAAGAAATGACTCCAATGAACAAACGTACGAAATCCCACCAAATTGTTGAAAATTCCCAGACCTCGAACATACTATAACGCAATAAACGGGAACGAAAAAATTATAATAGCTTGTCACAGTTTGAGTAGAAGAGTGTATCAATACAAATTACTTACAAACTCCTTTAAATCATGTAGCATTTTATCTCCCACTCTTTTCTTAAATTAAAAAAAAAATTGACAAACAAGTAACGCGAGGGGACAAGTGCAAAGAAAAAAAAAAAAAAAAAAACAAACGGCCAAAAGTGGAATTGCCTCGCGACGAAAACAGAGAGCCGGCGCGTCTCGTCTCGGGGTCGAACCGCAGCGAGCGGAGCGGAGCGTGCAGAGCGAGGCGAAGGACACGCGGCGGCCCGGCGCCAGAGCGCGCGCAGGTGCGCCCCCCCTCTTCCCTCTCCTCTCCTCTCCGATTAAAAACTACGGTTTGTGCGTTCGAGCGCCCGCGGCGGGGCGCGGGGCGCGCTCTGTAGGCCGCGGTTGCATCGCGATCAATATGGCGACTTCCGGTGTGGACTAGCATGCGGTATATACTTTTTTTTTCTCTCTCTCTCTTTGACTAAAGCTCCTGTACATAATTACATCATATATACAAAGCTACTTGTGTTTGTACAGTACAGGATACGTACGTGCCGGTGATAGGTTCACTGTCGCAACTAGCTCTAAGACTTGAATCTAGATTTCAACATTTTTTCTGATGTGGTGAGGCCCAAGGCTCAGTTTCAACGGCTCGTGGAGTGCAAAACGTTTCGAGTGTCGTAGTAGTAGTGGTAGTAGTAGTAGTAGTAGCAGCAAGTAGCGATAGCAGCTCGAGGAGCCCGAGTGGGGAACCAAAAAAAAAAAAAAAAAAAAAAAAGGCAGCGGTCGGCCGGCCGGCCGTCTGGCAGATAAGTCGGCCGGCGTGTGGGAGTCGCGGAGAAATTTCGAATGGCATGACCGTGTTGCCCCAAGCGGAACAAGTGCAGGTGAAGCGCGGGCCAAAGCGAAGGCTCTCGTGAGCGCCGACTTGAAGCCAAGCCCTGGGCGCAGCATGAGTTTTTTTTAGTATCATTAAATAATGGATGGATTTTATAACAGTAGTTTTGCCCCACAAGCCACAGTATGGTGCTACCTCTACTATTGACTATACATTGTGTTACAGTGTTCTTGGTATTTAAAAAACAAAATATATTATAATCTATGTTCTCCCTCTAGTTTGTAGCAAGACTTTGGACTACATGGCATAAGAAACAAAACTGCCGCTATAGCCTTTTGTAGTATATCTGTTTACTTTTTGCTGAATTTTCTCTGTTTCAAAATATACAGCACGTAAGTGAACAAAAACAAATGAAAATCAGGCCTACATCTCACCTAATGTCAACATAAAACAGTTTACGTATATGAACGATAGTATATTTATTTTTAAATCATTTAATGAACTGCAACATAGTTTGTATATCGCTAAGCGTTATGTAGAACTTTTTATGTTTAATGTGTTTTACTCCAAATAAGATTTTCTTCTGGTTTTCGAATGAAATCGAGTATCACTTGTTTAGTAGCATCATGGAAGCAGTCTGGAGGACACATTGCATATGCATATCACTGTGCCTGAAAGAAAGAGACACCGCATTTAGTTGGCGGCTTTGAAAACCCTATTTCGTAACTAAAATTGTATACTTTATGGCCCTAATTTTAAAAAAATGACTTTTGAAAACAAGAAACATAACATAATGCATAAGGCTTGATTCATTACAGTTATCTGAATGAGTACAAAATTACTAAATATACACAACTTTCCGTTTCAAATAACTTGGTATCAAGCTGTACTGTGTTAGGTTACTTGTTTGTTGTCAGCAAAATTACGGAAATGCGTTGTTTTTTTAGGGTTGCTTGAAATTAACTAAGAAACTAATACGGTTGCAGAGTATGAAAACGTTAGTCATGCAAGTAAAAATGTAAAGAGAAAGAAAGCATGCAGATAAAAAAAAATCAACTGAGCAAGACTGTTTGAGAAAATGGAAGGAAGGAAGGGCGAAAATCATGCACCACCACAACCACCACACAACCCGCGCATGGCCCAAACAAACCTATGAGAGCAAGAGGCAGACACACCAACAAACCACAAGGCAAACTTGAGTGCTCACCTACCCCCCCACTCGGACTTGGGAAATGTTCTAGAAGTAGCTGCGAGGTCAATCAGGCCAACAATAGTTGGACTTTTATGTACTCGTAATGCATTACACAACGGAAGGAAATATATTCCCCACGATCTGCTGAGGCACGTGAAGGTCACTTCCAATACTGATATGAGTTGCTTATACGAGATATTTCCTTACGCGAATACACCAACCTCGCAATTTATTTTCGAAACATTCCTTCATCAACAGGAAGTTTATAAATAAAGTTAGTAAAAAAATATAGTAACACATATATGGCATCGGTCCTAAATGAAAACTGAGACGGAAAGGGTCTTTCGATGCATTCTTGAGGAGCTGAGTTAACACCGTAGAGGTCAAAAATCTAATAGCACATGTTTTACACACCATGCATTATCAGAGAGAACAGTGAAGTCTTTTTTTTTGTTTTTTTGTTTAAACTCCAGTTAAGTATAGGAAACAGGAAAGGTGTCATTTTATTCCTCCTTAGTTAACAGTTTATCATTGAAGTTATTATTTTAAGTACCACTAGAAACAACACAGTCTCATCACGAGAAAGGCACTGTTAATAACTCTTACTTAGCAATAGCAAACACTCGAAACACCACAAAGGATTACAACAAGAAAGTATTTAAAACTCTACTTTTACCCTAAACTATCTCATGCATGCATGTTAAATTATAAAAAAAAATAACAGCACAATATACTGTAAAAGGTTCACTTCCAGAGCAAATGATAAGTGTTAGAATGCAGCACGGCCCAGCGGCGGCCCGCCCTCTGCGTAGGGCATGCGGGCCGCCACCGGGCCGGTAGGAGCGGGGGAGGGGAGGCGGATCGGAGAAAGGAAGGGCGAATCGGCAAAGTCCGACGCGCTCACCGGACCACACAGGTCCCACGCAATTACCACACTTCTTAAGATCCCTTTTTATGTATTATAATAATAATAAAGCCTGAGAATCCCTGGATGGGCAACGGCCTCTCCTTATAGATTATTGCCCTTAGTTATACCCACAACTGACCAATGTTTGTGTTTTGTTTAATGTATCCAGAATCTTAATTTGCTAACGATATCTTTCATCCAATCTGTGTATACTCTGCTTTCAGTCCAATGAGTGTTAAAGAATTTTTCGAGAGTGGATTTCATAGCAGGAGCCACCTGCGATTCCGTTTTCTAAGTCGACGCCCTCAACCGATTCGCGTTTGCGCTCGTCATTTTAAATCGTTGATGAACGAACAAACATATGAAAAAATCGATCTTGCATTTATTGTACTGTGGTTAACATTTTGAAATAGGAAAAACGCAGGTTTGTTTCTTTGTGGGTCGCAAAAACCAAACACATAGCAAAAGAACGATCATAAAAAATAACCAAAATGATCTGGTTTCACTTTTACATACTTCTTACTAGAAACATTAGTAATCAGGTTGGACGAAAACTTATCTTCATTACATACCAATTTATTTATAATTTTAATGATACTCCATTTTACGGCTTCAAAAGATTACAAGGTCTACATTCAGAGAAATCGTTAGCATCAAACTACCCTTATAAAGGAACTCAACTGTTTACCTGAATTGACAGACTGATGCGAATCGCAAATCAATGATACATCTTCATTACCATTAAAATGTCCATTAACTAATATTTGTCTGTTCTACTGCCAAGTAATAAAAATCAACAAACAGATCTGAAACGTTTAAATTATTTTTATTGATAGAACTGCAAACAACTATCTGTGAAAACAAACATCTTCAGAAGCGCGATGTATAGTGGAAAGAGTGGGGCCCTAACGGGATGCCAGTCACTTCCGCCGCGCGTCGAACACAGCCTGAGAGGGCAGGGCGGGGCGTTGGCACCGCCGCCCTCGCCCCCACGAGTAAGGTCAAGGGGCGGGGGGGGAGGACAGGGGCAGGCCAGGCCGGCAGGTCGGGGGGCGGGGGCGGAGGGGCGGTCTTGTTGCAGGCGCGCCTAGCGTACCTGGAACTGCTGCATGGGGTAGGCCATCATGCCCGCGGGCTGCTGCATGGCCGCGCCCTGGGCCGCCGCCGCCATCTGCTGGGCCGCGGCGGGCAGCTGCGGCTGGCCCGGCATCCCCTGCCACGCGGCGGGCAGCTGCATGCCCATCCTGCTGAGGGGGCAACGAGCACGCTGGTCAGGGCGCGAGCTCAGGCCGAGTAGCAAAATTACCAACCCGTAAAATAACAATTTATGTACTATATTATTAATATTACTAGTATTATTAGTAGTAGTATTTTTTTTTTCCTTAATCGGCCGACTAGGACCACGCATGCAAGCATCCTGCATTTACCGTGGCTCAGTTTTTATTTATTATCACGGTGGCTGGTGCTTGCGACAATTCTTGGGGGGGGACCAGCATTTTTAGCTGGATCCGATTTTTATCCCCCACGGTTGTTAGCCTGGGGGTATGGAAGATGAAATGATGATATGATGATAATGGGGGTGAAAGGACAACACATACAGACATACACAAATACATCCATGCCCGAGGCGGGACTCGAACCCACGATCTTCTGGTCCGAAACCACTCCGGCACTACTGCCTTAGCGATCTCGGCCATCTGATCGGCTAGTAGTATTATTATTAATATTACTATTACTTTTATTATTGTCATAATTATTATCGTCATGGCCCTTATACAGTGAAGTGATGTGAAGTGTAGTGTAGTGGGGGGGAAGGGAGTGTAGTGTAGTGAAGGGGAGTGCAGTGTAGTGTAGTGTAGTGAAGTGTAGTGAAGTGTTATGTACACTAGAAGTGAATTTAGGGTTAGCTAGAAATAAATTGGAACTATTATATCGACCCCCTAATTCTAATAGTAAACCCAATTGTAAATGTTGAAAATGTTTAGTAATTGTAACTTTAATTGTTATCATGTTTGCCACCGAGCATTAGCTCAAAGCGAACTTCAATAAATCTAAAAATCTAAATCTATATAGTACAACAAATCTGATCTTAGTGTGAGTTAGTTATGCCAAAGTGCAAGTCAGTTAACTTTAGGTCTAGAATGCAAAATTAGCTGTAAGAAAAAGCCCCGCCTCTAGCTGCTTAAGCCGCAAGGCAGCAGCACAATGTATACAACTTAAAGAGAATAAATTCCCCTTCTCCACAGGGTTACTGTGGAGGGGACATAAGAACAAAAAAGGCGAAAGCGAGCGCGAGGGTGAGGGCAAGGACAGCGCGCCGTCGCCCTTCCACGCCCCGCCCTCACACGCGGACATGTACATCGTATACTGTACAGCCTATGTTGTGTATGAGCGCCGGTTGCTCGTATTTTATTTTACTTCAGTTCCGTTGTTAGATGATACTGTACTTTGTTTTTGTGAATAAATGTACCTGACTAAGCTCCACAGTTAAAACAATTTACTGCGGAATACACTCTCTCCAAATACACTACAGCCTAATTTGCCTACACTTTCTTGTTCTACCTGGAGGATTTCTCTCCTCTGGGTAGACACCAGGCGTTGTCCTCTATCCGAACCCCCGCAGGCGAACAAATACACCTTTGGGACGGTAAACAAAGACACGCGGACACTCGCGTTTGCTTTATAAAAATACGCTCACGTTTTCCACAATTATCTGAACTTTTGCAGGAAGCATGCCACTATAAACATCGGTATTCGCAAAACATTTTGGCAATGTTTCCGATCAGTATTACATTTTTTAAGTAATTGTTCAACCGTTTCAAAAAAATAAAACAAAATAAACAATCCCTTCGGCATTTGTTGTAAGAACGGAAGGAAAAAATACAATACGCAAATTAGCTTTCAGAGATCAATTTTTCTTAATTGTCTGGTGTCTGAAAATACACATTTTTGTACTATAAAGTTATGAGTGTCATTTTAATTTCGTGTAACAGTTTGCTTCCTAGGAGAATATATAAAAGTCACTGAAACTTTCTTTTTTCAATTTCTATTTAACATTTGTGAATCACAAAGAGATTGATTAAAACTGGTTTACAGTTAGAAACAAGAAGTGAAATCAAATGAACGCAGTAAAATAAACTCAAACGCGAAGATAGAAAGAAACAGTATGAAACAAGTGAAGTGTCTTGAGGCGTAGGTTATAGAAATGATTCGGATGTGGCAACAGAAGAATATTGGATGTCATAAAGTCCACTTCCGTTTGAGCGCTCTTTCAAATACTTCCTACTTTCCTCCATCTATCACACCCCATTTTATCTCCTCACCACGACCCAACTCCAGTAAAAATATAAACGAAAAGCCGGCGTCATTCCTGAAAATTCATTTCCCCTCCCAGGGCGTAACGACACGCCGCCGCCTCAAAATTCTGCAACAGGGCGCAAATTTCGAAACGCGGATTGCCTCGTTGGCCGCGCTGCGCGACGCGGCGGAGCCGAAACGGACGAGGCGAAGAGGGCCCGCAGTCTCCACTCGCTGTATCGCGGGAATCTGTCAGCACATTGGGGGTTCGGCGCGCAAACGGGGCCGACAGGGCTCGGCGCCTGCCAGCCGGCCACCCGCCCGCCCTGCCTCGAATCGTCGCCGTCATCAGAACCCGCCGCCGCGCCGGGCGAAATCTCAGCGAGGACACCAGCGCCGGGAGTAAAGCGAGAGGGGAGTGGGGTGGGAGCAGGCAAGGGAGGTATCAAGGGGGCGGGGGAGGAGGGCCGGGCGGCGAGGGACAGACCCGCCAGGGGGCCGTCCATCTCCCCCCCCCCGTCCCCTCCTCGTTGCCATGCAAGTTTAAATTTTATTCCGCCGTTGCGCTAATGAGAGGGGTATTTAAGAAAATGAAGTTTCCTTCAACAAATTTACTGAGCTCCCCGAGGCGCAGTCAGGTACGCGCCGAGCCGCTCCGCGAATCAAGGCGTCGGCGAGGGAAGATGAACTGCGCCGAAGACACTGACGCGAATTGTGAGGATGGGGAGGAGCGGGGGAGAGGGGCAAATGGAATCGAGGGGAGCAGGCTGGGACGGTCTTGCGAAGGAAGAGGGGAGTTGAGAAGGCGGGGGGGGGGGAAGCAGGACGTGCGCTTCTCGGCGAAGTGGCGCTGGCGGAGGGGGGAGAGGAACTAAAATTACCAAGCAGAGAACATTCTGAAGGAAGTGAAAATGAAAATCTTGGGGGCAAGAAGGCACAGAGAACGGGTAAAGGACTTTGTAAGGGGTGCCGCGGAGGAAAGAAAAGGGCGAAGGAATAAGAGGTAGGAGGAACAGGGAGAAGAGGTTCCGCTCAGAGGTAAATGAGAAAGCTGAAGAAGCTCGAGGATGAATGATAACAAGGAGTGATTAAGAGGGTGCCTCCACAGTTGTTGAGAGGTGGGAACACAACGGACCGTCATAACAGTCAGCGTTTCACACGCGCACCATTAGGGAGAGCGAGGCAGGAACGGCGAGCGAAGGATGAGAGTGAACGCGATAGCCCGAATGAAGGGCGCAGGGAGGGAGGCGCCGGGCTGCTCGCGGCGGCGGCGGCGACGACGGCAAGAGGAAGGGCGCCGGGCGGCAGCGACCACATATCGGCGGCCTGCTTCTTTAAATATTGATTGCAGTCCCGTCGGGGGGGCCCGCAGCCGTACAGCATACATATGTGAGTATGCGATGCATAATGTATGGGAGATCTTAGGCTGCTTTCTTGCCCTGTGCTTGGAACAAAGGCGCAGGGGGGGGGGGGGGGGCGGCGTAGGGGGGCCCAAACGAGGCGGCGCCGCCCTGATTCGTCCCGGAAACGGCGGGGGAGTCGCGTCTCTCCGCTGGCCCCTCCCGCCGCTGGGCGCGTCACGGCGGACGGCCCCGCAATCTACCATTTCTTTGGAGAGACCCCGCTACCCTACCACCCGCGCTCTCCCTGCTCCACGCGAGGCTAGGACGCGGGGCAGCACGTGTAATGCTTGCTCGGGGGAAGATTAACTAACCTGACTCTCCTCTGGAGATCAACTAAGCTTTGCTGCTTTCGTCATTGGATAAGTTAAAAGTTCAGTGAAGATTCGTAATAATAAATATCGACTGTATTGCGAAGATTAAAGGAGTAGCCAACAAACTCCTGGTTCATGCCTCACATATGCAACGGATAAACTGAAAATTAATTTGTCAAAATTCAGAAATCATCAATTTGTGACATTCGAGAAATTTTTATACATTTTCATGTATAAAATGAAAATGATTGTTTGTAAAATGTTAACGTCCATGATATAATAAAAACGGAAACATATGAGCGATAGCGACCATACGAAGGTACTACAAGTTAGCTTCTAAATATAATAGGCAAGCAAAGAATTTGAGACTGAACCCGAATGAAAAATAAATATATTTTCCCCCTTAAAATAGTTTCTAATGAAACTGGCATTTTCGAAAAGAATGTGCTCAAAATATGTCTTCCACATAAATTAAAGTGTCCTTTCCTGAGACTGATCACCTGGGCCCAGATTGATCTGGAATAATGTTTTTGAACACGTACATACTACATATGGACGAAAATATTTAAAATACAAAATAAAATATGGACTAAATGAATACACAGTTAAAATAGTGAAGATAATTTATAAAACAAATGTTTAAGACACATCAGTAGAACTATCAAAGAACTTGGTTTTAATTCGCCGCAGAACAATATTAAACAATTTTCGAACTGAAATAGACTAGATGTTTTTGAATCTCTGAAAGTAACTTCTACCAATTTTACCAATTTTGCAATTACGAAGCAGCGGGTTACCTAACACAGCTTTGAATGTTCATTTTGTCTCTTAATACTGCATTGTATCAACGGTTTGAGTTTTTCTTCGGATACGCCAAAATGTGTACTAAGCCTGCAAATATGTCTCATCGAATACCTTTAGAAGTCTTTTCAAAAAAAGACTAATTTGAAGAGCAATGAAAAAATTTTGATTGTGACTGAAGCGCAAACCAACCGCAGTCCCTGCTGGAGGGAGGGTGCGTACTCACCCCATGTATCCTTGCTGGTAGCCGAACTGGCCGTAGGTGTAGCCCTGCATGCCCTGCAGGAACTGGCCCTGCATCTGCGCGGCGGCGGCCGTGGCGGCGGTGGTGGGGTAGCTCTGCGGGTACCAGTAGCCCATCTGCTGGCCGTAGGCGTACGGGTACTGGGCGCCGGTGAGCGGCTGCGCACAGGGGGGGGGGGGGGGCGGGCGACGCCGCGCGGTCAGGCGCGGGCCGGGCGCGCGGGCGCGCGACACACGGGTCGGCACGAGCGAGGAGGAAAGGAGGTGACAGAGACAGAGAGAGAGAGACAGAAAGAGACAGAGAGAAGAGGGGTGCATTCGGAACGACGTCACAACGCTTAAGGACGCGGCGTCAATGCAAACACGGTGCACAGACTTGACCAATGTGCAAGGTAAACATTGAAATACTAACATTCACGTACACTTGTACATATATGGGCATTCACACAACTCATCCACGCCTGTTTAGATACACACTTGCAACGGCAGCATGAATAACGATTAACAAAATAAATGTTCATGGAATGCATTTCATTCTGCGACTACATTTTTATTCGAAGAGGCAAATCCCCATACATTCTTTACATTCAAGTTTCTTCAGTTCTTTCAGTAGAACTAGAAATCGTTCTCCCACGAAAGAGTTAATCAGCTGAACTCATGGAACCGCAAAGTCGTCTGTAAGATATGAAATAACAAGGCGAGAATACAAGATTTTAATCCAGCGGAAAGTGAACGCATTCATATGAAATAAATATAAATCTTTATTTCACTACTAAATCCACACGTTCTATGAATTCGTACCACAAGTAAATTAATCTTTAATTTTAAATAAAGTCGAAACTGAACAAAATACTGAGCAAATACGGTATCACCGTACATATTTAATTTGTCCAAATTCCTCTTTCGGCTCGTGCGCATACACTTCAGTCGTATCAGAAGCAGGAACGCGGCAAGCGACTCGAAGACCGTCAAAACGACGCCGACGGAAAGCGCGCGCGTTTTTCCCGCTGCCGCGAGATGCTTATCGGAGCAGCCGGTTTCGTGCCGGGCGAGCGCGCAGATAACGGCGGAGACGGCGCGGCGGCGGCAGCGGGGCGGTGGCCGTCGGCGGCCGCGAATGCAAAAGTGCCTCCACTCGGCAGTTGAAGAGATAGGCAGGCCTACACCTACTAGCACATTCGAATCGTTTATTCATGCGCATTCCTCACGCAGGTGCTGCATGGCTCGGGGGGGAAGGGCTGGCTGCGCCGGAAGGGGGGGGGGGCATGGACGGGACAACGCGGGCGCGGTGTGGCCCGGCGGTCTCCTCCGAGGGGTAATGATCATAAACTGCGCTGCAATTACGATTGCCGCTATCAATTTGGGGCGAGGGCACGCGCGGTCTCGCGAGGGCGGCAGCTGCGGCGGGGGCGGGGGCAGAGGGCGCGAGGGGGGGGGAGTCCGCGCCATCTCGGCGATAGGACGGCCGCCGTCTAATCGGGCAGCTGGACACCCCCCCCCCGCGGGTCCAGTCTCTCGAGGTCGCCGATAGCGGCGCTGGCGGAGTAGCGTTATCTCATGCGTCGTTCGATGATTGATTCGCGTGATCATTTTTGTTCAATGAGAGCTTGCTTACGTCCGTCCTATCGCAAGAGGGGGGAGGCGGCATTTCTGATTAGGCTTAAGGACGTCAAGTGATTCGAGAGAGTTTATGGTTAGTGATGGTATACGACTTCGATACGCGACACGCAACGTCCGCCCAACACGCAGAAACAAAAACCTACAACTCAATAACCACACAAACCGTAAGGTTTCGACTACACAAACGCGTAGACTGCCGAGCAAGGCACACTCAACCGCGAATTAACCCTAAGTTCCCAACTCTTCCACAACTAACCGCCCGACTATGCGGCCGGCACGCACTTATCGATGCAGATCTCATTTTTCGCGCGAGCGTCGACCCCGGCACGAACCCCCGCCGTCCGGAGCAACGCACGCACGCACGCACGCACGCGCGCGCGGTCGCCGCTGCGAGCGGGCACGTGCACGCGCGCTACCGCCCATTCGTACGCGCGTTCGCGACATGAAAGCGCAATTTATTCATGATATGTCGCAAATAATACACCTAGTATTCAAAGCGTGTGAAAAAGAAGGGGAAAGAGAACAGTGAGGGCCGATGGCCGCAAATAATAAAAGCTGTGGGGTCAGAATATTTAATTGCGTAAATGCATCAATTTATTATTGTTTTGATATAGTAATTCCCCGCTCGGAATACCAACGCGCGCGCGCGCCAGCGAACGCACGTGCCGACAGGAAGGGGGAGCGGCGCGCGTAGGCGAAGGGCGGAAGGCAGAGGGCGGCGGCGCCGGGCGAGGGCGCGGCGCGGCGAGCAAGGGACAGCCCTTCCCTTCCCTTCTCCGCCCTTCTCCCTCGTCTGTCTTTATCTATCGCGCTGGATTCGTTTCGCATGCTGCAGTAGTGATCACTATCCGCTTTGAAGTATGGCCGTCATACATTATTTCACTTGATGGCTGGCCAACGCTAATTTGAATGCAAATATCGGTCGGCAGCCGCGGTCCCCGGCCGCCGGGGCGGGGCACGGCGGAGCGGGGCGGGGCGGGGCCGAGCGGGGAAGGGCGGGAACGCCGGAGGGGCGATGGGGGGCGGGAACGAAGGACTGAAGAGGGAGGAAAAAGGGAGAGAGAACTGGAGAGTGCTGAAATGACGAGAGGACTAAAAAGGAAAAGTGAGACGAAGCCACACGGAATAAAATTGCGAACAGCAAAAGACTGCAGAACGGAGAGAACTGGGGAACAATCTCATTCGAAAGAGAGAGGGGGATACTGTGATCAACAGCAACATTCACGGTGAGAAGAGAGTTATCGGCGATTATACGCAGATAGGTAAATATTACATCGTAATGGTGAGTCGGGGGAACGAATTAAGAGTGCTAATGATCGTGTAAGGGAATGAATTGCCATGTTGAAGCGATCTGGTCACTGACTTGTGAATGGAAGTGGTACGGCCCGTGACCAAACATGACGCGTCTAGCCGCAAACGGGCGGCAAAGCGAACGCGTCAACTAGTACGAGACGGCACGTAGCGGGAGCCCGACGACTTGATGGTGAGATTCTCGCATCGAGTGACGGGCTGCAGGAGCGAGAGCGAACGTTCGCTGGTGCAGACGGTCGTAGGGGCGAGGGCGAGGGCGACGGCGTGGGTGCGCGCGAGGATGACGGCGCGGGTGAGAGTGCGGGTTCGAGCCAGGGTGGGAGAAGGCGAGGGCGCGAGGAAAGGGGCGGGTGAGGGTCGTAGGGGCAGGGCGAAGGCGCGAGGAAGGGCGCGGGCGCGGACGAGGGCGACGGCGCGGGCTCGTGCCAGGGCGAGGGCGAGAGCGAGGGCGAGAGCGCGGGCGAGGGCACGGGCGCGGACGAGGGCGATGGCGCGGGCTCGCGTCAGGGCGAGAGCGCGGGTTTGAGCCAGGGCGAGAGCGCGGGTTTGAGCCAGGGCGAGCGCACGGTGCGGCGCGGGCGAGAGCGAGGGCGAGGGAGCGGGCGAGGGCGAGGGCGAGGGCGTGGGCACCGCCCCCAGCGCTCATATCGCAGCGCGAGCTCCGCTGCTCCCCGGCGCGGCGCAGGTGGACGGCCGGCGTGGGGCGCGGCGCGGTGCGGCGCGGCGCATCGCCCGGGGCGGCGCCGGCGGCCGCTGCGCCAGCTGCTCCGCTGCGGGGGCGATGTCGGAACGCGCAGCTGAACACGGGACCTCGCGGCGACGTCCCCCCTTCCGCCCTCCCTTCCTCCCCCGCCTGCTGTCAACGCCGCCTCCGGCTCCGCGCCCCCCGATTCGCGGGAGTTGGCTCGGGAAAACAATGCAACCGCTGCGTCATCCCTTACGTGCGCACGCCTGGAGGCCTCTCGTTCCGCGGAGTATTAACAAATGATATGTGGATACGGGATGGATGATACGACTGACAAACGCGAAAAGCTCTAACACAGTAGTCTTCGTGCAAAATGAGGTCACTTGTTTTCTTTACTTTCCAATCTTAACGAAGCTTCACTTTTGGAGACAATTGATACCATGTTAATGTACGGAATCTTAATAATCACTGAATTAAATTTTGCTTGGTTGATTTCTATAAAAAATGAAAATATCTACCCTATTCCTACTGCATTTAATCACAAACAGAACTATCAGAATGTTTTCGAATTCGCGATACAACTATTTGAGCAAATCCTTTTCATCTGACATTTATTAACCGATCTCATTCTAGGTTCTTGTATTTTTCTCACATCAAGAAGTCGAAGATATACCCGAAAGGCCGCTCTCCGTGTTTCCCCCATCACACCACATGAAACAACTCCGCGACGCAAACGTAGAGCGGAAGACAGCAGGTGTTGAACCAGATGTTCGTCGCCTTCGCAGCCGCACCCAGAGCGGAGGAAAAAAAAAAAGCGACACCGTCCTCGTCGTTGACGGCGACGGCGGCAGCGACGGCAACGGCAACGCGGGGCGGCGGCCGCCGTTTACCGCGCACAACGAGGGAGAAAACGGCGCAAAAGCACGGCAGAACGCAACGCTAACGATTTTTCCTTTTACGTGGCATTTGCATCGCGAGTTTACGATCTGCGCCCTGCTCAGTCGATACGCCGGCACGCGCGCCGCCGCCGCCGCCGTTGCCCGTCCGCGCCCCCTGACGTTAGCGCCCGCGCGGTCGCCGACGGCGGTGGCGAGGAAAAAAGAGGGCACGGTAACGCACGAAAAATGCCTGCGCTCTTGCCTGAACGAGAGTGTAAGGTAGGCGCCCTACACCTTGTTGTAGGTGAAGCGTTGCTCATTAGAATATAGAGGGGAGGAAGCTGTCCCACGATATCTTTGTTAGCGAAGATCATCCATGCATATTTTAGTTGTTTTTTCTTTCTTTCTTTCTTTCCTTATTTGGGGGGGGGGGTTATTTTTACTACAAAATCAAAATATCTTTTTGAAAACGTGAAATAAATTTATGATAGTGGTACATACTGATAAATTACATTATGTGATTTTTAAATCGGAATTTACAGCGTCATGAGCAGATGCAAACGAAACACTTTTGTCTTGTACCCAAGAGAAAATTAAATTGAAAGAAAAAATAAATTATAATTGTAATCGTACTTTCCAAACTCACACTACTAAATAGCTCAATCTTACTCTCAAAATTTTACTACCCAAATTTGTTTTGCATTCTTCATTGAAAGGAATGACATTGGAATGTAGGCACTCAAAATCGACCTTTCATTAAATTTATTCTTATTAAAATATAAATGAAGATGTAATAATAGTAAAATGAGACATGACAATAATTACTGAAGTGCTCATCACCTACAGAAAGATAACGGTAGTAAATTAGTAACATAGTGACAGTAATGCCACACACTTTCAGCTGCTCGTGTTGAAGATGAAATGTGTGCAACTTCATAACATTACCGACCTCGAGCTTGATAAAAAAATATACTTGAGGCGATGACATCTCAGAATATGACACATTGGCTGAAAAATTACGAATAGGAAAGCCAAAGGGGAATATAACTTCAGCGGAAGATGACATTACTAGTACGTCCACTTTCGTGTAGGACCGTTCGTACCAACGGTTCAATTAGTACTCTGTACTGCTGCTATCACATATGTTTTCCCCCTCGTTAACATGACAATGCCAAAAGAAAAAATGGGCGAAGTTCCACTTTATCGTATCTAGACCTGTCTCAGGTAGCCATCTCCAATTATTCACTCCTTAATAAACTTGAGTGCAAGGGGTTCCCAACACGAACGTAGATTGCTTATACAGTTGATCACGATTCAACACACACACACACACACACACTAAGTAGAATAATGCATAATCAAGAATAATGATTGAAGAGACCATTTTTGATTTCAGCGTCTTGCAGATTTATAACATCAGAAAAGTAAACGTACATTACATTTACAAAAAGTAAAGTCTTTAAATGAAAATAATCTCTTTGAACATGCTTGACCCGCTACCCAAACTTTCAAATAACCCATCAGCCATCTCGGCAGGTGATCTAAGGCTCCTTGCTTCGAACCAAACCGTACACTCTAGACTCTTTTATTTAAAGATTGGTCAATACATTATACTTAAATGTCCTTAACAAGGTACAATTCTTACGATACAATCATTTTCCAATGAAAAGTATTCATATAATAGAACAATTTTTTTAATGCATGGACAGTATTTCAAAAATAATTTGCGAGTGAAACTAGCAATGAAAGAAAAAACGCAACCTTATGTAAGACTGCAAATTAGTTAAAAAATTATATTTAAGAAAGTTGAATATATAAAACAGCCTTCACCCTACAACTTTACCTCTACTTTAAGCAACCTTCGACCTCGACTATGAGCTGACGCTCGCTATCTTGAGGAACAGAAGCGAAACGAAGAAAATTCGGGGAGTACAAAAGTTCGGAGAAGAACATTTTGCGGGCGACCGTCAACAAACTCTCGGCGCGATATTTTTTCTACTTTATGCGGCCGTCCGTTGCTTTGCATATATTGAAGGTAGATCTGGGCGGCGGCGGCGGCGGCGAAGGCGTTATCAAGCGGGGCAGTCGGAGAGCACGGTTTCGTGACGGCACGGAACCCCTTCCCCTTCCCCGCCCCCTACACCCTCCACCGCCACTGCCCAGCGGCGATCCTTAAGTCACGCCAATCAAGCGAATCACTTCCATAGCAACCGAACCCAAACATTTACCGCTATCAGTGAGACGATCTGTTTAAACCGCGCGCTCCGCCAAACACCAGTAAAGAAAAACGACGAGGCAACATTTTTTAAACAATGGAAAATTCTCGCAAAAAGTTAATTTACCTAACATCGCTAGATCACTGCTTACTTATCGCATTGGGTTTGAGTGTGAAAAAAAATATTAGTTCCTTTTTTTCCATTTCCGAAATATATATTTGCATCCTTTCGGAAACATATCTTACATGAAACAATGTTCTAAGAAAATCGTTTCGTTTACTTGAAAAAGTAATGCTAAATACATGACCAACTAAATCAAAAACATTTCTGGTGGCAATTTAAATATTTTACGAATATTATTTGTAAGGTATATTAAATAAAACTTAATACATATAACCCCTGATTTAGTTTTATCTTCGTTCTTGTTCGTTCTTGACACATCACGGTTCTTTGAAGTGACTCGTTCGATACAAGGGACAGTTATTTTAAATCTTTCCTGGAGGGTTTGAGGGGTCAACGGTAATAAAACTTGACTGACACGGATGAGGCTCAAGCATTATTAGCAATATTCCCCATAAGATTAATATATCAAAATAAAAGAGGAATCATGAAGAAAATAATTCAATTAAAATTTCTTATTGCGACTCAGTAGCAACTCGAACCTTATCGGCAGGCTGAATGTAAAAAACACAATGCCTGTTAATGTACGTATGTGCACTTAAAATTATATTTCTGAAAAACTAATAGAAATACAATAGATTTTGACCATTATCATTGAAACCATTCGTGACCTGAATATTTAAAAACGTGTCGCGAAGATTCGGTACTAATTAAGTACGTGGGAGAATCCACAAAGCACCGTATGGCACCCTCTAAAACGCTTCTCCGCCGCCCGGAAACTTCCCTGCCCGGCATCACACATGCGCGCGGCGCGCTGCAAGCCCGGCCAGGGGGGGACACGGCGCCGAGTCGCGACTGGTGTGGGGGGAGCGGGGAGAAAGCGCCCCCCCCCTCCGGTCCCCCTGCCCGTCGAGGGATAAAAAGCGGCGCTCGTTCCGCCGCTAATGCCCTCTCCCCGCCGCGATCCCGGGCCCTGCGATGGGCTAATGATACTTGATGATGTGCAATTCGCCGCGTCGCCATGGCGACGCTGTGGACGCGGGCGACACCTCTCTGGCGCCAACGGCGGCGGCGGCGGCGGCGGCGGCGGCGGCGGCGGCGGCGGCGGCGGCGGCGGCGGCGGCGGAGCGAGCGGAACGGGGGGCGGGGCGCGCCGGGGGATACGCAGAACGCGCTCGCCGTTCCACCCCACGCCGCCCGCCGCGCTGCCATCGCCGGCTGGCCAAACAAGCAGCGCTGCCGCTGTGGCAGTTACGCCTCCGTGCGGAAGAGGCGTGAGGGCGGGCTGGCACAGTGTACGCTCGCCGGGCGAGAACTACGAACCCTCCTTTTGGGGGTAGGGCGTGGGTAACTCGGAGACGACCGTCGACAGGAAGCAGGTTGGAGGACGTCGCGTAGAGAGGCGAAAGCATTGAAATATTACGTCTGTTGGGAGGGCGCAGAAGTTGTGGGTTGTAATGGAGCCGTGAATCGACGGGCGTCGCTCAGGGACAGGCCTGAGGAGCCCCATTGGGCCAAACGGCGAGCGTACCAGATGGCGGGGCCGCCACCCATAACGCAAGAAGCGTAGCCGTCAGTGGTAGCGGGGTGCGAGGGAAAGGCACGGGCGGCGCTTAGGCACCACCCACTCGAATGTGGGTGACGAGGAAGGCGCGGGCCGCCGAGGAAGTCACGGAGCGAGATGGCGTGACAGGGCCCGTGGCTTGGCAATGACGTGCCTTTAAAAATGCCCGTGAACTGTACGTTGTAACCTTGCTGATAATTTTCGCTACCAATATCTTCTCTCGCCAGGCCCGTTTTCAAACATTCATCGTTGCGGTGCTATTAAGGTGTAGAACTAAGAAAATTGATTGTTCTTTTGAAAACAACATTCTGTATGAAGTCTTGAGAATCATGTGATTATATCCAACAAAACTTAAAGAAACCTGAGAGTGGTTGCATACAGATAAAGACATGTATTATATACTAAGGTTCAATTTGTTTTTGAAATTTTAATTTACAGTATTAATACAGTAAACTTCTCACAAAACATTAAATTCAATTTTGCTATTAAATTCGAATAATATAAATATATAGTATTTAAAGAACTATATCTATGCTTAGTATCCGCAATGATAAACTTGTTCGCCTACACACACACCTGCCCAACGGTCACTACGATTCGTCTACCACGATCATGTGTTTCCATTCGACTTGAAACAATTCTATTCCACCGCGCCGATTAATCGCAACGTCAAAATCCGTTTTACGAAACAAATCACGAAATTCTAAAAGAAAGCACAAGAGAACGCACCGTGATCACTGTGACGAATCAATGGCAAGCAAACCGTTTCCCCGTTCGAAACCCGCCCCCCCCCTCAAGAACACTACCCGCAGAAAGCTGTCCGAGCCGGTTTTCCTGCGTTTGTTCCGAAACGCCAGGTGGAGAGGGTTCTCATTATAGCTTTTCGCGAACAGTCCGCGAGTTAACGAAGCCGCGCGCGGCGTGCGCTCGAGGACGGGGGCCATTACAACTTGCCAGCTGTTCGACGGCTTGTGTCGGTTGCGGCTTCCATGCGCCCGCCGTCGGCGTCCGCCTGCGCGCGCCCTCAGCGGCCAGGGGACGCAGTCGAAATCCAAAGAGACATTCTTCGCGTGATTTGGGTGCTACGTGGCATAGCCGGGGGAGGAAGGGGAGGAAGGGTTTTCTCTACTCATTTGTCTGATCGCCAAAATGTCAGGTGGTTAATGGAAAGAGTACGATCCGTCGTAAAGCATTAGCGCTGGAGGACGCATCAGGTTTTCTAGAGAACGCCATTCAAATAAACTATGAATTAAACAAGCGGGCTTCAATATTAACAAGCAAATGACTCCCGCTCTGTACTAATCGATACTGCTGCTCATTGCATACATTCACACACTGCACACGTAGACGGCACTCATCACATGAATATACATACATGCTACGTGAATATACACAAAACCAGCATCATCTGGCAATATTGCAAAAAGGAATCCTCTACATGAATATCCGATCTTGATAACGATCTCGCCAGAAAGGATGCTGTGCATAAAAGGAACTCTAACAATTCGGAGAGTATACATGAAACTGAACACATTCCGAAGCATGCGAGAGGAAGGTACAGGTGTCCGCACAGCCACACACTAAACAGGTCACAACAAACCTACGATATAAAAGTAATTCGAAAAACTTCGAGATACAGAATCAGTAACACGAGGTAGATGTGACACCGATTTTGAACAAATTTTTATTTATAGTACACATTACACCTGGAGAATATAATATAATAAGATAATTTAATAAAATTATCGATGTTGCATAGCAATAAATGTAATTAAAAATGGCATCGATTCACGTTGGACCCAAAAGTTCACGAAATGAATCTCCCAATATTTTGCACTTACATTTGAATTAACATAGCAAGGCTTCTCCACCCATCTATTTCAACTCATCCACATTAATGCATTAAACAAATGTGAAACTGAAGCCATCGACAAGCATATACCGCAAGTTCGTCTACGCAAAAAGGGAATAATCTCTCTCTCCTAGCGCATTGGCTGAAGTATTCGTTGTTAAAAACCTCCAAAAGCACCGCACGCTCGGCGCAGTGCGGCGTGGCGTAGCGTGGCGTGGCGTGGCGTTCCGACCTGTCCAGACGGGCTGCGGGAAGGGGGGCGGGGTCCAGGCGACGTGAGGTCACAGGGTGGGAGGTGGGGGGTGGGGGTGCGGGCAGCATCGCAGGTGCACATGGACACGACAATCACCTGTTCACTCACCTGCCCCGTGGCCTGCGCGTTGTTCGGGTCGCCCGACTCCTTGCCCCAGGAGCACTTCACCGTCTGGCCGTTGATGTCCGTGTTGTGTACCGCGACGATGGCGTGCGTGGCCGACTCCTTGGTGGAGAATCTGGAACACAAGAGAGGACGCACGTTCTATCACTCGTCCTTAACATTCACATTCACAATTGCGGGCCATATTGAATCAAAACATTGTAATACTTTTAGCTAGCTGTGAATCGTCCTTTGTGAACGATTCAAACGAGTGGTCAATGATACTTCATTTCATTCAACTAAAATTAAAAATAAAATTGGGCTATCATTGAAAGTAATACTAATAAAACTGAACATTTTCTGAAGGGAAAAAAAGCTATTAGTGTGAAAAACCTTAGCCATGATTATATAAATACATATTTTAACATAATTGTGACAGCCACATTAGGAGATAGAACAGGTTTTAAGAGATATAAAAACATTGATATTAAAATAATATGGTTGATACCAAATCACCCATCGCATTTGATTTCATTAAATCGCGTTCATAATCAGAACTGTATAACATCTCCAACCTGTACACTTCACTCCGCCCCATATTTGAACTGAAATAATCCGTCTCTTGCAAGATACTGATGGGGGAAAAGCAATCTGTCGTGGAGGACCAGCGGAATATCGACTCGTAATAAGGCCCCTGATGCTGGAACACAATCGAGAGACCTCGCAGCCGCATTTACTGCGCTCCCGCGCGCAAATCAGGCCGAGCACTAGGGCAATCCCGCGGGTCACACAACTCCCGGAAGAAATGGAGCGTCCAGGTGACCAGCGCGGACAACGCCGCACGCGCTGCCCACAGCGGCGGGGGCGTCACGCTCCGGGGAAGAGAGAGGGGGGTGGGAGGGTGAGAGGGGGGCGGGGAGTGTTGGTACGTTTCGGCGCGGGAACCCGCAGCCCCCCCCCCCCCCCCCGTTCGCTCACTCGCTCCACCGGCCGGGAACAATTTACGCTTCATCAGCGGCACAGCCCGCGGCGCGGAGCGAGGGGGCGGGGCGGGCTGCGCGCTGTTGCGGCCTGACGAATTTGGCGGCGCGCAAAGCGGCCGGGCCGAGGCGACGGCTTGGGGGGGGGGGGGGCAGGTTCAGGTGCCAGCGGCCGGCGCGGCGGCGATGTCCCTGGGAAATCTATTTGCGCAATTGCCAGGGCGCGCCGTAGCTCCAGAGGACGAGCGCGAGCGCCGGCCGCCGGGCTCGAACGAAACGCACGGCGTGGGCGGGCGGGTGGTGGCCGTGGAGGTCGCCGCGGGAGATCCCAGCACCGGCACAGTGCCCGTCGCCACCGCCGCCGCCGCCGCCGGCGGGAGAATGTGCAAAGTAGCGATCAATTAACTGCCAGCCACAGACCATTGGCGACAAAGGCGACACGGGAGGGGCGGGCTGTGCCAAAATACGCCGGCCTGTAGCAATAAAGTAAAGGGTTGAAAAAAGAGAAGAGTCGCGGGGTGCGGCAGAGGGCGCGGGGGCGCGAGGGGAGCGGCCAGCGAGAGAGCTTTGGCGCGAAGGGTGGCAGGCGAGGCGGAGGGGGCGGGGCGGAGAGGGGACGGAGAGAGACGCGCGGTGCGAGGGTGCGCTCGGCAGCCGCGGGGCGAGGCGGGGAGAGGGGGAGGGCGAGGGGCGGCAATGGAGCGGTAGCCAACCATCACCGACGTTAAATTATTTAAGGTCCTCATTACTTAGTCCAGTGGCTCGCGAATAACAAAGAGGACGTCTGGGAAATCTTTAGCGGCATATGCGCCAGCCAGTGCGAGCCCCCCTTCTTTTCCTCTCTCTGTCAAGGCGGCGGCGAGAGCGTGGGCGCGGGCGGCGGAGGCAGGGACGCAAACTTCGCGCGCGCTCCGCCCTCGTCCCCGTGCCCGCCCCCACTCCGTCCGCCTCCGCCTCCTCCCCCTGCTTCTACTCGCCCTTCATTGCACCGCCGTGAGCGCGATGCCCACACCCGCGAATCGGGGCGGCGTGCTTTTAAATCTGGAAAAGTTCATACATATTTAAAGCAGCCCTTCATTATTTGTTTGTATTTATTTATATCGCAACTGACGGTGGGCAGTCATTAGATATTTCGGGTGCGCAGGACGCTGCTTCCGAAATATGACGAACAGTTCTTTTATTAATGACCGAACGCACCGGATGTAGGGGCGCATCGGCACGAGCGCGTCATAGAGAGGTCTCTTCCCTACGGCGTAATAAAGCCATGTGCTATACGATCGCAGCAAGGTAATGCCAGTTTCAATTTCCGATTTATATGAAGTGCAATTACATACACCATGCATAAATTGGAAAACTATTATAACCAATGCGTAATGAATGGTTAAAAATATTTGACTATATTTGAAGATATTTAGTATGGCACGGATCACAAAAATTTCACGAACGTTTTCATGAATATGCAGACCAAATAATGCCTCGAAATTGTGATTTTGATGCGTAGTCAAAATGAGTTAATATTAGTCAGTAATACGAAACTAATGAATTAAAATTATATCTAGAAAGAAGTGCTTCTTTGAAATGGAACGTTAAAATGTTTATATTACTGGTGGATGGAATGGAGAGGAAGATAAATTAAATTTCGTAGCGCGATCAGAAAATTGAACCTAATATTGTGGATGTACAAAAGATGAAAGAGCTCTGACAGATACGGTTTCTTATTAGAACTTCAGGTAAGGAGCGTGTGGATTGTTAATCCGAACGTGTCGATTGGCAACTTGCACTCCGACGAGCTTCGATTCAGGAGAGAACGTATAGGCATATACCGGCCCCCCAAATCCGCGTACTTCATCTCGATTCTCGCACCCACATCCCGCACTCGGCAAAGAAGCGGCGGCGACTCTCCCGAGCCCCGGCGGCGGCGGCGGCGTTATCGAGTTAGACGAATGATCGAGGGACACGGCTGCGCGTCCAGCTTTCGTAACTCGGGGCAAGCGGAGGCGGGGCAGCGGGGTGGCGGGGACGCCTCCGAAACAGCCGCGCGCGCCGGCCGCCCGTGGCGCTGGCGCCGCGACGCCGCGCGCCGAAGCTTCGCGCGGCGGCCGGCAGGAGTCTCGCGGGTGGCCGCGAGTGCCCCCCAGCACAGAAACATATGCGTGGCGTTAACATTAAAGTTAGGACTACGTCCATAAGCGGACTCATTGACAATGTGTTCGGATACGCATAACAAGTAAGACGTCAACTTAAAAGTTTGCAAGCTTCTGTGCTTACGCTTACGTAAGACAAAAGAAATGAGCCAATCACGGAACGGTAACTCAAAATCAAGAATTGAAATTTAGGCGAAGTTGATAGAACTAACGCCATATGGGACAAAGACACAGTCGATATCTTGAAATGGATTCTCACATCCAACCAGAAAGTCTCACAGGCAATAGAAACGTATTTTGCTAACGTTTATGTTACGCATTGTGAATACTTCAGTCTATCGCTAACGTTAATGTTTATGTCTATGCGCTATGATTATGTTTACGTTTGCATTGTGAATGGGCCTTAACAATCCGCTTCCATACGCGGGCGTACAGGTCGGAGGGGTCGTGCCTCCCTGTAAATTTTGCAACTGGCCCAGAAGCCTTGGGTAAGAAAATATTTTTTAATTTAATACCATCATTCCAAAATGTACCCTTCTTAACCTGACAGTATGGTGATCTGTGCAAATGCTGGAACATAAAGGGTAGTAACTATGTCAATAGAGGTATTGTATTCTCATGATACTATTTTTTAAATTCCGTGGTGGTAGCAGATATCTTGTGGTAATTCATAATATGGTAAAGGAAATAATCTCCACAAAACATTTTGTGGACAATATTTCCTATACCATATTATACTATTTTTCATTAATCTAATAATAAATATATCATATTTGAATAAAAAAGTTATTTGGCAAAGGAGGACCATAAAAGTAGTAGTCTGCCCCCCCCCTCTCAATTGTTTTCGCCTAAGCGCTCCTAAGCCTGCGCGTCGCGGTGAATGAGACTGGGTCTGCATCTCCCGTGCACCTTTACAAGTTGCTGATAGTTTCGTTACGTCATTATCCGCGATTTGTCGTTTCCGATCAATTCCATTTAGTTTTGTTTGGTCGTGAATATATTAAACATTCATAAACAGCATGAAAAAGAATATCGATGATACACAAATAAATTATTTCGAAAATTAAGGGCTTTGTTAATGATACCAATGAACACCTAACAATTTTTTTCTTTTTCTTTGGAAAGACAGTATAGTAATTTGCAGTTTTACCACTGCAGTTGCTATCACCTTAGAAACAAAGTTTTTTTTAGCATTCTTCCAAGAATAGTCCACAAGGATTCGACTAAAAATGCGTCAATCGATTCCTCTAGACGAGAGCAAAGGAAGAGGTCTAACAGTCAGTATCGGACGTTCCCAAACAAGTTACCTGATTACTAGAGTATAAAATCGTTTCTGACAATTTTTAGGTAATTAATTTTCAATAATATTCCTATTATTAATCTAAAATAAATCGTGGATTTTAATTGTCTCGTGTGCAACATCTGTTGTTCACCAATAGGAACTCTACGATTCGGTTTATATTTTTAGATTAAATTATATTAAAAAATTAAACATTTTTAGATTTTAGATTAAAAAAACCCACCAACAGTATAATCTATTTACCCTTTTTACTGATCTCTTAAGAATTTGTCCTAATAAAAAAGCTGCAAACACTCACAATTCAATATGACATACTAGTTTAACGGCAGGCACAGAATTTCAGTCCCCCATCAGAAACGATACACAAAGTAGCACGTCCAGTAATGGACAAAAAATATTTTTTCATCTTGTAAAAGTGGTCCACATTTTGTATAAATACACTGTCAATTTCAAAATAATAAAATCTATACATGTTTTTCACAGTTAATGTGTAGCTAAGGAGAAGAGGAAATGTATCATGCATTGTACGATTTAAACACGGTGACTTGTAATAGATCATCAGCGGTGACACCTTTATCCAATCGGAAGCTGCAATACCATCAATTAAAGTCATAACGACGGTCCTGATAGGAAAACCACGTCCAGCTAACGATCTGTCAGAAGTCACTATATTTAAATCGGCCAGTAATACTCAAGCGACTACAAGAGTTAAAGAGTTGGCTCGCGAAACACAAACCGATTTATTTGTCTGCCCTCACAGGTATGGTCACATGTATTCATTCATTAATTCATACATACATAACTCTTTCTAATATCAAGTTTGCATGTCACAGGTCATACAGTTGTCTAAGATTCTGTGCCCTCACTAGAGGTTTCCAAATACAAACACGCTAAAAGTTTTAGAGAAATATTTTTGTGTATACTAGTGGATAAGGATAAATATGGATCATACGTTTTTTTTTATGTCAAACCGCACTATTCATTTTAAGAAAATATTATAATGAAATATTTGTTGTAACATTTTTTATTGCGCAGCTTCGACTGATTTAAAACGAAAACTTTATCATTATAGTATCGAATATTGTGTACTTCAAAATAAAAGAAACATTGATCTTGAGAAGGGAGTTTACTGGTAAATATAATAATAATAATAATAATAATAATAATAATAAATTCACTAGGATAATGCATTTATTTCATTCTACCTTTTCATCACTCCCAATTCTCTCGGAAATCGTCACAATATTGAAGTCAAAGAAGTCGATTCAGATTATGAAATACCATCATTTCGTACTGATGAAATGACAAGTTTGAAATATATTCATGCAATTTACTCGAAACCTTCGATGTGTAGCAATATAGAAACGACCAAATGACGAATGCAACCTGACCCTTATGATCACGAAATATATTCTTCATAAAATAACATGCTTCCTGAAATGTATGCTATAGAACGGCCAAGAGTAAATATCAAACTAGACTTCGCATGTTGACGCAATCAGAACACAAATTTAAGAGCATTATAATACAATGAAATATTTAAATACCATACATTTTAATACAAATGAAACTGCATATTTGCATGTAAAATACATAGTTCATTGCAATATAAATTATACAATTTAACGTTTAAATTGTATACATTGTTCCTATTCACTTTAGATCGCATTAACAGCGTTCATATACTGCTGTTTCACAGGGAAAAATGAGCAAACATTTGACATCAAACATACCGCACAAAATTGCCTACTAAAAACAATTACAAAACGTTTTGTCGAAAAATAAATTGACAAAATTACTCGCAAACAATCCTCAACGGGAAGACAAAGCAAGCGGCGCGATGAAGCTCACATGGGAAACGGTACTCAAGACAGCGTGCAATCACTAAACCGCATTAACAACGCTCCCTCACACGCATTGACAGTGAAGAAAGCGCTCCCTTGGCAGAGACCATCCGCGGCCGTGCACCCGCCCCCGAAGCAGGGCCTTGAGGGGTGCCGGAAGCGCGAAAGTGGGCGTAAGCCGTCGCCTTCCCCTTCCCCGCGCGCAAACGGAACCGAACGAGCGCTCCCGGGCCGGAATGCAGCCGAAGATACCGGACGCGCACAATCCCATAGTAATTACAATTTAAGCCGTTATTCCATAAATTAGGACGCATTGTGTCGGTTCGCTAGTTGCCATTGTCGCAAGTATAATAGACGCTGCAACAATTGCGATTAGCTTCATAACGGCGACATTTGAGATCCTGTTTGTATATAATTAGCGCAATTGTATCGCAACTATGGCCCTGTAAATTGACAAAGTAAAGGTTTATTACCGGGATCTGCTTTTGTCCTGGCTCTATAAATATTTGCTTTTTGATGACCCCGCAGCCGCACGCCCCAGCGAAAAGTAACCGCGGCCGGCAAAAATTTAAAAACGGCGTGTGCGTGCGCGGGCGGGTTTTTTCTCGCTATACAGCGGCCCCTGGAGCGAATAATTTAAAAATGAATGCACTCATTGTCACGGCACTATGAGCAGCGGTAAATATACAACAAGTCGGTTTACATGTAGTTTACGGCGCGCGGTCCCGAATAAAAGAGCGCGGCCCCATAAATCGCGACAGGGTTCGCGGTTCGAAGTGACCAATCGGCGGGCCGGCCGCAGAAAAAACCGCCGCGACCGCGCCGCAGCCACCGGGCGCGCGCGCGTGCGCCAAAAAGCCCCGCGCCGCCGCCAGGGCGCGCGGGGGACGGCGCGGGGGCGGGGGCTCGCGAGGGGACGAGGACTGGCCGGCCCGCTCCGCTGTGGCATGGGCGCGGGCACCGTCCCGTAGGGCGCAGACTTGGACAGGACAATGGTTTGGATTGGGAGCGATGATTAGCGTGATGGCGTTTGGGTTGTGAGGCCCGGAGTAATGGTGGGAGATGGGTCTAATGCGTGGGCAGGATAGAGACTACGCTAGGACGATGGCTTGGATTGGGAGCGATGATTAGCGTGGTGGGGTTTGGGTTGTGAGGCCCGGAGCAATGGTGGGAGATGGGTCTAATGCGTGGGCAGGATAGAGACTACGCTAGGACGATGGCTTGGATTGGGAGCGATGATTAGCGTGGTGGGGTTTGGGTTGTGAGGCCCGGAGCAATGGTGGGAGATGGGTCTAATGCGTGGGCAGGATGGAGACTACGCTAGGACGATGGCTTGGATTGGGAGCGATGATTAGCGTGGTGAGGTTGGGGTTGAGAGGGCCGGAGCAAAGGTGGGAGACGGGTCTATTTCGTGAGCCGGATGGGGGACTGGGACAGGGCGAAGGCTTGGATTGAGAGCGATGATTAGCGTGGCAGGGCTGGGGTTGTGAGGGCGTATCTGAGGTTTGGGGTCAGAAACTGAAGTGGGAGACGGGTCTAGTGCGTGGGAGGGGCAGGAGCTAGGAGGGGGGGCGAAGGCTAGGATTAGAGGCGATGATTAGCGATGGGGGTGACGGTAGGAATTGAAGTTGGGTGTAACAAACTGAGGTAGGAGTTGGGTTCAGTGCTTGGACAGGATGGAGTCTGAAGGGGGGGGGACAAGATGTGTTGGGGCCGGAAATGAAGGTGATGACAGGGAATGAGGTGGGACACAGGTCTACCGTGTATGACAGACTGGGACCAGGATGGGGCAAAGGCGTGGAGGCTATGATTAGCGATGACAGACGTCTGAGGGCGATGATTAGCGTGGTGGGATTGGGGTTGTGAGGGCCGGATCTCAGGAGGGAAGCGGGACTTGTATGTGGGACGGGTAGGGGCGATGATTAGCGTTGGAGGAGGTGAGGACAGGAACTGACGAGCGAGACGGATCAAGTGCGTGAGCAGGAAGGGGACTCAGAAGGAGCAATGATAAGCAGGAGACAGGAGCGTCGACGAAAAATAGGTGGTGGAGGCCACGCAGTACGATGAAGACGAGTGGAGGAAGCAGGAATCGAGTGTAACTACGACGGGATGATGGTCGTTGATCTACAATTTTTTTTTTTTTTCAGAGAGCGCCAGTTAGGTGCACGCATGAAATAGATACATAACTACAGCTTTTTCTTCTTCCTACTATGTTTCTAATTTATTTTCTCTTTTCAACAGACTGATTTAAATATACTAACACAGTGTGTTTTAAATGGATTTTGGAGCAGTAAATGGCGTTTCACTGATTCGGCAATGTTAGACAGCTATTCAGACCAGTGCTCCTCATAATAGATTATGACGATACACATTATGTTTTATGATAGTGTACGTACAGAAAGCAAAATTAACTTTGTTTACGCACATTGCCAAAAAAGTGAAGCGCTTTGAAAATATCTGCGAGAAAGAATATTTTGTCGTTTGGATGGCTGAGATCGTTACGGCGGTAGTGCCGTGACGATCTCGGACTAAGCATCGCGGGTTCGATTCCTGCCTCGGGCGTGGTTGGATTTGTGTTTATTCTTTCATCCGTCACCATCACCATATCACATCTTATAGTTAACCATATCGTTAATATATAGCGGTCGCTAATGACTTAGCTGTTGTTGCAACCTGAAAGAAAAAAGATAAGAAACACGAATATTTTGTCTTCAATAAAACTAATACTGAAATCCATGTGTCCAGATTCCAAATTACGAGATATCAGCAACCAACAGTTTTCATTTAAAATTCAAATTAAAAGACGACATTTGCATTTTCTTTCCGTGTTCTGCACTACAAACACATTAACGTAGGATAAAACAAATTTAGTGTTTATCAATGTGTGATTTTACCGTAAGTCTATCAAGGTCGTGTATTATATGACAATGAGTTTTAATTATTATAAAAAACATTTACATCATTAAGCGCACGCCACTTAGTACTGCACGTACTGCACTATATTTTAATGTGTGAATAACTGTACTTTTGCAAGCAAGCCCAGTGCAAATAACATTGTTTTGGACAAGAGAAATCTATAGTTCTTGTTATTCCATATCATTCCTCCAGATACGAGGGAGACATCACTATGGAAGCCGTAGAGACTACCACGCAGCTAAGTAGTTTCAAGGGTCTTCAAAATGAGTATACAAGAAAACTGTTCACATTTCATTCCATTATGTTAAATGCAGTAAATTAATTGAATCCTGAAATGAATACAACACTATTAGGTTAAAAATATATAAAAAAAGAACTTGTATTGGAACTGAAAACGATATCCCCCTTTACACAAGCCCCCAGAAACACCTGCAACTGGCCCCGATGGAGCAGGTCGAAATGAGCGAAACGCAGATCTTAGGCGTCGACAGTCGCGGGCGCGAGAAGAGCGAAGGGGCAGGGAGAGCGAGGAGACGCGGCCGAAGGAAGGCGGGGCGCAAGGGAGGGGCGCGGCGGGGCGGGGCTGGCGGAGGGGGGTTGGGGCCGGCGCGCTCCGCCGCAGACGGGGCGACAGCCGCGCTACAATTTACATTTATGGCTGCTATTAATATTGATGTTGCACTTGAATTATAATGCGAATTCCTTTCACAGACCGCAACATATAACGAACGCGCACACATACACGCCCTCCCCCCCCCGTTCCAGCGTTTTCGGACCCGGGATGCGTCGGGGTTGGGGAAAGGGTAGGGCGGGTGCATGGGGGTGGGGCGGGGCGAGGCGAGACGAGGCGGGGCGGGGAATTTCGTATTAATATTTATGCCTCGCAACGGGCCGACCAATGTTAATTGCAAAATGTTACCTCGCAACATGAAAATTAATAGGCCTCGGTCGGCGGAACGCCTCGTCACGTGACGCGGGCTGCAAGGGCGCAGCGGGGCGCGCGGGCTCCGGAAGACGCGGCGCGCCCAGGCAGCCTCCGGCTGCGCCTCGCTGACGTAACGCCGTAAAATCAGCAAATGACGACACATGGGGCGCAAAGACTCGAACGAACGCTATAGCGAAAAATGTGTAGTGCTGATCCAGGGAAAATAAGCTTGGCCGAGAAGCAGGAAAGAAGATATTCCCGCGAAGTGAATAGTGCCCAAAAAGCAGCAAGTAACTACAAGTTAGTAAGGAAAAATATCGTTATCAAGTGAAGAAATGACAGAACGAGCGACTTCACAGGGCGCCCTAAGGGCTAAAGTTTGAAGGAAGCAAGGAGAATCCAAAATACCTGTGTTAACATGATCAATTCCTCAGAGATTAAAAGCGCGAGGCGCATTAAACATCCGAGCGGATTCAACAACGCTTTTAAAAGGTCAGATTTACTTGCAAAAGTGGTTCAATACCGCCAAATTAATGGACACAACGGCCGTCGCTAGTTCCGAGTGCATACCGACGCCGTCGGCTTCCGTACCCCTCACGGCCGCAACGGCGAGTCCCTACGTCATAGAAGTGTGCCCGAAAGCCGGCAACGGGCAGCGGCAGCCGCAAGGACCGCATCTCCACTCGCTGCACCACGCATTCCAGAGTGCGGGTGACCGGCACCGACAGATGATTATTTCCCCTCCCCGGCCCCGCGCCACGGCGCCGAATCTCATAAATGATTGCGCGGGGTAATGGACAGCGGCGGGCCTAAGTCGCCGGCGCAGAAACCGTGGGGCGTGAGTTATACGGGCGTTTAGTCGGGGCACATGAATCTCGCCGCCTCCGCCCCCGCCCACGCGTTCCCCTCCCCTCCCGTCCCCGCTCCTTCCCCCGCTCTCGCCGCAGGCGCCGCCGCCGCCGCTGCCCGGGGGATATATACGTTCCGCTCGCCGGATATTAAAAATATAACAATATTCCGGATTCTGCCCCGCGCTACCTTCGCCCCGCGCCCATAAAAAACGCGCTCTGCTCGTTCAGATTCGGAGACAGGGTCGCCCAGGAGCGGAACAGACCGGCCCCCGTCCCTGGGAGTAGTTTGCTTACGTGTCACGCGTGTGACGTAGTGTGGCGCAGGAGAAATAATGGACTCCCCGCACTACTTCGTAATGAAACAAAACGAACCCGAACTAGACCTTTTCATCGCCTACTGTGGGCCAGTGATTTAAATGTTACGTTGTCTTTTCGACAGATCATTGGGCCTAATTAATTTACAATGGCAATCTCAAATCTAATGTACGTGGGTAAAATTTTTTATTGTACTGAAATTACGACACGTGAATTTCGGCATTATATTCAGTATTTCTTTGACGATGGACTAATTCAATTACGAAACAAACGCGCAACTGACGCAACACAAAATAGTTCTAACTCGTCCGTGCATTCATTTCCGCAGAAGCCCGAGACGGCAACACGAAATGCATAGAAATTACGCACGAAACGCGAAACTACTCACAGTGAATTGCAGCCCCACCGTCACTTCCATTCCTCTTTCGGCCGAAACACAATAAAACTTCAGTTCAACCACCCTCTCGCAAATGCGATGACGCTACATCCCAGCATTTTCCACACAGGTCTGTTCACTGCAGCCACATGCACTCCAAAAAAGAGATCAGGTGCAGCTGCATATCCGACGTCATGACTCGAGGCGCTCGGATCCGCTGCCCGCTCCCGCCGTCGCCGCAACCGGATGTGCAGGCGGGTCTTATTCCGTCGACCTCCAGCCATCGCGGGGGCCTCCGATCGACCCCCCACTTAATTTAAGGGCTTGCGCATCTGGGGCGAATGTTACATTGCGCTCATGACTAGCGCGGGGATGAGTAGGAGGAGGAGGAGAAAAAAAATCCAATTCTCCGTTATTGGGTTTTCATTTCCGCCCCGCCACTTACCGCTGCGTCCGCTGCCGCCGCCGCCCTCGTGACCATCTCCCCCCCCAAGTGCTCCGGGAGATTCACCATGTGCGCTCCTTTTGGCACCATATGACCGCTCCTCGACCGTTTCACAATTCTTGCCACTCGTTTTCCTAACAATCTGCTCTCAATATGTTTCTGAAAGAGACTTCTCAGAGAAGTTGAGCATGGATGGTTTTCCAGCCATCTACTCTTTATCCATGTAGTAATACTGAGATGTTCTCTTGCTTTGCTTCAGGACATATATGTTGCTTCAATTTGCGCACGCTTTGTTGAGCTCTCTCTGGCTCGTTGTGTGAGGAGTAGGATAGGAAAAGGTATGCTTTTTTTGATCAACAATTCAATAAATTCAAGCCTGTAGTTTGTTTGTCAACGCAAATACGTTTTCTACAATTTGAACCTATTTTTTCAAATAAGTGTCAATTGCGCTTGTTCGTATCTTTATTCAAAATTCAGCTATTAACAGTAAAATATTTTACATTATGTTAAAATTATACTTTTCTTTCTTTCTCCACATACTGTTTTTGACGGAAAACTAATAAATAAATTCTCATTAGGATTACATTTTATGAGCATATGAACAGAAATCCGTTCACTTGTTCAGTTATCATGATCTTTTGAAATTATAAATATGTGTAAATAGTAATACAAGAGGAAGCTATGTCATTGGAAAATAAAGATTATTTATTTGTCGAATGATCATGAAAACGTAATCATATATTGTGAACAGATTCTTTAGCCCTAGCCATCAATAGCTTGACAAACACTCCCACAAATATAGTTCTGAATTCACAACTCTAACCTTGTGTATTCCATTCCTTCATAAACAACTGTGTAGAAAGCATCATAATTATCTCCGGTAACTAAGTACTTCGAGGTCTCATATGCTGTTACTTGCTATGTAGGCCCATCTTCACTTCTAGAACGCACTACTTATCTTCCCTAAGAAAACACAACTTCTCGGAACATCTAAATGAAAAATAAATAATACTTCTCATCGCCAGTTTGCCATCTGCTCATTAGCTAATAATAAATCCAGCTGACCCTTTCATGCACACACACAGCCTATTTCTGCTCCTTATCCTCCCACCGTCCTCAATCCTCATCCCGGCCGACTGTCGCGCTCTGCCCGTCCGCCTTTCAATCAAGCTTCGCGGCATCAACGCACAATATGGAAATGCGCCGGCAATATCGGCGCGACGGCAGGGGCGCCGCGCGGCGCTGGGCCTAAATTCGACTTCGGCAGCACTCGACTGCCTCCCTACCCCGCCCACGCGCCCGCCTTGCCGCTTCTCTACCCCGTCCTACCACCGTCCCGGCTCTCCCGCTCGCCCGCTCGCTCGCTCGCCCGCACGCCCGCTCGCTCGCCCGCCCGCTCGCCCGCCCGTTCGCTCGCCCGCTCGCCCGCTCGCCCGCCCGCTCGCTCGCCCGCTCGCCCGCCGCTCGCTCGCCGCTCGCTCGCTCGCCCGCCGCTCGCTCGCCCGCCGCTCGCCCGCCCGCTCGCCCGCTCGCCCGCTCGCTCGCTCGCCCGCCCGCCCGCTCGCCCGCCGCTCGCTCGCCCGCCGCTCGCCCGCCGCTCGCCCGCTCGCTCGCCCGCCCACTCGCACGCCCGCTCGCCCGCCCGCCCGCTCGCTGGATCGCCAGCCCGCCCGCTCTCCCTTCACCACGTCCGCCCTGCCACCCACATCCTCACCCCCCCCCCTTCGCGTCTCCTCGCTCGCCCGCCCGCCCGCCCGCCTTCCCTCCACCACGTCCGCCCGGCCACCCACGCCCTCACCCCCATCGCGTCTCCTCGCCCGCCCGGCCCGGCCCGCCCACTCCCTCCTCCCACTCATCTGGCGCGGCGCTGGGCGTCCCGGCGCGTCGCGACGCGGAGATCCGTCTGCGTTATTAGCCCCAGAGCGCCGCCGGCCGGCCGCCCTGCTCCTCCCCCACCTCGCGCAGCGACATCCGCGATGAAATTTTATTTCATGCGAGGAAATCGGAAGAGACGAACGTTTTGTTCCCGCGCCTCCGACAAAAAGAGATTCCGCTTCATGGCGTTCGGGCCCGTCGCGACTCGCCGCCTGGAAAAGATGCCGGCCGCCTCCCCCCCTCAACCAATTCGGCGCTTGGAGAGGCGCGCGGCGCCGGGGGGGGGGGGGGGAATTCGCTTTGATGTCATCAGCGGGAGGTCACCGTCGATGAAGAAATATGAATTCGTCTTCCGTTGGTATTGCTGGGGGCGGGGGGGTGAATACACAATCACGGATTCCGCTCTCGGGATATCCCCCGGAATTATTACACGGAGTGTAATAACAAGCGGTATCCGAGATCTTCACATTTATCCTCCCTGATGTTTTTCACGAAAATAAAATATTAGCGGAAGACGGATATAACTTTACATGAACACACCATAAATATTAGTGAAAATCATATCACAACACCTGTTCTAATATATTTTAAGAATACGTTTTACAAAAGTTAACGTCAATTAATCTGTAAAGAAACGTCGTTGACGAATGCGTGCGCGTTTGGAGTCAGTAGTCTTGATCGTTTGGGCGACGCATTCGCCATACAAATGGTAGCAATATTAATGCCGAAATCTTGTAAATAATACTTAGGAAGGGGACACAGCGTAGCTGCGACTGAGTTAACTTTTTACAGAGGGGGGGGGGGGGGGGTTAATCTTATTCCAGCCTTGTAGGTTTTATGACGGGCAAAGGTGTTCCCGGCAGGTTTTCTCGAGTCTCCTCTCTCTCATTCCAGTATTGGTTCACCGTCATATATTTACAACAACTTATCCATCACCAATGTCAGATGTAGCTACAAACTTTGATGCCAGAATAATATGAAGGATCGTCTAAGATGCGGGGTCGCCTGAAGAGCTACGGCGTCACACGAAACATTGTTTCACGCGGCCTGCGTTCCCACCGATTATTCCGTGCTATCACGTGGTCCACATGGCTTCCAACCGCGCGCGTAAGCGAGCCGGTACTTCGATTAAAACAGTGTCCCATCAGAGACCCCAAGCTGAGAAGAGAATGGGAAGTGAGGGGTTTCAATTCCAAAAATTAAAATTTATCGAAGCTCGCGATTGGATGACAGTGTCCCACTCGCCTACCAGCTCGTGACCTAGACACACTGTACACATCGGAATACTGTATCTTGTCTTACTAGGGGGAATTTCACTCCGGAGTTGGCACCTGGGTGCTAGCCTTTATCCACACTCCCCTCTGACGCACTAGAACGCCCTCGGACTGGCATCCGGATCCGGCGGAACGCAGTTCGCCCTCACTGCAACTTTCCCACTGTCTGGGTGGAGCCGTCCGGCCAGCTCAGAGCTCCTGGCTTTCCAGGCCAGTACCGGAGTCGAAACAATGCGCCGGGAACAAGTCCCTCCTCTATGCCCAGAGTTTAGGGCCATTGCCACGACGAATCCAAGAGCCCAACAAGGAACCACCCGAAGTAAGGTTCGGGCGGATCGGGACCCCCATTCCGTGTCCTCACTGTCTACACCTTTAGCCTAACAACGTGAGTATCTCCAAGAACCTAGGCAACCTGACGGTTGGCAGTTTCCCGCGGGACGTCTATATGTGAACTCCAGAGCATTCCAAAGAATCTCCTTCACCCGATCCAAGCCCAAAGATCGACGCGTCATAGACTCGACTGGTGAGTTACCGGCTACCACGAACTTAGCATCACCTCCTCACTGCCTACATCTTTAGGCTAACGACGTGAGTGCCGCCGTAAACCTTGGGGCCCGGGTGATCGTCTACAACTCTTCACCAGAGACCGTGTTCACTTACGCAGACAGGATCCCGTCCCATGCGGGGACACATCGGGAGTGTACGGCAGCGACAGGCGCGTGACCGGTGCGCGCGGGCGGCCGCAGCGCACACAGATCGCAAGCCCGGCCCGGCCGCGGGCTTACGGGTCGATTTTAATGATTGTATAATAATCACAGCTTTTCAATTGGGCCTTAATAGCGACGATTAGGATTATGACGCCCCGCGCGGAACGCAGCGGCCCTAATCCCCGGACAAACCGCCGCGCGCACATGCGGCGGCCTCGCGGAGTGGGCGGGGCGGGGCGGGGAGCCAACGGCGCCATCTGCAATGGGAGCAGAGCAAGAAGGGGCAGGGCAAGTGTGGCGGGGAAGATAGTCACCAATGCACGAAGAGAATACCATTCCTGTGGTCTTCGAATAAAAAAATTAAGAGAAAACCGGTGGTGTTGGGTATTATGCAAGTTGAGGATTCGTGTTGACATAGAGAAAAACCGGCGGGATAATACGGAAGGACAGAAAATAATCTTCGGGGCTACAAAATGTGTAATTCAAAAGGCACACACTTCACTGAGAGGTGAAAGAAAACGTGAATCATAAAAAAAACCTCTGAAAATGATACATTTACAGCAGGAAACGCACAATAGAATACAGAGAATATGTACGTTAAAAGAAGCAAAAAGGGTTAGAAAGAGTACGGCGAGAACAGCACGTGAACGAGGGCGAATTTCACAGAAAAAACAGCGTCACGTAGGAATTCCAAAACGCCGAATAAAACGCGAAGGAAAGGGTCAGAAGAATAACAGCAAGCGGAAGGCAGGGAAGGAGGGCGAGCAAAAACACAACACACGGGGCCAGAAACGAACAAATACAGAGCGTGGCGCGGGTGGGGGCGGGGCGCGGAGGGGCGGGGCGGGGCCGGGTCACGCGGCGTAAGCTGTAAGCCCCGCGCGCGCTTCGGTACGCCCCGCTCTAATGCACGGGCGTTCGGCCGCTCTATTAACTTGCCCCTAAAAACTACAAGCGCCGCCGCAGGCCGTCCGCCGCCGGGGGGGCTTACCTCTAATTATGGGAGCGTGTTAAAGGTTTGGCCCCCGTTTTAATAAACACCTGATCCTTTTTAATGGAGGCAGGTAACGCATTAATTGGGCGCTGACGCGCGCGGCCGGCCCTTCCCAGGGGGGGGGGGGCGGAGGGGGGCGAGCGCGAAATGTCGATTAGCGCAAATGGCAAAAGCTTTCTTCGCTTTTTTTCCAAACAACAATTCCACTCGCGAGGGGGGTGGAGGGCGGGGGAGGAAAATAACCGAGCTGTATGCGGACATAACAAGGGGAGCACCGAAAGGTCTCTGGTACACAAGCTCACGGGCTGCAATTTGGAATAAGTACCAAAAAATTACCTGCGGTGTACACGTGATCAGTTGTGTGTAGCACGCAGATGCAACAAAGAAACTATCAAATTGCATACATGTGGCAATAATCAAGTCCCACGTGCAACCAGAATCCATTATTATCGCTAATTTGTAAAATTACTACAATTTAACAACCTTTTTAGTACGATTTCAGGATCCGTGTTAAATTTCTTAGGCACTTTGCAACCACTAATTGCGTAAATTCATTTAAGATCATTCATTCAAGTAAATTCATTTAAGATTAAGGGATCCAACGATCCCTTATCATTTGCGTCTTTTCCTAACTGTAATATAAACAAATGAAAATAAAAAATAGCGAAATACATAGTCCAAGAACTCACAATTACTTGCCTCTGAATAACACAATCACTGAATTGTTCGGACAAACAACACTATTTGAACAGCAATTTCCTTGTATACATGAAACAGGTAAGAAATGAAGAAAGTTGCTGTATTTCAACCACTAACCTGTCAGAAACACACTTAATCGTTAACTCATTTATTTAAAATATACATCACAGAGAAAAATGGAACCGGATATCCATATTGCATGTATCGCATAGCGACACTGAGAAAAAAAAATCCGAGTTGAATTGAATTGATTTAATGCCTTATTTTACGTGGCGAGACCCGGGCCATCAGGCCCGCTCTTTCGTCTGACCACGCAAATTTCGCTACGCTCCTTTCACCAACTAGCGGAGAAAGGAGGTATTTCTTGGGCGACGAACAGGCGATTTCAATTTCGCCTGTTCAGAAATTAAGTGATAAACTGCTGTCATAAACCTCAAGAACACTTACAACAACAAACGCGTTTCCCTGTGATACAAGAGGCAAAAAGGAATCTCCAGAGCAGTTTCGGAGCGTGAAGCAGCGATCAAACGCAGTCTTCCTTCAGAGGGGCCATCGGTCAGAGAACGTCGTGCTGCCAGCAACCCTCGCGGTCTCCGTGCCAGCCGTAGCGGCCTATCGGCTCGGCCGGCGCGGCCCCGCGTGCTAATCACGCGCGTGCGCCGGCGGGCGCCGGCGGGCGCGGCGCGGCGCGGCACGGCGCGGGCGCTGGCGTGCATCCTCCGAGAGCGGCCGCCGCGGCCCGCTCGCTCGCCCGCACGCGAACGGTGCATTTGAGAGCGACCCCTGTTATGCAAGCCGCTCGCCACGCCCCGCCTCGCGCACCACGCTCCGCGCCGCCGGAGCTCTCGCTGTCCATTGAGGCGGCCGCCAGCGGCGATCGCTCTCTCCATTGGAACTAAGGCTATTACTTCTAGGCTGTCCGGGTGACGCCGCGTCGTTGGCAGATAGGCCGACGTTTCGCCTGTCATGTCGCAGGCTTCTTCAGGGTAGTGACACAGTTAAGCTCCGCCTCCGGTGTTATATCTTATCTTATATCTTGAAGAAGCCTGCGAGATGACAGGCGAAACGTCGGCCTATCTGCCAACGACGCGGGGTCACCCGGACAGCCTAGAAGTAATGGACTCGAGCCGCGGAAGCCTACGTGTACAGGAACTAAGGCTAGACGACGGGATGCAAGGAGAGTGTCGCTTGGGGCGATTGATTGATGTTCTCGGGCACGTCATCAGCCATGATGATTTGTCCCGCTAGTGAAGTGAATGTTTCTTAGCCCGGGCGATGTTCCTCCCCCGCTGGATGATTAGATATAACGCTGACCTACACGTCGACGTGCGGGCATTTTCTCCAGCAGGGCACCGCCGCAACCGGGACAATCTCGCGTTCAGCTCAGTACTAGTATCACAATACGTGTGGTAGAGCACTGCAAGTAAATGTGTGTGCGAAAGGCGAGGGGGTAAGACAAGGAAGAGGAAGGAAAGATAGCACGCGGTCCGCGGCTCGTTTGTTAGGGTACTGATAAGACGGGTCATACGCCAGGTACGTATGGGAGAAATCCCGGAAAACTATCGACGAGACCAACCGACAGATAGAATTCTCCAGAGATCGGCTGTATTCGACCAAGCTACATAGCCTCCTCGAGCAAAAGAGACGACAGCTCGCCGCAGAGGACAGAATCTGTCATCAGAGATTGGGCAATATATCTGACTCTAGAGTTATATTTTAAATACTATTTCACGGTCAATTTGAGGGATACGTAATAAAATATTAAGGAGAATAAACGTAATAAGGTGAAGTCCATTATAGAGGTTGGTTCAAAGACGTGGAATTTGTTGTCGATCATCAGTGGAAATCTCATGAGTGCAACAGTATCTGGTATATTTATCATAAAATATATATTTTAAGTGTCAATTATCATGTCTATTCAGAAAATTTTTTTGATACTTCCTTCTTACATTTAATTGAATAGTACAGCTTCGTTTGTGATTTTTATCAATTTTCCTGTAAAAAATAATTATCTGATGGAATGAAACGAGAACGAACATGAATGAAGTTTGACAACACAAATTTTAATCATTTGGTCCTCTTTATTAAATGCGTACCACTTACTATACCCGACATTTTCAACGCAATATGAAGTTATGAAAAAGCACGTGAATGAAAAGGTTTACGGCGATAAAAATAAAATCGAGCATTGTTGTCCATTCAAACGGAAATGAATTGCATGTATTTGTATAATGATTATATTATGGATTAAAATATCCAAGCTCAACCACCAAGGGAAAATAACCTTTTTTTCTAGGGCTCCAATGTCCTCCCGGTCAGATTCATAAAGTGCAAAATCTATACAACACTTCAGAAGATGCATAAAGTTTAAGTCACACAGTCACCGAAGATAATGTTTTGTGAAATGACTCTTACATAGACTAATTATTTTGTTAAATATACTTTAAAATATCAGCGAAGCACGTATGGTGAATTCTGTAACCGTAAAAATCACGATTTGCAGAAATGCGACTAACCGAAATGTACATTACTGGATGAGACCCTTTAGGGAGCACGATCATTTGTAATCAACACAATCCTCCAACTTTTCATTATTCTAAAACAAAATAATGCAAATATTAATAAAACTATTCCAATTAATTTTGCGTAGTAAACCACATCCCTTCATGCTGGCCATCTGAAAGAACTAGTTAGCAACTAAAAGCACTCTATTCATTAAACTTTCGAAATATCATACGCCTGACAGCCATTTCCTCCGCCCAATCAACTGCATCTCCGCCATCGCGGGTATCTCTAGACGAGTGCGGTTTGGGGCATTAAAAAAAATCGCCGCTCCATCGCAAAGTTGCGCGAAGCCGGTGCGACGGATGTGGGCGGGCAGCGGCGACCGGTGGCGGGCGCAGTAAACCTCGATGCCAGGCGATACAGAAAACGCGGTGGCAACGGCGGCCCCGAGAACACACGTTTATCGCACCCCCCCCCACACACACACACACACGCGCGGTCGCTCCTACCACCACCTCCCACAGCTCTACCTCAAGCCGCCTTCACAGAGCTTCTTTTTTTTTCCTGCCAGGTTCCACCGCCGTGCCGTCCCCACTCTTTGGCCGACACCGCCTTTTCGGCCCGCATTCACTACCTACCCCCACACACAACTCCATCTCGACACTTTATCCACTGTACCCACCCCTCCACGGACCTCAGCCATCTCCTCTCCTTCCCAGGCCTCCCTCGCTCTACCCTCGCCGCTCTATACGATATGGCTATTTGCCTTTCGTGACTCCTGGCAAAATGTGTGGTCGGCGCCATTAAGATTTCGCCTGGATTTGGAAAAGTATAGCCATTACTTTCATACAGATTTCGTCTCCTGTCGGTTTATATTCGTACACACGCCCCCGCGCAGCGGTCGGTGGGTCCGGATAGAGCCGGGCGACTCCCCTCCAAAATCGCCAGACGTCAAGGGCACCCCGAAAAACATTTTTTCCCCCCTTTCTTTCGAGGTCCGGCAATCAAAAGCGTGACCGTAAGGTTGACCGTATCTGAATTAACGATCGGACTGGCGGGAAGAACGAATCCACCGGCCGGCAATACAGTAACACTGCGCGGAGGGGGAGGGGAAGAGGTCGAGGAGCGTGAGAAGCGAGTGGGGGGTGGGGGTGGGGCTCATTGAGAACCCGCGATGGGGCGAGACGTACAGCACGGCGGCGAGGCGGAGGGGGCGGTGGCGGAAATCATGGTTTGGGTGAGGTCGAGGATGGTAGCAGGGATAAAACCGAGGGTGATTGCAGGATGATAATAGGACTCGTGATGATGGACTGCGGTGGCGGCCATGGCAAAGGTCGTTGCGATGTGGTAGTGGTGGTGACGGTACAAGCGGTGGGGCAGGTAAATGTGATGGTAGAAAAGTTTGCTAGGGAGAGAACGGAGGAGACCGTGGCGAAAATAACGGTTTGGGTGATGGCGGGGACGGTGGCAGGGTGGATACGGGGACGAAACTAGGGGTGATTGCAAGGTGATGATAGGACTCGAGGCGGACTCCCGTGGCAGCGATGGCGAAGGTGATTGCAATGTGGTAGTAAGAATAGTACTAGCGGTGGGGCAGGCAATAGTGATGGGAGGCGGGAGTTTACTCGAGTCTGGAGGAGGCGGGGGCGGGGAGCCGCGAAGCATCCCTGGGATTACGGCGAGCGCCATTTCTTTTTCATCTCAGCTGCTGCACCTCGGCGACGGCGGAGGTGAGCGCGGCGCATACAACGGGGATTATTTTTTCGCCGGGAGAGATTGATTCGTCGCGGAGAACAATACAGTGTCGCCGCCCGGATCGGTTTCCTCGGGGCGTCGCGGGGCGGGGCGAAGAGCGGGGGTAGATAGGGCGACGGAGGCGTTGACGGGGAGGGGTGGACGAGAGGAAAGCTAAAGGATGTTGGTCGTTAAAGAATGTAGACTGATAGCGCTAAAAAAGGGAAACGGACGACTAATTACGGAGTCAATACATTTTATTTTTTTCTTTATGACTGGATAACAAGCTTTTTTTAACTTTTAAGGAAAGAAATATAAAACTATTGGTGAGAACGATTTCGGCGAACAATTTACAGTAAATGGCGAAACAGAATACATCTGTATTTGTTTAACGTTTCCTCTGATGGGGAATAAAAGTTGATGATAGATAATACAAAACTGTAACATTCGCTTTCATAGTCCAGAAATAACACGTTCACGTTTAAATTGCATCTTGAGTCGGAAATCGAGGTAAATTCATGCCAGGATTTGAAACAAAAATTTAAATCGCAAATCCCGTTCCTGTCATGCCTACAATTGCGAAAAGTCAAACACACAAACTCAGAATATCGAATCGACAAGAATTTGGCCTTGAAAAACATGGTAAAAATATTATGGCAGTAAAAGTGAATTGGTAGAATGGTTTAGAATTGAGTGAGGAAACACAATTAAGTTTCACGTGCATTTATGAACCACGAAAAAAGAATCCCGAAAATATATTGGAAACAAAGAATCTCAAAAATTCATTGTAAGGAATATGATCTTCATTAATGTCCAAATGAGATTTCCAGCATTTGAAAATAGGCATTTGCATCTGAATGCTCTGAAAAGGGACACAACAGCTTATATGACTTCGGAGCAAAACTAGAATATCTACTCGCCCATAAGCAAGAAGACCAAATAATCAAACTATTTGGGGTTAGATGATACTACGAGACCAGATACCACTTGTATCATTATTACAACATATGCAGATACGCTGGTCAAGATAGTTCGACCCACCCTACAGGAAATCGGAACATGGACATACTCATGAAATTTGGTAAATCTCTCCAAACGTTCCAAAAGTATCCAGAATGGGTCTGCGTTTAATAAAAACTGCGAATACCAATCTCCGTTAAAATCAGAGGAGCAGAAGCTCGCAAACGTGCCGGCGTCGCACGAGCCCTCCAAGACGAGCGAGCGCGGCTGGACAGGACGCAGGCATCGGAAGCCCGCAGGAGACCGCCTCAAGCGGTGGTCGGAGCAGCCACAGCTCGGATTTCGCGCCCGCGTCCTCCCGCCGTCGCAGCAGCAGCGCTCATTACCAGCGCGACGGCAAGTGTTGGAACCCGAGCGCGCGGGCACGCGCCCCGCCCCGCCCCGCTCCGCCGCGTCACGCGCCGCCACGCCGACTCGCCCGCTAAATAAAGGTGCCAAAGAGGTGCGCACAAAGAAACGGCATTCGACGACAACGGTCGGGGAGGATGAGAATCACGACCGTGAAAAGTAATCTTCCTGTAATAGCAATCGCATGAAAGGGCCTCCGCCTGACGGCAGACAACGAACGGATTTCCGCCGACGACGACGACGGGACGAGGGGCGTGGAGAGAGGAGGGAGAGAGGGAGAAGGCGGAGAAGAAGGAAAAAAAAAATCCTCGGAGGCACCCTGTATCAGATTCGCTTTTCTTCTGCCAGACAAGAATCGTTCATGATTTCCGCGAGGATTTTTTTCCCCCCTTTCTTTCTTCGGGTTGCGCCCCGACAAAGGACGGCGACGAGACGCCACACCGCGGGTAAACTGGCCAGCGAAGTAGGACGACGTCGACCTAGGAGTGCTCCAAGTTCACTGCAGGCGGGGGGGGGTTCACATGCGTAGGGACGTTAAGTCAGAAAGGATAGCAAGAAACGCAAACGCACGTTCTGTTAATATGTTAAAAACGCGCAAAAGGAAAAAAGAAACAGAGCATCACATTTCTGCAACATTTAAGGGCTTAATATATACACAAATTGTATATTATTTGTATTTCATCTCCAGTCTTGATTAATAATAATATTATGAATTGCCGAAAACAAAGTTATGCTGCGGGGTACCCGCGCATCCAGTACCGTAGAGCGAGACGATAAAACGACGCCCAGCGCCGCTTCCCTCTCCTCTCCTCACTCCTCCCTTACCACGCGAGGCGACACGCGACGGGCAGCGTTCACACATCCCGCTAGACCAATAACCCATACATTGGGCCCTCGAATTCGAATCCGGCAAGCTCCAGAAACACATCGAAGTTAAACACGTCAACCATATTTCTGGCGTCTTGCTGCAAGCAAGTTCTGAACCCGAGAGTATATTCCTCATACGAGCAGCCAGGTCGCGAAACTAAGAATACCAACAAATTCAAGCAATCAGCATGCTATAAGTAATAAAAATATTAGTTAGCGAAACCCTAACTAATTTAAACGTCGGAACAGAGAAGCTAAAGAACGAAACATCACAAGTCTAAAAACCACAACATAAACCGACATAGAACGCAACCCGCTTCACACACCCGGCAACGCCTAAACTTGCGAGGCAGGAATCACCGCAACTTTCCGCGCGCGATCCTCGTCCCGCCGAACGCCCGCTCGCGCAAATCCTCCCCTCCCCCTCCTCCTTCGCGCTTGGCCGCTCGGCTGCGCCGCGTCTTAGCCCCGTCGCGGCGGTGCGAGCTCGCGTGGTTGCGCGGCGAGCCGGCGGAATCGCTCGCATCCGCCTGGCCCGGCGCGGCGCGGCGCGGCCCGCCTCGCCCCACGCGAAAGTTGGGGTGGGCGGCGCGCGGCAACGCGCACTCGTTAAGGCGCTCGAGCAGAAGGCTGTTGGGCGCATAATTACTCAGAATCGTACCGCGAACGCCCGCCGCCGCCGCCGCCGCGAGCAACTAGGCGCGCGACGCCTGGCACGGAGTTTTCACTCGCCGCCGCCGCCGCCGCCGCAAGAACGCCCGTAATGTTTACCGCACACGCGTTTCCAACTTGGCAATTCCGCGGCGGCGATGCGGCGGAAGCAGAGGTGGGGATGGGGGTGGGGGTGGGGGTGGTCGGGGTGGGCAGCTAAGTGTGAAAGCGAGCGACGGCGGCGGCGGCGGAGGCTCACAACGCGCGCGAACCGACGCCGCGACACGGCGCGGTGCAGAGCGTCGGCGCCTCTGCATTGCGACAGCACTACGAACGCGCCTCTGTGCAAGATGGAAGAACTACGAAGTATTTTGTTTCCTTTGTCACACCTCAATATTTTAGACATTTATTTAAATTGTTTACAATCGCGTAACTTCATTTACGTTTAGGGGCAGACTGTTGTAACATTGAACTACGTTGTTTAACTATATAGTTCGAACTACGAAAGCAATCCAGTTAGTTCCTCACTATTTCCCTTCCTGCTAGATGTCGTTATTTATTTATTCATTATTATTTTGTTATTAATTTATTTATTTACTGTTATTATTCAATAACAGTGTGTGACATGCAATGGGGAGACGTTAATTTGAAGTTACATTTACTGTATTATAACAAATATTAAAAATTCCACATTTTATTGTGAATAAGTGTCGTGAATTGGAGTTTTATTTGCGTTCAAGAAGGCTTATACCTGATGATGGGGGTACAACGTGCCCCGAAACGTACATGAAGTTATGTGGTTGTCAACAATTTAAATCTCTGACTAAAACATTGAGGTGTAACAAGGGAAAAATAGCAAATAAAAGGTGCCGTGACCGACTCATGAAAAAAAAGAAACTATAAAGCAAGCCATATGTGAAGTCACGAGTCAAAGTCATACGTGAGACATGTTTCTGAAAGCTGTCACTTTTTACATAATGCGCAATTCAAAATTTGGGAGGCTCCTTCTGGTGTTTGAGGGGGCGGGAAATTTCCCCGCACAGAAATAGCCCCCTTTTTTTTGCCAAAAAAGGGATTCTAGCACGGGTGCCGCGACGAGCAATAGCCATTTTCCTCCCTATTACCTTCCGCGACACACTCCACATAATACAAAATTAAGGCGTCGTCTGCACAGCACATTGGGTAACCGCGCCCTCATCTCCGATTCTTGCTAAAAGCGCCTGAGTGTCCTGGGAACAGGTTGACTGATTTCGCCATTCGGAATTATGGCAAATTATGGCAAATAATGGAATACTATTCTTAAACCTGGAATAATAACGACGATTACTTTTTAACTTGCCAATTCTTACAATGTCAAAATTACCTTCATTTTTGTCCCACTGTATATTTTGAAAGCACATCAGCCAAGAATCAGAATTTGGTCGTATTGTGAAACTGAAAACCGCTGTAAAAGTTCCCCATGCTAATATAGTATTCGACCCCAAGACTGTGATAATCTTCCCTCTATTATGAATAAATATCATAACTGAGAAATGTCTTAAAATAAAATAAGAGATCACAGGTAATATAGACACCCACAAAATTCACTGAAAATCTTTTGAACTCAACACCTCAATGCTCAGGAGAGACCCCTAGATAAAAGATATTAGTTCACCCCTAACTGATCAGATAATCTAGTAAATATTATCGACACAGTTTCAGTACCAACAATCCTCAAACTGCTTCCGTCTATTCCCTACGAGTGGAGATTAAACAAAAAATGTGTTCCACAGCACTCAAACTGATGTTCTCTTTCAGCAGCAAACAGGATGGCCTCTCATTTCCTGGAATAAATTACCTAGACTTTTTTCCGTTTTCCAGTGTTTTTGTTAACGTTTCAGTTTTTTTAGAGCATTTCGCACTATTTTTGATAATGTATTAAAAAAAGTCTCACACCAATTTGTCAGCTCTCCGATTTCACCGCGATTAAGTTTACATTTTTTTTAAATTCTAACAAGTAACTTCTTTGCACTATTTTTTTATGGAATAAATCTATATTCATAAGCGTCTAAAAATTTCCCCCTGACTTTGGAAGACCATTATACAAATTCCCTGATTTTCCAGAGCAATGATATTCCCCGAATTTCCCGGGTTTTCCTGAAAGTGGCCTAATGACACCTGAGCAAAAATGTCGCGGAGCGCGGGAGGCCGACGACAGCCGAAAGCTCCGGATCGCTTCCGCAGAGCGGCGGGTCGCGTTGTATGGTTTCGCCGCCGCCGGAGCCACCAAACCGAAATCCTTCGCAGCGCCGGGGAATTCGCGGACGCGAGTTTAATTCGCGCTCTGTGCTGTGCTGTGCTGTCGCGCGATAAGGTTTCACTAGCGGTCCGCTGTGTGGGGTTCCACTGTCGGCGCGACAGCGCTCCCAGCTCACGTCGGGAAACGAGAGCGATCGCAAAGGGATGTTGCGTATTAGGTTCGATACGATAATCGATTTCGATGCAAACAACTTCACGAAGCATCGAAGGCTCATTATTACCGAAACTAAGGTATAGATACTCGGATATCAGAAAGTATATATACCCAATTTAAACTATTTAGAAGGTATTCGCATGATAAAAATCCCTAAGATTTTCAGAATATTTTAATTAATTTTACGTATAATTATAAATAGCATTCTTTTGAAGATTGTAATATTTATTGATTAATATTTTATGTATGTGAAAAATTAAATTTATTTTACTTACTGAAGCAATGACCATATTTTACTGTGGTAATTAATATTTAATGCAATAAATTAACTGCAATTACGGTATCGACGTTACCTTACCAACTGATAAGTATTAATACTACCGACCGATACTCCGAGTATCGAAAGTATCGCAACATCCCTCAGTCCGCGTAGGGAAGGGGGATTGCTCCGCGGAAGCCGTCTGGTTGTTAGGAGCTTCTTCGTACCTGTGTGCACTGTGGCGTGCATAAAGTCAACGAAAAACGACAGGGATTTGAGGAAACAGAACCCACTTTCCCGAGCAAAAATCCGATACAGCGCGTCACCTCAAGCACTTCTCTTTTTAACAGCGCCCGCAGTCTTCCACAATCAACTCGAATTTAAGTAACACTCGATTAATTTTCGTTCCGTATCGGCATTTTTCTCTCTTCTGGATAACAAAAAAGTGCTCGGGGGAATGAGTCGGTCGCAAGAAGGGAAAGAAACGACGAAGAAACATGGCTTTGAAGCGGAGGCGTGGGAAGGGCCGGGGCACGCGGCACAGAAATAACAATCTTCATATCGATTTCGTCGCAGACTCTTAACGGAGCCCCGAAGGCGACAGAGGACGCTCGACGGTGAGGACGGTGAGGCTGAAAGTGATTAGAACGAAATGAGGACAACGCGTGTGAAGGACATGGCAGCTAACGAGAAGTTCCGTCCCGGATTCACCGTCGCGGGGAACATGAGACGAGAAATGAGGCACAGATAAAGTCAAGGGTGAGAACGCTCATGAGAATGAGTAAGAATGGAGACGGCTGAGCAGCAGAGGTAGGGAATGGAGAAAGAAGGGGACCTAAGTAACTAGAGAACCAAAAGAAAGGAAAACAGTCGGAGAGACAAACGGAAAGACAAACTGACTACGACCACAAGTACTTGCCTAGCGAAGACAAAAAAATAAGGAAAGACTCAGGTGAAGACGAAAGGCAAACCAGGGGTGAAAGAAAACGGCTACGCAAATGCAGCGGACACCTACACGCAGTCAGTAGGATGGTGGCGATGACTATCAGCGGAGACATACGGGACGACAGGGCTGGTCGGTGCGACGCGGCGCGGAGCAGAGCGGGAAGAGACAGTGAGAAAGAGGAGGAACGCGGGACCGGGCAGGTAGGGACGACCCAAGACGGAAGCGGGTCGGGCCACGTCGGGGCGGCTCGAGATGAGTCGGCCGGGGCGGGCGGGGCGGGGCGGGGCGGGGCGATGCGCGTGACAGCCCGGCGCCGCACAAAAGAAGCGGGGGCGGGCGGGCGTTGCTTCTGCTGCACCGCCGGCGGCCAGACGCTCGCGCGCGCGCGAGAGAGCGCCGCCAGGAGCAACGAGTTAATTAAGGAAGACGATCCGCCGTCCGCTAATATTTGCTGCTGGCTCGAACCTTTCGTTTTCGCCAGCGTCCGCGCTGTTTCTCGGAACGGGCGACTGTGTCAAGTCTCGCGCTCGACGAATTGTTAAAATTACGAAAGGAAAACACGGATTTTTAATTTTTTTTTAGCAAGTAACGCCCCAGTCTAACAGAAGTCAGTCGTTTTAATACACTGCAGTATATCCTGATCGTCTCCCAGGTGTGTATTAATCAGTAAGCCGTCTGTGATGTTATATGAGTGAAAGAAAATTATTAAGTGATTGAAGAACTGGAGCGTTTCAAATGTACTTTAGCAACCAGCAGTGTACTGTGATAAAACGATTTCTGGCAAAAGCTACCAATTCGCATAAATATAATTCATCACAGATTCTTAAATTTATGTAGGACCTGCTTAGCGAAACAAAAGCTGTAAACAAGGATTACAGAACCGGTCAACTGACGACCACCAAAACCTTTTCAACTCTTTAAGCGATGAATCTTTTATATCGTACACCTTCGGTGTTCACTAAACCTACAGAGAAAGAAAATGTGTACAAAAATCATAAAGTGAGCTAACATGTAGTGAACGGCTCTGTACGTAACCCACCGCTCGTCAGCCTTCACTGTAAGGAAACGACTGGCCTCTCGAGCGTCCAGCCGACGTACAGCCGCGTTCCTTATTGCGACTGTTCCCCGTTTATTCACCTCTTAAATAAATCTCGTGCGAGACGGTGGTGGCGGCGCCGCGCCGAAGTGTTATGGAGCACGTACCACCAGTCGCGCCTCCCTCCCCCATCGACCCCGCGTGGCGCGGGGAGGGGGGGAGGGGACGCCCGCCTCCGCGACGGGAGGGGAGGGGAGGGGAAGGCGGGCGGCCACGGGAGCACGTAGGGGCGACGGGGCTAACTGCGGCTTGTAACGAACGAACAGAAAGGGTCGACCGGCCGGCGGCGCGGGGGCGGGGGCGGGGGCGGGGCGCGGACGGCAGCGCGGACGCGCGCGGCGGGGAAACGCCCTTCTCGGGGCCGGTGTCCGCCATTAATTAGGTGCTTCCTGCGCGGGATTAGTGATACGGACCCCGGGGAAAGGGTAGGGTGGGGAAGGGAGTTAAAAATACAGCCCCGGCCGCCTGCCGCCCCTCCGCGTCGGGGGACGCGCGCTCTCGCGAGGATCCCAGCCGGACGGCGGATTTCGAGAGCGTGTCGCGCGCGCGTCCCCGCTGGCGTGCGGCAGCCAATCACGATACACCGACGTCACCCGCTAACACACCTCGCTCTCCACATAAGGCTGCTTTACTGGGAGAAAACAAAAAGCTATCGGAACAGCAAGTACAAGTTTGCTTACTGATACGATAAAGGCAAATAATACAGTAATGGAATACTAATATTTCTTAATGGTATGAAAAGATAATACTAATATTTCTTAATGGTACACAGCTCATGGATGTCAGGACTGAGATTTACATATTACAAATATCCTATCACAACTCACTAAAACCTGAAAAGCCCACCCCCTGCCGACTAATACACATGTATTAAATTGATTAAAGCGTTTTGTTTTATTGTTGGCAATTTCATTGTATTTCATTCTCGCAAATAACGCCGGACTAGCAGATTCAGCAACTAGAAGAAAATCGGTAACGATCGAATGACCCACACAACTACCAAGGCATCATTGTATCCACCTAGAGGGTTGCTTTTGGCTGCGCAATACGACCGTCGTTTCAACGTGCGCCTGGCGAAGTTTGCGTCCGGGCCCCGTGTCCCCGGCTGCCCTTTGCGCCGCGTGGTCGCGGGCGAGGCCGGGCGTCGCGTGGCACCGGGGCCGAAGAGGGTGGACGTCAGCAGCGGGAGGGGAGGGGGGCTGGGGAAATTAGCGCGTTGTCGCGCGGTTTCCGACGCGGGGAAGGAAGGAAGGAAGGCGAGGACGAAAAAATAATTACCTCCCGGGAACTCGAAATGGCGCACCGGGAGGCGGCCTTTGTTTCGTGATATCGTCGACCGCGAGCGTCCGTTTGTCAGCCTCCATGCAACCGAACACTTACAATAATTAATGTTTGGGGGACAAGAACAACAAAGACATAAAAAGGAAGGGAAAAAAGGCTTAAAATCTCGTCAGAGGTGCAGAATCAACAAATGGTAATATGAGGTATAATTAGGCATTGCTGGGTCTGCATTTTCAAATCTTGGCTATTTCAATGCTAAAATCATGTTTCATTTTGAAATTGTGGAAAATTGCCACATATGATGGAAACATTTGCACGAATTTCTTCAAGATATGCCCGGCTATGTACAGATTTTGGCAGAAACAAGCACAAGAAGAAATATTTTCGGGTATTAGACGTGATGACACTTAATTTACATTGTTATATCAGAAGAACGTAACTGAATGAAGCATGGTAAACGTAGGTAGTGTTAAATTACCTTAACTCCACATGAAACAATTAGTATCAAAAAGTTTCCAGTAGACCAATAGTCGAAGTTAACATTTGTATGAACGCAGGGAAACTTTTCTTTTTTGTAAATGGTCTACGTCCAGATATCAAAGTAAAACAAAGGTCAAAATACGTGCAAGGACCCGGCCTCGTGATTTCAAGCGAACTATGCAAATATACGAACTATGCAACAGCTAGCCTTGATGAAGAAAGTTTCAACGTTTCAGAATATTACGAAAGTATAATATTTATAGAGCACGCTACTTAGAAAACGACATTCTAGCGTGTCCCAGCACATTCAGAGTCTTTCAGGCCGCAATTTTGAGGATGGGCTTATTTTCGTTGAGAAAATTCACACTGAACGCTTGTATCATCAATGGCGTCTGTAATAATTTATGTACACGACTGAAATCCCCAATTTACTTTCTCAGCCTAATCTGCATTGTTTCGACATTCACAAAAACGGGTAATAAGATTCCAACATTTACACGACGAAATACTTGCACTGCAGAAACTTGTTTGGTTGTCACAATTTGGTAGGCAGTCATCAGACGCAGAGTACAGGCAAAGTGCGAGGTTGCATTTTTTTTCTTTCTTTAACGCAGAGGGAGGTCTACCTAATGAGAGCTCCTTGGCAGAACCGACGAAGGAAGAAGTTGCGGGCGAGCAACTGCTTTTTAACGTCGCGGCTCCCGGGGGGGCGGGGCCAGCCCGGAACGGCGCCCGCAATATTTGAACCCCATAGACCGAGCAGTAAAGGGCAACGGAGGCTGCGGCGTGGCGCGGGGGAGCGGAGGGGGGTGGGGGGTGGCCGGCTTGAAAGCGGAGAGGAGAGCGTGGAAAACCCAAAGCTTGTTGCCTTTTTACCGCATCATCCCCGTTCGCGGTCGTTTCTATGCAAGCGGCCGAGCCCTCCCCGTTGTGCTCGCCGGGGTGGGCGGGGCTCCCGGGCGCGCGAGCGCGGGGCGCGTCCTCAGGTATTGAAAGTTTCAAACGAGGCGCGGCCATTACAGCTTCCCCCGGCCCGCCCCGCCCCGCCCCGCCCCGCCCCGCCCGCCTCCGCGCTCCCGCACAACCGAAGGTTGGCGGCCGCAGCCTCCAGCCTCGAGGAGTAGCTGTTTCGCCGTCATCATCATTATCGTTAAGTCTGTTTGCCTTTTCGGAGCTCCCGGCATGCAGAGCTTCCTTAATCCCGCATAACCCTCTTCCATAAACGTACTTTAGTGATTCCGACTTAAGTGCCCATTCATCTGACACTCCCGGAGTGTTTTATCGACCTAAATACGAATATACGGGCACCTTCCTCCGTTATCTCGGAAGGGAAAATGCACGCTGAATGGCAGGCGAGACTCACGTGATAGAGGACACAAGAGGGGGAGGCTTGCGTTAGAGCGATCGAGGGGAGATACGGGGGTTCCGCATTCCGTTGGGGCATACGGTTAGCGGAGAAGAGTTCGGGAGATACCGCGATCGGAGAGACTCGTCCTCCGAGGAATCGTTCGTTTGGGAGCGGAGTGAAATCGAATGGTATATCCCGAAGAGAACCAATTTCGGACACACACGAACTTTCGTGATAACCCACACTATACACACACGCCCGCCTTCCGGGGGGGGGGGGGGATCTTATTGGGAGGCGCATGAGCGTGGGTGCGCGCCGCGCCCTCTGGTGAAGGGCAGAGCAGGGAGAGGGAGGGCAGTGCAGTGCAGGGCAGGGCATGGCAGGGCAGGGCATGACATGGCATGGCATGGCATGGCATGGCAGGGCAGGGCAGGGCAGGGCAGGGCAGGGCAGGGCAGGGCAGGGCAGGGCAGGGCAGGGCAGGGCAGGGCAGGGCAGGGCAGGGCAGGCCGAGCGATTGGAACGCACTGCACCGCGCGACAACTGGTAAACACCAGCGCGGCGTCAATACACGTCAATGTAAATATTATGAAACAAGCGATACGTAAACAAGCGGAAACCTGTTATTTCAGCCTCTAGTGAGTTGTAATTATTATAAATGCGGGATAAACACGTTAATTCACTGCGCTGCAGGGTCATACAGATGCATATTAAATAAAAATGATTATGAGTGGCGAGAAAGACAGCGGATTAATTTTTGAGTGAAGCAAGAGATGTGGAAGAGTCACTGTCCGCAAAATGATTGAATTTTTTTTGTCGTATACGTCATAACGCGTTATGCGGCTGTGTTTTTATACAGTTTGCGTGAATTTAACAGGTTCTAATTAACAGGTGAATTTAACAAATGAATTTAATGAAACAGGTGAATTTAACAGTTCTAAAATAAATTTATCCGGAGAAACGTACAACAAGTATGTTGGCGATATAGTTTATGTTTTAACACTTGAACTAGATTGGAAAGAGAGGCAAAAGTCGGCTCCGAATTATTTTGTTGGTAATGACGCCATTCTACTCTCCTGTAAATATATAAAAAACAAAAAATGTATAATTTTTATGAAGATTCTATGTTCTTTTCAATTTGAATATAATTCTCCCATAATTCTCTATAAATCCTGTGGCTAACAATACCCCTGAGCGAGAACCCTATGTTCTAAGACAGCTTCAGAACTTTCCACCACGGGCTCCACCGTCCTGACTTCTCCTCCGGGTCATTTCCCATACCACCACCGGGGGAACAGTGGTTATTTGGCCCTTTGTGTCCACCACCTCTCCCAGGCGGTCAAAGGGCGTTCAAGGGCAGCGCCCTAGCCGCAGCACCGCCACACGTGGCGGGGTGGGTGGGTGGGGGCAGTGACCCGCGCAGAGGCGTTCCGACGACGCGATCCTTTCCATCGTTTCCACCTCCGCCGTCGAACCCGCCCCCGCCCCCGCGCCGACACCGCCCACTCACTCCCCGCGCTCCAAGCGAGTTTGCCCATAACAAAGTTTCATAAAGAAGATAATGCCCGGCTGTTCGAAAGATTTTATGAAGCGACCCCTCCCGTACGACACGTCGGAGAGAGGAGACGGTTCGGTGGGAGGGGGTGGGGGGCAGGCAGCGACCAGAAGCGCGCGGATTCTGAAAGCGCCCACTCCGCCTCCGCCCCCGCTTCCGCTCGTCTCATTCTTCACGCGGAAACGGTGGCAGTTACGGCACCGTAACTCGCTCTCCGCCCCCATAGCGAAGACTCGTGCGTGTTTAGTACATTTATTAAAAGGGGGCTTCGCAACATTATCGTAGCTCAAACCGACGTCGCGCGGAGATGAGGGAGCGCGAAGGAATAGCGCGGGGGTGGAGAACGCGGGGGGGGGGGGGGGGGCTCTGCGTACCGAAGCGGACGCGTCGTGCAACGGTGAAGTTAACGTCTCCGTCACAAAGGACTCGCACATCTGGGAGCTAATGGCTTCGGAATCGCTATTTTACGTCGGCGCCAGCAGCGGCGCGTGCAGCCTTCGCACGGCGAATGTATTAATAGCAAATTGTCGTCGGCGCCCTCGTCGCTCGGGCGCCAGCGCGGCCGCGGCGGGGGCCAATCGCCGGAGCGGGGGAGCAGTACTTCGTCACGTGTTGGCGTCGCCGCTATTTACTGCTACGGCGCGTAGTAACGTGCCTGAGACGGGCTCCTCCTCCTCCTCCTCGTACACTCGCGTCTGGCGTTGTCCTAAGACTAGACACACGAGCGTCGCACAACATCGCTCACTTCTATTGGTTTGCAAGCCAGACGGTCATGATTACCGACATGGAACGGACGTCATATGTCCCTTGGCCATATCCTAGGAAAAATATGTGCCCGCAGTTAGCAATTATGAGATTTATTGGAATGAAATGTACATAAGAAAAGAGGAGATAGTTGATTTATTCAATTAATAGCGAGCAGCCTTTCAAGATATAATTTTATATCGTCTTTCATACATTATGCAATGACAGTGAAAATTTTCAAAATCTTTCCATGTGCCCGAGACATCGATCAGACAACTGTTCTCAAAATTACATGATTTTATAAGGCAAGATACCAATGTAGATGTCCTACATAACTACAAGAAATTATTGCACATGTACTTCGTTATTTAACCTTTCAATGTTGAATCAATTCATTTGGTGAATTGGAAAACGCATACCGGTCGTTCAACGCGGTACACCATACGCGGTACTACGTGCGTTCTGCGCGCTATGAATGCCTATGAAGCTACAACGTCCCTCAGGAACAACGTACGCAGTGTAGGAGCCAAAGTCCGATGGTTGCTATGCCACGGCCGTTACTGCGGCGCGCTAGTGTGCCACGATTGCTGCGCCTCGACTGACGCACTTCAACGTCCGTCATTTGACGCTCGTGCGTCACTAGTCGTAAGAAGAGCGGCTTCTCCGGCGCGGCCGTGGCGCTGTGCTGAGAAGGGGCGGCCTCCGCCGCCGCGGGCGGTTATGCTAATGCGGCGCTTATCGCGGGCAGGCGCTCTCGTGACCCACACTCGCCGTCACCGCCTCCGGCGCGCCCAAGAGCCCTCCTTCCCTCCCTCCCGCCCTGGAGGACGAGGCGGCACGAGCACCCCGCCACCGCCCCCACTCCCGCCATCCAGCTGGGGAATGCCCGCGAGCACGAACCGCTGGGTTTTTCTTTCGCGATTTCTTCTTGGCGATGCTGCTGCTGGTGAAGTATCGCCCGGAAGGAAAATACGCGAGGGATGTGTTCTTGCAGGAGGCGAGTCGGTGATGCTTGAACACACTGCCCAGGAGGGCAAGAAAACTGAACTATGCATACGTAAGTGTTCAGAAATGTATCTAACATCGTCCGTTAGTAGTAACGAAAATTAATGTTGAACATTTTTATTTTAACGTCTTCTTTATAGTCAAAATTGTTAGTTTTGGAAATTTCTGATCGTTAAAACTTGAATGTATCATAATTTTAGTGTTTGTAGGTATATATTGTTCAATGTGTCATGATTGCTACTATCTACAGTGCGTGTTTCAATTTTCAAGTTTTATTATAATAATATATTTATCCGTGAAAAGACAAAATGCCAATCCCATTCTTTACCCAATAAAACTCAAAGCAATATAACACTGGGCGCATTTTTGTGTTGATGGTTCTGCAAAGGCCACATTTAATTTTTATATTAGGGAGACGAACAATCGCTCCTTCAAGAACGTATCACCTGTGGCAAAAAAAAAAAAAAAAAAAAAAAAGACAAGTACTCACCTCACGAAGGCGTATCCTTTGTCCTTAAAGACGCGGATCTCCTGGATGCTGCCGAAGGGCGAAAAAGTTTTTTGCATGAGCTCCTCGGTGAGGCCATTGGTAAGGCCCCCGCAGTACACCGTGCAGTTGGTGGGGCTCGACTGGTTATAGACTTCGTCGAAAGTCAATGGCTTCGCGTTTACTGCAACAAGCAAAAGAAAAAAGAATAACTGTAGGGCTGACGTCAAGGAGTAGAAGACGCGCACAATCCCATGCAACACACCGCAAACAGGGAGCAAGCATGCCCGCAGCAAGCGCGCAAACGAGGGTGGTTAATTAGCTCACACTGATCTGCACTGTTAAAACTGGCAATTCCTTCATTACGTATTACAAGTTAGGGGAAGACGAAGGAAAATGTTAGGGATGAAATAATGGTTTAGAAACAATAACCCAAGGTGAGCATTGAGAATATACCTATGAGAGAGTATTCATCATAGGAAATAAAAACCTGGTGCTACCTCCAGATCATTACTGCAAAACTTCAGCCCTAATCAAACACAGACAAGTCATAAGGTGAAGGAGCCTAAGACAAAAAAGAAATATTGTTTAACAATAATTGTTTCCTAGGTACAGATTTTCAATTACTAATACAAAAACATTTATATAAAACCAATTTCAATTCCCGCGTAATACGACGAAAACATGAAGTAGTAACTTAAGAGGCTACATAAGATTTCGTCATTCGTCAATGCCTTGACAATGAAAAACGATTATGTTTTAAAACTCTCTATGGAATGAAATTTAATACAGCTGTTATCGAACATAATTGTATAACATAAGGTGGAATATTTTCACATTTTATTCAAGGAGTTTTCCTGTATTCACATTTGTTCACCATATTGCAGCACTGACAATGAATTCATTCCTGAATTGTTTCATATTTCGTGTTGTGATAATACTCTTAATAACGTTTACCAACAGAATAAATCTCCCTCGCGACCTTTCAATTCTCATGCCACACGCCGTTTAAAGAAAAACACATTTCTCAGTGATTTGTTCCGCGTGAGAGCGCGCGTTCCGCGTTCCTCAAATCGAAACGTCCCCAGCACGAGCCCACAAGTCGATACCAAGGGCAGCGAGTCGGGAGTTGCGGCGCAGGCCGTCGCTCGCAATCGCGCGTAACGGACGGAGCGAGCGCCACGCGACGGCGGCGGGGACGCGGGGGCGGGGATGGAGCGACGAGCAGCGGGCGGGGGAGGAAAATTATTACCAACATCCCTCCCCCCCCCCCCCCGGCTTCGTTGCCGGATTTCACTAAGTAGAGATATCAATATCAAAACTTTCGCAATTGTTCTCCGGGCCATAAAACGTAATTCTCGAGCGGAAGTGACGCCCGAGATTACTCGGGGCTCGGTTTTAAATAAATTTCTTACATCGCAGCGATGAGGAATGGAACCGAGTAGTTATTAGGTCGCAGTGTCCAAAACTTTGGAATTATCCTGGCCGCTGCGTAATTCTAGACTCGCCAGAGGAGCCATCGCGGCGATCCGCGGTATCTTTCCGCCCCTCCACCCCCACCCCAACCCCCTCGCTCCGTTCCGCTGTCCCCGTTCCCGACCACCATTTTTGCAAGTTATGTCCCCAGAAAAATTATCACCTTTGCAGCGGTTGTTTAATGAAACCGCTCAAAAGAAAATTAGCGCGCGTTTCCGCAGATCGCCGGCGCATATTTTCGCCGTCCGCGCCCCGCCGCAAAAAGCGCCGAGCGTCCTGGCAGCGCGCTCCGGGCTCCGGGGACTGGGGCTGGGGCTGGGGCTGGGGCTGCGGCCGCCCGCCCGCCCGCCGCGGCAGCGAAGGCGCAATTTGTGTCGCAGCCACTGCATCGGCTGCACCACCAACGTTTCTTCCTTCCTTCCCTCCCTCCCCCGCTGTGGGCACGCTACCACACTCAATATTGAAATTTTCGCACACATAACCAGTGTCGGTTGAAATAAACTTCGACATTTTGCCACGAGTGATTAGACATGCCGAAAAATCTCACCGCTTTCAGATTCACTGGGCGTGTTTATTTGGGAAGCTTGCCAAAGTCGAAGTTTTCATGTTCAAATGATCGCGGAAAACAACCGACATCTTTTTGATTTCTACTCACTATGATTCGCACCGTAGAGACATACGTCTCCCAACATTGAGTATAAACATCTCCAGAGAAGATTATGTGGAAGTTGTGAGGATTTAATTCAAAGGTTTGAGGAGCTTTTTAAAAAGAATATAATAAATGTAACCCTATCAAGAAACATTAGGAAGATGGAAGTAGTAATTTGAAGAATTTTAACCTAGATAATTCTCAATTTGCAATTCGTTCTAATTCATCTAAATTCCAGTTAATACAGCGCCATTTTAAAGAAATAAAAACGCATTCAAAATTTAATATATATCAATTACATCATCTTAATATATATAAATCTCGTGTCACAATGTTTGTCCTCAAAGAACTTCTAAACCACTTAACCGATTATAATAAAATTCGCACACCATGTGCAGTTCGATCCAACTTGAAAGATAGGATAGTTTAAATCTCAAATTATAGTCGCAATTTTAATTTATTGCTAATTTATTACAAATTTGATTGTTGTAATAATTGTAGATAATTGTGACTGTCAAATAATAACAGACAAATAATTAGCAATAAATTAAAATTGCGACTATAATTTGAGATTTAAACTATCCTATCTTTCAAGTTGGATCGAACTGCACATGGTGTGCGAATTTTATTATAATCGGTTAAGTGGTTTAGGAGTCCATTGAGGACAAAAATTGTGACACGAGACGAGATTTATATATATTAAGAATACAACAATCAGCTAGCTGACCCGGCCACGCGTTGCACGCGTTGTGCTGCCACGGAAACAAGGAAAACCACATCCTTCCATTACAGGCATATTCAAAGCTAAGACATTGGGGAGACTTTACACGGTACATCCAAAGCAACGTGAGTGCTTCTATTTACGTTTGTTATTGGTGAATGTTTCCGGACCAACGTCTTTTGAATTTTTACGAACAGTTAATGGTCGAGTATTCAATACATACCAGGATGCATGTCGTGAACTGAAATTGCTAGAAGACGATAACCATTGGGACTTAACGCTTGCTGATGCTGCGTTGACATCAACACCGAATAACATTCGTCAGTTGTTTGCAATTATTTTGACGACATGTTATCCCTCGCAAGCACAAACTTTGTGGGAAAAATATAAAAATTGTATGACAGAAGACATATTGCACCGAATTAGACAAACAAATCAATGGCAAAACATAGATTATACACCAGAGATGTACAATGAAGCATTGGTCTTGATCGAGGATTTATGTGTTCTTATTTCAAATTTACCAATTAATCATTATGGTATGCCATCACCTAATCGTCCAGCCACCTACTTAGTCAATACCGATTTACAACGAGAAAATCAATATGACCATGAAAGTTTAGCAACAATTATCATGAACAGTGAACCATTACTGGCAGCAGAACAAAAAATTATTTATGATCGGATTACGCTGGCTGTTGCTGCTGAACAAGGCGTTTTTTTTTCTTGGATGCACCCGGTGGAACCGGTAAGACATTTTTAATATCGTTGATTCTTGCCAAAATACGGTCGCAACAAAAAATCGCATTAGCAGTAGCATCGTCAGGCATTGCGGCTACTTTACTGGATGGTGGGCGAACAGCACATTCACCATTCAAGCTGCCATTGGACGTTCATAATAAACCAGATGCAATGTGTAACATCAAAAAGAATAGTGGAATAGCTGCAGTGTTGCGGAAGAGTTCTATAATAATTTGGGATGAGTGCACAATGGCACACAAATATTCACTTGAAGCATTAAACAGAACTATGCAAGATTTAAACAGCAATAATAAACTTTTCGGTGGTGCTATCTTACTTTTGTCTGGTGACTTCCGGCAGACCTTACCGGTTATACCTCGCTCTACTTTCGCGGATGAGATTAATGCATGTTTGAAACAATCATTCTTATGGCGAAGTGTTGAAACACTTCGATTGACCATAAATATGCGAGTACAATTGCAAAATGATCCATCAGCACAAATATTTTCCGAACAACTACTAGATATTGGGAACGGTAAAATAGAACTGCAACCAAATACGCAATGCATTAAACTACCAGACAATTTTTGCACTGTTGTTCAGGATAAAAATGAATTGATTCAGAGTATTTTCCCGGATATACAGAATAATTATTTGAATCATGAATGGCTTAGTCAACGGGCGATTTTGGCAGCCAAAAACGTTGATGTTGACGAAATTAACTTCCAGATACTACAGTTATTACCAGGCGATATGATGTCTTTTAAATCAATCGATACTGTTGTTGATGAAAATGAAAGTGTAAATTTTCCGATTGAATTTTTAAATTCATTAGATATCCCTGGAATGCCACCACATAATCTTCGATTAAAGATTGGTTCCACTATTATTCTCCTCCGTAATTTGAATCCACCTCAATTATGTAACGGTACGCGTTTGGTCATCAAAAAGATCACCGGAAACATTCTTGAAGCAACCATTTTGGCTGGGAAGTTTAAAGGAAAAGTGGTCCTGCTGCCACGTATTCCGATGATACCATCAGATTCTACCATACCCTTCAAAAGGCTACAGTTTCCAATTCGTTTAGCTTTCGCCATTTCTATAAATAAATCTCAAGGTCAAACAATGTCCATTTGTGGTTTAGATTTGGAAAATCCATGTTTTTCTTATGGGCAACTATATGTTGCGTGTTCACGTGTTGGGAAAACGTCTAATATATTTGTGTTAGCTAAAGACAGGTTAACCAAAAACATTGTGCACCGATTGGTGTTAAATTAAATTGAATTTGAAAGTATTTATAATTGAATAGTACTTATATTTGTTATACAAATTAAATGGAAATAATAAATCTGATAAATTTTTATTTTGTACCTATTGATTTCTGCTTAATATCAAGTGTAAGAACATTTTAATTAATTGTGTTCAACGTACTTCCCCTTCAAATCTCAATCCAGTGAATTTGTATACCAACATCAATATTTTCGTCTTTATTGGTAAATAATTTCAAGCACAAACTTTCGCAAGCACAAACTTTGTGGGAAAAATATAAAAATTGTATGACAGAAGACATATTGCACCGAATTAGACAAACAAATCAATGCCAAAACATAGATTATACACCAGAGATGTACAATGAAGCAATTATCTGTTAACTCCAAATGATTCTAACAGATGTCGACACCTTTCGACTGGGTTGAGTAAGTAATCAATAGATGGCGCTGCTATGGTAAAAAATCAGCTCCAAGAATCAGGACAGCAGAAGGTCATGCACAAGAATCTCAATAACAGTGTAACGAACGTATTCAAGAGAATATCATAAGAACACTGTGACACGAGATTTATATATATTAAGATTATTTAACCTCCATTTAAAATTATTTTGCACTTATTATTTCAATGTGCTATGATAACATGTTTTTCAGTTCCTCTTTCTAATATTTAAACTATTATTATTATTTTCAGTCAAATGCCACCGAAAAAATCTAACCTCAACAACGCGAGCAGCAAAGGGTCACGACGCAAACGTGTTGAAAGAGCTCAGCAATTACCAGAACAAATCGAAACAAGAAATGCAGCTCAAAGAATCAGGACTGCAGATATTGGGAACGGTAAAATAGAACTGCAACCAAATACGCAATGCATTAAACTACCAGACAATTTTTGCACTGTTGTTCAGGATAAAAATGAATTGATTCAGAGTATTTTCCCGGATATACAGAATAATTATTTGAATCATGAATGGCTTAGTCAACGGGCGATTTTGGCAGCCAAAAACGTTGATGTTGACGAAATTAACTTCCAGATACTACAGTTATTACCAGGCGATATGATGTCTTTTAAATCAATCGATACTGTTGTTGATGAAAATGAAAGTGTAAATTTTCCGATTGAATTTTTAAATTCATTAGATATCCCTGGAATGCCACCACATAATCTTCGATTAAAGATTGGTTCCACTATTATTCTCCTCCGTAATTTGAATCCACCTCAATTATGTAACGGTACGCGTTTGGTCATCAAAAAGATCACCGGAAACATTCTTGAAGCAACCATTTTGGCTGGGAAGTTTAAAGGAAAAGTGGTCCTGCTGCCACGTATTCCGATGATACCATCAGATTCTACCATACCCTTCAAAAGGCTACAGTTTCCAATTCGTTTAGCTTTCGCCATTTCTATAAATAAATCTCAAGGTCAAACAATGTCCATTTGTGGTTTAGATTTGGAAAATCCATGTTTTTCTTATGGGCAACTATATGTTGCGTGTTCACGTGTTGGGAAAACGTCTAATATATTTGTGTTAGCTAAAGACAGGTTAACCAAAAACATTGTGCACCGATTGGTGTTAAATTAAATTGAATTTGAAAGTATTTATAATTGAATAGTACTTATATTTGTTATACAAATTAAATGGAAATAATAAATCTGATAAATTTTTATTTTGTACCTATTGATTTCTGCTTAATATCAAGTGTAAGAACATTTTAATTAATTGTGTTCAACGTACTTCCCCTTCAAATCTCAATCCAGTGAATTTGTATACCAACATCAATATTTTCGTCTTTATTGGTAAATAATTTCATTGTACTAAAGGGTTATAGTAGTAGAAAGTCAAATAAGGAGATCACCATATTTTTTTACAAATACCATCTGTGTGAAAAAGCATAGTGGACTCCGTGACTGATGTTCTCTTATTGTTCCTCTTAGATTGTTTACTATAATGTAATATAACAAAAACTTTAGCCACAGCAACGCGTGGCCGGGTCAGCTAGTAGTGTTATAATTATGTATCTTCTAAAACCTTCTAGTTCTTTAATATTCTTTACAATGCATCGCTTCACTTGTTCTACCACGTTCAAAATTTGAATATTGTTTCCATTAGGCTTGGAGTCTGTACATGTTTATGACTTGCAAACAAGCTTCGACTCCCCCATCATTGAAAATATTCGGAAATTACCTCACCCGACCAAACAATCTTCAATATTTTCTACAAGTTCATACCAGCAGTCAGAAAGAATACAGCAAATAATCCAATATTTGTTTCCAAAACTGCGATCCTTTTTTGAGAAACCGCACCAACATGATGCCCAAGGATTTCTAACACTGGCATTCATTAATCGGATTCAGCAATTCCATCCAGCATCCACCCAGAGCAAATACACCAACAAACACACAAAGTCATGCATCAGCGGGGGCCGGGCCGTTGAGGACGATTAAGGCGTAAAACATCCCGCCCGCCCGAGATCCAATTTGACGCGATGTGCATTGGATTGATCATAATTAATTCTCGCCATTTCTTTGCGCGCCTGTTTGGACACGGCGCGAGCGCGAGCGCGGGAGCGGGCGGGTGGGTACGGCGCGGCGCGGCGCGGCGCGGCGCGGCGCGGCGCGGCGCGCTTAAACGAGCCATTAGCAGAGCGGGAAAGAATCGGCCCAGCGGCCGTGATTTCGGCCGTAATCGCGCCGCGAGCGTGTTTGCGCCGGGGCTCAGCCGTCGACGGACGGCGCGCCGTGACGTCAATGGCGCTGTGTGTGTGGGGGATGGGGGTGGGTGGGATGGGCGGGGCCCGCGATTCCCAAACTGCGACCCGTGGAATCGTACGCCTTCCCACGAATATCCTGGGAGCGATTTCGCGGAAAATATCAACTATCGCGCTGAAAAAGAATTTTAAAAGAAAATTACTCGCACAAAATGACGATTGGAATGTAAAATCTAACTACATCTTTTGAAACATGTAACTTCTTTAACAAGAAACCCCCAGAGAGCTGTAAATTATCTTCCTTGGACGTACAACTCGTGTTCTACTGGATAGCACATAAAGTTACAGCTACACGTGTTTCCAGTCACGTGTTCACTGTGATAAAGGAAAACTAGTACAGAGCTGCAAATTCGCGAGGAGGAATTCCTTTCCCATGGTTACCACGATCTACACAATTTGGGAATAGCTGCGTAAATGAAAGATTGTTTCCCACCAGCATGTTGATATTCAAATTCGTTATTAACCAAGACATTTCCGGATGTGTGGTCAACTCGCCTTCGCAATGCTAAACGATTTTAGCACATTCGAATATTTTGAAATCACATATATTTTTAATACAATGGAATTGTATTGAAAGTTAATAATTACATAACGAACTTCTGACATACAAATTAGGCGCAAGTAGTTCCGTATCAGACTAAATTCAAAAACGTCTATACTGTAGCTTGCATCCAGAAACCGTACTACAAGGAAATGGGATGACTACTGAAAATTAACCGTACACTTAAGAAAAAATGCCGAAGTTTCAAACACTCGATTTGCTCATGCTAATACGCGATATACTTCTCGAGACGAAGTTTGATCCGACATCCACAGTTACAAAATTTGAGAGATATAAGAGTTCTGTACTATAATTGCAAGTGTCCATTTCGTAATGATTATGGTAAGATAGTTCAAATATCGATATTTGGAGAAGATTTTTATATGAAGTAGCCAGTACTAGAGAGAAGGGGAAAAAAGAAGAAAAATAGAAATGAAAGAAAAAAAAAATGGAATAACACGCAGAAATGAAACCAACACAAGCAAAGATTTATAGATACGCTTGACCTTTCAATCAGCGCTTCCCGCGAGCGGCCAACGCGTTCGCGCGTCAGTTAGCAAGGCGGAACCCCCAGCGGCGATGGCGGCGCCTGCAGCGCACCGCCCGTGACGTCTGTCAGGCACCGCCGCCGCCGCCCCCGCCCCCGCCGTTCTCCCTTCCGCGCCGGCTCGTCCCACCTCGCAGCGTCGCGTCTCGTCTCGTCCCTCACCGCCCCCGCCGCCCACGGCCCCTCGCCCCGCCCCGACCCCGTCTTTTGAACTCGCGTCATGAAACGCAAATTACACGAAAACTTGGCCGGCGGGGCCGCCTGAGGGCGAGGCGGGGCGCCTGGGGCGGGGAGGGGAGGGGAGGTGGCGGGGAAAGGGGGGGCAGCCCGCCACAATTTCGCCGTCGCTTTGACGGTCCTCGTCGGATGGGACACGCGCTCTGGATTGGGAGCGGCAACACGGCGACGGTGGCTTGGAAACAGCTCCGGCCCGCTCCCCGCTCCCCGCCCGCCCCGCCGCCCACGGAGGCCCCGGTCCGCTCCGGGACAACTTCGGCCCACTTCCGATGGCAGCACAAAGCGAAGCGCCGTTTCGAATTATGGCAACTTGGCCACATCCAGAAACGCAATATCCGAGCCTGATAGGGCTCTATAAATCGAAGGTCGAGGTTACCAAATAGTGCTCTGCTCATTCCGCGCCACTCGTAATACAAGTAAGTATTCATTCTTTGAACAATTTCGGTTTAGGGTTATCTAAATTTCATACATGATATATATTGTTCGCATTATTTCGATTTCTCTTCATTAGGTACATCTAAGTTATAAATCAAATATAGCAGATAAGAGAAAATAAAGAAAAGTAAAAACAACTTAACCGGAACTACTCTTACTCCGTTTCAAATTATGGCAACTTGGCCACTTCCAGAAACGCAATATCCGAGCCTGAAATGGCTCTATAAATCGAAGGTCGAGGTTGCTTTATAGTGCTGCGTCACTCATAACACATGTAAGTATTAATTCTTTGAAAAATTACTGTTTAGGGTTATCTACATTTCATACTTGATATATATCGTTCGTAATATATCGATTTCTCTTATTAGGTACGTCTAAGTTACATATCGAATACAGCAGTTAAGAGAAAATAAAAAAAGTAAAAACAGATTTACCGAAACTACTCTTACGTCCGTCACTAATATACATACACAATAAACTACATTATGACCTCTTTTCACATGCATTTTCGTCCTAGATAAAAAATCTCAAAGTAATGGACTGGGCTGTTACTCACAAAGTTTCCTGAGTTGCTGATGACCTTTATCCTAGGTAATGAAACACAACAGTCTTGCATGCAGCTATCCCGCTATTTCATCCTAACACTTTCACTGCTGGGATATACCACAATACCTTCGCAGGCCAAGTCCAGCAGTTCGCTCCATTTATGTCCATCTTTCGACACGAATTTATCGCCGTCATCAAAGCCATAAAATGTTTCACGATCTGGAGATCACATCACCTCAATTGATCGCCTCCATAAAGTGCATCGTCCCGCACTGTTCATGATTGAACTTACTGTGTGGGCAGTTCCAGCGATACGTAACATTAAGTAGGGCAAGTACGCCATCGTCTTGATTAAGTGTAACTCTAAAACTACTTCAGATCACAGGAATAAACTTGATACACGAAACTTGATACATACAATTCCTTCTCAACCAATTTAGTACATTCTGACCCTTATGAAATATTTTTTGTATCGGCACAGGCTGGAATAAACGAAATAAAACAATTTCAACACACATCGTGCTTGTCAATAAAACTATTCTCAACTTTAAAATTCAACCTAACTTACTTGTAAAGTAAAGAATGAATGATAATGCACCAGGAATGTTCTGAAGAACGTCAAAATTATATACGATTACGTAGATTATGTCGCATTAAATCCACTCGTAATGAAGACATTAAAAACCTCTCTCTCTCTCTTTAGTCTATCGCCTACCGCCGCGCAGAAGCATCATACAAGGACACACACCAAGGTTAATTACAACATAATTCCACTCTACTTCATCATCCAGTACAAGCTCTCGTATTGAACATGTCCCTCTGACGCCTCACAGCTACTCCGAGACGGCCAGGCGGCAAAACTCCGGAGCTGTTTCGCAAAGAGAAACAGTGGGAGTGAGAGTGGGAGTGGTGTGTGAGAGTGAGAGTGGTAGTGAGAGTGGGAGTGGGAGAGAATGAGAAGCCCATTGTCCATGAAGCGTCCGGGCGGGTCCGTTCCGGTGGCCGCGCCCGACTCTTCTTGCAGTTCGGCTCTTCATACGCAGGAGCCTCCCTCACCCCCTTCCCCCTCTCCTCTCCCACCCCAAGATACACCCCGTCCCGTATAATTTATTCGCGAGCGCTGACAGGTGGCCCGGGAGACAAGGACGCGTTCCCCTCGACGCGCGGAAAAGCCGGCGGCGCGGTGCGGCGCGGCGCTCGCCACAAAGAAGGAGAGAGGCCTTCAACGTCGCGACGGCCACGGCCGGCTAACAAGGAACAACAACACGGCGCGCGCGCGCACACACACACACACACAACACTTCTGACAACGCTCGTTGCGGGGCCGGACAAGGCGAATTGTTCCGCGCGAAACCTTCCATAACGCGCGGCTGAATCGAAAAATCCCTCCGCGCCGTGCGGCGTACACACCCCGACAGGGAAACGTTGCGGGAGCGGAGGGGGGGGGGGAGAAGCGACGCCGGGCCGCGCACAGCGATAATGAATAACAGGCGGGGGGCACCACCCTAAGGAAGACGCGTTCGCACAATGAACGGCCGTGAGACAGAGTAACCTTGTTCATAACGGGCGAGCGCGCTCAAGCCGGCATATCCCGTGCGGATTCCCAGGAACCCCAAACGCCTTCGTGGGATCTGTACGCGTCGCACCCGCCAGACGATGCTGATACCCGCGGGTTTTACAAGATGCCCAATTTTATATAGAAGCAGCTTCGTCGTGAAATAATAATATGCATTTTGCAAGATGAGAACCACAGAGATTTATAACTTCGTAATTCTTTTTTGTCTCCTGAAAACGTGATAATACACACCACAACGTACAATGTGAAGCTAGAACAGAAACAAATTTTCCTGGTGACAAGTACACAAGCTTAATGAAGGCATTATTTAAATAGAGCATTCCAAAATCCCCAATTCAAGAGCGAAAACAGACTGGGATTACAGTGACATTTAATTACGTTGCAATGTGTTGAGCAAAATGTTCCCCCTCCCCCCACAAAAATTGAACGAAGTCTCTGAAGATACTTATAAGGAAAAATTATAAGTGGTTAAAATACACTCATTATGCTGTAAAGTTGTACATATGTAGGTGGTAAATATATTAAACAATGCCAATAGCTTAAAAAGACATTTCACGGTATTGTATTGATGTTACTGATTATTTTGTTTAGGAATTTTCAAGCATATTTCCTTGAAGGGACTGAAGTGCATTTTGCACAATACGCTCAAACTTACGTTCTTCCTTCGCAAAAGGGACACCAAGGAAGGACGAACTCGCATAGAGCACCAAACGGGAATCCTTATGCTTATTTACCGATCAACTGGGCAATAAGCAACGGAAATCGCAACGCAAAGAAACGTAAAACAAAGTTTGGTCTCCGTCAAAAGTGTCTTTTTCTTCAAGCTGCGTCGAAGAAACGGAAGGAACCCACGCTCAAGATAACGCGGAACGCAGCGAACTCGTGCACTTGGCCGGAATGCAAATTTCGGGGGCCCGCCTCAACCCCACGCCGGGTCGGGCCGCTCGCCGCCCCGGGATTCTCGCTGAAAACGACACTGCACCATTTCGACCGGCCGAACGGCGGCGGCGGCGGCGGCGGCGGCGACACGGTGGAGGCTGAGTGCACAGCGACGCAGCGGAGGTAACGCCAAAGAGAAGCGACGACGAGGTCGGCAGAGACAGAAAGCGCTGTGGTCTAGGACGACAGAAGCGCTGGACGTAAGGGCACGAAGAGAGAGAGAGAGAGAGAGAGAGAGAGAGAGAGAGAGAGCGAGAGCGAGAGCGAGAGCGAGAGCGAGAGCGAGAGCGAGAGAGAGAGAGAGAGAGAGAGAGAGAGAGAGAGAGAGAGAGAGAGAGCAGAAGTGATGATCTTAGGGAACAGAACTGTGCAGGTGGTGACGAAGAGATGATGACGCTGAAGGATAAAATATTTGGCGTCGAAGCCAGCAAAAGTGTCATCGTCTCTAAACAGTATAAACGACGCACGCGGAAAGCTAACAGGATAGGAAACACCTCTCTTACATCTAGTGGCTAGGTTCTAGACTAGCATGTGCGTAATAACGGAGAAGCAAGTTTACCAAGAAAACAGGTAATGGCAATCTTGAGAGCAATCGCGGCCGGTGGTTGAGCGAAGACATTGAAACAACATTGGACCAACGGACTGGAGGCGCAACGGCGGCGCCAGCGCCGGTGGTTCGGCTGGCACGTGCTGGGGGCCGCCGCCGCCGCCGTCGAAGCCCGCAGGTCAGAGGCACGAGCGCGGAGTGAAGGTGGGCGCGGGGCCGCTTTACGAATCCTCCGGTGCGACGGTGGCCCAGAGGAAAGGGCGCTGCGCCCGGTGCGGAGGGGCGGGGAGGAAGGGGGGCGTGGGGGCCAGTTTCCGCTCGACTCCCCGGGCCGGCGCTGCGGGGGCGGGGGCGAGGACGGCGGGAGCACCGCCGCCACCGACGACGAAGGGCGTGTGCGGGGACGGGCGCCCTTTGAGCGCCTTCCTTCGCTAAGGGCCACCCGCGCCGCGACAGCGGGCCCGGAGACTGCTGACTGGAAAAAGGAAAAAAAAGAAGGAAAAAAGGAACGAAAAAAAAAAAGTTCCGCGGAGACTACACCCGCCAGGGCAGGCCCACCCCAAGGGACCCCGCCCCCACCCTGCCGTACAGCCTTCAGGTTGCCGCCCGTGTTACGGTTCATTATCAGCGGGGCCGGCGACGGATTAAAGGCGAGGCTCTGGACGGCGGACGCCCTTCCGCCCCCGCGCTGCCCTCCGCTTCCGCCCCCGCCCCCGCTTCGCTTCCAAGGACCCTGATCAACCTCCCGCGCCCGGCGCCCTTCGGGACAGAAATAACCCGCCCGCTCGCCGCGCTCAAGCGGAGAACAAACACGACTTCGACGTGATTCCATTCCGCGCTTCTTCGTAAACAAGTTTATCTCCGCTGACGAACGTGGAAGTGATTACGCGATGCTCACGGAGATAGCGCTCAAGTAGACTTAGGCGTTTCTGTTTACCGACAGCTGGAATGTATTCCCGTTCAAATGAATCAATGTCTAAAAATCTCTCAGTAAGTGGTAGCTGTTTTGTGCAGTACGAGACGCGAAACCTGGGATTAAGAATACGAAAAAATTAATTATCCTTCAAATAAACACGTTTAATATACTTCTGCATGCTGTTTCAATCAGTGTCCATTACTACAATCTAGAACCATGTGCGGAACGTAGTTCCCACCCTGGAGCACACCCGGAACCTCGGGCCTCCCGCCTCTGCGGCAGGAGTTCGATGGGAAGGTTCAAGACGCCGCGCCGCGGTGGGTGTTCCGCAGGGCAGCCAATCTCCGCCTGGTGCAGGGGAGCCACCCACGCCACTCCATCGTTCACGGGGCGGCCGTACGAGCTCCCACCCACACAGCTCTGTGGACCTGGCCAACGCCCCAGCCTCCCCCTCCTCTAGGCGCCGCTCAGCTCCGCCCCGCCCTGCCCCCGCTGCGAGGGGCTATACGTTACCGACTATGAAAATGCAATATTTTCGTATGATAACGGAGCGTAATGCCAGGGCGGCGTTGGCGGCGGGAGGTGCCCGGTGCGCGTGGCACTGGTGATTTATCGAAGGGAACTGATGGCAATACTGCGAGGAGTCGGCGGGGCGGTGAGAGGAGTGGCGGTGGCGCGGCGGGGCGGAGCGGGGTGCGGAGGCGACCCGCGCCGGGAGCCGACCCGCGCGCGGCCGCTCCCGTAATAAACTACTCCATTAATTTCTCGAAATGACCGAGGAGGGAAATACAAGAATCCGTACAATTTAATCTGTCCCTCTCGTACGGCGCGGGACCTGACTTCCATAACAAAAATTAAACCGGACACTGAAATATTCCCCGCGCCGTCCCGCGTGCTGTGGAATTTCCTCGCCCGCACGTCCGTACTGCCCGGCCGTGGGCAGGCCGGTGCCAAGCGAAGAAGGGGCGGGGCGGATGGAAGGTGCGGTGGGGGCGGGGAGGGAGGGTGGATAGGCGGCTTGGAGAACCGTCGAGAGAGAGAGTGCCCGCAGCTGCCTCCGCTGGCCCGACACTGGGCCTTGGCGGTTTGGGGGCTACTTCTAATATTTCTATTTCCAGAAATGTACGTTTGTTTTACGTGCGCGGCAAACTCATTTTAAGGTCGGCGCGGTCGGCGGCCGGGCCAGCGGTTGCGGCCGAGCACAGAACGAGCCCATTCTTTCTCCTTAGGCATTCGGACGAATGGCCAAGCCGCCGGTGCAGTAGCCACGGTTTGGGGGGGGGGAGTGGTAATGGAGACTGCGTTGCAGCTGGTGGTGGCAATGGTGCTCGACATGGCAGCTGGCGAGTCCACTAGCAAAAAGAGAGAGAGCGGCGAATGTCAAATCGAAGTTGTGCGAGACGGTCTGAAGATGGTACTTTACATCTACAAAACACATTCCGTCTCTCTCGCAATGACAGAGCGCATGAGGAAACTTCGAGGGAGAAAAATAGCTGCGAATCGATGCTGTCTTCAAAGTCAAAAGAGATACTAACGGACGGAAACCCCATGAGTTGTCATCTGTTATGAAGCATAAGAATCGGTTCCTTAGTTTGAAGGTTCTGTTTTTTAAATGAAGCTCTCTGTCGTGAACATTCTCCTTCGTCGCTGAGCAGTCATCTCTCCAGGAAGAGTCTATATGCTGATGACAATAAGGCGTTGGAATATTTCTGAAGAAAGTTGGAACATTCAGAGTACTAAACCCTTTATTAAAAACAAATTATTCGGATACATTCTTGTAACTGGAATGTGTACATTGAAATGCCATCGCATATTAATAAACTACTATATAACGGGAAGGATAGAAATCTAATAATACTATATAAAGGGCAGGATAGAAAACGTATAATTTGAAAATATAAAAAAAAAAAAACTGCTCATAGACAATAATAGTAAAGGTTTCGGAGCCCACCAATAGTCACTTTCGAATGCAACCGCAGCACGGAAATGGCCACGATTTATCGGAGATCGATGTCCAGACCGACCGCTCTGCTCTCGAATGGAGCCTGACAGAAGGCGAACTTACGGGTTCCTCGCGAAAACAGAGGTTGCAGTTGCCGAGACCGATCGGTTTCAAAGGGGTAAGGCACCACGTTACGAACGACGGCACAAGTACATGCAAAGGAATGATGATGTCAAGGTTCCAAGAACCTTGGCAACAACAAGGCTATTTGACGGAAATTGGTGCTACAGGGAAAGCGGCACGAAACGGAAGCGCGGAAAGTGCAGGCGCGATGTAGAGTTCTTAAGACGTGAGGTTAATCATTCTGAACAGATTGATAAGAAATAAGAAGTTACGGTAACGAAAATTGGAATATAAACCAAAAAAATAAGTGAAATAAGGAGATCCTTATGATGATGGTTCGTAATTAGAACGGGTGTTAACTCAGAGGACTGGAAATCGCGCGGCAGGTTGGAGAAGGATAGTATTGAAATTTGAGGCAGAAATGAAATCCAGAAGTGGGGCGGAGGCAGTCCAGGCACTGGAAGTTGAGAGCGGAGGAACGACAGATCCAGCGGGCGCGGGGTCGCCGGCGGAGGCGGAGACGCGAGCCAGAAGGGCGGGGGGAGGGGGGGCGGACGGGAGAAGGGGCACGCGGGAACGGGGAAGGGGGGGGGGGGGCGGGGCGCGGCGGCTGTGGCTGCCGCTGCGAGGGACGCAGCCGTTTGCGGCGCCCGATGATTTACGCAGCAGTCTGTGCGGATCGCGTCCCCCCCTGCCCCCACCCCCACCCCCGCCGCCGCGGTCGCCGGCCATCCCACCCCCGCCCCTACGCCTACGCGCGCCGCGCCGCGCCGCGCCGCGCCCCGCCCCACCCCGACCTCACCGCCAACCCCGCACCCTGCACCCACCCCTGCGCCAGCGACGGCTTCTCTCGGTTTGACGCACACGTGGCCCATTTCACTGACTCCTTCCATGTGCTCGCGAGCGACCGACCACGCGCCGGGGCCCGCCGTATACTACCACCTCCAACACACACAACTACCACCCAACCCCATTGAATAACATGTGTCACGGCTTATTAATCATACAGTTTGTTTAGTATGTATGAAAGGCCAGACCTGAATGAAATTAGAAATTTTGGATTACTTTTAATTTGATCTGAAAGCAACTTCTATAGTAATAATAATAATAATAATAATAATAATAGTAATAATAATAATAGTAATAATAATAATAGTAATAATAATAATAGTAATAATAATAGTAATAATAATAATAGTAATAATAATAATAATAGTAATAATAATAATAATAATAATAGTAAAAGCTTTCTAATACAATATTGCTATCTTATTCAAAATAATACAATATCGACAGTTCCAAGCTCTAAAATACTTTCTATACTTATTTTATGAAACATGTGTTCACATTACGTAACACTGACTTGTACCGTACCGTAACACCACAATCACGCTAGAAATCATTCAAACGCGACAGCGTAAAACGCCCGGAACACATGAAGAGACAAGATACGTATGCCCCACAATGATCCCACGATCGCCGGCCAGAAGAAGCGCTAGAAACAGGCGGAGAGTAGTCTCCCGAGAGGGTACGGAACGGGCAACGGGCACGGGCGCAGACGCGAAATCGATGTCAGTCATCAGGACGGCGCTCATACTACTTAGCCGGAGGCCGGCGGTGGCGGGCGGGCGGGCGGGCGGGCGGGCGGGCGGGTGGGCGGGTGGGCGTGTGGGCGGGTGGGCGGGTGGGCGGGCGGGCGGATCGAAGGCAGGCGCCCGTCGCGCCGCGGGGCTCATCGCCGCAGAAAACGACCGGTCGGGAAATGAGAACAACGCGCTGCGTTCCGTTGTGCTCCGCCCTACTCCGCTCCGCTCGTCCCGCTTTAAAGCGCGCGCGCGGCGCAAGCCAGCTGCGGATCGGAAATCCAAAAGCCACCGATGAACGGATTATCCGGCGTAACACGACCCGCACTGAGCAACGCTAGTTTCAAGGATCATGTGCAGAACAAAGGATTAAAGCTTATTGTGGAGTTACGAGTATACATTTTTTTTTTCTTTTTCAAAAAATGTAAAAATAAAAGGCATTCGGCAGTGTTCCATTTAAATACTTTTTTCTTCTAGTTTTAAAATGGTTAGTCAAGCACGAAATAGGCAGAATTGGAATAGAAATGCACTATTCATTACGGGGCATTCAACAAGAAATTTTCTATACGGGCTACGGTGAAATGAAGCCATCACGAATAACCTTGAAATAAAATCGAAGGCAGAATATAATATTTTTTGTTCTTTTGTGAATGAAGAAAGCTTACGTTGTGGAGGTGTGCCATACAATTATTGAAATATTCATGCCAGAATAATAGTAATACAAAAAAAACTACGGTTGTTTAACAGTTAATTACATGGTATAAAGTTTTTCTTCTTAATTTTGAAACAATTGTAGGCAAAAGGCTGCACGAAAAGATTCAACAAATAAAAGAGTGCAGAAACCACGTCGAAACGAACTGACAAGTATTGTACCCTACTCAAAATACCAACACCATATTTACCTCTGGCTACCCGGCCAAACGCAAAACCAACCCTACAGAGACAAAACCTCAGACCCAGCGTCGGAACAGAGTCGACACAGCTCTTGAAGAGCAAGCTTATGCAGAATCAAAGCTTGGACGGTCCGATCGCGATCAGAGAAAACAAAAAAAACAGCCCTGGGAGAATCGGCAATTTCCGAAAACAAAGCTCGCGCCGGGGAGTTGGGAAGTCCGCGCCGCGCCGGGCGGCGAGGGCCTATAACAAAGCGATCGAAGGCAGGGAGCGTCGGACGGTGAACGCAGCTCAACTTTTTAAGGAGGAGCTGTGTAAAGTCGACGGTGCAGCGGCGGCGACGAGAGGAGAGCGGGAGCGGAGGAGGAGGAGGGGGGGGAGGTGGCCTCCCTCACCCGCGGGGGTTGGGACGAATGCGCGGGGCCTAGGGGGGGGGAAGACGGCGCCGTCCCGAGGCGGTAATGATGGGCAGAAGGGAACGCCAAGCTCCCCCGTCCCGTCCCGTCCCGTCCCGCCCCACCCACGCCCCTCCCGCCGCCGCAGCTTCCCAGTTCATTAGCCGCCTGATTACCTCCTCCTTGACCTTTTCCTCCCGCTCGCACCCTTCGAGGCGGGCGCGGAGGCCGGGCCGCCGCTCGGGACGGGACGGGACGGGACGGGGTGTGGCAGGGCGATCGTCGGAGAGGAGCAGGCGGGCAAGAGGCATCCTCGCGAATACAGAAACCGAGCGACTGCAAGACGAACGGAGAAAAGAAGGAAAAAACCGAGAAGGGCGAAAACGGATGGACGCCTCGGAGATACATGGGAAGCGGGGTCTTCCAGGCACGAGAGGTGGAACTGACGGGTATACGTACGTAAGGCGGAAAACCGAAAGCGACGTGACAGGTTGAGAGAAGAGAGAACCGATTTAGGAAGTGAGCGGCTCTGTGAGGACCGAGGGGGGCTGAGAGAGACGAGGGGAGCAGCCAGGGTGATGGGCCAATCGGTTCGGCGGCGACGAGGCAAATGACGGGGGCCAACAGGGAGGCGAAGCCTCGGAGAAAGCGACCGACAGTCGGCGGGGGCTAAGGCGGGGGCGGGGCGAGCGCCAAGCAGACGCGGCCTGATGGGACCGCCCGCGCTCCACGCCGCGCCGCCGGAGGGCGACGAAATACGGGGGCGGCGACCCATCGATTTTATCGATACTTCCCGCGCGCCGGGGCGAGGGCACTCCCCAGGCGCGACCGTAACATTTTAAATATCACGCCGGCCACCCGCTTTTTTCGCGAAGGCCGGCTACTATTTTTATAAAGGGCGCGCTGCGGTTTCGTCGCTAAATTAACAAGCAGCCGTTTGCCGTAAAAGGCAATCGCTGGGCGCGCGCGAGCGGGCGCGGACGCGGCGCCGACAAGAATGCCAAGGACGGACGAATAACGTATTAATTACCTGACTGCGCGACGCGCCAGCGCCCGCGCTTTTTTCGCCGTGCCGCGCCGCCCTCGCTCCCGCCGCCCGCCCAGCCGGCTTAATGAGCGCTCGTAATTCGTTACCGAGACAACATCGACATTTGGCGGTGGCGGGCGCGGCCGCGCCGGGGCGCCAGTTCGCCTCCGCGCCGACCCGCGGGAACGTGCAACTCCGCGGGAATATCTATCGAATTATCGGAAGTAGCACTCATTAGGAGGAATAACTTGCATCTAGGAATCTCGGCCTGCTATCTCGCTAATCGATGGCGCGGTAATGCAATTAGATTGTCTCTACGCTCGGGCGGGGGTCGGGGGGGGGGGAGCTGTATGTTAGAAGGCTTATGGAGACGTTGCGCGGGAGAATACTCGGCAGGGAGAACGGGTTTTGGTGACGAATTTTATTTGCCGCTAATTTTTCGAACTGAGGAAAATCTTGATCATGATGATATACTTTAAAAGACATTAGACACCAACTATGGAAAATAATTAATGTTTCTTATATATTGTATTATTAAAAATATTTACAGGACACGAGAGGAAAGAACGTGAAATCCATCAAGGCATATTTTTTAATTCCAAATTACTAAATTCCATTACGAAAAACATTTATATTTTCATTTGTTCATACACTCACTGAATCAGCGGGTGTAAGATTAAAGAAAACACAGTGTTTTGAACCGAAAAAAGTCTTCTTAAACTACAAGTATTCGAGATCAGAAATATCGAAAACAAACCTTTAGGTAAAGGTGTAAAAAACTTTTATTTTACACAAATAATTTCCGTGCCTAACTGATGTACTACTTTGCACCACTAGTCAATTTCGCGCGCTCACGCCGGTGGACGACCGCAACCCCCCCCCCCTCTCGGCACCGCTACACAAAACCAGCGAACCTCGTCAGCAATCGTCGCCACGTAACGAGTTTCTCTCGACTTGATGTCCAATCATTTACGACAGACCACGCCTCGGGTCGAACGACCGCAGATTGTCAACGACCGCATGCTCGTCGCCGCAAAATCATTTCACACTCGCCCTTTGACACCGCGGCGGCGGGGGCGGCAAGGACCAGAGGCGGGCCCCGACCGCGAACGACACTTGTCCGTCAGGCCGCCGAGCGCCCGCTCGCCCGCCGAGCCGTCAGGTCTGAACACGCGCGGAGCGGCGGGCGGCGTCCCCCGCTTGCCTCCATCCGCGCCAAATTAGACGAAATAGAGCGCCGCGCTGCATTATGAAGTAAAAATATATTCTGCCGGGCGCTGTCAGATCGCCCGCCGTCCGTCGATGAAATTACGGCAGCGAGGGGGGCGTGGCGGAGCGGGCATACGCGCTACGGGAATCGATGGACGGGCGACAGCGCGCGCTGCAGCTTCGGCCGCCGCCGCCTCTCCCCCTGCTCGCCCACCCACGCCCCCGCCCGCGGCTCCCTTCCCCCGAGCACGCGACACGCTCCCCGAGCGACAACGCGCGGCCCGCGGCGGCGACCGCCCTCCCCCGCCCACGCCCGCGGCGCCTGCGGCCGCGGCCACTGCGGTCGGGGCGAGGGAGGGCGCGACGCCACTGGGGGGCGGGGACCACCACCGCCCATTCCGGGGTCACACACACGCTAGTAGACACATGAAAATTAGTCATGTTAAATTATACTTCCTAGGCAGTTTGCTCCCTCAAAAATGCTCGTATACTCAAGGGAAAAATAATAGATTATTTTTATCTTTATTTGTACTTTGGTACAAATTATTTTATTACATTTATATATATATATATATATATATATATATATATATATATATATATATATATATATAAAATTTCAAGGAAACCATTCCATGCGAAGTATCTCTGAAAATGCTTATTATTATAGTGAACAACAGTATATACAACATTCGAAGATCCTGAATTTAAAATTTTCAAAGTCAAAGTTATATTAACTGGGTTATGCAAACACAATCATAAAAACATTTACCCATAACTCTTTAAAAATAATAATATTTACAGCATAGCAAGAAAATTCTTGGCGTTCCAAATTTTCAACAATCGATCAGTGTTGCCTATTTCTGTTTTGCTTATTCTTTTAAACATTTAAAAATCATACTATTGTGAAATTTCACAACCTATTGGTAAGAAGTAGAGGAAAAAATAATTGAGAATCATAGGCATTGAAGAGGAAAGATATAATACTTTAACCACTATTACAAGTAAGAGGGAAGTGGTAGGGAATCCGTTGTCAGGGCTGACTGATAGTAACGAAGGAAATATATTCATATTTATAAAATAAGCAAGCAGAATTTTGGACGGCAAATCGAAAGGTACTTGCAGGTATATACAAAAGCAGGCGCAAAGATAATAAAATATAGAAGAAAATGTGGTTCTAAATTAATCTATGATGTGGTTAGGTAGCTATATATTCCAAATTTAATACTTACTCTTCTGCACAATGGAACACGTTCCAGATGATACAAAAATTGCTGATAGAAGGTTATAAATATTCATACAAATGTTATGTCACGAAAAAGATAATTAAAGTCGTTACCGCAGGTTTTGGAATCTCACCGTAAAAAATATATTACAAAAGCATACTGAACTGATTAGAACATGTAATTCCGTTTGATGTCCAGGACTAAAATAGTCAAGAATGCACGGAAATGACGTTTCTGAAGATGAACGTAATGCACCAAAAATAAATAAGAAATAAAAACAGCAGAAAATTATGAATTTTCACATTAAGAATATCCATAATTTTGTGCCAGAATGTTGCTTGGCAGGCATTACGTACCAATTATGCTAGCAAGACTCTTCAAAAGAACATACCTCAATTAAAGAAAGAAGAGAAGCTAAGTGCTTTGTTAGTGTGGAAAGATGGAAAAGAAATACGTAAAACCAAACAAAGAAACAAAGCCCGCATAATGAATAATCGTAAAAGACAAGAGCAAAGGAGATATATTAAGAGAAAATACACAAACTATAGCTATGATTAATATGAATATATTAAAAGTACAAAGAACGAGAGAAATTCCAATTTGTAATTGAGTAATTAAAATAGTGACAGAGAGAAGGGAACTATAAAAAATAATAAAAAATATTTAATATTAAAATCATTCGAATAAACAAAATGTCACTTACACCGGTTTTGCACGAGAGAATTTGTAGCGGTTTGTAATCTGAAATAAATATTTAAGGAAACTAAGTTCAGTATAGCATTCAAGCACTTAACTGTGTATATAAAAAGCCAACATATAAAAATATGAATCACTTATTACATGTCATGCAAGTCACGACCTTAAGAATATAAATGCAATAAAACATTTCAGCATAACGTATTCCATGTCCCCTACCAAACCAAAAAAAAAAAAAAAAAAAGTCAGAGAAGGACCCTCTTCACCACACATGCGGCAAGGAGACCTCCGCCAGCGGGTGGCGAGGGAGGGGTGTAGTGGAGGGGAGGAGGAGGGGGAAAGGGAGAGATCGAGACTGCCGCGCCTACGGGGAGGGGGACAGGTCCACGGGGGCAGTAAATTAATAAGCCGGCGGCTGGGGCCCGACAAAAACAGGACATTGGCTGCCGCCGCCGCCACCGCCCCCGCAGTCTCCACAGCCTGGGCGCCGGGCGTCCGTGAGTTATTGGCTGCGGCGCGGTTCGCGCGATCCGTGCCCGGTGCCCATAGCCCCACCCCCACTCGCCCTCCCCACGCCCACGCCCGCGGACAGGCGCGCCCACCTCTCCTTTCCTCGGATTCGCCCGCACGTGTTGACCCCCGCCCACTTCACCGCCCCACGCTCGCGGACGCGAGGGCTTTCGGTCACTAGTGCGTCTACGTAGTCGCACGTTGAAGTCGGAATTTAAAGGAAGCCATCTCATCATTAATTAGGCCTAATGTGTAACAAGAAATCTTGTATTTATTCAAAAAGACATCATTCAATGATAAATTGTCATACAATCACTCAAAATCACACTGGGAAACTGTTCTCATCATCAACTTCGAGTACATTCATACTCTCATACATGTAAACTGAACTGAGAGAGTTTGAATCTCTTACGAGTACTTAAGAATGTACACATTTCTAACTTCATCCAATCGCGAGCTTTTCAGATTGTTTAACGTCTATTAAATTAGTCATCGCCCAGTAAGAACACTGTTATTTCACATGAATGCGCCCATTTTCATGACATGCATTATTAACGCAGGTCTATGGATTTTAAGACTACTTCTCCTGCATGTCATATCGTCTGAAATATATTCACTATCCCCTGTACATTTCTACTACCTTTATTTCTACAGCGTGCGGTGTGTGACAATATATATCTTCAATTTATCGCCCTGTTCCAGTTTAATATTAGGTGGATGCAATGAACATCCTGCAGGAACTGCTCAGTTTATCTCGTTAGCTACGACACGATTTTAAAGCTTTTGTTATTGATTTCATCAACTCAAGAAAGTCCACTAACTTGATAAAATAGAGAAGAAAAATGTAAATAAACAGTATTACTACTTATCACCACACGTTTGTACTCTCGTTTTAGGAATAAACTACTGTTTATTTGAATGTTCTTTTTAAAACATCACGGAAATTCCAACCAACTTCGCGAATCTATCCACAGCTCATCACACAAACATCTGAAAACTACTACTCAAGCTGTGAATTCATCTCTCCTCTGTCCCGCTTATCGCCCCACTAACTCACTCGCGTTACATTTCCTTCAATTTGCTTCGCCGAATAGTTTCATTTCTGCCCTTCCAATGCTCTCTCTCGCATTTCCGACCCGCGCGTTGTATACCCAATCACCACTCGCGCTTGCCATACTAAAGGCATCCTCGCCGAGTCCCCGGCTGGCGCCACGTTGACCCCAGCGCCCCACAGGAATACCGGCGCACGCTCTCGGAATATTGATCCCTTAAGGTGATTACGGCGTATTTATATAAAAAGCACTTTACGCCGGTCCGCCGGTAGACGTAATCCAATTGCGCTGTAATTTTATCGAATTATCAGCGCTAAAGCTATTGAAATAATGCAATTAACATGTTTCGACGCCAAATACGCGTATAATTTTCAGACGCGAAGACAAGTAAATACCTTTCTCCTCACCTTGCGCGCGGGAGGGGCGATGCGAGGGGACGCAGCGGTGGGAGGAGGGGAGGGGGAGGGGGAGGGGGAGAGGACGGCTGAACCCCGCGCGGCACGGACGAATCGAATGCTAATTAATTAATCGCGGAGCCTAGCGGGTGAATCAGGAACTGATATCGACAGCCTTTGTAGCGAGGCGAGCCATGACTGCCCCGGCTTAAAAAACGCGCCGCGCTCCCTTACACACACACACACACACACACACACACACACACACACATGACGCCAGCCCGGTGTGAGCACACAGTTTTTCCTCCCCTTTCCCCATCGATGTCCAGTTTTATTACCAGAGCCATTAGCTTTTTATAACATAATATTGCGTATTAATTTAATTCAAACGGTAATTTCGTGGATATGTCCAGGTAATCTAGGCAATTATTCATCCTCCGTGACGTCACACGCGCGGCGCGGGCAGTGACCGCATTCGCAGCGGCGAGGGCCCCGCGTGGGGAGAGGCGAGACGGTCCACCCGCCCTCCTCACGCCAAGTTCGCGTGTTTTTTTTTTTCCTGGCGCGACACTCACTTCTCCCCCCTCCGTCTCCTCACACGCGCCCGCACCTCTAGCGATAATAATAATATATCACGCGGCTTCCCGGCGTATTAGAGGCCACGACGCGTGTTGGGGTCGCTTTTGGTGTCGACCTCCTCGCTGAACGGCACCCCGCCTCAAGCGCTTTTCCCCTCGTCCCCCACCCCCTTGCCCACCGTCCCCCTTTCGCTCGTCTGTCCCCTCGTCGAAGTCTTCCGCACTCTCCCACTCCCCGGACGGATGGATTTCATTTTTCCCACCGCGCAGACGGCGAATGCGCGCGGGCGGCAGAAGGAAGGCAGAAGAGCTGTTCGAAAGCGCGCTCCCACCGGGCGGACTGTCAATGTTTCCTTTTCGAGAAATCTCTCTTAAAAAAAAAAGAGAACTCGAACTAAATGCGGAGCTGTCTAAACAGGGAAAGGGGCATTCTCTACATTACAAATATTATTAAATGAAATCCATATTTTAAAACGAGGATGGGTATTAAATACAGCTTGCGCGAGTATATATTACACATCAACTGGGCTCAATACATTAATGTTATTTATACCTGCGACGCGCTAAAGCAGCGTTCCTGCTAAATTGATGTCGTGACACCGGCCCTACTAACTCATTCGTGTAAAGTACTGCTGGGACTCGAACCAGGGCCCCCCGCCGGTCATCATTCATCATTAGCCGCGAGAGAACGCCGCGGCGGCGATAGCGGTGGCAGCAACGCTGTCGGCTTTTGTTTGTTCACGTCCGCGCGCCTCGTTTTTTTTTCTTTTTTCTTTTTTTTTCTTTTTCTTCGCCCCGCGACCGGCATCGAGCCGGGGAGCACGGCCGAGGGCGGCGACGTTGTCTCCGCCGTGCGAGACGCCTCGAATAGAACAGGTGACCGACGGACAGAGCAGCGAGGCGCGACAGCGTAACGTGGAGGTCGCGAAAACGTGATGACTGCGAGAGATCTGCGTTCGTTTTTACTTTATCGCTACCGCTTACACTGTAGAGAGAAAGTTAGGCAATGCTTCGCGAAAAAAAAAAAGCTACTTTTTGGCAGAGCAAATCTTAATACAGGGCCGTAGTAACGAAAAAGGAGATACATTCAGTTGCTAAATGTAGGGGGAAAAAATCCTCCAGTCTAACAAGGGGTGTAGCCAGAATCTATGTTCTGTGGGTCCTTGATACAGAAAAAATCGATAGACGACAAAAGGTATGTCTGTCCATCTGTCTGTGAACAACGCTAGCAGCTAAACCATTCAGCCGATTTTGTCCAAAACTGATATTCCCCAAACGACCAGGCTGATGTCGCGGACCTTTGAATTTGAAACCGATATTTTCATTTTTGGCAGTACTTAACATGGTGTCTCTGGGACATTTCACAAATTATTTAAAAAAATGTTTTATTGAATTGAATTGAATAATGCCTTATTTTACGTGGCGAGACTCAGGCCATTAGGCCTGCTCTTCCGTCTGACCACGTAAATTTCGCTACGCTCCTTTCACCAACTAGCAGAGAAAGGAGGTATTTCTTGGGCGAGAAACAGGCGATTTGAATTTAGCTTAGAGGCGTCATTTAGGCTTGAGGATCTTTTACATGCAAGTAAATCTACTAACTAACATGGGACAGCCGGCTTTACTTCCCCTCCGAAGGAAGGCGTACGAAGGATTTTTTCGCCCTGAAAAATCCACGGCTTCGATCGGGTTTGAACCCGCCAACTTGGGTACAACAGTCCGAAACGCTAACCGTTGCACCATCGCCGCCGCCGTTATCGCTTTTTATCAAATTTTGTTGTCGGATAGTGTGAAGCACGTTTAAGAGAATGGTGCCAGTCTAAAAATCTATTTTTCGAAAATTGCAAATCTTGAAAATTTCTTCGGGGTCTTTCTACAACTGCAATTATGAAGCTACATTGTTTCCCCTTAATGAAATCTGTTCCTTAAGATAGATTTTGAAATAAGGTTATGTACAATTTTTCGAAAATTTGTATACTTTTCACCTAATTTTGCGTGAGAGAACGTGCTGTTTCAGCACAACTAGTTTCTTTCTCCTACCGTGGTTGGGTGATGCCTTCGAATCTCGACGAGCTCTCGTTGTGTTGTATTGGTGGAGTATCCTCTTCGACCTGTGGGAACTGAAACCTATGTTGGCAATATTGGAATCGAAGAAGCAGGCGGCTATCAAATACACAAGAAGAATTAAGAAATGTTGGCAGACGTGTATTTCTGAATCTAATGTTTTTTTTAAAACAAGTAGAAATTATTACGGTATTAAAGAACTCATAAACAATTTCAATAAGATAGCTTTCAGGAATAATGCATATCAGTAACTACTAGAAACAAGAAGAGATGTGCTAGTAAACACAATTTCGAAACGAAACACTATGCTATTTGTTAATGGTATTGTACTCGTAACACGCACGACAACACGAGGAGTACTCGAGGTACACGCATCAATCAATGGAGCGAAGGAGACTGCAACAAACGAGTCATGCAAACATTTAAGTATTTCTCACAGTGTGCGATCGAATCAAGAAATCGCGATAGTAATGCCGTACGCGGCGTTTATGATCCTCACGAACGGATAATAGCCAACCCAGATGTCTGAGTGCACTTCCGTCGCCACAGGTCATCAAGGTGTGTGGGTACTAAACATCCGTTGGTGAGTTCCCACGGTCAGAAAACGTGCCAAATACTCTCCTTCGCATCGCCTTCAACGACTCATATCAACGACGGTGGTCTTAGGAGTTTATACATGACATTCATTTTATCAAACAAAACTAGTGCAAAAGTTTATTTTCTACCAAAAATATATTCACAAAGTTGAAAATTTAACGCCGCGTCACCACTAAGTCACGCAACAGAATTTAAAGTGGTTTACCTGCCTGGTAAAATGTACCAACTCTGAGTGTGCTGTTTTAATAAAAAAAAATCAGTGACATGGACAAGAATAATAAACTAATGACGAAACTATGAAATATTCATATCTAACAACACTTTTCTTGAAACAAATGGTTTCAAACTAGAGAGAATTACATGACAGAAAGCAGTTCAGGAGTCCTTCTTTGAATGGAAGCGGAATCCCGCCTTCACCAACCCTCGCAGCAGCGAAGCCCCCCCCCCCCCCCCCGCCATCACCATTGCCCGCCCCGCCCCGCCCCGCCGCGCGGCGCCGGAGATCTCTCGAGTCCAATCTATCGCGATGCTATCGAGGGCCCCGGCCGGCAGCGCCACGAAATTCGAGCCAGCGCGGCCATCTCCGAAATCTGTTAATTACCCTCTCGCACGCAGGCGAGCGAGGGGCACGCCGAGGGTTGCGGAGGGAGGGGGGACGGCGTCGCCGGTCACAGGCGCTGCCCGTCAGCATCGGGCGCCCGACGGGCGCCGCGACGTCGCCCTGAGCCCGGCGCCTCGTCGCATCGCGTCGGCCTCGTCGCGTTGCGTCGCGGCGCGTCGCGTCGCGTGCCTCGCGCGACTAAACAAATCCCGCTATCTTGTTACCGCGCGGGTGATACATCACGCCCCGACGGCGCGGGGGCCCCCTTAAACCGGCTGACAGGTAATCGAAGGGCAGGGACAGGAGACAGATGATTCATTCTCAATATTGCCGCTGCGGTGGCGGCGGCGGCGGCGGCACGACGACCGACGGCGACGGTGAAGAGGCAGGGGGAGGGGTGCGGGGAGTTGCAGTCCCCGCGCTACCGCCTTCCCCGCCACCTCCAATTGCAACCCGGCGCAGCCTCAACCTAATAGTGCGTGCGGCGCCCGGGGGAATACAAATGCTCCGCGGGGCCACCGCGGAAACAATATCTCGCTGCTGCCGGCCCCACCCCGCCCCCTCCGCCGTCGAGTCGCCTGCCCCCGCGGCCACCGCCCCCGCCGCCGGGGCAGCAGCCGTTGCCACGGGAACGGCGCATCGGCCCGCTGCCCAGGTCTCCCGGCGCATGTTTGATTGCGGGCGCACCGCGCGGCGGCCGCAGCGCCTCGTCCGTTTTCGACTCGGGCGCGGCCGCCGGCGCGCGGGCGCGGCGTAATCGCGTTACCCCGGCGAGATAGAGAAGAACTCGGAAATTGCGCGGTCCGCTGCCAGCCGGACGCGGCGCTACAATAGACCTCCGCTGGGCCGCGAACTCCGCCGAGCGTTTTTCATACCTTCGGAAAAGAGGCGTGCCAACAAATCTCGATTCAATTTTTATTGTTGGTTTTTTTTCATCTTAAGTCTGACAGGACGATAATAGGAACGGAGTTGACAGGGATAATATCCTACACATTCTTTTTGACAAAATTTGAAAACAATAAATAACACCAATTTTGGGGAATGTAATATACTATGCGAAGAGACTTGGCGTCTCAAATTGATTTATCTTGCGAGAGAGTGTGAAAGCCTTAATTAAGATAGTTTTTTAACAGTTCGAAAGTATTAAATTTACTACCGAAAATCGACTTCAACACACGCTTCTAGTAAAAGTCAGGTCATCAAGGTGTGTGGGTACTAAATATCCGACACAACCACCGTTGCTGAGTTCCCTCTGTCAGAAAACGTGCCAAATACTCTCCTTCGCATCGCCTTCAACCACTCAAATCAACGATGCTGGTCTTAGGAGTTTATTACATGACATTCACTTTATCAAACAGTGCAAACATTTATTTTCTACGAAAAATATATTCACACAGTTATCCTCCTGTTTATCAGGACGAGACAACTCTTTATCACTTTCCCATTCGACATTATGTAATATGAGGGAACTACATGAAAATCTACACCAATGCACGAGGAACGCCACTGCACTAGTAGCATACAAGGGAACGTGTTCTTCCAACTCTGCCTTCCGCATTCTTCCAAAGCACGTACAACTCGCTACGTCAGCCCAGGAGCTTCCGCCCTCAGAGGCATCTAAGGGGACCGGCCAAATAGCGCTTTCGCCGGTCCCACCGGGAGACCGGAAGTCATTTCAATAGCACACCGAGTCGCCGCCGCGCTAAATACCTCCCCGCCGCGCGTCGAGCCGCATCGGCCGCCGCCCCCTCCGCCACCCTCGGGTCGTGGTCGTGCGCTCGCTCGCGAGCTCGGGCGCGGGCGCGAGCACCCGAGCCCGCGCGGGGCGGCAGAGTGGAAAGCAGTGTAGACGGAGAACCCCCCCGGAAAGAATGGCGCAAGAACGGGGCCCAGTTTTGATAAGCGTCGCCCCCAGAAAGCCTTCTCGTGTTTGTTTGTTCTCAGGCAGGTTGCCAGGGCGACGGGGGCCGGCAGCAGGACGGATGCTGTGAGTGTCTGGACGAGAGATTTGTGGGAGGTGAAGGATTTGGGCGAGGGACAGCGACGAAGGGAAGCAGCCGTGGCGGCGGCGGCGGCGGCTGTGGAGAGGAGACGCGACGCGGCGTAAAGAGACAATCCACCTCCCTCTCGTTCGTTCGTTCTTTACGCCTCCCGTTTTCGTCCTCCCGCCCCCCTTTCGCTCCCCGCGAGCATAAAAAGCCGCAGGCAGGCGCGGGCGGCGAACCAATTTAAAGATAATTAATGAAAGCGACGCACTCACGTGTCGGAAATGTGCGAGCCATTCGTATCCCCCCGGCGGGAGGGGGGCGGGCCGGGGCGGGGCGGGGCGGGGCAGGGCGGGGGAGGGACGCGGGCGAGCTTCCAGCCGGGATCGAGCCCCGCCTCCACCCCCGAGGTTGGGCCCAACGCACCGCGCGAGGCCGCTCCCGCGGGAAGCCAGACGGCGGCGGCGGCGGCGGGGAGGCCAACGGCGCCAACGGCCCACTCCCCCGGCCAGGCGGGCGCGCGGCCCAGCGGCGGCAGCAGCAACACGCCCGCTACATTACCGCGTCCTCTAAATTTTCATTACCCCGCTTTGACGCCGTATATCACACACGTCCGTGCGAAAGCAAAGCGATGTTAGAGGGAGAGAAGGATTATGTAACATAATGGGAGTTTCATAGTGGATAAAAACACTTAGAGACGTCTCGGGCTGCGAGACTGCATCTTCGCGTCGCGTCGCCTGGCTACGGCTGCTGCTGCTGCTGCTTCTTCTTCTTTCGTTGCGCGGGGGGCTTCTCATCCGGTTCTCCCCTTTCTCGCTCGACTTCCCCTCCGGCGGCGCGTCGCTTTCGTTTCCATAGCGGCGGGCAGCCTCTCGTCATAATCTGACCGCCGCCGTCGCGTCGCTCCGGCCCGCGCCCCCTCCTGCAGCTCCGTGCGCTCCCCTCGCCGGGACCCGGCTCCCTCCTTTATTAATTTCTGCGCCCCCCCCCCCCCCCGCCGCCACGTGGCCACCGACGCCGCCCCCGCCCCCCGGCGTCGGCGTCGTCCGGCGCGGCTCTTCCGCGCGCCGCGAAGCTCTGTCCGGTTTTTGCCGGCGCGGCTCGAGAATGTTACGGCTCCACTCGAGCCCGACATTTGTCATGGCTGAAGTGACAGACGATCACCGCTCCGCTGCCACCGCCGCCGTCGTCGTGGTCGTCGTGGTCGTCGTCGTGGTCGTCCGGGGGCGATGGGGCGCGCCGCGGCGGCGAGTCAAACGGCAGACAGCCCGCGAGACAGCGCGACACGCGTTCTCGAGCTTCGCTTAGGTCCAGGGCACTCGGTCCACCTGTTTTCAGTCATGGCCTCCCATCATCTCTACACTGGTTTTGACGCCGTCTCAGCACACGGTACTTTCCGTGAATAAGCGATGATGTTCGAAAAAAGCAACGAACACGGGAGATATTCTTTGAATTCTGTGACCTCTTCTAAGATTTCGTATCACTTTATTATTATCTCATACATACAATTTTTATTTCGATTAATATCCTGATCTGAGATTAAACGAAAGAATATTTTTTGAAGAAATGCAACGTATGTGCCAGGAATGTAATAAAAACTTTTGATTGAATTAATCCGAAAATATAAATATTGCGCAATATCCCCATATTATGTTTACTAAATAAAAAGGGTGATTCTTCAGCGCAAAGAAGTGTTTTACTATGCAATTCTTTCTTTCACGAAACATTTAAGTCAACACACTGACACAACAATATTTTGTCCTCAATTAGTGAGTTCACAGAATCAGTAATTTTTCAACGAGTTTTGGAATCAGAACAAAGCCTACCGACTAAAAATGTGAACTGTTACAGCGTCGAGTCAAACGAACTCTTTTAGCAATTGCCATGGCAAAACAGAATAAGTCATCACAAGACGAATATGAATTATTCTTTCAGAACAACTTTCCTAAATGAACCGAATTCCCGCTCTCGGCTGTGACCCAAAGCAAGCAAGCGCCAGCAGGCCCGAGAGTAACCAACGCGCAAAGCGGCAACAAAGAAACGCGCTAAACGCTCGGAAACACGCGTGGAAATTGACTTCCGCGTCAGAACCACGGGAAAGGCGGGGGTGTTAAGGTCAACGCGATGCAAACGATTTCCTTGCGTCAACTACCGCACGCGCTTGCGTACGATATATTCGCACTAGCGCGCCAAAAATCTCGCCACCGCACACACACACACACACACACACACACACACACACACACACACACGGACGAGAGCCGCAAACAAGCCCGCGGCAAATACGGACGCCAAAATTGAATATAGTCCGCGCGTCTTTCTGGAAGGGATAATACACGACGACACCGGAGCGCTGTATTTCAACAACAACAACAACAACAACACGCCCACACTCACGCGCGCGCCGATTCAGCGTTCGGGGCGTCCGAACGAACAAAAAGAGCGAGATACAATTACCTCCATCGCAATTAAAAGCGAATTTCTGGCGCTGTTTAAAAGCGCCGTGGGTGTTTCGCGGAGGCTCGTATCGCGCGGGGCGATCAGGTCGCCCGGCGCCTCCGCCCCGCCCACGCCCCGCCCCGGCGAGGGATAATTACAACAGGAGCCCCGGTGGAGGAAGTCTTCGATCAAAAATACGTATTAAAATAAACCCGAGCGCGGTGGCCGGGCAGCGGGGGGCGGGGCGGCGGCGGGAGGCGCGGCGCTGTGCAGATATGAATGGAAGGTTTAATAAGCCGAGAAACAGTCGATAGCGGCGCGGGCGGGGCGGGAGGCGGGCGCTCGGCGAGCGCCTCCCGAGGTTGCGGGGGCGCCCACACTGGGTCCGCGGGATAGAAACTTCACACCAGCCAGGAAGGCGGCGAGCGAAAGGGGTGGCCTTCGCAGTTGTAAATCTTACCGTTTAATAGTTTCCTTCACATTCGGAGGCGGTCACACAGAAACAGCGGCGGTGGCGGTGGCGGCGGCGGCGGCAGGTCAGAGGGGCTGGCGACTGCCAAGAGGGCGCGCGCAGAGAGGCGAGCCGGCAGGAAGCGCGGAGAAAGGAGGAGGAGCAGCGAGGAAGAAGGAGAATGAAGAGGAGGGGCGGGGAGGGCAGGAGCCGCCGTGCGCGTCCGCGCCGGAGCGGAGCGCGGGAGGGCTGGAGCAAGACGAGAGGAAGGGGGAGGGGGGAAGGGGGGCGCCGGCGGTTAACGGCGGGTAACGCGGCAGCTTATCGATCGGGCTCGGCAGCACGCGCCGCCTTACGCAGATTGAATAAAGAACTGGTCGCTGCTGCCTCCGCCTGGCGACACGCACGCACGCACGCTCCTACTTCATCTCTTCCCGACACGCCGACCCTTCGTTCGGTAACGACTCATTCGGATAGGACGTACTTTCCATATTGTATTGCATCAAATGCATCTATTTTCTATTTAATACGTAATTAGCACACGCATAAATTACGGAACTCGATACTATGTGTCTAGAGCGAAGACTTTCAAGCCATAACTAAATCTGCATTTAAAGCATTCTAAACTAACAGCAAATTCTCGTATTCACTCATATTGTACTCAGCTCCTGCAGCGATATTGGCATACACTGATCTCGCTGATTTTTGCTTTGTAAAACTGTTCATAACACTATTAACTTAAGACTGTTCTGAAAAGTGTACAATTTTAGTAAAACTAAGAAGATACTATTTCAAAATAGTCTGTAATGGAATATTTTCCATTATTTGAATGGATATTTGTATTATTATCTTTTGAATGGATATTTCCATTATTTGTATGGATTATATAATATCTGACATTGTTAATGAAATCGACGAAATATTCATAATTTAGTCCAAAATAATTGAACTTCATTTTTATGAAGAAAAAACAACCTTTTAATATCACATTTTATTAAATAATTAAGAAAATTTAATGAAATCTGTAATGTGACAACCGTTTAAATTCATAATTGTTTTCCTTCCGTGATTCACCAGCTTTTCCAAACGAACATATCTGGCAACATAACTCAAACAATTACGTGACCCAAAAGGATGTAAAATGAAAACAAAACCAGTAAAGTTTTAATGAGCCGATACAGAGTCGTAGTTTTTCAACGAGACACACTAACAATGGAGGACACGCCACTCCGTCTTCTGAGAAGTAAGTGGATATTTCCGACCACGGGATGTACTAACACACTACTCATTCCAAATGGACCCATGCGGATTATAAAGAGGACAGAGATAATAATAGAAAAGAAAATATTTCAAAACAAAGTTCACAATTGAGTTAAAAAAACACAAAGTTTTCTGAATACAATCAAAAAACTAGAGCAAGCTGAGCGGTATCCATCCATTAGTATACGACAACTCGAATAAATGAGTTCACTGGGAAAGGTGGAAAAAAGCTTTCATCGGTCGCGCGGCTTGAAATATCCAAGAGAAGATAAATATGAAAAACGACCATTTTCTGAATTTTTAAACAATTACTTTTAATGCTTCATTAATGAAGTTCGCCGGCATATTACTGCGATCCATTATCGACATTAACTGAACATAACCAGTAAAATGTGTGAAGCAAACGAATGAGAATTTAATGCAAATTGATAAGAAGAGATAAAATGCAACAACTACTTTACAATAATAATGACAATAAAATACAAACCTATTTCACTAAAACAAAAATGAAGTGATATTTTTTTTAAAAGAAAAGTGCAGAACAATACTCTACGACATTCATATCCACTGCTAGCCCATGCATGATTAACGCAAGATTCTTCACGTGATAAAACAGGAATAGCAAAACATGTAAAACACTTTAAACTAGACGTCAGCTCTGAAAGCATTAAAACTACAGAAATGAATTATTACACACGAATTCTTATTCTAGAAGCATGCTCGCATGGAAGTGCTAAGTTCATCGTCCGCGCCGGACTCGAATTTCGGCGACGGTTTACGAATTAGAGGGCCGGGGCACGAGGTGGGTGGTGGGGAGGGGAGGGGGAGGGGCGGAGGAGGACCGGAAGACTGAGGAGCGGGAGGACGATACTGACAGCAATCCCCTAAGTGCGGCGTGGCGTCTGGCCCGCATTCATAATTAGGCAGGGGTTTTCAGATGTAAACGAAGCAGTCTGGACAACTTACAAATTACAAACTTGAGGACACCTGGTGTAACTTACACTTGAAAGGGAGGCAACTTCCACCAAAGAGGCGGCCAAGGGGCGGGTGGGCGAGTGCGCGCGGAGTGGAGTGAGCGAGGAGAGTTGGTGGGGGGGGGGGGCACGACGCTCGCGAGGGGCACGAATGGGGCAGTGGCGGGGAGCGGGGGAGGACTTTCATGGGCCGACGACGGCGGTGCCACCTCGGGTAAGGAACCGAGCTCGAACGCGCGGAGAACGGAGAGAGAGAGAGAAAGACGGCCGTCGCGGTAATTAGCAAAAAACCCCTATGTGTTTCGTATTTTCTTTTCCTTTTTCGTGCGCCCCAACACTCCTCGGCGGTGGCGGCGGGTGGGATGGAAGCGGGCGGCGGTGGCGGAAGGGGAGGGGAGAGAAGGGGGGGTGCCTGTCCTAATTCATGCAGGAACAGCAGCCTACCTCGCGTGTCGACGGGCAAGAAATCACGTGACACTGTGGAGTTTGGTTGCGCCACGCCATGCACAGCCGCCCCCCCCCCCCCGTCCCACCCCTCCTCGTACCCCGCCCGCGCCTTCCAGCTTTGCTCTCCCTCCCCTCGCCCCCTCCGCGCGGCCTCGCCTCGATGTATCATGGCACTCAGATACGATCGACGACTGTGCGGTGGCGGGCTCCGACTTTTAAAAAAATCGCTCTCGGGGCGGGATACGCAAAACCCGTTCCGTGCACGCGCGCCCTGTTATGATTTTGCCCCACGGGGAAGGGCGGGCATGGAGATCTCACAAGAGGAGGAAGAGGAAGAGAAGAAAAAAGAAGAATGTAGCATCAAGGGATAGGGCGGGCATGGGGATCTCAGAGGAGGAAGAGGAACAGAAGAAAAAAAGAATTTAGCATTTAGGGAAAGGGTGGAGATAGGGCATGGAGATGTCACAGGAGTAGGGAGAGGAAGAGAAGAAAAAAGAAGAATGTAGCATCGAGGGATAGGGCGGGCATGGGGATCTCAAAGGAGGAAGAGGAACAGAAGAAAAAAATAATTTAGCATTTAGGGAAAGGGTGGATATGGGGATCTTAGAGGAGGAAGAGAAGAAAAAGGCTTAAGAGGAGGAAGAGAAGAAAAAAAGAATATAACATCAAGGGAAAGGGGGGATGGGGCATGGGGGATATCAGAGGAGGAGGCGGAAGAGGAGGAGGAGGAGGAAAAAAAAGAAGAATATAGCATCGAGGGAAAGGGCGGGGAAGGTGCACGGGAATCTTGGTGGAGAAGTGGAAGACGAAGGAGGCCCATAAGGGATGCCAAGGTCGGCAGGACGCTGCTAGTCAGATCGCGCCCCGGCGAGGCGGCGAGGGAGAGGAACGCTAACCCCGAATGACGTGGCCGGCGCCAGCAAAGAAACTTTAAAAGGAGCACACACGTTCTAACGACTTCCGCGAGAGAGGGGGCAAGATAAGCTCGCTAGAGCGCAAACTTTGCTTTGAAGCGCACTACAACGTCCTGAGTCACACTAACTGCGAGTTGGAACTTTCGCCAGAGCGGTTTTACCAAATTTCGCCGCCGACTTTATTGATATGCAGAAGACCCCCCCCTTCCCTCTCCCCATTTGCCTCCGAGACCCTCCGCGGGGGGTGAAGGGGACAGGCAAGAGAAAGAAAATCGCTGTGTGCGCCGCGGGCCAGAAGCAGAGGGCGGTGAAGGCAGCCGTATCCGAGACACATCGGACTTGCAGACGGTCGAGCTCTCTGCTTCCAAGAACACGCACTGGTTAAAACACCGGACAACGCAACAAGAACAAAGACCGGATTGCACACGTGTTTGAAAATGAAGTTCTCTAGACTAAAATTTCAACCATCATATGGAACAATTTAGTGAGATACCTCCGGAGCATCCTATTTTTATTATATATGAAGTCGTCTCAAGGCTCGTCGTCTAAGTGCATGCCTTTCCTCATTATTATGGTCTCGAAAATGGAGTAATGTTATATTCAACTTCAATTTATAGATCGGACACAACTATCAATAACCATGGAGGAGCTTAAGTAAATAAAATGGCAGTTTTACGTTTCAGATAGATAAGAAATAAAAAAGAATACCTATGTATCCAACCAAACCAATCACTTTGATACCACTTCATTTACACATGACACGAGAAGGATATGGTAAAGCTACTCTCATTGAACATATTCTTATAGATACGTAATTGAGATTGAAAAAATAACTAACATTGTTTTCCTGAACTAAAATATACAATCAGTGCCATTCATGTAAAGCATTTACGGCAGCGTTCGTATAAAAAAATGTCAGCATAGTAAAATCTACATATTCCCATTAATTAACCTAAGGTGGGTGTAACCGCGACCAGAACAAAAATCCGAGACCCACCGATACCACACTAGGCCCAGCCGCCCCAAACCCCGCCAAGCGCGAGCGCTGACAGGCTCGGGGGAAGAGGGGCGGGGCTGTCTGATAACCCGAGGCCTCTCGCCCAGCGCGGGGGCGCAGACGGCGGCCGATCTCGGCGACTGACCCCCTGCGAGACGCCGCGCCGGGCGGGCGAACTTGGCCCAGTGAGACGGCGGCGGCGGCGGCGCGGGAGCCATAAGCGTCCGATAAAGAGGCGACGGCCGCCACCTCCGACCCGCTCCGCATCGCATCGCGCCGGCCGCAACATCTCGGCGCCGCCCCTGGTCCTGGCGTTCAGTCGCCGCCGCCGCCGCCGCCGTCGTCGCCGCCGCCGCCGCCCGCGGGGGCCCGCCCGCATGCCCCTCGCCCTCGCCCACGCCCACGCCCGCGCCCGCGCCGCTCGAGCGGGGGAAAATAACTTCAAGATAGAAAGTTGTGCGTACAACTTAGATGAGAAAAGTTGCAAGTTGTTTTGCAAATGTTTTCAAACACCGGAAATGCCGCTGGGAAAGAGAAGAAAGGAAGAGAAGAGGGGGTGGGCGGATAGATATGGTGTAGCGGTTTACGACTTTTTTTTATTTTTTGACTTCGCAAGGGGGGGGGATGACTTGACACAGTACATAGATTGGTTGACGGCATCCGCAAAGTGCCCGAGAATAGTCGGCCGGGGACAAGGCGTTCCACGGTGACGGGACGAGGGAATGGGAAGCGTCGTGGCACACGCCGCGAAGAGACGAAAATGGGAAATAAATAGAATAACACAATCACGAAACGAATCGAATACGTCTGGCGCGACGAGAGCTGGAGGAGGGAGACTAGGTCGTGCAGGGCAGTGCATGCTTCCCTTCAGTTGCGTTCTCAGGCATTAGGGGCGGGCCACGGCGCGGCGGGAAGAGGTGGGACGGACAGTACGGGCCTAGCCGGCAAGGTGGGCGTGGCAGATGATATGTACAGTAAGGAGCAAACTAGTAGGTGGGACGGACAGCACGGGCCTAGCCGGCAAGGTGGGCGTGGCAGATCAGATGGACAGTGTGGAGCAAACGGGTAGGGGTGGGCGGGGCAGGTTGGACGAACCGCATGGGGCATGTCGAAAAGGATTGCGGGGCAGACGGGAAGGCAAGTGTGGGAGCAAGCCGGTATGGGTGGGCGGGGCGGCTGACGGGGCAGGGCGGGACGGAGGGACATGCAGGGCGCGGAGGGGCGACGCGGGCCGAAAGGAGAGCGCAGGGTCGGGCGTCGCGACGGCGGCGGCGGCGGCGTCGTCGTCTTGGGCGAGGATATCGATGGTCGCGGCGGCGAGGGCGAGGGCGGAGGGCGTCGCCGTACCTGGGAGATGAAAGCGGTTCGGGCAACAAGGTTACTCGGGGCCCACGGCGAGGGCGTGCCGGCAGGGGCGGGCGATCCTTCCTCAGATCGGAGCCCGCGCGAGAGGAGGGAACCCAGCGCTCCGGCGCGGCGGGGCGCGGCGCGGGGGAGGGGCCGGGACGTGCCCTGGATAGCTTGTATCTAGTTCATGACGAGGCGGTTTCGCCCTCGGATTTTTCCTGGTTGGCACTCTGGGCAGGGATACATGCCTGGGTTTTGTCGCTAAAGAAACCCAATGCATATTTGCTATGTATTAGAAAATAATTTTCTAGTCATATTAAATCGTGCTACAAACCCTTTACACTGTGTATTATTCTACGTGTTTAGAAAATCTTCTCAGTTTGTTAGACTTTTCATCGGACAGAAACAGGAAATCGAGCTTTCTCTTGGAAAAACGTAAATTGGTATCCCGCGATCTTTTTATCAGTTTTCTTCTACCAACACTGCTTACTCGAAGCAATGCAAAGCTATTTAATTTTTAATAAGATAATCAATGACTATTGCGAGAAATTGCCAACAACCCGTTCACCTGTGTTTTCGTAATAAGATATTAAGTTACTAAACATTTCTTAAATGCGTATTTCAACTTAAAACAAGAAATCTTCTAATCACCACACGTTTAGCAACAAAGATCAACAACGAAATATGGAGTGACGATCCCAATCAAACTCTAGCATACGATACGAAACCAAAAAACAGAATTGAAAGAAAAACAGCAATCATACCCTCCAGGAAAGAATATCCCACAATTACGATGAAAAATTCAAGAAAACGAGAGCGCAGCGCGAACACAAAACAACCGCCGGCGACACCGACCGCGAAGATCAATGGCCAATTAGGCAGAGAGCGCGCAACATCGCGGCGCGGCGCCGGGCGGGTGGGGCGGGGCGGGCAGACAGGCTGGGGCGGGGGCGGGGGCGAGCGCGCCGACCCGGCCGCCACCTCCGCCGTCTGTCGATACGGTGACGAGGCGAGGGCGGGCCTGGGGGGGGGGGGGGGCTCGTGTCGTGACGGAGGCCAATCTGCGGGGACGGCCGCTGCGAAGGGGACGGCAAGGGGGAGAGAGAAGAGGAGAGGAGAGAGGGGCGGGGCGGGGTGGCGCCGGCGACGTCGAGTTCAGCGGCGGCGATGGTGGCGGGAACCCGGGCGATGCCGGTGACAGATAACGGGCCCAAGTGGACAACGCAGGAAGCGGAGTTGCATTGTACCTGCACGCAAGCGTCCTCCCTCTCTCCCTCCCCTCCGCCGCGCGACTGCATTACAGGCTTATTATCTGGTAATCGAGCCCGCGGCCCGCCCCCGCGTCGCTCCCACCCTTTCAATGTTAAATAGTGCCATAAATCGAGCAACGAACAATGGCGAGCCAGGGCCCTATCTGCCAGGCACAAATTAGCTACTAAACACAGCGGACCCCGACAAAAGACCCGGCCGGGTTTCTGGATTTTAATAAAAAAAAATAATAATAATTCCCTTCCCCCCCTCCACGAAATACTACATGAACACGCTACACGCGCTTCAAATCTTGGCAATCGCCGCGAGTTAATTTCTGCTTCTCTCCCACTCTCGTTACTCTCGGAGCGGCCTGTTAGTTAACCCTAATGCCCGGGGAAGACAATTGCGTGAAGTCGATGAGGGCTTCTATCAGCGCCGGGGATCTGGCGTCGGGGGGTAAGAGCTTCCGCGGACGGTCGATCGAGAAAGGCGATCTGCGAAGTTTAGAAAGCTACCTAATGAGTCACTCCCGCCCACGGAGAAGAGAGCGCATGAACCCCTCGAACGGACGCTAAATGCGAGCCGGAAATAACGCCTTGGGCCGAGAGGGGAGATCGCATCCAACGGGCTACGTTGGCCGCCACCTGCCTCCAAACTACGCCCAACATATTTCCATGGAAATACCTCCCCCTCCCCCCGTCTTCACAACAATCTTGGGATGCTTATCAACAACTCTCAGTTCATTATCCACTATAAATAACTATCAGTATTGGCACAGTTTCTATAATAAGTAAATCAAATCTCTACCATCAATAAAACACTTCTATTTCATCACATTGCTTCAGTTATCAACACGTTCATTATGATGACTTCTGCAGCTCTCTTATTATTAAATTATTTGTTCTATTCACCTACATAGCAAACCTACTAATTCCATGACACAGATGCCACTACATATTTCCAAATATTAACCTGAATTCATACAGTAGGACTTGGCGATACCTAATTAAATGTTCAAATTCACTGATTCACGTCATGCGTTGATAACGCGTCGCTGGCCAGGTCGTTTCAGGTTGCTCACGAAAAAACTTTTTTTTTGGAAATAGAACGGCTGTTTTTGTTAACAGGAGATTAACAAGGCAGGAAAGTAGGGCATGGCAAAAAAAAGTCCCCTATTATCACATTGAGGCAATCACTCTCAAGTGCAATGAAATTGATTAGTCCATTTCGAATGGCCTAAGAAGTGTCGTCTTATAAAAAGTTATTTTTTAAACAAGTATAATACCTCTTTAATTTTCAATATTTTATATGATAATAAAAGTATGTGAATCACTAATAATTCATTTGTTCTGACTCATGTTTCGCATATCATCTACGGCTAACCATTCATGTATTCATGAACGTGAATTTCTGTGTTAATAATTATTCAACAAATACCAACATGCTTTGTAGTATCGATGAGTGAGTCTTCTCAAGACCTCTCCATTAAGTGTAAAAAGTATAGAAATATAATCCATTAAAAACGAAGTTAGATTAATAATTTTAAAATAAAAATGCTATTAAAATATAACGAAAACAACAAAGAGAAACAAAAAACAACAAATGATAAGGCATATGTCCTGAATCGTTTGGTAAAAATTGCAACTCAATATCAAGAACCTTTTAGAAAATATTCGAGATGGACTTTTTATTGAGTAACCGTAGTAAATATAGTATCAAGTGAATTATCAGTCTGCCCCTGCATAGCTATCGAGGGAATATACAAATGACTGAAGGATTAAATTTTCAAACAATCTGCCAACAACTAGTACGTACATGGCAAAAAAACCTCCCGACGCCGTCACATAACTACAGTAAGTGAAAGTTCAATTCTCTAAAACTCCTCACCTATCCCATATGCTTCGTGCAACCCCCTCCCCCACTGGGCCGTTTCCACACGGCACCCGCTCTCCGGCAAATAGCTGTCGCTGCCTCTGAAGCCACGCGGGCAGCGTCGCGGGCGCAGTGGCGTGGGGGTGGGGGTGGGGCGTGCGAGCGACTCGTCACCGGCCATTTAATTAAGCTCAATACTATTTCGACAGGGGGAAAAAAAAGCTCACGCCGAATTTCCAGGTGGCGAATTATCCACGCTAACACTGTTACACCCGTTCCGCACCCGTCGCAGTTCAAAGTGCGGAGCGCGGAAGAGAGAAAGAGAGAGGCGTGGCGGAGCAAGAGGAAGGCGTGGAGGAGGAGGAGGAGGACGGACTGGTGGCCGAGCGGGCGATACGCTGCTAGTCGCGCGGCAGAAAAATCAACAACGGAGCGCGCGCGGCGTCGACGGCAGAGGCACGACGGGGTGGTGGTGGTGGTGGTGGTGGTGGTGGTGGTGGTGGTGGTGGTGGTGGTGGTGGTGGTGGTGGCGGCGGCGGTGGTGGTGGTGGTGGCGGTGGTGGTGGTGGTGGCGGTGGTGGTGGCGGTGGTGGCGGTGGCGGTGGCGGCGGCGGCGGTGGTGGCGGTGGCGGTGGTGGTGGTGGTGGGGTGAGGAACTGTAGAGACAAGGAGAGGCAGTAGCGATTGACACAGGCGACGTCTGATGGCGGATGAGGTTACGGGAATATGGCAGAGGAAACGTGGAGGCAGAACGCGACGAGAAGGCAGCGGCGGAGACAGACGAACCGCGAGAGTGGAAACGGAGTGTGTAGGCGGCATCTGGTCCCAGTAGGGTGGCGGAGGCAGCAATAGCGCGGGTGGGGGAGCTAGAGCGGCGGGGCAGAGAAAGCAGTCGCTGGGACTGACGATGGGAGGTCTGGCGGAGGCAGCTGACGAGGGCGGTGGCCGCGGGAGCAGGAGTGACTACAGGGCCGAGCGCGGAGCGGCGGGCGGGCGCGGGGCGGGGCGGGGCGCGACAACCGGCGCTGCCGAGGCCGAGGCGACCAAAAAGGAGAGCCCAAAAAGTGCGCCAAGTGAATTAATAGGCGCTTTTCGCCCGGGCGGTATGAGGGGGCTGATGAAATAGTCGCCCTTTCTCGCTCGTGATCCTCCTAAACTTTCTAATTACGCTGACAAATTCGAGCCAAAGGCTTCGAAAGGGGCGTGGAGGCCGTCGGGGGCGTCAGAAGCGACGTTCCGCAGATCGACGCGGAATGCACGCAGGGGCCCCAGCCGCCACGTCCCCTCCCCCTCCCCAACCCGCGCCGCGGCGGGCGAAAAGTTTCAAGTGGATGCATAGACCCGCCCCGCCCCGCCCCGCCCCGCCTCACCGAACGGATATCTTCCTCCGAGAAATAGTCAAACCCAAACACACGCTCGACTAGAACATTTGAAAAAACAAACCCACGAAATAACAAGCTTTCGAGAACACTGCGATAAGAAATCATTACACCATTTTACTCCATTTTCTACGACTAAAACACACGTACTCCAAAAGTGAAGAAAAACAACTGACAAATTCATAAATGTAATCTAATCTATACTTACTCAAAATATGTTTCAAGGTACATTCATTTAAAGTTACAATGACAATTATTCGTTAAAAATTAATTTTACCATTCACATATGAAGGGAATTTTATAAACTCAGATAAATAGCGAAAAAACGCACTAAAAATTTCAAAGCACTGGAAAGAAATTTCGAAAGAAGAATTCTTGCTCAGCCCGCTCGGCTCTGAATTACATAAATGTTATAATCTCACACCGGCATCCATTCAAAATTGAATAACTAACCTGAAGTGGTGATTGTAACAGAGTCGTGAAAAAAATGATATGTGTTGAGACCTGAAATTTTCGAGCACGTAGAACTCAATTTTATTCGGTCAATGCGGGAACGCAAAAGGAAAGAATCTGAGATATTCGTAGAGCTAAGAGGAACACAATGACGATCCTGGAAAACTGATCTCTAAACGTTGTATCATTTATTTCTCGTTTTACAAACATAGTATTAAGACTGAGTACCTTGTATAAAATATAAGATTCATCTTATATTTTAAAATAGATTTTCTTAGTAATTTTGGCACATTTGAACAAACGAAAATCGGGGCATTTGAAATTACTTTCATTAACGACCCTCAAAGCCATGCAGGTTCATATTCATACCGACACCACCTAGTGTTATTCATACCGACACCACCTAGTGTCGTCTCCTTTCACCAGATCTTACCCCAGATCCTCGCCGTTCTTCAGCGAGCATCCTTCCAGGTTACGGACACCACAACAGCACGAGGCCCCACCGGCACGAGGCCGTGGCTGGGAGGCGCACGCATGTTCACTCGTTCGACTGCACAGCCAGCTCCCGGCCCCGGCGACAAGCGACCAGCGACCAACTTTTACGGTCAGCTTGCCGCGACGCGAGGGGATGCCTCGATAAACTGCGCGACGCGAGGGCCTGGCCTGATTGTACGACGATGCGAGCGCACGCGAGCGCCAACGCTATCAGGAACTCGGCAGGACGCCCCGGCACGTAACGCAACAAACAGGGCGAGCCGCCCTAACTTCCACATGCAGAGTGTAAATTAAATAGTGGAGGGGGAAAAACTGCGCATTTTTCTCATCTCCCTTCATGTGTTGCAATAGGTTTTTGGTGGGTTTACAATTACAAGTTTTATGCACGAAATTACAAAAGAGACGTCTACCAAAGATAGTCGTGTTAGCTTAGATTTAACAGAAGTGCTTTCTTCCATTAACTCTATTGTACAGCCCCACATAAAAAAATAGAATTCATGTTCTAAAATAACACAGTTGAATACCATTAAAATGGCATACTAATTGAAAAAAAATAACACGAAATAAATGAATAACACAATCAAAAAAGTCGAAGAAAACAAAACACTATAGTTAAAGTCTATGGGTTAAAATATCGACAATGGAGAACCAAGTGAACGAGAACTCGTCCTCCTCTGGCTGGGCATTGCTACACATGACGCTTTACGATACCAGTTCGTGTCCCCGCAATAAATCAAAGGTCACCTCTTGGCGGAGAGACGCCAATTTCTTTCATTCCGTCCTCCTGCCCTCTTTTCCCTTATCGCGCCACTCTCGCCGCCTCGATTCCGAGTGCTCCGCCGCGACCGAGCGCCCGCCGCGGCCCTTGTTTTCGGAACCCAACCGCGAGTTAGATAAGATACCCCACCGAGACCGCCCCCCCCCCCCCCCGACCGGATCTCGCAAGGCGAGAAACCAAAAGCGACGTACGACGGTCGTGCCACGTCCCTACTACCTCGCTGCGGCTCACATCGATTTTCACAGAACCGCCGAGCGACCATCTGGTCACAAATGTTTCGACGCTTCCGCTGTTTCGAAAACTCGTTAAGTTGCAATGAAAACTATGTTTTTGTAGTAATAAGCATTTTTTTCTATATTCAAGAAAATAATTAATTTTCTCTCATACACATTTTTTCTACATCTCATCTGAACGAAAATAGTTCACTTTTACCTGTATGTATTACTATCGAACGAACTAGAAATACTACTGCTCAAAGAAGGTAACGTAAAAGTTTGATTAGGAATATTCAGCTTAAATCGCATTCGAAAACTTGAATTTCCATCAGAAAAAAATGATAAAGTTGGTCACTTTTTTTATATTTGACGCCAACTATGGAATAATTTTTAGCATCTTCATCACTGTAATGGAATCAATCTAGCAGTACATGAATCTTTTTTTTTCAATTACAATATTCTTACTATTTTATAATAAACCGAAAAGTGTTGAGATAGCAGGCTGGATTTAGGAATTTTGTTGGCGTTAAGAACGGTGTGTATCTGCTACATTTTACATAGTCAAATTCAATAAGGTGTACGATACGTCAGATATATACGTCTCATCCATCATTTAATGAACGGGTCTCAACTAATTCTCACAATTGAATGTGTGAAAACTAGAAAGGCGTAAGTGGCATTTTATAAATTCCGAGAAAAATGTGTTTATTTTACTCTATATTTCAGTGGCAATGCATTTTCGTAGATTTAATGAAAGAAAAATTCACGACTTTACAGTAATATTGACTCAAATAAACTGATTTCTCAGAAATTATAAAAAAAATCATTTACAACGTTCGTCACCCATTCAATGTGCTCTTTCCCAAAGATCGCAGGAACACAGATTAGCGAGATCAGAGTTTTCTGAGTGCTCATCGCCAAACAAAACCCGAAGAGCGCCACCAATGATCCTGCGAGGAGAGCAGCCACACTCGTTCGCGGGGGGGGGGGGGGGGCGCGCCCGCGCCGCGGGAGGGCCATTAACGCGCGCGTCGGGGCGGTCGGGGGGACAACAACATTCCGGCGCAGCACGCCACTGATACGGCCCGCGGGCGGGGCGCGCGCGCACAGACGGCTGTAATGACGAAGAATGATAATCCCGGGGCGATAGCGAAGTAGGCCGTCACAACACGTACCACGAGTGGCATAAAAAAAATCGTAAAAAAAAGAGAACAGGGACAAAAGTTGGCAATTAGCGGCGCGCTGCTGCTGCTATTTCCGGCGCGAGGGCGCGCCCGTCTGCTAGCCCGGCGACGCCCGCCCGCGGCGCGGCGAGGCATTCGGCAACGCGCCGCGGCATTCGTGCCGCATTCGCAAGGGCAGAGTCTACGCGCCGGTGGGAGAGAGGAGACACGAGGTGGGGAACTAGAAGTTGGACGGAGTGTGGTGTAAAATTGAGGAAGGCCGTTAGGTAAGAGACAGGGTGGGAAGATGTGGAACCGCGTGGCAGAGAAAAAGGGCAGATGAGCGCGTAAAGTGGTGAACACGAGGGTTGAAAGCTGGTGGGGAGGTGTTTGGGAAGGGGGTTAGTTGGTTAGTTGCAAAGGGGGATGAAAGAGCTGTTGGGCGGCTGCGCTGAGCTTGTGACGTGGCAGCACGAGAGGATGGGCGGACGGGCAGACGGGACGGATGGTACGAACGGGCGGTCTGTCGACCGGGCGGGCGAGCGGGCGAGCGAGAGGGCGAGCAAGCGGCCGAGCGGAGGGCAAGCGGAGGGCGAGCGGAGGGCGAGCGGAGGGCGAGCGGAGGGCGGGCGGAGGACGGGGGGAGGGCGGGCGGAGGGCGGGCGGAGGGCGAGCGGAGGGCAAGCGGAGGGCGAGAGGAGGGCGAGCGGAGGGCGGGCGGAGGGCGGGCGGAGGTCGGGCGGAAGGCGGGCGGAGGGCGAGCGGAGGTCGGGCGGAGGGCGGGCGGAGGTCGGGCGGAAGACGGGCGGAGGGCGAGCGGAGGGCGGGCGGATGGCGGGCGGAGGGCGGGCGGAGGGCGAGCGGAGGGCGGGCGGAGGGCGAGCGGAGGGCGGGCGGAGGGCGGGCGCAGGGCAAGCGGAGGGCGAGCGGAGGGCGGGCGGAGGGCGAGCGGAGGGCGAGCGGAGGGCGGGCGGAGGGCGAGCGGGCGGAGGGCGGGCGGAGGGCGGGCGGGCGAGCGGAGGGCGGGCGGAGGGCGGGCGGAGGGCGAGCGGAGGGCGGGCGCAGGGCAAGCGGAGGGCGAGCGGAGGGCGGGCGGAGGGCGAGCGGAGGGCGAGCGGAGGGCGGGCGGAGGGCGAGCGGGCGGAGGGCGGGCGGAGGGCGGGCGGGCGAGCGGAGGGCGGGCGGAGGGCGGGCGGAGGGCGAGCGGAGGGCGAGCGCAGGGCAAGCGGAGGGCGAGAGGAGGGCGGGCGGAGGGCGAGCGGAGGGCGAGCGGAGGGCGGGCGGAGGGCGAGCGGAGGGCGGGCGGAGGACGGGCGGGCGGAGGGCGGGCGGAGGGCGGGCGGGCGGAGGGCGGGCGGGCGAGCGGAGGGCGGGCGGATGGCGGGCGGAGGGCGAGCGGAGGGCGAGCGGAGGGCGGGCGGAGTGCGGGCGGAGGGCGAGCGCAGGGCAAGCGGAGGGCGAGCGGAGGGCGAGCGGAGGGCGGGCGGAGGGCGAGCGGAGGGCGGGCGGAGGCCGGGCGGGCGGGCGGAGGGCGGGCGGGCGGAGGGCGGGCGGGCGGAGGGCGGGCGGGCGGAGGGCGGGCGGGCGAGCGGAGGGCGAGCGGAGGGCGGGCGGAGGGCGAGCGGGCGGGCGGGAAAGCGAATGGGTAGGAGTGGGAGGGTGGGCGGTCGGCCGGTCAAGCGCGCGGGCGTGCATGCGTGCGTGCGGGTCGCGGGGCTCGGCCCCTGTCCTCCGGGGAGGGCCACGCCCCGAAGCGTCCCGCGAGACAGTCGCTGCTCCTCCCAGCACGCTGCTGCGAATCGGATCCGCCCCGTGCCGCCGACCTCTTTCTGCGCGCCACACCTCTTGCTCTGGCTCTGTAGGGCTGGTTTTATGGCCATATGAAGCTCTGGTTAGCCATAAGCTAGAGACGAGTGCTACTTTCGGGCCAAAGGCACAAAAAAAAGCAAATGTTTTTTCGTACGTCTTAAGAAGTGCTGCGAATGTGTCGGGTACATGTTTTTCTTTCGTTTGGAATATTAGATTTGATTGTCTGGCTTCTGAATTAATGTTATGGCATTTTAACGTGAAAAACTGTGAATCTAATTTTATTGGAATTGATTGGTCTTTCAGTACATGACCCTAACAAGGTGCCCAGTACTTTACATGAAAAGATTACCCAGAAACTCACTTCGATTATAATTTAATACGAAGGTACTACTTTCCTAATTATCTGGAACATGTAGAAAAATATAGTAAATGCGTTAAGAATAATATTCAAAAATTGGAAGAGCTTTAGATACATTCATATTCCATTTAATCTTCAATGAAAATTAATAGCTAGTACATGACGATTTGTTTTGTTCAATGTATTTACAATAATTGCATATTACACATTTTACAAAATCTTTAGGCGTTTAGATGTAGATTCATAACAGAAAATAACTTAGGAAAACGATTTCCTAGCCAATAGAATATAGTGTAATACAAATTTATTTTAGTTTTGTAGTAGAAATTGTTTTAGTTAAATCAATGTACGAGAACATTACGAATTGACTTTGTAGAGAATCCAAATAATTTTGAGGTTGTTAGAAAAATAATTATTTTCGCAAAGACGTTGGGTGAACTAGATGCGCGAGATGAACTGAATGGTATTGATTCTTCATTTTGCTTTAGCAAAATAGTAGTTATTTCAAAATACATCATTCGCAAAAACTTTCTATAAGCTCAACATCGCAAATGATATTTCTAATACTTTAAAAAATCAGACGCAAACACACCTTTATTTTCATTTTGAATCTGCAGTGACACCCGTGATCAAACACAAAACGTGTGTAGGCCAAAGTTTAATTTGAGTTCAGACCGAACCCAAGAGAACGTTGCGCGAAAAGGAAACTTCTGGAGCCGAATAACCGGCACTAGCGATACTCAATATTGGCGCTAGCGATGGAAGCAGCGCATTACGTCTGCACCAAATTAAGTTGCATTCGCCCCCCCCCCCCGCATCGGCACCCGAAAGAGCCCCAGGCGCTCCCTCCCCCGAAAAGCGACAGCTCGAACACCCCCCCCCCCCCGCCTTCCCACTCGCGGGCGCTGACAGGCCCGTTATGAGCCCCGTAATACAATCACGGCGACGCCGGTATTTGTACTCCGCGCAGACGTCAAGGGAGGAACGTTGTCTTTAAGTAGCAAAAGAGAGAAAAAAGAAGGAGTAGCTTTTAAAGCCATCGGTGTTTTTCCTGCTCTTGTAGATGGGATCGCATCGGAGTAAATACCGGCTAGGAAATGAATTCATGTAACGCGGCGGCGGCGGCAGCGAACGGAAAGGAGGGCGAGCCGGAGAGGGGGGCGGGGCGGAGAGGGGAAAGGAAGCCAGAGGCGTGGGAGGCGGGTGGGCGAGGGAGTGCGGAGAGAGCGGGCTGGGACGCCGGGGCGAGGGAGCGGGACGGCGGGGGGCGGCGGGGGCGGGGCGCCCGCCGGGGGCAGGCGGCCGCGTTGCCTGGGAGACGCGGGCGACTGAGGGCGGCAGCCTCGCGCGGAGGCGGATGCTCGGCGGCGGCGGCGGCGAGACGGAGGAGGAAGCGGCAACGAGGCAGAGAGGGAACCGACGAGAGAGGGGGCGGCGGCGGCGGCTCCGAGATGGAAAAGGCCACGGCGCCCGAGCCCAGCCGCTTATCTTGGCGGCTGAGATCGGAAGCTTTTTGAAGGGTTAAAGAGGATTGGCGGCGGCGGCGCGGGCGAGGGCGAGGGCGAAGGGGCGGGCGAGACGGTGCGCTCGCGCGGGAGGGACGCGTGGCGCGGCGGCGCGTGGCGAGGAGCGCGCGTGCTGACGGGTGTCGTGGGCGAACGAGGCGGGGGTGGAGGGAAGGGTGGGGGTGGGGTGGGAGCCCCGCGGGACGCGCCGCGGACGCCGTCGGAATTAGGCTTGTCGGCGGCGCCCCAGAGGCTGCCCGTCGCGCTCTCGCACGGCCACGCGGCCTCGCTTCCCCACCTGCCCCCTCCACCTCCGCCTCTCAGAGGCTGGATGTGTGAGGGTGTGTTGTGACCTCTGGCATTTCATAATCGCTGTATTCGCATGCACTGTGTAACTGTCAGAGCACTACGATAAACTACCAACACATTTCACAGCAATAAAATATGAGCTTTCTTTACGAAGTTGCTTTGGAGAGGTTTCCAATGTATAAATCACCTCAGTGAATAAGGGATTTCGTTAAAATTGAAATTTTATCACTATTAAACTATTACAACAGTATTAATTCAATCGCCTGCAATTAAATCATCAAAATGACGGATCTTGTCTACATCAATTCAATGATAGGTGGTCGAGAATTTATTATGAAAAGTGTGAGCTAATACATTTTATGCTGAATATAACTTTCCGTGAAGAAGATTTTAAAACAGATTTGAAAAAAAAAAGCAGTGAAGAATCAAATTTCTACACAATCCAAAATCACCACAAAATGTTCTTGAAATGTACAAAAATAATTAATTACATAAATTCCATCAGTAATTTAAAAAATCTTCGGAGATTGACTGCATAGCGTATCATTTTATTTCCAACGGTATCGCGCTAAAAGGAAATGACGAATTCCCGAAAATTAAATAGCCCGAACTGCTCGGCGCTAATTGCAGAAACACAAACCGCAGGCGAGAGGCGTGCGGATGGGAGGCGCGCCCCGCCCCTCCCCGCCTCGGCGCACGCCCCGCGCCGAGCCTCTCCGCCTGCGCGGCGCCCACACTTTTGTACTCGTGCCTAATGAAACAAGGGGCCGGCGGCGGTGGAAGCGGCAACACCTCGCTAAACCCCTCCCGCCCCCCGCGCCCCCTCACTCTCTCTCTCTCTCTCGCCTTGTCACGGCGGTGCGGAGGCGGGAGCGGGGGCGGCGGATTACGGGCTTAAAGCCCGGAACAGCGTGTTCATTAGGCCGCGGGCGAAGATGACGCGGCCGATATCTCGGCGGGGGGCGGCGGGGGCGACCGGGGAGGGGGGAAGGGGGGCAGCGGGGGCGGCACGCAGCCTGCGGCGCTCGAGGACACGCGGCGACGTGAGCTAGGGCTTCCGGCGGCGATAAGCAGCCGTCGCTCGCGCCCGCGCCCCCGCACACGCGCTGTCGCAGGACTCGTGGACTCGCACCACGGCGCCACGCCAATGGGGCGGCCGACCCACCCGCTCCGGTATGTGCAGCTCTCTTCATTAACGACCAAGGGCGCACGGGGCCCTTTGGGAGCATCCGGCTTGGCGAATGAAGGCTCTTCTCAAGAGATGAGTGTTGCATCTTTATTACATCTTAAACACTTTGATATTTCAAATAAATAATTTAAAAATACGTTTTTTTTGTGAACCCCTGAATAAATTAATAATATTAAATTCTGGACAAAATGTATGTTGAGCAACCAAATGTCATAAATGTTATAAAAGACTTTTAGTTGTTTTTTAACATTACATTCAATTTTCTCTTTTCTTGTTTCATTGTGTCTTTTTCTCATTTTTCTTCCAGCGTACATGCAAATTCACAGCCTTTAAAAGTTCTATTTTACTCTTGTTATTCATTTAATTATATAAAAATACTGAATTAAATATTATTACTTCCAATGTGCCTTTATAATGTTACGTAGAACAATTTAGTAAAAGTAACAACACAGAAGGGATGGATAAGTAAATGCGAGAATTTGGAGAACAAATGGAATCAAAGATATCGTTAAAGGGAAAGATAAAATGCAAAGATAAATGAAAGGACGCTGACAAAGAAAATGAGGCTCGGATCGAAAACCGTGGGAGAGACAAATAAAACCTCTAAAGAATGAGTTCGGATGAAAGGCAGGAAGTGAGATAAATAATCCTTCTGGATTTCAAAATCGCTGCACAGGGTTTACGCACACTTCCGGCTCTGCCTGAGTCTTTCCCGTTTCATGAGACTCTGAAGAAATAAGATAATGTTAACTAACCCCGTTAGGCTGCCTCTGTAAGAAAAACAATATGAGTCAGTCTTCTAAAAGCTCAAAATAGGTGTAAATTATCTTTTGCGACGAATGCAAAAATAACATTTTAAAAACCGGATCTACCTATACAAAAATTCATCAGAAAATTTAAAAAGAAATTTGGAATAACAGCATGACCCATTCATAACAAAATTAATTTTATCTGCATTTATTAAATTTTACAGCACAAAAAAATAATAATAATAAATAAATAAATAAAATAAAAAATAAAATAAAAATAGTTTTTTCACACTTATTCAAATGTTTTTTCACAGCAGTTAAAACATTGGATTCATCGATGCCAAATTCAATAATAGTTTGCTTCTGTTGTACATGTGTAATGATTGAGCAGCGATGTAAAATGAATGAATTTTGAATAGATTAGCTGGTGATAAAGTATAATTCACAATTTCTTCCGACATCATTACCATACAAGAGGAATGACCCAAATTAAAAATAAATAAAATAAGAACTAGCTTTCTAGTTATTGTCTCACGTTTTGTAACTTACTGACGTCGCTAATAACTTCATTGCGCCTCAACATAAATGTATTAGAAACACGAACTTGCATTAAAAACCTCGACCAGGAGCACCAACCCACGCTGATTCACCTTCGCCAACCAAACAGGAGCAGCCCCTCTGCTGGGAAGCCTCTAGCACGCGGCGCGCGCCCGCCACCCGTCGCGGGGGGGGGGGGGGGGGGAGGAGCAGCCGCGTTGGGAAACACCGGTCGACTGCCATCCGCCGCGCGCCGTCCGTCACCCGTCGCCCGTCCGCTCCCCGAGGCGCAGTCCGTCACCAGCGTCACCCCCATTTAAATGCGGCTTATCGCGGCCGCGTCTCGTTCGCCGCCCCGCCCCCGCCTCACCCCGCCTCGCTTATCACCGCCCATCAAGAAGCCGCGGCGCGCCGAGCCGAGCACCGCCGCGCCGCGCGGAAAAGTACCCAAAGAGGCGGCGGAGGCGGGCCTGCGCTGTCACGCGCGCGGTGATAGATTGGAGACTCAGGGTAAATGATATCCAGAGGACCTTCGGCGCCGGCGGGGACCAATGACGCCGGCGCGGGCGGAGGCGTCGCTAGCGGTGGCTGGAACGGCAATCCAGCTGGCCTCATCGCTGACAATGAGGAAGTGCAGCAGCGGGGGGAAAATACGGTAAAGAATCACCAGAGGGACAAACGAAAGACCGTGGCTTTACTGCATACGCAAAGCAATTGGTGGATAGGAATCACACTAAAGCAGCAATTGAAATGGCAAAGACTAAATAAAGCGGATATTCCAAGGAGAGAACGCGTATTTATGTTAACAAAGTTCAAAGGTGATAGGGCGGTGTAAACTGCCCGGTCGGGGACAATGGCACAGGTATTAATGGGATACCTTCTGGTAAAAGACAACGAGAATATGATTACAAAAAAGAAGAGCAGGGTTACATGAAACACGCCCTAAGAGACCAAACAACGCAGTGCAGGGCGACTGGCACGAAGAGCAACCAGCAGCAGAGCGCGCGGGTTGGCGGCGGCGGCGGAATGACGTGGCGGAGACGCGAAGTCGGTGATCGGTGGCGGGCGATAAGGCGGCGGTATTAGTTTGATTGCTCGGCGACGAGGGCAGGCGGCGCGAGCGTTCCTCCTGTCAATTAACGGCGACATCCCTGGCGGCGGGGACGCAGCCATCGGCCGCCGCGGCGGCGGCGGCGGCGGCGTCGCGCCACGGCGGCGGGGGGAGAGAAAAACCCGGCGCGGCAGAAGCGGGGGCGGGGCGGGGGGAACGGGGTTGGCGGAGGTCGATGGGGAAGCGCGCGCGGGGATGGGTCCTGACGGCGAGTTACTCACGCGCCAGCGCCCGACACCGCCGCCCCCGCCGGCCCCGACCCGCCTCGGGGCGGACGCTCCGCCGCCGCCGCCAGCGCCGCTTCTTTCGCCGATATCGCTCGCTCATCGATTGGCCTCTTCTGAATGCGCTCCTAATGAACCGCCGCCAACGGCGCCTCGTGGGCGCTCCCGCACCCCCGCTCCACCCTCCCCGGCCTCGGCAGGTGATGGGGGAGGGGGAAGGGCGCGTTAAGGGCTCCGTAGGCCGTGGTGCTCGGCGGTGGACGGCCAAAGTTGCGCCGGAGGAACAAAGGGGCTTGGACGAATTTATCGGCGTCGGGCACTTCGGCCGATAGCGTTTATTTTCTTTATTCCGGAGGGCGGTGCTACAGATCTTCCACCCAGCAACGAAAGAAGAATCAACAAACAAAGCAAAAGAAGCAGGCCACTCGGTAGAGATGAATTGAGTGTTCGGGTTGGTACGATGAAAATGAAGCTATCTCAATATAGGTTTAAATATTTTTCGAAACCGCATCAGAATCTAGATAAATTTCCATCGCTTGATGAGTGTCATTTATGATCAGGTTCCCATCGAGAACTATCGCAGTTAAATATTGCAACACAGTAGACTCGAACGCCAGTTGAATGCCCTTCGACAAATCAGCTGACTCACCATTAGTTTTAAATCTCCACCTCTGAAAGATTCTTAAATTTGAACGAAATGTCTGGACGGAAGGTAAAACTTCTCGCAGAATGAAATCTAAGATAGGCGTGATGATCATCGTAAAAGAAACCAGCCTCCTGGCCTCTTCCCTTTCTTATTTTCAAGAAGGGGTGTTTCAACCGAGAGTAAAAACGAGAGAATGGCGGGCATTAAATGATTACCGCGAGATAAAAGTCCCGCGTGAATGTGCCGTGCGCCGCCGCCTGCCTCCCCGCGGCCGGGCGAGGGCCGACGGGAGAGGCGATCCGCGAGCGACCCCCGGATGAAGGCCGTAACCCGCACCTGGGGCCGGCCGCTCCCTCTCCTGGGGCCGGACCCGCACCCGAGCAGGTGATCGTGACGGAAGCGACGGGGGGCGGCGGCGGCGACGAAAATCACGTCCCTTCGGCTCGGCGGAGGGGGCGGGGGCGGCCGAGCGAAGCGTCGCGTCGAGTCGCGTCGTCGTCAAAATGGCCGCGACCGGAAAGGCCGTTGAAAGAACGAATCGCCTCCAACAATATTTTACGGAGCGCGCGAAAGAGAACGCACGCACACACTGGCACAATGCGGCGCAAATTAGTTACCGTCATTCGCGCGGAATGGGCCGCAGGCTGGCCCGTCTGGGCGGGCGGGCGGGCGAGCGAGCGAGCGAGCGAGCGAGCGCCCACCAGCCAGCACGAACCCCCTCCCCCTCTCCCCCCCTGGCCGATTCCGTCGCGCCGCGCCACTCCGGTGCAATGCATGATGGGGGTGGGGTGGGGGGTGGGGGATGCGGTTGTTTGTCAATGCCTCGCCACCAGGTCACCAGATGGCAGGGCAGGCGCATAGAATGGCGTCCACACTCGGTTCGCTCAGCCGCGTAAATGTCGGCCCATATATCGGAGCTGAAAGGTCACTCATCCAGGGCTCCGGCGCTGCAGGGGGGGGGGGGGGGTGAAGGTGGAGGGGCAGGCGCTACAGCCGCCGCCGCCGCCGTCGATGCCCACCTCCCCACCCTCCATCCGCCCTCTCGCGCGCGCGGCGACTCGAACGCGCGTGCGGGCGCGCGTGAGGAAGCGGCTAATTCGAACGCGGCGGCGGCGGCGGCGGCGACAGCAGCGGCAGCCGCCGCCGGCGACGCCGCGTTAGCGCACCCAGGCGGCGAGGGCGTTTTTTGCTATTTCGGGCCGAGTGTTCGCGGAGGCGTTGGCGAGAAAGCGCAGGGGGTGGGGGTTGAAGGGAGGTCTGCGAGGCGATCGGGCAAGCGTCACACAAGCGAGAAGGCAACGTTCGATGGAAGCAAGAGGAGGAGGAAGAGGATGGGAAGCGAGGGGGGAAATGCTGAGAGTGGAATGGGGATGTGACACTGCAGTGGAAGTAGCGCCTGAGAGCCATCAAAGAAACTCACGAGCAAAATGCTGGGGAGAAAGTGAAGCAAAATGGATACGAATACTGCAGAAATAGTAGGTTTTGCAGATAGGCAATGATATGCAAAATTAGCTGGTCACGTAAGGAAGCTAGCACTTCGTCGAAAGTGAACTACTTAACAAACATTCACGCATTGAATTTTTGGTACGTAATGGAAAGACTACGACCAGTGTGTACCTTACTTCACGATCCAAACACTCGCCGACCATTAGAACTTGACCTACTACATAACTGTGGATGCAGCCTCACACGGAAAACTGATCATCACGGTATGTGAATTTTTGTCAAGGGCCACTTGCAAAATTGTAAACACCTTCAAACAAACTATTCGATAACAACGCAGGAATATCCTACACAGGTAATCAAAAAAGTATATTACTAGTTCAGTGGGGGCCAGCAGATCCAAACGGCCCAAGCGGCGTGATCGTTGCTAGGGGCGGTGCAGGCCGGCGGCGGCGGCGGCGGCGGCGGCGGCGAGACTCGGCTGCGAGGCGGGTCGGGGGGCGGCTGAGGCGACAAGGCGGCGCGCGGCCAGCCGGAAGCGCCGGCGCCGGCGGAGGCGGCGACAGAGGCGCTGGCGCGCGCAACCCCCTTCCGCACCCCTCCCCCTCCCCCCCTCCACGCGATCGAACGAACGCGTGCGCGCGCGAGCGTCGCCACGCTCCGGAGGGACCGCGCTCCGATGGAGGATGAGCGGGCGCGGCCTCCTTCTAGGCGCGGGACGCGACGACACCTCGCTTGCACGACACGAACCCGACTCTACGCTGAGATTCCTCTTCCCTTATTCAAGTCTAATTCCATATCGAATGACTTACATTTCAATAATTACATCAAATTTAATACCTAAATAAAAGAAACTAGAATTTCTCAGGAACGATCAATGGAAATAAAGAGTTAATGCTCATAGAGAGAGAACAACTATAATGATGGGAGCAAAATCAATGTATGATAAGTGCCTTATCAGTCGATTTAGCGCCCAGGGTATAATATATAGTCCAAAGGGACACGTTTATCAAAATTCCCAATATTCATCTACGCCACCCAGAAAAAAAAAGAAAGGCTTCCAATTTTTCTGGCCTGCCCCTAACACCGCCCCACATGTCGCGTGGGGGGCGCGGGCACCGAGCACCAGCGGCCTTTGTTCCCCGGTGTGGGCCCCGGGCGCCCGCAGGTGGCGCGCGCGACGCGTCGCGTCGGGTCGGGGAAGGGTGGCTAATGGCGCCGGGGCTTTCATCTGCGCCGCGGCCTCGTTCGCAACGGCCCATCGGGGAGCAATGAGGGCCTGCAATCGTCCTTCCAATTACAGTAAAACCCAATCATAAACACGGCGGGCGGCGCCGCGGCAAAGTGCGCCGTAAAGCGAGACCCGCGCCGCCACCACCGACGCCGTCAGGGCGGACGGGAGGGCTAGCGAGCGAGCGGGCGCTAGGACGAGCGGGCGGTAGGACGAGCGGGCGGTAGGACGAGCGGGCGGTAGGACGAGCGGGCGGGAGGACAAGCAGGTCGGAGGACGAGAGGGCGGGAGGACGAGAGGGCGGGAGGACCAGAATGAACGAGTGAGCGAACTTGCGGACTCGCGGTCGAGCGGACTGGCGGTCGAGCGGGCTGGCGGGCGAGCGGACTGGCGGGCGAGCGGACTGGCGGGCGAGCGGACTCGCGGGCGAGCGGACTCGCGGGCGAGCGGAAGGGCAGATGGGCGGGCCGGGGTGTCAAACGCCTCTCAGGGCGACACACAATGAGATGAAGAATGTGATAGCGGAAGTAAGAGTTTTTGCGACTTCATCTTTGTTTTCTGCTTTATCAACTTCTTGTATGATGACAGATGAAAGCTAACAGGTCACCGAACTCAGTTTTGGGCATCCTTCCTCCATTATTCACAGATTTGCTTTGAGATCACAGCGCTTGCTTGAGAACTCGAATAGCAGAATTCGTTGTATAAGGTGTTCCTACATTCAAGATAATCCTAAAATACAAATAATTCGAAAAATATGGATCGACAGTTTGGGAGAGAAAAAAAATCTTCGAACGGCAAGGGCAGCGGCAAAATATCTTCAACGTGAGTCGTAAGACTATGTTAGATCTTTGTAAAACTAGGATTTCAATAAATGCTTGGAATCTTTTTAATTAATTAACAAGTTTTATTGCGAATGAAATTTCTTTAAGTAATAGTACAATTCCTGAAACAGTATTTTGATCGGCATTTAATAAATAAAGCAGCATGAAGCAACATAACAGCTTCCATCTTCATTTCCCCGAGAGTGGGTTGTTCCTTTATCGGGAGCTATCGCGCAGCCATCTCCGAAACAGGGGTCGTCGCTGGGCGCGCGGCAGTGTCGACGGCCGTTCCCCCAACGCCTACGCCCCGGCAGCGGCTGCGGCGGCGGCTGCGGCTGCGGCGGCGCGGCGGAGCCAGCGCTAACCCAATATACAGCCCCTTAATTCCCCCTGCCCTGGCTCCGCCCCGCCCACTCCCCGGCGCGGCGGGCCGTCACGGCGCCGCCTCTTTCTTTCCGTCACGGCTCCCGTCGGCGGACGAGCATTGACAGGCTTCGCGTGGGAGGCGCAAGCGAGAGGAGCAGCGCGCGGGGACGGCGCGGCGCGGGCGGGGCGGGGCCCCACGGGCGGTGGGTGGGGTGGGAGTGAAGGGGGGGCGGCGAGGCGGGAAGACGCGGCAGCGCGCAACAGGTCTGGTAGCTTCAGCGTCACTCGGCGGGTGGGGGTGTGTGGGGAGCGGAGGTGGTGTCGGTAGCGGCGGCGGCGGCAGCGGGGCCGTAGCAATACAGTCAGCAGCGAAAAGCTAGTCTCTGCCGCGCTACGGCGCCGCGGGAAAGGAGGCGATCGCGGCGAAGAAAGTCCTAGGGAAAACAGGAGGCCGCCGGGAAGGGCGGAGGAGCGCGTCGCAAATCTCGAGGCGACGGCGACTTCCAAAACCGCGTCGTCAGCGTAAATATTTTCGTATTCGACGAATAGAGGTGCTCTCCCTCCGCAGCCGGCCAGCCGAGGGCTTACGGAGAGGGTGAATGCGTTTGTTTTTCGCCAATGGCTGTGGCGAACTAGAATGCAGAATAACAAGACGTTGAGGCTGAAGGGAAATAAATGCTCAATCGTTCGAAGATCTCACACAGCTACTAGCTTCAGCGTAGAGCCCCTATTAAACGCAGAAGGAGCACATGAATAAGAACAGACTGGTCAGCAAATGATCAAGATCGGATTCAGTCTGCATTGCTATTAGAGGAATATAATTATTTAGACAATTTTTGCTCCCTTTTGTTTATATTATTATTATTAAAATCATTATCTATATTTGCTATCAGACCGAGTGTTTATTTCCAGAATAAATGTATCTTATTGATTATCTACCTGTCTATTTAGTATAAAAAATTATTCTATATATTTTCTAACGTTAGCAAAAAACACATTTTTTTCCTTTTGGTTTTCTAGACATCCTATTTAAGCGCTAGAGTAAAATCTTCGTAATATAGTGAAGGAACATTCGAAAATTAGATGATTAGGTTCATTCAGACTAACGCCATGAGATTACTATTAATGATCATTTAAAGCGCAAAATGCCTTACAGAAATATAACTTACCATTAGATAATGAATTAATGATCATGTCATTTTCATGTACATTGCGACCAACAAGATATTGAGGAAACAAAGATATGAACTTGAACAATCTGAGTGTCAGCTCAATACTGCCAGAGAATGATTTCGCGTAAGATTTCCGCATACCGCTTGTAAAGAACGAATAATGTAATAATAACCAGAAAATTCATTAGATGCATTGAGACACAGACCAAGGTGGCCCTAACTCTTAAAACGACGTTGCGTTCTCGGTTTCAACCTAACATTGTCTTCCGACTCCGTCTGAATAATTTATCGACGAACCCTGGCAGAAAATCCCAATTCTCGCGACTTCCTCGTCTCTTTCCGCGTCCCCGTCCGCTTATCTCTCGTCGCGGCAGTGGCGGCAGCGACGTCAACGTTGCAATTACCGTGGCCAGAGTCCCTTATTGTAATTCGTGGAAATGTAAACTCTAATATTTCTTTAATTTGCCCAGCGTTAAATTCTCAAAGGAATTCGAGCGGTATTTGCTCACCATTAGCGGCGGATCCTTCACAGACTCAGCAAATAGCGGACGAAAAAGGTGATTAATACGGAACGAAAAAACATTCAACATGCATTGCATGGGAACTTAATGAAATTTTTTAATTATAATGAGATAAGAGATAACAGGCAGAGGGGAATGTCGCAGTTGGGGATTAAGGGAGCGGAATATGTGAAGAGTGACATTGGCGACAAATTTCGCTAATAAACGTTGGCTTCGAAAAGATAAAATCCACGATCACAATTTATTTAGAAACAATCTTGATCGATGCAGAGGTAAAATATTTCCATGAATAACGAAAATGAACAAAGATATGATCTTCTTTAGGAAGAAATGTTAATAATCACGCAAAAGTTGATACAAAATTGATTTTTGTTTTCAGAAAAGCTGCCAAAACAATTCCGGAAAAAACATTATTACGCTTGACGTCAAATGAATTGTACTTTACTATCATAGATTTATTACTAACTGATTTTCTTTTTAATGTTTAAAAGAAAAAAAATCATAACCCTACATTATCCACATTTTAACTCATTGACCCTTCCCATTTTCAAATGTTTTAATAAGGACGCTTGAAGATCCTTTGGATTTAAAGAACAAAATCTCACTACTGAACTCGAATTTGTTTTCAATTCTATTTCACGAAATAAAAAATTGACATGTTTGTTCTTCTATCGTGAATCACTATATTCATGTACCGAAAGTTAAAGCTAAAAGTGTTCAACCTATCATGAGTGGTTCTCAAAGTAAATAAGTTACAACATAAGTGACGATATATACACATTCGTTTCAAAATAAGACCTCTTCAAATCCCCCTACGTCACATACAGTTTTTACTGTTTTTTTGACTGAATAAATCTAAATCTAAATCACATGTTTTTGTGTTCTACATGTAGCCTGATAATTACGAATATGTAATTCAGAAAAGGATGTGCAGATCTGCAAAAGTGAAGGACAAACTTGAAAATTCTGACATTCCTTCACAATACTGTTAGCGCCTTTTAAAATACAACCATTAAATTCGTTTAGCACTAACCGGTATCGAACAGCAGAGTGGTCTAGCTGATGCGAAACGTGACCATCTAAGCAAGAAAGAGGGCAGATATGATGCTTTTTTTAAAATTCTGTTTTCTGAGAATAAATCTCATCACCATGATAATATAAAGTATACTCCCGAAACCAGTGAATAAAAAAATGTAACACAGTATTCACTATTTCTAATTGAAACTGCGAGAGCATTATGCCTAAAAATATCTCTCTTAACTTTTGTGTAAACTTTATTTGGAACGGCGTTTATTACTTATGTAAAACACGTGACATGAAGCGAAGGCGAAGGAGAAGGCCTTAAACGAACGCCGCCTAGGCTGCTGAGCGGCTGCGCTCCGGGACGAAGGTCGCTCTCGTGGGCAAGAATTGGGCGTCCGAGGGCGGCGGCGGCGGCGGCGGCGGCGGCGGCGGCGGGGCGCGGGTGTCGCGTGTGCACCGTCTCGGTCACCGGCGCGCGCCCCGCCGCCCGCTGTGCCTTAAAACAAAGCACGGGGCACGCCACCAAAGTAGGCATTCCCCGAACTACTCGATTTCAACTGCTGTTTTCGTAATGGTTTTATTTACGGAGCTGTAATTGGTTTTTTTTTTCTCGGCCCGACCCCGCCGACCGCGCGGCAGCGAGGGCGAGGGGGGAGGACCGTAAATAGGCCACGGGCCTGCTTGCATGCACACAGTATAATGCATACACAGTATCCCCCATTACGCTCCGTAAACATGTTGTGCTGATTACGCCAATATTGCATATCATTCTCGACGAAATTTCGTTTCGTACAACTACAATATTTAAGCACGCGACCAACTAACGCAATGGCGAGGGTATTATGTGATCACAAAAACGGGGAATGGTACCATGGCTCGGTAATATAGCTCTGTGAAAAGAGCGAAGCGCTTGCCCAAAAACATCACTATGCAAAATTACATCGCAGAAGATTTTCTTCTGTAAAACGTTATACTACCTTACAGCATAGAGGTTTACTGCGCCAATAAAACTAAAACTGCAAAAAATTGAAATAAAATTCCGCCAGCATAATTGAAAAATATTTTATGGAATAGAAGATAATGAAGACATTAATTTACAGGCAAGGAAAACAGTTGCTAGTGAGCGAGTTTACCACTATTAATACAAATGGAACATTAACCCCCAGCTCGTATCAGAAATCTGAGCAGCCCGTCCTTGATATTCGGGGGGGTCTCATGCATTTCCGTGAACGCGAAATGCGTCGAATTCAGACCCGAGAAAAAAAGGGGGAGTGGCCGCAGAAAAAGAAAACGAACTTCCGTATTAATTTTGTTGACTCATCGAGGTGGAATTACCACAAATGCCGCAAACTAACAAGCAGAATCTGAATAGGTAAACTTCAGCTCAAAAGCAGAGAGAGTTTGTTTGCGGACTTTTCTAGACTGTTAGTGTTCGGTAGGCGGAGTCGCCGCCCCCGCCCTTTTCGCTCACGCGCCCACGCCCACCCCCGCAGGCAACAGCGGGTCTGGCTCTGCCGCCGCCGCCGCCGCCACACGCGCAGAAGGCGGGCGAGGATTCGCAGGAGCGAGGCCAGAAGGCACGGGCGAGAAGGGGAGCTCCATATTTTGGTTCAGTCGGGCACAGCGCGCCGCAATGGCCGAGGAAATGTGTAATATCTGCAGTTTAAGTAGAGAAGCGGCTTTGCAGAGAGCTTACACTCTCCCGCGCGCCCTCGCCCGCCCGCCCCCGCCCCCGCTCCACCGGCCCCTCGGGCCGCAGGACCACGGATCACTGCACAAGGCGGCCGGCCGCGCGGGCGGCGCGGACCCCGCTCCTCCGTAATTCCGCGCGGCGGAAAATGAAAGTTCATCTGCTATTTACTTTGTATCTGGAGAGACGTTCAAAAATATTCCGCTGCCAGGTGTAGCGCGCGCCCCCGCCGGACTAGGAGGCGCGTGTGGGCGCGGACGGGCGGCAGCGTGGGGAAGGAGGAGGAGGAGGAGGAGGAGGAGGAGGGGGGGGGCAGGTCGAGCGAACGCGCTGACGACCGAGGTGGGGAAGCCGGAGAGCGGCAACACGAGGGAGCGAAACGAGGGAGTTCGTCGGCCGGCTCACCGTCCGTCCTTCGCGTCCCCATACGGCGCTTGCCTCGCCCCGGCGACGGCTCACGACCAACGGCCTGGGGGCCTGCGGGCATGATAAATACTGCCGTGTCTGTTAGCGCTTTATCAATGTTTGTATCCACGCGAGCCCTCTTCCGACGGTGCGTGGGATTAATACTTAAAAAAACCAACTGTTCCCCAGGACAGCGTCCGCGGAGAAATGAAATATTTCGGCGAGTGCGCGAGCGCGCGCGCGCGAAGGGCGGAGCGCGCTCAAGCCAGATGGCGTAGCACGACGCACTCGCGTCCGCCCACGTGTCTGATGTGTTGCGATACCACGCATCGCGCAGTGCGATCTCTCGTCGCGGTGGATGTTACATAAAAGGTGAGGTTATCTTCCTGCTACCTGTGTGGGAAGTCAAAAGAACAATGTCATAATAAATAGACTTGATTTAAGAAGGAATAGTGGTATTACATGGAGAGCTGCTCACATGGGAATCCTGAGAAATAGCAGCGTTTTGACAATTAAAATACGGAACGTTTAAAGAAGAGATAAAAATCTAATAATTAAATTTGTTCAGAGAATTGGTTGCCCCGACCGGGATTCGACCAATTCTTTGAACAAATTTAATTATTAAAAGGCATTGTTACTCTTGGTTACAATTTAGATGTCTTTATGACTGCGGAATATAATCTCCGACCGTAATTGCGTCCAACAAGGTGACGGGCATGGTGACAATTATATATAAAAATCTAATAATTCGCAAACGATCTCTAATAAAATTTTCTACAATACTTAATATATTTATCCACATAGTAGAAAGGATTCTTACCAGCGAAAATTTCATTCAACACAAGATTCTGAGTCGTGTAATTCAGACATTACATTATAAGGCGTCGATTTTCTATCTGTTACAATCCTCGATATTTCTCGCGCACGCGAGTTCGGACTATCAAACAAGACATAGCCACAACCGTTTCCGCACTTCGACCAGGCAGGCACTAACATCCGTTTCACCGAACGAGGTAGAGCCCACCGCCTACCCCGGCAGCGAGCGCCGGCCGCAGCGGATCATTCCAACACCCGTGGAGGCGGCCGAGCAAATTGAAAGAGAACAACGCCGACCGCGATGAAAAGCGGAATAAAAAAAACCGCGAGAGAAACCCGAAGTTGTAAATGAGAGGGAGCGAAAGAGGAGGCGGGCCGCGCGAGCTCTCCGTGTGACGGTTCGGGCGCGCGGTCGGCTCAAGGGCGGGGAGTGCGAGAGGAAGAAAGCCGGGGGGGGGGGGAGGACGCCAGGAACGGAATGGCCAAGTCCCCCCATGCCGGCCGGTCAATACCGGGAGAGACCCACGTCTGCGCTGTGCCCGGTCCCGCGGGCGTCCACGCTCCGCCAAATTTGTTCGGCCTCCGTGCTTCCGGCACCTTGGAATAAGCAGGGCGTGCTTGCGCGGCGTGGAGTGGGGTAGGGCGGGGCGGTGTGGAGCGTTTCCGTGGATTCTGATCCCTTTACCGAACCGTTTTGCGGGGGAGGGGCCGCCATTTGCGAAAGCCGACATCTCTACGAAGTTCACGTTTCACCCGGTTTATCGAAATGTTCAGGACCTTGAACTGGGATCTGCACAGATACCACTGCCAAAGAGTGTCCTTCGGATACACGCTATTCTGTTCTTTTTATATTTTTTTCCACTCTTGCCAACTGCACAAATCGTTACGGGTTATCGTATTTTGACAAAATTACCCCACGTGAGTTTTTTGATTATTTTTGCGGAATTATTGTTCGAAAATTTCGAAATTCTATCCTTGAGATACGATACAAGCGTCATCAGAAAACAAATGAATAATTTTTATACGAGATATAACAGAGATTTGCGAAGAACAATAACTTTATTTTATGGTCATTAGAAGCGCTCTTTGTCAGTATTTTTTAAAATCCTTTCTGCAACTGCATTTGGGAAGGCCGGCAGTCCCGCAGATCTCTTGCCCAAATACTTTCTCTTTCTGGCGTCCTCACGACGTATTGCAAGTCATTAGAAAAGAACACTTGTAAATCTTTGTGAAATACGGCCAATTAAATATCTACGCACACCGAACAAACTTTCTCAAAACTCATTAATTCCGAAAGAAAGTATACAATATAAATTTTCAGCGTAACGTCTTTCGCTGTGGTTGTTTCCCCCAATGAGCTTTGCAATGAAAGTAATGAATTCGTTTGAACGTACACGCACGATGAAATTACCAGTTTAATATAGTTCCAATGTCATAAACACAAGTGATTTACAAACGTTAAAATTCGGTCTTCACTTTCATAAATTAGAATAGAAACAATTAAAAATGTTCGAATAAATTTTTTACATTCAATGCAAAAGTTTTATTTCGTCTGATTGTTTTTGCCTACGTTTAAAAATATTCTTCACTTCAAATTTTCTAGAACAAATAACATGGAAATATATTTTTTATAAGTATTTGATATAATTACATCTCACGATGTTTAAAATTTTAGATTGCAATCACATGGATTATTTTTTTTTTTTTCGGACTGAACAATTAATACAATTAAAGAAGAAATATCCTCGAAACATACCAATGTGTTTCTATGCACGAGTTCATTTTACGACAACCGAGACAAGAGAAAGAAGAATATTTCTAATATTTTTGAAATATATATCCAAGAACGAATAAGTTTCCTTTGTGCAGAAAGGCACAGTCGGAGTGGTGCAGAAGATCTATTTATACTTTGCGAAACGAGTCGTTCTGTTAAATGAAGCACAACTGTCGCCTTCAAGGGGTACACTCCACAGAACATCCATAAATAAACCATTTTCCATGTCACCAATTCTACTTCCTACTCTTGGGTCGCGAACTCCCGTCGTATCCAGTTCATTCGACTACAAATCTTTGAATCATTCACATCAACTACTTACTAATATTTTTAAATTGTCTTTGTTTCTTCCTTTAATTTTTGGATTATTATTAACAATTTCACATACCGAAAATGTACATTAATGGAAACTAATTTCGTCCATTCAGTAACTATTTCAATCCTTTTCCTGAAGTTGATACGCAGTATGAACACGAATAATAAACTGTAAGAAATGACAATTAATTAATTTACCAAAGATACGAGTATTAATATGTTTGACGTGTGATTGTGACTGAGTAACATACTAGCAATGTTTGACGAATTACTTAATTTCAACAATGAAATACTAAGACCGTTAATCGCCAACACAAAAACCAGTAATCAGATAACATATACACAGCCCACTGAAATAATGGCATGGGATTGTCAACATTACATTTCCATATCTGAAAAACAGTCAACGCCGTAGGTCACACGTAACAGTGGCAGCGGCCAAGTCAATTGGTCGGATAGGGCGGTCGCTGGAAGCTGTTGCTGCAGCGACCGCAGGGCAGGGTGGAGGCGACCGTGCGGCAGGAGGACCTAGGCCGCGCTCATCGGGCGGGGCCGTGGCTGACGGCGCGGGCGGGGGGCGGGGGGCGGGGTCGACGGCGCTCTCAGCGGTGCCGCGACGAGAGCCCTGCAGTGACCGCGCGCCTGTTGACTCAGCCAACTTACTAATTAAGTTGGCGAGCGGGTGTACGCACACACGCGAACATAGGTGGGCGGGAGGGGGGCGGTGGTAGGAGAAGTGCCACACGAGCGCGGGCGGGTGGAGGCGGCGTTCAGGTGAGTGATTGGTTAGCCGCCCCCGCCGCCGCCGCTGTCGCCGTCACTGCCGCGTCCTCCGCCGCCTGACGCCGCCCTTCGCCGTCCGACGCAAGACTAAGTGCGCGGCCGCTCGTGCGTGTGTGCATACGGTTGTGAACTTTGCGCGCGCAGGGGCGGGGTCGCGAGGCGGCACGTGGGCGGGAGCATGGCGAGAGGGGCGGGGAGGGGAGGGGAGGGCGTGGTGAAGTCGGTCGCATCGGGGGCGGGGCTCGCTGGGTGTGCCAGCCTCGCGCCGAGAACGAGGCGAGCGGCCGTCCAACCACACCCTGTCGGAAACACTCGCGAGGCCAGTCTTCTCCCCGGCGATTGATTCAATTTCTGTTCAGCAGCCGGCGCTTTACACAATCTCGACTGCTAAGCGCCTCGCCCCCACGCGCCGCTCCCTTTTCCCGGGCGCAACCCTTTCTCCTTCCCGCCCACGCGGTTCCTCCGCCTCCTCCCTCCCCGCTCCGCCCACCGGCGCGCCCGCGCGGCTGGCTGGCTCGCCCGCGTGCGCCAGACTGCACGCAAATCGAGCTGTAACAGACGCGGCGCCCACCTCTCGCCCGCTCCGCCCGCCTCCTCCCTGAGTTCGGCAACTCATTGCAGGGTGCGGTTTCGCGGTTGCCCGGGACAAGTTTCCGCCAGTGACGGCTTGGTCAACACTTGACGTGCGGCGGCGCCGGCCGCAGCGTAGCGCGCAGGCGGCGGCGGCGTGGGAGGCTACGCTCTCGCCGGTCCCCGCCGTCCTCACTGTCCTCGTTCCCGGCCACACCCTTCCTCGGGCCGCAGCGACGAGGTGCGCGGGCGCTCTCGGCCGGAGCGACGCACAGGCGGGGGCGGGGGCGGCGGCGGGATTATAACGGCAAAAGCCGCCTGAATACGCCTTTGAATCGCGTGAAATCCTATTACCGCGTAGCCAGGGGGGGTAGGGAGAGGGAAAAACGCGCGGCTCGTAAAACTAACGGGAAGCTACGCGCTATAAAATATGGAAGGCGGGAAAAGGCGACGAGACAACTCTTCGGGCGCGGCGCTCGCGACCGGGGGTGGGGGAGGGGGAGGGGGCGGGGCGGTGGAGAGTACGCGGGGGCGTGGCGGGCGGAGGGGCAGAGGCGGGGACGAACCCAGCCCGTTTTTATGCGCCGTTTATCTGCGGGTGGAGCGAGCGCGAACGGCCACCGAAGCCACCGCCCGGCCGCGAAGCTCTTCGGGGGTGGAGAATTCCGCGCGCGGCTGGGGGCTGGGGGGCGACGAATTTCGGTCGTTCAGTTACTGAGGGGATCAGGTCATTGAACGCTTTCGAGGTTGCCGGGGGGAAAGACGGATTTTTTTTTCTGTTGTCCTACATTTCGCTGCCCGCGACGTTCAATTTTCATTTTATGACAGTCGTCACATACATCGCATGTGCGAGTCTGGCAAAAACAATTTCGTGCGTGGAATTTGAGGGTTGTTTTCTTTCTTATTATCTATTTCAAGTAGCATTAAGTAATATTCATGAGCGAGGTCCTTCACGAAAATGTAAGTACAATGAGTAATGTACCATGAGTAATGTAACATTGGAGAAGAAAAATGTATTGGAACCCACGGTTCACATTTCCTCGTTCATGTTGACCTACGATAGCATCAATCTTTACAAAACATTTTGAAAAGAGTCCTTTAAGGGTATGTCGATCGACAAGAAAACTCTCAGAAGTATACCAAACGTTCCCCCTCATTCCAATCACGCGGCAGATTGAGCGAAATCACAAAGCGGCTTCTATGCAATCAGTACCTGACCAGAGAGCGCAAGACACCAGAGTGTGCGCAACCGTGCGCAGAAGGGTCAGAATTTACCGGCGGAAAACGTGAAGGGGATGGCGGTACTAAAAACTGGTGTGCCTGAAGGCCCTGGTTTTGAAACCCATTTTTGCATTTCATAACACGTGACAATTTATTCAAAGCATCAGATGTGACCTTCATTTTCAATACCTGTACTTTCTTTAGGACAGTGACAATTTTGGAATGGGTCTACATATTTTTAACAAAATACTTGTAAATGATACAGTACCGAGCCTTCTATTCTATCTCCCGGTAAAGATTGAAGCACATGTACCAAAATTGTGAATACATAAAAGGATACATTTCGGCACCAAATTCATTTCCTTCCTCGGTTATGATTTAACATCTTCCAGTTTCATTTCAATGTATACCCATGAATTGATTATTTTTTTAAAGTGTTTAGCTTTTCGCTCTTTATTTTAATTTGAAGAGTCTGGTACAACGACCGGCGCGAGTACTCCTGAGCCACGGCTTCTACAGCAAAGGGCGATTAGTAGTCTGCCTAGGGGCGAGGGAGGGGGTTTCGAGAGACGCTGCCGGCGGTGGTGGCGGTGCAGGCGCCCGCTGCCCTGGGGGCCACTCACCTTCGTTCTTGGGGGCCGGCGGCTTCCGCGTCGCCCAGTTGGTGCGGATGCTCCGGCTCCCCAGCCACTGGCCGTTCATGGCGGCGATGGCGCTTTCCGCCTCCTGCGAACAACGCCTCCTGCGTTACTCCCACAGCCAAACAAAAAAACAACAACAACAACAAAGATCTTTCAACAAGATAATCAACCACATGTTAAGGAGATAAAATAGCAGTATGTGAAATTTAAAGAGACAAAATCACTTCTTGAATTCACACGCATGCTAAATGCAATTCCATCTAGGGCTCAATATTGTATTCTTAACAACATGCAAGTGAATGCAGACAACAAAAATTGAAAATCTATAATTATTTCAGTATCACATCATAATAATTACTATAAATTTAAAACGCAGACAACAAATATTGCAAATCTATAATTATTTACATCACATCCTAATAATTACCATAAATTTATAACAATGTTTCACATACACATACAATTTATCGAAGTCACACAATAACTCAGTTCTTCGAAGAAAAGAAGACATCCATAAGTCGATTAAAACGTGCTTTGAAATATTCTCTTCTTTTCCTATGCAGCACCGCCGAATTGTAATTTCAATTTTACAAAGAACTTTAATATATTGTGACATACCTGGTGATGCCGGGTATCTTCACTGCAATATAACACTAAGAGAGGGTGTCTTTTACGTGAATGGGTCCTAGGATAAGTCGGTGCAACGTTGGGGAAGTTATTCATACATAGAAATACAATTATGACAAGATTTATTTTAAATCAAAGTTACTATTTACATAATCAGACACCGTTTTTATACTCCGCCTTGGTACCAAGATTAAGAGTAAAATACAACTTTCATACCTTCGGGGCCCCGTTTGAATACCTATGAGGTTCGTCGAGCCGCTCGTGCCGACAGGGTTGTCGACCTCTGCTACTGCTGCGGGCCGTCGGCAGCAGATGGCGTGGTGATCATCCACGGCTGATGCTCCAACAATTCTTCCCCGAACAGGATCTTGATACCTCGGCTGCGCACCTTCCTCGAATCATTGTCCATTAGTGGGTTTAATTACACGACCCCCCGCCTACTCCGTATACTGGTCACAGTTCTGTACCGCACGCTTTCAAGAATGTTCCCTCCGCACCAACTAATAAGAGCGACGTCAATTATTTTACCAACACTAGTCTTTTACTATACTGATACTTCTAATGTTCTGTTTACATGTCCATTACTTTGCGATTCCTAATCACATAACTATGTCGCGTATTACATGCGTCCATTCACTAGCGGAGAGCCCTCGCTACACGTCCGCACTGGTCGCCGCTCTGCTAACGTCTCTCCTTCGCCGGCCGCACGTCGGCACATCCTTCGGCGGCGGCCGCCTCAATCCAACTAACGAACTTTTTGCACGTGCGCGCTGCCACGCTTGTACCCGCCGTTCTCACGCTCGCCTCCCGGCGGGCACCGGTGGCGGCGGCGACCGTTGCCGGCTGCCCGCTGCTCGCAGCGCCCGGCGCTCGCACCGCGCAGTCCAGAATAGCTATTGAATTCTTACACTAATGATTTAATTAGTGTAATGAAACACATATTCTGGGTTTCATCACCCCCCCCTTTCTTTTTTTGAATTTTTCCCGCTTCTGGACAAAATTCACACTAGTAACATCGTCACTGCCGATGGTTGCACTCTTTTGCATATTCCTCGACGCCCTATATACACTTATAACTTAGAATCGAATTAACATGTGATTACTTGTATTAACACTAATATTACACTATTTACACTTCACTATTTTCCATACATGTTGACCAGGTTTCCGATTTGAAGCTTGTGGTGTCCTACTATGTTTTGTTTCTTGTATGACGGTTCATCCCCATTTTGCTGACATTGATTTCCTAAATCACAGTTGTAGGACATAGCTTCCAGCGTGTTGAACACATCTTGATAGGTATCATCCCATTTCCAGCTACGACCTCTTCTACGTTTGTACCAATGGTTGACTATACCATCATTCTTCCCTCGCCCCTGACTTCGCTCCATTTTGGACCTGCCTACATCTCCTTCATTCCCATGCTTTGGGGCGTCTGCAAAGGTGACTTCGTACCTCTCCAATATCTTCAAACCCTTTCCTAAATCGGTATGATCTGCTCTGCTCAGTAGGCTTTGCACGGTGACAGGATACTGTCGCGTTGATATGCAAATAATTCCTTGATATTTTATAGTGGCAAATAATGTTTTTGGTTCCATAGTGCTCATCGTTCTGTATTCACTACGACTTCCCGTGATGTAGTTGTAATGGCTATTCCTCTGGTCGTTCTTGATGTTTATTTGGGTTTCTTCACTCTGCTTTCGTACGGAAATCTTGTCTTCAAATCCCTTCAAAAATTTCGGACATATGCCAGACTTCTCTGCCCATGTCCTGGCGTTTTCTTCTAAAATTGGGTGTAATAACTGGATCTTATATCTTTCCAATATGTTGTTTGATGCTAGGCGCCGTTCTTCTGCTCGCATAACTGCCTTAGGGTTTTCCGTCCCATCTCCCAGAGATTTCGTCGACTTTGGAGGCATAATTGGTGTCACCCCATACTTGACACTTGGCGACATTTTCCCGTCTTCTTCCTGTTTAAACTCTTCTTGTATTATTTTCTCTTCGCATCCTTGCATATTTTCCATAATTTCTTCTTCTATTATACGCTTCATTTCTTCTATTTTCATTTCCACTTCTTCTTCCATTATCAACTTCAATTCGTCCGTTTTCACTTTTACTTTATAAACATCCTCCTCGGCCTCGATTTGGACCTCCACCGTTTTGCCCTCCGCTGTCTTGACTTCTTCATGGATTTGGTTCGTCATCCCCTCGTTTCTATCTGCTACCGCAACCCTAGCATCTACTTGATGGTATGATTGAAATTTTAGCACATCATCTTTCCTATCCAGTTCCTCCGCTTTCCTATTCTGTTCCTCCTCGGATCTCTTCTGTTTACCTAATTCTTCGCTCTGTTCTTCCGCAAACTTCTCAATCTGCTTCTCCGTAACTATTTTATGTTCGTCTGATTTCCTACTCTGCTCATCTAATTTTCTATTTTGTTCTTCTGCTGTCCTCAGTTGTTCTTCCAAAGATTCTTCGGCCACTACACCCGTACATGCTTCGTATTCTTCGTCCATCCCCAAGTCAAATCCTATCGCCTGGCTCCCCAACTCCACCACTTGCCGTTCTAGGTCAATATTTGCTCTGTGATCAACCAGAAAATCCGTCCCAATGATTACCGAATATAATAATTTTTTGACTACCAGGGCCACTATCTCGTATACTTGGTTACCAATCCTGGCTTGAAACATTATTTGTTTTGTGATGGGGCTTGACTTCTTCTGAGTTGCCCCAATCACATACGCCCTATTCATAGGCAAACACATTACTTCTTTTCCTGTTGCTTTTAACTCCTCATACATTTCTTCTGATACTACTGTAGTCGTGCACCCTGTATCCCCTAAAGCTTCTTTAATTATACCTTCACATTCTATCGATATCGTGGGACATTTCCTGATTCTGACCGCTGAGTTCTTACATCTCCGCCACGGTTGGGTATCGTAGGTTACCGGCTGCATAGCGTTTATGGAGACCGCGTTTACGTCATCGATTTCCGCGTCCGCAATGGGGCCACCTATCACCGCGGACTCTATTAGTTTAAATAGTGTCCTTGATCACTACTTGTACTAGGCTGTGCTAATCGGTCGGGTGCATTCCCGCCCCCGCCTCGTGTCTCCATACGGTTTAAATTAGATCTGTTCCAGTCCGGTCTCTGGTTCCCCGGCTCTGGTCTCCATCCGTCTCCCCCTCTTCCGCGTTGGTTTCTCTGGTAATCGTTGCTCCTATCATTCCCTTGCCCCTGGTTACGTTCCGATCTAACCATATTAACATTCCCTTCATTTCTGTTCTTTGGTACGCCTGCAAATGTCAAGTCGTACCCTCCTAACACATTCTGGAATCTTTCCAGGTCGGTGTGCTGCACACTACGTAAAAGATTCTGCACCGTAACTGGGAACTGTCTTGTCAGTACACATATTATTTCCTGATCGCTCATCGGTGGGGATAGCGTTTTGTATTCCATAATACGCCTTGTTGCGTATTCCCGCAAACTTCCCATTGACTGGTTGTAATGATTATTCATTAAGCTGATTTTAAAATTAATTTGAATTTCCTCATTCCAATACCGCTCAAGGAATCGATCTTTAAATGCCTTTACTGATTCGGGAAACTTATCGAATGTATCGGCCCATATCCTTGCGTTGCCTTCTAACATTAAATATAACAATTGAATTTTACACCTTTCCGAAGTATTGATAACATCTAGATGTCGTTCTGCTGCCTTCATAAATATGCATGGATTTTCTTTCCCGTCTCCTGAAAATTTTAGTGATCTTGGGGGGGTAAATGGTACCGTCCCGCTTGCTGCGATTGGGGATGCCTTGCATTCTTTTATTTGTTCAATCTCTGTTCGTAATGACACAACCTTCTCCTCGCATTCCCTCTTGTTCTCCAACATTTCTTCCTTGACTACCAATTGTATCCTTTCAATTTTCTCGTCCTGCATAGCGGTTCTATCATCTAATCGCTGATATAGCTTATTCTCTAATTCTCCCCCCAGATTGATTACTTGGGATTCTAACTCCTTTTTCTGTTTCCCTAATTCTTCGGCGGTCCATTGCTCGTGACTTTCTACCCGCTCCGCAATCTTAGTCATCTCATTCTTCGTTAACTCAATTTGTTCTTCAGCGCGTCCTATTCGCCCCCCTATTGCATCTAATTTCCTATTCTGTTCTTCTGCCAGCTTCCTAATCTGTTCCTCTGTAAATAATTTCTGTTCGTCTAATTTCCTACTCTGCTCTTCAAATTTTCCATTCAATTCTTCCAATATCTTCCTATTCTGTTCATCAGCCAGCTTCCTACTTCGTTCCTCTGCTTTCCTATCCCGTTCTTCCTCCGCCTTCTTCTGATCTTCTGCCGCCTTCTTCTGATCTTCTGCCGCCTTCTTCTGATCTTCTGCCGCCTTCTTCTGTTCTTCCCGCATCATCATTATTATCTGTAGTATGTCTAAATTAGTATCTTCTCCACCCCCCCGATTCGGATTTCCTGCTGCCTGGTTCATCGGCGTTGACGTGATTTCTATTTCTTTATTGAAGCTATCTCCTGACGTGTCGTCTAACCGACTTCCAATGCCACTATCCCTGCTTTCCGATGGTATGCTATTATCGATTCCTACATTTATCTCCCTTACTTCATCTACCTTCTCCTCCCGGTCCAGCACTACATTTTGCGCCTCCATTCTGTTGCTTTGAGCTGTCCGATCGATTCTCACTACACTGAAATGCCGCACAAATTTTCCTCTTGCCTCACCTACCAACGATACCACAGTTATCCTATGGATTAACTATACCCGCCACAACACTATATATTCTTCGTGAATGGTTTAATTCACTCCTATTTCAATTGCTAATTAATGACGAACAATCCTTACTCACCACCAAAACACAATAACACTAATTTAATAGCCATATAAATTTCCACTCACCTACCAATGCATAAACATAATCCTTACAATACATAATATTATTACCATTGAAACACATATACACTGCTAATAGACTCATTAATACTATTACACAAAAATGCTTTCAGATTATAATAAATCCCTTGTTAATTGAAATTACTTTTCAACGCACTTATTGCTATATTATGTACATAATCATCATTCACATTTGCATGTCATATCTCCTCCCTGAATTTTCCTCAATAATATCATATAGATATTCACAACAACCATTCACACTGCTGGTATATATTTCCCAACCTGGTATCTTTTCTAATAAATTCCCCACACTTTACCATCACCAATAGATAATGCACTACTGAGTGAATGTTCCCAGCAAAAAACAATTTTGTGCATAATTTGAACAACACTATTAACCACCTTTATATTCTCATACGAATTATTACTACTTCCCCATTTCTTTGATTTCCATATTATAAAAAATTTTGCCAAGCAGTTCAAATATTATTAATATGTCTTACAAAATTTGGAATTCTATTATATTATATTATTTGTAACATGTACATGTATAGCCTTCATAACCTCAGTAACTACAATGTTAACTATATATTGGATGCTCACCAATAATTGCCTATGTCAGCCCACAATTAATTACACAACAACATTTTTGTAATTATCAACATTTCATTATGCTTACTTGACTTGTGCATGTTTTTGCTAACACATGTGTTGTTATTTTTTTGTACTCTATAATAATACACTTTGCACTGCCTGCTTCTCATCTGTACCCTGCATTACTATACATCAATTACATGCACATTATTTTCCAACATTTCACCAACTTCCCTAGGGCCACATTTCTTAATTATACGTTATCCACATGTTCGGGCGCCAGCTGTGACATACCTGGTGATGCCGGGTATCTTCACTGCAATATAACACTAAGAGAGGGTGTCTTTTACGTGAATGGGTCCTAGGATAAGTCGGTGCAACGTTGGGGAAGTTATTCATACATAGAAATACAATTATGACAAGATTTATTTTAAATCAAAGTTACTATTTACATAATCAGACACCGTTTTTATACTCCGCCTTGGTACCAAGATTAAGAGTAAAATACAACTTTCATACCTTCGGGGCCCCGTTTGAATACCTATGAGGTTCGTCGAGCCGCTCGTGCCGACAGGGTTGTCGACCTCTGCTACTGCTGCGGGCCGTCGGCAGCAGATGGCGTGGTGATCATCCACGGCTGATGCTCCAACAATTCTTCCCCGAACAGGATCTTGATACCTCGGCTGCGCACCTTCCTCGAATCATTGTCCATTAGTGGGTTTAATTACACGACCCCCCCGCCTACTCCGTATACTGGTCACAGTTCTGTACCGCACGCTTTCAAGAATGTTCCCTCCGCACCAACTAATAAGAGCGACGTCAATTATTTTACCAACACTAGTCTTTTACTATACTGATACTTCTAATGTTCTGTTTACATGTCCATTACTTTGCGATTCCTAATCACATAACTATGTCGCGTATTACATGCGTCCATTCACTAGCGGAGAGCCCTCGCTACACGTCCGCACTGGTCGCCGCTCTGCTAACGTCTCTCCTTCGCCGGCCGCACGTCGGCACATCCTTCGGCGGCGGCCGCCTCAATCCAACTAACGAACTTTTTGCACGTGCGCGCTGCCACGCTTGTACCCGCCGTTCTCACGCTCGCCTCCCGGCGGGCACCGGTGGCGGCGGCGACCGTTGCCGGCTGCCCGCTGCTCGCAGCGCCCGGCGCTCGCACCGCGCAGTCCAGAATAGCTATTGAATTCTTACACTAATGATTTAATTAGTGTAATGAAACACATATTCTGGGTTTCAATATGTATTTCATACTTTGATGAAGATTAAAAATTCGTGAACGATAATGCAGTGAATCATTTCAGAAATGTAAAGGGCATTTCACGTGGAAATCGCTTCACAGGTGCAGCAGTTAAACGTTTTCTGTATCGCGGTAATTTAAGTTATAAGATTTATTTAAAAAAAAATCATGTGGAAATTTCTTGAACACATGACCACGAAGTTGAATAATTCAACAATCCAATAAATATAGGAATAAAACAAATATTGAAAAAACAGGACATTGTAACTTCAAATTACACAACGTAAAGCCTTTAATGATGTTTCGACCCATCACGAGAAGGGCTAACTTCAGGCTCTAGAACGCTCTCAGGAACATCAAAAGGGTGTCGATTTCCAGGAACAGCGGCGGCGGCGGAGGGCACTCGACCGAATCGTGTTGTCAAAGGTCACCGGGGAGCGATGTAATTTGCTATTCGTAAATATTTTCGCGCGGGCTGGACGCAGAGCGAGTGGCGCGCTGGGCTCTCACAGTGGCCACGAACATGCCGGTCGCTGGGGGAAAAAATTGGAAGGAAAAAGAGAGCGGGAGGGAGCGAAAAAAAAAGCCAGATTCACGTGAGCGTGGAGCCCCTGCACACGTGTTTACAGAGACGCGGACACGAAGCGGTAACGCCGGCGCGGAGCGGGTGGTTAAGGCGGGGATGGGGGATGGTGGGGGGAGGGGGGAGGGGAGGGGAGGGGGAGCAGCGGCGCCGCGGGTATTCATGAGCCAGGTGTAGCTTTAAGTCGTTTCTCCTGTTCCGCTGGAGAAGGAAGGCAAAAAAGGAGAGACGTGGTAGCTCCTGGGGAGCGGTCGGGACATTTTCACCGTGAATTTTTTAACGGCAGCCTGTCATTTCACGGGACGCGCAAGACGGTGGCGGCCGCCGCGGACCCTCCGGCGGACACCCTCCGCCGTCGCCGCAGGTTTCCTAGACATCTGCGCGTCTAATGCGGTTTCGGCTATTAAAAATTCGCGTGCCCCGACTTCACTAAATACTTGTTACTTAATACTCAGCCCCATAGAATAGATATGAAGCTTTTACTAGGAAGAACACAGGAAAGCTCCGTCAGAGATCGTTCTCTGAATACGTATGAACATCTTAAATCAGTGTTCAATTAAACTTGGAATGCGGTGTTAGAACGTGAATGAATATTATTACGAAACTATAAACACATGTCACGACAGATAGAATGGAGTGGACAACGGTGGCGGTCGAGCGTGGGGTGTAACAAAAGAAATCACTACAACCAGTGAGCACGAAGTTTTATAGAAAACGTGAATTTCCCCACATACTGTGGCACAATGTAAGAAGTCTAGCCAATTTTCCCTACAGAGGAATCACTGTGAATAAAATAGATGCCGATCGTTTCCTTTCAACACCAGTTCTCATCTGTTTCTCAAATTGTTCAATTGGGAGAGCTAGTAACACTCGGACCCTCGTCTGCGCGCCCGGCTGGGCCGGGGGGAGAGGGGGGAGGAGGAGGAGGAGGAGAAGGAGAATTGTGTGCTGGGTCGAATGAGGGTCGGACTCACATTGATTTAGCAGGACCTCTCTCTTTTGCCCCCTCGCTCCCTCTCGCTCCTTGAGACGACGTCCCAGGCGGAGGCGGGGCAGCAGACGAGCGCGAGCGATGGGCCACAGTGATCCGCCACCCGCGCTTCGTTCTGGGCCCCAGCCGGCAGCTCGCACACCCGCTCGGGCGCGCGGCTTCCCCATTGTACCGCCCCGCCCCGCCACGCCACGCCTCGTGAACGATGGACGGTGGCAAATGGGAATAACGCCGTTCACTGCGACTTGCCCATCAGATATTACCAACGAGAACCTTCTCGACGTACAGATTCTCAGTCGTAGAGACGTAAATGGTTCTAAATACAATCTACATCTAAATACGCTTCTCTGAATCATAATGCTGTAGTACAGTTTATGTATACTTCGCATAATTAAAATCGCGAATCACGTTTCGAAGAGAGATTTTCCCGCTCTCTGCAAATGATATGAACACTTTTCTAAATACAATTCATGGAATACGTCGCATACTCAAGTACAGTTATGAAGTGGGGTTGTCGGACATAGGATGGGAGCAGTCGGAAACAATTTCCACTAAAGATTAATGCTTTTTATTTATTCACGCATTACGTAGAGAAGTAAATACGTGTTTTCGAGAGTACTAGTCATGCCGAACAAAAACCTTTTCGCCAACAACTCGAGACAGTTCGTAGAAACGCGAAATTCTAAAACTATAATTCCCAGAAAAGAAGTTAGTTAAGCTTTGAAATTTAACAACACAGATAGAGAAAACACAATGAAATAAATAGAAACATTTCTCACAAATAGAATAAGGCGCCAAAGCAATGTTGAGGATTAGCGTGAAACTTGTCGCGGAGGTTCTCGCTTACCTCTCTGCAACTAGAGAGCGCAGTTGATTTCCGCGTAAGCGCGCGCGACTTGGTCTGCGGGCCGGCTGCGCAGGGGGCTGTGCCCCCCCCCCGTCCCCGCCCCCGCCGCAAAAGAACGGACGGACGGCAGCGAGTGAGCGCGTAATCGCATACTGATGGGCGCGCGCGGCAAGTGCGCGCCACTCGCATCTGCCCCTCCCGAGTTACGACGCCCCGCACAATACGGCGCCGGCGGGCGCGGAGCGCGCGGAGACGGGGGCGCGAAGACGAAACGGCGAGCGTGATGACGGCCCGAGCGCAGGACAGTGCGATCGCTGCGGCTGGGGGGTCAACACGTTTTCTGGCGGATGGTGGTGATGGCGACACGAATCGAAGAGGTAAAAAAACAGATAAGGAATACAGCGATGAGTCAAGGACACGACATACGTATGCAACTATTTTTATGTGCAAAAACAAAGATGTAATACAAAAATAGAAATGTTACAAAAATAAAGGAAAATGTGAAAAAGGTTAATATGTCATAAAATGAATAACTATCCCGTACCCTAAAACGGAGAATACAAAAACTAATCCAAGATGCACCTAACCGAAGACCGCTAACTTCCATAATTTATAAGAAAGTTTCAACATTTATTACGAAGAGATGGAAGAAGACAGTACCGACAGAAAAGTGTGTGAATGTAAAACAGAAACTGCAGCCATGCGATGAAGAGAATGAGGTAGCAGGAAGTCGAAAAAAATGGAAGCAAAAGGAAGAAGAAATAAAGGAGAGAAAAGGATTCCGAGAGAACCGGAGAAACGCAGGGAGAGGAAGCAAGGGCACGGTCGGGCGGTGCAACACAGCGTGGCAGGGGTCGGGGCATAGCGGCGACCCGGAGGGGTGGGCGGGGGCGGGTCCTGGCCGCTGCCGGGAGCGACAATTACCGTGGGCCCGCGGGCGACGCGCCCGGCGGCGAGGGGCGAGAGTTGGACGGCCGCGCCGGGAAGCGGAGGGGTGCGGATGAAGCCCAGGGCGGGGGCGGCACGGAGGCACGACGATGAGGTGCCAGGGAGGTTCACAGGGAGGAGGCAGATTGTAGAGGGGGCGCAGCGTTCTCTCAACGCTTACTCTGGGATACTGTTAATGTGTGTGTACTGACTATACATTCACTATTTGCTTGATTTCTTTTCTTAACCTCTCATATATGAATTTCTTAACTATAATTTATTTAGAGTGATTCACGTCAGAACAAATATATTCACATACAAATAGTAACCAAAGTTACCAATTTATTAACAGATTTAAAAGGAGGGGACGGACATCTAACTTCATCTAACTATTATTTACAAATCTTTTGCCATATGATGAAGAAATATGTATGAAACTGATAGTAAAATAATGTCAAAGGACATGCGTGTCTAGGGTATTTTATCAAACACGATATTTATACATGTGCATATATGCAACCCGCTGTACTTCTGTGTGTTTCAGGTGGCGTCTAAACCACCAGGAATCGCGTCCTAAAGCAGCATCCGAGAATCCAAAAACACGCTAGCGATGGGAGTTCTACACGAGTGAAATTTTGGGCAACCAGCACCCTTTCCCCTACTCACAATGCCCTCTGTTCTCGGCCACTCGCAGCAACTTGAGACGCGCTGACCCAACGCGACGACGTGGGCGGGGCCGGGAGGTGGGGTGGCAGATAAGCGGCAGGGGGGAGGGGCGGCGCCAAGGCAAGAAGAGCCTCCTCGGAGACGCCTCTCGGCCCGCACCGATTACTTCCCGGGGAGGGGAAGGGATGGCACGGGAAGGGAAGGGCGGCGCGCGGGGCGGGGCGGGCCAAGGGCGATGGGCGATGGGCGATGGGCGCCGTAAACAGGCCCGCAAAGGGGCGCCGAGGCGACCGGCGTCGCCGCTCGGCCCGGTCTTCGCCGGCGGCCCGCGCCTCCGCCACCGCCGGTCAGCGCGCCAACGGCTGCTGGCGGCAGTAAAAGGGCCGGCGGAGGGGGTAACCGGGTTACGCCGGGTAACCATTACACGCAAACGCCGTCGCCTTCCCCGGCCCGGACCCAACCGGCAATACGATCGGAGTTGGGAGTCGTTAAGTTGCGAACTGGCGCCCGGGTTCCCCTCCCCCCCCCCCCTCCGGCCCCGAGCGACATCTGCGCGCGCTCCCGAGAGGCATAACCTGAGGAGTGCGGCCGCTTAGTTACAGCGCTCACTCATTAATCAAAGTTGAGCAGAGAGAGAAGGTGGCCGCGCGCACGCGGCCCGCGGCTTCAACCGGCGGCGCGGGGGCGGCCCGGTTCCATCTCGCTAATTGCCACACCTACTGGGCGCGCCCGGGCCGTGCGAGGGGCGGGGGCGACAGTGATGTACAATGAGGTTTCGCCAACAACCTCTGTCGCCCCGCTTGGACAAACGCCAGCAGATAAGCGGATTATTTTCGCGGATAAACCGCCATTCACCGGCCGTTCGAGACGGAGGCGGCGGCGCGGGCGGAGGCGAAAGAAGAGAACGACGCCGGCGGCGACGACGCGGACGCGGCCCGAGGCCACCGTCGTTCCGGCCTCCAACAAACCGTCGACTCGTCGCCATTAACGTTAACTAATTACGTCCCCGACTAAATAATCGCATTGCTACACAATTTCGTCCTGATTGCGCCATTTTGATAACGCCGCGGAGCGTCCGGAGTTTATCGGCACCGTCCATCCCCGCCTCCACATCCCTAACCCGCCCCGCCCCGCAAGGGGTCGCCCATCCTCCGCTCATCATCCACTTACACGGCATAATGAACGTATTGGTCGCTGCCGGCGGGCGGGCGGGGGGGGGCGGCTATGCCGTGGCCCGCTGCGGGCAAGTTGTGGACAAACTTCCGAGGCCAATTCAGCGCCGGGGCTTCCTCCTTCCCCCCTGCGCCCCCACTCTCCTACCCACCCACCGCTCACCCCCTCCTCCCACCGGCAGGCGCCCCCGCCCGCTAACGAACCCCCTCCCCTTCACTCGGCTGGTTCGCGAGCCGAACGCTATTATTTCACCAGCGCAAATATTGGCCCGGCCCGGCCCGCACAGGTCCGCGGATATCAATTAACTTTCGGTCCCCACCCGCCAAATTCAATTCTCAATATCAGGGGAGGTCATTGTTTTTCTAGGGATATCTCAACACATATATTGGCGGCGTTTCATTTGTTACGGATGCCTCTTTTTCTACAATTTCGACGTGATTTTAAAATTAATTGTAATCTCAATTAAATGTTTGCTTCCCCGACAGGAGCAAATAGTCTCCAGAAAGCAGCCACTGAAAAGTGGAAACATTAATTTTTCTGACGCCTCGTAACTGTGTAATTGTAAGATATGATCAAACTAATTATTTAAAATTTCTGTAACTTTTAAACACAGTGTATACATTGATATATATTTCTGGGTGTTTATATTAAATTTGATCAATAATAAACTAAGCATCATTCTTTAGGTAGGAAAGTAACAAATGTGTAGTAGTGCACGAAGATCTGTTAATCATTCAATGATGCTTCCGTATAGATTTATAATACAGTGTATTACTAACAGGTATAATAATAAATGCATGGTCAAAGAATATTACGGCTGTATGATTGTCTTTCTTTCTTATTTGCAGAGTATCACAAAACAGGCGACACCGTCGGGGAAGCGAAGAACGAGACAGTAAATAAGGCGGAAATGTTGGAGTGGCCATGGGGGGGAGGGCGAGACGCAGACCCATCCACCGCGTGGCCCAAAAGGCGCGATCTGGGGAGGACGGCTCGCCTCGCCCCGCCTCCACAGGCGGCGCGGAGGCCTCGACGGCGGCGACCGAGGGGGGCGGGGCTGGGGGCGGGGGCGGGGGAATGGATGAGGTGCGCAGCCGGGCGCGGCGGCGGCGGCAGCGGGCGCAGACCTGGACACATTTCTCATAAGATGATATCTTCCAGAGGTCCTTTTCTTACAGAAGCTACCACCTTCCTCTGGAATGGCTTAGCTAGGACAAAATGTAGCCGGGCCGCCTGGAGGCAAAAACCGAGAGCGGACAGTTACATATTGGCGGCGATTACGCGGCGACGGCGGTGGTGGCGCGAGGAGGGGTGGGGGTGGCGCGAAGGGCTGACGGGCACCGCCATGGGCGGACGGGAAGGGGGGAGGGGAGGGGAGCGGGGTCGCAGGAGGGACGGCCTGTGTCGCGTGCGCACCCGTCAGCCACGATTACTGCGCTGCGGTCGCCAGTCAAGCGCCCCGGAGACACCTCAAGCATCGCTCAGGCGGCTCTTCCCCTACGAGACGCTCCGCCTCAACACAAAGAGCCCCTCGGTCCCGGATATTCCCATGTCTGAACTGAAATTACAACACCACACCGAATGCCACTTATTGTCGATCCGACATGATTTCAGATACAAATATGACTTTATATATTGAAATGCAATTATAAGTAACAGTTTTTATTAATATACTTGCATATATACATAACTTGACCCTCAAAATAAAATGACTCAAACATATGTTGACACAAATATTTGTCGATAATGTTTTTCCTCTAAATACAAATTTCTGTATTTTAACCAGTCGAATCAACAAAAAAATGTTAAATTAAAAATATTTATTTGAATAGCAACTCGGCAAGTAAAAAAAAAGAACACGATGTTAAAGAATTTCCTGATAAGTTTCCTTTCCCTCAAAGAATGTATGCCAATGAATAAATGAACCTGCACGTGATGAAAATCGTACCCTACTCTTAATATCGTAAAATTCGAATATATGTAGAAAGAAATAACAAAAGAGCTCTTTGAACTACATTTCGTAGACTTCGTAACAACGCAACTTCGTTGGGCGGTCGGGGGGCTGATCCACTTTCGCTCGGCCATCTCACCACCCCAATGCCGCCGCCGCCGCCGCCGCCCTCCATCATCGCCGCGGGTCGGCCGCGTCCAGTCGGCGAAAGCCCAGAACTTTCCCTTCTATTTACGTTGCGAGTAGAATCGACTTCTATAAAACTGATATTCCGCGAAAGTTTCTCTAGGATACACCGGGATTACACTCGTACAACTACTGATGGAGTTGTGGGGCACGACTGGACTCAATTTCCTCCCCAAGAATATTTTTCTGCCGTCCCGCTCCTCGCCTTCGAGACCCTTCGCCCTGCAACCCCTCCTCCTTCGGCCGGACCGCGGTCTCCTCCTGGGTTCCGCTTGCTTCCTAAGAGGACGCGATCATCTTTTTGGGTCAGTAAATACTGTTCAACTTTTCCCGCGCCGGCGCTGTCTCTCCCCGCCCCGCCCCGCCCCGCGCGGCCCCCGACGGCCGCCCTCAAGGGCCCAGCGCGGCCCTCCGGCACCATTGATCGCGGCTCGCGGGCCCTAGATTAGGAACCTCAACTCTCATAAAGCGGGCGCGCCATGATGGTCATTGCGAAACATCGGCGGCCACTCTTCCCGGGGCTACCCAATTTCACGGAAGGCGAGGCCTCCAGTGTGAAATGGCCTGCTTTTACGATATGGATGATGGAATGACAGAGGATCGGCGGGGAGGGGCTGGGAGGAAAAGCGCGACGGTCCGGCGCGTGCGGAGAGGGGGGCGGGGAGCGGGGAGGGTAACGGGGGAGAGGAAGAGCCGGCCGAAGGAACGGCCGGGCAGCCGACCACGACTCGGCCGCGTCGTCTAAACGCGGGGGCTGCGGGGCGGGGGGGGCTAGCAGGCGGCAGAGTGCACTACCACTCGGTTCAGGGTTATGTCTGGGTTTCCTGCTGCTCGGCCTCATCTTCTCACCGCCGGGTACTGTTGCCGCCGCCGGTCTCCGCCGGACCAGTTTCACACATTCCCCGGGCCTCTCCTCGCGCTCGCCCTTCCCCTCCCACGTTCCTTCCTTCCGCCAACTCCTCTCTCTCCCCTCCCCCACTGCCCGCGCTGCCTTTCGCGAACAGCCCTTTCCCGGCCCTCCCGACCGTCTCCGCGCCCCGTTCCGCTTCGGAGAGCGCGAGAGGGGCACAGGCCCCCCCCTTTCCTTCCCGGTCGCCCCGCCGTGCCCTGGGGCTCCTCCGCGTCGCTGAGTAAGAAATTCCTCGCCCCCCCCCCCTCCGCCGTTACGACGCCACCACTCCGCCGCCGCCCTCCGCGCCGCCCCGCGTATAAATGCTAAGCGCGACCGCACGGATGCCGCCGCCGCCGAGGCCGCCTCGCGCGCTATCTGCCGGCCCCGCGCCCCGCCCCCGGAAGTGTCGCCGAGGCGTAAGCGCGTTATTATTTCAGACGCTCCCCGGCCACTGTTTATCAGGACGCGAGGGACCGCTGGATAAGGCTCGCGTTGCGCGCTCTCAGACCCATCCTGGCCTGCGGGTGGCCGAGAAATAGGCGGCGGAATAGGCAACGTCGCGTGCTTTGTTAACCGTCCATTCCAGGGGTCGAGTACGTAAGTCACGACGATAACTCACAAAGAAAATTTTCTCGTATCTAAAACAGTTTTTTCGTTGGCATGCTTTATAATATAAAATACATAAATTGAAATTTTTATTATGAACGAGCATATGTATACGTGAACATTCTATTAAATTCAGAATACGAGTTTTCGCGCGTAAATCAGCCTCATACAGGCTGCCAAAAACTAGAGAGAGCCATATAAAAAGCCAACTTGAATAACAAATTTGAGTAGAAATCCAATTCCCGACCAGTTATTGACAGTGGAGAACTGAAAAAAGCTACAGTTATCCTCAACAAATCAGGAAGAAACCAATGTTTTATGAATGAAACAAATGATTATACTCTTGAATTCGAGAATATGCCAAAGAATTATTATCCACTTCGATTGATGCATCCCTTGATGCACACAGGAAGGCCGAGCTATGTTGGAAATGACCCCTGGGCGATCCAGCATACACAATTAAATGCCCGCACTCTCATCAAAAATTCCTCCGGCTGGTTAATAATACAACGAACAGGCACACTGCATTTATAACAAACACGGAATTCCTATTTGCATCAGAAACCGGCCCTATGATTGGAATGTAAATTAATAACATTAATGAGAAATGTTGATTGAAACTGCAAACATTTTAATTAACAGTGAGAAATGGTAAAAACGAAAGGCGGGGGAGTGCGCAGCGGGGAAACGCCAAAGCGTGGACAGGCGGACGCAAACGCACGCGTGCGTGCAGGCGGGCGGGCGTGCCGGCAGCCAAGTGGCGGGCGCGCCTGTGCCGGCCCGCGGTCACACGCCATTTGCGCGCGCGTCCAGGCCGTTCGCGCGCCGGCAGAGGCCGCGGCAGCGGCGGGTATCAGCCTCTGCGCGGCACTGCCGCAGTCCCCGCGCCGTCGTATTTTACAGGATTTGTTGTTTAATATGTTATGCTACTTTGTTATCTTACAAAGCCGGGTCACACGTTCTGTTTAACAATTCTCATGTTATCAGGTTTAAACAACCGGCGAGCGCGCGGCGCGCGGTATCGGCCGATGCGGCGTAATAAATTAGTAATTCCACGCCAATTTGCACGGGGCGGGGCAGGGCAATGAGCGCGCGACGTCGGCACGGGGCGGCCGTGGCAGGAGGGGGGGGGGGGGCAGCCGTCGAACCGCGGGGGCGGCAACGAGCGAGAGAACGGGCGTTTGGATTCGCGCCCGCCTATCGGTAAGAATCTGTCGCCGCCACCGCCGTTCGCGCCCGCCCGGTGTATCGCCCGGGCCGGGGGCTAATTACATGTCGTCCGCGATAACTCACGATTTAATAGTTTCTTTCGCCGGCGCCGCCGCGGGAAATTCGGGGTTGGGCAGGGTCGGAGGAGGGGGATGGTGGAGGGAGGGGGGAGGACCGTCCTGCGCCGTATTTCATGAACCGCTCGCCGAGATACCGCAGAGAAAACTGCGCCCGGGAGATAGTTCCCGGCGCTACAGCCGCCGCCACCGGGGCTGCTGATGCCGCGTTATCCGCCGCCATATGCGCGCTAATCCATTTGCGCGTGCAATTGTTTCGCGCGGCCGTTCGTTATGGAGGGGGGGGGGGGCGACGATGTCCGCGCGGTGGCGGAGGCGGTGCCGGCCGCGCAGCGCAGGAGGTGGAGATGATGCTGGGGAATACGTGGTTGAGGGACACCCATGGTTATGCGCCGGATGAGCTGGTGTCGTTCGTGATGGCGATAATGGAAGTCACTATAGATGGAACGGGGGAGAGTAGGCCCGACGCAATATTTCTGGTTTCTAAATGGAAGGTTTTGCGGTCGCGCATTGACATAGGCCGGAGCGTTTCATCTTCGGTGGTTGATCATTATGCGAGATAGAATACAAATCGGAATTCGAGTACAATCGAATCGCCTGTTGTGGCTAAATATGTCACGTTATTAGATTTTATCTATAGAAGCACGTGAGTCGCCACTTATAATGTTCACAATGGCATTGTTTCGTTTACAAACAGAACCTGCTATTTATAACAAAACTTTAAACGATAATGTTTGAAACATATGTGTACAATTCTTCAAAACCAACATGCTCGCATTGTTCGTGAACATTACTAGGCTCAGCAACACCTGTCGTATGCTCTGAAACACCCACGTTTGTGTATAATAGAAAGTAATGACTCAATATATTTTTTCTGGCAAAATTGAATCAAATATAATACAAATATTTAAAATTTCACAAATGTATAAAGTTAAAAGAAGTATTTTCATCAAACCTATGTTCCAACACAAATATTATTGTACAAAAAGGCATTAATTAATTAAAATTATTTCATACCATTCGTGTCATAGCGATTCCTCGATTTTTATGCAGTGACACAAATGAAAATTCCAATCATTCAATTATAAACTGTATTGGTCAATTATGAATAATAATTTATCATTTAAATCTATTTCGTTAACATCTCATATATAAAACAAAATAAATAATTATAATTCGTATTAATATTTATCATATTTTTATAAAATGATTACGAGATATAATTTTAATGGTTACAGAATAAAAGATAATTATGGTTACGAGATAAGCAATTTCCCTTTCACGGAGTTTCCTGAGGAATACAGCAACATTTACTGACTAGATACAAAGCAACACAACGTTGTGTTGGGAAACGGGCCGAAAACCAGGATCACTACCAAGGTGTTACGAAGCGAACAAAAGCCATTACTAAAAACAGTTGATGTGTATTAAGAAGTCTCCAGCATCGTAATCATGAACCTCCGAGGCTCCCGCGTCCTGCACGCCCGCCTTTTCACACCGCATAACAAACCCGTCTTGCGCGGGCGGGGCGTTCCAGAGAGCGTCGCCGGGCGTGTGGTGACGGTGAGGCGTGGGGGCGAGCGCGGACGACGCGGCGACATTCGGGCATTTTATTAGCGCGTGGGAGGGCGGCTCGGCGGCGCGGCGGTGGCCGGTGTTTGAACTGCGGTCGCCGGCATAATGCCGCGCCGCACCGCACTCGCCGCGCCCGCCGAGTTTATAATTAGAAAGTCGTGTTACACCAATAGGCGGTTCACCGCACTCCTGTGGCGACGACCGCCGCCGCCGCCGCCGCCGCCGCCGCCGCCACAGTCGCCCCCCGCCCGCCGTCCTCACACCCTGCCTCCGGCAGCCGCCAGTCACGCGTGCGGACGCCCCCGCCGCGCGCCCGCCGCCATCTTGACAGCCGTCCTCATTCCACGCACCGGCCCCCTCCCACGTGCCCCTCATCACCACATCCCACGCGGCGGCGGCGGCTGCGGTGGCAGGCTGGTCTTGCGACCCTCACGCTTTACCCTGTGCCGGAGTTGCGTTGAGGACTTGATGGTTGTTGAGTTTCAAGGTTCACTAGGCAGCTGGTACCTACGCCAAGTTTAACAAGAGGGTGGAACACATTATACAGAGATTCACTACTAGGTTCCAAATATTTTTAGATCTTTGACGTAGAATAGTTCGACAATCCACGAGTTTGTTGGTATCGCGGTTTTCTTGTAAAAATATTAAAATACAATTAACTTAAACGGATACGTTTTTAGTTACATTATTATTATTATTATTATTATTATTATTATTATTATTATTATTATTATTATTATTATTATTATTATTATAAGGAAAGAAATAATGCAGTGGATTACGATAAAAAAAGTTTTTACATAAGACATTTTTAAATATTACTAAAACTAACTTTTCAAACGATACTCTATAGTAAAAATTGCGTAATGACGTCACAGCTAATTTGTAGTTACATTAACAATTAATGCAATATATGTTACTCCAAACTGATGGCTTTTTACATAATATTCGGTGTTTCGTAATTATTTTGACTTATTTGAATTAAGCGCTGATGCAAAAAAATGTGCATGATCAGAATACATCTGGAGCATACAATATTTGTAAAGCAAAACAGGATTCGCTATTATGGATTACTTTAGCTTCATATACTTCTTTTCTTTCTCGTTACCTGAAAATAAATACGCCTCGTCAATTAAGTTTCATTAGTTCGTAAAAATACGGTCCGCCAGGGAGTAAAGCACATGGCCATGTTTTCCAAGGGAATGATACTCATTTGAATTTAATGTTTCGGAATTATTCTCAACGTAAATGGCGAAAATTGCGGAAATGTGCTGTAAAGATTTCAAGAGACAGCTTTGAACGCACTCTCTTGCAGCTGAAGGGTTCATTACGAGTGAATAGGGTCTAAAGTGAATTTAATTATCCGCAATTTGCGCACAGTCCAACAATCGTGCGAATTGGCTCACCGGATCTTATTTACGCGATTAAACCACGCGAGCCATTTCCAGGATTCGAAATCGCCCAAGCTACCTGAAAAAAAAACGCCTCGGTTGAACGAAACGTCATTTTTCCCCCCACGAAACAAAATCTTGTATTTCAATCCGCGGGGATCATTACCAACGTGATACAAATTAAACAAAACAAACACAGGTTTTATGTCCGGTACGTCACATTTCAATGAGGGGACATTCCACCGGGCTGACAACAGTTATCTGCGTGAAATGAAACTACACACAGCAATTCAATTCCCCCCGCCGGGTGAACAATGCAGCTCGTTTTTGCAGACGGTAAATTTTAACAACAATGTGCGGTGGAGTGGACGGCTGCAACAATGGCGGCGGCGCGACCGCAGCGCCGCAGTGTCGACAGGGCGCCATATTGCGAATGGTGGGCGGGGCGGGGGGGGGGGGGCGGCCCGCCCGCGGAGCCGCCGGCGACCGCCATGGACCGCCCGGGTTTAACCCCGCGCCGCCCCACTCATTCCGAATGCCTCCTCGCCAGGCAACATGATCGCCCGGGCGGCCCATATAAATGGATAGAATTACACTGTGGGTGTTCTTCGCACGTGGCAAATTGTGCGAGGGCGCGCCAATGCACGAGTTTATGATTGAATTAGCGGTAAACATTCAGTAAAAAATGAACACTTTTTATGACAGAATGGACCAATAACTCTAATATAAAACTACAATATTAAAAAGAATGAAAGAAAGATTAATAATAATGTCAAGCCGACAAGTTGGAACTACCTAAAACTCGTACATTGTCGTAAATACTGAGCGCAATATGCACACTATTTTGCTAAATGATACTGATAGACTAACGTAAATTAACTTGACAATGTGTATATGAAACAGACAGCTGCTACTGTTCGAATCTTAAGTTGGATAACAGGGTTTGTAGAAACTAAAAATACATTTAAAAAACATAAATCGGGAGGTGACATGTTCAAACAGGAAAAATGGGTTAAATCGAAACTAGATAACTAATCGAACAACAAATAATGTCGGCCTCAACAAAAACATAACAACTTTTGAGACAATGACCGCTAGATACTGTCAAACTGCATCGCAAACACACAATACATAGACAAACGGGGCGACTACGAAGACGGGCCGGCACCAGAAACGTCGGGTTCGGAGGGAGCTAGAGGGCTGAGCGAAAGGAGACGAAGGTCGCAGAGGCAACTGCACGGGGGCGAGCGCGGCCTGCCAGAGGCGGTGAACGCGTCATCGGGTACCGGGAGCGGGGGATTGATCGAATGAATTGATCGGCGCTCGCTGTGGCGGCTTCCGGGACCTGTCCGCCCGCACCTTCCCCGAAGGCGGTGCTGGGAGTGCGAGAGCGCGACGGGGCGGGGCGGGGCGGGGCGGGGCGGGGCGGGGCGGGGCGGGGCCGGGCGGGGCCGGGCGGGGCGGGGTGGGGCGGTCGGGGAGAGGACGGGGCCAGTCTGCGCGATGCGGGATGGTGCGGAGCGAAGCGGGGCGGTTGGGACCGGGGCGGAGAAGGCAGGGTGGGGTGAGGCGGGCGGGGAAATAGGGCGGGGCAGATGCAGGATGGAGGATGGAGCGGGACGGGACGTAATGGGAAGGGACGGGGTAGGGCGGTTCCGCAACCGAGCGGAGCGGAAGGCGGGTCGACTGAGGTGAAGCGGGGCGGAGCGTGGCGGGACAGAGCGAGGCGGAGCGGGACAGAGTGGGGCGGAGTGGGACAGAGCGGACCGTGACAGAGCGGGACGGACCGGGACATCGCGGAGCGGGGCAGAGCGGGACGGAACGGGACAGAGCGGGGCGGAGCGGGGAAGAGTGGGACGGGGCGGGACAGAGCTGGGCAGAGCGGCCGTTCGCAGTTTGTCGCCGGCGGCGGCGTTGCCTCCGCCCCTGCAGCGGCGGGCGCTTCATAATGCACGAGGCCGCGCCAGCGCCAGCAGCACCCGCGCGGCCGCGCCCGCCGCGCACATCTGCGGCCAGCCGGCGGAGCGCCGCTTGGATCGAGTGCCCGCGACACTTGATGAACTCCGCCACCCGCCCGCCACTCACGCGTTTTCTAGTTTGTCGTCCCACTATTTTATTGCTGCTCAATCTGTCGGTCACAGTTGCCTACGATTGCTCGCCATTTATGCGGATAGAATAGTTTTACGGAAGTAGAACAATATTTGCAGCGCAGCATTTAATAACATTATGATTTAAATGGACGTTCTGGGATTCAATTTTGTTTTTGTACTGGAGGTAGAAATTGAAGTTGAAAACGGACTATTCTAGAATACGTTGTCAGGGAAACACCAATAATATCAACGCATACAAACCCTATATTGGAACGTTTACAACAAAATAGTACTTTCATTAACGACTTCAGCGAAGAAATATGCAATACAAATATTTTGCAACTCTAGCAGAAAGTTGTATTAACCCTTATCCGGGCAACCGGGGTCCATTGGACCCAGAAGCAAAAGTTTCATTATTTTACGTGAAAACTATCAAAGCTATTACGATAGTTTTTTGTGACTTTGTTGGCAATATTGTTTTCTAAATGTTCCCGCAACCATTTTGCAAAAGCATTAATGAATAATAAATAAAAAAATATTTATATTTTTTTAGACGCAACCGGGCAAGCGGTGTCCATTGGACCCAGGTGTCTTAATCTACTTGTAATAGCGTATTTTCTGATTTTGTTTGGTTGAATATTTGACAACACCTGTGCGTGCAAGGGACGGACGGATGTCGGGTTACGCAACGTCTTTTCATCGGGATGTTATATGACACTACGTGTGATAATGCGATTCTGAGAACGATGCCTTCCGATGTATAGACATTGTTGCAGCGGATTAGTGTGTAGCCAAGAGTCAAGAGAGTGAGTTTTTGTAGTCGTGTGCTGTCCAGGTTTTGTGGAAAAACTGCAAAGCAACAGGTATGTTTGTTTTTATTTTATATTTTATTTCGCGGTCTACTTTACTGGCAGATAATGTAAAGTTTCTTTTCGTGTCTCACGTTTTTCAAACTATCCTCACATACGTTTTACTTACAATATAATTTTGTATCTGTATGCAATGTCCCGACGTAGAGGTCTTTCACCTTCTGAAATTCGGAGAGCAGTAGAACAAATATCGGAAAACGAGGACGATTTATTGTCAACAGATAATGATGAAGAGAGTGATAGTGAAGTAGATTTTGAAAGTTTAGCGTCAGAGGCCAGTGATGAACATGAGGAAACTGATGCATCTGATTCAGAATATTATAATGAAAATGGGATTGAAACAGTTGTAACTCAGTATCGTGGTAAAGATGGCACAGGATGGTTCGCTGAGCCGACTAGTACAGGCAGAGCACGAAGTCATAATACAGTACGGGGGTCCATAAATAAAGTTTTGTTGCCACCTAGTGCATGTATAGAATGACCAGTGGATGCATTCAGTCTTTACATGGATGAATCAATAGTGGCAGAAATTGTTCGCTGTACGAATGCAGAAGCTCAACGAGTATACAAAGAAAAAAGGCCTTCTCAGCAATGGAATGATTGTGATGTAGATGTAGTATGAAGTAGAGATGTATGCTTTCATTGGACTCTTACTGACTGCAGGCCACCTAAAGAGCAACCATTGCAATTATGACACTTTGTGGAATAGTGTCTATGGTCCGCCTATATTTAGAGCTACAATGGGACTAAAAAGGTTCAAGAGTATTTTGGCATTTATTCGTTTTGACGACAAAACAACTCGCTCAATTAGACGGCAAAAAGACAAATTTGCACCAATAAGAAACATTTGGGAGAAGATAAATTCAAATTTTAGAAAGTATTACTTACCTGGTACCAACATTACCGTAGATGAGCAACTAATAGGATTCAGAGGAAGATGCCCATTCAAACAATATTTACCTTCTAAGCCTGATAAATATGGGATGAAAGTCTGGTTGGCATGCGACTCTGAAACATTTTACCCACTAAACGGTATGCCTTATTTGGGAAAAGAAAATGGACAAAGAGCAGCTCCTGGCTTAGGACGTCGAGTAGTGGAAGCACTAACTGAACCATATCAAGGCACTAATCGAAATGTAACATGTGACAATGATTTCACTGACAAGGATCTTGCCTTAAATCTTTTGTCATGTGGTCAGACTCTTGTTGGTACGGTACGAAAGAACAATACTTTCTTACCTTCCCAATTTCTCACAAATAAACATCGCCCTGAAGGTACATCGATTTTTGGATTTTCTAGGAAAATTACGATAGTTTCTTTTGTACCTAGTACGAATAGATCAGTAGCATTGCTTTCTACTATGCATCATGATGGTACTCCATCAAGTAATGGAAAGCAGAGATAATTATGTATTACAACAAAACCAAAGGTGGAGTCGATGCTCTGGATTAACTCGTGCATACCAACTCATGTAAAAGACGCAGCAATCACTGGCCATTAACATTTTTTATGAACTCGTTGGATGTATGTGGTGTAGCTGCGTATGTGATATGGAGAAACCTCAATCCTGTGTGGAATGTTAAAAAAACATGAGAGCAGGCGACTATTTATTGTAGATGTCGCAGAGGATTTGGTTCGTCCATACATTCTAAGGAGACAAAGTCGAAAAGGATTGAACAAAAAGTGTCGTCTGTCAATCACCCATGTTATCGGGAAAGCAGCACCTTCTACATCTAAGAAAAATGAAGACAATGCTAAATAAAGATGTCACTTGTGCCATTGGGAAAGAAGTAGAAAACAAAGACAAAGATGTAGCGTCTGTTCAAAACCTGTATGTAATGAATACAGCCAGGTAAATATAGTGTGTCAGATCTGTAATGCTAGTAAAAATGTTTAAAATAAAAAATGTAAAGTATTTGTAAAGGTGTTGTTAAATAAAATAATCATATTAGCGTGTTTTGTTTCTTTACCTGCGTCGAAATAATATACTTGTAAGCATAACTCCTTAGCAAATAGTCCTGGGTCCGTTGGACCCCGCTTGCCCGGTTGCGTCATAAAAATTGGTTGCCCGGATAAGGGTTAAACGAACCTACAGATATAAAAATATGCAGTACTGAAACTGAAAAGGGAATTAAAATACAGAGGTAATTTCAGATGCATCGCCTCACGAGACGCGAGAAAAACCGAAGCACCCGCGTAGGACCGCAGAAGCCGTGAAAAAAACTCGCTACTTAATAAGTGGACCACGAAACAACACGGGCGTCGTAAAACCCGTGGCTGGGCGAGCGGGCGGACGGGCCGCGGGCCAACGGGCGGCGAGCGACGCGCTGAGAAATGACGAAGGAAGTGGAGAGTGCGCCTCAGTCACTTCTGGTTCCCGGAGAATCTGTCCCGGCGCTCGGGGGCGGCGGCGGCGGGGGCGGGGCGGAGGCGTTACTCTTCCATACAGCGCCCCGGCGGCAGCGGCGGGTCGGGGGGCGGCGGCGGCCATCCGCCGGGGGCGGCAGGAGGTGGTGGGGGTGGGGAGAGGCAAAAACAAGCTCGCCTTCAAGACGACAGCGAGCGCCACGGCAACAGCGGAGACAAGGTACCTCCGGAATGAAACTTCGCGGACGCCGCCAAGGATAACGACACCTCTTACGAGAGACATCTCCAACGAATCGACGAATCATTGTGGTTTGTAGGCGCAAATGCGACGGTTTTTTAGTTAAATGCAATCTTATAGGGTTTTTAATATTCTTAGTTTGTTAAAGCCAGATATCAGGCTATAATTTTATACCACTATTTCCCCTCTTTATTGAATTATTAAAACAACAACAATTACAATAATATTTGTAGAATGCGAGCGCCAGTGGTTCGTGTTTTCTTGTTTTAAGATTCTGTTGCTACACTGCACTGTTCTTTGTTTCTCAATAAATGTGCTTGTCTGTGTTGCACAGTTAAAAGCTTCAACTGCGAATACCCTCTTCCAAATAATCTACAAAAAACAACAATAATAATAAAATTAATAATAATAATAATAATAATAATAATAATTATTATTATTATTATTATTATTATTATTATTATTATTATTATTATTATTATTATTATTATTATTATTATTATTAGCAATAGTTGCTCGTTTAGATCGTAAAGTCAAAAGTAAATGATAGTACGTGTCTCAGAATGAATCACACGCCCTATGTTAAAGAAACTTTCAATTCCATATTTCCCAACATACATCCTGTAAATCGCAATTAAGCAGCAGCCTGCTCGTCGCCCCTTCTGCTCGAAACCAGTGGCAGGCGCCCTCCAGGACTCCGATCGACCTGTGCTGCGTGAGGCGCGTCGCCCTCCTGCCTCCTCCCCCGCCCCGCGCGATCGCCCGGGCGCTCGTTACGGCCGCGCCGTCCAATCCGTCCTCGACGTCCCCGAAGTCCCATACGCGCGACCCACCCCTTCCACGCGTCCACGTCCCCGACTCCGCAACACCTCCCACGAGCCCTGCGCGTCGCCAGGACGCCCACGCATCCTCTCGCCCTGCGAAAGCCGTGACGCTCCACGCTCCAATCTTCCGATTCTCCGTTCTCCTATTCACGCTCCCCGGCCTACAGGTTGCCCGCTTCCTTCTCATTCGCACGCTCACGCTCCCGGCTTCTCGCGAACGCTAGCCCGACCATCCTTCCAGAGACGGCCGACTGACTCCATATGTTCCTTCTCCTCCACCGGTAGGGGGGATTCTCCGAACTGCAAGCGCCTTTTGTTTTCAGAGCGGAAGCGTACTCCATCCGTGCACTCATTTTTTTAAAAATCTACTCATTTTTTTGACTTCTTACTCAACATTTCCAAATTATCTTTTCAGTGTCTTTGCCTCAAATCGCTTTTTACTCATACTCTTTTCCGATACCTCACTTATCCGTCTTCCACATCCTAACTTTATTCACATTCACCACATCGTCCTTACCTCTCTCTACTATTCACTTTTATCACCACTCTTGGATGTATCTGTGTCTTTATTGGAGTGCCCTCCTTAGGTTGCTCCCGGTTCAGTAATCTTGAGCCTACCTTCCAACTACGCCTCCTCGCGATTCCCAACACTTCACATCTTCCAGTTTCCCAGCTTCGCCCCTCTCTCCCTTTCCCTCGCCAGCCGCCGCCGTCCCCTTCCAGGGCCATCCCATCCCCTTTGCCGGCGCCGGCGCCCCCGCGCGTGCGAGGCCGCGCTCAGCTGTCGCGATGTCTGTGACGATAGCGCGCGGGCGCGAGGAGGCTAAAAGCATGTGCGAGGGCGCAATTTGTTTTGTCTAACTCATTTCTCTCGCATTTCCCTGGAGATGCGCGGCTCGGGACACGGGACCCCCCCCCCCCCGCGGTTCTTACACCGCCACCCACCGCCACGGCCGGGAGCCACACCCTGCGTGCTCGCCTACACGGGCACGCGCGTGCTCGCTCTCGCATCCGCATGCGAGCGCACGCGCGCCGCCGTGCCTTACGGCGCCCTTGCCCCGTTACAAAACGCTAACCCAAATGCGGCGGTCAGCAACACGCGCGTGTTCGCGCGCGATCCCTTTTAATTTAGCGCCCCCCCGCGACCCGAGGGGCGGGGAAATGACGTGGCGACACACATGTCGCCGGCTTTCACCGCTCTAATGCGCGCGTCTTCGCCTCGTCGCGGCATGGGCGTAATAGCAGTGTGTGTGTGTGTGTGTGTGTGTGTGTGTGTAAACACGTGTGTGGACGCGTGGGAGGGAGCGGTAACGTCCCACTGGCGTCGCTTGCCACGCCGGACAGGCGGCACTGGCAAAGGGCTGTAGTTAGAGCGGCCCGTTTGTGACACGGTAAGTAAAGGGGTGTGGCTCAAACTTCATGGCGGCAAAAGAGAAATCCAGGTAGTTTGTGGTTGGGCAGGTAATGAGTACATGAAAAGATTGCATGTTCAAGTTATTCTACAGATTTAATATTTTACTCAGCATTTTCCAATTTAATGGGATCGAATTATTTCTTTAAAGTACGTTTATAACGAGATTTCATGAATAACATAATAAGGATATTTTGACAGAATTTCTTTAAAAATCCATTTAAGTTTCGAATTAAAGCTGTAGCATCAACTGGATACTGGAGTAATGTACCACAACTACAGCGATTCGTCAGAATAGAAAATTGAACCTTCAGGAAATTTAAATGTGAGTACACAGCACCGAGACAAATAATGCTGAGCGCTTTAAATAAAGAAGAAAGAAAAAAGGCATAGGTAAATCTGCGGCGCAATTATGTAGGTAACAGAAGCGCAAATATAACGAGCGAGCAAGTGAGCCGAAACGAAGATTCCAGGAAGGCAACAACAGAGCTGCCCCACACAAAGGTAGAAAGGATCGGCGCGCGCGGTCCAGGCTGCGTCTGGCGAACCGGCCGCAGGCGAGCAGCCGCAGCAGACGTCACCACCCCCCACCACGTCACCGCCCGAGCCACGCCCCTCCGCCGCTGAGAATCAGTCCGCGCTAATGCAGGTCCGGCAAATTACCGTTCTTTCTAGTCCGCCTCCTTTTCGGCGCGCGTATTATCGTGCGCCGCGTTTATTCGGGCCCGCGGCAAAGTGGATTAAAAGGACTACGGCCGCGGACTCACATTGTTACGCTTGCCATTCATAGACGAGGCCAAAGAATCGGAGAGCAGACGCGCGCATACGCGGGAGGACGGGGCGTGGAGGATGGGAGGGGGCGGGCGGGCAGAGAGACCACCGCAGCCCCAGCGGAGGCGCGGCCGCGCTTTAACGAGACGCGCCGGGTATTCAGCTGAGCCGCGAAGGCACCAGGAGGGGACGGGGTGGGTGGGTTGGAGGTAGAAGGAGGCGATGGTGGTGGCAAAGACGACGGGGGTGGCTGCGGCCGTCCCGCGGATACGGTAGAGGTCAGGTGAGCGACGGGGCTAGGTGATGAGAGGGGGAGGTGTGGGCGTTGTGGTACGTGGGTGGGGCGTTGCCGTACGTGGGTGGGGCGTTGTCGTACGTGGGTGGGGCGTTGTCGAACGTGGGTGGGGCGTTGTCGTACGTGGGTGGGGCGTTGTTGTACGTGGGTGGGGCGTTGTCGTACGTGGGTGGGGCGTTGTCGTACGTGGGTTGGGCGTTGTCGTACGTGGGTTGGGCGTTGTCGTACGTGGGTGGGGCGTTGTCGTACGTGGGTTGGGCGTTGTCGTACGTGGGTGGGGCGTTGTCGTACGTGGGTGGGGCGTTGTCGTACGTGAGTGGGGCGTTGTCGTACGTGGGTGGGGCGTTGTCGTACGTGGGTGGGGCGTTGTCGAACGTGGGTGGGGCGTTGTCGTACGTGGGTGGGGCGTTGCCGTACGTGGGTGAGGCGTTGTCGTACGTGGATGGGGCGTTGTCGTACGTGAGTGGGGCGTTGTCGTACGTGGGTGGGGCGTTGTCGTACGTGGGTGGGGCTTTGTCGTACGTGGGTGGGGCGTTGTACGTGGGTGGGGCGTTGTCGTACGTGGGTGGGGCGTTGTCGTACGTGAGGGAGGCGTAGTCGTGCGTGCGGGGGGCGTTGTCGTACGTGGGAGGGCGAAGTCCACACGCCGGGGGTGAGGTTGCAGTGTGAGTAATGTATGTGGAGATGAAAGTGTGGAAAGAAGCGTGGGAAAGGAGCAGAGCATTGAAACAGGGCAGGGCAAGCCGGGGCGGGGCGGGGCTGGGTGGGGTGGGGTGGGTCGGGTCGGGGCGGGGAGGTGTGTGGGTTTGCGGTCGTGGAAGTGGGGAAAGGCGACGTGAGGATGAAGCGAGGCGTCAGAAAGGGGAGGGCCGCGGAAGAGCGACGGAGACGGCGGGGGCGGGTGGTGAAGCGGAGGGGCGACGGCGGGCTCGTCGATGGGGAGCGTCGGCGGCAGCGGCACGGAAGGGAAGGCAAGAGAAGGCGTTTCCCTCCAAAAAAGACTCCTCGCGCTGAGGCTTGGCGCGCAGGGCTCGCCGCATTCGCGAGCTCCGGTATTGAAATCCCTGCCCGAGGTTTTATCCGGTTTTCCTGCGGTCGCCGCTGCCGCGGGCCACCTCCCGACTTTCCCACCGCCAGCGTTGCTTGCTCTTCTCCCCAGCTCCCGGACACTGGCAACACGCTATTCCCAACTACTGCGCAGACGCTCAAAAGCGAAATGCCACATACGCAAATCGACTTGGGGAAAAAATCTACGATCAATGTAAATGTAACTGTATTTAATAACCCAAAATATAAATAAACTAAAATTCGTTGAAAACAATGGCAATAAACTTAAACTCTGCATTGGCGCGTAACGCGTAAAAGATATTAATATACATACACACAAAAAGCGCATTTAAACTAAAGAGAAATCACATTTTGAAAATTTTATTGAATGGATCGACCACCCCCAGGGTTTTGCGAATAAAATACATCAAAAAATGCCAAAGACATATTCAACGTAAAAAAAGTTATCAAGAAACCTTTGTCATAGTGTATAATAAGAGAATAATAAAAATATTAATAATAATAATAATAATAATAATAATAATAATAATAATATTAATTTTAAAAAAACTTTTATTCAAACATTCAAATAGTCCAAATCCTAAAAATAAATTCTAGAATTTTGAGTTCACTAAAACGAACGACTGAACATACAAAAACGAAACCCCCTGAACGAGACCGTAAAGGAAGTTCAGTAAGTGCCATCCGGGCGAAAATCAACAGAGGGTTCGGCAGGAGGGTCTGCGTGACGAGGGGTCCGCGAGAATCTAAGGGCAAGACATACACTCTCTCCCTCCGCAGCCGAGGCGGCGGGAGGGGCGAGACGTGCCCAGGCGAGGCGACGCGAGCAGCTCCAGAAAGAAGCCGGAGCGGGAGGCGAAAACTGGCTGCCTGCGTCGCGCGGATCCATCAGGCGGCGCCCACCGGACGAGATGCGACCGAGGCGGCGGAGCACGCGGCGCCGGTGGGGGCGTGGGCGGGGACGGGGACGGAAGCGAGGGCGGCGGGGACCGGGCGCGGAGGGCACAGTTCCTTTTAGCGCGCCGTGAAACACGTGCGAGAAGGGGAGATTGATACCGGCGGTGGAGGCGGCGCTGGTAAACAACCCGACGCTTGCGGGATGCCGCTCGCCCCGCCCACCCCCGCCGCTGCGGGCTCCGCCTCCCAGGAATACCGCCCCGCCGCCTCCGCGCCCGCTCGAATCAGCTGCGCAGTACGTCAGCACGCTCCCGACGCGCCGCACCGCGCCGCGGCGGCCGCCCGACAAATACTTATCCATCTTCCTTAACGCTCCGCGCGCCGAGAGACGGGAGTGGGGCGGCGGCGGCGGCGGGGAGGGAAGCGAGGGCGGAGCGGAGACAGAGGACTCCGGGTGGGAGCGGGGGCGGGGCGGAGGTCGGTGGGCGAGGGCGGGGACGCCAAGGCGCGTCAGGGACGACGAGGGCGCCGACGGTGGCGGGGGCGGCGGCGTCTTGCCGGCGACGCCGACGCCCCCGATCTTCTTTCCAAAGCCGCGCGGATCTGTCCGCGTAATTTCTCATCACCATCAGCGCCATGCAAATTTCTCTCTCGTCTCTCAGGTTTCCATTACCCGCAGCCAGCCTCTCGGGAGGCGAGGGGGGGGGGCAGGGACCGGTCGCCGCGGAGGGGACGCAGGGGGCCAGGGTGGGGTGGGTGGGGAAAGGAGAGGGGGGAAGCCACCGGACGGAGGGCGGGAAGGAATTGCCCGAGCACGGCCTAACGCCAGGCACAACGAAGAAGCGAGAAGGGAATCAACGAACGCGATTTAGTTAGTGAGAATTTGGCATGTTGATGGAGAGAATGACGTAAATTGAGGCAAGTGGTAATAGCCGCTGGGAACGATTATTAACGATACTCTACACCAATTCTCAGAAGAGAACATTTTGGACGGCAACGATCAATGTATCAGTACCGCGCTGAAGGAAGCAGCATGTTTGTAGTGGAATATAATTCATTACTGGCGTCCAATTTCTGACGCCTGGAGATCGTTTTGAAATTCCCTAATCATTGACCTGTCACATGTAGCCTGAACCAATGATAGAGCGACATTTTTTTTTAGATAACTAATATAGGAAATTTTATATTATATCCAATGGTGTGTATGATAATGGATGATTAAATGTCAATGAGGGAAAAACTTAGCGAACGGCAATTTCTCAGCGACTTGTCTGCGAAGAAAGGTCTTCTCCTTTTACCTATGAATGGTGTAGATGCATTAAATTCATTTATACTGTTATCTCATCTTTAAGAATTGGATATATAAGACATCGATCAACATGTTACAACAAATTATGTTATAAATTAGATGATCTCTTAAATTATGATGGAATATTATAAACAATTCTGTAATCCTTGTTGACATTCATTACGACGCGACATAAAAGTATCTTTTGAAACTTGTTTATAATGTAAATCTTTATTGCATGAGAACATGGTTTGAAAAAGAGAGACGGAAAAGAGGCGCGAGTTTTCAAATTTGTACGAATGTATTAAAGCAACATTATTCGTTTACAAGTGAATGAAAGTTTATTTTTATTGTAACGACACGGATATTTGACATGTGTACGTAGAAACAGAGGCCGACTGTTCGTTTTACCGCCACAACTGAGACGTAATGTATCGTTTAACGACCGCTTTCTTGTAACAAAAGAAGTCCTTTATAATATTGAAATATAAAATAGCAGTTTATGCAAATATTTACAAAGTTAAGCTTTATTGCATGTTTTGAAAACGAGCGACGTTAGGAGCGTGTATCCACATTTGTACGAATGCGAGAGAACGGCGAGAAATTGGGTTTTACAGTTTACCATTACCTTCCCACGAATCTCTCACCACGATTGGCTGCACTTGTGATGACGCAATCATTCATGCCGAAAATGCTAATACGTCATCATTTGTGTCGTAAAACGCCCGCTTACGATCGATTTTTTGCAACAGAAGAGGTCGCTTATAATGCTGGTAAACAAAAAAAAATCATGTAATGCAAATTCTTTGGCGAAACGCGCCGTCTCGGCCGAGGGGCAGCGCGCGCTCCCAGCGGAGCCCCACGTCCACGGGGCGTGGCGCGCGCAGCGCCGCCGCCGCCGCCGCCAGCGCGACCGCGGATCGATTCCAAAGTTATTAGGACGACACACAAACACATCAAGTAAATCCGAGTGGGCGCGAGCGCATATATCTATATAAAGCCGCGGACGCGCTCGTAACGGCGGGGCGACACGTTCGCCGGGCGAGGAGGGCGAGCGGGTGTGGGATGGGAAGCTGCGTCCGCGGGGGGAGGGGGGGTGCGAGCGCACCCATCGACCACGCCCCCTTCTGCGTCCCCGCGGACCGCGCGTCCTGGCCATTACCTTATTACCACGGGGCTAGCGTGACCCCCATTCGGCGAGCAATCGAAAATAAAAAAAAAGAGGGGTTTCCCCCCAAAAAGAAGGCGTGTGCTCTCCTCGGGTGGCGTCGTCATCGCCCTTCTCGAAGGCTTTGCCGGCGACGGAGGACGGAGGGGGGAGTTGGAGGGGGTGGGGGGGAGGCGAATGACGAGCTCGGCGGTGGTGTCCGCTGTGGTGGCGACTGCGGCCCAGAAGCCGCCGGAGAGCGAGATCGGGCGCCTGCCTACGCGTGATAAAATTCTACGATCCGTGTAATAGTCGGCGCGGCCAGGGCGCTGATTACGATAGGCGGTCGGGGGGCGGGGGGACGCGGGCTGCGGGCATCCACGCGAAGGAGAAGGCCACTGGAGGGGCGTGGAGGGAAAGTGGCGGGGCCGTTCGAGGTCGAGGAGGAGGAGGGGATGGCGGTGGTGTGATGGTAACGGGGCGCGGGGATGGCGATGTGACAGGGCGGCGGGGCAGTGTTGGCTGTTACATCGCGGGGACGGTCAACGATGCGATGGCTTCCAGCGGGATTCCTTTTTACACTTCTAGTCCGATTGCCTGCCTTCCTTATCGGCTGCTGTGTGTCGCGGGGAAGGTGGATATTTTCTACTTGTGTATTTGCAGCGTCTCGCTCGTTACGACGCTACCTCGTAATTCGACACTATCTCACGAAAAAAAAAATATCTATTTTTCGAGAAAAATTAAAACAGAATTCTGAGAAATTCATTCACGAAATTATGTACAATGGAACAGGATTATAAAACAATATAAAACATTTCAACAAAAAAATGTACTGCTGATTATATATTAAATCTTCCTATATATTGTGAGATGTAATGTATGTAAATTATCCCATTTCCCACTCCGCTGATAACTAATATTCTCTTATTTCATTATTTAGTGTTCAAAATATGACATATTGTTTGTAAATTAAGAACATGACTTTTTAAAATCTTTTTTTAGAAAATATTGGATTTTAGAAAGAATGTTGTACTTAAACGGATTATAATTTTGAACAATAATTCAAATCAAAGGATTTTGGCAACGAGTGAATTAGTTCCGAAAGTTTAGATGTGGAATCGTAAAACAATTTACCAAGAATGTACCAGTACATCGTAGGGAGCTTCACTCGTAGCTCTTGGTATAATTCCAAAAAGCAACATCTCTTTCAACGTCCCACTGCGAGCGAGTTGCTACCGTAATAGCGGAGGGAAAGAGATTGGCAGCAGGCGGAAATGGAAGCACGGGTGCACCTCTTCCCCTCTACAAATGGACGCCTAACCTCACGAACTCCGGGGGCTTGATGTACAGGTCATACCGGTTAGTGGGAGTCGTTCTCCGATAATGCGGGCGAGTGGAGAGCGCGGGCCGCCCCGCCCCGCCCCCTCTCGCCCCGGCGCGCGCGGGGGCCGGCGGCCAGCACAGGTGGTTACGGCTCCCGGGGGCGCCGAGACGTGTCTATCGCCGCGCAATAAAAGCCCCGACTAGCCCGTTTTATCCGAATGCAAAGAGCGTCTCTCGCCCTCCCTTTCCTGCCCACCTCTCGCGTCCAAATCTCCGCCCGAGATCGAGTATCGGGAGGAGGGGGAGGGGGAGGGGGGCAGAGCACGGCAGTCATTATGCAGAACAAGAAGAAACAGCCACACGTAGCAAGAAGTAATTCTCGTGACTGAAAATAGGATTTAGTCTAAGAGCATTTGCACATTCAGCATTTTGCTCCGACGCGCCCTCCCCTGCCCCGCGTCTTCGGCGCCGCCCCCGGAGGCCAGCGCCTACGGGAAAAAGGTTTTCAGATTAAATAAACTTGTATTCTTTGAAACGGAGACCTTATGAATATGGATGGGAAAGGGCGAGCATGACCTTAAGTTTGTTCTATTTTCGTCCCGCTGTGTACAGCTGCAGTTTCCTGGCGGAGCGGGTCGGGCCAGGCCAGGTCGTGGGCGCGGGGTCGGTCTGATGTTTTATTATATAGCCCGCGTAATCTGAGCCCCGCATAAAATACGGGCGGCGGTAAAACAATTTCGCCGGTTATTATAAAACGTTTTACTGTTTGGGGAGGGTGGGGTGGGGTGGGGTGGGGGGAGGGAGGAGGCGCCGGCCTCCAATGATCAAGTGATTTCGCGCAGGTGAGCCGGGTCGCACACACGTAATGACCGAGGGCGGCTGCGGAGAAGGGAGACGAGGGTTGGCGGTGAGGGGGTGAGAGAGAGAGGCGGACGTCGCGAGCGAGGCCGGCCGCTGGAGGCTAACGGCCTTTACGCCGCTGTTTAGAAAGACATTATCCCGTGAATCCTTGCGCCCCACCCGCGTCTGGGCCCGTGCCGGCCGCGCTGCCGCTCGAGCAACACGCAGACTTCTACAGAGGGTGGCGACGTCCCCGGCCTCTCCTATGTGGGGGCGGCGCACACTTCGGAGAAGCGACTGTGAGGAAGGATCGCAAGAGGAGTGGTAGGCTGCTGGAAGAGAGATCGCATGAGCGCGTAACCAGGAGGAGTTTGTTTTGGGGATGAGCGATGTAATAGGTCAATTCTAGAAAATAGTCGTAGTTGTCAGAGGGACATCTAAAGTTAAAAATGAACTTGTTGATCGGGAAGAGAGAGCGAGATAGAAGAAAAAGAAACGAGGAGAAAAAACTATTATCGGTTTACCCTAAGAAAAATCGTGTGTTGGGATGATTCTCATTTGTTTGCAGTATGAGCTCTCCTGTTGGCGGAATTCCGACGAGAAAGTAAATTTTTCACAGTATAAGAACATTCTGCAAACCAATTAGAGTCATCCTAACACATGTGTGTTTGTTTTCACCAGGATTTTTCTTCGGGTGAATGGATAATAGACTATAAGATGTATCACGTTCACTGTAAAAATTAATCTGCATAAACTTAAGATGTTCGAATTTATTAATCGACAGTGCACATGCCAAACACAGCTCCCCTGGCACAATAATTGAATCGTAAATTAATTTAATGGTTGTTTTCAATATAGCTCTTCAAATATGAGCTCTCACAAACGCGTTACTTTTCTAAATATACAGCGCAAAAATCTGATTCATTCTACGAATTGAGAGTATCGCGTGACGTAGCTTATTTTTAACCTACGCCGCCCTTCGCGCTGAAAATGTCCCCCGCCATGAATCAAAATAATTTAAAACACTTTCCAATTTCACAATTGTTGCGGACTTTTCCACCGGCGCGGTGCGGGGTGGCGTGGTTTGGCGTGGTGTGGCGTGGCGGGGCGGGCGTTGCAGACGCGAGGGCAGCAGGCGGCGAGTGGCGTGCCCTCGTAAGCTCATTTCCCTCCCCTCGACCGCCGCGCCTATCACCGCCTCCCCCCTCCCCCCTGAGTTCGACGGCGACCGCCACCGCCACCGCCACCGCCGCCGACTAACTCAATCGAACACCACCTGCACCAACTCGGTTCGTTCCGTCCCCCGGAATCGAAATGAGTAATTACCTGTCCCGGAAGATTCAATCCATCCTGTTTCCATGCAGGGGCTCCCCCCCTCTCGCGACCGCCCCGCGCTCTCTCGCTCGCGCACACGGCTGCAATGGCTCGCTTGCACAGAACTGCCCCGATGCACTTTCTGTTCCTCTTTCGCCCCCCCAAGGCGCTTACTTCCTTTCGTTCGTGTTTTTTTTTATCTCTCTAGTGTTTATTAGCTTCATCAATCTCTTTATTATTGTGCCTCTCGTCATCTTTTCATCGCTGTCACATCCTTCATCCACGAAATTTTCCGTTTCCTTTTGTGAAAACGATCCACCTTAATATTTCTATTGTTTGTTCCGTATTTCCAATAATTCACCAGATAAGCTGCTGTGTTTCTAAGTGAGTTGTTAGACAAAATTACGTTTTTGTTTACAATGAATATTTATCTGATTTATTTCATATAAGACTCATTGTATTTTATAATGGTCAATAGCTATAATGACTTACTTCTTTCTTTAATGTTAGTTAAATTTGATTGAATATACAAGCCAATGCAAACCGAGTCGTACATACAGGCATGCACTGATATATTTTCATGGACATATTAAGAGTAGACAGAGCGGTATTGCGGGTAATATTGCTTTGATTTAAAAACAAATTCGCATTATATGTTTGTAGAATCATTTTTCACACTAAGAACTCTGATCCTGCAATCTTCAGAAATGTAATATTATTGTAAAAGGATTAGTAAAGAAGAAAATTGCTTGAAAGCCGCAAAGATGTACAACTATCAAGATATAATTATATATTAGGTGAAAACCTTGCAGCCAAACATTTTCGTTTATGTAGCTCAGAAGCTTAAATATGCATTGAATGTATTTATGAGTTAATTAGAAAAAAATGTATAATTCTCCTACATTTCGATTATAGTAATTCTCCCAATGAACTCACAGGAACTTGTAACTGTATTTCCACTCAAGATTTTACTTCATTTCTCCCGGAGTGTTTGGTACAGTCGTTGAAAACGGCATTATCCTCCCTGAAAGAGGTGCTTCGGCAGAGCTGCTTCTTTCGCCGCAAGCGGGACACAAGAGCAGCGCACGGACGTCGTGGCAACGGACGCAAGCACCTCGCTCCAACGAAGAGGAAAGTGAAGAGCGCTTCCCCTACGAGAGCGGCCCAAGGAGGGGCATGTGGCGGCAGTGCGTACGTAATACACATACATAATGGCAGAGAGGGAGAGACGGGAGTGGAGAAATGCCGCACAGGACATCTGAATCCGACCTGCCAACATCGTCTAAACGTGAGATACGAGACGAAAATCCGTGCAGGGTGCAGTGAAGTAGAGGAACAGAAAGAGGGAAGAGCAGCAGATCCAACATGCCAGGACGTAATTAATCAAAAATGCACTTTGGCCAGGTGTATGTAAACGAGCAATATATATTATTGGCGTATCGGCCATTACTGACCACGCTACACGATTAACGTGCGTAATTCTTCCAGGATCAGCTTTTCAGCTGTATCCTTGGATTACAACAAGGTTGTTACGCCTTGTAGTGTGAATTATGAGATGATAGGTGAAGGGACAATCACAAATACGACCATGTCTACGCAGGACTCGAACCTGCAGCCTCCTCAGGACAGACGACGGCTGCCGCAACCGTCTGCGCCACGGGACCGACATTATGTATATAAATATAATGGTATAGTTGTCAAGGAAGAGGGCCAAGAAAGTAGGCAGTCACAACGAAAGAGGAAAGCAGAGAAGGCTGGTAAGCAAAGCGTGCAGTGACGAAACGAGGAGCGCTGATGTGTGTGGCAGTGGGCGGCGTAGGACGTAAGACGCAGTGGGGGGTTGGCAGAGGGCGCAGTTGGGCGTTGAAGGAGGAGGTGGAAGGCGACGAAGGGAAGCGGAAGAGGCACAGAGCGACGAACGGCCGGGGAGCGGCGGAGAACGAGAGAATAGGGATGCGACACACTTGAACAACCCTCTTCAGGGGGAGTTCAAGCGTGGCAGGCGCCGACAAGAAAAGCGTCAGCACTAAATTAGCGTACACCCCTCTTCCAGGTACACTATTGTGAGTATATCTGATTATATCAAATCTTTAGAAAACAAATTCCCGGGAAGTTTTTAACAAGCGTCGACGAGGACGGAGAGTAGAAGGGAGGGAGACGAAATATTTGTATCGAGTTCGCTAACAGCATCTGAAACGACGCGACGAGGCCGCGCAAGCAACGCGCAGTGCGGGCGGGAGCGGACGGCTCAGCCAATCGCTATCCGGTTTTGGGACAAAAATGTCGGCTTCGTCGCGGCCAGACTAGCAACGGTGCAGCCGCCGTTTTTCCGCTTCAACTTCCGTTGTCGAAACTTTTCTTTCCCCACCCCTACCCTTTTTTTTCGACGTAGCTCGTTAGGCTAAAAGAGGATCGCTGTTTACTCACCAATTACTTAATTATGAAACCTGGAATAGCAGCCACTATCCGGCTGCTACAGAAAACTTCCAGACGGGCCGCCAAGTTAAAGACGGTCTCAAACTTTTAAAAGCGCTACAGCTTTCACCCGATCACGGAACGGAGAGCGCTCATGAAATTTTGAAAAGTCAACAGCGTCGCCGCGGCCGAGGGGACTGCGCGGGGGAGCCCGGGGGGAAGAGGCCCTGACGGACGCGCGGCCTGGTGTCAAAAAGTCCACGCCACCGCCAGTGAGCGAGTTACGAGAGGCGAAAGAAATGGCGTCTATTGACCGAATAAAATACTGAAATACGCAACAAATTCCGCAGAATTAAAAAATTGAACTATGGAATTGTCAAGAGTTTCTTCATATTTTAAAAGAAATTGTAAGTTTATACACCTTCTTCACTTGGCTCTTAAAAATTAATAGAGCAGTTTTCCGTGACATAAAACAGTAAAAGCAGTCAAGCATTTCTCACCGGTAATTGCATGAGAGCTGTGAATCGAAATTACCCGATCAACAGTCACTGCATAAGAATTCTCATCCAGAAAGTGGATAAAAGTTCGATACAGCCTCACACCACTCTGTTGATAATGTTGGAGAGGCAACGGTGTTGCTGCTAAAAGTTTCCAAGAATCATCGTAGCTAAATTTACATGAAATAATTGAAGTATTACGGCAGCAGACAAATGCATTTGAAGATCGTATGTCCCAACACATCAGCAACAATGAGATATTTTCGAAGATTCATAGATACACTGCACACAAATATTCTCATTCAGATTCATCATTCGGACAATTTTGATAGGGAATAGGTGATTTGGAATAGTTTTCCGTTGATTTATTAAGCCCAACTTCGGTTTTCGCTTAAATCAAAATCCATTCAGTCCATTCACGTATTTATTGTACATCTACAGCAGCTTAGATTTATCAGCAGATAAATAACCAGAAATGACAACCGTGAACACGCTAACGATTGTAGGCTCGAACATAAGAACGTCAACGAAGAATAACTGCCCTACAAGAATTCCAGACAAATTCGCCAAACATTTGGGCAGCCAGACACAGCAAGCGTACATATCAAGGCTTACGCCACGCCCCAACAACAGCAACCAACCATCTATTTGAATTTTAAGTCGATCCCTAACCAGCTTTAAAGATTACTGCCCACCGCTGTATACAAGCAACTGTCGATACTCGCAGACCCCCCCTCGAAATAGCCCGGTTATTACCCGGTAACCGAATCCAGGGGCGTCGCCGGACGGAAAGTGCAAATAGAGGAGAGCCAGTTAATTTAGCACCGGCGGTACGCGCGGCGCGCGGCTGCCTGTTTGTAAACTATAATCAAGTGGGAGTGTGTACATAGGCGCGCGAGTCCGACCGCTGCGCGTAGGCTCGCCCACGGCGACGCCCCCCCCCCCCCCCCCGCACCGGTGTACGCGGAGGCCAAGACAGCACCGCAAGGCTGGACGAGGAGGCGACGAAAATGAAGGAGTCAACAACGCGGCGTCTTTCAACACAAAGGAATGCTCACCAATCCTCTTCTGGTTATTAACGTCCTCAGGCCGATAAACAGTAATAATAACCCACCCAGTCTGTTAATTGTATTATTTGCCGCGTGTCGTTTCTATATTTTCGTAATACTACCATCACCATAAAAATAAAATCTTCATACATATCCCGAAGGAACATTACTTGAAATGTGTACTCATACACCAACTTTAACCCATTTCTTTCGATTGTTCTAATGGGCAGTAGGCTATTAAATCCTTAACGGGACCCCGTCGCGTTGAGTGGTATTTCTTTCCAGTAAACACACTGGACTTCTGAAAATTGCAAAAAATTAATGTTACAAAAGTACTACATTTAATATAGAGATTTTTCTCTTAAATCAAACCTCTTCTACAGAGAAAAACATCTTCAAAATATGAACTCAACCTCTTTGAAAGTGCTTTTCAAGTATTTTCTGCTTGATATAAAAAAAATTACAAAAATTTCGAAATTCTGAAAATTTTCGAAAATAGTACAACTTAAAAATAATGCGAGTAAGAATGCTCTGTTGTAGCACCACTACTTCTGACTTCTACTGGCCTGGGCAACCGTGTCACATCAACTCAGATCAGCCGTTGTATGTGCTGGAAAACCTAGGCAAATAATGTTGTAGTAGAAGTGTGGAAAATATTATTGATATGAAAGCCTGAACCGGAACGAAAGTCAGCGAGGTGACATAGTCAAGTGAAAGCGCAATGCAACAAGTAGCGGGCAAAGAAAATGTCGGCGAAGGGCCTCGAGCAGTTCGGTGTGGTACGAACGTGGGCTGGCGACGCACACGGAGGAGGATAGCAACAAAGGCGAAGGAGACGGAAAGGCAGAGGAGGCACGGTGGGCCGAGAGGACAGCAGCACCAGGGCAACGGCGCGGGACGTGGGGAGTGGAGGGGAGGGCGGGGCGCAGAAACGGAGGACGGGACCGGCTGTGAGAAATTCCGAGCAAGTTAGTTTCTTGTTGCAAGTTGTTGCGCTTTGTTTACTGGCGGCCGGGGAGCTGTTTGCTCGGCGTGGCGACGCGCGTGCGCACGCGCGGGGCGCGACTCGGCAGCCCGCGGCTCCTCCTGCCGCCCCGCAGAGCGCCCTGGCGGCGGACCGGCGCAGCACGCGCCTGCCTCGCAACGCGTCGCCGAAAGAACGCCGCGCTAAAAAAAACTACGGACGGACGCGCTAGGTGAATTCTCATACAATCAACTTGTTTATTTTTTTTTTTATTTTTAACGAAAAACTGATAACGTTTTGTCAGATCTTAAATGTAGCGACTATTCCAAGGTCAGGAGATGGAAGCAGATGGGGGTCTATGCCATTCAATCGGGAGATTCAGTACGAAATATTTAAGTCGTGGCGAAGCTGTCGATTAAATGAAAGTGTCTCTCTACGTCAAGCTCGTGACATTCAAGGCTCACTACATTAAAATCGGACATTAGACCGTAACGTATGCATTACGTTAGGTTGGTTGGTTTGTTTCATAACTTACCGACACGTACTCATCCTCGTAATCGAACTCTTCCATTACTAATTCTTATCCATTACAAACATCGAGATCCATCTCTGGACCTCTTAGTAGCTATTAGTCTCAAGCCTATGCCAAGTTTAAGAAAAAAACGATTACATACCCAACTTCAAGAAAAAAAATGCAATATAATCTTCAATACGCCTGGCCAACCAGCGGCCACATGTGGTCCACAACATGGAATAGAGACGCCCGCCAGATGAATTTACATTACAAATTTTGAGGCATCTCTCTAGAACGAAAGGAATAGGAGTAGCTCATCCAATTCGACTAGAGAAATAATTCTATTGAATGGTTGTACAATTATAAAATATTAAGTATTTTGTGTACTAATTCCTTTTTCCACGGCGTTTACCTACAGTGCTACTAGCTATATTGTTACGTATCAATAAAGTGGCGTATGAAGCCACTTGGATTAGCCAGGCCTGATCTTGATGAATATAATGGGCGAAATAAATATTTAACTTTCCAATGATCGCTGAACATGCATTGTAGTCATAAACTGCACTACTATTTCCTACTCATTCATCAAATCCTCACAATTCTTACAATTAGTCAAAGAGAAAAACAAAATCCAGAAGATTATTTACCACTAAATAAGAAAGGCGAAAACGAACTCTCATTAAAAGTCTGGGAGAACCTAGTAAGGAAACGAAAACAATAAGACGAAAATTACACAAAAAAATCGGACGTCTTGAAGAACAGCGATGGGTACTTACCGCCTTTTTGACAAACGAGACGAAGCCATACCCTTTGGATTTCAGGGTCTGCGGGTCTCGCACCACTCTACAGTCTCTGCAACAAAGAAACAAAAGCCAGGTTAGCGAGACCGCTCTGCGGGGCGTACAGGCAAGGGCAGGGCGACGTCCCCGGGAAGGAGGAGAGGAGGGGACGGGAGGAAAGAACGACGTGGAGGGAGGGAGGGAGGGAGGGAGAAAGAGAGGACAGCAGGGCGTGGGCCAACGGCTTCCAAAAGCGCAGGCGGGGACGCGGGCAGTCCGCACGCAAAGTAAGACCATAAAGAAAAGGATTAACTTGCTGACACTCTCAGCTTAGCAGTGGAATATTTTAATTTGGGTCATTAAACCTCTCCAGACATTAGCGGAGAAAAAGGCATCGCTCTATTACCGCACTACTAAACCTACAAATGGATATGAATTTAACCTTTTTTTAAAGATATAAAAAGGTTGCCGTGTGAGAGAGAGTTTGCCGCGGCCTAGCACAAGAGAGGACCCTTACTTGCATTACACTTCGAAACTAAACTCAATTAGCGGCCAGCAGTAATAAAGGCAAAATGAAGGGTTTATTCCGAAAGGATAAGTTAATTATGCAATGCTAATTAGAAATTCTAGGTATAAATTTGTGAGAGTATTATTGCTGAGTCCTAATGTGCACAGATCACAAAGAATTATTAAGAACACACTACATCCAAGAGTACTTTACAAGTTAAAACGTACGGAGAAGAGGTGGATAAAGCCAGGAAGGCCCACGGTGTTCTCAACGTGAGAGATTATTTTGGAATACGTTGTAACACGGATAAAACAGAATTGGATATCGTCGTAAAAAGGATTTACACGGGCGTGTAACGATACAAGCTATTGCGATCCAAGGCGAGAGCACACGCACACAGACACCAATTAAGACATGCCACCCGACCGTGGCAAAAATTCGAATATGCACGAGAAGGAAACAAAAATCGAGAAATACCCACTTCGAGGAGATTAACGACCTTATTCCGGGATGAAGTACAGCAGTAATTCTTGTTTAAAGGAAAGGAGAATGACAGTTTTATTCTCGCCATTCCCGGGCACAGGCGTCCCGCGAAGCGAAAAGGGAAAAGTTTTTATGATCTCGATACCCGAAACGCAGGTACCGCCACGTCGTGTAGCGGGATTCCAGAACATCGTCGCCGGGATTGAATTGGGGGCGGGGCCGCGCGCGGCACGGCAGCTGATACGAAATTCCCGGGCGAGACCGTGTAATAAATTTATCTCGTAAGACAAAGCCGGGATCAAGAGAGGCGAAGTTCGTCAGCGCGGCGAAGGCAGAAGGTAGCGAGCGACCACGGCGCGGGCGGCGGGGGCGGCGAGAGCGCCGCCTCCGCAGCGTCGGCAGACCGCAGCACGGCTTACACTTTTCTAATTTCCTCCGAGGGAGTTTTCCCCTCGCCCGTCCTCGGCTTTCCTATTGAATGGCCACCGCCTTCACCGGCGGCGGCGCGGCGGGGGCGGGGGCGGGGGCGAAAGGGGGAAGCAGTGGCGGGGCGGGCGGCGAGGTCCACGCTGTAACGAGCAGGCGGCAGACTGAAGAAGCGCGCGGGGGCAGCAGGAGGCAGCTAGCGGGGGAGTCAGCGCGAGAAGGGAAAAAGAGGGGCGGAGGCGGAGGCGGCTGAAGGGCAAAGGTGGAGAAGGGATCAGAAAGAACGAATGAGAAAGAAGCTTCGGGGGCGGCACACCCGTATTAACGCTGAAGAACAGAATAAAGAGAAGACGTGCTACGAAAGTTGAAAACGAAACGTAACAGATAAGGGAAGACACTAACCGGGCTTAATGTTAATTATACGGACATACTAGTTTACGTAAATTTACAAACCCAAAGAGATGTGTATGTACTGAAAATAATAAACGTTCAACAGACGAAAATAAAAAATCTGATGTCACAGAAAGCTTGGTAGGGTAAAGCATACTGAAAACGGGGATGAAAGCTATGCCACACGCTAGTCCAGAGCGCCAGTAATAACGGGGCAGGCGGAATCCCATAGGCGACTGAAAAGTGGAAGTGAAGACGGATGAAGATCAACGAAAGGGTGGCAGCGAAGGGGAACCAGAGCGGAGAGCGACCGTTGGCTCACGGACCTGCCAAAACTCGGGGCGAGGGGGGAGGGCGCAATTTCTCTTCGAAGAGGGGAAGGGGTGGGGGCGAGCCACGACCGAGGGCGGTCTCCTCCTCCGCGGCCAGCCAGCCAGCCAGCCACCTAGGGCCGCCCGGCCGGGAATTGATTGGGGCAGGAAAGCGCGAGGCTTTCGTTCGTTACTGCCTTCAGAAGTCGGGCTTACGGGCGGCCCACGTAGCCTCGGAGGCCGGGGCCGGGGCCGGGGCCGCGGGCGCGGAGACGGGGAATCCGGCAGCTCCCCCCAGGAGCAACCCGGCGGCGGCGTCGTATTACGATACATAAAGTTCTTCCTCCTCCCCCCCCCCCCCCATCGGCCGGTGGCGCGCGCAGTATTTTAGACGGGAATATTGAGGCCACGGGGCGCGGCCAGCCGCCGGCCGCTGCGGCGCGGCTGGGCGCTGGGCAAGCGAGGGGAAGCCGCTCGGCTTTGCACCTGGCTGCGCTCGCGTTCGGCGCTCAACAACGAAGCTAATCCAGATTACGATTACCATGCTACTCAAATTAAGTAATGCAGTTTTCTCTTGGAAGGAATGGAATAACGCTAGCTGCTTCCATGTTCAAAAGCAGCAGGTGTGAAAAGCTTACATCTGAGACGAGCATCGTGCGGATTTCGCATATTTTGGTGCAGATAAAAAAAAATTAAATACTGTGTCAGTACTATTAGGGGCATAGATTTGTACAAACCCACACGTTTCCGTAAAATTTTTATTTTAATCAGTGAAATCATTCTAAAAGCAACTGACCCGATATTGAAAAATACGAGTAATCATTTTGCACGGATGGAATGTCCATATCGAAATTACACAGCTTGTGCTTAATCAGTAATATGGAAAACTCGTGTAACAATGCTCGACAACATCCCCGAAACGATTAGTCGTTCCACGAAATCTCGAAATACAACCGCCCGCGCCCCCAATATTGTATCTCGCGTCGAGAACCCACGCGTCGCATCGGAGGCCAAATATTCCTGGACGATTCGTCAACAGGGGCACCGTGCGCAGTATTCGCGCGCGCCGGTGCTCTGCGAAGCGTTCATTCGGAGTAAACCCCGCCTAGATCCGGCATCAGCCGCGCCTGCCCATTAAGGGTCCCAGAGGACAGATACCATGCTGACTGTAGCGCTAGCGGTGGAAGCGGAGAAATGATGGAGGCGGGGAAGAAGAGAGAAACAGGGAAAAGAGCGAGGTCGGAGGCAAGGAAAGAGAGGGCAAGAGCTAGAAGTCACGGGGGTAGCAAGTAGCAAGAGCGGTTAAGGCGGCTCGCGAAGACGATTAGCCAAAAGAAGGGGCGACTGGAAGGGTGGCGCAGTCGCTGGCAATGACAACGATGAAGGTGAAGGTGAGGCGGTGTCGGTAATGAACGGTGGTGAAGAGCAGAGATATAGGTGGTTGTGGTGTTGAATAGATAATTTGTTTTCGGGACACGTCAACTACTATGGTCATTAGTTCCGTAAGTGTAGTGATTAATTTTACCGCGGGAGATGGCGGGGCTCTTCTCCAACTGGATGGCGACATTAGGCACTGACCTCCACGTCGGCGTACAGGGTTTCCGCAATCAGGTATCTCTCACAAGCGGGCTACCGCCCAAGCTCAATTCTCTCGATTAGTCTCCCGACAAGATGTGGTAGAGTAGTGCGTGTGAGTGGAAGTGTGTGTAAGTGAGGGGTGATGATAAGTCAAAAAAGAGAAAAGAAAGATCGCGTGCGGTCCGTGGCCCGTTTGTAAGCGTACTGCTCTGGCATTCGCCTGGTGTTGATCGGAGAAATCACGGAAAACGTACCGATCAGAGCCGCTGGCCGCTAGAATTCTCCCCCAGACAGTGGCTGAATTCGACCTTGCTACGTAGCAAGACACGAAACTCCTGCCTTTGTCGGGGCTCGAACCCAACGACCTCCCAGTCAGTGACATTGTAGTGACTTTAGTTGATTATCTCCTACGTCTAGGTGGTGGCGGTGATGGTGAGAGGCGATCATTACCGCGGAAGAAGATGTGTTTGAGGGACTGTGGCAGAAGAGTGCAACGGGGCGAAGGTGCATGGGGGAAGGGGGCGTGGCAGGGGCGGCGGCAGCCAAGCCGAATGCGCTGCCGTGCGCGGTCGCCCGTCGCGGCCCCGCCGCCACCTCGATGGAAAGCGGATTACGTGAAGAGTTGCGCATTACGACCGGCTTAGCGCTGCCCTCATGACGAATACTCCCCCCCCTCCTGCGCGCGTTAATACTAATGTTGTGGAGCTGGAAAACGATTCGGCTGCACGTGGCTGCACGCAGGCTGCCCGCGGTCCACACTGCAGCCATCCACTCGTGCCGAGGGTTATCAACCACATCACGTCATTCATCGCACGGAACCCTTCGACGCCTCCATTAACACGTCCTTCGTATCTCCCACACTCACTGAAAAAAGTAATGTGAATCTCTCTTTAATTTTACTATAAACGAGGGCTCCAGCACCGCAAAACCATAATGACTATCCGCATCAGGAATGAATGTTAATAGTTAACGACAAAGTTGCATATGGAACTCAAAAGACAGTAATGCATATGAAACAATTTATTTATGAAAATCTTCCTTTCCAAAATTTCAATACATCCCCCCCTCTTTCCTTCACTTCATGTGTTTCTTCAATGAAGTCCCCTAAGGCAATTTTCGAGCCACTTATTTACCACTATCTTTTCATTAAAAAAAAAACAATTTAACCGCCATTCCCAATAATATTACAATACGTATACGTAGCGTGTGATAACTATGAGCCGAAATATCCTTGTCCATTCCGTCCGATTCGCAACATGGGCGTATTCCACCAGCCATGTGACCGTCGCCGTCGGGACGTGCGCCCTCCGCGTCGCGTACGCGGTCTCCGCCTACGCCGCAGAGGCAATTGCGCGGCGGCGGCGGCGGCGGCGGCGGCGGCGGCAGCAGTACACAGTTGGCGCAGGCCGCGATACCGATATTTTTCGATTTCCCAATCCGCTACATTTCGTTTACTGCAGATCGGCTCCGGAAGAAAAGAGATTTCGGAAGAGAAGAAATATAAAATACGAAAGTGCCTCGATACTCGCCCGGACACGAGTTACGGGCTCGCCTCACGACCCGCTGAATTTGGAAACGTTCCACCGAACGAGATGCAGACCGCGAGAACTAGGGCGAACGCGCAGGTGGTTAAATCTTGCAGGGTTGTTTCGTCGAGTTCTTAGTTTGCACGATGCATCAAAAAATGTTACGAGGAAAGAAGACGGAAATAATACCGCGTGTAGACACGACACAGGCTCCGATGAAGTGACAAATATTTATGCACGCGCAGCAAGGGTGCAACGCTGAACGGTCAGAAGAAGCGAGGTTGCTTACTGACGTAACCCCGGGAGAAGAGATAGGGCAGTCTCAGAAAGTTTGAGAGTAGCGACTCTCGTATGTACCAGCTCTTGCTCCTACAGCTGCGCATTACATCGTGAGATACCAAGAGTTTGGGAGGAGGTAAAACGAAGTTTCGTATCGTGGTCGTTCAACGTCAAGAAAAAATGCACACGCGAAACTACTGCTACTCAAAGCGTAAGGAAAATTCCGGTAACGTGCAGCAAAATTCATGGTCTATGAAATGGAATGCACTGCTGAAACATATTTTTACCTTCTGCTGATTACGACGTCTAACAAAACTTCTCAAACTGGCTCCACTCTAAATGAAGATACGTGAGAAGGCGTCTCAAGCAAACTTTGAAGAGGTTTTATAACCGAGCCGTACGAACGCGGGTAAAAGAGATGGCAGTACTGGCCGATACAATACTCATACGACTGGTAGACGTTGTTCTTAAGTGACAGCTGGAAACAACAACCGCAACCTGAATTCAGTTAGGAGTGATCTAGGAACAATGGTAACACAACAGAAATAACAAATTTGTGGTAAAAGACATAAGCTGCGAGAGGAATCGGGTGTGCCAAAACGATGTAGCTCACAAAAAAAGAAACTAGTAAGGAATGAGAAAACAGCACGCATGTTCTCGAAGCAATGACGCCTTCCACTTTAAAGCCTCCGTTTTCTCCGCGCTTTTCGGAAGCGAGGCGAAGTTAGCGTTGGCGGCAACGTCGACGGCGCGGAGAGAGCGACATTTTTATGATAAAAATAGATGTTTGTCTTGAGATTGAGAATACGGGGGGTTGTTTTGATCCGTCCCCGTTCGACTCAAGTCGCTAAGTTGGGCGTGCCTCGCCCCTGCCTCCCCTCCCGGCTAGACCGGGATGTCACCCGGCCGCCCACGGGAGATCGTTAAAAACGCGCGGCTTCGCGGAGACGCCGCGTCGAGTCGCGTCGGCGCGATGGGCCGGGCGGAAGGGCAGGAGGGGAGAGACGACGCCGAAAGGACGGGTGGTTGGGAATGGGATGTGGGAGGGCGGGGACCACTTAGAGGCCGCGTCCTCTTCCGGCTCCAGTACTTACTCGTACATCGCGTCTCCGTCACTGAACATGTTGCCATACTTTACAGTGTGTCCCGGTTTTAACATGAATAGTATACCTATATAAGTGCATTGGTCCCGGGAAACGTGTGTTAGCATGCGAAGTCTACGCAATTGAAATAATCCCCCTCAGTTCGCCTCAAGTTTGGCCTTGCAATTTAAACGGGAGCAGAGAAAAGTTGAGTCTTCTATAAACAGGACTGCTATAATTAGAAATTAAGTAACATCATACTTCTTGTTTTTTACGATTACCTTCATTCTCCTTTCGATGCGATTCGTACTTATCCTTTATTAAACAGAACTATGCAATTTCTCAAATATAGCAACAAATTATACTACACCAATGTTCGACCATCAGCGCGAGAGACTCAGAACTTCGACCACTAGCTCAGATCTCAGGGTTGGCCAAATGTTTACCGGCCGAAAACATAGATTCTATTTCTTCTAAAATAACACATCTTTTTTTTCCCAAAAACACGCACGTTTAACACATTCATAAGCTGATTTCAATGTTAAGACGATTTTAAAATTTATTTCACAAATAATAACAAAATTAATTTTATACACCGACATATGACTTAAAACTCAAATTTAATCATAACAAACACATCCACACAGAGGCGAAAAATAACTACACAATTATGTAAAAGACAATTAAATATATTCATTTGTTCAGTTCAATCAGTTATGAAAACTCTTTAATTTAATCACAAAAAAAGTCTATGAAAAAAGCAAACTTCGTTTTTCACTTTTCTACGTGTTGCGGATTTGTTACATTATTACGCACATTATAAAACAGTAACGAAAACCTACATTACCAATAATAACATGAATTTGAAACAGCGGATGGGGTGTTAATCTTTTGACTCAAGATATGTATTAGAAGGCACTGAATATATTTCCATTCGACTGTTCAAATGATGAAAATAAGTGTTTTATCTGAATTAAAGTTAAAATAATATTCCCCAATAAAAACGCAAAAAACGTTCCCAAACCCAAAAATATCCAGTGGGTGTCGTTAAAAGATCTGTTGTTTTTTTAATCTCTGCAGGCACTGCTTGTATGACAATCACACAGATTTCCGCGAAAAATAATATTTCTCTTCAAAATTTCGTAACATGTTCTAAACCAAACCCCCCACACATCTGAATGAGACACGTTCACCTGAGCGTTCGAAGTGCGCCACACCCTCGGCCGACCGCCCCACGCCCAGCGGCGGCCCCTGCAACCAGCGAGCGCAGAGGCGCAGGCCTAATTACTTAGGCCTACCGCCGGGATGCTAATAAGTCACGTGCTAATGTGCCGGTATCGCTACCCGCCGCCCATACGGCCGGCATGCGCCGCGCCACGCCAAGACAAAGCGGCGCCCGCCGCCCTAGGTACACACCCATACCACTAGTATAAATACTATTTCGTTCAATACGGAACACACGACAATATTGATAGCAAAAAAAAAAAACAACAAGTAACAAGTGAAAACAAACGAAGAACTACCGGGAGACATTCTCTAGCATAAACAATTTATCTCGATACATAAAAATTATATAATATTACTATTAAGATCACATAAGAAATAATAGAAATAAAAATACACGTGAATAGTTTTTCGAACACAGTTTTGTTCTACTTCAAGTCTAAACACAAATATAAAACATTAAGAAAAAAGGAGTACCAATATTTGAGTATCGTAATACCTTTGATGACCTCTAAATGACTTTTAAATACAAACTTTTCTTGTTGGTATCGTAACCAAACATCGTATCGGTAAATCGCAACATCCCTCCCAAAACGGTCGACCGACCGGCTCTCCCGGACGAATATCCCGGTTCAATACGGGAGCAGCAATCAAGCTGTCTGGAAGGGGGGAAGGAAGCGATTAGGAATATGGGTCAAAGAGACCGCGACTCTACTGTTTGCGCACGCTGTTTGCAGGGCAGCGCGATGTACATTGTCCGCGAAGGATACGAGAGCGTATGGGAGTAAATACGCCGTTCAAGAATCAAACAGCCTCGTTACGAGGGAGGGAAATTAGTCGGGCAGTTTATTCCGATGAAATTTGCGATATTAAGACAAGGAATAATTCAATCGTCAGCCCCAAAAGTGAATAGTGAATAAACCGACAGCTGGAAACATTACATTAAAACAATGTCCCTAGAAATAATGAACCTCAATAACGAAAAAGTTGGGGGTGGAATATCACAAATTATCAAAGACATCACAGCATTTGCATCGCAAATGATTGTCGTAAATCATTATTACGTACCAAAAGTCCTTCACGGAAATACCATGAATCACGAGAATTGATATTCACGCGTTTGAGTTTTATTCGTAAAGCCAACGCGATGGAGAGATCAATGTGACCATCAATTATCAAGATGGGTAACCGGCGTTTGTATTTGCTGTTAGACTCTTAGATCATTTCTACGAATTATTTGCGTTCACAGATTAGTACACCGAATCGTTTTACTAACACCCCACGATATCGTCCGTAACGAGAGCAATGTTCGAATCCACTACGAGTGGGTTGTGTTGCTTCGCTTTTATGTGGGTGGTGGGGATGCTACAACGATGTTGATGCATTTAAAAATCTATGCTTTGTATAATCATCGATGTTTTGAGAATCGATTTATTAAAATTGATGATTTTGGATATAGATAGTTTGTGTTCGCTTAACATTCTCCATGTGTTGCGTTTATTTACGTTTTCTATGTTTCGTTTATGAATGAAAAAAGTCGCCAATCACATTTACCTAAAAGTTAAAATATGAAATAATACTTGACGATAGTTCACTTCGTGAGATCGTGTCAGTTCAAGTGTTCGATCGGAGGAAACCTAGTTGAACTACCTGGGAGCAGACACACTCCCTCGCCCGAGTGATGACCTCCATGCCACGCTATTTCCTTCCCTTTTCTCGTATTTCGGGCGCGCAGGGGGCGGCCCACACGTGTCGTAAGCGTAAGGCTTTCCATCTCCTCTCACCCTTCTCTGGCGAACTGTGGCAACTGACCTTTCGAGATGTCCTTGAACACCGAGACTTTGAAGCTCAGTTCTGCTAATTTCACTAATCTTATTGTTTCTCTTGTCAGTTCAATCTCCATTTAAAATTATCTAACACGGCCGTTGTTAAAGTAAATTCTCCCGCACGTGAACAATAATATTAGAGGTTACAACGCCACTTTTAAAATCATCGATGATTGAAAACACCACGAGGCTTTGAGCGACGTATTACGTCGATCTTCTAATTTCGATCATCGACATTTTCGCGCGGGCGGGCGGGCGCGCCGCGCCAGGGCGCAGGTAGCGTCGCCTCGTGGTCGGTCAACACCAGCGCCATCGGGGAGACGCAGCGCTGCGCGGCTCCCCGAGCGCGGGGGCGCCTTAAAATAGAATACGTGATGGGGCGGCGAGCGACCCTCCCCACCCCCAACCGCAACGTCGACGACACCCCTGCGATGACCGGTGTTTGAGATGCCCCGGGGCCATTAGCCTGGGCGGTCGCGGCGCCACGCTGTCGAGGGAACGGAGCAGGGCGGGGGCAGATGGGCTGCAGAGATGGGACCGCCCGCACGCGGGAGAGAGAGAAAGAAAGCAGGGTGGTCAATAAATTAGAAGAGTTAAATTTCCCGACATTACTTGATGATTTTTCCCCTTTATTCACATAATACGGTAAGAATGTTTTTTTTTATTGGAAACGCCTAATCTATAAGACAATACAAAGAAGCTGGTGGTACTGAAAAGGGACTCAAGCGTACGTATGTGTGAAGTAATCAGAAAACATGCACGACGCAGAAGCAAAGAGTGCAGTGGAAAGGAAATAAATGGTCCAGCATTAGTATATCGTAAATGATTCAACGAGAACATGTTGATATGTAACCGTATGATCGATGGCACTGCAAATGCTCATTCTAAGTAGAAAACACAAAGCAAACGTCACAGAAAAGAGAAATATTCTCATAATATCGGAAAACGGATTTAAGCAATGGAGTGATCGCAAAAAACGCTAAGAAAATCCAAGAGGCAAGTGGTGTCCTATCGTGGCCTGGACTGAATGGTAAGAAGAAGTGTCAGTACGACACAAGCGAAGGCGACGCAGCCGCTCGCCCCCCGGACGCTCGTCCTCCCTCGCAGGCGCCTCGCCGACCCCCGGACGCTCGTCCACCCGCTCGCAGCGGCGGCCCGCGGGAGGCCCACGTGTTTGCGCAGCGGCGGCCATACATCAGCGCACGTCAAAGATGGAAAGCGCTTCCGACAACCGCCGCCAGTCGCCTCCGTCGTCACCGCCGCGGTCGCCGCCGCGGGCAGGTGCGTCGCGCAAGTTAAATACAGCGCCGGTTCGGCCGACCCCCCCCCCCCCCCCCCCGGGAGGGCCCCCTGCGCAAATATGGGGCGCGTCCGCGCGAGCGCGCGCGCACGGGAGCGGGACGGGGCGTTCTCTCGGCGTTCACGCGGCTACCGGCCCGCGCGTCCCCGGCACCCCGGCCGCTTGTGGACACAGCGCGTCGCCGCCAGCGGCCGCCCGCCAGAAGGCGTCGTCAAACGTCGTCAGCGGCGGCGCCCGCCCGCACAGGTAAAGGCCAAGACAAACACGGCATGGCGGCGGCCGGGCCGGGCGGTGAGGCCCCCTGGGCGGCCCGAATCGGAGGACGCAAATGGAGCGGGGATGGGGCCAAGGGAACGTTCGACGTGATAGGACAGTCCATCCACAGGTATCGCTTACAACGCGCACAATTACGTCTACATCATTGTGTTGGGGTCGTTGCCAAATGGCGTTCCATGTACACATAGCACGGTTAAATACCTCTACAATAGTAGTACAGATATTTGGACAATAGCGATTTGAACAATAGTTAAAAGTACGAGTACGTCGCTTCTTCATTAAAATCCCGTGGTGTCGACAGAGAAAGATATAAAAATTAATTAACATTTTAAATCTCTTATACTGTCCTTAATACGTAAAGATACACGCCGACCAAAGGCCCTAAAATAATAACCAGGCAAAACCCTAGTCCTGCACGACCAATGGAACGCTGAAATTTCTGCATTTGTCCGCGTCTGGTTCGCGGACGACGGAAACCACGTCGCGGAGTAAAGCGGAGACGACGACGCGACGTCGGCAACGACAGCGACGTTCGCCGCAGTTTACTGCTCCCGGAAGCGCCCCGATCTTCACCCCATCGCCATCACTACCACCGCCGCCGCCGTCGCCGCCGCCTACGTCGCGCGGGCGCAGTGTCAACGCGTCGTAAAAAGTTAGCGGCGGGAATAGGCGCCGTCGAGGGCGGAGATACACGCGCGGGCGCGGTACGAGCAGTTTCCGCCTGGCGAATTCTGAGCGCCGCGCCGCACCGCTCCCTGCCGTGAGCGCGCGCGCGCGATTTTCCCCGCTCCGATCCGCTTCTCCCCTGTTCCTCTCTCTCCGCTCGCGCTATCTCTTCAAGCGAACTTGCGCCTTTTACGAGATTAGCCTCTGGTATTTACTACGAGGATAAAGCGAAGCAGCCGGGGGGGGGGACTTATGTTTCAAGTCAGCATATCACAGTTCAAGGTCTACTTCCTTCGACCTTCCCGCCAGCCCCCGCCTTACTTCGTTCTCCGCGGTAGCGCTGAGGAAGATCGCCTTAGTTCGCGGAGGAAGAGGGGCGAGGGCGGGGACGGGGCAGGAGGGGAGTTACCGCGGAAGATAAAATGTAGCGAAGCTGCCTGGTGGCGCAACACGCGAGCGCCGCCCAGAAGCGTGCTCCGCCGTCTCCTCCCCCTTCCTGCATCGCATCGGTTTCTCAGGCAAACTGCGTGGCGGTAGCGGCGGCTGGAACTACACGCCAGCGCCTGCAGAGTTCCCTCCGTCTCGTCACATGAATTGATCCTGTCGTATTAGTCTAGGGGGAAAGCAGTCGCTTTCGCCGCGCGGGCACCGCGGCGCAGCCAACTTCATTGTAGTGGTGTCGGTTGATCGTAGCGAAAGGACGCCCGAGTCATGGAGGTGGTGGCGATCCGATGGGCGAGAGGGCTTTCGCTCAACAAGAATCCGGACTCACAAGTGCAATAGCGGCGCACTTACGGAGTTCCTCCGCCCGAGTAAAAAGCCAGCGAGTCGGCGTCGCTTAAACCGAGAAGCCCCCGCCCGTATCCTACTTCCGCTCCTTCCTCTCGGCCGTTTAACATCTCCGGGACAGCCGTGGCGTAACTTTATCTTCGGAGTTATTTAGCGCCCAAGTGGCCGGGAGGGGCGTGGCGGGACGGGGACGGGAGGCGGAGACCGTGACGGCGTCGCTGCTACCCGTCGTCGCGACGGCTGACGGCGTCGGCGTCGGTGTCGGGGTCGGCGCCTTGCGCGACGACGCCCCGCCAGCAAGGCCTCGGGCTTACTGCACTCCGCGGTCGCCGATTTCATCACTGAAGGACTCTTGACGAACTGCAGTGAAAGAGATGAGCAGCAACTCTTCGAGTAGATTCTCCTGAGCTCTCCAGCTCATCTCGAAGATACCGCGGTATGTGAAGTCTACTGCTGATAACTTGTACTACCAAGTTTCCACTCTAATCCCTTTTCAAGTGAATTTTTCACTCTCCTTTACATCGTATTTTTTTAGCATAGGAACAACGAAATCTTGTAATAAATTTTAAAACTGAAGAAGAAACTCTTAAGACACGATTTGATTATTTTTTTTCACTCACACTTCTTCTCCAAATTTAATGGTAATGGAATTAAATAATTTACTAGCATTTACAGCCTGTACATCAGAATTGTAATACACACATCGTTGTAATACACATTATCAGTAAGAGAGATTTTGAAGAAATATAATGCTACACTCAAATTGGAGCACAATGTGCGGATATTCATATTAAAGCCATTTTAAAAATTACGTACATTAATATTATTGGGAAAATTCTGAAATATGAATTCCCATTACTATTCCAAACAGATAAAATTTTAAGTCACCTCCTCTCCTCGCCATATAACAGAAACAAAAAAAAAAGGAACTTGCGTAAAATCACCATGGAACTGAGCCGAGACATAATCCCAGGATTTTAAAATCTACATGTGAAGCCGAATTCTTGCGATCTTTCCTCCTTCCCTCCCTCCCTCGGAATTCAGGTCGAAGCCGAGGGTATCCTTTGTTCCAGCCAAATACTCCTCCCAGCGCACGGCGCCTGCCTCCCACGCGACGTTCCCAGCGAATCGCACCCTGCCAATTACACTGCTTAAAAAACAGAGCGCCCCGACCGGCGGAAGCCGACGTTCGATTTTCGCAGCCACCGCCGCCGCTTCCGACCCGCACCGAGCCGCGCCGCCCGCCCGGGGCCTCTCCACCTCCTCCTCCTCTCCCTTACGGCGCGCGCACGCGAAATGAAATCGGATTAATACCCTAATTCGTGCGGGGAGGATAACTCGATTATCGAGCGAGCGGACTGGCGGCATAACTCTTGTTTTCAGAAAGAAATTTCGCGGGCGTAGAAATCTTGTTCGCCGTGTTTTCTCTGGCCGCACGAAGGGCCGGTTGGGCCTGGGACGGGGGCGGGGGCGGAGTGGCGAAGGCCGCGGGGGCGGAGGCCCTTGAGAGGCTGAATGCGGCGGAGGTGGCGGCGGCGGCCGGCTCCCGCGTGCGGGGAGCTGGAGCCCTCGCGATTCATCTCCATTCTTAATTAACTAACGGCCGCTCCGGAGGCTGTGCACACAGCGGGGGCGCCTCGCCGGCCAGCGGCGCGGCCGGCGGGGAAGGAGGAAGCGGACATGGGTGCGAAGATGAATGAGGAAGACAACGCAACGGCCTACGCTGGCAGGGTGGTTCCGTAAAATGTTCCAAGTGCTGATGTGAAATTGGCGGAAGCGATAATAGAGGTAACGTCCGGCGGCAATGGGTGCGTACTTTTGAATGTGTACAGGAGCTGTACGAACAATATGTCTTATACGTCTTTCTCTCCCAGCAATATCATATTTTACAACTCATTTTGCAAAATCATAGGGATTTTCCAAAAATATGATACATACATCAGTCGCATATCTTAATTTTAAAGTACTTTCCTTATCGATTATGGAAATACGTGAATAAAACAACAGCAAGGAAAGACCCAATGAAAACGAATTCACGACATCATACACGACACTGAATATAAATGGTTAGATGTAATTTGCAGGAAGTATACATCTGTCACAGTTCACATCACACTTCAACAATGCCATGAAATGACATTACTACAAAAAATACAAAACAACACACTAAGGTTATGTCCAGAACCTTATGTTAATTACGAAAATAAAAGTTTTTCGAATACGCGAATCTAGAATAAAGGAGTTCTTTTACACGGTTTTGTCTGTAAAAGTATTCAAAATCCACGTTATACATTTATTGATGTTTGTCTCTGTATCTGATCTGCTTTAACGCCGTACATGTCAAGAAGATTGTTCATAAATCCCACAAGAAAATGTATACCCACCAAGAGACCAACAAATCGCTAAATTCTTGACAATTCTGCAAGATGCGTTAAGTCACGAAAACGTCCGCTGATTCATACATCTTGCGATGCTCAACTGAAACGTGATGGATAGGGGTACAAGTTGCTTTAACGTCTCGCCGCCTCCGACGACGACAACAACATAAGGATCCTTATCGCAGCCATACTTTCAAGGGGGGTAATCTATACGGGCAATCGTCGTTGATGGAAGCCACGTGCGCGCGGTCCGACTTACGACTGGGGCGGCGAGAGGTCGCAGCGATCGAAGATCTCGAGCCCAGGCGCAAGGGTGAGGGGAGGGGGGCGGCAGAGCATTGTGTGTGGGCGGCGCCACCAATGAACTTTCCGTCTCCCTCAGGAGGACTGCTCTCGACGCACTGTGGTTGCTGTGGGACTGACTAAAAAACCGGGCCCCTTGCCTCCCAGCGTAAGATTCGTGCTTCCCGGGAAAATGTCTCACAATCTAGATAATAATCGATTGCTTTATTTGCAGAAAAAAACTCAACTAAATAATATAATGATAATGTTACTGCAAAGCTTACGATAAAGAAGACACGGTTATTAAAAAGCCACTTTCAAGAACATGAATTTTCATATTTCGCTTCACACATTTGAAGATCCCTGTCCGCGATTATCCTGTACGTCCTAGACGCCACTATCCCGGTGCATTTCGGATTCGGCGTTCACCTTCCGAGGCTCTTGGCGGTCGCGCCATCTGCTTTAACCGCCAACGCGACCGCTGAGGCGCCCGCTGCCCCGAGAAGCGCCGCCCGCGCCGCCCCCACCGCCGGGAGAAGCGGTCATCGTCGGCCGCCATTACAGGTCTCCGGCGGCGGCGGCGGCGGCGGCGAGATCGGCCCGTCCCCCATTATCCGGCACTTTTCACTCATTTACGGCGCGCCGCGGTCGCAGATTGGCGTTGATAGCCTCGCGCCCCGCCCCCTTCGCCGCCCCCGCCACCGCTCACCACCCCCCACACCTCGACTACCTTTAGAGTCCCGCTGCGCCACCCGACAAATTATTAAAGACCCGGCGCGGAACGGCCGACCGGTCGGGGCGAAGAGTCCTGGAGTCAGCCTGCAACCGAGGGCCCAAGGGACGAGCGCAGAGCTAGAAATTTTCTTCGCCACAGCGGACCAGCTCAAATCATAAAAATCTAGCAGAAAGTAAGACATTAAATCAGAAAGTAATTATTGCCTCGAACCACGTCAGTAGTCACCATTAAAAGAAAAAATATCACCAAGTCTAAAGTAACATTGCCAAATGAGCTATGTTACTTTGTTCATTAAATTTACATAGTTGTTTCCCCCTCCCCCCCCCAAGGCCAAAGTAAACCGAATGATCCACTGATTTTTCCCAAAGATCCCCAATAGTTGGCATTGTAAGAGATTAAACTTCAAAGAAGTGCATTATCATTTTGTATCTCGAGTACTCTCCGATCACGATGTTTTGTACCCAAAGAAACTAAAATATATTTAATATATAGTTTTTAATGAAATGGAAGTTTTGCCAGTACGATCGAAACATGATCGGTTGTTTTCCATCCAACACACCTTGGGGTTTACATTTCTTAATCACAAGTATATAAATAAGGTTCGACATCTTTCTTGCAGATTTAGTGACAGAAAATGGTCAGAATAAGAAACCGTACATAAAGTTGATTGGTCAGATGAACAAAATAGTATAAACATCACATTTGTAAAGTATTCAACTTCAAATATTTGAAGACATAATTTAACTCCAGAACGGAAAACCGAACACACTCGCCCCATGATCAAGATCTGGATTAGTTATTTGACATTATTAAAACTGTTTGTTACTTTAAAAATTGTAATACATTCATTCAGAAACATTGCAAAACAGCAGACGTTACAACCTGCAACTACAAGAGAAACGCAATTACTACTGCCTCTGGTAAAGACCGCAATTCCAAATCCTCTCATTAAAATACTATTTCGAGACAGGCTCCGCTTCATTTCCTCTACACATGTACGACCGCTTAAAGGCCACCGTTCCCTCCCCTTGGGTTTATTGAATTCTCGGGGAGAGCGAGTTGCGGAACACTGTCTTGGGGAGCGCGCGACTGGCGGTGGCGGCAGCAGGGCGCGACGCTGTCCACCCGAAAAACACGACGGCGGCGGCGGCGGCGGCGGCAGCGCTAGCGGGCGCGCGGGGGCGGGCGGCGGAAAGGAAGAAGTTATAATTGAGCCGCGAGAATGCCTAATTAAATGGCCGACGCGGGGGGCGGGGGAAGGGGGGGCAGCCGAGGGGCGCGGCCGGCCGCCGAGTGCGGGCGCGGTGGCGGCGGCGGCCGCGGAGACGCGCTAACGAACCCGGCGCCTATGTACACACAGGCCGAGCGCCGGCGCCGTCCGAGACCGGGCGAGGCGAGGCGACGAGAAGGCGAGTGCGAAGCGAGGCGAGGAGGGCGGGTAGGCGGAGCGCGCGGTACGAGCGACGCAGGAGGGCGGTTTCAATCAGCCACGCCTTGCGTCGCCCGGCAGGAAGCGCCCGCCCGCCCGCACTTCCGGTTGTCAGTCACGTGACGCGCGCGCGCGCGCGCGAGCAAGCGAGCGCGCCGCCCACGGAGACGCCCCTCTCGCCCGCCACGGCCGCGCCTTGGAAGCGGCGTTCGCTTCGCGCCGCGTCACGTCACCGCGCGCTCCGCCCCGCCCCGCAGCGTCTTCCGTTCCCCGCCCACGTGCACGAGCGCCCACCCGCCTCCGCTTCCACCGCTGCCATGTCACATAACGGCGCCCCCTCTAGTAATCCCTGCCCGCCGCTTGACTTCCTTCCCCGCCCCCTTTCCATCGTAGCTCCTTTCATCACCCCCGCCCCGCCCCGCCGCACGGACTGTCACATCACCGCGGCCTCAACCTCCGCCGCGCTCCCTCGTCCGTCTTCCACCGCTGCCTCTTCTCAGTCGGCCCCGCCCACCCACCCTCCTCCTCCTCGCCGAGTCTGTCATCGCCACCGCCACCGCCGTCCCCCGCGAATCCCCGCCGCCATCCGCGCGCGCTGCTTATGCAAATGCGTCAGCCATTCCTCATAATTGGAGCAGAGAGACGGGGCCGGTCGACTCGCAGCCGGGAGGGGCGCGCGCACTCACCGCTGCCGCCCTCCCCTCCCCCGCCCCGGCCCACGGCTAATAACGATATGGAAGTGCGGGCGCGCCTCGATCACGCGAGCACCCCGCCCCTCCCCTCCCCTCCCCAACACTGCTCGGACCTCGGACGCCGCTCGTCAACGCGGTCACCCCACTCTCCCAGATTACTCCCTCCCTCCGCTTCGTTACTTTCCCATGGACGGACCTCGCACTCTCCCTTGTGCACACCTAAGGTCACTCGCTTTTGTTGCCCTTTGTTATCGCACGTGTCCTGTAGCTGATCAGCAAATTGAGCTGGGCGGGCATCTCTTGAATATTTGATGCCAGACACTATCTAGCACCGATGGACACCGTATTATAATAAAGTTTTGTTGTTTTTTGTTGTTGTTTACAAATGTTAAAAAAATTCCCAGAATGTTTGCTCGTCAGAAAATATTGATATGACGTAGACGCGCTTAAATCCATTAGACCACTAGAACGATTAATATAATAAATACTTAAATTGATAAGATACGTCACAAATAAATAACCAGATAATGGGTCCTACTTATTCTTGATGCACAAATATACTAACAGGTAACGTAAAAGATTGCAAACGATAAATTATTTCCTTCGATAGTCAATCTCCTCAGCGCGTAAATGATTTCCTTCGATAGTCAATCTCCTCAGCGCGTAAATGATGCGAAATCAACACGGCACGATAACGCCCATTGACGCGGTAACCACTGACGCAAACGCGTCGCCGCCGCGGATTTGGCCGACGACGTTCTCTCGGTGACGGCGGAGAGCGGGTGCGCGGGCGGAGGGCGGCGCGGGGCTTTCACGGAACGCTTTTCGGGCAAGTGCTGCGACTGACGCGGCGCATACGAGAGAGCGGCACGTGCAGCGGGCCAAGGGGAGGGGGAGCCGGGAACGGCGGCCGGGCGCATGCAGAGGCACGCGCGCCCGCGCGGCATGGTGGCCGGCGGGTGGCGGGCCAGGGCGGGGTGGGGTGAGGTGGGGCGGGGCGGGGCGGAGGGGGCGAGAGCGGAGGGCACATGCCCCGGCGGCGGCGGCGGCGGCAGGTGGCCACGCAGCGCCCATGACATACGCGCAATTCTTTTTTGAAACATCAGCAATGAAAGAGTTAATACACCCGATGCGCGGGAGACGAGAGAGACGGAGAAGGCGCGTTATCAACCGTTTTATAATTACTTCACAGCCCTTACATTACATGAATACGCATATTTTAATTTTTCATCTGATACGTGCTCAGTACGCCTCGTCGAGGAGGCCACCCAACGGTGTCGGGGGCGGGAGGGGGGGGGGTAGAGGCAGGAATGGCTCTAGCCGCGCGACGCCGCCCTCGCCCTGCCCCGCCCCGCCCCCGCGCCATTCTCCGCCGGCCGCCGCCGACACCGCCGCCATCTCCCTGCATATAAAAACAACTTTTGTCACCCTTTAAACAATGAGTCCTTTGTTCACAGTTTTATATACGACGGGGTTAATTCTGCGCTGTTGTGTTTCACGTCTCTAAACTGCGCCAGAGATAAGGTCAAGTGGGCATTAACGTGTTGTTTTTTAAGCCAATATATTGGCGTTATGTGACAAGAGGAGGCGATAAGCCGCGCACAGGCCCCCCCAGGCGCGTTCGGTTTATAATTGGCGGCCATTGTATCGCCACGGATGATAAAGCGCCCGCGCGACGGCGGCGGGCGCGGGCGGCGGCGGGGGCGGCGGGGGCGGCGAGAGGCCCAAGGCCGAGCGGGAGGGGGGGGAGGGGCGTAGCCTCCGAGGGCCCAACCGCCCCGCGCGGCGCCGCCCCCGCTCACAAGGCTGCTCGAAATATCGGCCCCACCGCAACAATACGCTCGGTTAACTCGCCCGTTCAAATGGTCACTTGCTCGTGTTTGTATAAGCTCAATTAGACAGGAACAATGTCATCTCATCTTGCTCGGCGATGGCGTGGCCCCGCCACCCCCCACCGCCTCCCTCCCCCACCGCCACGCCCTCCCCCCTCGCTCGCTCGCTGAATAACACATTGAATCGTTACAGAACTAATTACAGCACGAAAATGTTTGTAATTTCTCTGTAACCGCCGCATACATATTCTCCACCAGCATTTCTATTACCTGTGGACACGCGTGTGTGCAGAAAGGAATTTACTTTAATGTGTATTAAACGTTTACAGATACATTAAACTCGAATCACTGTGCAGCTCGTTTCTCTCCGGCCATCCCGGCGCCGGATGGCCGCGCGGGGCCCAGAGCGAAGCGGCCTCCGCCCCGTGCTACGCACTGCCCGCTCGTTGCATTTCTTTTCATCCAATATTCACGTCGCGTCGCCACCAACCAGCCACGCCACGCCACGGGAAGAGCAAGAGGTCTAAAATGAATCCAGTTACAAAAGAGTTCGGCTATAAAAATGACGCAGTAAAAAGTCTGAAATTAATAATCATTTCGTTTCACTATTCAATATAGAGCCAGTCCTTTTATCGGAGTCGCTTTTACACACCGGTAGTTGCTCGTTTCGTATTATTAAGCAAGTAAATTAAACACCTCGCTTCTCGTTTATTTTTACATTCGTATATTTTGTTTGTATGCGAGAATCATGGAAAAAGTACACAGGCCACATGCGTTGCAGACTGTCATGACCATATGGATTTAGCTGAGACGCGCTCTCTCTCTCTCTCTCTCTCTCTCTCTCTCTCTCTCTCTCTCTCTCTCTCTCTCCGTATTTGTAATAAGGACCATTGGTCGTCTCAAGGTGGCCCGGGTAAACTCGGTTAGGCATACCCAGCAGAGAGGACGGAAGGGATAAGGTACACAGAGCAGCTAAGTAGCCCGAGGGGGGGGGGGGGGGGAGAATGAAACCAATTGGCACACGCATGAGCGGACGCAATCAATTCGAGGCGGCCGACGGCCCGCCTTCGAATCCGGTCGCAGGTACACGTTTCCTCCCGGGAAACGACAAAGGCACACCGCAGACCGCAGGACGCGAATCGCGGCCACAGAGCGGAGGGGGGGGGGGAGGGGGCGGAGAGCGGGGGGCTGGGGCGGAGCCGGGGCCAGCAGGGTCAGGGTGAAGGGGGTGGGGCGACGGGCAGCAGCAGCAGCAGCAGCAGCAGCGGCGAGCGTCCGCCCGAGGGCGGCTCAGAGGTCACCCCCAGGGCGCGACCAGATTGCGAGAGATCGATCTCGACGATTCGACGTCAGCGCCCCGCCCACGCAGCTCGTCCCCGAGCAGTTTACCGCTGGGAGCGACCGTTCCACCTCCGAGAGGACGGCGTGGGGCGGGGCGGGGGCGGGGGTGGTGTGGGATGGGAAGGGGGGCAGGCGGTGCGGCGCGGCGGCCGCGGCCCGAGGCTCCGCCGGCGGCGGCGCGGCGCAGGCGGGGCTTCTGCCGCAGCTGCGGCGGGCGGGTTGCATACGCGCGCCCCTGCGCACCCCACGACCGCTCCCGGCGAGGTCCGCACAGTGGACGACGCGGCCGATCCGCGGCGGGCTGCCGGACAAAAACAGGCTACGGGGCTGGCGCTGGCCATCTCAGCTCATTCTGACGTTTCTGTATCGTTCGCGCGCCGTTAAGAATCCCGAGTCACACTGAACTTTCGAGAGTACAAGTAATCCATCATTTATTCATTTCACAGAATTACGATTAAAAGTAAACAATGGATAGATACACAAAAAAGCGTTTTCCGTAAAGCTACGTCTAATGACAAAAAATGTATGAAACCATGTTGATTTCGATGACGAAATTAGAACATACTTAATCACCAAACATTTAAGATTCGTCTCGCCCAATCTCAGATTTCGCAGATTCAATAAATATTTTTCTTCAACACACTTTATCAGTGTAGAGTTAATCTCGTAATATTCGCCAGATTAATATAGTTCTTAACACTTGAGTGATCGGGACATAAAATGAAAAATTTCCTTCCTCAGGTTCCTCCCTCCTGAAGTAGTTTAGTTTTCCATACTACTGAAGCCTATCGAGGCCAGCCCATTTAAACAGCTGTTAGTACAGCCCGGCTCCGCATTTCCGGCCACTGTCGGAGGGCGGGGTGGGCGGGCCCGCACCCTCGCGAACAGCCTGCGCCTCAGGCGGGGTATAAATCCCAATCAAGCGATGTAAGAGAACGGACGGACGCGAAGAAGGGGCTGCTAACGAAGGCGCGCTGGATGCTGTAACGAGATAAATGAGGAAGGCAAAGACGGCGAGTAGGCACAGATGAAAATTAAAGAAGCGCAATAAAAAGAAAGCGAACAACACGGCGAAATTGCAGGGGAGATGTGCGCGCGCGCGCGGGCGCAAGAGGACGCGACGAAGCGGGGAAGAAAGGAAAAGGATTGGCCCTTTCGAAAGAGGGGGCCGCCACGGGCTCGAGGGTTAAGGGGCACGGGAGAGACGAACAAATCTGCGGGGGCGCGGCGAGGCGCCGAGCCGCGCGAGGAAGTAGAAGAAGAAGAATAAGACACGGAGATATAAATAGGGAGCGGCTGTGCCGGCTCCGTGTAATGTTCCCTGGGGACTTTCAGGTTAAAGTTGTTCGTGCACTGAATCACCGGTCCAAAGGAGGGAACGGTTCTGTTAATCACCAGTGTCGCCCACTGACTGATTCAGGACCGCGGCTCAAGGTAAGACAGATGGCTCCGCTTCTTCGCGGCTAGCCGGCTCCACGCCCCGCCCCTCCCCGCCCAGCCCCGCCCCCCGCTCAACCCCTGCGACACCCGCCTAGGTCGTTGTTCTGCACTCCACGGCGCAAGAAATGCACTCGCGGGAAACTTTCCGGGAGGACTAAACGGAATTTAGGTTCACAGCTCCGTGGATTTGAATTAAGCCGGGATAATTTCTCTAATTTTTTTCCCCCGGAACTTTCACTCCAACTTAGTCTATTACAAACTACGTTTCCATTCAACTGTATTTGTAAGCAATAAGAATTAATATCTTGGGTGTCTAGTGATTGTTCTACTCCCAGCAACAAAACGTTATCATTACGGACGCTGAACTTTCACAAATTCCGTTCTAAAAGCTATGAAGGCTGTATTAAAATTATGTACTCTTTAAGCGCTTTTTTCCTCTACACAGTATTTTTTAGGTGGGGATCTAAATACCATCTATCCCACAGTAAAACCTCACACCTGCTAAAACAGAGTTATCTGATTTCCTCGAAAATAATCCTCTCGACACCCACAGCCTCGAAACCGCAACGAGCCAAAAAAAAACCCCGCATGATGAGCTCCATATCCAGGCCGCACCCACAGCGCAGTAGGGGCCTACAACGCGCGCGCATCCCGCAACAACCGGGCAGCTGCGTTCGCGCGCTTCGCCCCCGAATTTAGCACCCCGTAACAGTAACAGTTTGAACGGATGGCAAAGAACTACACGCACCGCGCATCCCACTCGCGTTCGCCGGCCAACTCACCGCGACCGACCCCCATCGTCACCGCCACTATCAGCGAGAGCCAGCGCGCAACCAAACGACGAGCTATGGGCCGCGCCCGCGCTGCAACTTCATTTACGCTCATTATAGTAAATGTGCGCATCATCTAATGGGGCGGATAACGCCACCGCAAACTATTGGCGCCCCGCGTTTTAGATGGCCCGTTAATACGCGGACCGTGCCCCCCCCCTCGTCCAGGTGCGCGGTATTTAATAACAACCGGAGGTAATGCGAAGAACTATGCAGGCCCCGGGATCATACAGCGAGCACAAAGAGGCCTTCCAGCGGGCCCAGCCAACGGGCGCATGCAGTATTATCGGCTAGTTAACTGCAGCGCCGCCCGCGCGCGTAATTTTTTCCGAAAATGAGACACCGTCCGAATTAACCGAGCCGCTAATTAAAAAAACCCGAAGCAATAATGAAGTAAGTAGCTGAGTAATGGATATGGTAATTAAGTGAAGAAATTAGGATCACGGTAGATTTATTCCCCGAGAGCGGCATTGTGCGGCGCGAGCCCGGGGCGCCGCCGCTGGGGCTTCGCTGCCGCAGCGCCCCCGGCGCCGTCGATAATTCCGCTACACTGTTATTAAATTGAGCGGTTCAATACGACTTATTAGGAGATCGAGCTTGATATCGCAATCAGGGCCGTGCAGGGAAATCGCTGCTGCCGCCGCCGCCGCCTCCACTTCGAAGGCACCGTCGTTCCCATGCTAATGAAACGTTTTCAATCTTTATGTCTCTTTCGCTGCCCCGCCCCGCCCGCCCTTTCCACCCCTCCGCCGCGCTTGCGCCCGCCCGCTCCGCCTACTCCTTCAACCCCAACTCATTCATCGATTTTACCCGGGGTCCCCTCCCCGGGCTTGGCCTCTGGAATAACTTCGTAGCCAACTTTCGCTCGTCTTTATGGGAACTTTGGGCCCGGATAACGTGCGGCTGAAGGAGAGAAATGTCCGTTTGTTATTTTCTCAAAAGACGGCGCGCGGGGAGGTGACGGTGACGCCCGCGCGGGGTAGGCAGTCCCGCTGCGGGGAAAGCCGGCCTTGTAGACGAGGCCGGAAGGCCGGAGGAGGAGCCGCGAGTGGGGAACGCAGGCGCCAGGGACACGGGACTTGAGTGAGAAATACAGACGGTAAAGACTGGGGTCTTGAGTGAGAAAAGTGGGCGGGAAGGACTCGTGTCTTGACTGAGTTAAGTGGGCGGCAAGAACTCCTGCTTTAAATGAGGTAAGTGGGCGGTAAGGACTGGAGACTGAAGTGGCGAAAGGGCAGTAAGGGCTAAAGCTTAAGTGAGGAAAACGGTCATTAAAAACTGAAGCCTTGGGTGAGCTACACACGCGATAGGGACTGACGCTTTGTGTGAAGAACGCAAGGCGGTAAGGATTTGACCGTTTAGCAAGAACTCAGGACGCAAGGACTGAAGCCTTGAGTGAGGAACGCAGACAGTGAAAACTGAAGCCTTGAGTGAGAAACACATATGGTAAGAACACAAGCCTTGAGAGAGGAACACAGGAGTCAAGGAATGAAGCCTTGAGTGAGAAACGCAGGCGGTCAGGACTACGTACACGGGGGGGAAACGATGTGAGAATTAAGGTAAAACAGCGACCTCTGAATTACTTGATTAACCACCGATCCTGTAGCTAGAAGCACAGTATTCGGCGACAAGGCCCGACGAACAGCGATCATGGAGCGGCCCACCTACAGAACAACAGAGAAGGCGGCCCTGGCGAAGGCTACGTCCACGACGGAGTCACGTGCCGGGGGCGTAAGGAAGTCGACGAAAGAAAGCACTTCGTTTGTTTGTTGCACGGTTGCCTGCGTAATGCGGGCTTTAAATCTTGGGTTTTACGACGCTGCTAATCAGCGAGGGATTTGAGGCTGAAGCGGCTTAATCCAGAGGGAGCGCCGTCTCTCCCTGTCGCACGTGCCCTTCGGACGGTCGCTCCGGTGCCTGCAAGAAACTCGCAGGGCGAACCAGCGAACTCTGCTCGTTTTCACAAACATTAAAATTTTGCCTTTCAAGGACCGAGACCGCTCGCGATTATCACGTAACCTCATAATATTGTAGCGTCGTGCCACGCTCAAACCGCCGGATGACAAACAAAGGGCGGAGTGATGACGCACTGAAACTTTCCGTGGACGTAGCGGGCCCAGAGCGGCTTTGGGGAGGAGGCAATAGGGGCGGCGGGTAGAGCCAAAAGCGCCTACATAAAGGCCAGGAGAACAATGCCACAGTCTTCTTGTGCTAGCGGCGTCGGCGTCAGGTGAAGCGCGTGTCTGTGCGTGTAGGTGCACTAGGGCGAGGGGCCGGCAATTCATTGTCGTGACTTGCGAGACGCGTAGATGGTCTCAAAGTAGAGCGGCTTCATACAGGGAACATCGGTGGTGTGTTGTGGTGTGGTAGCCGTTCTTAAATTATCTCTCCTTGTAGTGGGTCTATTTATTTAGTTTATTGTGAGCAGGGTAGTTGTTAAATAGACACTACGGTCTAGATTGTTAATAAATCTATTGTTTTACAAACAACTCTCCTCTGTGTTCGATTACACCCGTATGACACCACAATATCGACACAAAACTACATGGCACTATTGACTTGTTCAGTTGTAAATATAATTACTTGTAGTACTGCTTCGCAAAGATGAACTTGTGAAACGAGCAGGATTGGAAAATTCATATGAATACTCGTAACACGAGAATACTCTTCTATATGTTCGAAATTGTGTCAGTAAGTAAAAACATGAATGAGCAACAAAAATGATCACAATGAAATTCGTAGTCAGCGAGTTTAGAATGTTTCACAAATATTAGTTCCATTTCTTTGCAAACTAATCCAGATATTATGAAATTAGAACGAACCCAAGATCGAGAAAACAGATTTTTCACGAACAGAAAGGGTAATTCTGATGACCTCTCTACTGCCACGTGCCATATCAAAGGTCCATTCGAATTTCAGACAGGTAAATCCATCTTAAATGCGCATTACCGCCGGTCGCCGAACGCCTTCCGTGTTTGGGTGGTAATCTCTTGACGCGGGTAATGGGAGAGCTCTGCTGATCGAGGCGTCGAGCGCGGCAGGAGCAAAGAGACGGAGAGAGGGGGGAGGGGGGAGGAGGAGCGGGCGAGAGGACAGCGACAGAGGCGGCGGCGGCGTCACCGCCCGCAGGTGCGCCTCCGTCGCCGGGCTCTTTAATTAACCCATAAGAGGAACGCTTTCATGCATTTCCGATCGTCTTTGACTTTGACGCCGCTGGCGGTGTTGCTTTCAATGGGCGACGGGCGCTGAGCCTGCGGCCGTGCCGGGCCGACCGAGGACGAGCACGGGGGGGGGGGGGGGGGGGCAGCAGACGACAGGGCATTAAATGGGCCCCCGGAGCAGGCGGCCCTCGCCGCCACCGCCGCTGAATACTGATCCCCGGCGGGACGCGCGAGACATGGCCTTGACGACGGCGCCGCCGTGCACTCAATGAGCGCGCGATCTGCCGCACTGGATGGGCCCGCGGCGCACGCGGTCACGCTCAGCCCCCCCCCCCCCCCCCCCCCCCCACACACACACACACACACACTCACCCGGGTAACGGTGTCGATCGGAAAGCCACTTTCCTTTCCACCATCGCGCGCGGCGATTTTGTAACGGTTAGCGTACCGGACTGTTGTACCCAAATTGGCAGGTTCAAGCCCGATCGAAGCCGTGGATTTTTAAGGGCGAAAAAATCAGTCGTACGCCTTCCTTCGGAGGGGAAGTAAATCCGACTGTCCCATGCAAGTAGATTTACTTGCATGTAAAAGATCCTCAAGCCCACGCTAAATTGAAATCGCCTGTTTCTCGCCCAAGAAATACCTCCTTCCTCAAGAGCAGGCCTCATAGCCTGATAGGCATAATAAAATAAGGCATTAATTCAATTCAATTCCTTTGTAACGAAAGAGGAGCGTTCTTCGGAAGAAACCACATAGAGAGCAAGTATCAATTTTGAAGAGATCCAGTCGACCAATTTGTTAAGTAAATCATCAACGTATAATACAAATTAAGCATATTATGCGCACAAGAGAGAAAGATTTTCTTGCATTCGGATAAGGATAAAAAGAGAGATTTGATATTTTCCTTTCTTTACGAAGCTGATATTTACTGGATCTAGAGAGGGTCCCCAGAAATTACAGTAATGGCTAACTTAATTTCCCAATGAAGTGAAAAATTCACACACGTATTATAAAACACTCTTTGCAGTCGATTTATCATGAACTTTAAACAAGAATATCTACGGACAATGCTTTCATTATCAGATAAAACATACACTACAACCCATTCTTAACATTCACCCCATTACCCTTCGAACTCGTTGCCACGCCCTCGCATAATCACTCTACGGATAAGACGCGAATACTCTTTTATTCGGACACACACTTCCAACCAAACTCCAGCACTTGTCCTCTCCAAGTGCAGCCGGAGTGGCGAAGAGCGTCGCTTGAACATTTTCGGGCAACGCGCAGGACCCGGGCCCGGGCCGGGCGGGCGCGCCGCGGGCGTCGAAAGAAGCGGGCGCCAGCCCGAGTGGGCCCTTTGAGCGCCCAGGCAGAGGGGCTTATCCGCGCGAGGATCTCTTACAGGGACGGCGCGGCCCGGGCCGGCGGCCGCCGCGTCGGAGCCGAGAGCGCGGCCGGGCGCCCCCGAAAAGGGCGGGAGACGAGGGCGGTGCCGGAAAAAACGGCAGCGGCAGCGGCGGCGGCGGCGGCGGCGGCGGCGGTGGCGGGGAGACATGTTGACACGCGTCGGGCCACACTCTTTTGCGGGCCCTCTCAAAATAGGGGCGGCGCTGGTTGCCGGTCACAGGATGCGGGGGGACGGGGCGAGCGAGGTCCGCCCCTAAACAACCGCCCTTCGTTTGCGAATTGTGTGCATTAGAGCCCCCCCCCCCACAGACGAGTTGACAGGGTAAAAATAGGCGACCTTTAACCGGCGAGCCTCTCTGTCGCGCTCTCTCAACAAAACCCGAAGCGCCCGCGCCAGGGGTTTTATTTGAAGCGGCGTTTGTTACCGTGCCGCGGACGGGTGCGCGACTACCCATACCGATACTATTTACAATGAAACAAATGGGCCGGGTTGGCCCCTCCCCCTCCCAGTACACACACACACACACACACACACACACACACACACATGCACCGCACAGGGGGCGGGGGGAGGGTGTTGGAAGTGGAACCTTTTGCCTTTCAGCGGCCTGTCTGTGAAGGATGACCATAAACAGCGCCACTGTTTACAAAGGGGGGCCGCACACTAACCACGCGATGCTTCATTTCCATTGCGCGCCGATAGATGATAGCGTGCCCCGTCGCCGGGAGGTCTGCGGCGACCCGCCGGCGCGCCGCGAGTGGCCTTCTTGTTTGAGCTCATATTTTTGATATCGCATTCCTATTGCAATATTTTTATTGCGCATATGTCATTTATCGATTTTCAAGGAAATACCAAGCAAACAACAATTCGGTTGTTGCATAAAAGTACTGTCAATGTAAACATATGCTTGGAATATTCGTGAGTTTCGATCTTAAGTATACGGGTAGAAGCAAAACTTTGAAAAAATAATGGCACCCCACACGATTCACCGACTTGGCATTATACAAAAATTACTATCATTACAATTATTTGGGGAGTTACTATTGGGAAATTAAATATTCGGATTATTTAGGTCTAGTTCTAATCAGCTTTCCAAAATAGATCCATGTTGAATTTCAGGGTACTCAAACTCCTTCTGTTTAATATGAATCCAGACTGGCCACGACATCGAAAAAAGAAAAAAAAAACATAAAAAACAGAAGAAAACAAACAAACCAAAACAACATTCACTCATCCAGTACCGTATCAAATTTCTAGCTATATAATTTAGCTAATCGTACAATATGTTCACGAGTACGTTATGTTCCCAGTTTGATTCCGTACAATAGATCTCTTCATTTACTATTTCTCCTTATAAAAAATATTGGACACAACGTATATTTTACATTCGCAATGTAGAAAGTCAATGTCAATCTAAAAAGCCTTGCTTTACTACAATAAAAATTAAACTAAAGAATTAGCGCCACAACCAGATGTGAACCGGGTGGGAACAAGGCACTACCGCTCCTGTGGCTCCGGCTCCCCCCCCCCTCGCCGAGCCACACGTGCGGGGTCGCTGACCGCCTCTGCGCGCCTCCCCCTGCGCCCAGAAGAGGACCCCGCCGTTGACCACCCTGACAAATTATCTCGGGGCTGCGTCCATCAGGATTAGTAACAGCAAGCGGCACCTCAAAAGAATTGAAATTACCAGCCCCGCCCCGGCGCCAGCACAGGGCCCACAGCCCTTGTTTTTACGTATTTTGTAGCCATTGTGTGCATAAATACAATTTGCAACTCGCATAGCATATTTTAAGCACTTCCCATCCTACAAATGTTTACAGAACGCATGTACATTACGCGTGTGCGAAGCGGGAGCAAAATGTTTTTTAAAAACTAATTTCGTACGCAGTTATTTTTTCGCTATTCAAAAAATACCAACCTATTTGTGATTACAGACGGTACATTCGAAAACACGCAGCGATATTAAACTATAACAGCAGAATGTAAAATGTAGGTACATAATTCCGCAGATGTCCAGTAAGATAAACACACGCGCGGTTTCACAATGCACGCCCCGCCGGTCTCGATGCGCGATTAAAATCGGCGAAAAATACGTGAGGAGAAAATCCTCAACACGTTGTTACGCGCCGCCAAATATAAATACGGAATTCACAATTTTATTATAGGCATCAAAACAAATCGGCGCGTTTTGTTCGTCGATATGAGGTTGGAATATCGATATCGAATTATCATATCGTTATAGAACTGTATTTGCTGCTGTTATTATCATCTCGGCGCAGTATCATCCAGAGCCGATGAAAAATTGCGCGAGAACGCGCTTGCGGTGTTTTTAATAACGTTTCAATTTCGAAACGTAGATGAAGACTAGGAATGGATGAATTCTAGGGTTGGACAGATGATGGGAAACGAAAGCAATTTTCGAAGTCTGGATCTGTCCATTAAAAATGGCCATTTGATAACATTCACATTAAAGTGCCCTAGAGATGCTTCAGTTCTGTGTTTAGTTTAAATAAAATTACCGAATTCAACGTAACTGCCTTTCTCATTTATACGTAATAATGTTTCCTACCACTAACATAATATTAGTTATGATAACCATTACGTTTCATTTTCCCATATTTTTCACCAGTAAAGTGATATTTATATCATTCAAATAATTCACTTTTAAGGAATTATTTATATTTTAATATTATCATTTATTATTATCATTAATTATTATTTTCATTATTATAATTATCGATTACATTCTTTATCTCGACAGATTATCTCAGAAACCATCACATCCAGTCCCTGTGGAACTCCCTTGGCAGCGACGAGTTTGGTAAGCAGATTCAGAGGCAGTGAACGATACGACTACCCCTAGTGAGTGTGGGCGGATCGTAGCGCTCGTCCTCGCAGGGACGAGCCGGAGTAGGAGGAGCCGGAGGAGGAGGAGGATGAGGAGGAGGAGGAGGAGGAGGAGGAGGAGGAGGGGACGCCAAGGGCGGGGAGCGAAGCATCCCCGGGGCCTCCGCTAGCCCTTATGGGCGAGGGAGCGAGCCTTTTGTGAGCCATCTCCGCCAGGGAAACAGGGCCTGTCTAAAGTTTAAAAGCATAGGGAGATGTGGGGGTCGTGATAGCACAAGATTGTATTGTGTGCGGACGCTATTAAATTATTAAACCGGGCTGATAGCATAGAAATTGCCTTCCACGGAGCATCGTTTTCCATTTTGAGCTTCATCGACTGCCGTGTGTACTCTGGCTCCTCGGCCCAGGCGCAGAGAGAAGGCGGCGGCGGAGCGGAAGCAGGGGGACACGCTGCGTCAAGGACGGCATTAGGTATTCAATTCTATTTCGCGATCCCTTCCGTAGAGTGGGAGGTGATGACAGATATCAAATCGCATTCATTACTCATTGTGCGCTTGTCAAATCATTTCATAATTACCCGATGACGTTGTATTTTGAGGTATCATACGAACAAATAAGAAGTCAAAACGAAGCATAAACACCGAAAAAAAATGTTACCATGTTGAGAACGAATTTCAAAAGAATAACTGATATCAGTGTATTCCAACCCGCAATGTCGAACTATTTCACTTAAATTTTGAATAAAACTCTCCAGGGCACAAATAGAAGTATCTCCAGAGCCCGTCCTTCCCCAAAAATATTTGTTTCGTGCGTGGGCGAGCCGGCAAGACAAGCTCCCGAAACCTCATTTCCTCGCAGCCGCGGCACGCCCACTTCGATCGAAGGCGGGAGTCATCTGAATCAGCTTTAAAATGCGTCACCGTTAAAGAGCCCATAAACCACGGGGAGCGCGCCTCGGCCGGGCGTCGGCGGCGCGTGGTTGGCCTGGGAAAGCGCGCGCTGGGGAGCGGGAAGGGAAGAGCTCTCGCGTCGCGTTAGCGGGAAAGAGGACGGTGCGGATGGTGGTGAGGGCAGCGGTGGAGGGGGGGTGGAGGTCGGGACGGAGGTGGGGACGGCGATGTGAACGCAGGTGGGGACGGCGGTGAAAGGGGTGGGGACGGCGGTGAGAACGGCGGTGGAGGAAGCGGTGGTGGCGGCGGTGGGGAGAGCGGTGTGGACGGCGGAGGGGCGGCGGTGAGAACGGCGGTGGGGGCGGCGGTAGGGGTAGCGGTGTGGGCGACGGTGGGGTCAAAAAGTGGGCGCGACGACGAGGTCGAGGGCGGCGGTGGGGACAGTGGCGGGGACAACTGTGGAGGCGGCGGCGGGGGCGACAGGGCGGGCGTCGCTGGAAGCGGCGACGGGGCAGAGTGGCGGGGTGGGCGGCAGTGGGAGCGTTGTGAGGGTAGCGGCGGAGGTGGGGGAAGCTGTGGCGGGCGTCAGTTGGGGTGGCGGTGGGGTCTGTGGCGGCGATCGAGGTGGCGGTTTTGGCGAAGGCGTGGTCGGGGCGAGCGAGGCGGGCGAGGCGGGCGAAGCGAATATCTGCGCCGGCGGTGCTCTAGACGCGCGGCACGTCGTGGCGGAGGGGCGGAGCACGCACGCCTGGATCTGGGACGCGCACGAGGGGGGGGAGAGGCGTGCGCGTGGGCGTCGCCCGCCACCTGGCGCCCGCGGGGCCGCACCGCGCGCAGGTGTCGGGGGGGGGGGTCACCACCTAAACCGGAAGGCAGGTCTACTCGGCAGCCACATTACCACTCTACCCACGGACAAATTCGACGAAGAAAGATTAGAGAATAACGAGGTCGAATCAGAGGAAAGCACATTACAGTATGGAAAGTTTTTATTCTGTGAATTCGCATGTGCACATCTAGTAGTGAACGCAATGTGCAACTAATGCAAACAGTTGTCATAAGATTAAAGATAATAAAAAAGTAAAGTACACGTATAAGACAACGACCACTAACCGTAGGATTAGCGTAATACCAGGGAAGAAAGAAGAGCACGTAATGAATGTCGTCGTTCAAAGTAAATAAAATTGAATTACTTATTTACTTGACTACAATGAAAAAAATCTACATAGCAGGTAGTTGCATATTCACTTCCCTTCTTTATAATCAGATAATAAGTTCTTACGCTGTGATGTTTACAACTACCGAAACTTAGCAAAATTATTTTTGTAAATAAATCAATTGTCATCCTGAAATATAGAACTCATATAAAGTCATGTACGATTGATAAAACATGCAGGCCGTTACTTTACAAATATGGTAATATTCTCGCAAATTCCATTATTTTAGGTATACCTGTGCTAATCGAAGAGATCAACCAGAAGTGTGAGAAACAGAATGTCTGAGATTATAAATCCCTACGTCCGTATACTACATGCGTGTGATCAGTATCCTCCCAATGCCAGACGTCATCGCTCAATCTTCCCAGCCGATTCCCCACCAGCACCACCGCTCCTCCCACGCGTCCCCCAAACACGCGCGCCCGCCCGCTCCCGCTCCGCTCAAATTGCGTTATCGCACCCCATTGATTTGGCTGTGGCCCCAATCCCAAAACGGCCTTCCCAATCGTCCCCCGATTCGGGGCGACGCGCACGGAGCGGGGAGGGGAGGGGGGATGCCGGGTCGCACCCCTCCCTCCCACGCCCGATCACCCAGCCAGGCGAACGGATGGGCGGAGCAGCCACCCTTCCAGTGCCTCCGCCCCCTCACCCGATATCCATGTGTCCGCGTCCGATTTGTGGCCATGTCGCCATTAAGTATGGGCTTTACCCTTCCCATATTTATGCATGAAGCCTAATCGGGACCGGATCTCCAGATAGCGTGACATTCCAATCAGGGAGAGGGCTGGCCGACTCGTTATGCAGGTAATGCCCTACGTCTAATCTCGGCGAAGGGGAGAGCCCGTACTGCCGCGCGGTGGCAGTGGCGACGGCGGTAACAGGCCCACCCACCCCCTCTCCTACCGAACCCCACCCGCCCGTCGAGCCGCCTGTTATGTCGAGTACTTCTTTCCGAACGCGGACCGCACGCACGCTTGGCATCGCCTCCGCCTACGACTATCCATCATGCGGGGGGGATGGGCGGAGGAAGGGCCGGGCAGCACGGGGGCGGTTGGGGCGGCGTGCGGGGGCGAAATAAGGAGCGCTTTAGGACGACACGAGCGGAAAATGTTTCGACAGCTGCGTCCGATGCGGGCTCGCGCACAAAGGAAGTGGCCGGGCAGGGCGGATCCGACGGCTTGTGAGACGCGAGGGGGTCGCGGCGCGGTCGAGAAGGCGGGGGCGGCGGCGGCACGTGAACGAAGGTGGCTGGGGAAGGCGGAGAGAACGCGCGGAAGTAAGCAGGACGTCACACTTCCTTTCTGAGGGAGCACAAGTCCTTAACCACATGCCATTTCAGTAACACTTTCAATCGCGAAGTCACGACAACGACCGCACCTAGTAAAAGAGCTAATTTGTTACACAAGCGTAAATTTTAAAATAACAATTTGGTTGAGCGTCATTCGATCAAAATTTCACAAATGTTACAAATAGTTTTCAAAAATTAAAACGCTCTTAAAGGGAGGGGAAATGAACAGCATTTTTACTTTTGATGAAACAAAGAAAAAAAATTGACCGAAGTAGTATTCAATAACAAAAAAATGTACGTGCGACGTCTCGATTTCTCAATCACTAATTTAAACTACGAGCATATTAGCAACTATTCTTGATATGATTCGTCCACGCGATGCAACCGTTTTCAACCAAGAAGTAAGTTGCGACGGGGATCTAAGCCGGCCAGCACGCAGGGGCAAATAAGGCACCAGCGCCTGGCAGATTCCCCCTAAGTAGTAACACGTGGCGTAGGGCGCTGCGGCGGGGGCGGGGCGTAGAAGCATCATCCGGGCGAGGTACAGCGCGGGGGCGGGGCGGGGCGGGGCCGCAATGGCTTGCCGGGCGGCGGGGGCCAGTGGGCCGCGGCTTAATCCCGGCGGGGCGTCGCGGCCGGGGAGACGGATCGCTACACGGCGCCGGGATGAGGACGGAGGAGGACGAGGAGGGAGGCTGGACGCCGGCCAGCGCGAGCGTCGCGCCGCACCCCCGCCATGCAAATGAGCGCCGCGCCGCAGGGCACGCGACCCCTCCTGGCCCCGCCGCGGCCTCCGCGGCCCCTGTGGCCCCCGAGCCGAGCCGACGCGACGCGACGCGACGCGACGCGACGGACCCGCCTGCCTGCCTGCCTACCAGCCAGCGCGAGGCACTCCGCGCGGCCGCCGAGTCAACATCGACCCCCCTCCCCATGCCAGTGCCTCCCACCTCGACGCGGACGCGTCGCGAAGACAGTAGGCATTTTGACGCCAATTATTTTTAAAAAAAATTGTTATCTCCCGTGCCTTACTTCACTTCTCTTTGCTTTGCTTGTCCGCTTAAATTTTCGTCCAAGGCATCCTAATATTACCTTTATTATTGTCTTAAAATGCTTTAAAATTACAGTGTATTAATATTCTTAGTTGTAATATGTAAATTGTAGTGTTCTGCCACCAGGTTGTATGCCTACCTGCAGAAATAATAAATCTATCTATCTATCTATCTATCAAATAATTGGTTAAAAGCTAATGTTCTTAAAGTATCCATCCTTTGCGAAGGATTTTCCTCCTCCTCTAACGCACGAGACGAAAACTGAAAATGCATTAATCAGTCATCTGTTCGAGTAACTACGCAATACTACATTTTAGCAATCTCAAAATTACGGGCGTTGACCACAAAAGCTATGTAGATAGGTTTCTTCACTACAATATTTTAAAGATGAAAAAATAAAAATAAAAACAGAACACAATCACTATTTTGCCACGAACTAGTAACACCATGAATTTATTATCCATATGGTGACGTCCTACAAGTGTGATCCGAACAGAATATTCACGAAACACATTAAAAACTGTCATTAAAGGGCACATCACAAGTACTTGCACGTACTAAGGAATCTACTATTTTGTCACAAGGTAGCAACCACTACATTATCCTTCAGGTGACAAGCCACATTCAGCATATTCATGAAATACATTAAAAACTACAATAGTCATTAATGAGCACATCACGAACACTCGCAGGTACTGAGGAATCAACCCACAGAATACAACCGCAATCTCCTATCTCCCCGACCAACTAGCGCATCGAGCGGGCGGCGGCATACAGCTGCGCGGCGGACGCGACGGCGGCGCGCGGGGCGCGATAAAATATTTACGTAATCCTCTGTCCTAATGAAAACAAGGAATTTTAATCCCGACTCTCGAAAAAAAATTCAATCCAAATAACACATGGGGGCGCGGACGCGCACCGCACCGGCGCGGAGCGGCAACACCGGCGGTGCGAAACGCGGCGGGCGATGCGTGGACGCGTTGCCCGGGCGCTGCTGCGTCGCACAGTGCGTTCCAATGGCGGCAGCCCGTTGCGCTGATATACGACACTTCGTCGATGACCACGCCCCCTCACCCCCACCCCAACCGGGCGTCTTAACGCGAAAAATCCGCCCTGCGCCTCGGTTCCCCGCGCCTGCCGCACGGATTAAGTTTAACCGATTTACGCGTATACAGCAAATCCGCAACAATACGACGCCCCGAATAATGCCGGCTATCCGATCACCTTCGCGAGGAGTGAGTGCGTGTGTATGTGTGTGTGTTTGTTCAGCGAGGGTCACCGCTTCCCATGGGTGGATCCCCGCGAGGGGACAAAAGCCTTTCCCGCTCGTTCTGGCCCCGTCGCGCCCCGCCCCGTCGTGAGCCTCCACCACGCAGCGCCTCCCGATGCTCCCCTCCCCTCCCCTCTCCTCGTTGCAGCCTCCATTCAAACAGAACGCTTTTTAAGCGTCAGAAACTGCGCGGGTTGTTTGTGTATTGTGTTGCTTCGCTATACTAATGTGCGAGCAAGATCACAACGCAGTATCTATGGTAACGGATTTGCCGTGGTATACGAACGTGAATTCAAACATTAATCCGCGGGGGCTTCCTGTTAAAATTAATCTGAAGCTACGAGCAGAAGTATACATGGGCCTCCGCACACACACCTGCCCACGCGGCACCGGCAGCGGCCGCCGCTCGCGAGAGCTCCAAATATGTGAGCGACAACGGCCAGCCTCGTTGCTGGAGCGGCACGGCGCGTTATGATCCTGCGGCAAACTTGACCGCGTCTGGTTTGCCCGTCGGTGGTATTACCACTTGACGCAATCCGGTTATGTCAAGAGCCGCGCACCCAACTCAATTTTCTCTACGCATCCGCGTTTCAGTGTCAACGCCAGTGTCGGCGACCCGCCCCAACTCTCCGCACACTCAAAAAAAAATCCCCGCGATCTTTAAAGCTACCGCGCAATCTGGCCGATACATTGAACGCGCATGCGGAAATAGAGTGTCGAGCTTATTTCCCGATATGAGGTTGCAGTCGCTTCGGAGATACAGCGGTGCTTCTATGAATTGCAGTCGCGTATAAAACCAAAATTCTGAAAGGTTTTGCCCTCCCTTCCCTTTCGTTTATTCCGTTTAGAAACGGCGCTATGAAAGCCGCCAAAAAATTCGAATGAAATCGTAATTAATAGCAACCGGGAGGTAGCCATGGGCCGTTCTGAAATGAACTCGCGAATGTTATTTTCCAGGTAATTTTGAAGACAAAACGGAAATGCAAACTGCTTTGCACTGTAGGATAGCATAACTCCGATGCAGTATTGTAAATAACAAGAAAAGAATAATCTTACTAAGCCACCTAACTACTAGTAGGTATGTATCTGGCATTTTGGTTCGACTGTTCGACGTCGGCTAGCTAACAGAGTCCCTCGTATCTGGGCGTAGTTTAATTCCCACGCTTGGAGGGTAAACGAGACATATGGCAAACACAACGGATTCCCTTCACCGTAACTAGCAAAATCCACCTGCCCGAGCTTTTCTTCGTCACACAGCTAGAGAAAGTGGACGATACTCTCTTTACGAAAGCTTCAACTTTATTTTTGCTGGGGTCGAGAATAGAACCACGAGAAGCTTGTTCGCTGCCCATTAGCCTTCCAAGAGGCTTTAACTACGAGTAATTCGTATTTTGGAGGGCAGAACGAAGTTCGTAAATATCAAAATTCAAGTGTTCTCAACAAACACTTCGTTCCAACCGAATCGTGGAAAAGGCTTTCAGAAATGAGTTTGCGGAAACCGTAACAAACCGAGGCTGAAAACGGAGGAAGAACATACGTAAGCAGGGCAAATGATCTCGCATCCTCGCCCGTATTCCACTGGCGCCCCCTAAACTCCTCCAGCTAGTCAACCGTCAACGCCGTCAGCCGAGGCGCCTCCTCCGGGCCAAGTCCGCCCCTCCCCCGGGACGTAAGCAAACCATCAAACGCTCAAAGTGGCCTTAAAGCGCGAGAGACAAAGCGCGCACAAGAACAAACTCGTGCACCGAAGACAATTTATGTAATTAGTTATTATAGTTGGGATGGATGGTCGTTAAATGTTCCCATAAAATCAGGGCTCGTCGCCGAAATGGCAGCCCGGAACGTCTCATACACAGTTTAATCCCGGAGTATGTCAACAGCGTTGATTACTCCCGTTAGAAATTTATGCGCCCCGCAACGCGAATGTCGTGTGCAAGTTAGCGCCTGCTAGCAACTCTAAACAAGACGGACTTAATAGCATCCGCACAAGAATGCTGTAAAATAAATCTGAATTAGAACGTATCTTTCTGCAAACATAAATAGACCCCATGTGCAGAGGGCTGGCTCTAATTAAGGGAATCCTCAGCAGAAAGCGTTTGCGTGGCCCCTACCCTGCAGACGACACCCAGAATATGCAGCTGGGGACAGGCAGAAACGAGCAGGTTCCACTTTCACCACAACAGCATCCCATGCACCATTTACAGAAGTGCTCTGCTGTTCTACTTAAAGTACCTTTGCTTTAAAATACAGAGGTGTCTTTTCTAGGAAATATATGTATGCATTTTGAGATTAATATAAACATTCTTCGCAGAATAACAAGACAGATAACATTCTAGAATATTGATTACCTGGGTCTGATACATAAGTACTTCTATTCAACGAAATTTTTAGCTTTCTTTTTATTCTATTCTAGCTTAGTTAAGGAGCTGGTGACTATTAAATTTTCCATAACTATTATTTTTGAAATTACTAATTTCGGTAAAAATGTAGAGGTGAAGTATTTCAGTGTGAATTACTTGAAGTATCTTTTCGATGGTTACCCTTCTTTAAATGGAATCATCACTTTTTACGACGATTATCTTGATATAAGTATATTAAAACAATGCAAGCACGCAAATTCTCATTCGTCGACAAACATTCAAACGATTCCGCAGTACGTTTAACGTACAGTGCAGTTCAATACAATACAAAAAAAAACGTGGTCAGACTCAAAACACACACAGAGCCAAGCTCTCCCGCAGGCGGACCGGTATCAATCGGCGGTTTCGAGACGTTTATCCGCGTTAGAGTCCCGTAAAAGGTTTTATGAAACCTCCCGCGGAATGATTGCTCTTAACAGACGGGAGGTTATGTCGCGCGCCCCGTTCGCGCGCCAATGAAAGCAGCAATTGCAGGTCGCGGCGGCGGGCACGCCCCCCACCCCCACCCCCTAACCGCGCGCCGCCCATCAGCGCCTCCGCGGCCTTCCGATGACAATGAACGGGGAATATAAACCCCGCCAAGATGGCCGCGCCCCTCGCCCACGGGGGCGTCTGCACCGCGGAAACACACGGTTGGTCCTCCCAACAGCCGCGAGGCACAGAGGAAAAGAGCGAAGGGAGGAACCGATGCTTACGTCTTCTAACGCACACTGCACAAAACGTGTTTGTTGTTTTCTTCGCCATGAAAGATCAAAGTAACTTCCTTAATGTTAATAATATAATGTTATAGTAACAGTTCTAAATCAGAGGCAACTTTACGTAAGCTGATCATAACAATTAACCAATTATAATACTATTTCGGGCGAGTTAAGGAACAGTGAATCGTGAAAAATAACATTTGTTGCACTTTTCACACGTTGGCATGTTCAGTCACACTTGTGACCCGTAATGTACATTACACAACTTAACAACAGAATTTCATCCTCAATCCTCTAATCAGTGAGAGCTCGCCCAATGCAATATTCTTAGTACACTCTCGCACGATTCTAACAATCTAAATTGAAATACGAATAGCTTCTTACACACAACATATTGAACACTTCTGTTTATTTAATATCTATTAATGTAAACTTTTTTTTTATTTTACACGAACAATGTAGATTGCTTACTAAGAAATTTATTGTTCTACAAAGTTAACAAACATCAACTGTTGGGAACATAGGCAAAACCATAGACTTTAGAACTTCCGAATGAAAATTAACACTGAAAACTTCCATATCGCGTAATAACGTTGAGGATTAGAACAATCAAAATTAGAATCTTCAAAAGACTCAGATTACAAGAAATCTCACCAGCATTCATCAAAAATAATAAGGTCTAGCACGTCAGAAATACTTCCATGCTCTTCATTCCCTAACTAGTTTTTGTTCAGAAGATTAAACATAGATTGCACTTACAATTCGTTCAATACCGTTTCTCCAATTAAGTTTCATTCGGCAATACTTCGACAGTCCATAACGACGCTTTCCACCCCATCTCCGATGTTCCCACTGTATATTCACTAGGGCACCGCCAAGACTATTTTCGCAAACGCGCACGATTGCCCTCGCGGGTAAGTTTCCCGCAGACTACGACGGCGGAGGCGGCCTCTGCGAACCTTCGACGAAACTATCCTAACGAGTACAGACTTCGAATCTCGCCAACTTACGGCCATAAATGCAATCGGAAATCAGAACTCCGCGCGCGCGCCCGCGCAAACTTCACGATTAGTAATAAGAGCCGGAGAATGTCCTACAGCGTCTGCATGAAAGTCGAACGCGATTTTCGAGGCCGGGTTCCTCCGGTAACGACCGTCTTAACGCGGCGGGGGCCTGAGACCACGTTTCGCAGTTTTCCACGCGTAATCCCCTCGGCAATTTCCCTCATGCAGTCGGACATTAAATACACCCCTAAACTCCGCCGAAGCTCGTTAATATAAATAGGAATATATATCCGAAAACTGAGCTGTATCTTCGCCGTGACGCAGTATAAATTCCAATTACCTTGCTTTTCTATTACGCTTCCCGACTTAATAAATGCAATTCGCGTTTCATTCCGAGAGACAAACCTCGCGGCGCGCCGTAGATGCTGAGAAGGAGAAGAAATCTTGCCCGGCGCCGCCCCTGCAGTCCAATTCTCCGCCCGGTCGTAGCGCAGTTTCTCAGGGCTGTAAACCAAACGACCTCTGAACTCCAATGCTGACATAAAAATATTTAATTTCCATTTTGATTGAAAATGTTATGGCGCCATAAATTAAAGGCTCGGCCTGGAGGCGGATTGAGGCCAGACGTCGAAGTGAAGTGCGGGCCGGGCCGGGCCGGGCCGGGACGAAAAGGGGCGGGGCGGGGGCGGGCAGAGAGCGCGTGAGGCGTTAAGCGGGGGGCCGCTAATAAGGTCGCGGAGAGGGCGGGGCGGCAGCCACACGGAGCGCCGGGGCGGAGGCAGATGGGCCCCAGGAGCGGGAGTGGCCGTTGGGAAACTTGTCTTTGTTCCTTCCGGGCTCAACACTCGCCTAATACGGTGCTCGACGTCGGAATTCACGTTATGGGCTTATAATATTGCTTGAAGGTACGAACCTTCCGTACTTCACATCGACCACCTTGCTCCTCGGCTGTATGGAGTAGTAAAAAGTGTCATCCTTCTTCTTTATCAAAGTACTACACAAATGATCCGTACACTTAAGAAAAACAGCACGCTCCAGTCAAGTTACCACCTTCTGTTTTTTATGCTAAGATCGTTTTTTATTTGTAACGGTGACAAAATTACATACGTTATGTGTGTTTCATATTAGTATGTTGCTCATTACTGACAAATAAATAATAAAGATTCAATTGGACGAAGTTAAGCCCTCATCATATTTGAAATTAAAGCAATATAAGCAGCTTAGCTTCTGTGCCGACGAGTGCGGTATTGTTTTTCTTCAACATATAAATTCAAATTATCAATCTTTTTCTAATCTGTTATATCCGAAATGATCTAGACGCGTAACTCATCGACGCGAACAAAGGCACCGCACGCCGAAGTTTCTCTACGGGAGGTTTTCCGTCTACCTTAATTACTCCGCGCGCACAGTTCCGCCGTGCCTTTGTAGGAGTGAGCTTTGGCCGTCGAATAGGTCAGTATGTCCCGGGAGCGAATCGCGTTAGTACATATGCATACACAAGTGACTCCCGGACACAAGCCAGCGCGGCCGCGGGCCTACCGACAAAGGCGACAAAGGGCTGTCCGGGCGCCCCGCCGCCGCCGCCGCCGCCGCAGCGTCGCGACGCGACGCGACGTCGAGCACGTGCTGGTGGCGGCCGGCGCATCTGACGTCACGTCCAGAGCGACTGTACAGCAACTACAATGCGATAGCGTTCTGCCCGCTCTCAACAGGACGAACATCCGTCTCGATGCAAAAATGCTGCTGCACCAGCAGCTGTTCAGTTTAGTGGCTCGGGAACAAATGAGCCGATAACACAAGCCCCAGTAGTTGCGAATTAAATTGTAATATTTAACAGCATCCCTTCTATTCCCACCAGGCAAGGAAAAGTAAAAGCAGCCCGCAATTGATGAAAAATGTAATAAAAAGCATCACTAGCAAAATTTAAAAGTGAAGCAAGGAATGAGAAGAAAATTTGCATTGGCATTCCCTCTTCTGAATAACAAATGATAAAACGTTGCTTCACTAATCATTACGACTATGCGGAAGACCCTGCCAACCAGTCTGCTACACAATGAAGTCTGTATGATTCCAATATCGATTTAGAAGAGGCAGACAATTCCGAACCCGACGATTTCATTGCCATTATCACACCACCCACCTGGGTAATGGATTCCCTCAACCACGCACCTACAGTGTCCCGCAACAGCAGAAATTACACACCGCCGTATTACCGTATTTATCGTCACCTCTGACAATATTTGATCCCATTCGCGAGCCGCCATATTTTTAATACTCCCAGGTGTCGTCCTGCAGCAACATTTACCAAAATTCTCCATTTTCAACGCGCGGACGCGTCCGTGTTTGCACGCTTTCTCCCGCGCCGCACGGCACACAAGGGCGAAATTAGCCGCTAATTTGCCGACAGCGGGGGGCAACGACGAGGCGGCAGCGGTGCTGCAGGCAGCAGCAACGTTGGTGAGGGTGGAAGTGCTGGTCATTGGTGTCAGTGGTGGAGCTGCTGTTGATATTAGTGGTAGATGAAGAGGTAAAGGTGGTGGTGGTGGTGGTGGTGGTGGTGGTGGTGGTGGTGGTGCTTGTGGTGGAAGCAGCGGCGGAGATGTGGAGGTGGAGGTGATGATGGTGGTAGTCCTAGGAGGTAAACGAGGCGGTAGCGACGGCTGCAATAGAGGGCCAATGATAAAGATGGTCCTCTGTGGTAAAAGTTGTGGCAGCAGCGGCTGCGAGGGAAGGATGGTGGTGGTGTTGTTTGTGGTCCTATTTGGTAGAGGTGGCAGGGATGAAAAATAATGGTGGTCTTGGGAGGTAAAGGTGCTGGAGGTAGTCCTAGATGGCGGTAATAGAGAATAGTTTTGGGAGGTGCTAGGGCGGTAAATGTAATGGTAGCGGCGGTGGCGGCAATGGTTGTGGTGGCGGCTGCAACGGCGACAGTGCTGGCGGCGGCAGTGAAAGCGGAGAAGTTAAATTGGCAATGGCGACATCGTTAGAAGCCGGAGCGGCGAGGGGCGCTGGTTGCGGCGGCGCCGGCGGGAGGCCCTGTCCAAACGTGCGGCGGCGCGTGCCGCCGACCGCCAGATTGTCCGCCGCGCCGCCGAGGCACGATTACCGCGCGCTACTCGAACGCGCAAGCACTCCAGCGTGACCGCGACAAAGCCCGACACGCGCGTCGAGTGGTGTCGCGGTATCAATTTTTCGTTGACATTACGGAACGGCCGGTCGAGCCCCCGCTCCCGCCCCCGCTCCCGCCCCCGCCGCACTCGACACGGGCGGCGTACGTGGCGGCGGCGGCTGCGGCGGCGGCGGCGGCTGCGGCGGCGGCGGCGGTGCGGACGGGAGTTGATTGAATGCCCGTCGCTAATGACGACAGATAACGCGGCGCGCGCCTGGCGATGGAGGAGGAACTGGTGATGACGGTGGCGACGGTGATGTTCAGCACGTGACGCTGAAGAAAAAAAATATTAAAGAGTGATTCATAGCTGGTACGCGATGTCTAAGGCTCCCAGGCTAAAACTATTCCACTAATGTGACTGACGGATAGAAAATGAACGATCTCGCTATAGTGTAGTCACTCTCTTATACTTCGAGTAAAATGTCCGAATGTCGACGAACATCTGAATCGCGAGAGAAGCCCCATAAAACCTTTTAGAAATGTATTATTCCTGTTCGAAATAGTGTATAGAAAATAGTATACACCTCGTCGACCTCAAGTAAATACAATTCCCGTGTGTTTGCTTCCAAAAAAGCATTTCCTCATTTGTCAATTCGACACCCGAACATTTCCGCCGTCGTTCTTTTAAACAGCATTTGCATCTGATAACGACTGTACCGCCTCCACCGACTGTATTTCCACCCACCTCCGCCACCCGATGTCTTCCGACAATATTTGAGCTATTGATTGATAGACGTCGCGCTATTTTTGGCTGCCGACACAGATACAACATTATAGCACCGGCGACATTTATGGGGCCCTCGTCGTATCGGCTAACACATTAGTGATATGCAGCATTCATGGCGCCCTTGGCGGGCCACTTCGAGGCGCTTTCTTTGATTCCCGCCTTCCCCTCCTCCTCCCCCTGCCCCACCCGAGGCGCCAGCCCAGGCCGGATCGATGACCGACGTGTGGGAAAAGACCACTCGCGCTTATTGATAAACGCCTCGCGTCTGGCGGGGGCGAGCGAGGGGGGTCGACGCCGCCGCCGCTGCCGCCGACGCCAGCGCCGCTATCTGCGTCGCGTTTGTCAGCGCCGCGTCGATTCTCCAATGCCGCTGGCGCCTCGCCTATCAGATGAGACGGCGGCGGAGGCGGAGGCGACCCGAGGGCCCTGTTGTTACTCGTGGCGCGGCGGCGGCAGCGCGAGGCGGCAGGGCGGAGGCCCGCGAAGGGGAGGCCGAACGGCGGCGGTGGGAGCGGGGCCCGCTGTTTAACGACGCCGCGGGAAACGGAAAGCCATCGCGCACGTTCCACGCTGCCGCCATCTTAGGCGCGGAAGCGGGCCCGCGGAGACCGGCGGGGACGGGCAGGGCCGAACGGCGGCTGACGGGGCGAGAGAGGTCTCGAGGCGGAGGCGAAGGAATGAGGTGAGGAGGGTCGAAAATGGAAGGATCGAATTAATGAGGGGGTGGCAAGGGTAGGGAGAGATGGAGGATGAAGGAAGAAGGGTCAGGAAGGCGAGTAGGAAGAGGGGCGGTCCAGGGGGAGGAGGAGGATCGAGGAAGAAGGAGGAAATGATGGACGAGAAAGAGGGAGGGAAGGAGAGTCGAGGAAGAGAAAGGAGGGTCGAGAAGAGAGGGAAGGAGAGTCGTTGAAAAAAAAACGGCGGAGGAAGAGAAGAGGTGAGGAGGGCCGAAAATAGAAGTGTCGAAGGACGGAGGGAGGCGAGAGTAAGAGATAAGGTAAGAGTGTCGAAGGGAAGTATGGACAAGAAAGAGAGGGAAGAGGAGGGTTGAAGGGAAAGGGATTCGAGGAGGGACGGAGGGAGAAAAGGTCGGGAAAAGAGAGGGGAGGGTCGAGGGAATGGAGAATTGAAACGCAAGAGAAGGAAGGTCGAGGAGGAAGGGAAGGAGGTTCGAAGAGGAAGGGAAGGAGGGTCGAAGATGAAGGGAAGGAGGGTTCAGGAGGGGGGTAGAGGGTCGAGGGCGGGCTCCATCTCGCCGCCTCGCTCGTCCCGCCTCGAAATGACATAATTTACGCACGATTGCTAGATTGGACGCCGCGGGGCGGCGGAGGGGGCCGCGGGCCCTGACAATGGTGCGCGCGGAAGCGCATTTCGGCCGACGTCCGCCAGAGGGCGCGTCCAAGATAAGCGCGGCGCGGCAGGGGCAATGGGGGACGCGATTGCAGGCTACAAGAAACACAGGCGACGGAGAACACAACGCCGGCACAGGATGCAGATGCGATCGTCTGCTAGGCAGTGCAAACAGGGGTAGTATGCTGAGGTACGAGAACGTGGAGCTGCGAAGGCGGTCCAGACAACGTAACCAACAAAGATGACGGTAGCACAAGGCCATTCGTGAGTTTTCACAGCAGCTGCTTTGGAACGAGTTCGGCGAGGAAATGACGAACGACGGCGGGCAGGTTGCGGCTGTGGTGCCAGAGGCGCGAGTGTCGGGTTGTCGATATCAAAGATGGCCGCCGGGTAGCTCTCGAGGCGGAGGATACGTCCGTGGTGGAAGCCTTTCCAGCGTAGCGTTTACGCGCCGCTCTAAGCCTACCGACATCGGCCCAGGCGGCAGTGGCGGCGGTCGGCGCCGATCGGACCAGATAACCGCCCCGCCGGATATTAAAGCGGGGCACGGACAATGTAAGACAAGGCGCGGGGTACGGCAGCGCTAATGGGAAGGCGGTAATGGGCCCCCCGGCGGTACGCGGGTCGGCGACGCGACGCGTCGCGTCGCGCCTTCGGTGAGAACCGCCCCACCCCTCGCCCCTCTCCGTCACACGCCCACGCCCGACAACGCGGCGCACCCGAGTTTCCAGCGAGGCCACTCCGTGCCCCAGATGCTGTGAGAAATGGATGATCCGGAAAACGAGGTAATAAATCGGAAACACCCAGACAGAATGAAATCGGAGGAGATCTTATCCCCGCAACAAACGAGATATCGACTCGCGAGCACGACACTCGTTATTTTTAGCCTCCCGTCCGGCCTTGATCTTCGTTTAGCGATGCAGAACAGGACGCGGACGCGGTCGACAAGAAAAACCGGCGACCGGACGCCAAGGAGCAGGAGGAGGAGGAGGAGGAGGAGGAGGGACGGGGGGGGGCTGACCTATCGCTGGCGCCGGGCGTCCGCGTCCTTTCTCTTCTTTCTCCGCCCACTCGAAAGCGTTCGCCGTACTTCTTGTACCGGCGAGAGAGGGCCTCGGTTCGGCCGGCGGCCGCTGCCTCCTGCCTCTATCACAGGGCCTCGGGAGCATGAATGGCCAGCGCCGGGCCCGACCCCGCGGCCACCGCCGACTTCGCACAGTGGGAGGACACCACCGAACAAACCATATATTTTTCCCAAGCGTCGCGACAAACATACTAAACGAACTCATGTGAGGACACTACTTGAATTATTTTTTGAATGCAGTATTTCCCGATGTCATGAACATTTTCCCAGCATCGCTAATTATTTTCATGCTTAAACGCCTTCGAATGTTATCCTTTATCAATATACTTCTTTATCCATACACAATGAACAAATTTTAACAGGATTTCCACATATCCAAGAGCACAGTGATATTCACGTCCAGGCAAAAATGTAATTATTTTATGTATTCATTGATATTACATTATTTAAAAAGCTACAAACAACCGAAGTCAAGAAATGAACTAAATGTTTCACTAACTGGACCTCCCGTACCGGAAATCATCCACCATTTCATTGACGGTCTGGACGGGCGTAGGGGTTTCTGACCGGGCGCGCCTCTCGGCCGTTTGGGAGCAGTGCGCGCGCGCCCGCCTCCGCCTTCGCCTCCGCCCCCGCCGCCGCCGCCGCGGCCGCCGGGGCGCGCGGCCCTCACAAAGGTGAGCCCCGGAGAAGGGAGCGAGACGTGTTCCGAAAGCGAGCGAAGGCGGCGCCCCCGCCGACCCGGCCAGGGCGGTCGGCTGGCTGGTCGCGGGGGGAAAAACCAGCTCCCGAAGCCCCCGGAGGAGGAGGAGGAGCTGGCACCTAGAATAGCACCGCGCGCGCGGGCGCACACGGCCCTTAGCAACGGTCACTCGCAAGGGCATCGCAAACGCGTCTTTCAGTCACCACGTTCTTCGACATTCAAACGCTCTTGGCGCAAAGGCGTATGCCGATCTGGAAATGCCAAAGGTTGGATGTGTAGGATACGAGCAATCAATGGCAACAGTGACACATATCAATGCTTGCAGTAAAACGTGAACACATTCCTCCTGTTCCCACACATGAAAATGCTTCAAGTTCAGAGTGATTATTTGGTAGCCGCCTTAAAGTAGGCAACTCGTCACACACGACAATGCTGCGCATCCTATACTCAAGGGGGAAGCAAAGATTCTAGAACTTTGAGAATTGATTTAACACTACAGAATAGGACACTTAATAATTGGAAGACTTTCAAATTACAGCATCATTCAAATGTGTAATTTCTTCCTTCGCCAATTCCAGTAAAAACAATTTCACTAATTTTAATCAACAATTATGAAAATACATATTTACCGTAATCATGACTTCAAAGGTATTTTCGAAATCAAAATATCACAAACATGGGAAAGTAAAATTATAATAAGTTTCTCGCAAATAACTAATGAAAATAAACTTGGTTCGGATTCCCTAAACCTGACACAAACAAGAACCGTACACCGAAAGAAAAGAACCGTTGGAGTATACCACATCCATAAACTTGTTACAGTATCATGGATCTTATATACTCCAACGGTTCTCCTTTTCGGTATAGTTACTTCTGTCGGTCTCGCGAACACCTCACTGTAATATGAAAGAATACTAAGAGCAATAGCGAAAACGGTGAGAAACGTATGAAGACAATTCTCAAGGACGCTGCACCTCAAATGACCACACTTCGTGTTTCCCGTCTCCGCTGGCGTTGCGCAGCACAGGCGGTGAAACGCACGAATCCTTCGTCACTTGGGGCCAACGTAAATCAATCGAAGTCTCCTATACTACCTGTTGATCTGCGCTCACTCGCATCCGCCAGGGACGGAAGAAAAGGCTGTTGCGGCGGCGGTAGAGAAAGAGAAGTAGAAGAAAAAAAAGAAAATAATAAAATCTTAGACACGAGGAATGCACTGGGAATCAAAGGACGAGGCAACACAGTAGCAATAAAAACACAATAGGTGTCGCTGGGGACTACGAGCGCGTGAGTTGCTCCGTCGAAGAGGAATCCTCCCACTCCAGCGCCCCCTGGCAACCCTCGCCCCGCCCCCACCCAACCCCGCGGGGGCTAACAAGTGGAGGAGGTAAAAACCAAGTAAAGGCAGGTGTTGTGAGATGCGCCAAGGGGATTTATCTGGATTTACGCGAGCTTTATTCTCTTTGAGGGAAACAGAAACATCGCTGCTCTTCGCACGCGTTTTTCCTAACCGAGAAAATAAATGGGCCCAACGTGAAGGAGAAGTTCGTGTCCTCTAGCTTATTGCACCGACACAATTCAAAGGCCGTTCACGCACACAAAAGAAACGTTAGTAGATCATTAATTACATAACATAGGGCTTATATTTGCAGTCTGAAAATACTGTTCTAATAGAAGTGCTTTTGGAAACTGGAAACAATTATACTCAATGAATAATAAGTCCACTTTCAATGACTGCATTCGAATACTAATATTTACAGCAAAAAAAATACAAAAAGGCAGTCCTGCAGATAACAAATGAGCATGTTTAAAGGAGGTTCACGCAGTTGTAGCATGCCTTACTTTCACAACCAAGTCAGACCAACTCATCTTCAAAACCAAGCAACTCAACCTCAAAGCAACTCCCCCCCGCCTCCACCCGACAGTTTCTTTTCCGACTCGGCACGTATTACCTGAAAAACCTCGGGCTGCAGAAATTTATCCCTCCATGTCGAGTGTAAATTTAGAACTTCGTAGTATCTCAGAATGAAAGCCCCGATTCCTATCTGGCGCCGCCGCGCCTCGCGCACAGTCAGTCGTCCACTCCAGAGATAGCGCGGGGAGACTAAGCGTGTCGCGCGGTGCTTAGCCACGGCAGGAAGGCCAAGTCAATGCGAACCCGCGGAGCAGACCAAACCGCCACCGCACGCCCCCTCCCCGCCGCCGCCGCCCCGCACGGGCTCCGATACAGATAATCGGAACTAATTTATGCTACGAGGAGGCGAAGGGCGTGTAGTAGTTTAGTTTCAAACTCTAGGAAAAACGATCCGGCGGAAAAAAAAGAAGAAAAAATCTCCGGGCGTCGAAATCAAAAGCGAAAGAGGGCGGTTTGAGCTCGCGCGCTCAGTTTCATGTTAGCCGCCCATATTTTGTTCCAATACTGACCTAATAGTATATAATGGCGAGCTCGAAATAGCCTCGCTTTGCCGGTTGGATCTCGTACTAAACTTCCTCGCGCTCTCCAGAATTTCACAGAAAGTTCCTGAATACTTGCAGTTCGTTCCATACGAGATTCTTTCTTTAATATTGTCTCGAATACATTCGATAATTATGCCGTTTCGACTCCACTCCGCCAACGTTTCACCGCGAACTCGGGAAATGATCTTTATTCCGTAAAAAAACGTTTAAAGAAAAACGGCAGCACTAATAAGTCTTAACAACGCTGCTTCCTTCAGCCAAGGAAAGAATTTGAAAATAGTCTTAACATTTCAAAAGAAAGAATAAAAAGACTTCTTCAGAGGAAAAGTAAAGAAGCACGTTTCTTTAAAATCACAAGATGGGAAAACGAGCAATGATTAGAAAAGGAATGAATCGTGGCGAACTTCCCAGAAGTGTTCGCATGAAAAGAAACTATTTAGGCTGTAGATCCACAACTATTCTGTTCAGCATCATAAAGTAGTCAAAGTTTCTTAGGAGGAGGGGAGTCGCAATGTGCACCACTACGGAATTCACTTGTCAAGATAAAACGCCCTACAAGTGATTCTCGACTGTTATTATACTAAAAAAGCAAATACACAAAGTTTGCATTTTCTCTACCTCGGGAGAATTACTAGTATTTTGAAGATAGCAAATCACGAAGTCAAATAACATAAGTACATCGATTAACTTGAGATGTGTTCTTTACTGCCAACGGAGAAAGCTCAGCATCAGGGGACCCTTCCCTCAATTCGCAGAGAATGAAACGAGACCCAGTACCTACATTCGCATCCAATGGGTCGTGTGAAGCTCGCTCAACAGAGAGGAAAGTGCAGTCCGCACGGCGCGTACTGGCCGCGCGTTAAAGCTCGCGAAACCTCGGGGCGCGTCTGATCGAGATAAGCGGGCAAGCGGCCGGACGCTGCGATCACGTGTCCCACGCCCAACCGGGTGGGGTGGGGTGGGGAGAGGCGGGGTTGGGCGGGGCGCCGACACCGCCAGCGGCGGCGCTGTCAGGAACCGCGACACGCGGGGGCGGCGCGCTCAATGGCCGCGCGGGAAACAAAAGCGACACGCGGCCGCGGCGCTGCTGAATGCGCGAGAGGGAGGTATGAGGGGGAGGGCGGAGCGGGGGCGACGCGCCGGGAAACCCACAGCCCACACAGACCGTCCCCTCCGCACCCTCCCGCCCTTCCCGCTCCGACTCTTTCCGGCGCGCCTCGTTAATTCAGGCGCCGGGGAGCCGGCAGCGGGCAGGGGAAAGGGCGCGGGGGACGAGGAGGAGGAGGGGGGGGAGGAAGAGGCGGGGCGGAGATGTTGCGCCGCGGGGCGAGACGCGAGCGGCCCTGCTCGCCTCGGCCACCTTGGCCGGCCACAATGGCACCTGGGGCAAGTCAACGCTGATAATGAACAAACTTCCAAACAGCGAGCGGTCGCCGCCAGGCAGCGCTGCCGCCGCCGCCGCCTCCGGCCAACTTGGCTGAATGAGCCCGCTTCCATATGCATAACGACAAAGGGCTCCAATAGGCCATCACGCTAGTTACTAACAACCATGGACCCGCGCGGCGCCGTGGGGGGCCCGCGGGCCTGCTGAATGGGGGAGGCGGAGGCGGAGGCGGCCGGCGCCAGCCCCGATATTCGTCACGAGCGGCGCCCCTTGCTGAATTAACGTACTCCATTTATTACGCGGCCTGAAAGCGCGCACGGAGCCGCGCTGGACGCAGCGGGAGGGGGGGGGGGGGAGCGTCACACGTGCGGGCGGGAATTGTTCGCGGGGCTGTTCTTACGTGAAGGGGAATGGGTTGTCACAACCGCGTTTGTACCCTCAAACCATGCAATATGCCAAAGACAAGACTTTATTAGGTTTTACACTACAATATTGATATAATCAATTTCATATTATACTACCATCATGGTTAAAGGTTTCGCTGTTAAAAAACTTTTCAACACACTGCGTATATTTCGCTATATTCCTTTAATCTCTCATCTTCTAGTTGTTTTCTACAACAAGTTTTCAACTGCTATCAACCTTGTTTTATTATTTAATAAAATAAAGATTAATCTTCGCATAATTTAATTTGAAAAAACGTTACTCTCTCCCTTAAATAATAAAGCATCCCCTTTCTGCAATCATATTTCATTCGTGCTAAGTTATTTTTTACATATTTTTATAGAAGAAAACGTGATAAAAAACAATGTGTTAGAAAACGCAAAACAATTGCAAATTAAGATACAATGCGAATATTGAGTTACTGTCTTGCATTAATTACAGTTAATTAGGAAACTCTTCTGCAAATTGGTACAAATCCGAATTACACCTTTGTTACACCGTGCCCACTCTATACCAGAGCCAATTGAACGACGCTCTATAGACCCCCAGCCAATCAATCCCTCCATTCATATTAATTCTCGCACGATTCCATTCGAAACCATAGGCACAAAGTGCCACCCATTCATTGCAATTTCATAGTCCTCGAATACACCGCCCGTTGCACCTACCGCGAGTGCGACCGGCAAGAGGCATTGTGCATTTCCAATCGGGCGCGGCCGAGAAGAAGGCGCTGTGGACGCAGACCGCAACGCCGCCCCCGAAATCCTTCCGACCCGCTACCCTGCACCCGTTCCTTCCAATGAAGGAATTACCGGCGGTAAGAATTCAAATGTATGCGTCATCATTTCCCAAAGGAAGGGTTTAGAATCAGAATGTGGCACCTTAATCGAATTTTCGGTTTAATTACTGGTAAGAGTAGTTGAATCGAAAAGGGATTCTGCCGCAGTGAGCAATTTGAGCCGGTTCCAAGAAGAGGTCGATCCGGCCGAGGAGGAGGCGCCCGCGGCGGGGGCGGGGGCGGGGGGCGAAGAGCGGGGAGGAGATAAACGGGTCGGCGACAGGGCGCGCGCGACCTCCGCCGCCCCATCTCGCCTCCGCCCCCGCCCCCGCCTCCGCGGGGGTCCCCGCCCCACCCGTCTGTCCGTGGCAGTTCATACTCGCAATGGGCGGCGGCCTGCTTGCGGTCAGCGGGCAATCCTGCGACTGCAAGCCGCCAGATTGCGCCACCATCGTTCCAGGGTCCGGAGATCGATGCCTAGCAGGCTCCAGCCCTCGCGCGCCCGTGACTGCGTGTCCGTCCGTCTGTCCGTCTGTCCGTCTGCGCGCCCTCGCCGCGGTCCCTGAGCGTCCCTTCGTCGCCCCCCTCCGTGGCCCCGCTCCGGAGAGCGTCGCTCGTTGCGACCTCCTGCCGCCCACCCGCGTCCCACGCACGCCGCGGCCGACATCAGTTCCGCGTCATAACCGTAATTGGACGGCGCGCGCCGCAATATGCGTGGCCTCCTGACGGGGATTCCGTTCCGACCTATATTCTTCAACGGCCCCCCGTTCCATCAAGCGCCGCTGATCATCAAACAGCTGCACCGCAGCAACGCCTCGCCGGCCTAGAATCTCCGCACGCCAAATCAAACAGTAAAGACCCACTCCCCTTCCCAAAAAATTTTCTACACACCCGAGGAAAAAAAAATTCAAAAACCACGAAACGACAAAAAAACAACAACGAATCACGCACCACCCAAACCAGACACCCCCTGCTCCTCGCAGCTCAACTCGCATCAAACAGATAAAAAAGAACCGTCGGTATTTCCCCTGTCATTTCCGGTGCGGTCCAAGTCGCGCGAGAGTCGTAAAAGTTCCCGAGCGCGTCATTTGAATACTAACGCGACAGATAGTCCGCCATACATCCGCGCTGCGCGGCTTCGTCCGCGATGTTATCGCGGGAGGGTGGCCGCGGCGGCGGCGCGAGACAACGCGGTCGGTGGCGGCGGCGGCGGCGGCGGCGGCGGCGGCGCTCGAGGACGCATAATCGGCCCGGTAAGTGGCGCACGGGCCTTTGTGGGGGGCGGCGCGGCGCCGAGGGCCCTCCAGCCTCGAGTGCGGCGCCAACGTTCGATTATAAACGCGGCGCGGCGGTAGACTACGCTACGCTCGGCACCGCCGCCGCTGCTACACTGGCTGGTTCGCAAGAGAGCTTGCGGGACCGTCGTCGCCGGCGGAGATGGAGCGCGTGTGGCAACGGTGCGCAATTAGTAAGGCAATGCGATTAAACAATGGAAATGGTTTAACGTCCTTTTAAGATCGCGCGTTACGTTTACAAAACGCAGTGCGAAGACGCAGATTCCAAGTAAACCTTATGTGAGATCGGCGTTACAATCTGAATGAGAGTGACGTACTCTGGAAGGTATTTACATTTCTAAAGAAACATCAAGTCTTTCAAAGAATAATTGGCTTTTAATTCTTTCGCCTTTCAGAGAATAATTGGAACGATTTATGAAATGCAGTGTCAAATACTAATAATTTACTATACATTGTATCGAAATACCATTTGTTGGGGTTATTGCATTATACAAAAAGAAAGAACTAATAAGTGTTTTCAAGTGAAACAAAAAATCATAGAATAATAATTCTTTGCTAGAATTGAAAAATTCGTGTCAGATATTTACAGTAAACAAAAATTCAAATTACAAACACTACACATCATATTTACTTCTCCCCCCCTTAAGAACGGAAATTTAGCGTAGCCCATTTTTTTCACAAAAAAATTCAACCTACATTTTTGAAAAATTACATTATTACTATGAAAATGTGAAAATGAACTAATACATGCAAACTGATCACTATGCCGCATCAGAATATATACGAAACAGCAATGTTTACGAAATTTCGACGTACATAAAAAAAACATATTTATCGTCCCAACAAACGACGCATTAATTTTACTGCACACACAGCTGCCTTATGACCAGTCACGTACGACAACACGAACAAAGCGTGCGCAAAATTCGCCCCTCGGCGGCGGCGGCGGCGGCGGCGGCGGCGGCGGCGGCACAGCAGCGCAACCGCGCTCTGGTGGCGGCGCGGCCATCACGAACAGATAGCGGCCGTGCAAGGCCGGTCGTCCGCGCCGCCCGCGCGCCTGGTAATTGTTTCGAACGGCGCCCTCCAGGCGCGCCCACCCCGCCGCCCGACTAAGTGCCCTGTTTTATGAACACGGGCCCCCTGGCGTGGAATGGCTAATGCTTCCGGCGAGGCGTCGGCGAAGGCGCGGGCGCGGGCGGGGACGGGGACGGGGCGTCGGAAGCGGGCATGGGAGAGCGGGGGCGGGAACGGAGGAGGGGGGGGGGGGGCAGGCGTCACGAGGGCGCGCCCGGGCTCGCGTGCCGCGCGCGTCGCCCCACCTTCCCCCACCCCTCCACGGCGATCGGAAGCCGTGGATAAGCGATACAGAGTTCGATACTCTTCAATATCCGTGTAGCTTCCCGCCCTGGTCGGACGGACGGCTGGGGAGGGGGGGGACGGCGGCGGCAGGGCGGTGGGACGATAGGGCGACCGCAGCCACGCCGCGCCCCAGTCAGCGCCGATAATAGGCATTCGTTTCCAATGGACTGGCTGGGCGCGCGCCGAGCGAATCGCGACTGGTGGGCGCCATTGCGCTGGGCTGGCACGTGGGGCTGGCGGGCCTAGCTAAAGTGCGAAAAGCGTAACTAACGGAATGTTTAAAGCGCAAAACTGAAAATTATAACTCAGTTTTTTCAGCAGATGTCATTACTTATTACATGAATTAAGATAGTCTGAGTAATTTATGATGCTTCTCAAACGCAAATTTTGTTGAGTATTCTTTGCGAATACTCAATTACTCTCGAATTAATTAGTTAAAGCAAACTATTTAATGAAAACATGAATTACGAAACGAAATGTTCATAAAAGTTTCGTTGCTACTTACTGGGATGTAATAGAGACACATGAATGCCAAAAGCAATTAAGAAGGAATCGGAAGAGACAAATTCAAGTACCGAAGGGGTACAGTCTGATAGGGTAATGAAATGATAACTAGAGAAACACATACCGGAAGTCGTGGAAATTTATGGATCTTCGCAAACGGCTCGGAACATGCCCCATCTGGCGGTGAAGCAAAGGGTAATGTTTTATGTCACCCGAAACACCATTTACGCTCGGCCGGCACAGAAAACCACGATTATGTCAGATTTTCACGCGAATTGACAGTAAATTTCATTTCCTCGGAGATCCATTAGATGCGCAGCACGCGGGGCAATTTTGGTGCGTTACTGTTTCTGTTCTTGTTCACTGCGCGTGATCGCTGCCTTACGGCAACTTTAAAAGAGAAGAGAATGTTTTAAAGTCGTCCTCAAATAAATGGTAACTTTGTCGACGAAGATACTTCTCGGGTACGATAAAGGTGGCAGTATCTGCAAGTGAATCTTGCAACACAGTCGTCAAGCTCCTGTGACTCTCCATTAATCGTTTTAAACGCTACTTCAAGGATGGATTATCTAAACCCGGAGTTATCGGCGACTTAACAATAAAAGAAGTTCGCCCCCGCGATGTCTTCAAATAACTAGGAGGGCTCTTCAAATATTGTCATTAAACTGGAACACGGCTGGAAACTTCTATACGCCGAACCAGCTCCGGCATGAAGGAATTCCGCCGAAGAACAAAGACATTAAAGGGTGGCCCTGATTCCGTCCTTTATAACAAGTTAGAAGACAATTTTATCTATCGAGCTATATGGAAACAGAGGAGCGCGTCGGAAGCCGAGGGAACAGGAGTGCGAGAGAGAGGACAGAGGAAGTGGGAAGAGAGACGCGCAGTTAATTTCCAAGCCTGCGTAGAATGAGAGAAGAGGAGGAGGAGGAGGAGGAGGAGGAGGAGCAAAGGGCGGAGGGCGGTGGGCGAGGAGAACAGAGGATGCGGCAGAGGTTCCCTTTGGGCTCCCGAAGGGCCGCCCGCGACCGACCGACCGACCGGTCGCCACCGCCCTCGCCGCCGGGGGGCGCGGCAAGACAATGAGCGCACAATGTGTAACTTGAAGGGCGGTTTCATCTCCGACTTCGGGATTTAAATTCTCGAGGGAAATGCTTCGGTTGGCCGGCGTCGAACCGCCGACGAGCAAACTTCGACGACGCGCGCCGATCCGCGCCGCGCCCTTCCGTGCCCCGTGCCCGGCCCACCGCGATGCCGCCTCCCCGCCACCCCCCCCCCCCCCGCCCCCGCCCCTCCTCGCCGCTCGGCGGCCCAGGTGCGCGTTTCCCAACGAATCGAGCAAGGGCTTTACTTCGCTTGTGATACCGGGGAAGGCATTTCCGGCGAATGTAAATGGCATGTATGGTGGAAATGACACCCAACGCGCTAATGAAATTTCAAGAAAAGAAGCCACTTCCGTCAGCACCGGTTGATAAGTTTCCCCAGAGAGCATTTTCACCGAATTGGTACGTTTGAATGTCTGCAGATGTAGAATCCGAAATGAAATGCAAAGTAAAAAGTAGTCCAGAAGTACGTGAACCTATTGAAATGTATTTTCGTATTGCCCGTTAGATAGTTAAATTTAATATTAGCATCTAATATCTCTGGGAGAAATATTAGTTCAGTTCACTATAAATCCTCCTCAGTTGGTAGTCATAAGAATGCATGCTAGAATTATAAACCTGTTAGAGGCAAAGGCGATACTAAATACACGAATGCACCTCCAGTATGATGATGCAAAAAAATTGCTCGTGACAATTGAAAACTAAAACTTCCACCACTCCAAAGCAGCGTTCGCACGACTCGCCGAAAACAACCTAGTGAAATGCTTAATCTTGATCGGAACCCGAGCTTCAGCGCACACTAAGCGCATGGAAACAACATTTCTCAGAAAGGGATGCGTTAGGCCGCGAGGGCTCTTGGAAGAGTACGGGAGCGGTAGCACAGGGAGAACGACGAGTAAGAGGAGGTGGAGGAAGGGGAGGGGGGGGCGGTGCTAGGCACAACGGCCGTATAATGACTGTTGGGAAGAATGTCGTCGTCGCCGCCGCCTCCTCAACCACAAGGACAACTTAGCTGCAGGTTAAATGACCTGGTTGCGCGCCGATCGAAGAGCGCGCCGCCTCCGCTGCAGAATCTGCCGTCGTCGTCGCCCGCCCCGCCCCGCCGCGCCCCGCCCCCGTCACTTTCCTCCGCTCCGCCCCCGCCGGCTCGCGACCGCCGCGGGGTGGAACCGTAGCCCGCTAGAAGAAGCCGTTACGGCCCCGGGAAGTGAACAGTAGATAGGAGTGAGTATGACACGAACAAGGAAACGACAACATGGTCCTGTCTCCGCTAATGGTCGGATTTAGTCTATCACCGGAGTTTTCTTTCCTGGTTATAAATTGCTGGTTTTGGAAGAGGCCGCAGGCAGCATTAATTGCATGTCCTTGAACCATTCCAGACATCAGATATGATTGTTTTTTAAAGCGACATTACATTTAAGAAACAAACTGTGAAATCGCCTCAGTACGGTATCTTTTGCCCTTTCTTATTTTATGTCCCTATTCCTATTTTTTAAACATAAATATGCCCTCATGCTCGTCGGACGATTGTGACGGCAGGAGGAGCAGCAAAAAGGACGAAGACCCTAGGATAGGAGGGTGGTGTCGGAGAAGCTTGGTTGCGTTCGTTCACAATGCCATCGCTGACGATACTGCGCTCCCGCCGAGGGACTTCCTCTTCTGGGGATCCGCCATTACTAAAAGGCAGACACGAAAGATTCATTTCCTTGGAAAAGACTCTGCCCGTTGGCTCTTTTGGAGATTGTAAAAGGACGGTTCCGCTTTCTTTATTATCTGGCTGCTTGGATTTGCGGTTACATACGTTTCCCCCGACGAATCCCCACTCGAAATTTTAAGCGGTTTGGCGGCGATATTGCCCGTACGATAGTTACCATAGAACGATTTAAACATAATGTCGAGCAATTGGTGCAAAACAGAGAATCTCTCTCCGCGGTAAACAAACGAAATATAATTTGAAAGGTTACATTTTTGACGATCAGATGTGGAGAAACCCTTGTACTCAACAACGCGTGAACGGCACCACCGTTGATGTGCAGCACAAATAGAGAGACGACAAGGAAACGAAGATCCCAGACACCCCTCGCGCCCAGCCCGGCACGTCCTCGCGCACGGCCCCGCAGAGACAGCCCAGCTGTGAGGATGCGGTTTCAACGCTCCTTTCCTATTGACTCCCGACGACCCGGGCAAGGTACCGACGCCGCCCAGGCGGAGCTACTCAAATCGTGCGCCCAGCCTCATTAGAAAGGATCAATATTTAGAAATGCCTGCGCAAATGTTCGTTTCCTTCGCCACGGGGTGACAGCGGGCTCGCGGGGGCAGACGGCACAGGGTGCGGGCGCACGGTGGCTCAGGACCAAGTGGGGGCTTCGCAGCAGCCCGCGGTCGACGCGCAGCCAGCCGCCCCTTCTTTCTCTGAATGAGATTAAACTTTCACGAGGAGGGGCGCGGAAAGCAAACGCTAGAGAAAGCAGAAGTGGAAGAACGAGAAGAAACGGGCGACACGGCGGGGAAAGAGAGCCGGCGGCGAGGAGGACAGAGCAGAGAAAGAGAGAATGATAAGTGGGCAGGAGCCGCCGCGCCGCGATGGGAAGCGAGGGAAAAGAGCGGAGAAAGGAGGCACCGCGCGGGGATGGGATGGGATGTGGGCGGAGCAGCAAAGGGCGGGCGCGGGGGCTGCGCCAGGGCGCAGAGAGAGAGACGCCGACGCGTGTGATGAATCGCGGAATCGCTTCCTTCTCATTGAGGCAGCGGATCGGGAGCGACGGGCGCCAGCGGGGCGGCGGGGGCGGCGGCGGGGGCGGCGGCGGCGGCGGCGGGGGCGGGGTGGCGGGGCCTGGAATAGGTGCATGCAGGCTAAGGGGAAGTCGCCGCCGCCGACGGCGCCTCAGACGCAGAGGCGACGCGTGACGATAGCGAAGGACGATAGCTCAGGAAATGAGGGTGGAGGGAGCGGAACATGATTACTGATGGAACAGGGATAGCAAATATATTGAAACCACGAAGAAAGTTGAATAGACGAGTATACGATCAGAGGAGAGATCACGAATTGCACTTCTTATAAAATACTAAACAAGCACAGTTTTTCTAAAATATCTATTAAACAAATTGCTTACACAGCGGATTAGCGTTTTACAAGAGAGTTTTGGCATTAATTATAGATAGCTAACCATTATAAGAGCGAGACAATACACCCTAGAGTTCTCAATTTCATTTTTCGCCATTTTGTATTCGTGATTCAAATCCTTAAAAAAGTATATATATATATATATATATATATATATATATATATATATATATATATATATATATATACACATATAATTTACGAGCAAATAATTGAATGTTCAAATATCGTGAATGTAAAGTCGTACAAGTGGTTATCCTAAAAAAAATTTAAAAAAATAAAAAAGGCGACGCCTAAACTCCCTTTAGATTAAACGAGCTAAAAGATAAGTTAATAAAGCACTACAGTGGTTGAAATCTCAAAAGAACTTCGAGAGCTGTACTACACATAATGTCAGCGACGTGGCAACAAACAGGTGCACCTAGACCAGAGGGAGGAGGGAAAAAATGGAAGTTCTCTACGTCTGACTTAGCTGTCGCCCTTTGCCCTTTATCGCGCCCTTCGAGACATCCGGTAGACGGGCGGCGCGATTTTATCAGAGCTTAAGGCTAAACAATCCAATCTCTTACATGCAGGCGGCTTGCAATGAAACGTGTAATCCTTCCGGGAAACGCTCAAACCGCGAACCCGCTTTCTTTGTTACCGACTCCGGCGCTGAGAAGCCATTAACGACCCATCTTACCGCATTACGGACGGCCATAACGGCGGCACGAAGCCGCACGTGTGCCATCAGGCACGTACGCGCACGCCTCCATCATCGACAGGCACGCTCGCGAAATTGCCGCAGCAACAGCAACGCTTCCCCGCCCCCCGACGCCACGCCCCCCTCGCGCGGTGACCTTCGCGCTTAGAGTGTTTCCATCCCGCAAACACTACGCCGGTATTTGTTTTGACAGATGATCCGCTGCCCTCCGCTCCCACTAAACACCGCCCCGACATCACATACACAACCAGACACTAGTTACAGAGAAGCAAACCGAATTTAGGCGGGAATCGCTACAAATTTTCGCAGGACTCTTGCAACCATTTCCATTCCATTCGTGTTTAACTATAATAGCTGTTATTAAAGCCCTCGAAACTCGCTTTGAGCTGATTATGCTGAAAGCAGCGGGGGAGGTTTTATACCGTTCCAGCTGGATAAATATTAGTTCGATGGGGAAGGGGGCACTCCGCGGAGGTAATATTTTCGAGCGGTCTATTTATATTTGAAGCTCATACAAATTCAATTCTATCAGCTGGATTATAGATATCGATCCCCTGTTATCTTCGCGGGCTGTTACAGGGAGCCGCTCTGTAATCGCCTCTGCGAGCGCCCGCCGCCCCGCGGGTGCACCTGCTTCCTGCCTCGGCGCCTCGCTCGCGGCTCGCGCGCTCTCGCGCACGCGTGGGCGTCGGGGCTCGGGCGTCGCCAATTGAACACATTTTAATTCATAAATAATGCAACGTATTAGCGAATTAAAATTTGACATGTGTTTCCATCGCTGAAAATTGACACACACGTGTTCTTTCTCACCAGAGAACAGTCGTTGTATAAAAAAGTGGGCTCATTAATGTTCATTAAAAAAAAAAAGTTTTGCGAACAAATTGTTCAGTTTTAAATCCGTATTAATGCACATGTCACAATCTACGGGTTCAAATTCAAGAATAACTTCATAGATTTTGTTGTACTAATTGCTTTTTACAAGCTTGAGACATTAATATGAAAAATCTATGTAGCCGAAATTTGAATAATGTTTTATGCAAAGGGATGTGGTACGTCGTATCTCAAGAATGTAATAAAAGCACCCTATCTTAATCCTGCTCATCGTCCTAGACGCTGACACTGTCAGAAATAATGTTTATCCAACAGGATTACTGCGTATTAGTTTGATTCCAACTCGTTCATTTACACCTTAAAAACGAATATCCACAGACTTTGTATATGATCTCCCGAAATTGATTTCACAGTCGCTCCGCCCACTCGGAAACGAAATGTCTCGCAAGGCAAACACACACGCCGAGATAAATCGGGCGCAATCCGGGCCCGGGGCGTTCACAGAAGGACGGCGCGGAAGACCGTATTCTACGGAATAAAACTTCACCTCGCGCCTGCGCCACCGCGCTGCGATCGCGTATATTCCAGAGCAGATGACTTATTATAACACAATCCCCGTTCCGGGCACATTCGACCGGGCGAAACCGAAAATTATGAACGAGCGGCCATAGCGCGCATCCGCGCGCCATTCCAGTAAAAACGAGGTTAAATCAATAAACATTCCCCTCCCCCCGCCCCTCCCCAAACTCGCAGACGCGGAGATACGAGCCGCTCCGCTCCGCTTTTTCCCCTGGAATGAAGTTGAAACTAATATATGAATAGCGAATCGCTGGGCGATCATCAAGACCTCAATGCCGATAATGGCGGGCGGCAGGCCGGGCGCAGCGGACAGCGAGAGGGCGGGGGGCGGGGTGAGGGGGCGGAGGAGGGGGTGGGGAGGAGAACGCCCGGCAGCGGTCGCACTGCGTTGCTGAAGGGCATCAATCACATTTAGCCGATTATCATTCGCCATTACTGCGAACGAACTCCGTGAAAAGAACGTGGCCCCGGGGAGGGGAGATGGGGGTGGAGATGGGGAGAAGAGGCGGAGGGGGAGGGGGGAGGGAACGAGGGTTGGCGGGGCGACTGCTGCCAGTTATGAGAGGAATCGAGGTATATTCGTAAACGAATCGGGAATGTTAGATCTATTTATAAGTGAAACTCTATCCCTAATTTAGTTTGGTACGTTTCTTACAATAAGTGTTCACGAAATGAAACGCTTTTGGTTGCAAGTTTTGCGGATATGGACGTCCATTAACTCAGTTTGCTAAACTTTGGAGTGATATCTGCCACTAACTTACATGACCTCGTAAATGTAATTTATTTAAATGCAAAGGCATTCAATTTACCATTAATTTCAGTTATAAAATAAACGTCACTTTAATTTAAAATAGTAAAAAGCGAGAAATGTGACATGCCCTTCATTTATATCATCGAGATATGTCAATAACCTTACGGTTATCAGCGGATACTGCATACCCTCAGTTAATACCCTTGCCATTTGTACACCTTTGAATCCCTTCACTCTACCCTCCATTTCTTAACCCTGCCGTGACTCTTAAGCTGTTTGCGGCTGAGCACCCAGTCCTGCCGGTCCTATATTTATATTTAAATACGAAAATTTGCAGCAACACTACCCTCTCCAAAAGATATACACGAATTTACTGCTTAGAAGTATCCCTGAATCAACAGCGACTTAAGATAACATTCAAGCGCGCCCAATTTCGTTATCCTGTCCTTTTGAGGCCCCGGCCAGACCGCCTAACGCCACAGCCCTTATCGCGCGCACGCTTTGATCTGGCCTCGCCGAGGCGGCGACGGCGGCGCCCGTAAGGCGAACGAAAGCGCGTGGCGTGACCGCAGCCCACGCGTGTGTCCTCGGGGAGGGGCCGCCTCTTATCGCCGCGTGTCCCAACCGGCCTCGATCCCGGCGCCCCGGCCAGCGCAACGCTCCCAAAAAAGGCCAGCGCCGGCGCAGAGACCCCGACGGAACAAAAAGGATAATTAATACACCCGTCGCGCACGTACGCTCCACGGTATGGGACAATTAACGAAATCGCAGATAGCGGCTGGCAGCAAGCCGGCGGCGGCGGTGGCAGTGGCGTTGCCGGCCCCCTTATGGCCGCGGCGCACGACACGCGATCGAATCTCGGCGAGGGCAGCGGCGCCCGACACACCGAGCGTGTACAGATTGTGGACAGGAACTCCGCAGGCGGACGTGGCGGAAGGCTATTGGGTGAGCGGCTGGTGACAGCGACTGGGGAAACCCGCTCGGGAAAGTACAAACCAACAAGAAGCGTCAACAGCGGAGGGGGACGAAACATAATTCACTGATAACGAAATTATCGCTATGGAATACAGCAATACAAAAAAAAGTCCAATCACAACTCGTGCTTACTAAAACGTAGCATTATCTATCCCTTTCCAAAAATACTACTCGAGTTGTAAATTTCTGAATGAAAATTAGGCCTTCACAAAAGGAGGGGGGGAAACACACACACACACAATACTGATACCCAAGCACGTTACTTAATATCTTGACCTTATAACCCATCACATAATCATAGCACTTCAATCCATTATATGGATTTGTGGCCTAATATAGCTGCCGCGAACTCAAGGCTAGTAGTCCATCACCACCCCCAAGCAAACAGCAAACGAGGTCCTCGCCTGGTAAAGGACGCACGCAAACACAAAGCGCCCCCCCTCCCACCCCCCGAGTACAAGGAAGGATGCGCGAGTGGCAGAGCGACACCCGCGCCAAGGAAAAGTACGCAAATGCGTTTTTTCTTTCACCCGCAGGCGGGAGGTCGTAGCACCTTCGTCCGGTTGATTCGCTCCTCTTACACGCCTTTCAGCCGACGAAAACAGCCGTTCGCCTTAATGGCCGCGGTTTTTTGTTTTTTCTTCTGCGCGCGCCCGCAGTGCCCGCCGTCGCGCGTCCGGTTGTCCGTCCAGCGCCTCCGCGCAGGAAGAGAGACATTTGCCACGGCGCCGGCCGCGGTCGATACTTTCATTCCGCGCCCGCCCGCACCCACCAGGAGATAGACCATTCCTCCCACCTTGTGTTTACCGATGAAGAAGATTCAGACGACCTGGCTGCTTAGGGTTCTTTCGGGAATCAACTGTCGCACCTACGTTTCGTTGAACCTCACTTTTCACACAGTTAAGTTAGTATTTACTAGGCTGTCCGGGTGACGCCGCGTCCATGGCGAAGGTGCCGACGTTTCGGTTGCCATTCTGCGACCTTCCTCAGGGCGTAATGCCTGAAGCGAAAGAAGGTCGCAGAATGGCGACCGAAACGTCGGCACCTTCGCCATGGACGTGGCGTCACCCGGACAGCCTAGCAAATACTCACTCCGGCCGCGAAAGCCTACGCTCTCACAGTTAAGTTCTCTGCTGAAGGCACAGTGAGACAAGAAATTCTCTCCGGTCTCCTTATTAAAAATTGAGTTTGTGTCGGTAGCAATCAGTTCACTGGGGGAAAAAAGTGAAGGGGATCACAAGTCCAGCATCTGTTACGATTCTGCTAAGTGCGCAGAGGACATTTTATTTCCTAAGAAGCTGAAGTTCGTCTTACTATTATAACTTTATTTATGTTGCTAGCACCCTCACCAGCAGTGCGAAGAGACTTTCCTGGCGCATGTTTTAACAGAGGATTTTGGATGTCGGGAAGTGCTGACGGAATAATTGCAGGCACCAGATAAATGAACTGCACGTTCCAGCAATATGACACAAAGTACTACGATACTCTTGCAACTAATAAGATTGTCTCACTAATAAGCATCAAGCAAAATAGAAATCATCCTTATTTTAATACATAACACTTCTAAATCACTTACTGGAAATTGTTCTGCAAATAACACACATCCTGAAATACTTTCTTCGCCCAGACACGTACTACTTCACACAAATTTGTGTTCAATTACAAATAACTCGCCAATCACGCCGGTTAGAATAGCATGAACGAGGATAGCATGGAGTCCAATTAAAGAGCAATCATGATTGATAATATATACATGAATGTGTTAATAGAAGGAAAATAACTATTGAGAATTCTCGGTTTCCGTTCTTCGAAGAGGCTTCCTATTATATACGGAACGCAGTGCCCTAAAAGCGCGCTCAGCAGCGTCCGCCAGGCAACGGGCGCGCTTTTGTGCCAACACAACGGCGCTGCGCTCGCGGCGGGTCGGGTGGGCGCGGCGCGGAGTTTATTAGGGCCGGCGCGCAGCCTCCGGCCCCACCCCACCCCCGCAGCGCACGGTCGTTCCATTTCCAAAAACCTGCGAGGGCTTATAATTTTTAATAAATCGTGTGAACCGGCGCAGACGCGAACGGCGGCGGCGGCGGCGGAACCGGCCGTCAGCTGCCCGAGCGACGACGCGATGGTGGGGGAGAGGGTGGAGAAGGAGGAGGAGGCGGAGAGAGGGTGAAGGGGGGGGGGGGAGGGGCAGCGGCGTCGCGGTGCACTGCTCCGCGGCTAATGCGGCACGGGGCGCTCCGCTCCGCGGGGCAGCAATGACCCGAGAACGACCCGGGCCGCAGCGGGGCGGGGCGGGGCGGGGCCGGGAGGGGCGGAGCGGGGGAGGCGCCGGTGCGGTCGCGTCGCAGCCGGTGGCGGCGGCGGCGGCGTTGGGAGCCAAGGCCCGGCGACGCATGCTCCCACCGCGCCGACCCGTTGGGAGCGCTTGACGCGGCCGTGCGGGCCTCCCCTCCCCTCCCCTCCCCCACGCCCCGTCGTCGCCATCACTCGGGCCTCCACCGCCGCCGCTGAATTATCCTAATGCTCGGGCGAACCTGCAGTCGCGCACCCTGGCGTGCAGCGCCGCTCGCCTGTGCTCAGCGCTCCATCGGCCACGCGCCTCTGGACCGCAACCGCCTCCGCTGTCCGCTGCGCCCGCCCCGCCGCGCCCCGCCCCCTTCGTCCCCGGGTGACAGCTGGGCCCGTGCATCCTGTCGCGTCGCCGAGCGCCGCTTTCCGGGATTAGTTGTGCATCGCGACATGCGAGGGGCTTGAGCGCTGACTGGCGAGGCGGGCGGCGGCTGCCCGCACACAACCCCACCAATTGCATCCGCACGCGCTCTCCAGAAATATTACTCGGCGGGAGCCAAGCATTTCCTATTTGTTTCAAAACGAACATCACGGTGCCCTCCAACAAATTTATCAGTGGCAACATCACTCATCATTTAGGGTTGCAGTAACTGATGTAATCAATTAATATACTCCTCCTCTAAAAAACAGCCATACAATTTACAATTTTCAGTCGTAATATACTGTTAAATCACATCTAAATTTCGATTACAAAAGTATTATAGTTTCATATCCACAAAGCTTTTCAAACTATCGAACAAAACATTATACTATTTCATAGCATTATTACAAGAAAGCCTTTCAGCTTAGTTGCAGCTGTGACATAAACAAGTCTTTGTGAAAACATAATGACAGCCCACAAAGCCGATCAATTAACAAATTCGAATAGATTTGAACATTAATGTGCCCTTCTAATGCTATCTGTGCGCTAATCCCAGAGAATTCTCTGCGGCGCGCCGGTCGCCCCCAGACATCGAAACATCTAGAATCGGTAAATTCTGATTTGCTAAAAGCTCCCCCTCGCGGCACGCGAGTTTTCCCTTCGGAGGCTGCTCCGGCGGCGGCGGCCAGTGCACTTACCCAAATTTAAGAGGGCGGCAATAAAAAAATAATTTCAAAGAGAAACAACTTTCCTCGCTAAAGTGGCGCCGCAACGCGCTGTTGCGATTTGTGTAGCGAGCTGGCGAGGGCGGCTGGGCCACGACAGTGCAATGGAGAGGGGAGGGGAGGGGAGGGGTGGGTGGCGACGACGCGCGAGGGGAATGTGCCAAGAAAACACTAGCGCCTCCCGACGTCGGTGACACCTCCCCCTCCCACCCCCCACCCGACGCCTTCCGCCACCGCCGCGTCGTCGCCGGCTTTTAAGGGAGATATTGCTAAAAGCCTCGGGCAGCAGTCAACCCGGGAGTAATTTAGAGCTTCATGTGCTATAATCCCCATTACCGTATTTCTTTCGGGCAACATACGAAAAAAATGTAGGTCGTAAGATTTGTATGAAGTAAAAGCCTTAAAAGGTTACTGTCAAAAATTAGCTGACACAAGTTAAACTTGCTAGTTTTATGGCGGCGTGTGGGTTTGAAAAGGGATTTATTGAAGTCTCCCCCAAGCGTTGCTCCGCGAGTATCCAACATCGTGGAAGACGAAGAGGTTTGTCGCCACTGTCCTCGCGGCCTTCGGCGAAATGGGTCCAGCGCATTCAACACACGCCTCTGGAGAACCAATTCGCAGCTAAGCCCGGACACAGAAACATTAAACACGTTGATATTGAGCACGTGACCACCAGAAATGTTTTCATATGAAATCTGCATGCATTTGTTTTTCTTGGAAGAAAAGATATATTCTCAAGTGAATCTCTAGGATAAACTTCTTCTAGCAAGCGCAGATGAATTGATAATGGAGAACACACGGCTTGTAAAAAAGCGTGTATAAAAGATGCGCATAAGTGATACTAAAAACTAGATTTGTAATTTGCAAAATATAATTACACGAAAGCATTTGATAATTTTCTATTCATCTACATCATTCAAGCAACATCAAAGGCATAAAGTACATAAAAATATTTAAATGTCAAAATGAACACTGAGGCTGTCAGTTTTACTAGAAGTTACCCACGTTATCTGTAGAAAAATATAAATTGTTTATAGAATAATAGATGTGACGCCAAATTAATGCACAACCAAGTCCATGTCAAAGCGTCATTTCTCATAACTATTATCTTACCACGAGAGACAACCCAAAGGTCAGACCGTCACAATCTTGGACGAATCGAAACCATGCACGTCGTTACAGATCGCAGGAGCGGGGGCAGCGGGGACGGCTGGCCGAGTGAAGCGCAGGTGTGCAAAATCCACGCCGCGCGGCGCTGGGCGGGGCGGGGCGGGGCGGGGACGGTAGAGGGGAGGGGAGGGGTTGGTAGGGGAGGGGGCGCGCAAGAAATTTCATTAGTCGCGGGCGCGGGCGGGAGGCAGTAACTCAGAGCGCAAGAACTCGCGCGCGCGGGGGTTCGATCGCGGCGACGGACGCGCTGATCGCGCCCTCCCCCGCTCCCCCCCCACTCCGCTCCGCGAAGGCAATAATGGCTAATTTATAAAGGGCGCGCGGCCAGGCGGCAGCCGGGCGGGATGGTGGCCCCTCGGTCTAATGTACGCCACAAACGCAGGTCGCAACGCAACGACCCCACGGAAATGGTAAGGCAGTCGGAGAGCGACGGTACATATGATTGAGGAATACGTGGTTAACGGCTACAGGGGGAAACTGGCAGATACAGATTTCATGTCTTTTTTAATAATCCACAGAGATATAAAATCCCCTGTAATCAGCTACGCTATAAATTCTTTTTCATGTTCTTCACAGAGAAAACTATTTACTCATAGGAATAGAAATGATAACTAAAAGTCACTAATTATTCAATAGCTCGGTCACGACCCAATCACGAACCAGTCACTCTCAGTTATCAGTGACAAGACGACGAAAAAATTAATTTCGTGAAACGCCCACTACATCAACAGTTCACATTTGAAAGACTCCATGAAACAAGTCAGCGAAGGGTATATAATCGCAGTATAACAAACGACGTAACAACTTGGCGACCGTGGAAAACCCCCCAAGTGACGGCCACCACACAAAATAGAACAAGTGGCTCAGCGAGAACGCAACGCGCAGGAGAGAAACTAAAAATTAAACAGAGAAAGACACACGAAAGCTACAGAGAGGGTGCACGTAGTTAACAGTCGGCGGCGAGGTGACCGCAGCGGCAAGGGGCAGCGACGTCAGCGACGAGCCAGGCCGCGCGAGCCCCACCGCAACGGCCTCGCGCAACGCTCGCCGCCCGCGCAGGAGAGATTGTAAAGGATTTTCCGGTTACCACTTCTATTTGTTGGCGGTGCGGCCTCCGGCGCGTCCCGGGCCGCCTCCGCTCGCGGGGTCGCCGCCCCCACCCCACCTCTCCTCTCCTCTCCTCTGGGCGCAGGCCCCACCGCGGGCTGTTTGTTCCGGCTCGCAATTGTTTACCGCCTCTCGCCCCGCCCCCCTCCGACCGCTCCGCCCCCCTCCCTCCTCCACCCACCCGCGAGCGCAGCCGTGGGCGTGTAGAGGGCGCGTTGGCCGCGCTTTTTATCTGCTCATCCACCTTTTTACGGGGCGCATCCGCCCCCTCGCGCGCCGAGAGCAGGTCGCCGGCCTCTGACGCCCCCGCCGCCGGCGGCGTCTGCGCAGCGGGTGGCGCAATTTCCTGGGTACATCCGCCCGCGCGGCCACCTCCTCCAGGGACCGGGCGCTCCAGGCGGCGGGGACGGCGGCGGGGAGCAGCGGTGGCCATGTTGGGGACCGGGACATAAACAACTTCTCGTCGGCGGTGTCTCGAACAATGAACTGGTTTTCGCAGCATCACTGAATGGTCACCGACGGAATCGGTCTGTGGTTTGCGTAGCAAGTGTTCGTAACGACACCAGCCGGGCGGTTTGGCCCATGGTCCGACCAAGGGGGGACGGAGGGTCCGTCGGGCTGAGTTTGAATCAGAACCCTCGGCAGTAAACTCGCCACAGCTCCAGGGCGCCGTTTGGACTCTCGCATAATAACGAACCTCGCCCGGTGCCCGTGGTTTCATCGAACAACAATTCACGCAACGTTTTAGCCAAGGCCCACCACCGCCATGCGCGAACTTCATCCGAGCTAAGACAGCGGCAACGGTATCTCTCGTCCACTGAAGTGTGTAAATGTCCCAAATTTCTTCGCAATCACTGCTGTAGAAGCGACGGAAACACGGCGTACGTTTCATGTTGCGCTGCTTCTTGCACATTTTTTACAAAACGCACTAGAGGTAAAAGCAAAGGATGTACATTAGGCCAAATCCACAAATAGAAAAGTAGTGGTCACAAAAAGTGTGGTGTATCATAGTGTATTTTAATTAATGACTAAGCTTAATTAACAGCAATACGACGAAGACAGAATACGTGAACAGACTGGTATTGAAGGTAGAAAACTTTAACTATAAGAAGCGGTAACAGTACAGAGACCGAAGACCAAAGGCGGGTAGAATCTTCAGTTGGCGATCGCTCTTGTTCCGCTGAGACGCACTGGCAACGTTCAGTAAAGCGGGAGGGACCGGTGGTTCCAGCGAAACGAGCAGGCCGCAGCCGGGCGGCGAAGACCATCCCAGCGGGGTTGGGAACAGGAGGGGTGGGGTGGAGGGGACCGGCTTGTCGTCGGCGCCTCGCGTCGGGAGGAGTCGCGGCTAGCGACGGGCCACCGGCGAGGCCCGGCCGTTCCGCGCGATCACGCAAGTCGTTGTCCGTAATTGGGGCGCGGACCGAGCCGACCCGAGCCGGGCTGGGCTGGGCTGGGGCGGGATGAGCCAGGCCGTTCGTCGGGACTTCCCCGAAGCGCCCGGACGGACGACTCTGAACCCGGCGGCGGACGCGCCGCGAGCAAGGACCGTCTCTCGCCCCCCGCCCCCTCAACCCCCAAGTCTGCGGTCCGCGTGTGGTGGGCGGCGAGGGCCCCTCCGAGTTCCCGACCTGCCGCTCTGATTTTCCGGACGGGAGGTTTCCTGCCGGGAAACTGATTCGAAGCGAGATTGGAGCGCGCGGCGGAATAAGGAGCAGCTTCCATCGTCGAGGAAACAAGTCCGCCGCGGGGTAAGCAGGTGTTTGTCTAACCGTGTTTGGAGACGGAGCAAGTCGCTGGAGAGCTCCCAATTCGTGACTGGAGAAGTTGGAGAAGTTTCGAACTCGAAAGTGTTGTAACATGATCTTCTATTATTCGAAAAGTAATTTGAATAAAACAGGTTCCGAAAAATAGTGTCTATAAGAAATTTATATATAGAAGTGTCATTTTAGAGCCCTAAGCCGACGTATTTTCTATAGTTTTATTTAGTTTTGAAGATCAACATTTTTCATTAGATATTTGGAATACAATGTGTATACAAATTACCAACAAATACGTATTAAGATGTATATTTCAAAGAATGTATTTGTTGACACATTTTTCCCGGTGTGTCCTACACAATATAAGTAGTGAATGTCACAAAAACACATATCATTATTTATTACCTTAAAATGTTTCCTTCAACAGATGTAAGAACGACGCGAAACGTGACTTACCTTGAAAAGGCATGTCAGTTTCTCATGAATGTACAGTCCAGAACCGATGGTGGTAAAATCGAACATACACAAAAACCCAACGCGGACTTTTAACATCAATTAAATCACTCCACCTCCATCAACTAAAACACTCCTACCATCTCGATCTCCGACCCCACAGCAGCGGCGGTGTCTCTTAGTAAGGAGTCCATCACAATAGCTCACGCTCTCCTCAGAACTTCCTCGGCGGCCGCCACAGCCGCGGCCGCGACCGCCAAGAAGCCTCCGCCGCGCAGCGCGGGCGGGGCGGCGTCATCGGCGGACGGACAATGACGCGCGGTGTTTAGCGCCGCCTCCGCCCCCCGCCTCCCGCCCCCGGGGCATTGTGCGTTCGCGGCCCTGCGACAATGTGACGCGCGTCAATCTGCGGAGGCGGGGGCGGGGGAGGGTGGCGAGGAAGGGGGCGTGGCAAGGGCGGGGGCGGGAGCAGCGAGGGTCGCGTGAAAGCGCGCGGGCGGGCGCGAAAAATGGCAGCGTCGCTTTGAAGGGAAAAGTCTATTCAGAGCCTCGCCACCACCCCCACCCCCACCCTTTTCCGCTCTCGCGACCCCCTGGCGCTGAGTCGGGGGCGGGCGGGCGGGCGAGTGTTTAAAACGCGCATGCACGCGCGGAGTGTTAATTCACCGATACACAATAATAAAGCAACAATGCTAATGTCAGCGGCAACGGTCGCTTTGAATATAAATGGCGCGTAGACACGAGACCACAGTTCCAAGTGCGTCAATGGGTGCGCGCGCGGGCGGGCGCGCACTTCGCTCACGGACACACGCGCGGTTACAAAATTATCGTTATCTCTGAATTGAATCTTTTCAGCGGGATGTTTCAATTACGGAGAGGCGCAGGGGGGGGGGGGGGGCGCCACCGCGGGCGCGTGGGTGGCGCGGCGCGCGGGCCGCTTCGGGGCTGACGGGGCCCGGCTGCTGTGGCGAGCCTCGCACGCCAGGCGACATTCGCAGGCTGAGCACGCCGTTCGCCATCCTTGGTGGTACGAGTAATTAAAAACGAGAAATTACTGTTAATAGAACGTGGGAATGAAAACGAGTGAAGGTTACGGATCGCAGAGGCGAATATCTTCATGGCAAGACAAATTAAAATATGTTACGGATAATTTTTTTAAAGAAGTCTAAAAACATTCATCAGTCAACATAGAAGCACCACACTATTGAGTAAACCATGAAAACCAGAAACGGTGCCTGCCTGATAAAACAGGTATGACGGGGATAAAAATCTGTGTGAATGCGGGGAATATTCTTCTACAAATTATTGCAGTTGAGACTGGTCAGATAAGATAAAGGAAACGATCAGAAGAAATTGTGCGCAAAACACGCTTTTAGTAGCGACGACACGAGATAAAAAAAAAGAAAACCAAAAATTAAGTAAGTTATAACAACATATACTTGACACTAACAAGTAATTTAAGTTGGACATGCAAGATTTCCGCACAAAATTACAGTAAAATATCGTGAAGAGGAATTAAGAGAAAAAAAATAGATATCGCCATGGCAAGATCTTGCCAACAAGCTGTTCCTCTCCTCAGCACCTGAGAGCTGGGAGCACCAGGGCTGGCTGATGGGAACGGACGGTCGGCAGGCCCAGCGCCGCGGGAGGGCGAGAGGCGTTGGCGCCTAGCCGCGCCGCTCGGCGCTCGCCATTACTCGCAGCTAATGCGGCGCCCGCCCCGTTAATCGGCCACCGCGCGCCTCCGCCTAAGGCGGACGAGGAGGAGGAGGAGGAGGAGGAGCGAGATTAGGCCGTTCATCAGCACGTTCGCGCATGCCGGCGCCGGGAATCGAGTCGGGGAACGCGCAGGTAAGGGCGCACCGGGGGCGATCGATCGCGCCCGCCGAGGAAGGGGCCCTGGGCGGGGGCACGGGGGGAGGGGAGGGGTGTCGACGCGCCCCCGCGCTCGTCGGCCGCGGCCGTCGCCTTTATGCGTCGCCTCTCAGGTGAGAGAAGATGCGCGCGGCGGCGGCGGCAGCGGAGGCGACGGGGGCAGCGGCGGCGGCGGGGAGGCGGCGGCGTTGGCGATGGCGGCGGAGGCGGCGGTGGACGTGGCGGCGGCGGCGGAGACGGTGGAGGTGGCAGCGGCGGCGGCGGAGGCGGCGGCGGTGGAGGCGGAGGCGGCGACGGCGGCGGAGGCGGCGTCGGCGGCGGAGGCGGCGGCGGCGGCGGAGGCGGTGGAGGCAGCGGCGGCGGAGGCGCAGGCGGCTTTCGCGCCCTGGCCATTCGGAGGACTTGGCTCCCTCCGCCCTGCACGAGTGCTACGAAATACTTTTTTGCACTCCTCAACACGTGTATTTCATATGCATTATTTAGAATTTAAACGAGATTTCTAAACAAAACCACAAAAATGCACAACAAATATTCATCCAACATTCCATTTCCGACAACCTATGCGCTGAGGATAAAATCAATTTCAACGAAGTTCCCAGAGGGGATTTTTTTCTCACATATAAAATTGGGTTGTTAGTTTAATTGCAAGTACCTCGGTGCCTTTTAATTGATGTTGATGAACTTTTCATAGTGTTTGTATTCTAATTAAAACATGTAAAGCGGTTTATCCACGGTTAGAATACAATATTATTATTATTATTATTATTATTATTATTATTATTATTATTATTATTATTATCATTATCATTATTATTATCATTATTATTAATAAATTTAGGGATTCTGGTTTGGAAACAAGAAGGCCGATTCTATGCGACCCCATTTAGCTCATTAGATACCAGTATGTAAATTTATATCATTACGACGCCTAGTATGATTAAATAATATTAAGAATTTTTGAGATGAAAGCGCAAGGTGATATTAAATCCCAAGAAAGTGAGTTTTTTTATGTATGTAAATATATTGTATAAAATTAAACACAATTTAAAAATATTCAAAAGTTAATTTAGAATTACGTAAGTCACACGAAACCCTCAGAAAACAATCGGCAAATTACCAATTCCACAAATTAAACGACAAAGCGTTCCCAAAATCGTAAAAAAGAATATAATACTATTATTAGATTCTAATTTTTCACAAATGAAGTACATAACTCAATTTCATCTAAAAGCCAACTCATTTTCCATTCGCTCTCAATTTTTTTTTAAAAATCAAATATATCTCATATCCATATAACACCTTGAATCCATATAACACCTAAATCTGCATTTTAATAACAACCAGTCCCTCGCCACGCCGACGCGTTCTTTCACAGCCACGGCGCCTAATTTCACAATGGAAGCCAGAGGGTCACCCCACGACTCCCCAACAGTCGCCAAAGTGGTCGAGCAGTCCCGATCCGGCCTACTGAAAGGCCGCCACAATATCAGTTCCATAAATTCCTCACAGACAATATCCACCTTTTCAAAATTTCTCTCCTCTCCCGCACCCGCTGAAAAGCGGCCGCCCGCCCCACCTCCACCCCTCCCCCATCCCCACCGTCGTGGCCGACCGGCCGGCAGTCCGCCGCCGGCCCCGCCGATCGCGCTCCAAATGAACAGGGCGCGCGCGCCCTAGCAGGATTATGACAAAAAACCTGTCATTAATTCTCCTTCCTTCGCCTTTTTTTCCCCCCTCCTCGTTCTCCTTGCTCGCCGCTAACCGTAATTTTTTTGCCGCCACCGTCGTGAACATTCCATTTTTTATTATTCTCCCCCTCCTTTTTTTTCTTCATTTTTTACTCATTTTATTTACCTTGCCGGAAACCGTATTCATCTTTTCTGTTTTCCTTGGGCCGCGCGCAGAGCGCGGGAGGCGGCAACGGCTGCGCGGAGGCGGAAGCGTGAGAGCGGCGTAGGAGGGGAGGGGAGGGGAGGCAGGCGGCGTGTCCGTGGCCCGGCCGCGCCTGTAATCCCATCGGCTTACCAGCCACCGCAGACTCCTCCGTACCTGGTCGCACGCCCCCGCCTCAGCCAATATTCGCGTTCGGAATCAAATGTCATCGTGTATATGCAGTCGTTAATGTTTTGATGAAAGAGGCGCATTCAATGTTGCGCAATACGTGAAGCAGCTAACATCACGATACGTCGGTGGGATTTCATTATAATTAGAGTACCTATCTTTCCTAAAGAGTTATATAAAAAGGTTCAATACTAACGGAAGATTTAGTTCAAATTACGATACACTATTGTTATTTTTTCTCATTAAAACACGTTCTCTTTACAGTGTAATATTACATTCTAAGTCCATATCATCACTCGCAAATGAACAATATTGCTATTTAGTTAATTCTTCGAAATGAATATTACTTCAGTATTTATTTGTCATATTCATTTTGCAGTTGTAACCAAATGATAACAGATTGCACCAAGCAAAGAAGAGCCGGAAGAATTGCGAGTATGCTTAAACTAATTTATTTAAAAGATACGTTGAGGTTCATGCTGACTAAATTATTACCGCGTCTGATTTTCGATGGATATGTATAAGTGTTTCCACATTTTCTTTATTGCTTCTGACACAGACACCATTCTTCGTCATCCAACCAAATGCTTCACCCTTGTAATATTATATCCATCTCAGTTCCTAAAAATATAAGGAAAATCCACACCCAGGAAAGTGAATTTCAAAACGAATTCGAGTGCGAAAAAAGAAATCAAAGGAAAGTAACGCAATCGGAAATAAGAAAAGAAACGACGGAGAGATAGGGGGAAATCCAGAAACAGGAGAACCGCCGGAGAATTCAAAGCGGAGGCGGGTCCGACAACGCGAGCAGAAATCGACGGTTGATTAGATATTTTATATGGCGGGCGCGCGGCCGCGGCCGTCCCTCTCGCACCGTACCGCCCCGCGCCGCTCCACCACGCCCCGCCCCCACCCAGCCGTCCCCACGCGCCCGGAAGGGAGCGCGCGAGGCGGGCAGAGGCGGTAAGCCCCGCCAGGTAGCGGCGCCCCGCCCTAATTTAATAAAAGCGGTCCGCCCTGACCCACGGCGCGGGTCACGCGCGCGCGAGGCCGCCGGGGAGGGGGAGGGGGAGGGCGAAGAGGCGGCGGATGGGGCGGGGGCGGGGCCGAGGGCCGGCGAAGGAGGAGGGCACAGGCAGGCGGCCTCGAGAGATGGGACGCGGGCGAGGACAGGCCAGGCAAAAAAGGGCACGTTACGGGAAATGAGGGTGGGCGAAGGTGAGGAGCGAGGAAATTCGAAAGAAAAATTATGAAAGAGGGTCATCATGGAAAGCCAACAGTGGAAACGAGAAGAACAGAAGAGGAAAACGTAATTGGCACACTATACTTGTATCTTTCAAGCGATGTTATATAGATCAAATATACTCGGAAGGAAGAAAATGAATTCGCATGTGCGAGACAAAAATAAAGAATGAGGAGCAACCAGATCTGAAAAAACTGAAGATATTGTTTGAAATCGTAAATTATCTACAAGGTGAAAACAGAATAGGAAGAACGAAAAGAAAATCTACGAATAACAAGAACCAAATTAAAACACTGGTAATACCTCCAGTGATTTGGAGAAGAAAAAAATACACACGACCATCATGAACAGTATTAAATAGAGGAATGAAAAACAGTTCCAAAAGGTATTAATTACATCGGATGCATACGGAACAGCGATGATGAAAGGGGAGCGCGTATGCTCCGATGCACGCGAACCGAAAACTCCAAGTGCCTTCGGCGAATGATAAACAGGGTCTGAAGCCCGTGCAGTGACAGCTCGTGAATCGATACGCAATGTATCGACGCGTCGACGGCCGGCCAAAACAAATCTATTACCCGCGCCGGCAGACCGCCCGATCGCCCCCCGCCCGCCCCGCGCTCGCCCGTTTTGCTCACCTCGAGAGAGCAGCGCCGGAATAAAAGAGTGTTGTTGGACACTCTGAACAAGGGTGTTACTAGAACTGCGTATTACGGTGTTAGGCGGAAAAGACACGTTTTGAATGAGAACGCAAACATTGCAAGTGATAATAAATACACAATGGATTTGTCGCTAGTACAGCGGCGAACACCATTTCACACAACGACGCAGACACTCAATAAATACACTAACAACACTTCGATCAGAAGAATAATAAGGAAGGCTCCTCACCCTACGATATAAATTAGTGGGTGGTAATCGAATTTTAGGTCTCAGACACATAGTTCCGTAACATGAACACAATGAAAGAATAACGCTATTAATTTCCGAGAAGTTGTAATGATGACATTGAAAGAACAGGCAACTTCAACTAACAGAAAAAATCGGCATCCTTCTTACAGCTCAAGATATTCTCATTTTTCCCCGTACGATGTTTTAAATCGTGTTATGTAAGCGAAAAATCACTGCAATTAACAGAGTCCTATTCTATACACCTGCGTTATATAAACAACATGAGAATAGAATCAATTCTAAGATGAAACATATGGTTTCAGGTAAATTAGACATCCAGCATTTTATTCATCAGTAAAACGCTTTATTCGCATTAAATCACGATGGACACTCATTTCCTAAAATTAACTTCCATGACTTTTCCCAGTACACAAGATAAATTTTTTTACATTTTTTAGTGTTAAGATATGTAGAGTTTTTCCCACTATTTAAATAATACATATAAACATTCATGAAACAAATTTGCCAGCTTTCTGATTGAGCAGTGATAATGTGTATCTTTTTTAAAATCCAAATTAAGCACAAAAAAATAATGCTGTACTATTTTTTTTAGAAACATCGAGTTATGTAACACTTCAAAAGTGCCCCTGACTTCTAACGATGCTTACACAAATTCACTGATTTTGCCCAGCCTTTTTCCGAATAATAAAACTGCATAATTTTTCCCGCTTTTCCAGGTTTTCTAGAAAGTGGCCATCCATTACATCATACAGTGTGTCCAAAAACGAGCACCTCAACGCTGTCTTGGCTATTCCACATTACTGGACGGGCACAACCGAAGAAAAAAAGTCACAAAAAGCACTGCGGCCTCCAAGATGCAGAGGCCGCCCCCGCCCGCGCACCTGCCCGAGCGTCGCGCCGTTCGATCGCCCGGGGCAGGCGCGTCGCGGGTGCACGCCAGCACCGGAGAGTGCTCGAGCGCCGGCCGCGTGGCGAGAGCGGGGCGGGGCGGGGAGCAGGGGATCGGGGCGCAGGGCCCACATGACACGCGCCGTGTTTGTAATACTGCGCCCCCGCTCGAGTGGGCCCACGCTCCCGGAGCCCGTGCAGCCCGACACCGCGCGCCCCGCGGACCGTCCGGCTCGCGCGCCTGGCCCCGCCCTGCCCCGCCCCGCCCCTCCTCACCACCCTGTTCCCACCGTGCGCCCACGGGCGTTCCCCCTCCATCGCGCGACGCAGTGCAATCGCCTGTCTGGCCTGTCGTAGCTGCTGCTCTCGTCGCAACACAATTGTCATAACCCAGGTAGCTTCCCTCCTCTAATGATTTTACCACACACATTTCTGGGGCAGTAATCGTCTACATTCAGGGTAGCACTTCCATGAACAATTTTCCGGCTTATGCAGTGCATTTATTATTTGTTTTTTACTGATTAGATTTTTAGAGTATTTCACACTTTTTACCCCAATATTAAAACAAGTATCATAATTATTTGCCACCTCTCTAATTTCACCGTGACAAAGGAACAAATGTTTAAAAATTCTCACCAAATAAAAATTTCAGTCATCATTTTTTGCTGGACTATGTTTTTCCCTTAACTTCCAACTATGCTTCTAAAATTTCGTCCCTTTATCAAGCCCTCGGATTTTCCTTATTTTCTCAGATTTTCCATGATTCCCAGAAAGCGGCCGATCTGTACCCTTCGCCATTTCTGTGCTGGAGTATGTTACCGTTGACCGTTACTCCATCCAAGCTATAACGCTCATTCCCGCTGCTATTGACATCTTCGTTTCTTTTGTTTTCCTTAGATGATTTGTAATTACCTCCGCTTACATCCACATCGTCATTCTCTCCCTCGTCACTCGAGTCCTCCTCGCCGTCGTAGTCCCCGCTCTCTACCTAGCCGCCGCCTCCAGCCCCGGCGAGGCGCCTTCGCTCCCGCAGGGCGCAGCGCTCCGGTCCCGCCCCGCCGTATCTTGGCCCGCGCGCATGGATATTCATTCCCTTGCAAATCGCGGACGCCCCGCCGCCCCCAAGAATGTTCCCGAAGCTCAAAATTGAAACAGCCTCGTCTCGCCTCGCCTCTCTCCGCCTCGTAGTAATTGTTTATGCAGCCGACGGGAGTCTGTCATTAAGATCGTGTAATCTGCATCCGCGGGACGTGGGAGGAAGGAGCAGAAACGATGTACCGGGGGGTTATTTTTACTTTCGATACCGAATCAAACGCACATTTAAATAGCAAATGCGTCTCCCGTTCGTCTCGCATGCGGCGATCGAATAACCTCAAAATGATCGGGTGCCCGGGCGAGGGGCGGGCCACGCGGTATCTGGTATCCGATGGGGTGGGGCGGGCAGGCAGGCGGCGGCAGCGGCGGCCGCTGACGGGCCGGCCAATCGGGCTCGGCCCTCGGCGAGGGCGGTGGCGGTGGCGGCGCCATCGGTGATTTTCACACAAACGCCATTTCGCCACGCGAGGTCTGCCGGCAATTCACACAGGCATTAAAGAAACCATAATGTTACATTATCGGCTTGGTTTCGCGGTCGGGGATTGCGCCGGGGCGAAGCGACCGCAACGCAACGGGGCGTCTGCCGCGGGGGCGGAGGCGGGGACAGCGGCGGGGGCGGGAATGGCACGGGCGGGGCCGTCGGTAGCGGCGGCGGCGACGCGTATATTCAAAGCCACACTGCGGCTGACACGTTTTTACCGAGCGGCTTGTTTTATTTAAAATTTACCGCCGGTGCGCGTTAAATGATGGCGCTGTAAGTCTCGCCGAATCCCACCGCAGCGTGCGTCCGCCCACCCGCGCGGGGGAGGAGCCGGGGGCGGGAGCGGGGGCGGGGCGGGGACGGTTGGGCGTCGAGCAGCGGACAGCCGCAAAGCGACCGCCCGCACCGCAAGCACCGCACGCCCGGATGGGAAGGCTGCGTCCTTTTGTGAAGCGGATGATTTTCGAAAACGCTGTCATTACGAAATTGCTAAATGGCACGTTTGTAGGTGCAACACTAGACATTGAACTGACCACTCGCGTTTGACGACTATTCAATAAGTATTCACGTTTGCTGACTATTCAGTGAACATTCACGTCATAGTACTTCTTTTTTTTGTGGAAACTCGATAGTGCCTTAATATGCACACATCCAGCTGTAAAATGCGTACGTTTCATGCAAAGACAAATTATAATGTATATGAGACCTGGATCGTAGCATTATGTAATTATCATAAATCTGATTTAATATCAGAAACTAAAACGAATTACTGCCAATAGATTAAATTATTGAATTCCAATCAATGTTGAACACAACCGTTCAGGCTTTCATTTCTAGTCACACAAAGGTCCCCTTCTCGCACATGCTCTTAGAGAGCACGCATTTCATACACATCGTCACTCTTTCTAGAACGCGTTTCACAGCATCAGGAGCCTTACAGAAACTCATATTGCGATTTAACGTCTCAAAGAACACAAACGACAAAGCCACAGCGCTCCGGAGGGTGCAGCCACCGCCGCTCGCTCGCCGTCCCGCCCGCCCACCGCGCCGAGCCTTTGAGGGCGACGACAGAGGGCGCGCGCGGGCGGCGGCCGCGGTGCGGGCGCGGGCGTGGGCGTGGGAGGGCGACGGCCGCCGCCGCCGCAATCGATCGCCCGCGATGCGCGCCGCCGCTCATTATGAGCCGAACTCGTTACCGCCACCCGGCCCGACTAGTTCGCCTGCGCCGCGCCTAGACGACGGGGGGAGAAAAAAACCCGCGCCGCCGCATACGTGAACAACCGCAGCAGGCAACGCCAGTGGAAGCAGCGAGGCCCGGGCGCCGCCCCACGGGATTTATGTAGACATTTAGTTTTAGAACCGCGGGAAAGTTTCGAAACTAGCAAGCAACAGCAATTCCAGCGGCGTTAATTCCTCGGCCACGCAAAGTAAAAACACTAATATCGGCGGCTAATTTCTGGTGGGGCGCCAGCCCCGTCAGCGCGCACCCGGGGGCTGCGACGCCGTTCCGGTGACAGCAGTCGTAAAGAACGAGCAAGGAGTCGGCGGCGGCTCAGGGAAGGAGGACTGAGGACGGCGACCGTGGACGGGGAGCCCCAGCGGGGGACGAGACGGCCCGCACGAATCGGAAAGCGGGGACGCGGGCGGCGGGGCAACAGAGAAGACGGGCGCGGGGGAGGGCGATCGCCAAACAGTGCGGAGACCCCCGTGTCACCGCCAGCCTGAATTTACTACAAATTAAAGCCAGTAAAATACAGCCCGATGTCACAGCCCGCCTCTGAATCACGCCGGACCCGTGCTTTATGTACAGCTCCCATAACCCCGCCGCGCCGTGCGGGCCCCTACGCCGGCCTGGGCGCGGCAATGCGGGGGACGACGGGGCGGGGCGGGGCAGGGCGGGGCGGGGCGGGACGCCGACGACGGGTCTTCGTGAGGCCGGTTGAACCCAGAGCGCCGCCCGCACCACAGGAAGCCTGACGACAGAGAGGATACGCGAGCAGCGCTGGGACGGAAATCTCACGCAGACGGGAAGCGAAGACGCGGGATGGAACTGCGGAGGCACCCGCACGATGAACCACCAATCGAATGGACGAAAGACGATACACGAAACATTAAGAACACTAGTTGTCAAAAATTCAATGGAGAGGAGTGACCGAACTGTAATTATCGTAGATGGAACTTAGAGTACTCTTGCTCTCGGGGCAGAACTCTGGTAAAGCACCTGCGCGAAAACTCAGTTATGACTCAAAAGGCGGAATTAAAAACCATTAGTTCGCTGGAAGGTCCGACAGAGAAGGGATACGTAGCTTAAAATGGCATATCGCAGATTATGCATCAAATGAAGAATGAGGGTCATGATTAGTAAATAAAACTAGCAAAGAACAGTAATCACAAAAAACTGAAAGTAAACCTGAACACGCAGCAAGGGTGCACCTTTCAACTGCGAAAAGCAACCCCACGGTGGCATACCCATGCCATTGCGATATCCTGACAACAGGCATGAAGCGGGGCCTGAACACACCTAACTCCAGAATATCTTGCAAAATAATTCAAAGAAAAGTTTAGGTATTTAAGAATTGTACTTGTATTTAGCAATATAACACAATGATTTTCTGCACGTTTCTGTTCATATATTTTCAGTTTTCGATGTCTAACAAAGGAATACATCAGAACATATCCCGTACTTGCACTTTTTTCTGCAGAAACACAGATGGCAATGTCCTTTTTCAGAAGTATAGTACAGCATTTACAATATTCATCGGATTGCACAACCGTTGTCTACATCGACGTGTACAAAAATATCATGCCAACGTGTTATGGTCAAGCATGGTTGTAAGAGAGCGCTGGGGTTTCCGCGAAGGTATAATGTAGGGCGACGGTGGGTGTTTTTTTTTTTTCTTTTTTTTCTCTTCTTCATCTGAGTAGCGTTGAAAGGCTTAACTATCACTTAGGTTTAAGAAAGGATCTAGTAATAACAGTCCTAAAGGATGGAAAAATTAACAGACATGTAAGGGAAAACACTACGTTTGATCCCACCTCCCAATTGGCATGTGACTGTTCAGGGCGATTGTACATTCGTCCGCCGACTGAAAACGCACAAAAATATGTAGAAACAGTATACGTACCAATGCCACTAGACCATTCACTCCCAAGCAGAAGAGAGTGGCGACAGAGTGGGAGTGAGGCTCGCGAACTGCGTACAGCGGAGCAAGGCCAGGTGTCGGCCGCCGAAGCAGGCGCAAGGGGTCGAATGAAAACGCGAGGGTGCGGGCGGAGGAGGGCGACGCCCAATAGATCTATCCGCACCCCTCGGACCGAGAGGTCTTAGGTTAGAGTCCCGACGGTGCCAGGATTTTCGTTACCAGCGACATAGAGGGATCGAGTTCAGTCATTGACTTCAGAAGAATTCCGGAAGCGGGTGCTCTAGTCGAGAGTTTTCCATGGTGTCGCCGATCAACACCAGGAGAATGCCGGAGGAGTAACCTAACAAACGGGCCACGGACTGCGCGTGTTCTTTCCTTCCCCTTCTTGTTCTATCCGTATCCCTTGGATATAAGAACTTGCACATACATGCACTACATTAAAAAACATGCCGAAAGCCCACAAGGGAACTAAAGAGCTTGTACAGGGTTAGGAGAAGGCCCCTAAGTATGAGATACCTGGATGGAGATATCCGGTAAGCCGCCATGTACGTCGTTAGTGGATCTTTCTAACCAACAGGAAAACAACACATCCCGTGGTAAGACCATAAACTACACCTACTGAACTAATGGCTACAGCAGTTGACGTGCCCAGAACACCAATTAAACTATCAATAAAGGTGCCCTCTTCTCCTACCAGGCGAGGCAGACGTGAGGCGAACCAAGTTTTTTTTATTATACACCCCCCAAAAAAACTGGATTTAGGAAAAATTTGTGTAAGTAAAAAGTGCACCAGAAAACGCATGAAGACTTTGTTTCAGAGCGAACGAGCGTAATTAAGAAACGAACAAACAACTGCATTAAAATTTAGTTTACCTCTAGCAAGCAAAACTACAACATTTTAGGAATCGATATTTCACTTGGACGAAGCGTTAAACACAACCTTGAGACTTCACATTATGATTATGTGATATTCTGCCATTAACACTAAATGGCGCATAAGAAAACTGCGCACTACTTTCACGTTACTATGCTTTGACACGTGATCAAACTCACATTGACGTCACAGCTGCATTGCACCACACAATAATCGTTATCGCTAACGGCAATCTTTAACTGGTAGCAAGGTCATCTCAAGGAGATGAAGCTATTGTGAAAATATCTGTACCTTTTATAAAATACATTAAATGCAAGATTTAAGAGCAAAATTTATGTAACATACGTGCATTTGCCTAGTGTTACATTGATCATTAGCATATGTTTCATTCCCATCCAGTTTTCAATATTTTAATTCACAGAAATTGGATCGTCATAATCAATTGTTAACGCCTGATATCAAAGATCAATATTTATTACATCGTTTCGTGTGCAATCATGATACAGTTAGGATGAATAGATTCGAATAATGACTGTGGATTAAAGCGAAATATAGGGTATATTCGGCGAGGGCCGCGTTCTGGAAATCGGCAAAGGCTCAAAAAACACGACGAGGCAGCAAAGCAAGGGAAGGGAAGAAGGAAGGGGCGAGCGGGCGAGAGGCACGGAGCGCGAGGCGTCGCCCGCGCTGACAAGGGCGCGGGCGCTTGTTTTTGAGATCGGCGCAATCTTGGGGAGCTCTTCCCGACGGTCGTGCGTCTAATCACGTCGTTGATATCGCGCCGAGGGCCCTCTCGCGCGCGCGCTCCGCCGGTTTCCCCGCTTCATCCTTCCTCCGCCCCCGCCCGCCTGACCGCCGCACCTCGACCCCGCCCCCCGCCCCCGCTATCACCCTCTTCCCAGCCATTTGCCTCCGACGTCGCCGCGCCTCACCGAACTGCACTCTGCCCCACCCTCTCGCTACTCCGCCTCCCTACCCCCCCCTCCCCCATCGTACTACACAGCTCCGCTTCGGCCCAACCCCGCCTTCTCCTCTCCTCGTCACCGCCAACCCATAGCGCTGGGTCGAGAAAAAAATCCCTGCGCGTCAAGGTGGTGGGGCATGGTGATGTGGTGGGGCCAGGCCTTCTAGGACGCCAACTGCGGACGAGACGTTGCGCCATAAAGACAATAAAGGCGATGGTAGTGTGGTGGGAATAGAGCAATAAAGGTGACGAGAGTGTTGTGGAAGCAAAAGTCTGCCCGCTTGAGGGCAACGGAAAGCACGGTTACGAAAAGAATAGACGCCAGGTCACACCTGAAGACCAAAAGGACGATCGTAGTAAGAGAAATAGAGGAGAGAGGGGGGAAAGGGTGAGAGGGGAGGGAAAGGGAGAGAAGGGGATGGAGGGAGAACGAGAAAGAGAGGGAAGGGGGAGAGGGGGAGGGAAAGGGAGAGGGGAAGGGAAAAGGAGAGGGGGTGGGGATGGGAAAGGGAGAGGGGGTGAGGGGTGGGAAAGGGAGAGAAGGGGATGGAGAGAGAGAGAGAGAGAGAGAGAGAGAGAGAGAGAGAGAGAGAGAGAGAGAGAGAGAGAGAGAGAGAGAGAGAATTGGGAGAGCAGGGATCCGGTAATCCGTGCACGTAGATTTCAGCTGCTGTGCACCCCGCTTCTCCTCCGCTAGAAGCCCCTACTAAAGACCAACGCGTTCTGCTGCGCCAGATAAACAAAAGCGCAAAGAGCGATAAGGAGCTTTCCTTTCCGTGCGACCATACGTCCTGGCCCTCGGCTTCCTCTTCATCAGATATTTGTTTTCGGCGCCCTAACTACTCAAAGAAGAGGATCTGGTAATGACTTGGCAGCAATGAGCACATATTATGGAACACCATCTTCTCATACCTTTTTGCCCTTTCATAGGTAAAAGACACATTTGATCCTGATGAAGCTTTTTGTTTGATGACTTATAAACTGTAATTAACACTAAAATATCAATAACACTCGAAACCCTCGAATAGTACTAATTTTAGGCGTAATTATAATGATATTTGATGAAGTAAATATGTCAAGTAGATGACTTCCCTTTCGTACAAGTAGTTTATCAATTACAATCGTGTCATAGAAAGAAAACCAAGGCATTAAAAACTAATTTAAGGTTGACGTTTATACGCTAATGACGTCCGAACTAAGGCGCTCCACATCGTCCATGCTATAAACTCGAAACCTCCATACACGTCAGTTTCTTTCAAAATCTGCAGAGGGAGTAAAATCTCCGCGGCGCCATCCTCGCGTCGACGGCGCAGAACCCTCTTTTCAATCCAGCGGCGCGCCCGCTCGCACCGGCTCGATCCTCACCTCCAAAGCCGGGCGTATTTGATGTGCGGAGTGTCTGACATCCGATAAGGCCGAGTACACGGAATGATCAACAACCGATCCTTTTCACTACTCAAATAGCAAACTTATGAACTCGGCTTCGGCGGAGCGCAAGGACGCGGGGAGCGGCGGGGCGGGGTTGGGAGGAGCACGGCTCGCCGCCTCGAACTCCGCCGGCGCCTCCGCTGGGGGGTGCCGATTGGTCGAAACGACGCCGAAAGGTAGGCGAAGGCACGGCGACGCTGCACGGCACTGCAAGGTAGACGTGCGGAGTCGAAGACGGCGGGACGGGGCGCGTGGTGAGAAAGCAGGGAAGGGGACAGGTCACACGGAGAGGGAGCGGAGGACCCGGAGGAAATGCGGAGGAAGGGTGGGGGGGGGGGGCGACGACGGCGGCGGGATGGCAGAGGGACAGAAAGTCTGCGCGAGGATCAGATCAAATTCTCACTTGAACGATGTCGAAAAGGAGATCAAAAAGGTGCGGAGAAGAAAGAGGGGGGCGGGGCGAGGCGGCCCGATGTCTCCCATATAGATAGCGCGCGAGGCGAGGGCGTCGGTCTCCCGGGGCGAGGGCGGGCGGGCAGCGCGCCTCAGCGCGTCTCGCGAAGGCGCTTCCGTGAAGGCGCCAGGGGCGACGCGGCGCGGCTGCGAGAGGAGGTGAACGACAGCCGAGGTACCCGCGGTGAGGTTACAGTCGGTGAAGGTGACGGCGGGAAGTGTTAAGGAACGAAGTTAATGAAAAAGGCGTTGAGACTGGTGACAAGCAGATGTAGTCGAGAAGCGAGATTCAGTAAAGAAACGCCGTGTTTACGTACCCGACGATACAGAGATTAATATACGAATGATCCTCTGCTTGGATACTGTTGGCAAAATAACTGGAGGTTATGTCCTTACGCCCATTTAATCTATGCGTTCGTTTTCGGTAATCTTATTCGTAAACGGATACATCACGTGTTTCTTGCAATGCCACCGCCTTACACGTGAATTTGTTTCCCGACGAGTCGAAGAGGTCCCTTCTTAGAGAAACTCCTCTATATCTCTGCATCTTGTGAGAGTTGACTTTCGAGATTTCCTCAACACATACAAATAAGAAGTTGTATTTAATAAACCTACATTATAGTTATATTTAATTATAAGTAATTATCATTTAATAGCTTGTACACATTGTTTACGACAAACTAGATCCACATCTGCCTCACACTCAAAACTTATTTCTTCCACAGATACAATCATAAATAAATAAATAAATAAATAAATAAATAAATAAAGATGTAAATAAATGTCCACCTGTAATATACATACGTGGATTAGACTTGTGGATATTTTTGCGATTAACACACTCCACTGCATTGTATACGTAAATCCTACGAAAGCACAATGTCTCCGTAGAACGCAACCACGTCCCCTAACCAACAAAGACCGCATCCCAGAAAAGCGAGGCGCGGGCGAGCGCAGTGGGCGGCGCCGTTATTACCTCGCAGCGCACACAGGTGGGCGGGCGGGCGGGCGGCGCGGGTGTCCGGCGGACGCCAGTGTTTGGCGGCGGGGCGTTTCCCCGAACTTGCGCAATAATGAACGTAATCGGCGCGTGAGTCCCGCGGGCGCACACCGCGCGGACGGCGCGGCGCGGCGGTCACGCGGCCTCCCCCGCAGGATCGCCAACACAAACACGGCGGCCGGAAAGGGGAGCAAATGCGCAGAGGTCGCTCGCGGACGGGAAGGGCGGCGGCACCCTGGCCAACGGGCGGGCGGGCGCGGATCGAGGACAGCCACGCAGAGTGGGGCAGGGGACAGCGGTGCAGGGCGAGAGAACGGAGAAGGGCAGAGGGGATCGGAAGGGTTATGAACGAACGGGTCGTTGTATGGATGGTAGAGTTAAGCAAAGAGGAGAGTGCTGCATGCACAAGCGGCGGGAGGGAACAGAGGCGATGGGTGGGCGGAGAAAGCAGACCAGACGAGGCAGTGGAGGACGTGAGGTGGCGAGACCCTTGGGGGAGGTGAGGACGTGGTCCGGCGAGCGCGTGGAAAGGCGGAGGCGGAGGACGCGAGACGAAGAAGAACGCTGAGGGGAGTGGGGCGGAGAAAGACATGGTACGGTGAGCAATAAGGAAAGAAGGCGAGAGGCGTAGGAAGACGGGGCCGTAATGTGGGGGTGCGGAGGAGGTGGGAAGATCCCTGAGGGACACGGGGCGGTGAGGATCGTAGGGTGGTGAAAGGTGTGATGTGGTGGGGAGATGGTGAGGGGAGAGGTGCTGTGGTGGGGACGTGGTGAGGCGTGGGGATGTGAAGACGACAAGAGATGGTGGCCGCGGGACGACATTGAAGAACGTGGGACGGCCAGTGGCAAAGGGATGTGAGGGGGTCGATGAAGATCAGTGAGGGGAATGGGAATCTGAGACTTGAGGAAGTGTGGGGTGAGCAGCGACGCTGAGGGGAATGGGGGCGGCCATGGGAAGGGGAAGGGGCGTGGGGTGACATGGACGTGATGCGGGGAGGGTCGTGGGGAGGAAGAGTCCTTAGGGGGAGGTGGGCATGGGAGCGCGAAGCGGGGCTCGCCGGTGCGGGACGAAGCGAGGCGCGGCGCTGTTGACAATAGCGGCGACACAGCGAGCGAGCGGATCGCTCGGGACCGGCGGGGCGGGTGGGAGGGAGTGCGGGTGGGGGGGGGGAGGCGATCGGTGGCACCGCTTCGGTATGCTTGAAAGAGCACGCCGCACTAATTGGTGGCTGTGCACAGCACACGCGCGCGCCCGCGCTGCTTTTTCGAAAAGTATTTGCGCGGCCGATGAGATGACATTGGCTAATTGTTTGAAAAGGCGAGGCCGAGAGGGGATAGGGACTGTGGGGTGGCTGACGACAATGCGACTGGCGCAGAGGGACACCGTTCGAGAGAGAGAGAGCGACGTGAATGTTCTACCATACCACTGAGACTGTTGCCATGGAAATCTGAAGCGCTAATGAGATATTCAATATTAATTCTAAGAAAACTTCGTACTACATATTTCTCTTCAGAAAATTTTAAAAAAATAGCATATCTCAACAAGAGTGGTTTGTTGGAATTGAAGGCAATGATAGAAATTTATAAGAATTTAAGAGCCATTATATTCAACTACTTCGATACATTCTCTAAACTTTCACTTTTCTATACGAAAACAAGTGCCTACGTCTACACTCTAGAAAACCAAATATGTTAATGAATGTTAGATATAGCAGAAAATGTGCATCATATTGTATCGTACAGATTTCTCATTCAGCATTGCCAATCAAAAAACGCGTTCCACACACATTTACTGTTGCATACGACACATTTGCGTTTTAAACTTTTTACACATTCCCAAAATTTCGCACGTACATTTAAGTTTCCAGGTATCAATTAAATGCCTAAAACGCACAAGAATAAGTAGTAAAATCTTAATAAAACAATAATCAAAAGCGAAAGAAGTGAAAGACGGTACGTTGAAATTAAGGTAAAAATTTAGAAAAACATTAATGGTTTTACTACGTAAATATATTACTTCATAAACTAATTAATATATATTTTCCACAAAGCAATCAGCAAGGCTGTTACACCACAAAATATCCATCAATCCTCGAATGTCACAGGCGTGCACTTGTAAGCGAAGGGGTGGACGGGAGGCGCCTTCGCGAGCGCAGAGCGAGTCAGAGGTCGCAGCGGGTCCTCCGTCGCCCGCCCCGCGCGACCGCGAGGGCATGTATATGCATCGCCGTTCCGCGGGCTCTTCTCCTAATCGTCCTTGGCAACGTGGCATTAAGCTCCGTGACAACCATTTAAATAACAATTAACTCGCAGGAGGCGCCCACCTACGCAGGGGTGCACACAGCCAGTGGACGGAAAATAAGCCGCGGTGGGCTAGTTGCAAGGTGAGTGCAACGAGATCCTGTTTCATTTTAACGTTACTTCACCGTTCCGTAATTAACAGCATTCTGTACGTAACGTAGCTCTGGTATTTTACTAGTTTATTACCGAAATCGATAGAGAAATATCCTACCTAAAACGTCCGGTTTAAGGATATAAAATAAAGGCCGCAAGGTCCCGAAACTACGTTTACAAAGACACTATAAATATTTTGTCTTTAAAGATCTGATAGCTCGTGTATCACATTGCTCTCCCGTTTCTTCTTGAAACGTTGAAAACTGCGAATTAGTAAGCACCTACAGTTGATACTTCTGCATGAGTTTAAGCAAGAACAAAAATGGCGATCTTCCTATAATAATTCACAGGCGCACACGAAGCCGTAACGTATAATTATTTCAAAATAACGGTATATACATCCGAGTAAATATAATGCAATCGCAATACATCCTCCAAAGGGATATACTGTATTGAATTCTAATTACATTTAACACGAAATAAAGAAATTTTTTTTGAAAACAAAAATGTTTAAATAATATATTTAAAATAAATATTTGGTTTTTACCATCAAAGAAAGTATCGTTTCTTATTCAATGATTCATGCGATACAACTCGGAATCTTGTCTTGTACTCTTCCCCTGGCGTCAAAGAACGTAAGTAGGGAAATCATACGTTTTTCGCGTGCAACCCAGAGGGTCTCCTTTAGCAACACCCATCGTCGCACAGCGGTGCACAGCCCCACACCACCTGCCCTCGCACATTAGTGTGTTGTGTGTGTGTGTGTGTGTTGTATGTGTGTGTGTTGGGGTGGGAAAAGTCCGCTGCGCCTCCTGCGGGGCCCAGCTACTGCGGCCCGGTGGCGGCGGCGGCGGCAACCGCCACCGAAAACGGTGCCAAGAAACTGCGATCCCTTGCCTCGGCGGCGCTATCTTAAAGTGTTCCGAGCAAGTTGAGAAAAGACGCCACGGCGAAACAAACTGCAGTCGACTACGTACGCGGCGGCCGGGACCAGAAGGAGAGCGGGAGGGGGGGGGGGGGGGGCGCCGGGAGTGAGGGAAGACGCAAGGCAACGGGGGTGCGGGGGCAGGGCTCGCAGCGTCGCAGGGGCACGAAGGTGGAACCCAGCGAGGGGCCCGGGGAAGAAGGAGGAGGGCCGGAGGCTAACAGCTAACACGAGCCAATGCTACGCGGTGGCGTGGGCGTGGGCGGAGGCAGCTACAACCGGCGCGGGAAACGGGCCAAGCCGGCAGAAGTGTTCTGGGTACGGCCGTCGCCGACGCAACCCTCACCGCGAGGGGGAAACGGGGGCTTAGGGAAGCCGTAGAGAAGCAGCACAACAGTAGCGGCGGCGGCGGCGTGAACGGAGCAGGGTGGTGGAGCCCGGAGCAAACCGAGGGTACCGTGATGAGGGGCCTACGCTCCTCACTGAGCGTTGCTCCCCTCCGCCCCCGCCGCCATCTTCCCCTCCAACCCCTCCATCCCCTCCAAACCACTCCAACCCGAAAGGCTGCGTCCTCCGCGCCGCCGCCGCCGCCGCACGGCCGTTACCGCCGCCTCGTTCCCACCCGCCCCAGCCGCCGCCCCCGCCCGCCAGCAGCCGCAATTGTTTCGCCGCGAGAATTATAATGTCGCCGGAAAACATTGTAGTTGTTTGTGTGCGGCCTTGTGTCGCGACTGGCGCTGGAGGAGCGGCGCTGTTTATTCTCCAGAAGCGCGCGGCGCTGCCCCTCCGCGGGGGAAGGGGGGGGGGGACAGGGGAAGGAGAGCGCCCGGGGTCTGGGGCGGAGGCGGAGGCAGGCTTAAACTTGCCCTACTTATCTATATACGTAAGGGAGAACAACGTGTTTTTAGCATGGCTTTTAACTTTCTCTCCCCGGCGCGACGCATACACGTGCTGTTTTAGTGGCACGCGGAGAGTGGGAAGTATTATCTTGCGATATAACAATTTGACATGATAACCTCGGTGTTTGCTAAATAAAGAAATGAAGCGAGATCCACTGAATCATTATTTGTGTGTGTATGTGTGTGTGTGTGTGTGTGTGTGTGTGTGTGTGTGTGTGTGTGTGTGTGTGTGTGTGTGTGTGTGAACGCCTGCTCTCCAGAACCAAGGACGCTTTAGAGACATGGCCATATATTGCTGTTCCTGCCACGGGTTTCAAGCGCGTGATACAACAAAAGATATATGATAAAATGTTCTTAGGCCGAAGTCTGCACTTTGTGACAATGCAGATAATTATTTTAGCTTAATACCGCCAGTTAACGGAAGTGGACTTTCGATTCCATTCACGGAAATAGAAAAGTGTTCTACCGAGAAATTCGATTGCCTGGTCTCCCTAAATAAATTAGAAGAAGCAACGTGACAGTGGAGGGTGAGAACGAAGCGGGTGAGTTGGGCCATGAATTACGAAGACTTCGCGCGAATTCGTCGCTACATTGGTGAGACCTCTCGAGACACGACTCACCACGTTCAAAGGCAGAGGAACGTTTCGGAGGCGTTTACGAACAACCGCAAACGAGTATTTGTCTTCAAATGACATGCGTTTGAGAAATACTCAAGGGAAAAAGTTTTCTTTTTCAGACATTGTCCATCGATAAGCAAAATAAACGAAAGTAAATTTATCGCACTAACTAACGTGTATCGCTTACAAAAGTAAATAAATCATTGTAAAATATGACCAAAAATCTGTAACTATCTTCAGTATTCAATGTAAACCACAACAGTATTTAACTAGGTATAACAAATTAACAGAAATATAAATGTATCTTTTACTAATCAATAATTATTCATTTTATTATAAAACTTTCCTATTTTTTTCTTACGGAATAACTAAAGTAGAAACCAAATGAGTCAATCAGTAACAGGTAAAACTCTAATCCAAGAGCAAGATCCATCGACAAAGACACAGACAGCTCCTGACATCCCATTCGTAAACCGAAATAAACACACCAATTAGCACAACTCGCACGTAATACGTAACTCATGGCGAATTGGCGGACTCGCCCCAACGGCCCCCTACGGAAATTACGGGGGCGGCCATTCCTCCCGGAGGCGCGTCCCGGCACACGAGTTACAGCGGTGGGCGTTCGGGCGGGTTGACAAAGCACAGCGCGCTTTCGGAGACGGGGGACTGGGGCTCCACGTGCTTCGAGACCGGGCGCGAGCGTCGTCGGTAGGCGGCCAAGTGAATGTCCGCCACCCCTCCCCCCCCATTCACGAGGCCCGCCCCGGCGCGGCTAAGCCTCCCGCTGATGGCGCTGCACTGGCGACGGATTTCGGCCACCCATCAATAACCGAGGGCAAGGGGGGAGGGCGAGCCACACTTTACGTAACAAGAATCGATAGCCCGGGCGTGTATGTGGGCGGGGCAGAAAGGCCGCTGGCCGCCCGAGGACGACAGGGCGCCGAGGCCAAGAGGCCAGCGCTGAGGACGAGGACGGCGGAAAGCATGCGTGGGTGGGCCGAGAGAGTGGGGGGAGAAGGAGGGCTTGACAGCGGTGGCGGTACCGTCGCGCCGCACGCGCCAACGCAGACAAATTATCTCCAAACGCTTATTTTGTACTCCGAAGGGTCATTATACTGCTGGGCCCGTCGGACGCCTCGGCTATTAATGGACTCGGGGCCGTAACGGAGTGCTAAAGGCCCAAGATAGGGAGGTTACAAAAAAGATGTTCCTGACATTACAGATGGAGATGTTATCTACGCGGGGAGACTTTGCGAAAATAAAAGTGTACAAAGACCGGCATACTAATACCGTTAACCGACACATCAATTACACCTACAACTTCAAAAATCTACAATAACAAGCCTATGCAACAACCAATGAAACTACATCACACATCTCACTTTCGAAAATAAAGCCAATGCTATTTCAATTACGACGAATTAATTAACATCATATTATTTGATCGCAGAAAGAGAAAAAAAACAACACACATTTTCCGCACACAATATTTCACGTTACGTGCAGTCATACCACTCAGAGATACAATGTCAATAAACACCTATTCCAACGCAATGACCAAAATGAATCATCCCTCGCAACAGCGAAAACATTTAAACACTGCGGGAAAAGTCTCGACGCGTAAAATAATGCGTTCCGCACACAACGAATCTGTTTCAGCAAGGTCGAGTGAAGCTGCATGACGGTGGCTGCGCTGGTGTAGCGGGAGTGTTAACGGCGGCCGCTGCGAGGACATTGGCTCCGCAGCCACAGTGCATGCGCCACACTCAAAGGCATTGTTTACTAGCACCCGCCTGCCCGCACCCGTCGCCCGCCGTCGGTATTACCGCGGCCATGACGTAATACACAAAATACATAAATGGTTTATAAAAATAAATAAATTGCCTTATGTGTTTGATGTAGCGACGGCGGCGCGCAGTGTTGAATCAGGACCGCAGTTAAATAATGAATGAGGTGTAATGGAATTAGGTTGAAAACACACAGACACACACAGACGGACAAACAATCAGCGAGGGATTCGAGGCAGAGACCGCAGCGGCGACTCCGCGGGTGCGGAGCGGCGCGGCGCGGCGCCGGCTCGGGCGCTGGCGCTGCCCACGTCATGTCCAGAGCGCCCCGAACCCTCGCCGCTCGCCCCGCCCACTCCGCGGCGCCCGCCCGTCCGCGGAAAATACGTAATTAGCGCGCTAAATCAAAGCCGTTCGGAATCGGCGTGGGGGGCCGCCGACGCCGGCTGAGGCGGGAGGGGAGGGGAGGGGAGAAGAGATGTGAAGCGGGGCGGGGAAGCAGGGCAGGGCGAAGCGAGGCGAGGAGAGCTGCATCCCTCCCCAGTTGTCACTTGCGGTTCGCCCACGCCGCGACCGCGCCCGCGCTGCACGTCACCTGCCGCACGAGGGATAACGCACCGCGCCGGCCCTATTGATGATTGCGGCACGTCTGCTTATGAACTCAAACACACATGCACAATCTCTCTCTCTCTCTCTCTCTCTCTCTCTCTCTCTCTATATATATATATATATATATATATATATATATATATATATATATAGAGAGAGAGAGAGAGAGAGAGAGAGAGATACAAACACACTTAATCAGTTGCTTCAATACGGAGAGGTTAGCAAGTTCATAATTCATAAGCATGCACGCGATACGTGTAGGAAGATAAAAACTGTGCAATTATGAAAAATTTTATGAATCGCATTTAAGGTGTGTTAAGTACAAAGTCAAGTTCACTTCGCATCTATAAGCATACATCGAAAAAAAAGAAGCCATCACTAATTTTATAAGATACATAAGTTATTAATATAAAAATCAGCTCAAGAAGCACGTGCACGTTTTGGTTCGATTCTTTCGTACTAAGGCTAGCTAATAATGTAGGTAAAAACGCATTAATAAAGGAAGATTTTTAACAATACGAAAATAACACAAATCTTGAAAAGCCAACTTTAATGCCGTATTGTATTTTCCAATACAAAGTATCGAATTATTATTCAATTTACCTTAGCTCATCGCCAAAGACAAGATGCATCAAATTCGAACAGCAAACAATCCAATAAACGCAGAAACCAGTTTTAAGGCGCATCAGTTTGTCAACTGGTACGAGTACAGACGAACAGTAATTTCCCCGCAGACATTCCAAAAACATATTCACTTCAATAGCTTGAAGTCTCCAATATTGAAATATCGATTATACAGCCGGAAGCAAGAGAAAACAGAACCATCAGCGATTGTAGAACACAGTCAATTCACTTATCAGATTCTATTAGTTCTCCGCACGCCCGCCTATCAATAATTTCAAACACAAGCCCCATCGTCGAAGAGATCTTTCCCCATTACACTCATTATTCTCCCTTTAGACTGATTTATGATCGTTCTCATGTGGGGGTTAGGAAAAGTGCCTCGAAGGCTTCGTTCCCCCTCTCTCTCATTTTCAAAGCCCTCCTCGCACCACCCGTCTCGCCCTCCACCAGCCACACTCCACAGGGCACGGGCCCGCACACGGAGGGGATGTGACTTTGAAAAATGTGGGCGGGGCCGCGCGGCCGCGTTGAAAGCGCGGGTGTCAATCAGGGCCCTTGTCGAGAAGGCGGAGCGTCGAAGACGAGAAGGGAGGCGAAGGCTCGCACACGGCCGTGCTCGCCAACAGAGCGCTATTGAGCCCTCAAAGTCAGCGTCCTCGTCCGGAAGCACCGTTCGGCGGGCCAAGACACTGCCCAGGACTCGAACTCGCTCCCTCACCCACGGAGAGCAGCGTCTACGCTCGGCGTCGGGCTGCCTACGAGGCAAACAACGGGTACGCCGCGCGCTTCTCCGCCAATTGCAGAGATATTTTTAAAAGCGACGAGGACGACGACAGAGGGGCGGGCAGCAGCGGCGCGGCGGAGCCAGCATGGGCAGAGGCGCAAAACTTTCCTTCTTTTCTTTTATTTCACAGTCCTCTTTTTATACTCCGTGTGAAAACTTTTAAGCGCGGCCGTTTCTTCCCCTTTCTTCCTTCCTCATTCTCCCTTACCATCTGCCTCCTCCCTCATCCACCGACAACTCGCTCCTGCCGCCCCGTCGTCGTCGGCCGTTTTCGCGCCGCTCCTCCACCCTACATTTCGAGTCGCGAAGGCCTCTGACGCCAGTTGAAATTGCATAGGCAACCCGCTGAGCATCTGATCACGGCGGGTGGGCGAGCGGCAGCCGCCGTACTGGGGCTCATTAGGAGAGCAGCGCGAGGCGAGGCGTAGCCGCGACCGCCGCCGTCCTGCCCCGCCCCCGCATCTGCCGCTTCCCCGCTCTCCCCGGCGGTGGAGGGGGCGGGGACGAGGGCGAGGCGGCGCGCAGATAAAACTTAACGCGCGGGAATTAAGACGTCGGCGCGCCGCGCTAATAAACTAGCGGTTATGACGGACCCACCCCCTCGCCTCGTCCCGTCCCGTCCCGACACGCTGCGCTCCGTCTAACGGCATGTCGCCCCCAGAGGACCCGAAGGACGTCTTCGTGCGGCCCGCCTCCGCAGCGGACCCGTCTCTCTGCTCGGAATGCGAAGGCGGCCAGGGAAGTGATGGTTCCTCCTTCGGGAAGTTTCCTTCTTTCAAGAGTTATTCTTACGATCGACGAATGCATGAATAGAAATTGCCGGAACCATCTGATTGTCAGAATAAAACGGATTCAAACGATGAAATTAAAAAAAATCTTACGTTGCAGTAGTCATATCAATATCCACATGAATAAACGGATGAAACAAAATATGATCATCATAATACAGCAAAAAATACAAAGTACAGTTAATAATGACAATTAATACAGTCGATCGAAATCGAATTGGGTCAAGCTGTCGGTAGCCGCACAAAGCGCCGACCGCCGTGCGCATCCGCCCGGCCTGACCCGCTTAATTTCGGGACCGCGAGAGCCCTCGATTCGCAGTAATCTGCGCGAGACGCGGCCACCGCACCGCTGCTCGGCCGGGCGGCGCGCGCCGCAACCGCAAGGCCGCTCGGGCGAACGCGCCGAGATGGACGGCGGGCACATCTCTGATACCGCGGCGCCGGCGACGATCAGCTCCCGGAATTGAGGTCGGGCACACACAGATCGGCCCTGCGAGGCCTCGAGCCCTCCACCTAGCCGGCTCTCGCACCTCCTGCTCTCGCCCGCCGCATACGGGGGCTCGCCTACTCGCCCGTCCGCCCGCGTGCCGACCGCTTTGCTGTGCTCACGCTCGCCGATCGGTCTCTTACTCCCTCCTCCCCCACTCCCCCACTCATCTCGCTCTCTACCTACACACATCGTCGCCGTCACTTGCCTCGAAACCGCGACCCATCCGGCGCGCCCCCTCTTTCACTCCCTGCTCCTCACCTCCCCCCTCTCCACACGCCTTCTCGCCCACCTATCAGGCAATCAGGCGCTTGCCTACCGATCGCACTCTCGCGCCCACCCTCCCCAGCACTCGCACCCTCCTCTCTATACCTAACTTCACACCTCCTACCTTTACTTCTCCCGACTCTTCCAGCCGCGTCACACAGCCTGCTCCTGTTCACCGGTCTTCGGTTGCTTATTCGCCCACCAACCCTCCCACCCGCTCGCCCTCCCACTGATCTTGCGCCCATTCACTCCCGCAATCGTCTCTCTCTCTCTCTCTCTCTCCCTCCATACACACACACATACGTCCCCCTTCACTCGGCCCTAACCCGTTCGCTCGCCCGCCGCGAGGTAATTTGGGAGCGGAGCGTCGCAGAAGCCCCGGCCTCGAGGCTCGATCGTCCGGCCGCGCGGGCGGGCGCGCGCGCGCGAGCGAGCGAGCGAACGGTCGGTCGGCAACTAGCCCGCCGGCTTTGCGCTCCTAAGCCCGCTGCATTATTCCGTCTCTATTTCCAATATATAGAGCATATCCTACTTTACACCCGCGGCGCAATAATAAGCTTATCACGCCGCGCGCCGCCCAGGCGGCCACGCGCGCCGCACTTGGCAGCGGACGCCGCCGCCGCCGCGTTCGCCGACCGACAATAGGCAATCGATACAAACACGTGCTAAACATTTACAAGAGCTCTCGTGGACCGGCGGCGCCGCCTTCGCCGCCGCATCCGCCAATATGGACACCACAGCGTCGACAACGACCACCACGAATCTTCAATCGCTTGCGGGACTTGGACGCCTCTTCGGCGCACGAAATCGTCAATACTGTTAATTGTCACTTCGAAACATATTTCATTTCGTATATCATACGAAATTCTTATACACATAATCGCATAACTTGACACTATGTGACTAGGCTGGAGACTTTTAAGCCGTAAATTTTTATATATATATATACAGAGAGAGAGAGAGAGAGAGAGAGAGAGAGAGAGAGAGAGAGAGAGAGAGAGAGAGAGAAGAGGTCTGGCCTCTCCATCGCAACAAAGCCGCGAAAAAGAGAACATAAGGTAAGCTGGGTAAAACAAACGTGGAGGGAACAACCAGATGTGAGAACACGAATAATACAAATCTACCATGTAAAAAAAACAAAAAACTATTTCCTGGCTCTAAAATGTAAAATGTTTCGCCTCTGAACATATTACACTTCCATCCTAAAACTGAGTGTCCCACCTTAACAACTTCCCTCAATGTTATGACATACCACGACCAGAAAACACATTTGTTTCCTTCATTGAACTACTTTATATATATTATTTCTTACAGTAGTGAATCCGAAGTGTAGAGAAGTGTATTACCCCCGCCAACATCTCGGCACACGATCGTCAACTCTCACCTCGCAGCTTCCACACAACGGGCGTGCCCGATTGGCCAGTCCCCACTTGGCTTGGTTTCGCCTCTCCGGCCACCCGCCCTGCCCATCTCCTTCCCTCCCACGCCCCACTCCGCCCGACCCGCTGACCCCGACCTTCGCAGACGGGCCCCGGCGAGGAGGCCAACTTCCACAAAGAGTTTCCTCTCTTTACCCTCTGGCCCCCGCACGGAGGATGAGGCAGGCGCAGCTAGAACACTGCCATACTTTATAGTTTACCCATTACTGGCCAACATGCGCTCAAGAAGAACTGGCGAAGAAGACTTTCCTGACGACACGACCGAAAGAAGTAAAAAAACTACAGCGTTTTGCGTTCTCAGAGAACTTTCTTTAAAACATTCCACCCACGGAGCAGATCATGTGATTCACGAAGAAAGCGAAGAATAGAGAAGGAAACTGAACAACAATTTCAAAAGCAAAATTGGTAATATTTATGTTTGGTTTCACAATACTACAGATTTTACAATCTTGTGCATAGCTTACAAATGATTAGTGGCTTCTCTACAGCACTCGTGTGAACACTGGCACATTAGTCAGTATTATATAAACCATCATCCATGATATACATAACTAAGGTGAATTTATTATAAAAAAACAAAATAGAATAAGGTAAATTAATATTTATGTTAGTTCTCTTGAAACTGACATAAAACAACGGGTGACGTTTGAACATTTTTACTTATGAACATTTTCGTTTGTACATATCAGCACATACACAAGCCAACATAAGCACATGAAGATCGTATTTCCAAACTTAGTGCTGCATTTGCCCACGAAGAAATCGTATTTTGACACACTACAATAGATTTCAACACCTCCAATCCAATCAAAAAATCCCCTCGTCGCAGCCCCAGGGCTTCTCCGACGCCCTCTGGAAGACCCTGCCCGTGAGGGGCACAGTGGCCGTGCCCTGGGCGCAGCGGCTGCGCAGCGGCTGCGCAGCCGGCGCGACGAGCGCGTCAGCCCGGAAGCGCCGCCCTGCGTGAGCGGAACATCTGCGCGCGCGTGCGTGCGTGCGTGCGTGCGTGCGTGCCCGTGCGTGCGTACGGCTTTCGGGAAAGGCCGCGGCGGCGGGCAGTTGTGTGCTCGGGATGGGCGTTCGCCCCCCGCCCGCCCCGGGCCGCGCGTCCGCCCTCGCCAGGAACAGCCGGGGAGCGGGCAGGGCGGGGCGGGGCGGTGGCGGACGAGGAGACCGCAGGCTTGATTGGATGATGGTCCGGCCGGAGCTCCCGGGGGCCCCGCGTGGGACAGTGCAGCTGCACCGGGATTAGAAGCAACAACGCACCTCCCGCGGCAGCAGCCCGGCCCGGTCCCGCCCGTCCTCCCCCCCCCCCCCCGCCGCTCCCCGCGCCCGATCGCAGCGTCGATTTGCATCGCCCTCGCTTCCACGCGCGCCGCGCCCAGCGAGTGGGGCGCGCGCGCGCGGGATCCACGGCCCGGGCGGCCACGAGAAAGAGGGGAAGGCGGCAATAACGGCGCTGGCTTTGGCGGCGACGCGGCGCTGCCAGCGGCGGAGGGGCGCCCGAGCAGTAATGGTGCGGATGTCCAACAGACGGAGGCAATGTCGACGTGGAGACAACTGGGAGTAGTTATGGGATCCAGGGCAACCCGAATATCGGAGAGAAATTGATTCGAGGTAAAGGTAATTTAGTATCTAAAATAACACATTTTCTTTATCAAATCAAATTAATAACTAATTGCATATATCAACATCAAATTTCTATATCCGAGATCATAAAAACATTTTGAAAAATCTCAATACGTTCTTAGCGAAACAATTCATGGAGAGCAGTAAAAACAACTTACAATCTGGTAAGTGGTAAAAAGAAGTGAACTGCGTTGGAGCAAATAGTTCAGCTGAGTAAGCAATTACAGTGCTACAGCCTACAACATGGCTTGCTGAATGCAATAGTGGCACAACTCCAAAAAACAGGTGTTGAGATAAATGTGTTTTAGGTTTTCACCTGGCATTGAAATGCATCATTTGTACATACACACTTCTGCCATTTGTTGGAAAAATACTGTTCTGAAAGATACGTTGCTGTTGCAGCTGGAGGGTTGAACAATCTGCAATTCTGGAGGGTGGAATAACTAAAAATACGTTGTTTCTTTAGTTGCACCACTATTGCAATCAACAAGCAATATTCCGGCTCAATTAAGTATCAACTTCTATTATTTGTTGCCGTATTTTCATTATTCTCGATTCAATTACGCAACACACGCGAAGAAACGTAATATTTGTGCTAACAGCCCTAACGCTATTTGCCCAGCAATCAACAAAATCACGTAGTTATAAAACATCGCCGAGAAACGATGGCTTCAGCTGAATTCGAGCAAAGCTCCCAATGTCTTCGGCAGCGGCGGCGACGGGAAGCTGCTGGGACAGAGCCTACGGCATCTGCGTAAGCGGCGCGGCCTGGCAACGCTGGGACGGCGGCGGCGGCGCAGGCGGCCTTAAGGGGGAAATACGCGAGGGTTCCGAGGCCGCGCGATGATCGAAACACAATTTCCTCCCTTTGCTCCGCCCTCCCTCTCCTCTCCTTTCCTCCCCTCCCCTCCCGTAGCGCCCCCGCCCCTCGGCGCTCCCCGCGGGGCGCCCGCCCCAGCCGCGCTTCCAGAATTAAGTAAATTAGTTCCAGCGTGGACAGCGCGCTCGCTCGTCCTGGCGCGGCTGCGGCTGCGGCGGCGCTCGGGCTCGCGCCGCACGTCCGGCAGGCGACCGCCGCGGAACGACTTCTTCCTCGGTCTTCGTGTCGCATCGGCAAGAGTTCCATGAATGGCTGGATAAAGGCACGGGAATTGCCTGACATTGAATTTCTTCTAGCGTGGTTACGTAACTATTACACAGCACTATATCCAATATTTGTAAATAGACAAGGCGAAGTTCTACATTTTATAACAACTTCAGTTCTTTTTGCTTCAGGAAATGCTGCAGCCTCTAATATGTATAGTTCATAAATTGCACTCATAAAATATTTGTGCAAAAATGATCAACACAGAAAATCAACCGCAGTAGAGTTCTAAAATGTTATTCCATGTGATCAGAGGCGAACGCAGGACGTTTTTGTCTTGAAAGAGAGCAACAGTTACGATTCCAGCCTACGCGATGATTTCTATTAAGAATTTTTCACTTATACTGAATTTGTATGTTTTGGTTGGCTTGTGATTAATATTTATAATTTTTACAATTAATATTAACAGATTTTCGATAATACAGAAATGTTCTAAATGCTAGATTTTTGAATTCGAGTAATTGGCTTCTGCAGATCGGGGCTGAAGCCCCATGAGCCAACCTTTTCTTGGTTGTCCCCCTGCATTTGATACAAATAACTGAAGAATGGAATGTATTCTGTTCTTATTACACTTCATAACTTACACACATTATCATGTTTTATCATTATTCATGACGTCCTAACACTGTTTCGCCGAGGTCTTTCTTAAAAAACGTTGAAGATCGCAGTAACCTTTTCAAAACATTCACAAACAGACAGCGCCCACCCTCACCCTCACACTCGACGCGGAACGACACACGCGGCTCGTGCGATCGCTCATCAGGCAAGCGAGTGCGAGTGCGATTTCCACCTCGCGCACGAAACCCGACCCAATCGCTTTTATCCCGTCTAACATTACACTAAAAGGGAGTCCCCGGGTCCTCATCGACGCACACACACACACACACACACACACACGCACACGCACGCACACACTCTTCCGCCAAAGCAACACCCGGCACGACGGCCGTGCCCTCTCCAAGCCGTCTGCTCGCCCGCGCCAAAGCGAGACGAGGCGAGGCGGGGCGCGCCGGAATCCGGCGGCGCACTGAGGCCGCACGAGGACAGGGGGCGGGGCGGGGCGGACCGGGGCGACGCCGGCAACCACATCAAGCGGCGCGCGCTGCCGGGCTGGGGGCAGGCGGGGGGGGGGGGGGGCACCAGCCAGCAATAGAATTTGAGCAGCGCGCTGGGCTCACAGACGCTGCGCCGCGCCGGGGTGCCGCCGCCGCCGCCCACGCGCGCGAAGAAGTTCGAAAAGTGGCACCGTAGCCGCGCGCTTTCATGTGGCCGGCGCGCGCCGACGCGACAGGATGAGAGAGGACGACGAGAGCGGAGACCGCTGGGTGACAAAGGCGGCGGGACGGATAAGCGAGAGCGAGGTGCAGAGCCGCAACGGAGGTGAGATGTGCAGGCAATACTAGGGAAGCGCGGAGGTGAGCACGAGTGGAAGGAAGAGAGAGCTCGTTGAGAACAAACACGAACGTGAAGAGAACAACAGGCAGAAGATTCTGGAAGGACTTCCAAATAAAAGTCGGATAAGGAGACGCCGGAGCCAGGGCAGCTTCACAAACCAATCCGAAGCCAAAGGCAGGAACAACAAACAAAAATAACAGTGTGAAGATACGAATGAGCAAGTCAGCGTGCGTCATGAACATGGCAAGTGGTGGTGAAGACCAGTATCTGGCTATTTCGTCAGCTAGGAGGGCGTCGAAACACGGGAAAGCAGGCAGACGAAACCAGAGGCTGTGTGGGTGATGGTTGCACCCGGGAAGGGACGGTGACGGCAGACAGAGACAGCGAACTCGGAGGGCAGTGGGAACGAGCGAGAGCGCTGGTGGGAATGGCGTGAAACCCGCGCCGAAGGAGGAAAAACCCCCGGCTAGGGCGGCGGCCGCTTCTCCTGGCTTCTACCGCCACCGCTGCCACCGCCGCTCTTAAGCCCACCCGCTGAGCGACAAACCGAGCGAAAACTTTCCCTCCGGCCAACGCCCTCGCTGATAACGTTGATGTTTCCGCGGGATTACCGCGGAAAAGCAAGGTTGCTCCGGATTAAAAATCAGAGAAGCACCTGCGAGTTCGGAGTAAAAAGGAAACAAACGGGGTGCAGTTCATTGTAAATAACTTGGAGGGAAAGAGAGAAAAAAATATATAAAATGCAGGAGCGCGGAACGGTGTCTGTTTCATAAAACATTCAAACACACATAGCAGATTTACAATCCTGTAACGTAATGGCATTTACGGACATATTTTACTGAATTCTAATTCAATTTTTCTTCGTGGGATTCCTTCACAACTTAGACATTTGCTGTTAGTTCACAAAACCATTTCTTTCTGTCGTATAATACCATTCTGTTCCTACTAAGATTCCGCATACATACAAAACAATGACTACTATTCGAAAAATTGGGTTTCCAAACAAGGTGACCACTCAATTCATGAATCGAACTTCCCTGACATTTCAAGATTTTCCAGAGCCAAAAATGTTTCACTGATAATATTTGAAACAAATTCGAACAGGTTAAGATCATATTACAACAAACATGAAACTAATTTGTCTGCGGACAGATTTCGGCGTGATCAAATTCAAATTCAACAAAAAAAGGAAGTAAAATATAATCCTCTTCTATTTTTTAGGAATATCTAGTTGTATAATCATCTCAAAACTTTCCCAGGCACTAACGGTTCCTCCACAAATTCCTTGAGTTTTTTCGGTTTTCCAAAGGGGCCACCCTGCCAAAAATTAGCATCTCAATGAATTAGGCGAATGATATTAACTTCATTAGCTATTGCGGATCGGGCATCGCAACAGACTAAAAAAATGTACAAGTTTCACCCAAAAAGGAGCAATTCTCGATCCAACAAATAATCGGCATGTGACTCGATTAAAATCCATTTTTCGTATTAATCCCCCTCCCCACACAAAAAGACACGCAGTATTCAAACAACAATTTCTAGCAGCGCGCAATCATACAGAGAGCCCTATGCGCTTTCGACACAAAAGTGGAGAAAGAAAATTCATTCCGTAGCGCACACCAATTTCCCCGCACAAATTGAAACATTTCATATTTCCCCTTTACTTTAGGGCCGAATCGCTGACAAGTGAATGTCAATTTAAAATTATATCGTCCGATGTTCAATTTCATGGCGTGACACAATTATTGACGGGGCACGTCATGGCTAGAGCCGGGATTCGGAGCTGCGCGGAACCCGTCGTCAGCCCGTCACAGCAGACGCCTGCGCTACGTCAATTCTCCCCCCGCCCCACCGTGCCTCAGCATCATTAAGGAAACCGCGATTGTTATGGGCGATTTAGCTCAAATACGAACTTACCCGGAAACGATGGCGTACTTAAGAATCCGCGACTGCCTTTCGAAACTTTTCGAAACAATCCCTGGCACTCTTTTATGCGAGGGCAAGAACTCTTGTCGTTTCACAAATGAAAAAAAGCTTGAAAGACCGAACAAAAATATAATAAGGGAGCAATTGACTGCCGTTGAAGGAAAAAATGAGCACAGGGGCGGCGGCGGTAGCAGCGGGGAGTCTGAGGATGAGAGATTCCCGGGAATAAACACGACGTTGGCAGTATCGTGTCCCTTTCAGAGCATTAGCATTCAACAAGTCTGTTATTGCTGCAGCAGCGCCGGCAGGCAGGCAGGCAGGCAGAAGCCTCTGGCTGGAGAACCGAGCGATGGGGCCCTGGGTGACTGGGATTTTATTCCGCCCCATTCACTTTTATGCATTTCGCGCGCCTGAATAATTGGATTCCCTGACGCTAGGAGCGCCCCGTTCGGGCGTTGCACGACACCAGGATTGAATGACCTCCCCATCCCCCCCCCCTCCCCACTGCAGGGGCGCGGGCGATTCGATGGCTGACGTTGAATCCGTCGTTTCAGTTGTTAGCGCGCGCTCTCTTCCAGCGATGCCCTTCTGACGGTTCCATTGGAACGCTCGTTGAGAGCTACTGAATAAGAAGCAATTTCCAGTTGTTTCTTCAATAAAACGTTTCAATCATAAGCAATACAAGCAGTGTTAACATACAGAAACAATTTTGGACATGTTAGTATTACAATATATCATATATTGAATAATTTATCCCATGATTTACTGCATTAAAAAAGCGCTAAAACTATGTAGACATGTTAATTATCGTGTTGTCAAAACAAAGCAAAAACACTTATGTTCTCGAACGAAGAGATTGCGTCGTTATTTAACGTTACGTTAACATTGTTTCCGAATGATTAAAAATATTAGAAACTTACAACACTGGTTTCTTACACTTTAAAGCATACCCTCACAAGTACCAGTACAATGCAATTTATCTTAACACCAAAATTAGAAAATAACACAGCAATCAAGTTACGTTCAATACCTTTCCGTACAGAATTGTCACCAGACTGCCTTCAATACCCAAACCACAACAAGGGTAAAGAAACGACAGAGCGAATCCTACCTCGCAAGCAGCGCGGCACAACGACAGAGCAGAGCATTGAGATCCCCGCCGGCGCCATGAGGTCACAGGGAGAGGACCGATGGGGTGAGGAGGGGAGGGAAGGGTGAGGAGGGGAGGGGCAAAGTTGCTCGCGAAGGCCTCCGCCGCCGCACCTGAAGCGAAGCAGATAAATGAAGCAATTACGGGCGGCGGCAGGGGGCGGGGGCGGGGCGGGGAGGGGCGAGTCAGGGGACGGGGTCGGGGGCGGCGGCGGCGCATCAAAGTCGGCCGGGCGACTTGGGTCGATCGAAGCGGGGGCGTCGCGTCGGGGCCCCGCCGAACCGCACGCCCAATGACGGAGGGGGACATTTGGCCCCTCCCCTCCTAGTCACGGCTCCCTTCTGCAAGCGAAGGAAAGGCCACGGGGAACGTACCGCAACCGGGCGCGAAATAGCACCTCCACGTTCGAATAACACATACATCTCTGGGGTATGTGACAAGCTGAAACGAGTATTAATTGAATTGTTTTCAGAGAAAAAAAAATCAAATAACATTCTTAGGCACGTATTCTAAGGAAATATGTCAACAAGAAATGTATTTCAATTCTGTAATTAAATGAAAGATAACTTCAAAAGTTTAAGTTTTACGGCACCATACATATCGATTATTTCAAATATTTTTAGGGCAGTACGTAATTGAACATTAATACATAAATTATGGAGACACAAATTGCAAGGATAGAATCGACCACATCGTGGTACGAAATTCGCGAGAGAATCTCCACATCACACTTACGACCTTCATTCGTCTTCAAACATATAAAGGTAGAGGTGAAACTTCGAACGACTTCTGAGCGCTGGTTAATCCGTGCCAGCAACAATCCAACGGGTCGAACGCCCTCTCCAACGATACCGGACGGCGAGAGCGCAGTCACATTGTGGCGGGCAGGCAGGGAAGGGCCAGCACAAACAGGACCGGACCGGGGCGGGGCGGAGCGGAGCGGACCAGGCCGGGGCGGGGCGGAGCGGACCAGGGCGGGGCGGGGCGGGGCGGGGCAGGCGGACCAGGCCGGGGCGGGGCGGGGCGGACCAGGACGAGGCGGAGCGGGGCGGAGCGGGCGGTAGGGCCGCCCTGTCGGGGTGCCTGGATTACAGGCAGGTCAATGCTAGGATTTATATCGGCCAGTAAGCCAGCATCTAAGTCTCCGGCAGGGCGCCGCGGGTCTCTGCGAGGCTTACACGGGGGCTGACCCGGGCGGCGCGCGTACGCGAGCGGGCGGTGAGCGAACGGGCGAGGGGGGGGGAGGCCGGAAGGAAGAGGAGTGTCGCCAAACTTGGGCCCTTAAGCGACTACGATAAGCCCCCGTCCGGCAGTGTCAACACGCTCGCCGACTGATGAACCGCCGCCCTCCAGGTGGCGTCGGCGCAGGCGCCGCCTCCTTGGCTGCTGCCTCCGACTGTCTTTGTCTTAGGATGGCATCGCGCACGGCATACTTTCAGAATTGCGAACTCTCTTAAACACCCGAAAACTTGCCTCGTTTCATGCGAAACGGCACATCGTTTTTATCTATTGTAGTTGTCTTTAAAGCTTCGCATATCATGCAATCACGAACAAATTTTTTGAGTCTCCATAATATTAGGCCCATGTTGAGAATGACTTTTCAATCAAAAATAATAATAATAACAGGTATTAACAATTAAAATAACATTTCAAATAACAGGTATTTTACCCGACTCCAAACGGATTTTGAGGTAGGGTATTGGCGGGTGGGACTGGAAAATTATTTTTAAAATTTAGCTAATGTAAAATACATGTTTTAATCATTGGAACAGTCGAACTCAAAAACATTCAATATTTCCAAGTACATACATGGCATGTCGAAAGACACCCCTCCACCATATTTTAAGATTTAAAATATATACAATGATTACCGGAAATATACTAAATTGCATTAATGATTGTGTAGTGAAGTAATAATGAAGCAAGGTTGGTAAAGAAGTTTGCGGTAATTTTGGTGTACATAATTTATTTTAAACTTCTGTTCTCTTAGTAATTGTTTGTGTGATTTTGTCGAGATGAAATGAAAGTTGTCAACGATAGCAAAATAAGTTCATATTTTATTGACAGATTTATTTGTACTTGATTTTCGAACATATTTTGGGGGGAGCGTAGGCTTCCGCGGCCGGAGTCAGTATTTACTAGGCTGTCCGGGTGACGCCGCGTCCATGGCGAAGGTGCCGACGTTTCGGTCGCCATTCTGCGACCTTCCTCAGGGCGTAATGCGCCATTACGCCCTGAGGAAGGTCGCAGAATGGCGACCGAAACGTCGGCACCTTCGCCATGGACGCGGCGTCACCCGGACAGCCTAGTAAATATTTTGGGGGATTTTTATGTTTAAATTTGAGTGTTTAATCAATATTTCTCTACACAAAATTACAAGTTTTCTTATTTTATTTGAAATAATTTAAAAATAATTACAACTCTTAAATGTTTTAATCATTTTTGCCCTTTTTAAGCAAGTGGCTTTTGCGCTGAGGAATATTTAGTGAACACTGAATAAAAATTAGTGTGATAAATTTAAAAAAGCAAATGGTAGTATCAACATAACATATACCAAGATGTTATAACTAAAAGAACTCTTGATGGCATTTTGTTATCAGTATCTTAAATACATTTGCTCTTATTTTATCCCTGAAAATGTTTACAAAAGAGTAAGAACGTATCTTAACGGTTTATTTTAATCTTTCAGAATCTGAATAATAGATTTTGGGAGTAAACCGACAGTCTGCACTGTGAAATCCCAAGGAAAAATTCTGCACAAAAATTCACATTGCAGTAGCTTCTTTGCTCATCTCGAAAAAACTACAAGATGAAATATTTATTACTGTAACATCTCGATAAAATTAGAATTACAGACAAACAATTTGCAGACTTATTCCTTTACAATTTGATGAACAAAATATGAACACGTTGTCTTCCCACGGATTCCACAAGCTGTCAGCCACATCTCCTTTCTAATCGAGCACCGGCGAATACGTCGCTTTCCAATATCAATTTCGACACGTGAAATTCATCCGCTCCTAAAACATAGAATCATCCGGAAATTGCGCGTCCAATTTTTTTTTCCCCAAAAATATCCTGGAATTTCTCTGTTTCTTCGATCGCAAATTATTCGGTGCAGCAATCGCCATAGGCATATTCAAACTGACAAATTACATCGGCTCTAACATCGAGTCCTAAAAACAGAATTTTATGCAGAAAATGAAACGTAAAATTCAACAGAAAGTACGCGCGTCGGGGAGGAAGCAGAGCTAAAATTCAGTCGTTCGCGAGCGGATGACATTCGGAAGGGATAACGGACGGCGCAGATTTCCGGCGGGGCGCAATCGCAATGAAGGATGCGGAACGAGGAGGAGTCCAGGGGACCACGCGAAGAAGGGGGTGGGGGGATCGAGCTCCCGTTTAACAGAGGGCTGTTGACGTAGCGTCTAATATTAGCTGCAGCTGGCGGTACAAAGCTGTGTCCCAACGTAGCGCGATTCCGACGAAAGATAACCCGTTTCAGCGCCTTTCGCCCGGCGCGGCGCCGCGTCATCTTTTGACCTACATTTCATAGCTCGGTAAAAAAGACGCCCCCGCCCCCACCATTCCCTCCCCCACACCCAACTCAGCGGAGGCGAATATTGATTTCAAAATTGAAGCCAATTTCTCGAGGAAAAACATCAAGATGCCCGATCTCGGGGCCCCGACGGAAACCGGTCTTAGGGAGGCGGTCTAACTGCGAGGGGAGGAGGGAAGGTCAGAATATTTTTCTTCCCGCGTTTTCATCATTTCTCGAGCTGCACCGCCCCTCGGGATTATGAACGGTAATAAATGCAGCGTGACGGGAGGGCGTCGCCGAGAAAGCGCGCGCCGGCGATGCGACACGCACACGCGTAGCATCGCACGAAAACAACCCATGGGAAGACTTGCGGCGTAAATAAAATCTCGGGATCTACCTGGGAAAATTTTACGAGCTTTTCGAACAATGTTTGTGAAATTCTGAAAGACTTAAGATATATTGCGAATAAAAGCAAATTCTCAACATTTTCCCTATTAAATTGGCAGATCATGAGCACTGCACAGATTTAAGCTAAGGTCAAAATCACTCTGAGAATTCAAATGCCATTTACAATATACAGAATAGTTTCACCAGATAATACAATCACACCAGCGTCTTACTGGTAACATTAGTATTAGAAATAATTAATTTATTTAGCGTTTTGGCCCCAGAGCATAAATTTTAATTTCTTAGCAGTTTTCAATTTTTTTTAAAATTTTTCCCATTTCCAAGTCTAAAAGCGCTCAGGAGCGCTTTCACGACATATACAAACGGCTAACACACTGCAATTCCAAGCTAAGGTTCTCACAGCCTAATGTACTGCACGAACACAGGGCCGCGCTCGAGTCAGAGCAATAATAATATGCACTCCAACTACAATTCAGATACGTTCTGTTTTACCCGAAAATTTTACTTCGATAGTAGAAATATTCTCGGAGTTTCGGCTCGCTTTAAGCATAAATATCTACAAAATACCGAAGAAAAATCGTCATTGGTGTGCAGCAACAAAGAATGACATTTGTTGGAGTATCTGAAAAGACGGTGTGTGTCTTAACGGAACAAAATTACGCACCTGTATATTATGACCTTAATTTAAATAAATGAACGTCTTTATTGCTGGCGAAGCTCAAGCCATTTAGCCCGCTCTTCCACCTAACCACTTACAATTTTTATCACAATAGTGCAAAATACAAAAGGAGATTTTTTCAATAAAATGTGCGAACGAAATTTGGGGGTTTCTTTCACCGAAGACAGGAGTGAAAGCGAGAAAGGAGTTCATAGAAAAGAAATGTTCTAACAGTATTTGTGTGATTAAATTTATTAATTTCAAGTTAGAGATGTATTACACACAAATATATCAGGATATTACAAGTATATCACAAATACATCAGGTTGAACTCTACCAGATTTTACTGAAATTTAGAGAAATTATCATTTTGTGACGCAGCAAGTATGGTGTAGAAAAGGATTGGAAAGAAATTGTTCATTTACAATTTATTCACAAATTAAATTAAGATCTAAGGGTAAGATATGTATATATGTTTCATGTCTAAAGCACTGGCTCACAGCTCATCCAAGTCATCAAATAATGGCCACCACGCCACTCAAATGCATGTAATTACTCAAATGTTCATTGGTAAACTATACCTTGAATGAAATTTGTTTAAATAAAGTACACTCAATTTTCAAATTTGATGTTCGTTAGACAAATGCGACTTCAAACTCTTGAAGGCAAAGTCCATTACAATTACTCCCCGCCCCCCACTTCAGCGCAAGGCTGCGTCTCACCCCGCTCCTCCCAAGAGCAAGACCGCGACGTCCGCGCGGCAGACCGCCCGTCGAACCCCAGTTGCGCCTCCCAATCGATAACGAGGGAAGGCGCGGGATAATCGACATTTGATGGCGGGTGCTTCCCCGCAGCTGCGTCCGTTTTTCCCTCGTCCGCGCGTTATGGCTTCTTGCGTTCACCTGCGCGCGGCGCGGCGAAGGCAGCCCGCTGCAACGCCTGCCTCCGCCCCCGCAGCCAGTCGATATCCGCGACGTCGCCCACCACACCGCATCTCCCACCGCTACAACCAACACCGCCGCCAGGGCTCGCCTCCCTCACGTCATCACTGGCTCCATTTACGTGCGCAGTCCAGACGCGGCATCAAAGCCGCCAACACCGCCGCCTTTTCCCCCCACCCTCCCTCCCTCAACCTCCGCGGCGCGACCGCGTTCTCTTCCGCTCCGCGCCAGCTCGATTCCAGCCCGTTCGGACGTTAAGCCAATGCACTTCCGTCAAACGTCCGGATCCGGGGCTTTGCATGCTCATCTCCGCGTTCGATTACCGATACGGCCGACCGGGCGGCTGGCGGTGGCAGCGGCGGAGACCCAGGGTGTCGGAGACGGCCGCGCACGCCGGCAACGGTGGTGGCAGCGGAGGCGCCCGACCGAGCGGGGGCGGAGCGGGAGGCGGGGGCGGGCGCTGGCCTACGCAAACAGCCCAGGCGCGGGCCGGCGGCTGCGGACGGCCACCGCGGCGGCGGCGACCGGCGCGCCCCGCAGCCGCGTTGACGGCGCGGGCTCGGTAAACACGTTAAATCACCGGCGCACACAAACTTGCAGGGCCCCGCCGCCGCCGCGTGCGCCGCCCCGCGCGCCAACTTGTTTGGAAGTTAGTGCGAGCTGCCGCCGCCTCCGCCGCCCCGGCTGCTACCTTGCCCGCCCGCCCGCGCCGTGGCGTGGGAGGGGCCGAGGTCGGTGGTGTGCGGGGGGCGGGCGTGGCCCGGGGGCGGTGACGCCTGAAGGACCCGCTCGGACACCTTCCGTCCGCGCCGATATCCACGCCCCCGGCGACCACCGCCGCTTGCGCAGACAGAGTCTGACCGAGTTTTACAGCCGCGCGGGAGGGTAGTTGGTCTTTCAATACCGGGTGGCGATCCGCGCAGAAACAGACATTATATGTATGCGTTCAAACACACCTAAACATCTTTCATTCACATTTTATATCTCCGGCTTCGTTCCATTATTTCCTATTCTCTTTTTATTGGCTTCGGCATATCCTGTATTCAAACTGGGAAGAGCACATGTGTTCCATTTGTTGCTCTTACGCCATCAAGAGCAGTCTCGATTCTACTACGGCCCCGCGATAAATCCAAATACAATGCATTATGAGGTCGTATTATGAATTACGAGAACATCACAGCAAATACTGGCGGACATTTTATGGTAGACACAAAATATATATAACGGTGTGACATGCTCTTATTATTGTTTTACGGCAACTTCCCATGGAAATTTTCTTCTGAGGACTCTCCACTCTAGTGTTATAACCCTGTTTTAGCTCCCTCGTAACTAGCGTGCGTCCGCCTTTTCCTAGTTTACTCAACAAAAGTTTATTGCAAAAATGTTTGAGTTACGGTTCAATGACCCCGTAACGTATTACACTAAATCCTTCGAAAGGAAAGTAATTTTTGTAATGGCGTAATGGCGAGACCAAAAGCCCGGTTAGAAGCGAGCGAGACAGCTGCCAACATTACAAAAGCAAACATATCCCAAACCAATTCCGTTCCCCGGAAGGATTCCGGGATTCAAAAAAAAAAAAAAAATCTCGGGAATGTTTCTTCTGCCATGTGGAAGCGATAAATGGAGCGCCGCTAACCCCACCCCCACCCCGCCCCACGGATTATCACGCATTCAGGGCGGGGAGGCGCACAGCTTACGGAAGAGTGGCTCCCAGCGGAGACAGGGCACGCTTTTTGGGCGCTCGTCGCCAGCGCCGAACCCCGGGCGCGAGCGACGTGCGGGGGCAAACGACCGTTCCCGAACATTCGCGCACGCGCCGCCCATTTATAGCGGCGAGGCGGCGCCGCTCGCGTCCACTCGTGTTAACTTTCCTGATATCCTGAATAATTTATTCCCTTCCCAATGAAACGACCGGAGATACCTGGCGTTAAAATTTTAGTGTCGCATAACCGAAGTCCAATTTCCAAACGTCGACTGCCGATGCCGAATCATTCCGAATAGCCAGGTTCATCGCCGAGGGGGGGTCTGCGAACAGCCGGGGACAGGTCTTCGGTCGACAGGGCCCAGCCAGAGGGATGGGCTGCGCAATATTTCCTTTTAGGAAAGACGCCCCACGTCAAGAAGAAAAAAAAATATCTTGGGGATGATGCTCGTAAAAGGTCCTAATGAGTCATTATTAATGAGAGTTACATTGATGAAACCGGAAAAGGATTCACTCCCCTTTCCACTTTCTGAAGGAGAAAAAAATACCACGGTCAAAATTATGTAAGAGTAAAAAAGAAGAGATGCTGTGTCTGAAAGTCTGAGTCCGTGGTTTTTAAAGGGATGCCCTCTTAGAAAGGGGCGGCGAAGAATACGGGGGCAAGGAGGAGGCCAGGAGAAAAGATTGTGCGCGGAGGGGCGGGGCACTTTCTAAAGGCTTCTTCTTCTCTCTACCGCGCCCGGAGAAAGCTCGATAATTTGAAGGCATCTATAAAGAATATGATAGCCTTTTCGTCCGTAAGGCTTGCTGCGAGTCGTTATTATAATATGAAAGTAGATTTCATCATAAAATCGACCCAAGTGTTGAGGGGATCCGCGCGCCCTGAGATGGCGCAGAGGGCGAGGCGCGTGGGCGGTCGCAGGAGGGGGGGGGGGGGGCGGAGGCGACGGTGACGCCCCACGCGGAGAGGCGACGGCAGCGCTGCGAAGCTGAGAGACGAAGAGGAAATGCAGGACAGGTGAAGCGTATGCTCAGCGGAAGGATTAAGAAATTCGGATATGCTGGGGATATGCAGGCTAAGAAGGCTTGCCTTGCGCACAGGAGACTGGAGAAACGCCAGGAGAATGGGAGAAGGCGATGGAGTAGCAAAGACTGAAGAACACTTTGTGAAGATGTGTCTGGACAAGTGACGAAATATCGAGAAATGAGGTGAAGTGGAGATGATGATTATAGATTGTAAATAAAATATTAGGAATGAAAAGAAGCATTTAGTGAGTATGGTGCTTACAGGTCGTACCACAAAGTCTTTTGAACCGATCGGCTAGGGAAACAGGAAACGAAATATTGAGCAAAAGAACCTGTAAAATTAACGATTATTATATTTGATCGGTATCTACGAATCACCTTTGAGAAACTGGTGCCAAGAGAACTGAATAGCTGGAATTTACTAAGCATAGGAAGCTGAAGCGTATGAAGTGCAACACATTGAATAGTAGGTGCTTCACAACCTGCGCTACTACCTAAATAGAACATTTATCATCTTGTTTCAGAATTGGCAGGAAACTTAAACTTGCCGATTGTTAAAATATCTGTTTTCTACTCCAATGGAGACATTCAACGGTGCTAGACTGGAAACTTATCTGCGTCATTAGAAATTTCGCAGTTTGGTTCATCATATATTGGAAGTTGAAACGCATATTCTATTTCATCCTTAAGAAAAGTTCCCACGTAATTATCGAAAGCACATGAATGATTCAGGTGGCGGGAGCATACGTCTTTGATGCTAAACATAATTTTTTGTTCGATAGTTTATAAATGCATTTCATAGTTTATAATAAATGCGCAATTCCTCAAATACCTAAGCAAACACAAAAGTGATTGGTTTCATCAGTCTTCGAGTATAGCAACATAACCAACTTTTGTTCCACCCAAGCGAGGTAGGTTGGCTCACAGTAACGCAGCCTTTGAAAAGAAATACAAGCAAGCACGGCAGAGAAAAAGAGTAGATCGCCACGCCGTACGCAAACCGCCATCATTCACTGAAATCGACGATCGTCTCGAGCAAACAGCTACCGCTCGAAATAACTGCTCATAATGGGAGCGGCGTTTGCGCACAAAGGAGAACGTACGTGTCCGAAGCCGTAGCTTTCCCAGGAACATGCACTCGGCTGCAACCCGGCACGCCCGCCCTTTCAACGCCCGCGTTTTCTTTGGCCGAGAACACAACGCTCTCTCGCTACGACTACACGCAACGGTTTCGCTCTCGATACGCAGCGGTGTTTACACGAGCCAACTTTTCTCGCCGGATAATACGGCGCGCACGGTCCCGACCGCCGCCACGGAACCGATACACAAGGGGCAAAGCCGGACAGCGGCAAGGCCTTGTAGAAGCACGGTCTCCGCCCCCCTCCTCAACGCTTCCGCTGCCGCCGCCACGCCGCAACCACCGGCCGCCCTCAGCGTTCGAGCACGGCCCCGTACAATGCCAGGAGACTTCGGCCCCCCCTTTGTTTCGAAAAGGCGAGTGCCCCCGGCGGATCATCATTAAACGACGGCGCCGACTCAACGGCACTGCGATGGCGGCGGCGGAGGCGGCGGCGTTACGGGCGCATAATGGTGACCACAATGGACGGCGGGCGTTGTAAGCGAGCGACTCTCCGCCCCCGCCCCCCGCCCCGCCCCACTCCGTTGGCGAACTCTCTCACCTGTGAGCTGCTGCGGGTCTCGTAATGGATGACGAGACGCTTCACAGTTACAGTTTCCAGACGACTAGCAAGTAGCGAGTTTATGAATTACGCACCTCCAACGGTCGTTCATGCATATCGATTCTCACAAAACAATCCGAAGTTAATAGGTTTCAAATTCACGCAAGAAAAAAGAAATGCATTTTTTAATGATAAATTTCGATTTCATTATTTGGGATGCTGCAAACGTTCCCAATGGTTCACAAAAATATAAATTTGAGTTTCATTTTCTACATTTATCATACAAGGTTATGATTGTATATTACCATAACTAATGGGGATGATGCACACTTTCGAACCATTAGTAGAAATCATAATTTCAGTTTGGGTTGGTTCTAATGAAATCCCTTCATCCTCACAACAAACTTTTATAGCTTTCGAACTGAGCTCTACGGTGTTAGAAACTGACAGACTCTTTTCAAACACACTTCCCCTGACCAAATTTTCTCGCATAAATCAAATTAATAGGATCGTCTTAGAGCATGAAAATACTTACTTTATTGAGAACGAGCCAAGGCGAACCACGATAAAGCAAATCCGCTCCGCCCCAAGTACTCGAAGAGCTCTAATTCAAAAAGCAGGAACTACGGAAGCACCGTTCCGGTGCACTTCCCCCGCGAGTAAATATTTATGAATCGTAACACCGGCGTACAAACACCCCCGCGTGCGCCTGCCTGGGGCGGGCGCCGCCCCCTTTCTTTATGTAGCCAATATACAGAGGGAGCAGCTTCTGAAGACGTCCCATTAAAAGAATTAAAAGTTCCTCCCCCCTTTTGTTCTCCGCATGACCCGCCTGCTTTAAGTGTAACCGATGCCCGCGCGCTCCTGGGGCGTAGAGGGAGACCCGTTCCGAAACCGAGCCCCGAATTAATTTGAATCGCCGCCTCGCCCACCCCGCCCCGTGCCCTGCCCGGGATTGCCATGTAATTATACAGGGTCCCGCGAGCGAGCGCCCGCCCGCCCGCCCGCCCACGCGCGTGGCGTCAGGCCACACGCCGCCACCGGTCGGCGACGGGTGGCAGCAGCGGGGGCGGTGGGCGGGGCGGGGCGGGGCGGGGCGGGGCGGGGCGCGCGGAGCGGGGAGGGCAGACGAGACGGCGAGGATCGCGCGAGGGCCATCCCGCTGATATATTGATACCGCGGGGACGGACTTAATACTTCCAGCAGGCATAAATTGCGCGCCACCAAAAGAATGCCGTGCGTCAACGGTTTGGAGCGGAGGCTGCGAGGCGGGAGAGGGGCGGGGGCGGGGGCGAGGCGACGGAGGGCGCGCGGGAGCCGCCGCGAGCCCCCAAGATTTAAGCTCCGGGGGAGGAAGACGGAGGCCCTGCGCGGGCGGCGTGGGCGCGTGGAGCTAGAGAGAGAGGAAACACTTAAATTGCAATGTACAATCTAGCCGGCTCCTTCCCCGCCCGCCCGCGCCATACTTCTTGTTGGCGGCCAAGTATGTGCGCAATGCCTGAATCAGGGGAGTAGTAATTATCTGGGGAGCTGACGACACGGCCGGGCGAGGCGGGGCCGCGGGGCGTAGGGCAACGCGACGGCGGTGGAGGGGAGCAGAGGAGAGGAGAGCGGCAGGGAGAACGGGAGAGAGGCGGCCGGGGCGACAGGTGTGGAAACCTAACGGGTGCCCGCGCGTTGGATTTCGGGCGCTGCGAGATGGGATCCATGGGTCCTGGGGCGGCGGCGGCGGTGGCGGTTGCGTTACGTGCTCCTCGCCAGCCTCAGCGCCAGTGCCAGCGCCCCCGCTGCGTCCGATGCGGCCGCCCTCGCCAATACCCCTCCCTCTCCGGTCCCTTCCACGCCCGCCCTGGCCCCGACGCTAAACGCGCGTCCGCGCCATTAACCTGATCAACCAGACAAAGGGCCGCCCCGGCGCGGCGGCGGAGGCGGAGGCGGCGGCGGCGGCCGCGTCTCGCCCTATCGCGTGCGGGCGCGCGCAGATACGTGCCCCAGTTCGTCGCGCCTCACCCGCCCCCACCCCGCCCCCGCCCCGCCCATCCCTCGGCTCCGGCCACCCGGCCGCCCGCTCGCCGCGCCTGCGAGTCCGGTTGCAAGGCGGCGCGGCGAGGCGCGCGCCCGATTGTAATCGCCCCGGCGCGAGGGGCTCGGCGCTCGGCCGGCAAACGCCCAAGGCCCCTCCTCGCTGGGAGACGAAGCGGAATGCACTTGCAATGCAACGGGCGTCGCATTGACAGTCTGCCGATCCACCCACTCGCTTGATCTCGCTGCAAGAATTCTTGCTATTAATAAAAATTAACATTTCAATCTCTTTGACATTCAGGACGATGAGCATACGCACAATTTGTTTCTGCAAGAATTTCTTCTAATATTCACAATGAATTTGTAAAGAGTCTTAAACACAAAATTATTAAATGTTATATGCAACAGTAAAACGTAGGATCTACATTAGTTTAAAACACATTTTGAAACACAATGGACAGAAACCTCAAAAACTAGCATATGCATTCTTCAACTTCCGACGAGACAAATAGATTCTATAAGCACTCTTGCATTCAAGCTAATTTGTATTATAGAAATACACCTACGTCAATCTTAAAGCAGGTAATTTGTACTTCTCTTACTCAAAACCGTCGGTAGTAGAAATAAAACAATAAAAAGAAGAGCTGAAGTTGTAAATTTAGCCCCGCAAACCACGGGAGAACCTGATGGGACAAGTAAGCAATAGGACCGGCAGAAGAACGTATTCCGACCGCGTCGTAAAAGCCGCGCGAGCAGCCTTCATTCTCAAGCCAAATCAAGAGAGGCGCCTTCCGCCAGGCCACAAAACAGGAACGGCGCGGCCCTGCCGTCTAATTACCGGCGGGAAGGCGCCCGCCGCTGACAACCTGGCGCGCCGCAGAGCGATGGTCGCGCGGGATGCGGCAAAATCCCAGGCCGCGGGCGTGGGGGGGGGAGGGGAGGGGAGGGGAGGGGAGGGGCGGCAGGAGGACGAGCTCGTAACCGCGGGCGGCAAGGCGGGAATAAATTCAGCGGCCGCGCCGACGGGGTAGTCGTAAAGCCGCGATATGCGCGCATAATCTGAGTAATGCAGTGGCCGTCGCGGGGGTCGGGGGTGGGGGGAGAAGGGAGGAGAGGGGTAACTGCGAGCGAGGACGGGAGATGGGGAGGATGTCCTGGCGTAATGCGGATTTACCGCATGCGTTAGGTGCTTTTTATCCGGAGACCCACGCGGTAGGTGAGACAGGGTGCGGACAACGTGAGGACTGTCGGCGGCTTCGCCTGCCTCCTTGGTATTTCAGCCATGAACCTTCTCTCAACCTTTTCGCCTCCGTCATAAAACTTTCCTGTGACTACTTGCCTCACCTCTTCATGTAATCATCACTTATTTTCATCCAACATCATCAGCATTTTCCTCAAACAAGGTGTTCATTATTTCATAAAATATTAGTCACTGAATTTCCTGTAGTATTTCTCGCCTGAGGTATGTTGAGGAATTATAATGCGAGGACCCTCTTATGTCTAAAACAGCGATTACTTTATTCATACATCAACGTATCTTTTCTAGTCCATACTTCAAACTTCCATTAATGTCTAAATTCAAACCGATCTACTTCAATCGCGTAAACAACATTAGAAACGAATTTGGCAACATTCTATTAAACCTGCATTTTCCTTCACACTAATTATGTTCCCTGCTTGCCTGCAGTCTTCTGCCCTCAATGCCTTCACCCAAAACCACACCGACCCCCTTCCTGGATTCCGGCCGCCCTCGCCAACGCCCGCCACGTGCCTGCCTCCCCGGCGACCCGCCCCCGCGCACACAGTCGCGTCCGCAGCCACAGATAAGCTACTGTTTGCCTCCCACGATTGAAGTTTTCCATCATCACTGGCGCCCTGACAGCGCGGAAGAGTAATGCGTAAAGTTTGACTTAGTAAACAAGCAATCAAGCGGAGTGAAGAAAAAAAAACGAAAAACGAAAAACGTCCCGCGTGCCGGATCACCTTTGGTAATCACGCGCCCGAGGGCCACCCCCCACCCCCCCCGCCGACGCTGCTGCCAGCCCGGCCTCCGCCAACCCGCCCGCCGCCGACGGATCCGATCAAACACGAGATTGTTACCGCACACTGTTAGCGTTCCCCTTTGAGTGCAGCCGGATATTGCTCACGGGAAACGGCACACACGCGCTGGAGCCGCTCCGTCGTGGGCGCTCGTCCGCCCGCCCACCCGCTCTTCTGTCTCGGACCTTACACGAACCAGCGCGAAAGGGGCTCTAAGCCAGAGAGAGAGAACGATCTCAATAGCTACACGAAATATGACTGAAGATTGAGACAGCACGTACTTAAAATGGTACTCGGAGATTTCAGATACAGTGCTTAAAGGTACAATTTGAAATATATCTCATCATATTCAACCACTCGCCTCGCAATGTACTTGTGAGAGGCTCGTGGCTCAATAAAGTCTGCAACATTATTTTCTTACCTAATACAAATACTAAGATAATGTGTCTGCCAAACACAATGAAGTGTATATAATTAGTTCACTTTTTTCTATAACATCTAATACCAAGATATTGGCAAGAATAAATAATTCTCTACCACAGTACCGGAACGTTACAAACTTCATATTTTAACATTAGGAAATGCTGCAAATAAAAGAGTAATGCCATTATTTTCACTTGCAGTATTCCCAGGGGAAGCACATCTCGCACGTGTCACAACTTCCTTCGGAGGAAATCTCATCGAGGCGCAGTCTTCCACCTCGGCGCAGGAGGGCGGCGAATTCCGCGAGGTGCGCGCGCTGGGGCGGGGCGGCGCCGGGGGCTGGGTCACCTCTCCGCCGGCGCCGAACTCGCGCCAACTCAGCGGACGCGCGAGGGCGCCACTTAAATCTTTTATCAAAATATGAGGGGCCTTGGAAGTTGCCCCCGCGGGCGACGATGCCCGGGCACGGACGCCGCCGCCGCCGCCGCCGCCGCCGCCGCCGCCGCCGCCGCCGCCGCCGCCGCCTCTGCTACCGCCGATGACGACGAAGAGTCGGCAGAGTCGGGGCGATAATGGCAGTCCTCGCGGCGGTGCTGGCTGTGGTAGGGGCGGTGGCGGTAATGGCAGTGGAACTGGTAGCGGTGGTAGAAGCAGTACCAGAGGCGGAGGCGACGGTGGAGGAGGTGTTGAAAACGCAGGTGGTGGTGGTGGTGGTGGTGGTGGTGACGGTGGCGGTGGTGATGGTGGTGGTGGTGACGGTGGTGGTGGTTGTGGCGGTGGTGGTGATGGTGATGGCGGTGGCGGTGGCGGTGGTGGCGGTGGTGGTGGTGGTGGTGGTGGTGGTGGTGGTGGTGGTGGCGGTGGTGGTGACGGTGGCGGTGGCGGTGGTGGCGGTGGTGGTGACGGTGGCGGTGGCGGTGGTGGCGGCGGTGGCTGAGGCGGCGGCGGCGATGGTGGTGGCGGTGGAAGCGGCATCGGCGCAAACACGACCCCAGCCCCAGGCAGCGGAAGGGTCGGGAAGGACGGCGCGGCAGTTCGCACGGAAAGACTCCCGCGGCGGCAGAGTCGGCGGTCTTGTCATGGACGAACGACCGCCCTTCAACGAGCGCAAAGGTAGCTCCGGCAAATAGCGCTTACGAAATCCTCCACGTTGATAATTCCCCGTGATCACAACATGTAAATACCTTAGCCAAGTTAAATCCTATATTCCTTGAGGATTTCGTGAAACACAACTGGCAGAAACGTACGTCACCTTACGTGACATGAAAAAAACAGTACACAAGAGTTTCTACAGAGCAACCACAATTTATAATATTAACAAAAATTAATAATATCCATAATTATAAACTCACATTTCCAAGGCAGGAACCACCAAAGAACTCTTTCAAGATGACATCTCACTGAAGTTATGTATAGATGTTTAGTGGAAAATTATCAACGACATAGGTCATATTAGACGACAAGAAAAATAATTCTTAGAACCCACATACGTTACGTCATCAAACCACCTGAACCTTTTCATAAATACGTGTTTTCGTTCATTATGAAAACAGAATGGGGTTCAATCAAAAATGAACGTACGGCACAAATCAATCAATCATTAAACCATTGTAATATTAATTACCAATACGACTTGGGTGAACAACGCAACGTTTTGTCACCAATATTCAGCACTATGGGGGAGAAAATAAAATAAAACGTCCGATGGCAAACTAAGGAAGCGCTTGAAACTCCCGATAACAAACAATGAGGAAACAAGAGGTCGGGGACAGATCGCCCGAGACCCGACGCGCACCTCCATTCGCAGCTTCGCAGTCGACTTGGAAATTTCGCGCGACGTCAGCACGGGAAGAATTATGCGCGGGTCCTTCTCCCGAACGGCGGAGGGGGCGGGGCGGGGCAGGGAAGGGGAGAGGGCGAAGGCGAGGGCTCGCGATCGATGCTCGAAGGGGCGCAGCGGGTAGGCGCAGAACGCAGCGGGGATGGCGAAGAGAAGGAATGAGGGGGAGGAGGGGGTGCCGAGGGAATGGATGGGGTCGGAGGAAGTCGAGTCGGAGGAAACGAGGCGGAGGTGGATGTGGTAGGGTTGAGCGGAGTGATAGTTTGGAGGAATAGTTTGGGGGGGGAGGTGAGGGAAGATGTGGCGAGAACGCAGCAATGAATGGGGGAAAATTATTACGAGGACGTGTGAATCTGGAAGGAACGGGGAGAAGAGAAGGAGTGGCCCAGACGCGCAAAAGAGCAGGTAGGAAGAGAGCCGGCGCAGGGGCGAGAATGCATCCGCGCAGAGCCAAGTGGGACGCGGAAGCAGAAGCGCACTCCAGCGGGAACCCGGGGGCTGGGCCGGGCGCGCAGCGGGGCGCGGGGCGGCGCGGCGTGGCGTGGCGTGGCGTGGCGTGGCGTAGCGGGGAGGCCGTCCGGCAACGGCGGGCGGCCCTCTCTCCGCCGGGGCATCAGTCATCCGGCTGGCTACAGATGCGATGCAACTGCAGGCGCCCGAAGGTGGCGCATATTGCTAGTGGCGGCCGGATGAAAAACTGATCTTTCGTCGTCGCCCGCGGGGCGGGGCGGGGCGGGGCGGGGCAACACCAGCGAGGCCTCCGTGGCGCAGGACTGAGGCGGCGCGGCCCGGGTCGGGTCGGGTCGGGCCGGGTCGGGCCGGGTCGGGAGCGGCGACGGCCGCGGGGGCGGCCCGGCGCAGGGGAGGGGACCTCGTAAATCAAACGGTGCAGTCAATAACTTTGGAGACGTTTCTTCAATTTATCTTGGACTATCAACAGTATAAGGTGGGGGAGTCGAGCGCGGGCGGCGCGCGGGGCAGGCCGGGAGGCGCGCCGCGCCAAAGGCAGACTATACATTATGTCTTACAATCTTCCTCATTGATTAAATTATTGTATCTCCGCACAAACATCCCTAAGGAATGATTTCCTGTCCCGGTTTTTGCCGCGCCGGCAGTTTGTCCCTAAAGCTTTTTTTTTCTCTTCCCCCTCGCTTCCTCTCTCCTTCGCTTTCGCATCTGCCGGGCTGAGTCCGGCGGCCACCGCCGCCGCCGCCGCCGCCGCCGCCGCTGCGCTCGCTTTTTGCGCACGGCGCCAACCGGCAGTGGCAGCGGCCGCCCGTCGATACTAAGTGACGGGTCTACTCGAGTCTCCGATAAATCATGCGGGGGCTCCGAGCACTCGATTCCATTAAAATATGTTAACGTGACAGCGCGGCGCCTGCAGCGTCCGGGCCGGCTGGCGCGCGCCGGGGCTCGCTGGTGGCCCGCCAGCCTCTCACCTGGCCACGCCAGTTGACTCCATCTGAGAGCAATTGATGCGCCTCGCTCGGTCGGCAAAAATTAGGAATTTCCCCAGCTTTGCGGCTAGTGCGTTCAACTGAATGAAGGAAATATACGTGAGATATTCTGCTACCGAGAATACGAAGGTAACTCTAAAGTATTGGGATTGACCAACAATTAGTTACTCAATAGCAATGAACCTTCCTCAATTGATAGATCGAAGTTTTAGTAATAATCTGGAAGTTTGAACTCGCTCGGTCTATAGAGTAACTCGGGAGGGCTATTCGTGGTCAATTACTAGCCGTTCCTCAGGCAACAAGGATGGACCTGAAGAAAGAGTATATCAGAACCATTATTTTCTACGACTTTTAAGTTGGTTTAGAAAAGATAGAATACCTTGGAACATTTCAGCGTGTATTTTGGGATCATTTCTCGTCACAAGTCATTCGATGTCTATCGATGCTTTGCCAGCTTCAAGACGTGTGTTCAAGATATACATTGGAAAAAAGCAAAAGAAACGAATTCCAAAAAGAAATTATCCAATAAATTCTGCCCCCTCGTTGCTACATGACGCCTATTTTCTAAGATTGTTTATTTAAAGAAAGCATCAAGAGTTTCATTCAACCTTTATATTGAATGACTACATTGCCTTCGCATCTATTCAGCAGTGGGGCTTGCAAAAAGCTCAGGGGTTTTCTAAAACATCCCTCAATCTACGACGAGACATCTGACGACCTTGAAGATTCACTCGCTTCAACGAAGTTGACATCACTCTCTTCGGCGTATTACGACTTTCAAATACATCCCACCCACTGCGAAATAAATTGTTGTCCCGCCTCGTTTTTTTAACAGTTCTTCTCGTTATGCGGCGTTTTTCCACATCAACACCCGCGTCGCGTTTTTCCGGAAAGTCGCCTGAAAGGCGTTCTCGAATCTCGAAACGAATGGCGGGTCTTCGACTGTTCGCGCCGGATAAACGTCAGAAAAGTCTCTATATTCAACGGTGAGAATCCACGTCCTTTCTGCAACTTCGTTCCGTGTATTTAAAGCGGAAAGTTCCACTGCGGAGTCTTCCAGATCGCCGGGCGCCGCTCGCTTTTTTTTCGTCTTCTTCTTCTTGAAGAATGCTATTTTCGGAGAGGTGTGAACGCCGTTCGGGGAAGGCGGGGCGTACGCGGGGAGGGGACACTGTGACGCGAGAGCGATTCCTGTGCGGAACTGGACTTACTACGCATCAGGTTAATCACTCCTATCAAAACCTCGATCGACTATTCAATAACGCCCTATGAAACGAATTGTGAATTTGAAAAGAAGCAGGAACATTGCACATGTTACTTGTTCTCATGAATTTTACTAGTAAATTAGTAACGTAAGATTTACTTCATGATTTTTTTTATTTTTATTAATAGATATACGACGTAAACACATAAGGTACAATATTACACGAAAAATATGATTTTCAAATACTTTAACAAACAACGTTATTCGGCCCAACAGTTCAATGGAAGACTGCGTTCTTCGTTTCATGTTTCCATTGATGGGAAACGTATTACAATATAGGTTTTTTTTATTGATTTCAAAAGGCTTCCCTTGTTTTAAATGGATTATGTATGGGTACTAAACGAAAATAATTTTAAAATATCACTGTTTTTGTAAATAATGAAAACAAGTGTTCTATCTTGAGTAATTTTATTCGAATTTAAGACTTAAGACAAAATTATGCTAGAATCATTTTGTCGCTTAATATTCAATAATATACTGGAATTTGTGAATATTAAAAATAACTGTTTGTAATAATTTAAGGAGGCTCGTTTAATGACTACGTAATATTAAGTTTTAATATCCACTTGCTCTTTTCAAAATGTTGATTTAATATTATGGAATAACACATTATAGACACTATTTCAACCGCATTTGAGATGTAGCTATAACGAGAGAAAATAATTTCATCAGCAACAAGCCTCATCCCATTTTTCATTTCGACTCGCGACCTACGCAGCTCGAGGCCTTCCCTGCCCTGCCAGCGGGCCTTACGCACGCCTAGCGACTTCGTAGGCTGAATAGGCCGAGTAGGCGGGAGAAGCCGCGCCGTACAGTCCGCGCGGGAGGGGAGGCGGGCGCTGGCAGCGGCTGGGCCCCCGAGGGGGGACGACAGGAGGGAGAAGAGGCCGCGGCCCGGGCGGCCAGGGCGGCTGTCGGCCCGCGTTACATACTGCCGCTGTTCCCCGAAGTTGCGCGTTCCGCGGGGCTCTCCCCGCCCCCCCTCCCCCTCCTCTCTGCGGTGTCGCCCGCCTGCTGCGGACAGAGCGTTTTATTGGCCGAGTTCGGCGGACGGAAAACTTTCGGCATCAGATTGCGGAAGATGAGGTCGGACGCGACGATGCACTTGCGCGGGGGGGGGATGCGCCCCGCCCTCCCCGCTCCGCTCCGCTCGGCCGCCGCCCCCGCCCAACGGCCCTCACCCCACCGCGTCGCGTCGTCTTGGGGCGGGGCGCGCGGGCCGGAGCCGCGCCGAGGCATTACCATAACTGTATTTATGCATCGCGTTGCGACGCAGATAGTGGCGAGGACCGCACTCGCCTTTTGGTCATCAGCGGCGGCGGGCCGCTGGAGCAGTCTGTAAACAGCCGGCGCGGGCGGGGAAGAGAGAGGTGCGCCGCATCGCGCCGTTTACTGATGAACCGCCGAGCCGGCGCGCGCTCCGCTCGGCCACCCGCGACTGCCCTCCTCACCCGCGCCTCCCCGCCCCGCCCCGGCCCAGCCCCGGCGGCCGTCCCCGCCGCGTCACTTACTTTCCCGGACGTCTCTGTCCCCGCCGCCGGCCGCGGCCCTTTTCTACGGGCAATTACAATGTAAATTAGGTACAATTAGAGAGCTTATCTTTTGGATTATGAGATGGCGCCGGCGGCAAGGGCGGTAGTTGAAGGGGAGGGAAAGATCTGTGGGGGTCCTCACACAGCGCCCTCTATGGGTTCTCTCTCCGCGACGCGAGGCGCAGCGCGGTGCTCGCCCCGGCAGTTTCCCGGCGTCCCTGGCGCCGCCCCCGCCGCCGCCCCCACCGCCGTCGTCGCCTCCGCGCCGGCTCCCCCGGCGCCAACCACCGGGCCCTGTCGCCATCTCGCTTCATTCTGCCAGCATCTCAACGCTATTCAAAACGCCGCCATACCATAATATGGATCCATAAATATTCATTGGGTTAGGGCCCACGCCTCTGCTTCTCTCTCCTACTACTCTGCCTGGCTCGCCGACTTATGCAAATCCTTGCTGCTGCTGCTGCTGCTGCCGCCGCCGTCGTTGCTGCCTGCCTGCCTGCCAGCCTGCTTGCCCGCCCGCCCGCCCACCCACTCCCCCACTCCCTCCCACACCCCTCCTTCCTCTTGCTTGCTTGCCTGGCTGCTTGCTTGCTTGCTTTCTACTCGCGCTGCACTTACACAGACCGGCTGTGTAGCGGGGATGAGGCGGCCCAGGGGGGGCCCCGCTGAGGCAGGCGTCAATGGAAGATCAGCCCTGCCCCCTCGCAACCATCGACAGTCATCGACACACCGCCGCGTCGATATCGAAATTTCGGCCGCGTCGTCGTATCAAACGAAAACACGCGCTCGCCTGCCCCCCCCCCCCCCCCAGGCACCCCCGACACCCCAGGCGGGCGGGAGCGGAAACAGCTCTCGAGAATCGATTACGCTCCCGCCGCCCCGGAGCCATCTCAATAATTGAACTTCGGTTTCAGGATTTTTAACGAAGTTTCTTTGAAGTCGCGCGTCTGCTTTGCGGACGCCTCCGCCGCGAGAACTGGCGTGAGGTGGGGAAAGGGATGGGGGCGGGGGGGGGGGGGCGAGAAGAGGGTGCGCGGGTGGCGACATTTAAAAATCAATATTGACACGTGTCGAAAATTTTACGCTCCCCAATCACAGAGAGCGCGGATTCAAACAAAGGGCAGTGGGAGGGGCGTGGGCCATCTGGTCGAGGGCCCCGAACGTCCGCCCCCTGCTGCCGACGGCAGCGGCGGCGGCGGCGGCGGCGGCGGCGACGGCGGCAGCGGCGTCCTCGTCCTCGCTCCTCCCCGGGAGAGACGTCAGATGACGTCAGCGCGCCCTACTGCGACGGCGGACCGCGAATATTAAACATCGAATTAAGCCTGATGCTCCGGGAGAGTGCAATCTGGGCATGCCACGCAAATGCACTTCCCCCGGCGGGCGGGGCAGGCGGGGCAGGGCTGGGCAGGGCGTGGCGTGGCGTGGCGGGACGGGGCGGGAGGCAGGCAGCGTAAAGCCGTTCACTGGCTCCACTCATCAAGGCGCGTCGACGGCGCATCCACTAAAATGAATATATTTCCCCCAAAGGGCCCGTCCTCTTTCTCCGCATCTGCCGAATAAACATGCGTTTCGAACGTTGCGCAGTAAGGTCACTATCAGGGCGGCGTTCTCGCAGTCCCCCCGTTATAACGAAGCAGCAGCAGTCGCGATACCATACCGCAGCAAACGGAGGATGAAATCTCTTTCCGCGTTACGCAGAAAGACATTACCTCTAACTCCGCGACGATACTTTACGATACCGTAATTTTCGGCGGTAATAATTTCATTTGAAATTCCTAGCCATTACGGGCGTTCTCTTCGGTGGGTAAGGAGGCATATATCACGCATAGACCGTAAGAAGAAGAAGAAAAAAAAAGCAAATTCACCGCCCTGCTCCGTTTCACAACTTCTATCTTTTTGATCTCCTTTTTTTCTTAAATACAGTCATCTCTCTTCGCCCCCGCGCGCCGGCCCCGCATCCAGGCAAACCTTGGCAGCAAATGAGGCTCTAATGACAAAAGTTTCGATATTTATTTCCTTCCCTGACGCGCCGCCGAAATACGCTTTCTCATTTTTCGCCCCCCGCTCGGTCGGCGGGGACGAGCGGCGGTTCTGGCGGAGGAGCGAGCGGAAGGGAGGGAGGGAGGGAGGGGGAGGTGGGGGCGGCACCAGCACAGGATGGGGGGCAAGATGGGTGGGGGTGGCAAGAGATTTGCTGGGCCGCCTTGGTAAACGTATGTCTTAAGGTACCCCATGTTGCCGAGCAATCACAGCAGAAAATGTTCGTAAATGTGTGTATAGCACAGCATCTGTTTATGAAAACTCATTAATTTAAATAGACCAGGATAATTAGGTTATCATTATCTTTGTTGAATAATCAAATAAAATCAAATAAAAACACAAATACATATTTTCATTATTCAAGAATGACAGCGTACTTGTACTAGTCGTAAAGCTAGCCGCTGCCTTGCCCATATCCTCAAATTATTTATACACACGCAAACAAGTTGTCTTAAACACGTCACCTCCAAACCAGTAGTCGAATCCTCGCCGGAAAGAGGTAGGACCCAAAATATTTAACCAGCAACGGCGGACGCATCGAAGTCGGCACAGTCGGCGAAGGCGACAGCCGAAAGAGACAGCATGGGAGGCGGGGCAGACGGTGCAGGCGCGGAGCACAGGCGGAAGGTGGCGGGGGCTGGGGCGGGGGCGGGGGCGGCGGAGGCGGAGGAGGAAGAGGAGGAGCACGGATGCTGGTAATGCCAGGCACTTTGGAGAACATTCCAGGAGGTTGTTGACGCAGATTTGATGAGGAAAACAGACTTCGCGGAAGCTAAGTGGAGAAACGCAGGAAATTTCGCAGAGCGCGCGGGCGATCCGCGCCCGGGAACATCGATGCTTTATTAACTAACAGAGGCGCGCACGCTCCCGCGCCAACTCTCGCCTCCTTCTCTTATCCCCGCTCCGCGGTCCGAGGCCGCGCTCTTTCCTCCCTCGCTGGATTCCGCATCCACCTCAACAAGCTTCGAATCCCGCATTGACGTCTGGTCCTGCCTCATTCCCACTCTCCAACCACAACCGAATGAGTCGACACTACTATTCCATTTGTCCCGCAGCAAAATGTCCCTGGCGTCACGTTCTCATTTGCTGTCTTTTGTCCACCACCTGCAAAGATTGTGTGTCAACTCTCACATCCAATCCTCTCAACAATTATGCTGTAGCATATTCCCTCCTATTCCACATTCTAAGCGTTCCTGAGCACCACGTCTCCCGTACCCGTATTGTTCGCACATGGTAGTCACCTACCAATCCCACTCCCCCTCTTCCTGCTTCTACTAGCCGCCTTCCGTTCACCCTTCCCTCCATTCCGTTCTCTCGACTGTTCCGCCTCCGAAACTGCCTCCTGCCGTAACTGCCCCGCCTTCATGCTTCCTTCATCGCCCGGTGCTGTGATTTCCACCCGCTGTTCTCCCTGCTTCTGTATCAGCGCCCCTCCCCCCCCCCCGTCCCCGCCCCCCAGCAACCTCTCAAGCACTCCACTCTTCGCGATTCTGCTCGCCCGCTCGCACACAATGTAGGTCGCTCGTCATGCCGCCTCCTGCGTTTAGACCCCCTATAATGATTCTTTCTAGGGCGCAGAAATTGCCAGTCGAGGACCTCTTGGGCGATATTGGAGAGAAGCATGCAAAAACAGGAAGAAAGGAAGGTAACGTACAGCAGCGTAGAAAGCACATTAACTCCCTTCTATGTTCGTTGAGGAGCGAACAATATTTTGCAAATGAAAGGAAACAATCAACTTAAGGAGCAAAAAAGAAGCTCAGATCTGTAAGTATTGCTAATTTTCGAACATCGCGAAGTCATTTTCATTCACTACTTCATAGCGCTTTACATAGAAAATAACCTCCAGGAAATTTATCTCTTCATTCATCAACGAAATTTCTCTTCATCAACACAATCATTAGAATAACTAATTACGAAAAAGAAGACATAGAATTAAGAACTAAATAAATTCTAAGCAATACTTTCGCAAAACAACACGGGTACCTTTCACATACTTAGCACTGCGTTTAGGCGTTGCGCCACAACAAAGTCATTATTATGAGGTAATGAATGAATGCATGCATGCATCAGAGCGTGGGACACGTGATGGATCGCAATTACTTTACACCACCCAACCACGTCAAAGCATCCGCGCGATTCGCGGAATTGGAACCCACAACCGTTCGTGACACGCAGAGAGTTCACCTCCGCAGCCGCACGCTCAACATGGCCCGGCCCTATTATTTCCTCACTCACTCGTTCATTCATATTCTTTTTTAATCAAGCGGCCGCTATTGAACACGCCGAATGCCGTTTACTCGCGCAATTAACTCGGTAAACAGCCGCTAATGAAGAAGACCCTTGGCGGCGGCGCAGGTGATCGGCGCAGCGCCGACGCGTTTGAAGTGGCGCGCGCGCGCACCTGCGAGGAAGACACGATGAAGACGCCCATCGATACGTGTTGCATAATAAATCAGCTGGAGAGGGGGAAAGGCGCCTGATCGTCCTTTGTGCGGCCGACGCACAGGGGCGCGGGCGGGGCAACTACGCGCTCCCAGTCACCCCACCGCCTCTCCTCCCACTTCGCGCTCGAGGCGCAGCGACAGAATTTTGGGTTAGTGGGCCGTGCGTTTTTTTTTTTTTCTTTTGGGAAAATTGCGATTTCTTTGCGGAAAATCTTAGCAATTGTAAATTTCAGCAATTAAGAGACAAGTTCGATTAAAATTAATACTTCTTAACAATAAAAATTTGAGTAGGTACCTAATAAGAACTTGATTGTTGCAGAAAATTATCAAGGAACCAAAAGGATCAGCAAGGATCTGTGGAAGACGTCTACGAAGGAAAAGGGCAGCGGAGTTTAAAATAATTGCACAATATAAGCTCTGATGAAGTATCTAGGGGCTTACCACCCAGTGGTACTAACAATTATGATTCATGAGCATGAGCATTATTACTACAGTTATTTTTATTATTATTATTATTATTATTATTATTATTATTATTATTATTATTATTATTATTATTATTATTATTACAGTTATTATTATTATTATTACAGTTATTATTATTATTATTATTATTACAGTTATTATTATTATTATTATTATTATTATTAGGTACTAGTATCAAGAATCCCATTACAGCAAGTTTAATACATTATGAAAACCACGAGTCATCAAACATGCTTAAAGAATGTTGAATTTAATATGAATAAATGCGAAGATACTTCCAACCGAATTAAAAACAAAGAAACGAAAATAGCTTACTTACTATTCAACGTTCCCTCTAATACATTCCCCTTACCAACAGAAAGCGAGAAAAACAGCTGTTCTCTGTGACCGTTTTCCCCTCTCATAAAATTCTGATAGCTCCTCACTTGCTGTCTCACTGCTATTACAGGTACAAAAAGGAACTTCACTCGTTGAGATGCCACGTTTAATCTTCTGTGTGATAGGAATTTATGAAAAAGTATCGTAAACGTCTCTCACGCAACTTGAATCACTTTTTTTCTTCTTCGTGTCTTCATAGCAAATAATTGCTCTTAGTGCACTCAAACTGAATGAAAGAATGAATAATTTCCCTCAACGTACGATGTACATTCCCGCACGCACTCGCAAGTATTACGAGTAGACGCAATTTGTGATTCGATTAAATTACTCAAAAGTACACTCATGCCACGTTGAACTATAGAGCAACTACGTGAAGAGCGCCTCATTAATAATCGACGTGAATAGCGCAATTGCGAGCAGTAGAGCAGTGGATTCTATCTTTCTTTAAGTGTCCTTCAAATGAGAAAAAAACGAATTTACTTTATAATGACATAGAGAATTTTCTCAGAATGTTTCAATTGTACTCACAATACTCTTTACCCCTTGAACATGACCCCAAAACTTATTATTCGCAAGATCTTCCGTGACCAAAAACACGCAAAAAATCGTCATTCAGAATAAATTTTCGTGTTACCACGTCAATTATCCCTACCAAGTGGTAATCGTTCCAACATAACGAACGCTTCATATCAATTATGAGTATTCCTCCCTTAAAAACGCTATTGGAAAAACTAGCTTCAGAAACAAAATAAAAGCAAATACACACGGATAAAAAAAGCACTGAACAAAATTCTCAGTAATAACAATAATCTGCAAATTAAGTAGACATGGTTCACAAGATAACAATTTAATTTCGCCAGTTCCTTCCCACTAATCGCAAAAGACTTTCCAAAACATCACCCACTATTACGGCGACGCAGCTCATACGTTCATTAGCCACAAGACTACCCTTCATACCGCTCCCTATCTCCCCCTCCATCCTCACACAGGGGCGGCGGGGCTTTGGCAACTTCGAGCGCCCCGCCCACCGCGGCGCGGCGCGGCACGGCACGGCACGGCACTGCACGGCGTTACCTCGGGCGGCGAGCAACGCGTGTCCGGAAACGGCCACAATTTACTTCCCTTAAGACGGCAATAGGCCGGCGCGCCTGCAGACAAATGGCCGCCCGCGGCCGCCACCGCCGCCGCCGCCGCCGCGCGAGCCTGAATTATGCATCCGGGATGCGCAATTGAGCCACGCGCCTAGTGCCGCACTTAGCCCCTCTGCCCGCCCCCCCTCCTCCTCCTCCACCTCCCACTCCTCCCACCCCACCCCCGCCCCGCCCCTTCCCCCCGCTCGCGCGGAGCGCCACCTAAATTTAACTTCCGCGATCAGTTAAGGAGGCGAAACGTCCGCAAGGGAGATGCTCCGAGTCGCGAAACTTTCTGGCCCCCGAAGATTATAATCGTGTTTACGCTTTAAATGCATATCAAGCCAGAGAAGGAAAATACGCTCACTTCGCCGTCACACGTTAACACACGCTCAAGCCGAGACGCTTTCGTACTTTTCAACGTTGCAACGTCGACGTGTTATCCCAAACATGTGCTAAGCACGTTCCTTCACTCGTACGTTAACAAAAGACAGCCGCCCCGCGGCCGTGAACATAGGGCATACAACTACCGCGAAAAATTAGCCACACGAAGCGAACCCCATTCTGAAATAGTCTTTGCGTACCGCGAGGCCCATAATCTTTGCCATTATTCACGTGCACGTCTACAGGCGCACATCGAAGCAGGCGCGGACATGTCAATCGGGAGGACTAACGGCTGGCGCCAAATCAAGGCGCGGCGATGTTAATGGTCTCGGAAGCAAACAAAAGCAACGCACCTCGAAGAGCCGCCCCGTGGGCGGGCGGGGGCGGAGGGGCGGGGCGGGGGCGTGTCGGAGGGAACAGCAACGCGCGGAATGCGCGAGGTCTCCGTAAATCACGGCGCTGGCGGGGCGCGCGGCGGGCGACGGGCGTCCTGGCGGGGGGAGGGGAGGGACTCTGCGATCGCCTCCGCCGGCCAACCCTTCCTCCTCCCGCCCCGCCCCCTCTCTCCCCCACCCCTCCGCAAGCGATCTATCACCGCGCCGGCGCGGAGGGGGGGGGGTTGTTGTTAGTGGACTGTGAGCGCGATAACGCGACGCGATGCAGATAACGCCGTGTCCCCTGCGCGCGCGTTCGCCCCCGCCCGCCCGCCCTCCCTCCCTCCCTCCACCCCAACCCCTCTCTGCACCCTCTCCCGCACGGCCACTCCTCCACCCTCGCGCTCCCGAGCGGAGTTTCCGGGGCGAGGGAAGCGGAGAATGGTGAGGCGGCAAGACGGTAGAAGGCGTTATGGCGATGGAGTGAACGTCCTGCACCAGTGATGACAACAATAATAACGGAGGTTTTGGAGTTTATTTACTTTGTCCACCAAATACCACTTGGCATTTGGTGGACAAAGTAATGAGGCGTATTTTTACCAAGTCACGATTGTAACTTTCGTAACAACAGTGGATTTGTAGTAGCAATGATTGCACTAGTCTAGGTCGGAATAATGAAGATATACGAAGTGATAGTTATTGTGATAATGGTCAAACAGACGGTGATTTAGGTACAGCGGCAGCGATGGTGAAGGGGTGGTGTTGGATAGGTGAAGCTGCTCGTGATCGGTTGCGGAGACGCTTTGCCAGCGGCGCCAGACAGGGCTGCGGCGTGGAGGTGGCGGGTGTGTGTGTGGGGGGGGGGGGTGCCGCTGGGGAGCGCAATTGCCGCGGGCGCGGGTGCGCGACGCGTATCAGAGTCGCGCCGCCGGAGGTCGCGCCCCGCGAGTTTCGCACTTGGACGCGTCGGATGCGGCGCAATGGGGAATAAAATGCGGGCGGCGGCGCGGGGGCGATAGCAGTGGAGGTCGCAGTAGCGGTGGAGATGGCGTTGGCGATGGGGCAGAGGCGGTTGTAGTAGTGATGGCGATGGCGGCGGCTATAGCGGTGGCGGTGGCAGAGGCGCTGGCGGTGGCGGAGGTGGCAGAAGTGGTGGTAGTGGTGGTGGTGGTGGTCGTGGTGGTGGTGGTGGTAGTGGTGGTGGCGGTAGTGGTGGTGGCGGTAGTGGTGGTGGCGGTAGTGGTGGTGGCGGTAGTGGTGGTGGCGGTAGTGGTGGTGGTGGTAGTGGTGGTGGTGGTAGTGGTGGTGGCGGTAGTGGTGGCAGAGGCAGCGACGGCAGAGGCAGCGACGGCAGAGGCTGCGCCGGCGGCGGCGGTGGTAGCGGTGGTGGTGGCAGTGGTGGTGGTGGCAGTGGTGGTGGTGGCAGTGGTGGTGGTGGTGGTAGCAGTGGTGGTGGTGGTGGTGGTGGTGGTGGTGGTGGTGGCGGCGGCAGCGGTGGCGGCGGTATTGGCGGCGGCATGGCAGCGGCAGGGGGAGTTGCGGCACGCCATATGGCTTGCATCCCGCTCGCAACAACATTGATTATGCTAAGAATGTCGGGCTACAGTTCATTTGTTGCATATTGCAACTGACAACGCATTTATAATCACGACTTCAATAAACAAGACAAACCGAAAAAATGCGAAATAATATTCAACAGAAAACATTTATTTTTCCAATGAAAATAAAACCGCGTGAGCCTCTACCTCGAGAAAAAAATATCGTCTACCAATTTATCTCGCCTTTAACACTAGACATCTTCGTCCATACACTGCAGACTCTTGACATACATTTAACATAATTTTATTTCAAGATATGAAGAAGTGAAGTCCACATGAGCGATCTATGTTTACAGATGACAGAATGGATACTGGCAATAAGGTTTAGTCTTCATTTGTAAGTGGAACTGACATTCGAAAAATATTCGCATAAGAACTGGCAGTTCGCAATTTACGTCGGTTCTACCACATTGTTTGCTCAAAGGTTTGGGTGAAATGCGGAGGGAAATCGACCAAACACAATGTCACAAAGGAATAATTCACGTTTGGAACTTGGCATTAATCAGATATGAACTTCGGTTAGTTCATTACGAACTCCCGCCAACACGAATGGGATGTCAATACCAATATGTCCTGGCTTTGCAGCAGCACTGCCATTAGGATGTAGTCCACATTAGAGCACAATACCACACAAGCTTCTTGTTTTATTGCCTTTTTTAGAATTTTTTTGCAGCAGGAATGCTTTGCACAGTGAACGAGTGGAAAAAAATCAAATGACATAAATACTACCCTCATGATTAAAAGATGTTAATACTTAATTGTAATTCTTATATATCATAAAGAACAAAATACACCGAATCTCAGAAAATAAACAGAAACAGAAAACAGTAATGTCTTATTTTCATAACTACAATTCTGTAACTCAAGTAGAAGAACTTGATAGTCTGCATAAACTAAAAATAGTGTAGAATTATAATTGCCTACTGAACTTCTGTTTTGGACATAGTATACAGTACAAACATACAACAGTCAACAACATACAGAATGTGTTGATGAATGTGATAATTGAAAGGGCTGTAGCGTGTATACGGTTTTCGCATTATCACGGAACAAATAGGTACAATGATAATGGTTTTAGTGGATTTCGCTGCGGTGTCGGTAACAACTTCACGAACATAATGTGTTGCTACTGGTATCGTGTCAATTACATCACGCCTAGCTTACGCATTAATATTGCTTTCATCATAACCAATTTCTATGAAGCACCTTCCTATCGTCTGAACGAGTCCAATCCCTCGCTTAGGCTTCTCTACTCCTTCAACCATTACCTTCCCAACTCACACCTTTCATTTCGGGTGAGACGGCAGGACAATTCAAAATCTACAACCATAATTTAAAGCACTCCAAGGGAGAGAAAGAAAAAAAAACAATTAAAGACTGCAAGCACATGAACACCTAATACGCATCAAGTCTGGCAGTTACTTGTCCGGCGGTGGCAGCGGTGTCGTATTGGCAGCAACCATTACCATCGCCGCCAGCGCCATCGTGGTAGTCGTCACCGTCGCAGTCTTCGCGGGGCTTTCATTTTCTAATTACGTGCATCCCGAGCGGCCCCGGGACGCCCCCGCCTCCCCAGTTTACGAGAACACTCCGCCCGATGCGCCGACGACGGGCGTGGCTGGCCGCCTGAATGCCGGGCGGGCGGTGGGACCGCGTTTCGAACGGAGACTACCGACGAGGGACAAAGCGAAATGAAGGCCTGTCGTTGGCGGGAAGGATGACTGCCTGCTTGGCGGAGAAGGAAGGCGGAACTGTCTAGACCCCTGCGGACGATTTCTTTTGGCTATTTTCTAGGATCCTCGGTGGAAAGCTGGTTCAGTCCGATGGTGTGGTCACGTACATATATTTCATTGAGGGAATCAACAAAATGATTGCAAATGTAGCACTAATAAGCAAAAGATTAGAGGGGAATGTTCAGTTTGAACGTTCACGAAATAATCTGCCGTGAACGTACTTGGGAATACGCTTCGAACACCGAACTACTATTTTTCAGATTATTCAGGAAGATTTAACGTTGTATGATTGACTGCATTTGGAAGTGTTATATTGCCATCTAAAAATATATGTAACAAATGAAAACTATTCATCGATACAACTTTAGAATTCCAAAATAATTAGAATACGAAATATGAAAAAAAAATGTACATGCATGCACAATATATTTTGAACATCTCCAATAGTTCTTCAATCATTCACAATAGTCCAATTCCTTTTAAACGTTTTATCGAGTTCTTGGCGTTCATGTTGTATTTTACATGATTTATTCAAATAACTTCATTTTTTAATTCACTTTCATATCACTACTTCCCGCCCAGACGTTGCTTACTTTCCGGCATGCCCCAAGATCAAAGCATTCCAAGAATTTGGCAACGTTCCTGAATTCCGTGAATTCTCCACGCACGTGCTTGCTGCGCACCAAAGAACCATAGGTAACAATCAAATTTCAGTGATCTCGCTTTAATTCAAGACATTTCAGCTCACCTCTGTGTGCACGGTCGTATCTAGATATTATTAAGACCCTTTCTATAAATGAGGTTTACCTCAGGTCTATGCGCACGCCTGTATCTTGATATTAGTTTTACCCTTTCGACGAATTCACTGAGAATACGTCCATTAGCGATCTAAGAGTACGCGCAATTTGCTACAGCACACACACTTCGTATCCACATGACGTATACAGGTCGAATAAAATCTCTAAGGCATTGGCGACATGAATGGGTGAACGCAGAGTTACCATGTCCTTCCGCGAATAACACGTGGTGTTCTAAGAAGGGAACTTTCACAGGTCAGGAAGCAAATGGACGTCAAGCAGGGCACGCCGTTCCGTTGGGTTCTGCCAAAACTAAAGCCCTGGGTACACTGTATTATGGAGTATTCGTATAGACATTTTTTAAAACATGTAATTCATTGCACTGTTATACGAAAATATTTTATGTTTTGTTCTTCAGTAGTGTGCGTGATATTTTTTTAAAATAATCGTGAGTAGTTTTGTTTTGCATAATTTTTTGCTGCAGCCGCTCTTTAGTCTTTACCTAATTTCGTTACGTTATTTCCAATTAATCGAAAAAACCACACACATTTTAAAGCTTACAGCAGCAGTAACTGCAAGTCGCCGACCAAAGAAACGACAAAACGCAATAATCACATCCAACCGCAGTTAACACTTTAGAAGGATACAATAAACTACAATAGGTGTGAAGCGCAGGATGATTTTCAACTGTCACTGTCTCATACAGTACAGCAACCATACGTTCTTCAATAAGCTTTTTGTCAACTATGATATGTTACCAAAAATAAACGCTTCTGATGGGACAACGGAACACACTCTTCATCGCTACTCAGAAGCTGTTAATTCCCTAGACATTTTCACCGGATTATAGAAACGACAAAACCAGACTTGGGGTGTCTAGCTTCTGACGAGTAGAATCAACGCAATCCGATTGTATGAGACGTGCACCAGCACGGTCAAATTACATGACGTTCCGCTCTAGATGCATTTTCGCTGACATCGCCTGTACATTTTCTGCGAAGCTGCCATGTTAGCACATAACTCTGGAAACGACTGCTGTTCCGTTTCTAGGTTCGACTACAGAGCCGCAACCGTAGAAATTGTTCAAATTTAAATAATGTTAAAATTAATTCACAGGTGTTTACAACCTTTATGAAGGTACTATTTACTGAAATCAATTTCAGTGAGCAAATTTACTTTCAACAAGATGCTCGTCAAGCGCATTACTATATTGTTTTTTATGTCTTAGGTTACGCTAATCAAAACTTTCGTTTCCCTGAAATAACAACCTTCTGAATAGCGAATCCCTAGCGTGTAAGTGCTTGGCTTCATTCAGAATTAATTTGTTGCTGGCAGAGCATCATAGAGGTGAATATACTATTTGGTTCTTACTTGTTTCGAATAGTCATAACAAAGACACAGTCATCTCGATATGATAATAAATATGACAGAAAAATTATTACACAATAATTATACTGGTAATATCAAGGTCTAAGGTCAAAATATTCATATTTCTAGAGCAATGTGCTTTATCAGAAAAATGCATTTATTATTTCGTGATGAATTTGAAATTTCTATTTATACATGCTATTGCAAAAATTGCATGAATTATCTTCCTGTCGCATGCCTGTTCCCCTCTATTTTCAACCTAACTTCATCTCTAGGCATTCAACCTCTTTGTAACATTACCGTTCTCCCTGCCAAACCACCCAGTTAACACGCACTAATTATAGTATTCCCCGGAAAGTCTAGCCGCATCTCTCCTTTCTCTCGGTAAGCCGATTGGCCGGGAAAGGGGGCAAGGCTGCAACCGATTCGCCGAGAGCGCGCGCGCCGAATAAGGAAAATTCCGTGACGCCGCCTTCCGCCGCCTTCGCCTCCTCCTCCTCCACGGTCGGGGGAACGAGAAGGCGGGGAACGAGTCGAGGCGTAGGCGGGAGTGGGGCGGGGGTGGGGTGGGGGCGGGGGCGAAGGCGGCGAGGTCCGAGGGCGGCAGCTAATCCCTGGCAGAAGACCCGCGATAGAGCGCCGAGGGGCAGGCGACGCCCAGCGCCGGAAGGACCCGCCCCGCCCGTATTTTCCTACTCGAGTTTTAATGTGCAAAGATTAACGTTATCGGGTCAGAACATGGAGCTAGCATATGCTTGGGTAATGTTCAACTAGGATCTTAATCCGCTGAATCTTTTTTTCCCTTCCCCATCTCCACACCGTCCTTCTGCCCGAAGTAAGGGAAGTGCTAAAAGGTATTTACATATTAAATAAGTCCTGGGGCAGGCTGTAAGGTAAAGGTTTAAAAACGGCGATGTAGCGTGCGAGGGCGAGGGAGGTTGAGCCGGCAGGGGGCGGGGCACTCAGGCCGGGGGATAACGAGAAGAGAAGGAATATTTTAAAATTAAGTGCCAAGTTTATATCGTTACCTAATCCCGGCTCCGCTGCAGCAGAAGTACGTACTTCGAGGCAGCCAGTGAGTAACATCATAAGAGAATGATTTTAAAAGTTGCTCAAAGGAGAAAAATCGACAGTGTTATATAATCAAGAAGAAGAGGCTACTGCCTTCTGATATACGATCCTTGGCATTAGGGATTCCGTGTACAAGACGCGGAACATTCCGTGTATAAGAAGATGAACAAACTGTAACAGTTAAATACCTAGTACTCACATTATTACCCACATTCTAAAACTTGACACAACCTCGGAAGGTCCCAGGATTTCGGACGGAGAAGAAAAAATCTCGTTTAAAAACCCCCATCACATTCACGAAAAGTATGCGCAAGAAATTTCCAGCCGCGCTTAAACACTCTCTTTTACACAGCCGGCATCCTGGAGCATGTGAACAATTTACAATTACCGGCCGCAGATGGCGGGGCGCCCAGAAAATTTGTCCCGCGCGAAACAAACGAGGATTCTTGAAAAGTGCGGACATTAAGGCAGACCGGCTGAGGAGCGCAGACGGCGGCGGCGGCTGCGAGAGCAACGGCGCGGGCCGGGCGAGCGGAGCGGGTGGCGGGCGGGGCTCGGGCGCCAGATACAAGATATTAACGATCATCGTTAGAAGCTTAACGGCGACGGCGGGTGGGCGCGGAGGAGACGGGGGAGGATGACGCGGGGAGGGGGAGGAGAGGGGAGGGGCGGGGAGGGGGGCAAGACGACGCGGGGGCCCTAGGAACCGTGCGGCCTACAGCGCAACTTGTATCGTTTTAATTAAAGCCAGACCAAACTTACGCGTTTCTTCCCGGGGTTCACTCCCGACCGCCGCGCCGCCGGCGGCAGCGGCAGCAAGCTCGTTCTTCCCGAGAGCCGCTCCTATTTTTAAAAGTAATTTGAACCCGTATCGTCAAGTAAAAGGTCCTATCGTTAAATTTAATTGGCGATTTTAAACCGAGACACACATATATTTAACAGCAAACGTAACAGCGCCGGAATGCTGAATAGCGCCTGTAAAGAGGAACCGAAGAGCGCGGAATGGCGTACGCCGGGGCGGGGCCCCGCCCGCCTCACCAGCCCCGGCAGCAAGCGCTTTCCAAGCACCTCGGGGGGGCGGCCCCCGGCGCTTACGTAGGAAAACCTCAGCGCCGCGCGCCGGGGCCCGTCCGCGAGAAATAGGGCCGCATTTACATGGCGCGAAACGGTCATCGCCGACATCTGATAAAGCTATATCAATAAACACATTCAAAGAGTACAATTCCGAGGGCTGTAAGCGTACGGTTACAAGCCAATTCCGAGAGAAGAGGAAGGAAATTGTAAAGTGTGTTCAGTGCGAGTAAAACGCCCGCTCTCCAGGGCGATGAAGGCGGCGGCGGCGGCAATGGCGGCGGCGGCCGCTGCCGTAACGTCCCGTGGCGCCAGGCGGAAAGGGGCCCCCTTACGACGGCAGTAACAGGTAAACAAAGTGGTGGAGGCACGGCGCGCCGACAGACGCTGCAGACGACTCTACTAATTCAACTTCATGGCGGGCTGCGCTACGAGCGGCGCGGCGAGCCGCCGGTAGCGATATCAGCACACGCGCGCTTTGTGGACGACGTTGTGGAGGGCCAAGGATATCGAGCGACGGGGCAGACATAGCCGCTCGCCTCCTTAACACAATACACACACACTCACGCAGCTTAAACAGAAGAATACAAGATTCATATATGAATTACTTATCGCACAACTAAAACTAATTTGTAACGTCACGATACAACCATACTTAATATACCATATTTAATACAACTCTATGTATTAAATTACGAATGAGCCAAATTCAAGTGTTGATACGAACGTCTGATCGTATATCCACTCTTCTACTTTAAACATACGAGACGAAGACTAGCCAAAAATAGCACGACAAAGAAGGATCCCATATGTATAAAAAACGAAACGCAACATATTGCCATTAAAACATTGCATCAGTGGGTATATTCAGAAATTTAATTTCTTTAATTATGTCTCTTTCTAAATTAGTTTACTAACATTTTCTCGAATAAAAGTTTTAAAAAATTTGAACACTTCAAGGGAATATCAAGAGGTAAACACGACCCTTTCTAGTAGGAACAACACCGATTCCATAATTTAAAAAATTGAGAGAAACACTTCACCCCAACGACGCGCAGAAATTAAAGAAAACTCAGCCACCTCCGCGTGAGGAAAGGTGACGCGACGGGGGCGTCCCGGAAAAAAACACTGGGTGCGGCGGAGGCGGTTTCCGCTCACGGCGCGGCGGCGGGTGAGCCGGGGACAAAGAGTCGGGAAGAGGGGGGAGGAGGGAGCGGCAGCGTGTGGGGACAGGGGGCCGGGGCGGAGGGGGAAGGGGCGGGTCGAGGGACCGGCGCGGCGCGTCGCCCGGCGCGCCCCAGTTAATTGCTTGGGGCGGCGGAGTGTTTGCAAGACGCCGCCACTCAATATCGGGCGAGGGTGCTCCACCTGATTGCGGCCCTCGGCCCGGCAGGTGGCGAAGGAGCCGCCTCTGCCGCCGTCTCGCCGACGCCCCCACCCCACCCCAACTGCCACGCCCCCTTTCGCCATCTGCGTCCGGCGACGCCCACGCGCCCTCAAGACGCCGACCTGTCGTCAGCCCCGTCGTCAACGAGCGCTAGCGAGCACTTGGTCGCACGCCCCACAAACAGACCCTTACTTGAAATTCAAAAACGAGCTCACAACTCCAGAAAATCATTGCACACACAACACAGAACAATATTCCACGAGTGATTAAATGAGTTTAATAATATGCCAGAAACATATTATTAATAGTGGTACTGGAGCAGATGTATATTACGTATGCTGTTTTCAGGCCGAGTGTATAGCTGCAATGAAACAATAAAGTTGGTCTCTATAAGAGGAGATGAACCGACGTATTCAAATCAATAGCCTACTGACACTGTCTCCTGCACTTCGATCTCATTCCTTTAAAGTGTGCACCTCATGAGTACATCTTCTGCTGCAGTTCGTACTCTTCTTGATGTTAACAATGCAATTTTGTTTTAAAAACATCTTACATAAAATGAAATCTATCAAATCACACATATTTGCGAACCAAAATGAAGATCACTTCCTAGAAACATTTTGGTACGGCTTTTCCCGCGCATTCGCACGAAAACTTTGAAAAAATCAGTGGCGTCGAAAGTAATACACGATCCTGATATTAAAAGTGAACAACCACAGCTGTCGATGCCGGAGACAGCAGGCGCGCATCAGTGCGGAGACGGCGTCGCTTCTTCATTGCCTCCCACGCGGCGAAGGAATCTAACGAGACCACGAAGTCCGACCCTCGCGCTCCGGGGCGACCTACCTGTTGTTTCCAAGACACGAACGGCGGCCCGGGGGCGAGAGGCGAGCGGAAGCCGGCTCGCGTCGACTCGGCGCCCGGCCACGGGCGCGCAGACGGCCGGCCGGACAATTCGATTGCCTTTCGACAGAGGGGTACAGTGACGCCCACGCTAGACCCCGTCTTGGCAACGGCTCCCGCCACCGTGGACCGCCTCGCCTCACGTCACCTCACCTCGTCTCGCCTCGCCCACAGCCCGGCCCCACCCGGGCAACGCTTCCTGTCCCGATCGGCACCTTTCCCCTCCCGGCCCCGAACTCCGTCCTACCTCTCCGCTCCGCCCCCCACGCTCTATCACGCCATGTGTCTCGATCACGATGCAGCCTTCAACAGCACGAGAGAAAAAAAGAGGATTCATAAATATTTTACAATCGTGTAGATAAGATAAGCCCCTCAGATTTGGTATATTTGTAATGTCTCACACGAAACACGTGCCAAACACGAAAGGACAAACAATCCCAGAGGCCGAGTTTGTTTAAGTCCCATGAAAGCAATGTGTCTTTCTACATTGATGATGCTGACAAATAGATTTTGTTTTAACCGTTATTTGCAAAGTTAACATTTTTTTTTCCTTCAAAAGTTTGAAATGCACATAATGACATCTTTAAGATGAGATGGAAAACAACAAAGTAGTAATTGCTTAATTTTTTAAAGTGAAAGTTTGAACTATGTACAGCTTCCTACAGCGTGCCCCACGGGCACGTTAGTTAGATACTGGTTCCATCACAATAAAATCCAGTAACTGAAATATTACTTCACATAACAAACCGAATACAATAATTATCAGAATAAATGAAACGACACCAAACTCTCTACGACATAGTAGCAATATTTGCCAAGCAATCACACCTATCAATGCATTCTTGGCTATCCGGGATGAGCCGCGTCTCTGAATAAGGCCACAGCAAGATGGCCGAAACGTCAGTACAATTGACTGAGACATGGCTCACTCCCGGATAGCCAAGAATGCATTGACTCCGGCCGCGCAAACCCACATCTATCAATTTTAAACGACTAAACCAGAAAGCAAACCAAACCGTGCGTGCGGAGCAAGCCAAGCGTTCGAGCGCCGCGAGTTTCCCGCCAGCTCCCCAGACGGCCAGCCGCGGCAGCGCGCGCGGGCGGGCGTCCTGTGGGAGGCGGGCGCGCAGGTGACACAGCGATGTAAATCGGAGGGCGCCGGATATTTCGTGGAGGGCGCGGCGCAGGGCGGCCGGCGACCGCGCGCCCACGTAATAAAGGCGGTCGCCGGCGCCTCGCCCGCGCCGCCTCTGTATGAGCGCTGCTCACCATGCATAAACCATCCCCGGGCGCCGCCCCCGCCGCCGCCGCCGTCGTCATCGTCTCGCGCCTCAAAGGGCAGGGCGCCGGCGACCCCCGGAGAGCTGAGCGGCGCTCCTTTCCCGGAAACTGCCGCGCCGCCCCCGCGCGCGCGTGCCTCTCTAGTCTCTGCACCTACGCGGGCAACCGGCCGTGCTGCCGCTATCGCCGTCGTCCATCGCTGTCATCCTCAGTTTCTCTTGACTCTATTCAAATACATGTTTGCGAAGTGAGGGCCCACATCCACGCCCGAGGTCAGGCACTATCTTATTTCGAGAGAGATCCCGTTCTGACTAGTACCACTGCCCATATCAGAAGCATATCCACTCCTATCTTTCTATCCCTCTACATCCCCAATATTTTATTAAATACACATCTACTATTCTACCAGAATCATTCATATGCACTTGCCAGTGTCTCGTCCATTCCCACTGCACAATATTGTGCCTACTACTCACGTAAAAATTCTTCCAAAAATTTTCACAAACGTAAATTTTCAAAACATATTTCACATCAACACTCTCCCCTCCTCCACGACAATTTTCTGGATACTGCTCCCCTTCACCATTATACGTCGCTGTCTTTTTTTGTCTTTCGACCGACTCAACAAGCCATTCTACCGACGCCCGATTCCTGTGCTGTTCCCAGCGCCCGCAATTGATGGAGCGTCACAGCGTTCCCGGGGATTTTTAAACCGCTAGAAGTCCTTTCAGTCCGAAAGAAGCATGGCGGGTGGCTGAAATTGGCCTCCGTTATACATTAGCAGGCAGAGCAGCCCGCACCACCACACGCCCCGCACACTAACGCGCACCCCCCTCATCCCGCCTGCACCCCCGCACCGCTTTTGCCAAGTACGCCTCTCCCGCCTCGCGCTTCTCCACTAACGGCAGCGGCGGCGAGCACTAATTAGGACATGGCAGGGGCCCAAAGTGAAAATGGGCGCGATGAATGACACTGTAGAAGCGTCACGAATCGGGTGGCGGCGAGGGGCGGGCCGGAGCGGAACGACGTGGCACGGAGCGGCGAAGGGGGCGGGGCGGGGCGGGGCGGGGCGGTGCCGGGAAAAAGAGGGCGAAATATTGGACGTGGCATGAAAAGCACGCCCTGCCCGCGAATTGAAATAAACCCCGCCATCCGGGCGCCGGGGACACGTGGCGGGCCGTTATCCACTCGTCCCGTAGGCACCCTCGTAAAGCAGCCATTTCGCAGCGCACGCGCGCCGAGCGGAACCTGCGCGGGGCGCACGCGGATTTCGTTGTCCATCAAGGTCTCATTTCCTGCGCTATTCACGCGTCGCGTAAACCTAAAAGACATCACGCGAAAACTTCGGCCAGCGCGTTTTACTGAGGTAATTAAGACAGGCTGTGATGTAAATTATATTGTATTTTTGATGCAAAATAAAGCTCAAACGGGGACAATGGCGGAGGGAGGGGGAGCGGGGGGACATCAAAGCGTCGCGTATTACACGAGCAGAATTTACAGAGCGTTTCCTGCTGTGTGTGGGGCGGCGCTCGGTGTGGGAGTGTTGGAGGCTGGCGGCGGTGTGAGCGGGGGCGTACGCGGGAGCAGTAGCGAGGCCGAGTCGACAAATCCCCCCGCGCTACCTTCCCCGTGTCCACACGCCTTCCTCGTCCGTGCGTCGCTCGCCGTCAGCCGGCGCTTCCACCGATTCCGCGCCCGCCTCCGCTGCATCATGTGGCAAGCAACTCCGCCCAGCCCTCCTCCCTTCCCGCGCCAGCCCGTCCTTTCCCCCGGCCCCGCCCCGCCACGCCCCCTTCCAAAACCGCTCGTCGCCGCCGCTCGCCTCGAGGCTTCTCTCTCCCCCACCTGGCCTCATTAGTCCAGCGTTCGTAACGAGTCCCCTAGCAACTTTATCGATTACTGGCGACAGGACACGGCGGCGCGAGCGGGCGGGCGGGAGGCGGGCGGAGTAGGCGAGGGTGGCGCCCGCTTTGTGAGAGTATTAGTGTGTGTGTGTATGCGTGCGTGGGCGAGTGACGCGACGGAAGGGGGAGGGAGGGAGCAGGGCGGGAGACTTGCGGGCGCGACGTCCTCGCAGGGGAGACACGAAGAGGAGCGCCGCGCAGCGGGAGGGAGATAAAGGGAGAGCTGGGGAGAGAGGGAGAGAGACGAAAGAAAGGGGACTTCGCGGGAGGACAATGCCCGCCAAGGCGATCGGTCTATTTAGCGCAGGGAGAGGAGGCGTCCTCGCTGGTGCTAGGGAACAATCTGGAAGGAGCTTCCGGTGCAATAGGGACCTCAGGCCCCCGTTGGGGCTTCGAAGCACTTGGAAATGGCGCTGCGATCGCCTCTTCCACAAACAGACTCCCTAAATTCGCCCATCCTGACGCACTTCTTTCGCAGAAACGTTTGAAGAGCATCTTGATTTAGGTCGATTACTTTACTCATTAGCAATTGTATTCATATTCACTTATAACAATTTGTCTTCGTGCTGAATAGCGGTAATAACTTCATATAACTACGTAAAAAGAAGGAATAAATAAATAAAGACATTCTATCAAATATCACGAAAGTAACTTAATTTGAATATTAATACGAAACAGAGTGAAGATTCTTCGCATCTGCCCCTGAAAAGATTTACTTGGGGTAGTATTCCACAAAATTAATACAGCGTGTGTTCGTAATATATTGCGATGAAAGAGCATCTTATGAAACAAAAATGTTTTCAGTTAGATGTATACAGAAGACTATTTGATGAACACGCTATAACCAAACGATATGTTTAGTCATCTGTGTCCGTACAGACACTCACAAGCACACAGACGTAAAAGTGAAAGATTCAATTATTTCCAACAATTACGATTCCCAAAATAGTTCAATCACTTTAAATTGAACTGTATCTTCCCGGGACATCGAAATATGTCGCCTTGAATTCCTGCGCGATCGGATGCAAATTAATTGAAAGCAAAACTCGGTAAGTTCTCGCGACGGCGCCTTTCCCGTCGCCCGGTGGCTGCGCCGCCGCCTCCCTTGCCCTCCCCGCTCCGCCCGGCCCCGCGGCGCAGGTCAGGCCATTTAAATGTAAATGTAGCGCGGAGAATTCGAGGTGAAAGTTATTTGAAATCTTGATCGAATTCCTGTGCTGGCTCCGACTTGTGAATACCTGAACGGTTTAAGTTGGGAATGACCAAATTTAGTACAGAGTACCTCATATTTCAGGATGTTTGGTCGCGGAATATCTACGTGAATTAGAGCCCCGATTCTATCGAACTTTCCAGGGCGGTGATCACACACAGAGCGTCCCGCACTCTCAGATTCATATTTCCTATCCGTTCGGGCGGGTGGCCAGGAGCCTTCGGTTAAGCTGCGGTTGCCGGTAGCCCGAGCGCGAGGTAATCGCCTTAAGATTGGAATTCACTTCTTCTCGCCAAGTGACTCGCATTACACGAAAATATTAGCTTTTCTTCTAGCACAACGCGAAAAAACCTATTAAAGATCATAATTATAACATCTGAACGCATCAATTAACGCAAATAATATTCTTATAACAAGTATTAATAAAAGAAGAAACCTTTATCTACCCAACTTTGTAAAGCCTTTGTAGACTTTTCCAAATTTTAGACATGCAAGACTATTTTTTCTCGTGAGAGCATAGGCTTCCGCGGCCGGAGTCAGTATTTACTAGGCTGTCCGGGTGACGCCGCGTCCATGGCGAAGGTGCTGACGTTTCGGTCGCCATTCTGCCACCTTCCTCAGGGCGTAATACGTAATACGAGTAAATATTTTTTTTCTCGTGTTAAAACATTTATACAGTGTGGCTAACATATTAAATTAGAAACACAAACGTTAAGCAACTATGCTTACAACCGATCAACAGCTATTCAACTTCCCATCACCTTAAGAAATGGTCAATATACCGTAGCACACGTATTATAAGGTCGACTTGAACCTGAAAATGCATAGTGGCCCCGCGAAAAAGCACCCGCCCCTCGGCAAAGCGACAGCCCGCTGGCACAATTAGAAAGCTCCGCCCCGACCCGCGTTCTCGAAGAGGCCAGGGCGGCTCTTCTCGCGGAGGAGGAGCCGCCAGACCCACCGGAGACGGCCAGTTCCCTCGCTCGCACGTGAGTGGACGGACGTGCGGGACGCGGAGGGGCGGGGACGGGTACGGGGTCGGGGGCTGGGAGACGGCGGAGGGGAAAGGCAAGGGCGGGGCGCCGCCGCCGCCGCCGGGTCAGAACAAGCAGACGCCGGCCCCGGAACCGACCGCGCCCCTCCTCGCCCTGCACCGCACCCGCTGCGGCCCACCCCGCCCCGCCGCGGCCCGGCCCGGCCCGGCCCAGCGCGTGAGTCAGCGCCTGTGTTCTCGGGGCCGCGTAATTGGAAGCCTGAGTGACAAGAGGAAGCGGAGAGCCGCCGCGGGATGAATGAGTAAACGGGCCTCCGAGAGGAGCGGCGAATGAATGATGGGAGGAATGAAGAAGAATCAATAACGGACGCGGCAGATGAATGAGTGATGAACCCGGAACGAATGACATCAAGATGAACGCCCGGCGCGGCGCCGAAGAAACTTTGAGCGGGCGGGGTCGCCACCGCCGCCACCGTCGCCGCGGCGCCGCCGCCGGCGGCGGCGGTGGGACGCAGAGGCGACGGGCGGCGCGGGGGGGGGGGGGGGGCGTCGGGGTTGACGGGGGTCAAAGCATTGCCATAGATATTCATAGCCTGTCAGCGCGAGGGTAATGAATTGCCCAGGTACCCGGCCTGCCCCTTCCCCGCCGCCCCCCGCGCGCCGCTCCGCGGGAGAGGGGGGCGAAGCGAGGAGCGGCGGCGGGCGACCCCGGAGCGTGAAAATAACGCGCGCGCGTACACAGCGGGAACAAGTTATTAGAAATAAGACTGCGCGCGTAAATCAAATCCGCGACAGTCTGCGCGCGGGTGAGTGATATTTAGTCGCGCAGGTGACTAATGGGCGGGCGGCCGTTTTCGGGGGAAGTCCCCGTTCATCAGGCGCTTTCCTTTTTATTTTTCGACAACGCCCGCCGCCGGACGCTGGAGCGCGCTGGTCGAGGGCACTGACACCCAGGGCGCGCGGTGGAGCCGGTCTCCGATGATGGCGGATTTGATTAATACTCTGTTTATTTTAAGATTGTCACTCAAGGGATATATGGAGTTTCCAATAGCCTCCGGCGAACGGCGATGTTTCTACATTCGCGCCCGCTCCCTCTTTTTTTTTTTATAATATATACATATTTTTTCGCTCGTGGCTCCCTTTCCCCTCCCCCTTCCCCAACCGGGAGCAGAGGGGAAGAAGGGAGCAGCGGCAGCAGGAAGAGAGGGAAACGAGGGCGAACTGGGAGGTAGCAGTCATAACTCAAAAAGTCATAACTCTTATATGCAACAGCACGCCATATTGCCTTCAATCCGCGCGTCGGCAGCGGAGAGCCTTTTAGCGAGGCCCCATGAAATATGCGCGCATCTTCCTCGCGCCGCGCCGGTCCTCCGCAGTCGCCGCCCCCGCCCCCGCCCTGCTCCACGGCTCCGGCTCGGCCTCGTCGCGGTTACAGCCACCGGTCCCGCCGCCGCCGCCCCCGGTTATTTATCAGCGTGACTGCGGGGTGCCCGCGCGCCACGACGCCCGAGGGCGCCCGGGCCCGAGCGCGAATACGCCGCCGCCGCCGCCGCCGCCGCCGCCGCCGCCGCCCCCAGCGTCACCTACGCCACTGCCACCGCCGCCGCCCCGACGTGTTCCCAGCACAATGGCTCAGCCGTCGCTCGCGTAGACAGCAGCCATAGGGTTTTGGGATTTTTGTGTAATGGTACTTTTTTTCCCGCACTCTAACCCTGTCGGCGGCATTTCTGACTGTTCAAATGTAATCGTCTATCCTTTCCACTCGAATTAATAACAACTGCCTTAATATCCCTCATTTAATATTCTTAAGAAAAACCAATATAGGAAAGTGTCAATGTTTGTCCAAGTTTCTCTATTTGTATAGAATTCGAAGAAGAAATCTTTCTAAACAAATTAAAGAAACAATCATTTCAAAAAAGAAAAGTTAGTATAAGTGTCTCATATAAGGCTAATACTCCCCTCTAGGGAGCTGTTCTTCGCTTCTAAAAGTTCTGAGATACACAACTTATAGATAAATTTAAAAAACTTTCTTCCCACTTGGTTGTTGAAGAACACATACCATATACGAAAGAAGAAGATTAAAATGAAATAAAGTGAGATGCCAAAAAATTGATGTTGCAACATGAATATATTGTTCAAGCTCCCTTTCTACTTATTATAACAGTAAACACTCTACTAAATGTAGCGAATGATATCGACAATTACATCTGAATATGGAACGGAATCTGTCAACGGAATTCTTTCAAAATCAAAAGCCTTACTTATATCTCATTTTTTAAACCTGTACTTCAACTTTTCATTACGTAACTTGTAACAAGACTTGTCAATGATAGTGTTTGAAGCTACGGGAAATCGTGTGTAGCATATCCGGTATCTATGAACCTCTGGCCACTTCAATCTTCCATACTTTTATCAGTTAGACATAATAAAGTGACAGTTCCACAAACCGTAAACACGCCATTTCAAACAGTAAACACCAACGTATCTCACGAGAAAAAAAAGAACGGTTGCAATATACCAGATCCATGATACTGTAACATGGGAACTAGTTTCAGTATCATGGATCTAGTGTACTGCAACTGTTCTTTTTTTTTTTTCCGAGTAAGATCACCAAAAAAGATTAAAAACCCGGAAGTTGTACCGTACAGAGGGTAGACCGAGCCCAGCGCCCATCCCTCCTCCCGCGCCACGGGAACCGCCTCGGGGGCTCGAACTTGGACTCCGGACGGGTGGTCTGGCGGACGGGCGGGCGGGCGGGCGGGCGGGCGGGCGGGCGGGCGGGCGGGCGGGCGGACGGGTGGGCGGACGGGCGGGCGGGCGGACGGACGGACGGACGGACGGACGGACGGACGGACGGACGGACGGACGGACGGACGGGCGGGCGGGCGGGCGGGCGGGCGGGCGGACGCGCGGGCGGGCGGTCTGGCAAAGGAGCTTCCGCTCAAGGAGATCGAACTCCGCCGCCGCGCGCGCACAGGGTTTGAATACGCAACGCTCCCTCTGTCCCGCCCAGGTCGATCTGCGATCACGCCCCCCCCCAACTTTTTTTTCTTTTCTTTCCCCCTTTTTTTTTAGGGGAGAGGCTTTTTGAACGCGACACACCGATCCCCCGGACCGATGCGACGGAAGGCGAAGGGCGAAGAGACGAGAAGGCAGGGTAGTATAAGGAAAATAAACAGTTACATGCCAAATAAAGTGGTAGAAACAACGTATCGTAAATAGACACAGGTACGTGTGTTTTCGCTATTCCTCCGATTTGAATATTGGATTCCAAATAGAAAGGGATATGCGCTCTATGGCTTTACGTAATAATAATAAAGAATCTCAATATGGATGCAAACAGAACTAGTAGAAACAGATATCGAAGTTAAGACCGAATGAAAATATCTAGAAAAGACGAGCGGAAATTCTAGATTGTGTATTGGGAGCTCAGAACACGGGTTCTCTTCTTCACATGTCTAAAGGAAACAGCACTATTAAACCTGAGTGACTCTGGGCAGTTTCCAGAACAAATTACCCTAGGGATCCTGGGTGATCCTTCGAGCAAGTAATGCAAGAATATAAAGCGAATAATAATTAAATACAATAAACACATAAATGCATTAACTAATTTTTATTGCCATTTCCACAAATAGAAAACTCTCAAATTTGAACAAAATACGCACTATAAAACAATACATCTATTAGGTAAGAAAATCGGCATTCACGTTTCTTTGTGCATATTGTAAATAACGGCGCGTAAATATCCTTTAGAAGGAACGAATGGCCTCATCAATGCACCGCCATCCAGGACAATACTTCTGCATACAACAGGCTCGTAGGTATAAGCGCTCGGCGGAAAACACCAGGACGAACGTCTTGCCAACGCTTTCGCGGACAGCTCCGATGGATACAGACGCCGCCCGCCCTTCTCCTCCTCGGAGAGGGGGGGGGCGGGGGTTGAGGGCGGCGGCAGGCAACTGCCTCTCTCCGTAAGCGAGATTGATACCGAACCCAACTTGTCCAGAGAGGCATCGAGTTGCCTGTTCTTGTCGACGTTCACAGGCGAAGGAGAGAAGAAAAAAAAAGAACCACGTCCGGATCCACATCGAAAGGGCTGTTTTCGCTTCCCATTGTTTACGAGCGGCGCGGACGATGTAAGGTAGGAGCAACTGGAGGTGCGCCCCGTGATGGGAACGTCCGGTCCACTTTACTCAGCGTGACACCTGACACAAAAATTACGAACAAGTAACGACATTCACTGATTTAGTATTATCATGATACGACTTTCTCAATCGAACGAGTAAAATCTAAGTGCTTCGTAATTTCATCAGTTAACAGAAAATTATGTTTCTAATACTAGAATTAGAGGAATGATTTTAACTTGCGCTAAATGAAATACTGATTTACAATTCACACAGTACAATTTCACCGTAGACTTAAAACGCTTTTACTGTTCGAGGAAGCAAATCCTTCATTTATGGACAATATGGACACGTAATTTTTAAACACAAATTGGCCTTAAAATCAATACTTCACATAAAAGTTACGACGAGTGTGCTTCAGCCTCAATGATTACTTAAAACCCCCATTCCCATCTAGAACAAAATATCAGAATTCCACCCACCACAACCGCGAAGAATATTTCTCTCCTGGGACTGAAAGCCGCTGTCAGTTCCACGCGCTAAGAGCATAGAGAAGCGGCAATTCACGCCATGCACAACACGCGGCCACCGAGATTGCGCGGCGGCGAACAACAACCGAGATGGTCCAGAGGGCAACAGCGGTGGCGGTGGCCCAACAGCAACGGTGGCGGTGGCGGGAGTGGCAGCGGGGGGTGGCAGGCGCCGAGAGCGCCGCCGCCGCTGCCACCAGTACGCCGCGCGCCGGGCCGCCACCACCACCGCCGCCGCCGCCGCCGCCGCCGCCGCCGCCGCCGCCGCCGCCGCCGCCGCCGCCGCCGGCCCCCTTTGCGCGCCGCCACACAAACAGATGCGCACAATTACGCGCTGCTCTGGCCTCTCAGAGGGGTCAGCAAGCCAGAAGGGGGACGGCGCCCCGCCGCCGCCGCCTCCGTCCTCCCCTCGCCGCCGCAGGGCGCGCCCGCCCCGCTGGAAGGTCATTGAGGTCATAGGTCAGTGGGCAGAATGAACACGGCAGGGCCAGCCGAAGCCTGCATAACTCGTTCGCATCACGCACAGGTGGCCGGCGACTAATAGTGCAGTGGCCCGGCGGCGCGACACGGCGCTCGCGGCGGTCCTCGCTGTGTCCCCTCCCCCCCTCTCCCCGCCCACACCCACGCCGCGTCGTCCGCGGCCCCTCCCCGCCCAGTGTCCCCGCGGGCTCGCTCGGTGCAACTGCACCACCACCGCCGCCGCCGCCGCCGCCGGCTTTGTTATGGGAAGCTGCCATCTGCGCCGGAACGCCGCTGGCCAGCGGTTCGCCGCGGACGACTCGGAAATGAAAATTGTCACTCAAAAAAGGAGTGCGGTTCGAACCCCGTTTCCCAGCCTGCAACTCTCCCCTCTCCCGCCACAACCCTCGTGCATTCCATGTATTGTCAACTGGGAAATACCAATAATCGCACAACCTGTCCACTTTAAAGAATTGGTTTGCGCGTGTGGATTGTCCGCCCTCAATCCTGCGGCCACGCGCAGACATACCTGGATGGTTCGGTATTGCCAACATCCACGTCACCTATGTGCATAATCACGCCCTAAAACTATCTACCTGCTTTATTCCTATCTTCTCTCCGTATTTCAATTCATCTCCATTTCTCGATATATTGCCGTTCTCTCGTTTCGTCGGTACCTTTCTCCGCATACCTATTCTGCACATTGGTCGTTCTGTCGCCCATTCCTTCCCACGTCCCACCCAAGCTTCGCCCCTTCCGATCCATCCCACGCGTCCTCCCGCATCGTTCCGCCTCCCTTCCCACACCTTTCACGCTCATCCCCACGCGTCCGTGCCTTCCGCCGCCGCGTTGTGCAGCACGCTCACCGCCGCCGCGCCCCCCTCCCAGTCCGCGCTCCACGCCCCGCAGCCCGGCGTTCTATCGCTCCGGGCTCTGTTTCAAAATCATAATGCACAGCGAGCCCCGCGGGGCTGGAATTCATGGACCGTTCTGTCGTGTTGAGGTACAGTCACCGGATGTAACGGCTGAGCGCCGCGCGCGTACCACGGTGCAACGTTCGCAGCCACCGTCGCCTCCCCGTCACACCCGCTCCCCCCCCCCGCCGCCTCGCCGAGCCCGTCGGGTGCCGCGACTTTCCAACGGCGAAAATTGCCCAAATATCGCGCCGAATCGCTCCGAAAAAAAGCTCTAATGCCGTACTTTTTTTCAGCGTCAGTACTAAAAATCCGATAAATGTTCCTCATAAAGAATTCGAATGCAAAAATTCAGGTAAATGATTTCCACAAATGTGCGGGGAGAAGTCGCGACCCCCCACTCACTCCAACGTGCGATATATACACACGCGTACGCGCCCATTCGAAATGGCGAGGGTTATTTCTTTTTTTTTTTTATCTATAACTCGCGTGACCTACGCACGCGTTAGCGCTTTTCAAAAGGTGTGGAAGTTTCTCGTTCCGCGGGTCGTGCGCGGAATTTGAAAAGCGGCGCGCGATGTGTCATTGCGGTGGTAATGCGGCCGCGACGCACTTCAATATTTTTACTCGGCGCAAAGGGGAATTCGATACAGTTCGTTCCGCCATGAATAGCTCTGCATCCGAGGAACGGAGCGCACAAGAGGTACACTGCAACTGCACGCTCGCCTCAAAGCGGAAAGGATTCAGAGGGAGAACGAACGAATAAGAAATATTCGAAAATTCATGACGTGTAATAAATTTTCTCGCTTACAGATTGGATAATGTTTAGTGAGGCATGATTAATAGTGTTACCTGACCTCATATCGAGTTTAATGAATTTGATTTTTTTTATATCTGTTTGCAATAATCTAGGAAATAAAGCATCGTGTGAACTAATACACGCTATCATTCACGCATTTTCGGTCTACTGGAAAACATACCTAATATATGTAGAGGGTTCAATAATCAATTACGTCAAATCAAGAAGAAACACCAAGCTAGTTCAATGGAATTCCTATCTAAAGATCTGAGTACCAAATTTGTTTTATATACACAACGAATTTCCAACGACATGGGGCTGCGAATACGACACAAAATTTAAGGCAAAGTACTTATGAGAGCTGTTGCAAACTACCCTCCAGGCTGAAAACCCCAGAAAACTCAATGATGATGTCGTAAACCTAAACTTGAATACAGGTGAAGGAAGACTAGACAACCGAACAATAAGAGGAGGAAAAATCGTGACGTAACAAATCCTAAATTGACACATGTTAAAAACAAAAGAAGGTAATGCTCATTTTTATCGATAGCTTCCTTCGACCACTCACAGCGCGAAGAAAATGTGCGGAAGGAGTCCCCCGAGTCGCAAGGCGCTCCAAGGCCCAGTCCGAGGGCAGAGGGCCGCGAGGCGGAGACGGCGACGGGTCGCCGCCGCAGAGGCGAAGTGCTGGCCGTCGGCCCGATTATGTAATGCGATATCGCGCCGGGGGGCAGAGCTGTGTGTCGTGTAGCCGGCGCGCGCGTGGGCGGAGGCGGAGGCGTGGGGCGGCCCTCGATACTTAGGACGGCAACGCCCGAGGCGTCGCTCGCGGCCACGGCGGCGACAGGCTGGCTAGCAGCGCCTCGGACACATCACGCCTAGCAGCAGTAAGTAACCTCGGCGAGAGCATCTGGTACGAGGTATTTATATAAAAGGCTAGACGGCAAACTTTTACTCGTACATAAATAGCTCTAAAATGATGGTATAATGCTTTATACAATACAATAATTAATAGTGGATAGGATATAATTTTATTAAACAATAATGCTACTTATAAAACACTTCTCGATTAATCAGAATTGTTAATGTAGACGTTGAATATTGAAATTTGAAACATTAATAACGGATGTCTTTAACTATGATAAGCCAGTCAATTAATAGCATTTGGTGATGACTTCATACAGTATATTTTAAAAGTATGTAGTATTAAAAATCACGTAATAAAGGTTAAAAATATCTGGTTTAATTGCGACTCACGTTCGCGTCCACTTACGATTTAATTCGAAACCGACAACAACATGAACATCCGTCAGAAACATTTCCGCACACATTCACTATCAATACGCTAGGCTACGAAGTCCGACGAACACAACGTAAATAATGATATTTATTGTCTTCATTGGAAAAGAGTTATCTATATTACATACCCGGAAAATGAATAAAGGATGCAAAGCTGTAAGACGAGTAGAATCTATCGTTCTTTCAATTTTTACGTGTAATATACTAGGCTGTACACATTCAGAAGCGCATAACATTCTAAAAATATTACATCCCAGACAAAGAACGAGTTCACATCTAATATTTAAATGAGTTCTAATTTCTCAATTGGCATTCATTCAAACGATGCTTATTAATTTTATATACTTATTAACCTCTGGCTATCACGTTTCACGCTTTAGTACACAGTTTCCCAGGAAATACCTTATTATTCAACTACATAAATTACATAATTATCTTCAAGAGTGTTTAAAGGACAGTGACGACTTCCACCTAACTATTAAGTACTCGGTCTCACAGTTAATAGGAACTTTCTGTATATAGCCCAAGGCAGAGAAAGCGTAAAAATCTACCGACAAGAGAACAGCGATTGGTCTCCATTTACTTACATTCTTTCTGTGAACTAACGCATCCCTTATCAAATTTACATTATTTGAAACATTCCGAATCAATTTGGGCTCATTGAATTTTACATATTTCTACACGTTTCACACAAAAAGGCATATTGTTGCTTATTTGGATCTTACGTGTACATTTTCCAGCATATTTGCCCATCGTCCGCAAAAAATCTTAGTTAACTGTAACGTACGAGCCACCGACATTACAGACACTATCGTATTGTTGAGGGGCAAATAAGAAATGGAATCCACAAATGTTTCATTGAAAATACCCCTTCTTCTCTTCTCTATTCAGAAATACTAGCATTGGAAAAAGTAGCACCATGTTCATAAAATTCCTCTTGCAGACTATCTCACATAGTCTTGCTGAAAAACAAACGCATTTTCCAATCATTTAAACAAACTCGCTTTAGCATGTGCTTACCACATTGACGAAAACTCAAAGAATTGAGACATTATGCAAACACTTCATATTCTTACTACACAAAGTGTTAACAGTCTCTTACATTATCAAAATCCCTTACATATTTCAATTTTAGCATTTCACTTAAAAATGTGTTCAACCACAATGAACGAGCTTCGGTTATCACAAAAAATAGAATATACATTATTCAAATGATTCATATTGAATTTGTATAGTGTTCAAACCATTTTCATCTGAGGCAGCACAGAAACAGGTCCTAATTTCAATGCGGAAATGGGCAAAAACGAAGGAGCAATCGTCGATCAGATCGAAAGTTTTGTAAAGACCTGCCGCATCCATCAAGTCGCCCACGGAGAAGAATCGAATCTTGCACGATGAATGGCACAAACAGCGGAAAGCAATCGGTTTTGTTCTACCCGGCCTTTTCATTCCGTTTGTTTGAATCTCACTTTCTGACGGCTGTAATGGCAGGCAGGCTAGCGCCCGGCGACGCGGACAACTGGAGCAACTGTCAAAATAGGAGACGACATGCGCAACAATAGCACAATCAGGAAATTGAGTTTTTCACACGGAACAAAGCGACATATGTTCCGGTAGTTTGGTTCCATCAGTGACTGGCGCAGCCTACCGAGGCCTCATTCTTTCCAACGACACCTCCTCTCCTCCCTTCCGCAAGTCGGAGGAAAGGCGCCCGCCCGTTCTCCCTCACTCCGCCGCGTCCCCGACCGCCCACGCCCGCCGCAACTCATCCTCGGCGGTGGTCGCGGTGGCCGTTCGTGAGGGTTAAAAATGAACACAAACCTACAGACCGCAGGCGAGGTAATTAGAATTCACAAAGTGAAGATCTGTTTAATTTAAATTCTTCCGAAGTTTCGAAAAAAATAATTGCTGACGGTAACGGGCTCGCCCTGCCCCGCCGGCTACGCTCCTCCGTCCGCATCCCCTCCCCCTCCTCGCAGCGCCGTCGCGCGCGGGGAGCAAATCCCGAAAGCCCCACACCACGTTCCACCGAGCGCCAACTGCACTCCTCCCACGAGGTTTACACGTAATGATGTATTTAGCGCGAGAGGTTTATAACAGTTAAACGAAGACGAAAGATTCTTAAAGACGATAGACGAACCCACGCTTCGAAATTAGTTTCGTTATTAAACTAATTAATTAATCATATCGTTGTAAGACAACGCACACGACAATAAACGGGAGCGAGCGCGCTTGCCACCAGACCACCACGCACGCGTTAAAAACTTTGTCTTCAACTTATTAGCAGGGAAAGCATCACCGTAAATATTTGCATTCCGTCGCATACGTGCAAAAACCTCGTTTTCCGCGTAATTATTTCCAGCTTTTGTAACATTAAATAAAACAAATGCAATTAATTACCGGGAAGTCGTATTGCCAGTGCGCGGCTAATAAAGGTTTCTCCCACATTTCGGCGGCGGTGCCTGCGGGCGGGAGGGAGGGAGGGGATGGCGGGGGAGGGGAGGGGGAGGGGGAGGGAGGCAACGGCGACGGAGCGATGCCGCTTTATTTACATTTCCCCTTCGCCTGAGTTTCTGCTTCTCTCACGCAATATACAAATTAGATAAAGTGAACTTCCTTGTTTCGGAACTTAATATACGAACTACGCCATACTTTAATTATTACCCTTGTCAGCAGTATTGCACCCCAGTAATAAACAAAGTTGAAGAATCTCGCCTCCCGAGAGCCCGGGAAGAGGCGGGGCAACGAGAGGTGGCGCACGGAAAGGTGTGATGAGGGCGGGGGCTTGGGGAGGAGTAGGAGGAGAGGGAGGAGAGGAGAGGAAGGAAGAGAGGTGAGAGGGAGTGGGGTCGGGAGGGAAGGGCGAGAGTGCGAGGGACAGTGCAGTGTCGCCCAGGGCGTGAGCGGCGGGCGCGTTTCCCTGGCCGTCACGGCAGGAGCCTCGCGCGGAGCGGGAGACTTTAATTTTGACAGTTTACAAAACTTCTCTGGGAGAGTTGGCCCCATTCTTTTGGGCCTCTTCGATTCCGTAATTTAAAAAAGACCTAATTGGGCATTTGAGAGAAGGGCGACGGTTGAATCTTGCGGCAAGTGTCAAATTATTTTCAAATGTATCATTCATTCAATTGTCAAGACGGTCCACTTAAAACTAAATTTATTCCGGTCTCTACAGTAGTTTCCCTTCATTCACATCACACAACATAACATTCATACCCAAATATCCTAAGGTGAGTTATTTCCCGAGACAGAAATTGGACAGAACAGATAAACATTCAAGAAACTCTAATGATCGAAAGCTTATCATATTCAGGATTTGTGATTTTTTTCATTTCACAATTGTACCTTGCAGGGCGTATTCTGAGCGACAGTTACACACACTTCACGAACAAAAAAAATAATCAGTCACATTACAAAAGTTCATACTGACGATGGACGATAAATATTTTCCTTAGAAAATCTTAATAATTCTCGCATATTATCAAGACGTAAGAAAATTTCAAACTACTTCAAGAATGTGATTCAAAAAAATTGGAAAAAAATTAATTAATCATCTAACAAACAACCCGTCTTTTAGTGACAATTCCACATTCCCATCTAATAAAATTTGCAAAATACAATAAAATATTATAATAAAAACAATGAAAATAAAATAAACTAGCCTGGAGACTCGAGTCCTGAAAACGCAATTTTCAGCAGCGCGCGAGCGAAGGCGAGAATCGACCAGCGAGGTAATCGGAGCTCACGCGACGCGACGCGCCGCACCTCGGCGCCGCGCGCACGGGCGGGTAAGTGCGCAGCAGTGTCGAGGCCGCCGGGCGGAGAGAGGGCGCCGCAGCCAGCCAGCCATCCCCTCGCCCGACACAATTAGCGACGGCGGCGGCACCGCAGGGCGGGGCTGAGACGTGATAACATTATAGGGCGACGTACAGGGCGTGTACGGGCGAGGCGAGGTGTGGCGCGTTAGCGGGGCCCCGCCCGCCGCCGCGTCCGCCCCCTCACCTGCCGCGCCCATCGCACCCGCCTGCCGCGCCCCACCCCGCCCCGCCCCCTCGCGTCCGCTTCCTCGCGGCGGCGGCGGCGGCGGCGCCGGCCCCTTGCTCATACATCACAGGGCTTTGGCGCAAGGTCTCGGATTCCAAAGCAAAGCCTAGGGGGAGGGCGGTTCGCCGACTGCCGAACCCCGGCTTTGTGCGAGGTGATGAGTAGAGGCTGTACGTCTCCGGCAGGCGCGGGATTAGCCGGACAAATGTTGACAGTAAACCGGGCACTGGTGGGCCTCGCGCCGGACCCGCCCCTGCCCCCTCCCCTCCCCACCCCCGCGCCGGCCGGTCGTGGGTGGAGCGTGGGGTGCGGCGGAACGCAAGCGGGGTGGGGGTGGGGGTCACTGCGCGCCGTCCACTCGTGCGGTTTACGCACGCAGGCCGGCTTACCGCACGCCCCCGCGCCTCGTCGCCACTTCTCAGCGCTTTCGTCCGTCTAGAAGCCAGGGGAATCCCCGGGGCGCGAAACGATAGCGCCGCCAGTGCTGCACTCTACTCTCAATGAGCTGCACGACGCGACACCGCGCCCCGTTTCCCTCTTGCCGGCAACCCACACGACAGCCGAGGCGCGCGGGTAGCATACGAGCGCCTACGCAAACACGTGCAATTAAAAGCATACCGGTCTCTCTACAACAGCCGCGTGACCTCAGAAATAGATAGCTCTCACTCCTCATCTACTTCGTATTGCGTCCCGTTGGACTCCACGCCGAATCCGCCACGGAGGATTGTCTTTCTACTAACGGACTTTGGAGTCGGGCAAGAAATTCGTGACCTAATATCGGGCAAACTTTCCCGGCGGGCATATTGCACTTGGGAATAAAAAGCCGAAACGTTTCCTACAATGCCATCCATCCAATTCCCTATTAGGCTCCAGTAGACCAACTCCAGTAGACCCCGCTGCAGCAAAGGGTACGTGAATTGCTAAACTAAAGTGAGTCACTAGAAAGAGAGGCCTCGACATGTCTATACACGATGGCTTCAGTCATACTATCAATCTCAGAACAGATCTTTCATACGAGACTGCTCAGGATCGTTGCCTACGACGAAATATGTTTTCAGCAGTTACTCTTTACCTCAACCGTCGATTATTCACAACAATGCTGAGCCCAGTACTGCATTTTTCATTGAAGCATTTCGAGAAAAAAATGTAGGCCTAAAAACCACACCGCCGTGATGTGAATTTAATATTTTACAGACCTGTGATTACTCGAGAAGCAAATTATTTATGTTAAGAATCGATGAAGTGCTCAAATTCACTTCCATATCGAAATAGTGCGGCGAGAAAGGCGAGTCTCGACGGACCGCTATCAACAGCTTCGTCACGGGCTGTACGAGCGATAGGAGAAAGGAATCGAATCTGAAAGGTAATTCGCCGAGTACATCCAGCACAGGAAATGAGAAAAATGTGTGAGTTGCTACGAGTAATTAGTGGTAGAGGAGAGCCGAGACACGCGAAAATAACTAATGGAGTGTTAGCGGCCGAATGAAGCGAATAGAAAACAAGAAAATGAGGATCTAAACTGTTGGCTACTGATGAAGAGAGGAGAACAGTAAGAGAGGGGGCGAGAGCGTTCGGAACCGGAAGTTGAATGAAGAGACGAATGGAAGAGGACGACTTGAATCAGTGACAGAGTCAGAGACTTGGGTGGGTAAAGGAGGGGACGGTGGATGGAGTGTTGCTCGGGAAGAAGGAAGAGGGGGGAGAGAACGGGAGCTGGCGGAACAGGGCGCGCCACGCAATGGGAGAGCGGTAATTATCGCAGGCACATAGCCGACGGATTCCACGCCCTTCCCCATACCGTTAATTAAATATTCACACGGCACGGCGGCGGGCATTACGGCTAATGCTACATTACTGAAATTAAATGCATTTTCAAAACACACACACAGACAGACACACAGTCACGTACACGGCGAAGCGTGTTCACTCAGCGCCCATCCTTTCCTCTCTCACTCACTCGCGCGCGGGCGCGCTCTCGCTCTTGCGCGCACACGGGGCTTTTCGCTCCCGCTCGCCACGAGCCACACCAAGAAAGAAAGGAAAGGGCTGTACTTACGATATTTCACCAAAAGGCGCGAATGCTTCTCTGAGTGTCTGAGTCTCTATTTCTGGACTCAGGTCCCCGACAAATATGTGGTAATGTTCTGAAACAGAAAAGGAAACACGCTTAATTATTAATCGAGATTAAAAATAAACGTACAACTCTAAACTAAACCTAATATTTCATTTGCATCAATTAACATATTCAATATTATTAATTACCATATTCATCAACATTTCGTGGTACTCAAAGCGGAAAACAAACACAAAACGAGTCGTGCAGTATTATTATATGCACGGCAAAAATAACACAGACAAATCCTACTGGTATAATGGTTTCGTTACTGGCAACTTCTCGCTTTTGCATCAAAGCGCTTTCGCGTAATATCAACAGCAAACAGCGTTTGTTTTAAGTTCCCCTCATCACAGTGACGCTCAGGGCCACCGCGCGTTGACGTACGACCACTGAAACGCTATCCCGTCGCTAACATAACAGTGCTGACAACTCGTAAAACTCCTTCAAATGGGATTACCCCCAAAGCCCACCCGACAGGCACAGACTAACCCGGATCCCTCGATTCCAAAGCAGCCGACACCCTCAAGCGCCCTGTACTGCACTGGCAGATAGCTAAAGCCCGCGAATTGTGATCCTACACAATGTACGAACAAAAAGGTGGACTTGGGACGTTTTGAAAGAAAGGAAGACAAAACACAGATTAACACAGAAACATGTACCAACTCCTTCGAAATATACGGATCACCACAACGGAACTGGCCCACCTGTCCACTCTCTTCGAAGAAGGCAACACGACCATTTGAAGAGGGAGGTTTAGCACACATTGACGTCGAAGGGTGCAGAAGCGCGGGCAAAGGTGGTTGCAGGGATGCCACCCGCGGCCCACGGGAACCCATCGTCGCCGACCCCCCCCCCCCCCCCGCATGGGCCTACATTTCACGACAGCACGCCGCTAATGCAGCAGCCGTTGATTAAACCATACCAGGGCGCAAACTTTTCATAGTCAGCCTGGGGGGTGAGAGTCTGCGGTGGCGGCGGAGGGAGGCGGAGCGGGAGGGGGCGGGTCGCCCGCGGCGGCGCGGGGGGAGTGGCGTGGAGGGGAGGGTAGCGGCAGCGAAGGAACTCCCGAGCGCACGACGGTGGCGGGGTCCGTCCTGCGGGCGGCGGAGAGAAGTATAGCCTCGCTCACGTAAAGGTCTTATAACTTAAACCGTTGCTTGGCATCGTTTTCTGCTCCCGGGCCCGCGGCCCCGCCCCCTCCTTTGCCACCGCCACCGCCGGGCAGCACCCGCACATAAAGTCCGCGATAGTGATCGCATCTCGCGGGGAGGGGGCGGGGCGGCGAGGGAAGGGGAAGGGGGAGCCAGCGGAGAGGGCGACGGCTGCTCGGGCGGAGGGGCGAGCGGGAGACGGCGGGAGCAGAAGGAGGAGGAGTGGGGAGGAGAAGCGAGGGGACCGAGAAGGCCGTGAGATTAATCTCTTCGTTCCGCGGAAGGAGGAGAAAACGGCCCAAGTAGACGGCGAAAGTTGCCGCGGCATTGCTCTCTTCATAATTCTTCCTAACACAAGCGCCACGCGGGAAAGGCTGTGGCGAGGGGGGGGGGGCGGTGGCGGTGGCGGGAGCGGACACATAACATATTAATATTCAACGTGGTTACTCCGCGTCAGGAATCAGAAATGTAAATTTTATTATAACTAAATGGGTATTGGGGATACGGAAGGCGCGACGCCCCAAGAAAACAGGGTAATTAAGGCAACGGCATAGAAACTTTCCGAATTAACACAAAACTCGCCGCGAAAAAGAGAGCAGGCGCCAGAGAAAAAGAGAGCGGGCAGCGGGACAAGGAAGAGGAAACAACGAGAATAAGACAAATAATGTGAGGAAGCGGGATGTCCTGCGATGCGTAGTCCTAGGAAGAAGGGGATTTCTTAATACGCCACAGAACACGACCCTCGCGACGTACCCGAGACACTATAACTCACTAGCAAGAACTGACGTGGCGGTTCACAGAACGGGATCCTATGCGACTTCCTGCTTATGCTAATCGGTAAATCAGAATTAAAGGAAACGACCGTATGCACGAAGGTCAGCGAAAATCTTGCCATTCTACGAACCCTGCATCACTTGCAAAAAAAAGGCCTGAGTCACTTAGATTATCGAAGAAATTTACGACATTAAATAAGGAAAGAAGGATTTTGTGAAAACGAGAAAGTGAAGGTTTTGAATATGCATTACTTGGTTGCAATTCAGAAGCCATATCTTTGAGAATATCATTACTCGTGAACCATAAGAAAATTAAACGATTTTAAAGGAGATTCTGAATCAGGGCAGAGTGCAAGAATCGAATCTAGCACGCGTTAGCTTTCTAACAGATTCAAAATCCGGAAAATGAAACGAACTCTCCAATGAGTCCAAGTAACCGATTAATACAGGCAAATTGAGATATATGTCGTACGTCAAACGACGTATAAGTTTTGAAACTGATTGGCAGTGGGCTTGGGAAAGCACTTAAAAAGTATACATCTTCACAATATTAATTTTAACTTTTCAAAAAGAGTTGCACATTATTTATATATAATATTAAATATAATATTTGCTAATAGTTATTGCATTGTTTCACGTTATGGAAATATCGCATAAAATTGCAAGGCCAGAATAAAATAAAATCAATAAAGAAAACTTGCAATTTAAGGTTTGAAGATATCAGAAAACCCCTGGTTCCCCAAACACGTGAAGATAAACGCTTTAGAAAGGAATATAATTGACGGAAACAGTAGCCATTAACTAAAACTGAAGATATAAACGACTCGTAATATATAATTTACTTACTTACTATATGTAAGAAATTCCAGAACAACCCTATGCGAGGAGAAATGTGAAGAAACTACTTCACAAGTCGTGCAGACATTCCAAGTGTCAAGACGTCTTTCCCCGCAGAAAAAACTAACATGTTGATGGAACAACCACGAGTGGGGGAAATCTCTACATCTAACATGAGGCGAACCAGCACATCACGCGCGCTCAGGGCGACTAAGTAGCCGTCGTGGCTTCTCCACGAATGCAGAGAGAGCGCTCAAGGAAAAACGACGACGTCCTCTATTATCCCCCGTCGCAACGCGCGGGCGCCCTCGCGTCGTCCGTTGCGTGCTCCCTTAAACACGCCTTTCGATTTCGTGCTCCCTCGTACCGCACACAAACAAGCCTCAATTCCCGGCGACAACCAAATCGTCGCCGATCAAAAACCGACGTCATAATAATTGGACGCATTGCTCCCAGAAAACAGGCAGCTGAGACGTAAAGCAGTCAGACGTCCAACGCCGCTGGAGGCGGGAGGAGGGCGGGGTGGAAGGGGGCGAGGCGTGGTGGGCAGGGATGGGGGGAAGGGTGGGTGCAGGGCGTGGGATGTCGGCGGGTAGCGCGGGCGGGGCGGCATTGGTGAAGCAGCAGGGGCTGAGGTTGCGGTGTGGAGGGCAGGGGAGGGGGGCGCGGCGGAGGGGGCGGGCGGGTGCAGGGCTTCGCCGAGGCGAGGGCGGGCTAGGCGAAGGGGGGGGGGGGAGAAGGCTATAGCGAGGCGGCCCCCGATGAACCCTCCAGGGAAAAAAGAGTCACGCGAGCTGCGGTGACGGAGTAGACGGCGGGGGAAGAGAAGGCTCAGGAAAGAAAAAAAGAAAATGAATGTACTCTTAAGACAAAGGCGCGCCGCTTTCGGCTTCAAAATTCGCTACACCTAGGTTAAACGATGTAACTGTCAGAAGGCTCATTTAATATAATTTAAAAAGTAAGGATAAACATGCGTGAGTGTTTGATGTGTGTTGCATGATATTCCTCGTACCTGTCATAAATATAGCTCCTGAGTTTCACTCATTGTAGCATCTAAGAATGGTTTAATTCAAATCTCGCTTCGGATCAAAATATGAACAGAAAAACGAAATACTTGAGAAGGAGAAAATATTACATATTTTACTAAATCTTATAATCAAAGAAAAGAATACGTGACAGTAAACCAGGAAAGTTGGCACAAGCTTTTAAGATATGCATAACTGAACAAATATGAATGTCAAAAATGATTGGGCCCAATATGAACATAATGAAATTTCCCGCCTTTATTAAAACCCAAATACAGACGAAAAAGTCCACAAAACAATATATTGAATTGTTATTCGTTTGAGAGAGTAAATAAATCACTATTACTATCACTTTCATTTTACTATTAGATATTCCAGAGGTAACTGGAATGGAGAATTCCGCATGAGCGAATGTAATTAATTTTATGACGTGTTGAGAGTCAAAAATGATCGAAAATAACACCTTACTTCAAAACCTTACTCCGACACATAATAAAATGTTTGCTCAGCTAGAATTAATATTAATTTATATCGAATAATAAAATAAAAGGACGTTTGTCAAAACAACTAAAATTGCTTCGAAAAAAATATCCCGCACTATTAAAGCAGTTTGAATAATATAATTTTACAATAGAAACATTATAGCAATACCTAAAACAATGACTTTTTTTCGTTATTTTTCCTCTCCGGATAAAAGTAGCACTAATATTTTTCAATTCCCTTTCATCCTTCTATATCGCCAGCCGTCACCGCAGCGCAGGTCTCTCACCCGCACGCAGGACGAGGCAAATTCGCCGCGGCCGGGCAGCCCCGAAAACGAGACCGGGGTCCTCCCGGCGCGCCCACACGCCCGCTCGCCGATCGGGTAATTCGTCCCGCGATTAACCGGGCGGCGGCGGCGGCGGCGGCGATCGATTTGGAAGCGACGACGGTGGAGTTGGAGCAATTTTGGCGCGGTCCCCGGGAGGGGGCGCGACCGGGGCTGGGGCAGGGACGAGGACGAGGGTGAGAGCGAGGGCGAGGGCGAGGGCGAGGACGGAGCGAGGCAGGCGAGCGAACGTCTCGCGCATCGCCTGGGCGATCGATTCGTGGGCGACCGCCACCGCCGCCGCCTCATTCTCCAGCCCCCACGGCGGCGGCGGTCGTAGCAGAGGACGCCTCGCATAAACAAGCGACGCGTCGAACGGCCGCTTTCCGCCCCCGCGCCACGCAGCCCCCGCTCCGCCGCCGCCATTGTTTCTTGTGTGTGGCCGATCGGGCGCGGTAATTATGCGCCATTAATAACACGTGATCCGGCCCAGTAATTCGATTAGCAGCCCAGCTTTGTTGCGTAATTGCCCGCGACAAGACAGCGGCGTGTCGGACGGCGTGTCCGACACGCGGCGCAGACAGCCGCCCGCGCCGCCGCCCACGCCGCCGTGCCGTCCCCGCGCGGTGACAGCCGCCGCCGCCGCCGCCGCCGGCTGCCGCGGCGTCCCGCGTGATTAACCCGCCCGCCACTGAGCCGCCCCGTAGCCGGGCGCGCCGCGCATCCGATGTCGCTCAGTGTTCCCGCGACGCCTCCATGACCACCCGCCCCGCAGCAGGGCACGAGCGGACGCTTAAAACACGAAATGCGAAGGATGCCTTCGTCACACATACTATAAGATTGGGATGATGGCTACATTTAGATGCACAGCAATTGTTCCTTCTCGTATCCATTACTTCTCGGAACGACGTTTGTAACGCAAGGAAAAACACGTGACGAGCAACGGAGTGAGAAGGAGACACGACTCCCAAAGCAAATATTCGTTGGGCTATAACCTAACAACATTTTTTTAAAAAGAAATTGGTGAATTTACGCATCTCGTATGCGCTAATATATTAATATCTGACACAATAATAATTAACGAGGTTTTAGGACCTTTGCACATTATTCACATTCATTCCCATTATTCATAAACAGAACCTTTGCACATTATTCTATACATTGAAAGAAGCAAGCTCTTAGTTACAAGGTTTACTATAAAAGAAGGCGTCCACGTGCAAATATAAATACGTTTGCTCGTTACAGTCCTATCACTACAGATTCTGTCCATCGTGTAAAGGTCATTTATCACTCAAAATCAACAAACAAAAATACTAGAAAATAACCTTCTCCAACATTGAAGGGCGCTAAAGTCTTAGAACCGTGGGAAATTATTATGTAGATATTCCGAAATCTATCACCAAATGTTTCATTCCCTGTGACAATACAAAGAATTATAGCCCACGAACGTAAGGGAATTAAGTAGGTGGATAATATGAAGATCCCACAGGAATAAGAAATGACTTAACATATTCCAATTGCATGTGTTGAATTTCATTAACTGTATCATTACACCACACAAAAATGAAAATCACACAAGGCACTAAATATATTACCACACGAGAATGAAAGTAGTACAATGCAGGAAACTTTATAAATACAAAAGGTTGTTGAAATGCAGTAAAAATTTAAATCACGCTCGTGAATACAATACATATTCCACTGCTAGCATCAACAATGATCGCAACGAGTACGCATTTAAATGCCCAATGCTAATGCACTATCAGCAAACTTGATTATGAATGCCAGCACTTTCAAAATTGAGAATAAATGTATGGATGAACAGCAAAGCTTTGGAAAGCATTTCTGTATTTTGCATGACAACAGGTGCACAGGTACCTGTTTACTCTCAAAAACATTCATTCATTATTACACATTTATTGATTTACTTCCATCAAAGCAAAAGTGGTTTAATAACACATGAAACTAAATTAGCAGACGAGCACTGAAAATAACAACGTTCAATAATCAATTACAAGCGGGATATTTTCAGCAAATGGGCCGCAGAAAGTATAGGGATTATTCCACGAAAGGGGTAAAGAGCTTCTCTTCAGTAAATGACTAGAAGCGTGTGTTCATTGTTACCGTTGAAGAGCACAATCTCTCTACAGAATGATTGACACTGTGTACGACGACGGAACGCAAATTTCTCATAAGAAGGGACTAGCTGAAAACTAGGTCATTCGAACTAGAAAGTACACATAAATCATCAGAAACGTCGAGAACTGCCTTGGTATACAAACTTCAACCGCTTCTGTTATTAGCAATTTATCGGCCTCATGACGTTAATAACCATTTCAGCCCACTGCCTCTTAAGAACAATTGGCATAAATGAATGGCTAAAACCGGCGCATGAATACTTTTACTCCAAGAATTAGTATTTCGTTTAAATATGTATTTTCTCTCGCATATGTATTATAAAAATAGATCAACTATAATAATTTAAATTCAATGTTCTTTTAAGGAGGTGATTTTACGAAAAGTATTGAACAATATACTTGGCTCACACTTGAAGAGAGAACCTTGGCTAACACTTCAGTTTTCAAACTTCAGCCACATCAGTTATTAATATCATATCGGTTAAAATCATGACTAAGAAAACGAAACACAATTTTAATCAACGATGTCACGGAATCTAAAATTTAGAACTCCTTTAACAATTGCAGTAATCCATCTTCTATCAAGAACGGCATAGAAAAAAGTGTCACAGGTTTAGTGAACACCCCCCCCCCCCCCCACATGGACGCAACAGTTCCATTTAACCTCTATCCATGTCGGGGCCGCTTCGGGCGCGAGATGAACCTGGGGCGCGGCGGCCAGCAAAGAGCCTATTCTGCGCGGGCGATCGCCATGGCAGCAGCGGCGACCGGCGGCGCGGGGGCGGGGCGGGGCGGGGGGGGCGCGAGCGTGTTTACCACGTGCTTACTTCCGCGCTATGATTTGTATTTATGGGCTTACGTTTTTACAAGCGGACTGTGGGCGGTGGGAGCGCGCGGACGATGCCGCGGGAGGGGGAGGGCCGGAGCAGGGGCGAGCGACGGGGAAAGCGAAGCTACAGGTCTACCTCGTCCTGCGAGAGAGCGGGCAAGAGAGGGCAGGTAGGCACAGTGGATGTAGTGTGGTAATGATCCTGAGGGTGGCGGTGATAGTGGTGACAATGGCGGTGGTGGATGTGTGGGTGGTGACGGTGGCCGATATGACTGAGGTAACTGGTGGTGGTGGTGGTGATGGCGGCAGATGTGGTGGTGACGGTGGCGGATGTGGTTGAGGTAGGTGGCGACGGCGGACGGGGGGGGGGGTAACAGCGACGGCTGCGGCGTCAGAGACCGTCACTAGCGGTGGTGAAGGTGATGATAGAGATGGAGGTGGTGGTACTAATAGTTGTGGCTGTGGCGATGGTTGTGGTGGTGGTGGTGGTGGTGGTGGTGGTGGTAGTCGTGGTGTTCTTGGCGGAGGTGGCGGCAGCCTGGGGGCGATGGCGGTGGCGGAGGTGGCGAGGGCGGGCAGGAGGGCGCGCTGGCAGGCAGTCAAAGTTTGCGAGCTGTTCCGTATATTGATAGCATAAATCACGCCGGGCGCGCGCACCCGCGCAGCCAACATCTCCAGCTGCCGGCGGTGGCGGCGGCGGCGGCCGCGGTTGCCGGGAGGCCGCCGTGTTGGGCGAATGACGTCGTTCCGCGCGCGGCAATGGTGGCAGCAATGATATGGGACAGAACTGCGGAAGATAGTGGCTGGAGAGGAGTGTTCACTAACGAGATATACAAAAAGGTGTGGTGTCACAAACACGTTTTAAAAGGTTTAGTGATTACACTATTTGTGAAGTGAGGTACACTGAGGTGTCGTACGAATATAAGTATTCTCAATTATGAACCCTACTTCAGGTAAGTATTAAAAGGTAACCAAATTGAAAGAAAATTTATATTATTCTTAAAAATGAACTTAATTTGTTTTGAATTTAAAATTTTAAGTACATTATTTTTTTAAAGATCAGAAAGTTATGAACCAATGCATAGTATCATTAAAGTAAGCGTAAATAGCATCTTAAACAAAAAACAATTAATAAGCGAGTTAAAACTGAAAGTACTTTTCCGCTGACAAATATACTCTCGAAATTTAAAAATCAATTTCATAAATAATACAGAATGCAGGTCTCTAGTTCAAGGAAACCTGGAATGGCCAATACATAACAAAAAGTGAAATACGTATGAACTACGAACTCGTATAACAGCTCAATTTGTCTCAATCACGTATTGTAGTTAGTCAACGCAGCTAAGTAACTAAAGAAAATATATTTCACCCAGAGATATGCCTACCGTGCACATTCGCTCACTCGCACGTACTCTCCAGGCCGCCGACATGCGGGTAAGACCCCCGCAGAGGGCCGGGCGAGCCAGGGCGCCTCCGCGTTCCGCGCCCCAGATAACTGCCGCTGATTCAATAAGGGCGCTGCACAAACCCGAAATTAATTTTTGGGGCCGCGCCACCTCGCGAAAATTTAGCACCCACATGGCGCAAATGACCCGCATGGCCGTAACGGCTCCGCGGTGGCCAGCGGGCCGGCCGGCCGGTCCGCTGCCCAGCCTGCCAGGGCCAGGGTCGGGGAAGGGTCGGGCGGACCGTTGGCGCGGTCTCGGCGGCGGGGGCGGGGGCGGGGTCTAGAGGCGGCCGCGGCCAGAAAGTGAGAGATCCCGCCGAGAGCAGGAAGCGAGGGTAGGAAGTCGGCCAAGGCGCTCACGATGGATGCAAACAGGAAGGAAGACGAACATATTTAACGTCGGCGAGCGGGTGGGCGCGGGGAGCGGCGCAGGGCGGAGGGGGAGCGAAGGCGGGGAGGGGCGGGGCGAGAGCGGGAGCGAAACGGGCGAGCAGCAGGAACGCGGAGTGGCGGCGGTGGTTCCTTTCAAAAAAGGTAACGCCCCGCTCGCACCGCCGCGGGCGCGTCTCTGTGCTCCCGCAGCTCCTATTCACCGCCGACGGCCCCGCCGCGCCCGCCGCGGCGCGGCCTATAACATCACGCAGAACGAACGACTTCCTGGAAAATATAGGTAAAGACTCTTCGAGTGACTTCTACCGCCGCCCCGCGCCCGCGACGACGAAGGCGGTGGTGACAGGGGAAGAAGAAAGCCTGTAGGCTAGGGGAGGAGGCGCGGGGGGGGGGGCGCGCTCCTGAAACTTAAAGTTACGGTTTATTTCGGTCTTCCGTGTGTTTTCTGGATGGCGGCCGGGTAAGGAAAATGAGGGGGGGATGTCGGAATCGGCCGCTGTCGGAGACCGTCCCAATTGTTCTCCGGAGACAAACAGGGCGACGACGGTGGCAGCGGCGGGGGCGCGAGTGAAGGCGCGGCCGCGGAGCGGGGCAGGGCGGGGCGGAGAGGGGCGGGGCTTTGCGGCGAGTTGCTCCCCAGTGCGCCCGCCCTCGGGTCGCGCAGTTACCGCCGCCCGCCGCTCCCCCTTTCCCGGGCGCAGTTAAGGGCTCCTGAGGTTCGGGACTGCGGCGCTGCGCGGCGCAGGGGGGGGGAGCGGGAGGGCGAGGGCGGAGGCGGGGCTGATATCAGGGGGCGCGGAGGGCAGAGAGGGCAGAGGGGTCGGCGGGAGGGAAGAAGCCGCCAAGCGCCTCCTTTCATCAATAGTAATCACCTGCGCCGACTGCGCCTGCCTTGGCATCTGGGGACCTGGCAAACTTCAGATCTCATAACGACTTTCAAAGATATCGCGGCCGACACCCATCCAGCTCAGAAAATATTCAGCACTTTGGGGTTACTTTCTTGGCGCGAGCGACGCGGACCGCCCACGCTCTCGCTATTATTATAGTCGGGAAGCCTTGTTCCAAACTCACGTTACTTTCCTTCATTACTAAAAACTTCACTAAATGTTCAATATTAGATTATTGTAACAAAATATCGTAATAATTTACAAAGCAATTTATAAGCCCACTTAAATATATTAATACATTTACGTTCATTTTTAAGGTATCAATACAAAATCATTAACATTATATTGCTTAATGCATTATGACAATTCTAAATATACAATGCAAATACTGGCATCACTTAATCTAATCCAGGAAATCAATCATGTTTCTTACATCATTTACGGGGTTTCTCTTGGGGTTCTTAGCAAAGTATTCATTGGTTAAATTAGAAAAAAATTACATCATATCGATAGCAAAGCCTGGACAATGTCGTAATAAAAAACATTTCAATAATATAAACAAAGACAAAACGTAAAAATTCTAATGAAACTGTTGAAGATATGCTTTTAAGCGAACAAAATATCATGGCCATAAAAGAAGAAAACAACGTATGCCAACGACACAATACCCATCCTTTGTACAACACATAAGCAAAGCCAGCAAATGAAATCCGCGGACAGCTGTTCGTTGGCTACACGTGGGTCGGGCAGGGAATGAAAACGGCACGAAGTGTGAATAGAGCGCGCCGTAATGATGGAAGGGTGGAAGAAAGAAGTTCCACCCGCAGACTTCCCTCGGCAACGATCGTAGCGTGGGCGGCGGCCATGAGGGGCGCGGCCCGCAGCGAGTTTCCCAGAACGAAATTCGGCTCAAGAATTTTAATGCACTTAATGCAGACGTTTGTGGCGGCCACTGCGACGACGCCCGTGGTGGCGGTGGCGGTGATGGTGGTGGTAGTAGCGATGGTGGGGGGACGCGGAAAGACGACGAGGGGTGCAGAGCGGAGAGTCGCCGGAACCAGAAGAGGCAGGGGCCTCTGGAGAGGGCGCGCTGGAGGGTGGGAAGGAGGGCGGGCTCGGAGGGGGGTTGAGAGGGGTTGAAAGAGGGCCGGCGGAGCGCGTGGGTTCCATGGCGCCGCTCGATAGGCCGTCGCCGAAGCTCGCCCTTCTTGTTTGCCCAGCGCCTCGTTTCGACGTTCCCTCAAACAGAATGTTGATAATGGAAAGAAAATTTCCATCCCTTAATCTATAAACAGCCTTCGGCAGGCACCCTGCGATACAGACCCGCGCTCTTCCCCCCTCTCTCTCTCTCTCTCACACACACACACACACAACAATAACAAGCTTATCAGCAAATTATTGATTTATGCTCCACAATCACGAACGGAGATGGTTCATCGCGATTGCGGGCCCGTCATTTTGGAGAACGAGTCAATAATCTCATTTGAGACGCCGTGGAAAGCGCCCCCAAATTTCAAGTAAACACGTAAAGGACCACGGCTTGGAACAAACAGGGAAAGACCCACCGACAAACACACACACAAACACAACCCGCAAAAACAAAAGGGGACGCCCAGCGCTGCGAGGAGGAAAGAGTAAGTTTGTGGCGACAAGTTCTACAAACGGCGGCACTAAACCGAAAAATGATTTCCATTGTTTTAATGGGGAATATTTCAAGCACGGACAATTAAGTTAATGGCGTTATAATGCCGCCGCCGTTGGGAGTAAGTGTTGTTTCCACTGCGTTCCCTGTGGCGCGGCGGAGGGCGATGGAAGCGGGTGACGGGGCGGGCGTGTGAAAGGGCGGGTGACGGGACGGGCGGGTGAAAGAGCGGGTGACAGGGTGGGAGATAGGGTGGGAGATAGGGAGGGTGAAAGGGTGGGTGACGAAGCGGGTGACAGGGTGGGTGACGGAGCGGGTGACAATGTGGGTGACGGGGCGGGCGGGTGAAGGAGCGGGTGACAGGGTGGAAGATAGAGAGGGTGATAGGGTCGGGTGACAGGGTGGGTGACAGAGCGGGTGACAGGGTGGGTGACGGGGTAGGTGTGGGTGACGGGGCGGATGACAGTGCGGGTGACGGGGCGGGAGACAGGGAGGGTGACAGGGTGGGTGAGGGATGAGCGAGTGTGGAAGCAGCGGTGGGTGGGTAGCGTGGCGTGGCGGGGCGGGCGGGCGTTCTATCTGCGGTGCCTGGTAATGGGGCGGGCGACAGAGTGGGCGACGAGGCGGGGTGGGCGTCGGGGCTGGAGACGGAGCAGGCGACGGTGTAGCCAAGGGTGGGCGTGGGCGTGGGCGTGGGCATGGGCGCGGGCGCGGGTGCAGGCGCGCGACCATCGACTGCAAGGAGCGGAAACGCGGCCTCGTCGACCAGAGAAAAGCCGGATGCAGCGCGGCCCCGGTAATAAAAATAATAAACACGCCGCCGCGCAATAGCCCGTCTGTTCGCAGTCGTTTCTCAAGTGCACACCATTTTCCCCCCGGAGTCGCAAGTTTTTAAGCGCAGTCCTCGCGGGCTTCACGGCGGGAATGAATAGAAAACGAGGGCTGCGTGGGGGACTCTCATCTCCGAAATGAGGGAGGAAACGCGTGCGCGCCCACGTTCATAAAAAAGAGAAGTCACTTAATTATCATTATTGTACTACCTCTTTTAGGTAAAAATAATTAAAATGGGAACGACGTGTAATGAGGCAGGAGGTGTATGCGTTAGATTACCAAATGTATTGACACGAACATAAACGTTCGACCCCTGTTGATTGGTGACGTTTATATGTCTACTATGCTACTGTGAAATCGAGTAGATCCAGAATAAAGTTTAAAAAAACATTTTTTAGAGTTAATTGTAACACTACAACATGAATTAAAATTTACATCTGAATTGTTGTATACGTATTTACTGCCTGAATAATCTGAGATGGTATAATAAGAAAGTACTAAAGAATTATTGACAACGAAACCACAATAAAGTTTCAATAAATCAGTTCTCACAATACACCATTCAATAAATAACCTCATCGTCGGTCGAAAAATATCTCTCCCACGAACCCAGTAACAGCGGAAGAGAACAAAAAAAAGCTGTCGTCCGTTAAAAAAGAATCAGAAGCGCCGCCATGAAGGATGAACGGCCCGGAGTGAAAATAGCTCCACGAACCTGCAACCATCGGCGCTCTCGAGTCGGCGACCGCTGTGACCCGCGGAGCACTCCCCATTCGACTCGCCGGGCTACGGGCGGCCGAACGCAGGTCGGTTACGATCTCCGCCGGCGCGGGCCGCGGGGAGGGGGGCAGGGGCAACGCCACACACCTGCCAGGGGCGGCGGCGGCGACCACCCGGCCGCCGCTACTGCGGAGCTGAAGGGCGAAGGGTCGCCCGAGGGCAGGGAGGGCAGGGGCCCAGGGCGCGGGGGGAGGAGGACGGCAACTGCAAGGGCCGGAGGCATATCGCGTGCACGTCGGCCGGAGGCGCAGCCGTGTGATGGTCTCCACGTGACGCCGCAAGCCAATGCGACGGCGCGGCGGGGGAGGGCGGGGGCGGGGGCCGGTAGGGCCGGGGTCGGCAGGCAGGGTGCGCGGGGGCCCGAACGCCTCGCTCTCCCCCGAAATCCGCCCCCCTATCCACGCCCACCCTGTCTGCCTGAGAGCCTCTCGTCGGGAGGTCGGTGGGTGAGTGGGGGCGAGGGCGGGCGGGGCGCGAAGCGGACGGGGCGCGCTTTAAAAGCAAATTTGCAGCATCATTCGACGTAATTCAAAAGGAAATTTACGGGTGCATTTCGCGCAGGTGGCCGCGAGAGCCGCGGAGGCGCGGCCATCGGGCTCACGGCGAGCAGGAGGAAGGGGTGAGGTCGGAGAGGGGAGGGGGGAGGGGAGTTACGGCGAACTGGGGCCAGACGGCGCACACACCGCAGCGCCAACGGGGACTCTTGCTCCGCGCTGTCCACTGTACTGAGATGCTTACACCGCTTTAAAGTTCGATCACTGACTCGCTGATTCTTCAAACCAAAGACTTCCTTCATGCAAGATTATTCATCGCATCACCAGAAGATTCATCTCGGGTAACATGGAGCTTCTTTCGAATGTCTGAAATTATTTGCCGGAACATTTGACCAATCTGTCACGTACGCTCAAAGCAAGCGGCATACGGCAACCGTTGAATAATCACGACAAACTAAGACTTTTGCAACTCTTCAAAACTACCATAATAAACGTAATAATTACTACAGAATAATTAATACATTATTATTATTATTATTATTATTATTATTATTATTATTACTATTATTATTATTGATACAAACAACGGCCTTCACTTATTGACCATGTTTACTATACATACGGATACGGGGACTGTGTATGCACATATATTTATGAGAATTCATTCTAGTGTCACACGTTCATTAAATCAAATTAAACATTTAATCGAAACTTAATTACAAATACCTATGTTACATTAACTCTAGACGTGACATGTTTACTTGTTACGTCAATAAGAAGCAAAGAATACATAATAAAAATCATACGTTTAGTTATAATTAACGAGCAAGTACAACTAAATATAATTACATCTGAATGAATAAAGCAACTTTCTGATAAGTTTGGACACTTCAATAATTACTGAACAAATTTAGTGATTATTGTCATTTCACCAGGCAATAATGTATATCATTTTCAGAATATATTTCATTCGACAGGAGGTAAAATTGAAATAAACATTCATAATTGCTTTGGAAGTATTCTTCCAGACACTATTTCATTACATCCTGAAAACCAACAGAGCGCGTAGAGAAAGACAGAAACGTGGAAAAACCAACTGAAATCGAGCGCGACGCCGCGGCGCCGACCAGAATGTGTGCGGGGTCAACACACTTCTACCTCTATCGCTTAGAATATCCACTAACACGCACGCAGTTGCCGCGCCCCCCCGCCCCCATCGCCTCACATCGTCACTAACATGATGGTGCTGCTACGGACGTCTATTTTTGTTTTGGTTACAGCACATATCGATCGATCAAGTGGCGTCATCGATTGTGAGACAAAAGCAGGGAATTTCCGCGATGAGTTTCACGTGGAGTTAAGGTGGAAGAGCGAGAGAGAGAAAAGAGGTAAAATGTTACAAGTGGATTCACGTAAGGACTTAACTTCACGCCCATAATTGTATGACATAGTGTTTTTTTCTTGTGTGATTTAAATACAAATGAAGAAAAACCTTTTAAAAAATATGAGATGCTGAAAACTGAAGAGCTGGATAAATTAATATTTTCTTACCGCTAATGGGATTCGCATGTGTATTAATATAATTGTTCTTTGGAGAAAAATATTTCAATTATTTTCTGCCACTTTTTAGAAAATCATATTTTCTTTTAAAGTGACGCCGTCTTAAAAGTCTCATAGATGATACTCATTATTTGCTATTTTGACATTGTTAAACTTAAGTAACTACAGTTGCGATTAGTAAGTACTTGGCTAAACATTAACCAGCGAGGAATGCTGTGAATTGACAGTTGTTGAAGTGATTGATTCTACACTACCACACATGTCAAAAGACTAGTCGGGACTTCAGAGCTCGTGCCGGCTGGAGCAGTGCCACGCTGATGAGAGAGACCTAGACGAGGAAAATCCCCCTAACCCAACATGGTTCAGCGCCGGATCTCACTAGTCAGAGGGACAAGATTACCGCCGCCTCCATCAATAGGACCATGAACAACATTTACTGGACTAATGAACATAGCCGGTGACGCATGCAATCAATAATTAATAAATGAATTAAAGTGACAGTTGTGAAGTGTGAAAATTCCTTAAAATGACAAGACGTTAATAATGACCAAGAATGTTCTCGTCTTGGGCAGGCAAAGAATTTATTTTTAACTTAAGAATTCCAACGTTCCTGACCATCATCTCGCATTAAATAAGTGGCATTGAAAAACCAATTACATATAAGCGAATTCATGGCTTTCGATTCAACCTACTTATGTGATAACGGTTGCCACATCCGCTTTACAAGGGAAAAAACATAATGAAAATTTAAAAAAAAACATTCAACATAAACGTCTCTTACAATATAGTTACACCATTCATCTCGAAACAGCCCCCCTGACCCGGATGTCACATGAAAACGCGTATTTTTATTCAAAATACATTTCCACAGAAAAAAACAGCTTCCCCTGGCACGGCCACGTCCCGGGTCGGTCAGCCGGTGGGAGGACACGCCACGCTTCGGGACCAAGGGAACTGGCAGCACCAACGGCCACACACGCCCGCCGGCAACGAGCGCCATGTTTGTTCTTAAGCCCGCCGTCAATCACCGTCAGTGGCTACTGGGCAAAAATCTGAAACCTTTTATGCAGGACGGCCTGAAAGCGCTTCCGGCAGCGGAGGCGCCGGACCGCACGGACGCATGTGCGAAAGTAACCGAGTTACACATTCGGCCGTAAATAAACATCGAGGGTGAATTAAAGCGCCGGACATATTAGGTTTTACTGCTCAACATGTGTATATCTCCATTTCGGGAAGGGAAGGGAAACGAGGGAGGGAGAGAGAGGGAGAGCGAAAAAAAAGTATACTGTCGCTGTAAAGATGAGGATTTATACCAACGGATTAATTGCAACTGGGAATATTAGTAACAAAAAAATAAAACATGCGCACGGCGTTTCTATACACAGAGCGCGCACGCGGGACCGGGTTTGGGACTAGTTAAAAATCCATTAAGCCGCGACAGGAGGCGACGTCGCCGCTGTCGAAGGCGGAAACAAGCGTCTGGGAAGCGGCGGCGGGGGCGGGGCGCGGGCGGAAGAGCGCGCGGCGGTGGCGGCGGTAAGCCGAGCTTACTTCCGGGCGAGCGGGGGCGACACGGCGCCTACGTCGGGAGCGGAGCGGAGCGGGGTGGGTGGGTGCGGGGATGGCGTGGGAGGCGGCGGCAGAGGTCGGGACGGCGACGGGGCGTGGGGGGAGGGAGAAGGGTTGGGGTGGGGTAGGGTGGAGGTGGGGAGGCGCGCCCCCGGCGGCTGCCGCTGACGACGGCGACGAAAGGAGAATTCGGAATTTCCTGAAGCGTACGTCGCGCGGCGAACGACGTGTTCCGTTCTCGCGTAATGTGGGCACGAAATGGAGATTGAGAAATGTCACTGGCTTTACGTGTGGATCGAATTTTGCGGAGTGGAGCGAGCGGGTGAGCGAGCAGGGTCGCGCGCGCTGAGGAGCTGCAGCCAGCGGCCGGCAATGTTGCAGCTCCTTGTCGACTCAACTCGAGAAACACACTGCCACAAAACCCCGGCAACGGAATGCAGAAGTTCAGACACATCGTATGCGGCAACACATTTCTGAAAAACATAGTATGTACCTATTTCAATTGATTGCTTTATATTTCCGGGCAGGACAACTATTAAGGTCATTTGTCCCGTTAGAGTAGTGAATGTTGTATCTCACGAGGTGTCGGTGATACTCCTCCTGCTGGATTGTGAGGTTCGGCGCCGACCTACTCATTGACACGCAAGGCATTTCATACTATAGGTATCCAGAGACCGCCCCAGCCGGGACTGACCTTTTCCACATATGTCGAAGTGCAGTGCATAAATTAGTGTGTGTGTGTGTGTGTGTGTGAGAGAGAGAGAGAGAGAGAGAGAGACGAAACTGAGATGTTAGAACAAGGAAATAAATTAAAGATGAGTGTGCTTTTATGAGTAATACAAGAGTTGGTAAAAAAGTAAACGATTCTATTAGTGGGTCCTCACAGAGACGACACCTTCAATTTGAATGAGAAATGTTTTATTGAAGTTTGTAATGACTCTTTCCACATAACAAATAATTTTATCACCATAACAAATAATTTTATTAACACAAACACGTATACAAAAAACGTGTTTAAAAACATAGAGAAGAAATTCCAATTACAGGCCTATTTTCATACGTTGTTTTGTTAATATTTCGTGCTCAAATATTCTAGCATAAACGCAAATCATGTGGGATGTGAATACTAGTTATTTCATTGTAGCTCTACCGCCACCTATAATCACGCCACACACATATCACATTAATATGCATGAGTAAAAGATGAGAATAACAAAATAGTTCAAATTTAAATATCTCCACAAAAATATTACTGACAGACTCGTCAGAATGCGGATACAAATATGAATGTCGGATAGAAAAGAGTCAATATTGCGCAACGCTAGAATTCACATATATTTAGTAATTCAACATTCTGATATAGGTACCTAAGCACGGGTTTATAAATACTTCAAACCAATCACATGCAACAATAAACCAACAATGCAAGTCGAAATAAAATATTTTATATTTTACAAAATTCGGGGAATAACTTACAACACAAACAGTACACATTGTCTTTAAGTAGCCCAAACCCGAAGACTAGATCAGATTGAATTGTTGGAGACAGAAGGCTTTAGGGGGAAAACATTGAAAAAGTAGTCATATTTAGCATACGCGTTTTGTCATTGAATTTATCATTGCATTATGACATTTAAATTCCCTCATTTGAAACATCCCTTCGCAGATGAAACACATTTCCCACAATTCACGTCATATTCAATCAGACCAAATCCAAAATCCATTTTCAGCAAAGGCCATAAGAATAAACCATTAACACTTAGTATAAGAATAGAATGTTTGGGTAGACTTACTAATAACGACAAATCAATAAAACACAAATGATGTCATTTTAAACACAAATGATGACTTTCGTCTTTAACATTCTTGAGGAGAGTGGTTGCAGTTAATTATACGTTTCACAAGCGGAGATATCACATGGAAAACAAAATATAAGGAAAAAAAACAAAGCTATTGTATATTATCTAATGTGAATATCCAGGTGTGGTTCACTAAAAATGTACATCGAAACCGACATTCTCTAATGTTCATTCCTTCTCTCTCATGTACATTCATTCTCTTATGTCTGGGACGGTCCCTTACCGGCCGCCACACCTCACAGCCTAAAGGCTGTCATCTCGTCACCGCTCGGAGACGTAAGAGAGAGACAGAGAGGAAGAGGGGAGCGGCGCGGACAGGCGCCGGCAGCGCTCCGCCCGCGATCCGAAGGGCCGCGCCGCATTAGCCGCGCATTAACATTCGCCGGGGAGCGGCGGTGGCGGCGGCCGCGCTAGAGCCACTTAACACGAGGAGCGGTGTAAAACAGCCATTGAGCGCGCGACCCGCAGCTGGGGCGCCCGCGCCCACGCCCACGCCCGCACCCGCACCACTGCCCGCGTTCAGGTCCCGGCGCCCACCCGCCCGCCCGCCTGCCACGCCCACGACCAACTGCCCCGCGCTGGCGCCCGCGGATATCTTTCAACCGCGGTCCCAGCGACAGCAGCCGCGACGACGGTCGGAGGGGGGAGGGGGGGCGACGTTGGCGGTCGAGGCCGGCGATCGGCCCCACTAATCCCCCCATTGTTGGCCCCAAGCACCGCCCCCCCCCCCGCCCCCGCGCCAGCTAACGTGCGCCAGCCCCCGCGCGGCTTACCCTTATATTGTGAGAGGCACCTGAGCACAAAGCCTATTATTTGGGGGAGGTTTAATCCCAGCCGGTGTGACGGCGCGGCGTAACAATGTACTTTGTCTGAAGCGGAGGAGAGAGAGGGAGAGACAGACAGCGCGCCCTGTCGCTCGCGTGTCTCGTGCAGCGCAGGGACCCCGCTCCGCTCCGTTCCTCCGGCGCGCTTCGCGGTAAGAATAAAGCCGTTACGCCCAGCCGAGCGCGTGTTCACACCAAGTCGCGCACGGAGGACGAGTTCGAAAGAGGGCTCCCTGCACGGCTTGTGGTAGCAGTTAGTGAGGATTATGAAAAATGTGAGGTAATTGGGCGTTGGTAGGACCCGTAGTCGAAGATACGTAGGATCGTTCGGTAATCAAGTCTCTGAGCATCTCCAGTATGTAAGATAAGCAATGTGTTATAATTTAAGTCTAATAGAAACACATGTTTTAATGTACGCATGTCATATAAAAAAACAGCATAGTTTGGGTAAATGAAATGGGCCGTGAAAATCACGAGTAAGTGAAATGTGAGACGGAATTATCACGAGCAATCATCATGATTACAGGCGTAGAGGCTTGTCTTAACCTACCCTTTATCCAGATTTTCACTTACTCTAAGATCACACATGCCGAGAGACCGGTCGAGAGCTTAGAGCTTGTCCCTGCTGTGGCGATGCCCCGCTGGTGCCAGATACCTGGTGAGGGAAAACTTCCCTAGCTGACGGCAGGTCGGCGTCGGAACTCACCATCTAGCGGGGAAAGATCACCGCCACCTCCCCGAGAGAAAACATGCACTACATTTACGGGACTAATCACGTTAATCGTTGACGAGCCTGATATCACTAATCAATCACGGGAGACAATGAAAGAAGTGACGGTGACTAACAGAAGTACTGTGCGCATGGGAGTGAGGTCGTGTAACGTGTGTGAAAGAGGGGGGACGAGGGACGAGAAAAGAGAGAGGAGGGGGGAAAGGGAGAGAGAGGTGGGAGCGAGGGAGAGAGCGGGGAGAGAGGAAGAGATAGAGGGAGAGGGAGAGAGATAGAGGGAGTGAGATGAGGAAGAAGGGGGGATGGAGAGGGGGAGAGGGAGAGAGCGAGGGAGAGGGGAAGAGAGGGAGAGAGTAAGGGAGAAATGGAGAGAGTGAGGAAGAGAGGGAGAGAAAGAGAAGGAGAGAGAGAAGGATAGACCCGTACGAGCAGGACGTGGGGGCGCAGATCGAGCGCCGGGCGAGCGAGTGGGCGTGCGGCGTTGGCCGGCGCGACCGACGCGGCAGCAGCGCTGCGGGATTAAGAGCCTGTCCGAGGCGCCGCGCCGCGCCGCTCCCCGCCGCCGACGCTCGACGCCTAACGCGCGGCCTGTTCGGCCCGAGCCCACCCGGCTCGCCCGCCCAACTCGCTAACAGGATGAGCGCGGCGCCGAGCCACACCGCGCGCGCGGCCCAACTCAATTACCCACCCAAACGATACAATTTGTAACGAGAGCCACGCCTAATGTTTTCACCTCATTTTTCCCCCCTTATCGCCCGCATCTCTTATCTCGCGGTGTTGAATGAATGGCGCAACGGTTTACCGAAAATATACTGCGCGCCCGCCCGATCGGTCGGTCCCCGGGAGCGAACCGACGCGATGCGGGGGGGCGGGGCGGAGAGAGGGCGCGCGCTAGCGGCCAATGCGACGTGGGCGCATAAGCGCTAATTGATGTTAATGTAATAATTATGGCTGTATTTGGACTATGACCCAGGGCGCAGAAAATGACAGTGTGCGCTATGGCGACCTGTGTGTATATTGCAACTCTATTTAATTGCGTCGCCAGAGCCCACTGCGGCGGCGTAACAAGCGAACTTCCAGGGTGGAAGGGGATAGGGGGTGGAGGGTAGGGGCAGGAAATCGGTGATAAACTGCCGCCCCTGAATAAGCAACGAATTCGGTGGTACCTGCGCCATTCGTGGCTAATTCAAAACACAGCGCCGAGTCCTGTTTATTGCGAGGATTACAGCGGAAGAATATTTTATTTAAAATCTCCAACATGCATTCGCTGGAAAACCGGTGGGAGGAGGAGGCGGCACAGTTAAAATTCAGCGACCATATATCTACAATTTCTGATTTCAAAACTAGGCTGCGTAGAGCTTCACTTTACAGAGAGAATTCGCTTCCCGAATGTGTGATGATGTACATTCCCAAATAAAGCTTTTAAAACAGAACTCTGAAATAAAAATAGTTTGGAACGCAGAAGCAATAACATTTCGGCATCGCTTGAGTGCAATAAAATGCACCTCAAATATATATATTTGTTGATACATCCGGGGAAAAAACCTTGAATGTAATTCAATACTATTCATTCGTCACTCTGGTCATTTCTACATTATAATCTACGGCACTTAGATTTCATCCAATATTCGCCGATTTCAAAGATTAAAGAATTTCATGGTACATTAGCGACCAGTTCACAGATGTTCACAGTTGCCACGAAGGAGCAAAATATACTAGGAGCCCACAGTTGGTATTGTCAACACAACTATTGTCCGATTTAAATGTAGTGACTCCCCAAAGCCAGGATCTGGAAGCAGAGAGGGATGATAATACCCAATAGGGAGCTTCGAAACCAAAAACTAAAATCGTAACGAAGCTCTGAATGTAATTATAATCCCCCTCTCCTGACCTTGGGGAGTCACTACATTTAAATCGGACAAAAATGGCATGACGCATAACATCCCTCGACCGCGTCTAAACAGCCCTCGTACTATTTCTGCCCTATCTCATTCTCGACGGCGCGGCGCGGCGCGGCGCGGGCGGCGAGGTGGCGGCGGAGGGGCCTTGGACGGGAAGTTCGCCGTGGCAGAGACGTACGGGCGCCTGGCCTGCTGCGGGAAATCCGTTCAGCGGACGTAACGTCGGCGAGAACGCCCTTCCACACATCATGCACAGGGGGCCAAGATGGCGCGCGGACGTGCGCTCAATCATTCACGGGCGGCGGGGGTGCGGGTGGGGGAAGGGGCGGGGCGCTGGAGAGCGGGGTTCGCAACCGGGAAGGCGGGTTGCGGCGCTGCTCCGGGCGTCTGCGGCGAGAAGGAATTGCGAAACTTTCAAACGCTTCGGCGCTGCGAATTCTTGAAAGACGTTGACGGAATATGTCGTTCGAATTGTTTTGCCTGGTGAACGCAAGACGGACGGAACTTTGCCGTAAAACCAGCGGACGATTTAGTATGTCATATGTAATAAAGGAATACGTCAATGCGGATTTTGATCATTGCAATACATCAAAGTTTCTACGACTACAGCAAGAGACTTACCACAACCGTCTAAAATGTTTCCTCAATTAAAGTAAAAAATATACGAGCCAACGCCATTAATTGTGATTTTAACAATATTTCCGTATTTTATTCAGATATATATTCTATGTTTAGAATTATCCATAAACACACCATCTAAAACCGAGCACGGCATCAGAATTATTGGGTTATTTTCTTGAATGAACTTTTCTCATGAAAACAATGTTTATGAGCGAGTATAGACATTTGACACTGCTTCTTAACGTTTTACATAAAGTATGTATGGAATTCTTGGAAGCTGTTAAGAGAGAAACATATCCTCAGAACATAAAAGAGTAAGTGGAATAATTATAGTAGTGTTATTATAGTTTGGTTTTTTTTACTACCTGGAAGGAAATATGCTAAAAAAATGCAGAAGTTGAACGTGACTCGCTTGTGTATTTTCATTTTTTAGGAATACTACTGTTTCCACTTGAAACAGTAGTATTCCTCTAAATCAAGACATTAACGTATGGCATGAACGCTCTTTTGGTTAATACTTGAATATTCTGAATAACGAACAAATGAAACAAATGGTGACGTTCCTTTCAAAGCCGATGTCCTTTAATCGACAAATTATATCACATTATACACATGTCCCGTGGAAGAATTCCAACAATTTTAGACAATACCATAAAAAGGCCAAAACCGTATATCATGCTGTGGAAGTAAGAATATCTCTATCAATATTGTGTCATACGAGACATACCTATCCTCCCAGCCTTGCTTAATCTCGCCCAAGTCTCCACGTACGCCACAGAGCACTAGCAACGCAGGAGGAGTTTGCGACAGCGCTATTCCTCCCATCTCTTCCCACTCGAGGGTGGAGGCGGGCGGGCGGGCGAGCGCTGGGTCGTGCGGGCCGCGGGGCAAAACCGCCTACGAGGAAGCGGTGCGCGTCCATGTTTCATGCACCAATTAGCACGCAGGCCCGGAGACGGACTCTTAATGGAAGTGTTGTGTACAGGGCGCGGTGAGCGATTAGCCGGCGAGCAGCCGGGGCCGGGCCTCGATTTATGAATGTACATTACGCGCGTGGGCAGGCGGAGAGCGGCGGGGCGGAGCTGGTAAGCAGGGTGAGCCATCGTCTCTACTGCCGAGTGGTAAATGGGATTTGCCCCGGAGCTGTGGAAGTGCGGGCGCGAACCCGGACCCCTCAACACGAGAACCCGCCCACCTCCCCGGCTGTGATCACTTCCTAGACCCGCTTACCGCGAGAGCCCTGGAGCTGCAGCGGCAGTGTGCGAGGAGACAGAGATTGTCGGACGATAGTGTGCAACACCGGGAAGCTATGAATCAAACGGCTCGTTTCAGAAAAAGAATGCTTTGCAGGCGGGTGAAGTTCGACAACAAGAAATCGGTCTCCGTCAGAAAAAAGTATGGAGTACGAGTTGTTATGACAGGGTCACGAACATAGTCTTCGGTTGGAAACAGCAACGGTGAAAGAAAGTTTCCGATACAAACTCAAATGTGTTTTGAAAGCTGCAACTTCCTATAATACACAATACATTAAACATATAAAAATACCGCATTGAGTGTATAAGGAATAGTTATAAATATCACATATTGAAAGAGTATTTTACATACATTAAATTTACTTAGCGATACATATTCCTAAAATGCATGTCGATTGGATAATACTAACCTGGAGTCGTAACAGAATTATCAAAAATTATTTTCTATCTCTTCGAAATTCTAAGAGAGATTTTGTTTGTTGTCTCTTAAACAATGGACAATAATTTTCAAATATAGAATTTTTTTTAATGTAATCGTCACAGACATACACGTAATATCCACAAGAGAAAGAGGAAAAGAGGCAGAATCCTGCGGTAAAGTAGGCTGCACAAATAAAAGACACCTTCCCAGCGGAGACAAATGTGGACAGCTGTCCATACGAACGTCGATCGCAGAGAATATGTACACGATTTTTCCTCTTTCAAATATTTCATGACAGAATGACGTGTGGCATCTTTCCTTTCAACAAAAGAGCACCATTATAAAATAATTTTCAAAACCAGAAAGCAGTAGTCACATTAATCTCAATTTATTCCGCAGGATTAGAATAAGTTGTTTTCATGGTTTATCAATCTCTTACGAATGGTTTCGAAGATTTTAAAAAATAACGTTTTGGACTAACTATATAATTCTAAATAATCGTACGTTATGTTTAAATGAAACGCAAGAGAATTCCAGACGCAGTAGCACTTTCAATCCCCACATGCAGAAGGCCATATCGGGGAAAATCCGAGAGTGCTCGCCACCCTGGCCTCTTGAGGCCGGCGGTGAGAGGGCGGAGCGGGGCGGAGCGGGGCGGGGCGGGGCGTAATGCATAGGAGGACTACGGCCGCCGCAAGCCGCAGGTACGCTGGAGAGGCGCTCTGAGCCGTGATTAAGTTACCGGGAAATGCATACGAGCAAGCGGTCACTTTCACGGAGCTCGCAAACAGCCCGCCGTTGCCGCGTCAGACGGCGAGGGTGGCGGCCGAGGGGCGGCGAGCGCGGGGACGAGAGAGCTAAATTAAAGACACCGGTTGGTCGCGGCAGGACACTGTAGGTACAGGACGTCAGCCGTGTCGCGGGGGTGGGGTGGGGGGGCGGGGCCCGGGGGACGCCGAGCGGGGGGCGGGCGGGGCCGACGAGAGGACAGGCGCAGGCCGGCCGGCCGGCGCCGCCGCAGCAACTCATAAAAATTCATGACGGTTTAGTTAGTATCTGTGATGGGAGAACCGCCAGCTTGTTAGCTTTCGCTGTGAATATCCACAGCCGCGGAGCAGCCCCGCGAGCTACGTCGATCCGACCCTCGCCCGCCGCCGCCGCCGCGTCCGGTTCTTCTGCGGTCTTGTACCGCCAGACGCACACAGGCAATGAGCGGGCCAGAGCGCTCGCTTTGTAGCCCCTGGAGAGTGGATATCGTACGTTCGGATACCCAGGGCTTGTCTTCTAAAGAACATTATGTGAACATGAGGCAGCGATGCAGGTTACGCATCATGAACTACGTTTCACAATACAACCAAAACCACACTGAAATATTAAATATATTTTCAAAATGATTTTTTTATCAAGTTTAAATGATTCTCAGTCTCAACCTCAATTTTATGTATTGGTTGGAGCAATGATATCACACTCGGAAGAGAAAATATCACACATCACGTAGTCAAGGAGGACAAACCTGAGACACCTGAGAGCGATATCGATAAATTATAGAATATCACAACAAAACAACAACGACGAACTACTAAAGAAGAAAAAGCTGTTCTACAAGCATTTCAAATATTAATTTTTAAAAAATCATGAAAAAACCCGTTTGATGATCAAGTTAATTTCTTTTAAACCTTCCTCGAAAATAAGAGGTTATATTTTTTTAAAACAAAGATATCGGCGGTTTTGTATTTACACTGGTGTTGTGATATTTACAAATTACAAAGAGGTATAACTTGATCAAACATTATTTATAATAAAATATTCACCTAACCCGAACTCCTTTTCGAACAACCAGGACGACAATATGTTCGGCCTTGGACTCTCGTTCTGGAACCTCGAGCCCATCCCCAGCCTTGTGCGACCTCCACAGCTTCCTCAGCCCCACCCAAGGCGCCAGGCCTCCCTACGCGGCCCGGGAGATCGTCCGTCGCCCGCCCGCTCCGCCCCGGCTCCCCCCGGCCCGGCCCTCCTCGCCGACGCCCGCGGGCGATAAGGAGCTGGATTTATCCGCCCGCGGGCGGCCCCGGTTCGAGGCCTGGCGCCAACCGGCGCGCAATTTATGACCGCCGCCGCCCGGAGACGTGTCCCGGGAGGAGCGCGCCCCCGAGGATCCTGGACGGCGGGGCGGGGGCGGGGGCGGGAGCGGGGGCGGGAGCGGTGAATATTCTCGGCGCCCGAGCGAAGCAGCCAGCCTGCGTCCAGCCACCCGCCTTCGCAGCGTTTCAAATAGGACATGGTTGTGGGCGGACGTTGAAACAACCCTGCCTCAGAAGTTTGGATATGAAACCATCGCTGAAAAGACGGGACACGCTTTATGAAATGGTAAAGGATGTACACCATTATGTTTGCAATAAGGACGTAGGCCTGTACCGCAATACTTACAAATGTACTACGAGGCAAAGAAAATTTTACATGGCTTAAAGTTATGTTGATTTACCGACGAAATTGAGCATTTGAGTATATATTTTCTAGATCTAGATCCCGTATCATAACAATATGGTACACCATCGACCGAAAGAAACTGTCTAGACGAGTTAAAGACCGCACAGACTCCATAGAAAATAGGTCCGGCAGGTCCGATGAAACGGCATTTAAAACGGCGCTGCAAAATATAACACGACTAGATTTGTTGGCGGAAACTAAATCCCGAATCGCGTCGTGGTTTTTCGCTTCCCCGTTCGTTCCGTCTGGCTTTTCCGCGGAAACCCACCAGCGACACATCAAAGGTACAATTGAACCGGCGGCCCGCACCGGACGACGCCGAGGGGAGACAAAGGCTATCGAGTCACACGTCCGGCCGCGCGTGGCGGTGCCCGCCGCCGTCGCCGCAGCTTCCACTGGCAGCGTCGCCGCCCACGGCCTTGCAACACCACCAGCCGCCGCCGCCGCCGCCGCCGACTCGCGCCTGTCGTCGCCCGTTCCCACTCCTTGTGTTTCGCATGCAACTGTTTCATCCCGCGTACACGGTAGCCGCGACTCGCAACCCGGTGAACGACGACTCGCTTGTCATCTGTCGTCACATCCTCGTGGCTCCTCCCGCCTAGACTCTAACAAAACCAGACATCACATCCGGCGCCTCCTCCATTCCCTCAGCTGAATAGTCGAGGCCATCACGGACGTTTCACTACGCGGCTGCCTTCCTTTCGTTAACGGGATCTCCTCGCATTCAAAACCACAGGATAGGTCGATTTCTTACCAGTATCATGCCACCCACCATATCCCACTTCTTGCATTTAGATACAAAATGTATGAGTGTTGACCGTCATGGGAACTTAATTTAGATTGCTCACAATACACCATGAGAACTAACGCACTGATTACTTGGCTGCATCACTATCATTTGTCTTCACGGAATCTTGCAGTTACATTCAATGGCATATAGTTACATAATAACGAAAGTCAATAACGAAGAACGTTTCACCAAATTCAAGAATATCCTTTTTCACCCTCCAAGTTCTTCCCTCTGCCATATTTGATTTCCTTTTCACCACCTTCGCCATTTATAATGCGGACCTCATCACATCCAACATAATCATCATTCTCGCCGTACGCCTGCCTCTCAGAAGCGAGCAAAGAAGCCTACACGTCACAGCGAGCAGAGCGAGATCAGAGCGCGGTCACGGGGTGGGGTGGGGGTGGGGGGAGGCGAACAGGAGGGAAGGACGAAGGAAGCGCTTTACGAGGGCGGCAGATCGCGTCGGCCACGCGGCTACAACTGATCCCCCGCGCACATTCATCCCGTTCCATAAAGGAGATAGAGGCCGCACCCAGCCCCCTCGCCAGACCTTCTGCTCCCCGCCCCCACGCGCCGCCCCACGCCGCGCCGCGCCGCCCGTTATTACGAAGATAAACCGGAGCGGGGCGAGAGAGGTGTTTTGCACCGTCCGTCCGGAGCCCGTACGTCTCAGACGGCGGAGGAGGAGGCGGCGGCGGCGGCGGCGGCGGCGGTCCCTTCCTCTCTTGCCTCCGGCCCCGGCGCCGACGCCCGCCGAGGGCCCTTTTCGCCCCGCTGCCCCGCACCTCCGCCCCGCTCCCGCCACGCTCCGCCTCGCCCCCCCCCCCAACCCCGGCGCAGACGCCCGTGTTGCATGCTGAATCCCCCGGTCATTACGAGCCAAGAGTGTAATTGCTCCTCCCACCTGTTCATTAGCCGAGCCCCGGGGCCCGTTATTATGTGGACTGCTCGTCAGCAATCTCTAGGCGGCAAGACACGGCACCTAATGATTATGTACACACAGACGCACACATACACACACACAAGAGGCGCAGACGCCACCGGCGAGAGGCGGCGGGCACGTGCGCGGGTTCACGTGGGGGGGGGGGGGGAGAGCGGAGGCGGAGGCGGCGGCGACCCCCGGCACAAAACAGGCCGAGGAGGGCGAGGGGCCGTCTTCGCGAAGCGGGCGGGGCGGAGCAGCTCTCGGATTGCTCCCCAGCCACGCCACGCCACGCCACGCCACGCCGCGCCGCGCCGCCCCCCCCTTTCTCCTCCTCCTCCTCGTCCTCCTCCTCCTGGAGTTCCTTGCGGCCGCCAGCCAGCATCGCGCGCCCGACCCTTCCCCCCGGTGCAGCGCTAATGAAAACACGGCGGCCAGACGCGGAGCGGGCCGCGAGGAGAAGAGACGGGCGGCCGTTGCGCCATTCAGGGCAGCGGCGGCGGCGGGGGCGCGCGGCCCTTCACCTCGACCGACTTAACTTCGCATGCGTCTTGAAAGGGCGCGTTTCCTGCCGGAAGAGCCCGCCGGCCGCCGCGATTAGGCATCGGATTCGGAAGCCGCACGAAAGAGCGCTAACCCGCCCGCCAGCCCGCGCCGCTCGCCCAGGAGCCTCACCCCGGGCGCGGCCGCCAGGCCTGCTTCGCCGCCTAATATCAAGTAATTCAAAGAATTGCGATGCATTACAATCCATTAGCTACAACCTTCGTAAACATTCAGACCGGTTCCCCAAAATGGTTCCCGTAAATCGTAATACCATCTTTTGAGAACATTTTTCACAAATGACGCAAACACATTTTGACTGATATCTGTTACGCTAATTAAATAATGTAAAACATCTTTAAAAATATTACTAATTGTTTGTGTATCGTCACAGACGTTAAATGAATACCCCAATCCTTAAAATTTTATCAAATGATGGGATACACACAACACATGAAGTCGCCGACTACAATACATTTACAAGACTTTTTCTGAAGTCTGGTTAATACTCAATTACAAGAATCGGAAGCACATTAATACTGTTTCGCATGCCGAACAACTGAACGTGAGCGTCGAGGTGCACGGCGGCACGCCCATTCAGGCGGCGCAACCTCTGCCGAATCAACCCCAGGCGCTGCAAGCAATCAGGCGGCGGAGGCGGCGGCGGACGCACGTTGGCACACCTGCGGGGCTCCCCCGCGCCGCGTGTCAACACCCCGTCGCCTCCGCCAGCGCCGCCTCCGCCGCTGCCGCCATCCGCCATCGCAGCCGCCGCCGCCACCGCGTCCTATAGACAGCTGCGATGGATTTACAATCGGCGGTGTTTGCTGGGCGGCCCCATACCTCAGTGCTAAGTCAACACATTCCGGAACAGAGGCGGGAGGCAGTGACGGCACCGCTGGCGATGCCAGACACGGCGACGCGCGGGTGGCGGGGGCGAGAGGGGGGGGGGGGGTCAGGGCACGCGGGCCCCTGGGGCGCCGCCGCAGTGCCCCGGGACCGCCAAGAAACACCACCGCGAGCACACACGGCGATATTGCACTGCGCCGCCGCAGCCGTTAGCCGCGACCACTAACGCGGCGCGTTATGGATTTGCATACCACACCCGCAGAAGCGTCCACGCGACGGAGTGGGCGGCGCGTGGGCGCGCACGTCTCGCTGCCGGCGGCGCAGACACGTTAGCTGGTCGAGACACGCCCACGGGACACACGAAGCAGGTCATGCTATTTAATGATATCTCATAAATAAAATTTTATGAAACTTAATTAATTTAATGAATGAAACATTTAATCAAAATCATTAATACTTCGATTACTACTTCCAAAAAATAGAAATATCAAATCGTCATTTACTTGCGACAATTGTATATTTATTTTGCGATTAGACTTCTCAAAGTGAAGCATTTTTGGTATTTTTTTTCATAAACATGCAGCATATTCTGTACCAATGTCTTGCGGTTGAAAACGTATACCAAGGATAAAACAGTCTACGAGTTTCTAATTTAAAAAAAAAAATTAAAAAATAGAGCATGGAATAAATAGAATAGATAAAATTTAATACAAATAATAATAGTTACACATTCGAGTTCTAGTATTACACACAGTCAAGTATAATACTGAATTCTCAAAGAATCTAACGTTCTAGAACGTTTAACGATGTTGAAATTCCGAGCTAATGTACGCACTGTTAACGGTTTTTGCTCTTGGGCATTCTACCTCAACACAATACAGTGTAAGTCGAGTATACTGGCACAAAAGAACACAAAACTAGTTTTCAATGGAAACAATGTACCTACGGAACGCGTTTACGTGAATCAGGGGGTTCTGCCCTCCCTGGCATCTGCCGCACCTGCCTTCCCAGGCTGCTCTACATCAATAGTGGAGTGCTTTCCGAGGCAGCCTCAGACCGCAGTTTCTAGGAGGCAGTAAGATCACAATGCGTACTGGAGCCGGTTTCACATGAGGGGAAGCAATGTAGCCTGATCCATTGCAACATGCGACAATGAGTGAGGGTCTCGCAGGAGACAGTGACTGCCTGTCCCTGACAGACGACTAGGCTGACGATGCTAAGAAAGATGAAAATAACCAAAACACACGGCGATAATGAAGGTGGTGGGTGATGTGATACTCTATGGTAGGCCCTGATAAAAAAATTAACAGTGCAAGTTCTTAACGAAAAGATAGTGATGTGTTGCTGTTATAAGAAATAGACACCGAGAAAGAGGTAACACAGAATGCAGACGGGAAAGACAAGGATAGTTCTGGAAAAAATATTACAAAAACGAGAATACCAAACAGAATGACGAGCTTATGACACACAGAGTGTCTGTGACGTAGAGATAGTGTTACCGAACGTGGTGTGCCAGGGAATGATTTCCGCAGTTTTGACAGTTGGCTAGGCTGACATTACGTTAAGTAATTCGACGCGGCCCAACCTGCTTGTTGCACGTTCGCCGGCATGGGGGGTGGGGAGGGGGGCAAAGAAGAGGCAACGGTACCGGCGCATCTCCCCCGTCGGAACGCTCGGCCCTTTTTACGTCGCCGCGTAAAGTCGCGCCGATCACCGCACCGCCGCTCTCTCGCCGCAGCCGCGCCCACAACCCCCACCATTCACCGCCCTCGTCCGCCCGTGGGGGGCTGTTGCCGGGCCCCCACTACGCTTATTGCCGGCGGTGTTTTATGAAACACAAAAATACACTTTTCGGTGATGGATACGGGCGCAGGCACTTCCCATGCCTCTCGCCCGCCCGCGTCTCCCTATTCTTCCCGACGCGGCGGCGGCGGCGGCGGCGGCGGCGGCGGCGGCGTAGACGGCAGCGCACTAGGAAGGGGAGCCGTCGCGTCGACGTGCAGCTTTCAACCCAACCGCTTCCGTTTCGCCCCTGTATCGCGTCGCGTCGCTGTTGCCCGTCGCCGCCGGGGCGAGCGCTGCCGTCGCCGTCGGCGTTGCACGCGCAGCGCGCATTTCACAAATGATCTCGTAAAACCTCGTTCCGTTCGGGGCATTACGTCGTCGCGTATCGCAATCAAATATAGGAGGCTCTCCCGGCGACGGGCTGATGGCCGGCATCAGTCAGCGGCTTAAGCGCTCGGCCCTTGCGGTGCGCCGCCGCCGCCGCCGCTCGCCACGCTAACGCACGGCAGGCCATCGCAGACACAGCTTCTTCATGATTACGCCTGGGTCAGTACTCCGCACAATACGAGTATCCCGAAAGAGAATATCAATTAACGAAAATAGGAATTCACGAAGAATCTTTAGTGTCGGTGTACGACAGACGATCCATTCAATAGGTTTGGGTGAGACACGAAATTTTATGAATATTTGAAAGGAACGGCCTTTGCAGAAGCATGCTTAGTTTACCAGAATTATTTAATATTTACTTTAGTAAGAGTTATTCAATAGGATTCAATACATCTTGACAAGATGAAGCGAGAAATACAATTTGAATTTAGTAACAATTAAACAATACACACACATTCACTTCACGGATCTTTCATAATCGAGATATGGTTTGAGAAGGAAACTTAATTCGATGGAGATTAATCAGTAACCAATAAAAAATAATAATCAAAACCAATAAAAAATACTATCCTAATCGACATCAACACATCCGTTTTAGAGGCAAGCATCTTCTCAGGAAACCACGTGGTTCCCATTCTATCGCACCATATGGAATTCGCATTTCTGCACGGATTACCTCAGAAATATAACCTCGCCCAGTGACACTATCGGATGCTAATTGGGTTTAAAGTGTGCCCTTTTCTCTGGGAGAGTTACTCGCTTCCTCGTTTTTTTCCCAGCGTCATTTTCTTGTCCGTGAACCGAGTTCCCGGAAAGATCCCTGATTTTCCGCAAGTCCTTCCCTATCCCTTCCCACCGTCTTTACCACAAATTTCACCCGACTTCCCCCTGTCCCCGGGTTACAGCTATTATCACTAACAACCAAAGCAACGGAATATTAAATCACGTTTGTATTAACAAATACTTCGTGCCATTTCTACATTATTTCCACCAGTGTCCCTAAGTATATTTCCAGACTATCCATTTCCGTTTCTAGTTATATTCCAATTAATTCTGGGAAGTCCTTTTCATTTCGTCTCCCTTGTTTCAGAAAAGTATTATGCTAGGTGCCACGAGACTAATGCGTCGCAAATTGGAAGATTGCAGCTTCAAAGCCTGAAATTGTACAATTCTAGACACCAACGTATTACTTACACATAATGAAACTAGGAACCCGAGATCAAGGATTGTAGAGAGAAATATCATTACGTAGCATTCGTGATTTTCTCGGAAACCACCCAGCGACTGCCGAATGAAATGCCTTGTTGACGTCGCACTAATATTTCCCACTTAGATCCACGAATAGACTTAGAACATCTGAACAGTAAAATATAATATATTCCCAGGAATCGCAGAGCAGCGAATTTGTCAAACAGAATTGCCGAGGCAAAGTCTTTAATAACCTGCTCTCCCGAGCCCAGATCCTCAACCCCTTTTCACACAACCCTTCGTCCATTTCTCCCTCTTCTTCCGAGCGTCGCCGTCCCCCCGTCGTATGCTCTTCCGCGTCCTCTTAAGCCATGCAAATTGACGCCGCAGCCACCTGAGGACGCCGCCCAGCCCTCTCCTCGGCGGCAGCCACCGCCAGTCCCGGGTTCCGGCCCCCGATGCAAATGGCGTCCCCGCGTCCCCGGGCCCGTACCCGCGCCGGTCGCCCGCTACCCGCCGAAGACTCCACTTAATTGCTATTTTGCGTGCAATACTTCAAATAAAATTGCTCTATTAGACCCGCCTATCAGACCTTGATCGCTAATGTCGAGAAAATTACCGTATTTTTATCACGGAGATAAAAGAAAACTACCTCGAAATAGGTTACTCGCTTCCTGTTTGAGACGGCGATCGAGGCACGGACGCGGGGGCAGTCGCCGGATCCATATCCTCGGAGGGGGCGGGGCGGGGCGGGGCGGGGCGGGGCGGAGCGGGGGCGGCCCGAGCCCAAATAGGGCAGTATCCGCGCGCAAACCCAGTGCTCGGCCTCCGCCCAGCGCCCTTGGCCACGCCTACCCTCTTTCCCCGGGGGGTCAACGCTCTCGTGCCCTCCAGACGCTTGACGTCAACTCCTACGCCCCCGCCAATTGCACTTCGCCTCCCTCCCCCCCGGCCCCGGCCCCGGCCCCCGAATTTCCATCGCGTTTTCTACCAAGTTCGCGCTCTTCGGACGGGGGAAAAATAAGGAAGTTGGCCGAAGTTTTGATAGGCGGTGCTTTCATATTTTTTTTTCGAAGACTTCGTGTGGATGAGCGAATACAAATTTGTAGGTCAAAGGGTAGTGTTGTCACGCGCGACAATGTACACAGGAGGAACTCTTAGACAAAGAGGTGATGAAAGAACCCAGTGAATGAGCTAATCGAACTTCCCTGAATCAGATACAGGAAATGCGAGAGGAGTCTTGCTCGACAGGCAACATTGATAAAAGACAATCAGATAAGAATATCAAATATTCGAACTTGCATGCACATATTTTGAAAGAATATATATTTTAGTTTCGCCACAGCAATACACTATGAAGTAAAATTACTTACTAAAGTTATATTGCGAATTAAGCATACTGTCTTTACCTCCTCAATATGTAGTCACGTTCCTCACTAATAAAAAAAACTCAATCTCCCAGAAAAAAACTACGAATTTTTACAATACATCTGAAATACTTCAGAAAAAAAAACACCCTACAAAACACTGGATCAATAGAAACGAGTTCATACTACTTGCATTTTTTTTCTTTCTTTCTTTTTCCCGAGCGAATCGCGAGTACGCTCGTCGGGCTCGACCGACAGTACGCAAGCGCGTGAACACGCGTTCCGGGGATTTTGAAATTTTTGAGTTGCGCTACGCGACATTAACCGCTCGCAATTTTACCTCTGTAACGGATTTAACCGGCGGGCGGGTACTGGCAGCGAGCAAGGGCACGGGCGGGCGGGCGGGCGGGCGGGCGGGCGGGCGGGCGCACGCCAAGTGCTTTCGCCGGCGACGAGGTCCAAATTCCCCCATCAAACCGGGCGGCGTAAAAAATGCGGCGAAAAGCGGAAAAATAACGTAAAAATGACATAAAATATTAATGAGTCCTGCGCGGATTTGATAAAAGTTCAATAGGTCCAGAATTATTAAACGCGCGCACCAATGTGCGCAGTGTCCCGCGCGCCGGCCCATTTAGTCAACACATCAAAATACAGAATAATATGGACAGCGGGTGGCGGCCGAGGGGGTTCCCCGTCGGTGCTTCGCCGTTCGGCCGCTCCGCGGCTCTGGCGCTGCGGTCGTTCCCGCCCGCCCACACGCATTCCCAATATGCGACGAGACGCGTGTTGGAGATACAGCCGCGTCACAGATATGCGGTTATTGCGTTGTTCTGGCCTCTTGCTATTTTGGTGCGAGCAAATACTACATAAATAGGTTAAAAACCGTGTCAGTCGATGTCGGCTGGAGAGGGTGCTTGCTCTACATGCCACCGACATTAAAGCAAGTATACAATTTGTTTTTATGAATAATTGTTTATTGCCGGATTATATAATGGGATATAAAGGATACTTTCCACAAAGTTAATCAATGTTTTTAGAATCTAATATAGGATTTAAATTCTCGTGTAATATAAGCGCACAACAGAAAAGAAAAATGAGCAAAAAGTGAAATCGATAATAAATATGCTAAACACGCAGTAAGAATTATTAAATATTTACGAGCTCACTGAAGCATTCCTTGCGAATTATTTCTAACACCAGAAATGAAAATCATTAATATATTAGCAGACTGATGATAACTCCGCCACAAAACAAAATATCATGAGGTGTGTAATCAATGCCAATAGAGAACTATCCCCAACAAAGGCAATGAAGTTTTCTGTTGCTGGTGATTGCGAACGAGATTTATTTTTTATTTATTACATATAGGTGGTTCCGATACATTGTCAGAAATAAGAGCTCTCCAAAATTAGTTTTATATGAAAATAAATATTCATATTCAACCGTTTCTGACCTCATGTTATGAACAGGCTGTTCAGGGAGAAAACAAGGGGAGTTGGAATGTAAGCTCTCAATTTTAAGAATATTGTTTAATAAAACCCTTCGAGTTTTGAACAGCACAACAATGGAACGAGATTTCGAATGGAACATTAATCCAAATTTTAAAAACAGCACCAAATTTCCACAATTCATTTCCTTTCTTATTTGGGTACATTTTTCTTAGTAAACTAATATATTTCTTTTGAAAAGAATAAACAATGTACATGTTTCTGGAGTGTTTAAGTTTGAGAAATTCAAATTTGACGTCAAATGTATTTTTTTCAAACCAACTTTTGAGTGCATATTGTGGCTCCACCATTCGAAATTTCGGAGGAGTTTATTAGATTAAATATGCTTAAAATTGATTACAGAGCTTATTTCCGATATTTTTGTTTCCTCCTTGGACTGCCTGCATTTACCTACATATTCCTTAATGGAAGAAAGTGGCAGTAAAAACTAACAAATCCAACGAAAATACATTGCCACAAATACTATCTACACCCCGTAAAAGAAACTTCCGCCATCTGAGGGTGGCGCAAATCCAGCCTGGTGAACTAGCGTGAGGGTCAAAGCGTGCACTGACCCCCGACGCCCAGCGCGTGCAACGAGAAAACGACGCGGAGCTTTGCACGGCCTCCCTCGTCCGCTGCGGGCGCGGCGCGACGAGAGAACGAAGCCCCGACGCGGCGCGGCGCGGCGCGGCGCGGCAGAGCGTACGGGGGCGGGTCAAGCGGCCGAGGCACCTGGCGGCGACGAAGCGGCGCGGGCCGGGCCAGCCCCGCCCCGCCCCGCCCACGCGAGTCAACACGGGCGCGCGGACGGGTGGGTGGTCGGTGCGGGCGCGCGACCGCATGCAGGGCCCCCATGCCCACCCGCCCGCACCGCCTTTGCGCCCGCTCACGCTCTCGCCCGCCCCGCCACGCCACGCCCCGCCCCGCCCGTTGGCGCCGGTGGCCGTCCGACCCCGTCCGGCTGATTATGAAACCTTTGATTCCGCCACTCCATGAATGTCAAACGGCGGCGGGGCACCCGCGCCCGCCTCCGCTTTCATCTCTAATTACCATGCGCGTGCGCCGCGCCACGCCACGCCGAGCCTCGCCTGGCCTCGTCGCCCCCCGCGCCACGCCCCCGCAGCAGCCCCGTGTCTTGCGAGTGAGTGGCCGCGGGCGCAGGCGGCGGCGACGACGGCAAGCGGCGGACGGAGTCGGCGCGCGTGTAGGAACAGCTCGCAGGTGCGGAACACGAGAGGGAGCGAGAGCGGGACGGCGGCGCGTGGCGGGGTCAGAGACGCAGGCAGGCAGGCAGCTGTAGCGCGGCCGAGCCGCCGTCGTCGCCGCCGCCGTCAGCCTCGCAGCCCGCAAAGCTACCGGCGGCGCGGCGGAGGCGGCCCCGGCCCCGCCCCCGCCCCCGCGCACCCCATTCACGCGCAATTTGCAGCCGCGCTAATGCGACGGAGGCGGCGGCGGCTGTGGCGGTAGCGCCGCTGGCAGAAGGGCCGGGAGGCGCGGCGCGGAAAGGGGGCGTGTGAGCCGACTTTGGTGAAGCGGCGAGAGAGCCAAAGCCACGAGAAGGGAGGAGGGCCGAACGACTTGGGGAGAGGAAAATCCGAAGATGAACGCAGAAGAAGTGACGAAGAGAGAAAAACAATGCAAATAAATTCATCGAAAGATGTCGAGGAATCATCAGCCTAGAATGAAATAGAATAAAAAGTGTGGAAGTCGACAATAAAGTTTCGCTTCGGTAAAGTTCGGCTGTTAGAGCCAAAGTTTAACCTAACTACCATCATTGAAATATTAAGCATCATGTTTTCAACTCTTCTTATTGTTCTAACAATAGATTTTCCTTCCTTCGTCTGGGGGAGAGGTAAAATTGGCAGTGTCATATTCATCGTTTCCCCCGGCCAGAATCCACAAGAAAGCGCAATCTTACGGCTAGCGAAGACCGAGACATGTTGAGCAGAGGTGATCGCAGACGAGGTGATAACGAAAGCGCAGTCAGCGGATGTGGAGGCAAAGGCCGCGCGGTGGCGAACGTGATGGCGTCAGCGTGAGGAGAGGATCGCGTCGGAGCTCGTCGCTCAGTAGGAGTGGGGGCGGGGAAGAGGGGGGGGGGGGCGTGAGTGCGGATCCGGTAGCAGCTCACGTCGCGCGTGCCGACGTCTCTCGTCGCATCGCGCAGTGTCGAGTGGCGACGCGCGTCAGGGCGGACGCACGCGGCGGGGGCCACGGCACAGTGACGACAGTGATGACGTATGGGCAGAGCTAGTGGCGGCGGAGGTGACAATGGCGGTGGCGGCAGCGTTGGCCATGACCATGGCGGAGGGCGAGGCAGAAGCGGAGAGTGTTGGCGGCGAGGACGATGGCGATGGCCGTAATTAAAGCGAAGTCAGCGGACGTGGAGGCGAACGTGATAAACGATGAGGTGGTGGTGGTGGTGGTGGTGGTGATGGCGGTGGTGATGGCGGTGGGGGTGGCGGGGGTGGCGTTGGGAGAAGCGGCGTGATCTGTGAGGGGTCAGGCGGCGGCATATGGGGCCATGGCGGCAGTGGTGGCGTCAGTCATGGCGGTAGAGGCGACGTAGATGGTGACTGATGATTATGACGTTCGGTAGCGACGGTAGTCGTGGGAGACAGTCGCGGAGCTGACGCCGGTGGCGAAGATGGTGATGGTAACGACGGTGAGATTTCTATATCGGTGTTAGTGACAGCAGCAATGACGGTGATGGTGGTGATAGATGCGATACCGACCGCCGCGCTGGAAAATGGTGAATGCCTGTGAGGAAGGGGAACCCCGGCGGTGAAGATGGTAACGGGGGTGGTGGTAGTGGTGGCAGAAGCGGTTACATAGATGCAGATGATGTAGCGACGGCATTGGTGGCAGATGGTAACGGAGGCGGATGCCGGTGCCGGTGACGAAGGTTGTCCCGGCGACAGAGATGGTGACCTGTGACGGCGATGGTAGAAGAGGCGGTGTCGGTGATTGCGGCACATACCGTAGCGACGGCAGTGATGGCAGACCGGCAGTGATGGCAGTGGAGGCGAAGGAAGAGCCGGTGACAAAGGCGGTGCCGTCGGCAGAGATGGTGACAATGGTGGTGTTGGAGGCGGTGACAGTGATGGTGGTGGCAGATGCTGTAGCGACGACAGAGGTGACAGACTGTGACAAAGGCAAAGGCTGTGCCAGTGACGAAGGCGGTGCCGAAGGAGGAGATGGTGACGTGTGACGGCGGCGATGGTAAAAGAGGCGGTGTCGGTTATGGAAGGGCAGATGCGGTAGCGACGGCAGTGGTGGGAGAAGGTGACGTCGGGGAAGGCTGTGTCGGTGAGGAAGGTGGGGCCGGCGGCAGAGATGGTGACATGTGACGACGGTGGCGTTGGTGGTAGAGGCGGTGACGGTGATGGTAGGGGCAGATGCGGTAGCGACGGCAGTGATGGAAGAAGGTGACGTCGGCGAAGGCTGTGTCGGTGACGAAGGTGGTGCCGGCCGCAGAGATGGTGACGTGTGACGGCGGTGGCGTTGGTGGTAGAGGCGGTGACGGTGATGGTAGGGGCAGATGCGGTAGCGACGGCAGTGCTGGGAGACGGTGACGTCGGCGAAGGCTGAGCCGGTGACGATGAGGTGGAGGCGGCAGAGGCAGAGGAGGCGACGTTTCATCTCCGTGCGCGGGCGCCGCATTCCGCAGCTCTCTAATCCCTTTCATCTCGCCCTGGTAATGCGGTGCAAACAGCGTGCGAAGGCGAACGCGAGGACCGGTTAGGTAAACACGGGATAACGTGATATCTCGTTTCAAGACGCAATATTCCAGGAATGTACTTCCACCTTATGAATGCGACTCGAAAAATGGCAAAGTCGAAAACGGATTGTGCAACGCAAACATTTAGTAAATACTACTCAATGAACTTTCTTCACAAATACCCCCACATTTGGCCTTTAATACTATATATTATTTTTGTATTTTTCACAAGACCTTCCGGAGAACCTACAATTTCGCCGAGTTCTTCCCTCCACAATTTACTACATAATTTTCCTTCAACAATTTCCGTGTTTCAAATAACAAAACGTTTATTTATTGAAGAGTCCAAATGCCTTTATAAATCGTCTAGTAGACAGTGATATACTGAGGAGCCAGAAGAAATCCTGACGAATTTCGTCATTAATATTCAAGAAGTTTATTGATTACTTGTTAACACTGTGAATAATCAAAGGTGCTTGACAGATCATAAAATCCTATCCAATTTACAAGTGAGAACTTTGTCACTAGTTATATCCTGACTATCGATTTTTCTTTTGCAAACGAAGTTCTTTTCCTTTTGTCAGTTGAAGCTGCAATGCAACTTTTTTTTTTACATATGCACATTACATTGCTCCATTTAACATAGAATTGAAGACTATGAGAAAATGACGCTCCTTCACAAACGTCCAGCGAACGTTAGCGCTCTCCACGTCCAATCATAATTTCGCCGTCGAAGCGCGCCGAGTGTCCACAGAGCCGCATGCAACCCGCACATCGCTCCAGTATCACCCGCCCACTATGCAAGGCGCGCAGGTCGTTATTCGCAGCGCAAGAGCAGCTACGTAACCACTTGACCGGTTGTTACCGGCATAAGCGCGCCATCAACCCGTCGCAATTTAAACCCGCCATGAACGAAATTCCGAACAATTGCCGGGGTCCGGGCGTGGGGAGGGGTGGGGAGGGGAGGGCGGGGGAGGGGGAGCGGGGAAAGGGGAGTAGCCCGCGCGCCGGACGTGCGCCGGAACTTGACGAGTAATTATTTTGTCACGTCGCGAGAACTACTACGACTGTCACCGCGCCGGTCGGTCGTTACGTCGTTAGGGGCTCGTCGAACTTTTCCGCCCCGCGCCTCCCAGTAAAGCCCCAGGGAGCGCGGGGCGGGGGCGCGGGGCGGGGAGCGTAGCAACCACCGCTGTCTGCGAGAGGTGCGGGTCACGTCTGAAGGGGCGGCGCGACGGTGCGTGGGAGAGAACGCGGGGGTCGTCGACTCCCTCGCTTCTCTACCGTCCTCCCCCGCGTCGCGGCGCCGCCGCCTCGTTCTCTGTTCCTGCTCCGTTTCGGCGCGCCCTTCCGCGGGGAGTGAGGGGAAGCAGGGGCGAGGGGGGGCTATCGGAGGCGCCGGCGACGGAGAGGAGTCAGGATGCGACGGAAGAGGCGGCGACGGCAGTGAGAGTAACGAAGGAGGTGACAGCTGCGAAGATAGAAGTGGCAACAGTAAAGGTACCGGCGCAGGGCACGGGGACGGCCGCGGCGGGGGTGTTGCTGACTGGGACGAAGTCGGTGGCGGAGGTGGGGACAGCGGGGGGAGGGAGCCGTGAGGACAAGGACGGAGGCGCCGGCAACGGGGCGGCTCCGCGAACGCTGCTTGTTTTTACCACCGCGACCGCGGCGAGGACCTCCCTCGACTCTTCTTAGGCGACCATAAACCACGTGACTTAACAGTTCCTTCGGGACTTCCCTTTACCTCGCCCCGCGTCGCCCCACCGCTATTGTCCAGTGCACAATACGACCGTCACCGACTGCGATGTCGTCACAGAAATATGAGGTCCTTACTTTTAATGGGGTTACTCTTGAAAAGATGACTCGCCCCTTGTCGCTACCCAGCCTCGTATAAAATACATCACACGTCCGCCTCAAAGTTTTCCCTCCGCCCCGCCGGCCCGCCCGCCCCGCTGTCCCCGTTGATGGATGTAATGGTGGAATCTTCCTCTTTTGAGGCCTATATCTCTTTAAACGTCATCGAGAGAGAAGCTTTTAAATACCTCCCTATTTTCATGAGAGCGAAATAAGAAAAGAACGAGGTCGGCACTGACCCATTTCTATGGGAAATGGCAGTTCTTGACTTTCGTATAGGGGGGTCATAATCCTTTTTTCCTCGTGCTTGCTTTAAAAAAGTGCAAATAACCATAATCTGTAGGCATTATAGGTCATGAAAATCCCTCCCTCCTCCCGTGGGAGGCGGATATCCGGATAGCTATTTTCGTGTCTTCTCGCCGAAAATATCCAGAAGAAAAAAATGGGGTTATTTTCTTCCGTAACGTCCCGGTCGCTTCCGCAGAAAATCTCCTTGCGGCCCCTTCTCACCTCCTTTCCTCTCTTTGCGGCGGGGCGCGACCTCCCTCCACCCCACCACCACCAAGCCAGTGCGGCGTCCATCGCCACGGCCGGCGCGACGCGGCGGCGCGGCTGCGATTTTAAGGATGCCGTGTGTCCACAAATGGCGGGGCGTCGGCATTAAGAAATAATAAGCCATCAATTACCTGTAACACGCTTTGCGTACGACCCATTACGCGCGTTAGCCCAGCCTCGCTGCGCGGAATTTAATTTCGCGCCGTCCCATCTCGTTTAAACGGAAGTGCAAGTGGTCTTTGTGCGCGGGGGAGAGCGAACGAGCTAAAAACGATACCGAATACATAAATAAAAATAAATTTATTGCAGAAGGACGCAGACACGCGGGGCGGGAACGCAGCCGGGTGCAGGGCAGGTGGAGTTCAGGTAGAGAAGCGCATGTCCGGAAACAGCTGTAAGTCGGCACGCCGCCGCGAGGAGCGCTGCCGACGATCGCTAATGGCGCCCTCAGCGAATCGTGTTAGGACTCTATCGCAGACTGTATGTGTTTCATTACGAGCAGGCCGTCCCCTCGGTGCTTGCCGTCACCTCCGCCGCCCGTCCTCAACCCTCTCGAGCCTTGTCCACCTCCGCCCGCGCGATCTCGGCCGCCCTCGCCCTCGTCCTCGTCCTCGCGCCCGCCGTCACTGCCACCGCCAGCGCCTCCGCTCCCGCCCCGACACGGGATTGACTCTCGTAAAGCAGTCAGTCTATATCGGCAACGCGGCGGGATAGGGGCCGCCGCCGCCGGAGAGAGGGATGCAGGGGCGAAATGGCGGAGGGGAGCCCGCGGCGGCGTAGGCGGCGGCCGCGGTGGTGAATTCGAGGTCGGGAGGGGCGAGTCGAAAGAGAGGAGTGCGCGCCCGCGCACACACACACATACACGCAGTCCCTCTCTCTCACACACACACACACACACACACACACAGACGACCGACGGGGGTTTTATTTAAGGGTGAACACTGAGGGATGAGGAGGGGGCGAGTGAGCTGATGCGTTATAAATTAGCAGGGTATCCGCGGAGGCTTCAGCGGCAGAGCCAAAACGTTAGCTGGGCAGGTCGCCCAGTCGGTAGGGAGCGAGCGGTGGACGCGGGAGGGAAGCGGCGCAGGCCGTGGCGGGGGCGAGGGGGCCGGCAACGAGGGGCTGGGGGAGGCGAGAACGCGACGGGTGCGACCGCCGCCCGCTCGGGCGCGCCGGCAGGGCATGGGGAGCGGCGAGTGCGGCGGGAGGGGGGTCGGGAAGGGGTAGTATATGGCACACTACTGTATGGAAAACCAATAAATCCAGAGCGCCAGCCTACAGATTTCCAATAGCGCGAACAGAGCGAGAGAAGGGGAGGGGGTGGGGGGCGGAAGGGCCGCAGGAGTGTGCTCGCTGGCATGTTTCCATGGGATGCAGCGGCGGCAGCAGGGGCGGTGAGGGGGCGGGGCCCTCTCGTGGCACGTTCGCGGAAGAGGGGCCCGGCGAGGAGTCGCCTCTCGCGCGTCTTGTGGTCAAATTCTCGCCCCGCCGCGCCCCCTCCCCGCTCTCCGCGCCGCCGATCCCTCCACCCCTCGCCCGCGTCTCGCCCGCCCGGCCGCCCGCCCCGGCTCGGGGCCCCGGCCCGGCGTCCGCCGCCAGGGAAATCAAGGGACGCTTTCCCGGGCGACTGGAGACCGGCTGCCAGGCGGCCGAGGTGCCGGATTAGCAGGCGACCGTGACATGGCAGCGCGGGGACTCCCCTCTGACGTGCGTACGTCATATTTTATTTACGCCCGGCTAAACAGTGCTCCATCTATCACCAGCTGCTGGGGCGCGGGCCAGGGAAGTCTTGGCGCCGGCGCCGGGGCCGGGGCCACTCGACGAAAGCGAAAGCTCTGGAGAGCCTCGGAACACTCGCGCCCCGTCACGGGGGGCGGCCGCCGGAAGAATTACTGATTAATGCACACTCGCCCCCGCGCGGGGCTGTAACGGCAGGCCTCAATTCCACGCACGAATTTCACTACCTATACATAGAATACACAATTCTTAATATACACATTGCATGTACATTGATATTTACAAAAATCAGTTTGCCACGTCACAAGCGAGATTGTTTAACTAACAATTTATCTACAACTGTTTCCAAGTATTTCATCATGTAAATATTAGTTATACAATAAATGGGTAATGGAAACGTTATCGAAACCATTGTCACTATCAATATACTTCATTCCTCCAAAATAGAAAAAAATGTCTCAATATAGTGAAAATAAAAGATGATCGAATAGATAAATAATATCCTATACATTCCACCAAAAACGTTTTCCGAGTGACACACGACACGTTGGAAACACGAATATCAATTTTTTTCAGCAACTCTTAAATCCAATTACTCCACTTACCTCTTAATCAACACAAAACGTATCAACAGTATATGTAATAATTCGCAATTAAGTAAGTATCGTGTCGTATCATTTACGCAAGGCTCCCTGCAAAGGCAAACCAAATTGAATACTACTCAAGTATACAAGGCAAACGAAGTAGTTCTAAACATACGAAGCGTAAAATTTTACTTATGCTCCAGAGATCGAGATCACTTCAACCCCGCTTTCTGTTTTCCTTCCGAACGAACAGCGCGTGTTTGAGCAGGCGAGCGTGTATGAATGGCACCCCTCCGCCTTGCAGGGGACCCTGAAACAGCCACCCGCGTTTCCAGTAATTCAATCACGGTTCCCAGAATCCAAATCAGCCATTTTCGAATCTGCATTTTATGAATCTTGATACATCAAAGGAGAAAACTTCCCCTTCCTCCCCCCCTCTCCACCCGAACAAAGTCCGACGGTGCAGCCGAGCGAATTAATAGAGTTTTAGTGCCCGCGCATAGACATCGACACGCAAACGCGAAGAAACAAGTTTCGCGTATGGGAGAAAGCAGCGGGCGCAAACCCGCCGAGCGAGCGAGGGACGCGTGGGCGAGGGCGAGTGTCGTGCCAGGTGCGGCATTCGCAAGCGAGCATTTATTAAGGGCGGGGGGCGCGAGAGTACGCCGAGGTCACCCCCACCCCCCGCGCGCACGGCCGCGCACGGGTCCCGCGCCCCAACAGTCCTCCAATTTTCATCATGCCGCTGATTACGGTCACGAATACCATTAGCATGCTGTCCGAACGGCCGCCCTGATTGCTTAGTTCTTTCTCCCCCGGCGTCCCGGGGCCGCGCGCTGCACAACTGCCTGCTCCCGGCCGCCCCCGCCCCCGCCCCGCCTTCACGTCGTCGGGCTGTCTCCCGCGGGGAACGCGCAGAGGAAGTGGCGGCGGCGGCGGCGGCGGCAGCGGCGGCGGCGGCGGCGGCGGCGGCGGAGGCGGAGGCGGAGCTGGCAGCGCATTTGCTTGCAACAGAGGCACGCGTTGGGGGACGGAGCGTGAGCGGAGCTGCGGAAAGGGGAGAGGGGCGAGGGCAGACGCGAGAGGGGGCGGATGCGAACCAGAGGGAGGAGGGAGGGGAGAGCCGGGCGAGGGCTCGGTGAAGAAGAGGGAGAAACGCGAGCGTTGACAGGCGGAGAAGGTGTGCTGCGCAGGAGACCCCGCTGCACGATAATTTAGATTTGGAGATAGGCGGATAAGAAGCAACAAGGGAATCTGAACGGAAACATATGGAGGAGGCAAGCTCTGTGGCAGAGCTAAAGTGGGTGTCGAAAGTCGAATTCTGAGAAGCTACTATAGGCCGAAATTAATAAAAATGTGGGGATGTGGAAGAATAAATATAAAAAGTTAACAGTGAAATGGTCAAGAATAAATTAGAGGCATCATGGCAAATTCGATTTTAAGCCAAACGTCTGAAAATACTATCCAAAGCTATTAGAAAAAATAGAAAATAATAAGGGATGGATACAGAAATAAATCTCAACGAATACATGGAGATCGTAAAAAAACTAATTCTTGTGTACTTCTTGACCATATATCAACAAATTCGCGAATAAAGCGATTAAATAATAAAAAAGTAAAAGTACGTATGCTCAGTAAAGAAATTAACTATGATAATTACTAAAAAAGATAACAGGCTAAAAAAATTAAATCGGGATAGTCAGAATTCACACTGACGTCGCATGCAAACGCATGTAACGAGTCACAGGCCTTGAAGAGGCCGAAGAAAAAAAAAGCGAAGAAAGGACACAACACACGTGCGCCGCTGCTCGCGGCCTGCTATGAAGACACACCTCTCCGGCGTCGCCTCCCCCCTCACAGACAGCGCTAGGCGGTAGGCCGGGAGGCCGGGGGAGGGGGGGGGCAGCGGCGGGCGCGTGCGCGGTGGGCGGGCAGGAGGAGGAGGAGCGAGCGGAGCAAATTGGAATGCGTTCGCCGTCTTCAGCCGCGGAACTTCTAAAACCCAATTACTGTGCGTTCCGCGGCTATTTATATCGCCGCGCGCCGACTCCCGCTTCCGGACGCGTTCGCCACCGCTGCAGCCCCCCCCCCCCCCCCAACCCCCCCAACCCGACCGCTAGTCGGCGCCTCCACAGCGTCACGCAACCCGCGCAACACACCGCCGGCCGATGCGCCGCCTCCCACCCGGCGGCTGCAGTCGGGGCACGCGTTGCATTCACGCTGCCTCCGCGCCGCTTCCAACGCAAACGACGACTCAGCATTAAGAGAAAAGAATTTGCGTCACAAAGAGGTCACGGAATAAAGTTAATTTAAAAATTAGTTAATACCGATTTTGAAATGTGACGAAACCAGTTTCTGCAGAGACAAACGTGTACATCTATCTTGCTAGGAACATTTCATTAGCTATACAGGATTTCCATCTCCACATACTTTTTTTTACATAAAAAATCGGGTATATAATATTTATAGACATGTAAACAAAAAGACACTGCCGGGCTGTCAGATCAATCGGGCTAAATAAGTTTTATAAAACTGATAAAGATAGTATAACTCCCTCTATTATGTTAAATTAAGAAATTCAAAGCAATTGGTCAGTCGGCAAAAAGTCTATAACTTCTATAGATATGACAGTAAAAATTTTATGTACCGTAAGTGATTAATCGTCCTGTAAAACAGGTTTCTCCATTATTTTTTATTCGTCTACTTGAGACAAGCTTTTTTACAAAACAATTCCACAACCTCTCCATTGATCATTCTATGACTCTTTATCTTACTACATCCTAAGATTTAACAAATACAGTTTTTATTGCAAAGTTGTAATGGATTAATCTTACAACACTTCTAGAAAGTGGCAATTGCTTTTATGTATTCTTGTCTTTTCAAAAGCCTTCATATTAAATCCGAAACACGTAGACCTCAAAATAATGGCAGTCACTACATCAAAGGCCAAGACTCAAGCTGGTTTGCGACAAGTCTCGATCAAAAGAACGTCGCCCAGACGCTGCTCCTCCGACCGAGGTCCCTCCGCCTCCACCGCTACCCTCCTGTACGCTCACCTCCACCGCCCCCTCCTCTCCCGCCTATCGCCCGGGGCGGTGCAGCGGCGAGGGCACAGAGGGCCGCAACGAGGCAGCGGTCCGGTCATGCGCGGCGCCGCGCTTCGCCGCCCCCGCCAGCGCCGTTCTTCATCGGACGCAGCGCGGGGGCGGGGCTGGGGCGGGGGCGGGCGGAGGCGGCGATGGCCACGGCCGCGCAAGGGACGCAGCATCGCCAGGCGCTTGTGGGGAAAGTTGGGGATGCAGTAGTGGCGTAGATGGTGATGGAGCAGGGATCGCAGTTGAGGTAGTGGTGGTGGTGGTGGTGGTGGTGGTGTAGTAGTAGAGGTGGTGGTGGTGGTGGTGGTGGTGGTAGTAGTGGTGGTGGTGGTGGTGGTGGTAGTGGTAGTGGTGGTGGTAGTAGTGGTGGTGGTGGTAGTGGTAGTGGTGGTGGTGGTGGTAGTGGTGGTGGTAGTGGTGGTGGTAATAGAGGTGGTAGTGGTGGTGGTGGTAGTGGTGGTGGTGGTGGTAGTGGTGGTGGTATGGTGGTGGTGGTGGTAGTGGAGGTGGTAGTGGACGTGGTAGTGAAGGTGGTAGTGGTAGTGAAGGTGGTAGTGGAGGTGATAGTGGAAGTGGTAATGGAAGTGGTATTGATGGTGGTGGTGGTTGTGGTGATGGTAGTGATGATGGTGGTGGTTTATTTATATATTTATTTATTTACGTCAAAAGCAGTTAAAAACTGTGTATGACATGCTAAGGCGAGAAGTTCATTTGAAGTTACATTTATGTCCAGAAGCAAAACAAGGGGCCATCTCAGCATTTGCTCGAGGATCACGGAAACTATACGAAAACCTGAACGTGATGGGGGTCTTTGACCCAGAAGCCGAAGTACAATACTTGTTACAAGTTCTTTACAATTATACAATCTAAATGGTATATAATACATTAAATGTCATTGTGAAAATTAATATTACTTTCCTTTTAGATGCTCGGTATAGTCTCTAATTGTAGAGAAACAGTTGTGCAACAGAAACGATTTTACTTGGGACTTAAACTTCTGTATAGAATTTAATCGTTTAATGACATCTGGCAAGGTTGTGGTGATGGTAGTGGTAAAAAACTAAAACCACAGCGAAGAATAGAACAATAACAAAATTAAGGCTAGTCGCCCAGGGTCATTTAAAAGGGTCAGTCCTCAGTACAGGGAAGAACGTGGGGAGTCCCTGCGTCCACGGAGCATGCGTTGACCGCTTCTTCATTTGCGAAATGAGAGGACAGATGATAATGCCAGGAGGGCATCCAGGTTCACCTCAGGCGAGAGAGAGTCTGCTCATTGGAGGTAGAACAAACAGGACACTTTACATTCGAACACAGAGGCACCTCGATCATAGTTTCGAATTTTAACTCAATTATAGCAATTTTTCATTCACGAAAAACAATCCCACAAGTAAAAACACTGAGGGAAAAACTTCGATGGCAAAAAATGGGTACATCAATTGCGATAATTGAGTAACATTGTCGATTAGAAGTTATGAAAGGAAGGGGAAGAAATGAATGAGGTTTAATCACACACAACACCAACACTAATTACGATTCATTCTCTAGAATACATAACGTAAGAAATAAAATGTAACACAATTATAATCACATAATTTAAAAACCTAAACGAGAGAAATCAATCATTTCTTGAAAATGAAATGTGTCAGAACTGAAATCGATAGAGTGCACATGCTTTACGTAGTACATTCTAAACATTTTTCCATATGTATGAGTTTGTATTAAGAAATTTGAAAAATATCTTGAGGGCATTCCGAAATTCAAGAGAAACACATTGTAAAACTCTCATGGCAAATTGAGATCCACCGGACACATTCTTTCACATTTAGTCATCCAGTCTAGGCACCTACTTTGAATCAAACATAATAATAAAAATAATACTAATAATAATAGTAATAATAATAATAATAATAATAATAATAATAATAATAATAATATAGTATAATATCCTTCATGTCAGTATCTCCACCCTGCGCACCGCTCTAGTTTCTCTTGTAGGAGCCTGCCGCGCCACGGACCCTCCTCTCCCAGTGCGCTCAGCACCCAACTAGATCACTGCGCCGCGCACGCTGCCAGCCCGCCCTCCCGCCCACGCCCGCGCCCGCGCCCGCGCCCTCGCCCACCCGCTCCCTTCGGTATTAATAAAAATCATTATTCGGGGCTCATCCCACGCTCGTGAAATTTAAGAGCTAATGAACACAAACTGTCGATACTTCCCGCGCTCTTCTTAATTAGTTTCCCCCATTCGCCTCGCGTTTACAGCATCGTCAAGCGCCGCCACGCCGCCGTTACACAGAGGAGGCGGCAGAGCCGGCCGCAGCGGCGCGCCAGCCGGCGAGCGGGCGAGCGAGCGCGCGAGCGAGCAAGTGGATGAGAGAGCGAGTGGGCGAGAGAGCGAGCGGGCAAGAGGGTGAGAGAGCGAGTAGGCGAGAGAGCGAGCGGGCTAGAGGTCGGACGAGCGGGAGGGCAGGTGGTTGAGAGAACGGGCGAGACAACGAGCGAGCAAGCGGGCTAGCGGGCGGGAAAGCGGGCAAGAAGGAGGGGCGAGTGGGCGGGAGAACGGACAAGCGGGCAGGAGAACGGGCGAGCGGGAAGAAGAAAGGGCGAGCGGGCGGGAGAACGGGCGAGCGGAAGAGAAAGCGGGCGACAGAACGGACGGACGATGGTTCCATGGACTTCCGTCGAGAAGACACTGCGGCCTCCAGCACGGGAGGCGTTCGCCTACCAAGTGAAACTTACACCCACACGTACATTGTATTGTTGTATTGTTCAGTTTATATATACCGACTCGTAACCGATCAGCTGTGATGCGGTTATCCAATCGGGAGTTTCCATTCCTGAAAATAAAGTCGTAAGGAAGCTCGCGATTGGACACACGCGTCCAGCTACTGATCTCTCACAAGTCACTGCATTTAAATTGGACGGGTAGTAGATGCAGCTGCTGTCTGTAACGTCTGCTGCCGTGCAGTTACATTCTATTGTTTTTTGCCACTCTTTTTACGTAACAAAATTTCCTCCGACACTTCCTAAATTTCCTGTGTAGTTGTTTTTCTGATAAAACTCGTACAGTTTGAAAAAGAAGATAATGTCAAATAAAGGAAGTGATTTGATTCCTGTTTGGAATTTGTCAGTTTTGTGATTACGCTGGTGGAGTTCTCTAATTAAAATGGTGATATACATACTAACTATTTTAAGGAATAATACATAGTTTTAGTTGTCTCAAAATATGCCTTTAACTTATAAAAAATCTGCCATAATTTTTCATATTTCTTCTTCACTTTTTCATACCAATAATATTCCCTATTTTATCTACGTTTTCTAGAAAGCGACAAAACTGATAGTTATTTTCCCACAATAAAAAAGAAAACATCGTAATTGATCAATAAACGGTATCGCTACTACCTGCGCATACTAAAAAAATATTCCGTTGCCCCTTTGTTAGAATATTTAACTGAACTGGTAAAGGAAGCTTGTGTCTTGTGATGGGGATGATTCGTGAGTCAAAGAATGCTGAACAAAGGCAATGTTTTATTGTTATGTCAATTTAACGTTGTTCTACTGCCACTCCTTGCATACACAGTCTTCATAAAAACCAACAAGTGTTTTCTTTCAAATGTGCACTGAAAGTTTTAACAATTGAAGTAGTATACAAATAACTATGTTGCAAGAAGAGCATAAAAGTTCTTTATAAAACGAAGAAAATTCCAAAGTCACGTTCTTCTCAAAAGTGAAATCAATACACCATAACAGTATCGCTGAGATTTGTTTCTTTAAAGAGATATTAAATAAAAATGACATCAAACATTTCCTCAAGGAAAGTTTATTTGCGAGTCCAACTGAAGGATTTACCTAATACTAATTTAAAAACAAAAGTCCGACCAAAATATGTAGATTGTTTTTACGTTAAATACACGTTATATTACATTTTCGATAAGAGCTATCGAAACAACTGTGATGACAGCAAATTCGAAAAGTACACAGACTCTTATACAACCATGTATTTCTAATAAACTTAAGGTTATTCACAAGATACATTGTACTAAATGAATGGAAATTAAAGACGAGAACTAACTGATCAGCTGCATACCCCTACTTCGTGCGTTAGAGCTCCAGTCATTCGAATAGCTTACAAAACTACGCCGTTGCGTTAACCGGAGATGTTTTTAAACAGAGTTATGTTTCTTCAGGAGACATCACCACTGAAGGTACACAACGAAAGACAAACGGTTAAAGACCGAAGCCAGGCCGCGGACTTTCCTTGGCGCGGGGAGCGCCGGGCAAAGAACAAAGCAAGAAAAACGTTGTTTACTTACGAAGGGCATTTTTTCGCGCCACCGCCGTTTCGACCATTTAAAGGCGAAAGCTCCGTCACGCTCGTGCCTCCCGCAGTGGCCTCCCGCTCTACCTGCGCCGCTGCTCTGGGCTCCACTCGTTGGCACCCTGCACCTGCCACGCCCCCCTCCACACCCACCCTCCACCGACCCAACCCCCGGCCAAGCCGCCGCCGCCGCCGCCGCCGCCGCCGCCGCCGCCGCCACAGCCGCTGCCATTCGCGCACGTCTCGGGGCTACAAGTGGAATAACCAATTAGAGAATTCCAACGGCAGTAAAGCTGCCTGCTTGAAGACCGGTCTGGGGTTTCGGAGAGGGGAAAAGCACTCACTGCCTCACTTAGCGGCGCGCCCCGAAGTTGAGCGGGTCTCCGGGGGGCGCGCCAGGGCGAGGCGGGGGAAGGGAAGGGCGGGGCGAGGCGGGGCGTGAGCGGCAGGCGTGCGGGGACGCAAGGCGACCGCCGCGCCGGCGGGGGCGGGGGCGGGGGCGGAGCCCGGGGTGGCAGCGCTGGAGAGGCTGGAATATTGGAGGCAAGCATATTGAACGCAGGCAAGCTGGGATGTTGGAGACAAGGATGTTCTAGGCTGGGATTGTGGGTGATGAAGGATGAGATGCAAAAGTTAGGCAAGTTATATGCAGGAAGATTTAGGAGACTAAGATGTTGAATATCTGTAAATTAAATGACAGCCAATGGTCTCTGTTGGAGAGAGAAACTATTCAACGATTCAACGATCTCAATCGATGATATTCGATGCAGTGGGTTTTGTGCTCTAGAAAGGCAACATGATATACTAACATTCATTAAGACGATTAAGTAGAGAAATGATGCCGAAGGCGATAATGAATACACCTTCATCGTCCTGCTTGGTGCAAACACGAATGGCGGAGATTTAAAAAAAAAAAAAACGAAAGGTCTCCCACAACCAGACAAGACAGTCGAAAGAAACGGGGACCCGGCAGCGGCATGGCGAATGCAAACACGCGGTGGGCGAGCCGGGCCGGGCGACGCGGAGATGCGCGCGGGCTACATCATTTGTGATGATAATGAGCGCCAATCGATTCCCGATAAGTTTGCAAGCTGCCAAGCGGAGAGAGGAAGCAGCCCGCGTCGCGCGCGGATGTGGCGAGCTGCTTCCTGCGCCGCCACCCCCCCCCCCCCCGCCCGCACCTCCACCCCAAAGCGCTCTCCTTGCCACACCCACGGCTCCGGAAAACGGTTGAAGTCCTCCTAGAACGCAACGGCGGAAGGGCTGGGGCAGGTACTTGAACATGAGGGGAGAGACTCAAAATTGGCAAGTATGGACAACCGAATGAGATCGCTCCTCATTACTTACCAAATCACTGACTCAACCCTCATTTTCGCATTTCCAATCGTATAAAAATATTACACAATATTATTAAAATGAATAGAACGGGAGTTAACTAACTGATCACGAATGACAAATCAAACACGCTGCAATAACATACAACAAACAAAATACAATAAATTTCTACACATATAAAGTATAGAAATGTTACATAAAATAGTTTTAAAATAAATTCCTGCATCTCAGTTCACACAATCGGACGATAAAAAGTCTTATGGACCATCTCCTGAATGAAATTCAACGTGATCGTTCACAATACAAATTAAATTTGAACTCTGTTATTACTCTCATCATGTCGATCGTCAAGTCTAACACATTGTTGCAAATTCTACTACCGCTATCAGTGGCGACATGGCATTATTGGTTTCATCAAACTAAATAAACATGGACTCAAATGTGACCACGCGCCTTCCCTAATAGTGCATCAGTTACCTCCATTACCGCAGAGAACCTGCATGCGTTATTGAATAGTTTCTTCTCAACGTCAGTTAGAATCCCGAATCGAAACACATCAGCATCAAAACGCATTACAATAATCATCATATGAACGAGTATCGAACGCTATGGTTCTCAGTGAAGTACAACAGACTCAGGAATAACAGAATACTCATGAGCCTATTGAAAACGTAACTGATAATTCAGAAAAAATACAAAGAATAACATAGAATGTCAGAACATGCGTTCTCGAAGTATTTAACTCACCATTAAAGAAACAAAAAAGAAAAGGTATTTTACACGATTTTCGAAGGTCATAATTTCCAGATGGCAATGAACGAAGCCGATTAATACCGAAGGAACATCTAAAATCATCAAACATGTAAACTCTTAAATAAATTAAATGTGCACCATCCATGAGGTCCACGTTCGTTCCGTAGACATAAACCTCATCTCGTAAAGAAACTCTTTGAAACGTAAACTACTAACCACTGCCTAATCACCGTTCGCGATTTTAAAACGAATAGTGGAGTTTGCAGACACGTCGCCAATGCCAAAAACGAGCGAACTGTCTGACCTGGCATCGAAATGCCGCCGATGAAATATGAATTGCATTGAAATCGCGACAAAGCGACCCTAACGTCGCTCACAATGGCGCGGCCAGGCCTTCGAATAAATTCCGCCGACCGTCACGCGATTTCGCGCGATTAGCCGCTGCTGAAAGCGGCCCGGGGGAGGGGAATGGGGAGGGGGAGGGGAAGGGGGGGCGGAGCGCCTCCCCACTAAATTACATTTACGACTTTTACATGGAACTGACGCCCGACTGTACACTTTTCAATGTTTAGTGACGGGTAGAGCTATCTTGAAAGGGAGAAATCGACATATGACTGCGGAGGCGGTGGCTGGGGGGGGGGGGGAATACGCTCGTTCACGCACACGCAGCGCCGTGTGGTGGAGCAAGGTTGCGAGGGCACGCTGGAGGAGGCGGAGAACGCACATCACCCGCGAGCTAACTCAATGCTGGGGTCAGCCTCACTGCGATCTCGGAACGTTTCAACCGGCTTTCGACGGATGTAAAACTGGTGTCATGTAGAATTCCCTAAAGGAAATTCAGTTTCTGAAAAGAACCGTTTCCAGCTGCCAGTAAAATATTAATAGCAGGTGAATGAATTTACAAAAGAAGCATCTCTATTTCAGTTAGACGTATTGGCATTTACCAGAAACATCAACACAATAAGTTCCCGATCAAAATCTGATCGCGATCTATATCAATTCTGTGCTAGTACTTTTACTTTCGTGGTTCAGGAGCGAAATATTTTATACAGCAGCATTGTGTCGCATCATTCTCCTGAATGAACAACGGGGTGGTGACATTTTTAGACATTAAGTTAAAAGAACTAAAATAAAGTTGTTTCACTAAATTAAACCTTTTGCCAATCCGCAATACAAAGAACATAGATCATTACTTGTACTTGTCGTGTTCCTGCCAATAATTGTCTCACGTGACTCCAAGAAACCCATCGTTTGTGTAACATGGAACAGCTGACAGAGACGGTTTCTCTGGAGAGGCACGCAACGCACTCGAGGGATCGCCGCTGACCTCCGATTGCTCCTTCGCGTTCGGTCAGCGCAGTCGCCGAGGCTACTCTCGGCCCAATATAAGACGCGGCGGAAATTTCGAGAAGCGAGGAAGAATTTCCCCGAAATGAAATGTTGGCCGCGTTAACGGGTCACCGAGCGCCGAAGCCGGGACCTCGGGAACGGCGGCGGTGCTCGGCGCGGCAGCAAGTGTCGGGTGCGGTGAAGGCGGGAGAAGAGCGGGTGGTGAGACGGGGCGGGGCGTGGAGGGGAGGGGAGGGAAGGGGAGGGGAGGGAAGGGGAGGGGTGGGGCGGGGGAGAGGGCTTTGGCTGATGGTGGGCGCAGGACAAGTCAAGCGAACGCCTCAGAGGCCCGCCCCCGCCCCCGCGCCGCTCGCGTCGCGCTGGGGGGAAGTAGAAGGGTAGAAATCACTTTGATGGCTGGCCACGTCATAACAGAGCCGCTGCCCTCACCGCGGCCGCAGCCTCCGTCGGCGACGGCTCCGGAGCGGGCGGGGGAGGGTAACGGCGGGGCAGGGCGCCGGAGAGAGGGTGCATGGCGGCGAGGGGACCCGTGGTGGAGACGCGGGGGCGGCGATGCCGGAGAGAGCGGCCCCGTAGCGGTCGCCACGGAGGCGGGGCTACGTCGGCGATGGAGGCGAGAAGGCGGGGTGGAAATCAAGTGGGCTTCTTGCCAAATATCCGCCCCGGCCCCATCCCCGGCCCCGCCGCAGACCCGGCCTCCGAGCGCGGGCGCGCAGCATGGCCCGGCGCAGCAGAGAGACTCTCCTACCGCCGCCGCCCCCGCGCTGCCCTGTGCTGCGCGCAGCCACCCGGCTGCGGAGCGGAGGCGGAGGCGGCGGCGGCGGCACCCCTCCAATAACCCGGCCTCCACCCGGAGGGGGGGCGGGGACGCACACACAGGCCGCTCCATATCCGCTCCGCGCGGCAGATATACTGACCGGCTTCGCAGACGCCTCCGACGCCACCCGCGTCGCATCCGGGAGGCGCAACCAACAAATTCGGCCCCACGGCGGCTCGAAGCCTCGCCATGCCACACGCTACGGCGAGAGGTAGTGCCTAATAGCGAGCGGGCCATGAATTGCGGGTGGAGAAAGTGACGGCCTGTTCAGAGGGCGATTGCGGAGAGGACGTGTGTGTGCGGACGGTAGCACACACGCGGCGCGGTGATGCTGACGGATGAAACACCTTAACGTTAATGGGAGAGTAATCGCCGTGCATTGCAGAGAGATATCGTCACGAGTTCTCGCAAGGCGTACGGAATTACGGGAACGAGGCGGGGCCGTGGAAAGTGGAGGGTAGCGCGCAGTTGCTACCCGACGGCAGCGGAGGCGCAGATGCTGACGGCAGAGACGACTGCGCCGAGCGTGATGGGGGGTCCCGAAATTAAACCGGGCGCAGCGCGCGGGGTGCTTGCCACAGGTTGCCGAGGAGCCGCCGAGGAGCCGGCGAGGACGGCGAGAGGACGGGGGGAGGGGCGAGGTCGTCGAGGACGGCCGGGGCGCCGGAGGCTGAGCGGAGCTCATTGCGCGGGAGGGCGCCAGGAATTGCGCCAATTACGTCGTAAAATATTTCAAAACCTTCGCGAAGTCGCGGTCGCGGGGCCAGAGGCAGAGCAGCTGCCGGGCCCGCCGCCGCCCCCTCCGCCCGCCAGAGGGCTCTCGCCGCCGCCCGTCAGCCGCCCGCGCGTGCGCAGATGGCCGATTACGCGGGCAATTTCCCGGCCGGCGCCACCTACGGCTCCCGTGAATTGAAATTAGGCCCACATTTCTCGATCTGAGCAGCATGACGATGATGTTTCCCCCGGGTTGGGAGAGTATGCGCGTTTCATGTGGTTGAAATAGGGAAATGAGAAGAGAGTGAACAGAATATAGTCTTATGTCGTTTTACTTTCGTGTCTATCACTCATTATTAATGCTTTAAATAAGCTTACATTTGATACACTTCAAAATGTCACAGCGTACTATCAATGAGGACTAATAACTTATTTTTAACAACGCGTTTTATAAAATTTAAGTATTATTAAATACTTGGATGTGTCGCACAACAAAACTTACTTAATGTTACTCAATGTAAACTTCTATACATTGAGATATGGAGCAAAAATTACAACGGACATTTAACAATGTATCATTAACCGGAGAGAGTCAAATATTTGTTAATGTTTCTTCAAGGTTAAAATATTTCTAAGAACGAAATTCCTGCTTCTAAAATGCAATCTAACCACTGTTCCTGTTGATATCGTTCCTACAAAGTGCTTGACATCGTTTGACTTAAACCGTGCACAGAACTTCGCATTGTCAAAATGTTAAATCGTCGTTACCATTATTATCCGTGCCAAATCTAAATGGAAATCTAACCGGAATGATAATCAGCGACCTCTAAAACATTTTCAATATCATAACACGTCTCGTTCGGCTTGAAATTAGACCCTTCTTGAAAAGTGGCCCAGAACGCTTCACCATGCAGATTCTTCCAAATCACAGCGTTTCGATTTCAAGCGTTACACGTCACCCGCTCTTTTATGACCCTCCCCCCCCCCTCCCCAATAAAAGGCCTGAAACTTAAAAAACGCATTAAAACCCACACTCCAGAAACAGAACCCAAACAGTGGCGGAGCGCCCGTGCGAGTCGAGTGGGGCGGAGACGCCGCCGTCCGGACGGCGAGGGGGGACGGGTGCGGCGAGGTGTGGGGAACGATGTCACGAGCGGGGGCGGGGAGGCAGGGGACGCGGGCGGAACCAATGGCCGGGGAAGTTGTCAAGCGAGGGACTGTTGACGCATGGTGGATATGGGCAATGGCGGGGTAAGGTAGCACGAGAACGTGGATGGAGACTGTGGCAGTGGCACAGTGGTAAGAGATAACGTTGAGGGGGCTGTGGCTGGGGACCATGTCATGGCACGGTGGTAGTGTCTAGTAGTAAGAGAACGTGAAAGGGGATGATGGCTGGCGGAGAAGGACATGGCAGTGAGACGACAGGAAACAGTGGCAGAGGACGGTGATAAGGGAACGTAACAGAGTACGGTGGCAAGGTTATGGCACGGTGGTAAGAGAACGATGGAAGACGATGATTGCAGGGTCAGTAGCATATGGTAGTGTAGGGGTATGTGATAAGCGACAATGTCAGGACACAGTGGCGGCAAACGGTGTAAGAGAATGTAAAAAGGCATGAGGGCAAAGGACGATGTCATGGCACGGTGGTAAGAGATCGTGGAAGAGAGGCGAATGTTGGAGACGGTACAAGGTTACTGTGGCAGCAGAAGATGGAAGCAGGGGTCAGTAGCACAGTGTGGAGAGAAATATGTAGCAGGGGAGGATGTCATGGCACGGTAAGAAGAGAGAGCTGCAAGGGCACGTTGGCAGGAGTGAGTAGCGTAGTATGGTGGGGAGGGGCGTCAGTGAGACGTGAGGAAACAGTGGCGGAGGTGGTGGTAAAACAACGTGGAAGGCCCGGAGGCAGGGGACGATGTGGTGCGGTGGTAAGAGAACACGGAAGGTGACGGTGGTAGCGGTCAGTAGCATAATATGGCGGAGGCGGACATGAGAGGGTACGATGTCAGAGAACAGAGCAAGGGATGCTAGTAAGAGAAAGTATAAAAGCACGGTGGCAAGGAACGATGTCAGGGCACGGTGGTAAAGAACGTGAAATGAGACGGAAAGAGGGGGACACTAGCAAAGTACGGTGGAGAGTACAGTGACGGTGGACCATAGAGAAGGACGACAAGGGACGGTGGTTGAGTCGGTGGCGGAGGCGACGGAAGAGGGCGTCTGCGCGGGGCGAGCCGCGTTCGCCGCGCCGCCCGAAAAGCTCCAGCAGGCCAAAGCGAGCGCGTAATGGCGTGGGCGGGGACGAACGCAGAGGACGTGCGGGGAGGGGCGACGGGGTCCTGACGAGGGCGGGGGCTGGCGAGAAGGGGAAGCGGGGAGCGGGATGCGCCGCCAAGTATTCCATCACCCCGCCATTTGAGAGGGGCCGCCCATGAAGGAAGAGAGCGCGCGCTTCCGCGCGTCACAGCGCGCCCCCTGCCCCCAACGGGCAGAACTCCCGCGTCCTGCACTGTGCAGTGCTGCGACGCCACGCGCGTCAGAATTGGGATAAAGAATGTTTATTCTGTTGCTGCTTGTGTTTCCATGCTTCTTCAGTAAGACTCCTAAACTATAAAACGTCAACGGAATAGCCTTTTCTGCGTCCATTGCATTCTGGAGATTTTTCGATTTTATTAAATTATCAATATCTTATACATCTAATGACACCATTTTTTTTGTCAATTTCAATAAGATATTACGGAGATATTAATATTTCTTGACGAATGTATTCTCAAATATCCGCAAAAATAGAAAGAATGGCCATTACAATAATCAACAACTACCGTCATGGAAATATCCATTGAAACTCAAATATGAAATTAAACCGCTTACCAAACCACAAAACACAGATACCCTCTGCAGAGCGCATCGATTTTGTAACTGTAGCAGTCATGAACATTATTTCTGGAGATGTGACCGTAAGTATTTATAATTAATTAATGTGTTGTGAGCAGAATTTGATGGTTTAAAACAACGAAATGATCTTAAAGTTTTAAAAAAACAACCAAATTTATTTTTTAATATGACCAAAAATGTTTAAACTCACCCCAGTGATAAAATTACAACGATTTAAAATGATTAATAAAAGGAATCATATTACTTGCACATCTAAAAAAAAATATTGTTAAAATATCGGTGCACGTAATTATTCGAAACTAACACTGAATATTAAATTTCATTCTGTTCAAAATTATGTACTTTTCTGGAACTCATTTGTGCAAAATATCATTACATTGTGCATTTCAAAAACTCTTTCAAAAAATTGCGATTAAGTTCCTTTTAACGACATAAATATTATTTAATTTTATACTTCTTTGTACCTTCTTTTCCGACACAATTTTAAAAGGCTCGATACATTCTGAATTCTCCCTATAAAACCACGAAAACTCTTTATTTTCGATCGGTGAAAGTTATATAAAAATTATTTAAAGAAATCCACCTCTTCTGAGAGTTCCTTGAAATCAGGAACTTGTCGTGTGTAGCACTAGTATTTTGGGTCCAAAAGACGAGAACACCTTTAATGTTTAGACTTTATTACAGCTTTAAAAAGTAAGTTGCAGCTTTTATCTCGCCGAATGCGTCTCTGCGCTATATACTATTTCTAGTATTTACATTTATTTTATGCTCCATAACAGCCCAATCCATTGTAATTACGAAGTTTTAATTCATTTTGTACGCTTTGTTCTTTACTCAGTTTCCCTGTAATGTAAGTAGAAATTTCCAAATTTTTCCAAATTCCAAATTCAGTAATTAACAAAAATTATATGTAACAATGGAGGGAAACTATATTTTCCGCAATTTAGTGATCTTCTTTGTGAAAGGTACTGAGAAAGGTAGCAGAGTGTAGAGATAACCAAGAACGTCACTAAATATTAACATTCACTTCGCCGTTAGCTCGATATCGCCCGCGTGGAGAATGAAAATTAATTTATAAACCCATGAAATCAGTGAAAACGCTTTAAAGGAAAAGTTTATAATGAACCATAAGTTTAAAAAAATCAGTTTGTCAATTATCCTATTGCCTTATCCTATTGCCTTATTATTGTTTTTTGTAATTGCTTTTCTTGCTGTTTAATAGATTTACAAAATATAGAGAAACAACACAAACAAGGCCCATGTAATATTTTTGCAATGAAATTCACTATCGAAAATGTGTACAGCAAACTCAGAAATACCCCCGTACTTTAACAAATAGTGCATCATCCTTCAATAAATATTACTCCAATCAATACGTTACCTACTTGCCCTCCGTAATTCCAACATTTATCCCTCTTTTTTTTATCTTCCAACACAGGGGACCCAAATCCCGCAGCCAACATTCCACATCTTTCATATTTACATCACTTTAAGCCCTTGAGCGTCAAGCGCTCACATTTAGGCGTCGCGGCGGCAGGGATCTTATTTTTCCACGAGGACTTCTCTGAAAACACCGACAGAAATGTCACGCAGGGGTGGCAGCGTGGGCAGGAGCGGGGAAGCGGGTGCGAAGGCGGTGGTGGCGGCGGAGGCGGGGGAGGGGGAAGGGGGTCGGGCGTCGACTGCGTCGCGTGACCGACGTGGCGCCAAGAAAACAGTAATAACGTCGTCGTCCGGACGACGCGGTCGTCAGGGGGGCGCGCACAGGAAGCTTTGATCCCCGTCGCTTCCCCTCCTCCCCTCCTCCCTCTCCTCCCCCCTCCCACGCCCCGCCGCCCGCCCACGTCTGTGACGCTGACGCTGCCTACGAAGCCATCTTCCGCCTCGTTCCTTCCTCCCGCCCCACGTCCTTGCTTCTTTGGCTTCGTTCTCCACGCCTTTTACGAATGCACTCCTATTCGCCCCGTGTATGCGATACGAGAGATAATGACTATGAGCAACGGGGGGGGGGGGGAGAATAAGTGAAGGTGTCGGTCACAGATATTTTCGATATGGTGGCGCAGTGATCGTGCTATAAGCATGCTCTTAAGTAAGAACTTTTTTCCTGTTCTTAACATTTTGATTAATCTCGAAATAAACTATAAAGGTAAAATTTTAATGAATTTCAACGGATAATGCATTAGTGAATAGCTTCTTTAGAAAGAATGGATTGCCCTGCAAACAGACAGGACCCCACTAAGTATTTCATTCTTGAAGGAATGGCGAACTATAAAAATAGAAAATGCTGTTTTTAAAGCCAGTCAGTTCCAGAAAAGGGGCACCCACACAGCTTACAGCAAGGTGAGGATGAACACGCGGCAGATGACGTACCAAGGACAGCAAGAGTATTAGCGAACCTCGCAGCGAGCCGACATCCGCCGCTCGGCGGGAGCCGAAGTGCCGCAGGGGGAATAAAAGGGGGAAGGGAAAGGGGGCGTAAAAGCGGGAAGTACGGGAGAAGAGCGGGTGGCAATGGGTAAGAAAGGAGACGGATGGGAGTGTGGCTGGCGAAGAGCGAGGAGGGAGGACGAAGACGGAGGCCAGCGATCGGATGTAGAATGGGGAAGGAGGAGTGGAGTTGATGGGTTAGGACAAAACCGGGCAAGGGGGAATAAGCATGGGAAAGCGGGCGAGAGAAGGTCGATTGGGGAGGCCAGTGGTGGGGAAAGAGAGCGGATGGGGAAGGAATGGAGGGTGGGAGCGAGACGGGGGTGAGCGACGCGGATGAGGGGGAGGGACATCGGTGGGGAGGAGGGCGTGGAGGGAAACGGGATCGACGGCCAGGAAGGAGAGCGGCTAGAGAGGAAGAAGAGGGGGGGCGGAGAAGAGAGCGGAAGGGTAGGGGGAAGATGGCAGGCCGGTGAAGGGGCGACGGAGGGCGAGAGGAGGGCGGAGGCTGGCGCGGCAGGAAGGAGCGGAGGCGGAAGCGACGCATAGCTTCCAGGAACCGAGGCGGGCGTCTTCACGTCCGAGTGATGTTCCGCCCAAGAGGGCCGGGGCCGGGGCCGGGGACAGCGGCGGCGCCGGCGCCGCCGGCTAGCTCGTGCTAGGTGACGCGGAAGTTCCCCAGGGCCGCGACACGAACACAGCGGACGGCTCGAGCGCCTCGGAAAAGGACCGGCAAACAACCAGCACGCGGCGCCTCCACGCAAAGAATTGACGGGCTCTCAAAGCCATACACAAAATTCGAATCGCCCAAATAATTTCATGTATAAATATAACTAATTGAAATTAAACTCTATTCTACTCATTATTGCGACAACCATTAAATATTTTTTATAATTATTATGCTTGCGATAGTAATCTGTTAATTTATCATTTACATTAATAGGTATATAATTTCAGACGAAATTGATTATGTCTTTTTACTTCGATTAATATGCAGATCTCGTAGAGTGGAGCCATTCTCAAAAAAATATGTAGCAACATTCACTGCATGTAGTCTCTTATAATTTCCCATATATTTGCAAGCCATATCCATATGGCTTACTTACGTGGCCACGAATAAAATAATCGTGCATCATAAAACTGCGGTTGCGGAAATAAATGGAGAAGAACACGCGTGAAGGTGTATTTGAAAGCGTTCACGTACAATGTCACATCTCAATAGCGTGACATTGCTAATAAAATTTCATAGCGATTTCAAGCCTTTCTATACACATCGTAAAAAAAAAGCTAGTGGACAGAAGGTTAGTTAGCATTTTTCATTCGTCCGTTTTACGATCTATAATGGCGCAATGACCGCATGTAGGGCACGAGAGTAGCTTTATTTTCGAACGACTCGCTTTACGATTAAGAAATATATTTCACAGAATAACGATTTCTCGCCCGAACGCGGCCAAAAAGCACTCAATTTTAATCGCCGCAATTCCAACGCAAACGGTCCGGCGCGCGCGCAAGAAAACACGGCGAAAGAGCGCTCTCTCTCTCCATTGCGCTTAAGCCCGAGTACTGTAACCAAGAGATAATAGTAGAAAACGAGGAAGAGAAAGAACAAGACTGCAGGGCCGTCTTCTTCTCACGCTCGGCCCATCACGGTCCCGAGGAATGTGAGGCGCATTTTTGAGGCCAAAGAAATCGCCCACACGATCGTTCTTTTACCCCCCGGCCGCGAACCCCTCGCACCCGCTTCGCCACTTTACTCCTCGCCGCCGACCTCGTCCTCCTCCTCGCCTTCCTCGGCTATCCTCAGTCCTTAAAACCGCAGCGGGAAGGCCCCGCGCGTCCGCCGTGCTTCTCTCATCGCCGCCGCCGCCACACCCGCACCCGCCGCCGCCGCCGCCGCCAAAACTCAAGAGTCCAGTTTGGCCGTACGACCACTGAGTAGTTCTTCGAGTTGATAGAATGACACATTTTGAACGGACGTGGCTGGAAAGCCAAGGCCGCGGCGGCGGCGGCGGCTCCGCTGCTGCTTCCAGGCCGTTTTCGCGGTCGCAGTAAGATCTTCTCCAGCGCCCCTCTCCTCCACCACCACCGCTCTCTCTCTCTCTCTCTCTCTCTCTCTCTCTCTCTCTCTCTCTCTCTCTCTCTCTCACTCTCTCTCTCTCTCTCTCTCTCTCTCTCTCTCTCCACACCTTTCCTTTTTCTCCCCGCTATTGACTCCTGGAGAAGGAGCCAGCGGAGGCAGCGCGCTGGGGGCCTTCTTTTTTTTTTATTTTCGTCTGTCTCATTGCTGATAAAGTGACAGTCCCTCCCGGCGCACGGAGGGAGCTGACGGGGGAGAGCGCGAGCCGGGAGGGGGGCACCAAGTGGCGGAGCCCGCAGGGCTATCGCGCACCGGTCAGCGTGGCGCCCAGCGCGTAATCTCCACGCGCCAATCGGTTTAAGAGATGGCGCACGAACGACGAATCTGCAAGATGGCGGGATCTTCTTCACGATACGTCGAGCAGTCCGCAGCAACCGAAAAAGCCACTACTTTCGCAACAACTGGCAATAGGCACCTGTCACACACAACATTCCATATGGTTTGTTTTGAAAAAATACATCGTTAGAAGCAAAGAACACTAAAATCACGAGAAATTCCAAAATGACAAAATAGAAATTGAACATCGCATTTACACAAGGAAGTCATTTAAAACGCTTCAAGCGGCTCTAAAGATTAAGTCACACACAGCGCGCACTCGCAGGACAAACAGCGTGTTTTGAATGAAATTTTAAAACACACAGCAGCTCGTCGAATTTCCGCAACTACCTAAAAAATAGTAAGTAAACAACTTCACCTATACTATAGTATTAAAATCAACTCATCTTAAAAAGGAGCCTGAAGTTGCAACGGCGGCCGCGGCCGAAACGCCTGGCCTACGGAAAAGCGCCGTCGCGCGCGCCTCGCTTTTGGCGAGCGCAGCTCGGGCGCGAGGCGGCGATGCAGTCTGGAGAGGCGGCGGGACGCGTCACCGCCGGTACGGCCACTAACTCCAGACGGCTCGCTCAATCCTCTCTCCCCCCCCCCCCCACCTCCCGGCCGCGTGCACGAGATTGAGCGGTGGCCCTAAAAACTTAACGAGGCGATACCGCGGAAATTCGGAAGGATTTTCGAGACGCACTTCGCCCGGGGGAGAGGGGGGGGGACTGTAGTCTCGCGGGCAAATATGTCTTTGTGAAGAGGCGCCGCGGCGCGGTAAACTTTTACGTGCGGCTATCGGACGACGCCGTCCCCTCCTGTATCCAGACGCCGTTCCTTTCTGACGTAATTACGGCGCTCTTCCGCCCACGGAAGCAGCTCGCCGCAGGAGGCGCTCCTCGCCCTTGGTGACGGGGCCGACGTCCTCCCTACCCGGAGCGCTTGTGTTCTCTGTCTCTCTCTCTCTCTCCTCCGACGAGTATCGAACAGAGCTGGAATTCCACCTTCGAAAATTCTCCAGTCGCTCCGTTGCGCTCCCCCTTCCCCCAGTCAGATAAAGTTCAGCCCCCCATAATTCCATCCCGAGCAAGATGTTCATTAATAACGAAAACCTTTAAGGAGCACGGACCCGCCCTCTATAGCCGGTTTCATTGCGAAGAACGGCTTTAGAGGCAGTTAGTGTTACATGAAATATTCCGTCAGATATTATCATATTGAATACTCCGCCTCGTTAAAGAATTTTTTAATCATCGCGGTTGCCTCCCGCGATGGTTTAGCGGCAAGCCTTCCAGCAAAAATGTTAGATTAAAAACTAAACAGTTCCAAACTAAATTAAACATTCATTTTTTATGGCCAAAGTTGTTGCAACAAAACTTTCTACTAATGAACTTTAGATGTGCAAATCGGCCAGGTGTTTCCCCACACCGAAATTCCTCAATCAAAGTTTAGATAGAACGATACTCGAGGCTCATTATAGGCTCATAACATGAAGAAAAGCTGAAAAAGCCTATTAGAAGCCGAGGCACGGCTGAGTAGTGTCAATCTCTCGACTGTGAATCGTATCACACAATCACTCTTTTTTGAAGGGGAAATGAAAGTCCGGATTATAAGCATATCACGAACGAAAATCTACCCATAACGGCACCAGGGGAAAAAAAATCACTATCCCGCCGCCGCACCGCACTCGGACACGGAACGAGCATATGCGCGCGCGGGAACGCCAACAAAAGCGCACAACCCTCCTGTCACGGATAACAGCGCATCCTTGTTACAATTACAGCCCCCTCAGCGAAAGAGCATGCGCAAAATCCCGTTAAAATCCCAACGATGATTGCGCGGCGGCGCGGCGGCGGACGAGCGGAGGACGGGCGGCGGGCAGTGGGCGGCCGGGGAAAGGCTAGTTGGGCTGCGCTCGGGGAATTCACTTCACGGCCACTGAGCGCGTAGAATGCCCCAATCCCGGGCGGACGATAAAAATCGCTCCGCAGGCGGGAGGGGCAAATGAAGCACGTTCGCCGGCGCGCCGAAGCATTTGCAATTATATCCGCAATAGCCGCGCGGTGGCGCTGCGGCGCTGCGGCGGGGCGGGGCGTGGCGGGGGTGGTGGCGACGGCGAGGGGACCGCGACGCGACGCCACGGGCAGGGGAGGCCTGCGCAGGCTGCGAAGGTGGTGGCGACTGCACGGAGACTGGCGTGAACGACTCGACGAAGGTGGCGGCGGCGGCTACAGAACGATCCGGAGGCTGTGGATACAGTACGGTGACGGAAGCTATAGAACGGTCCAGAGGCTGTGGATACAGTACGGTGACGGCCGCTACAGAACGGTCGAGAGGCTGTGGATACAGTTCGGTGGCGGCGTCTTCGTATGCAGTATGCTAGTGGCGGCTTGGGATATAATACGGTGCGGGCGGTTTCGGATACAGTACGGTGGTGGCGGCTTCGGATTCAGTAGCACAGCGCGGCGGCTTCGGATACAGTACGGTGACGGCGGCGGCTTCGGATACAGTACGGTGACGGCGGCGGCTTCGGATACAGTACGGTGACGGCGGCGGCTTCGGATACAGTACGGTGACGGCGGCGGCTTCGGATACAGTACGGTGACGGCGGCGGCTTCGGATACAGTACGGTGACGGCGGCGGCTTCGGATACAGTACGGTGACGGCGGCGGCTTCGGATACAGTACGGTGACGGCGGCGGCTTCGGATACAGTACGGTGACGGCGGCGGCTTCGGATACAGTACGGTGACGGCGGCGGCTTCGGATACAGTACGGTGACGGCGGCGGCTTCGGATACAGTACGGTGACGGCGGCGGCTTCGGATACAGTACGGTGACGGCGGCGGCTTCGGATACAGTACGGTGACGGCGGCGGCTTCGGATACAGTACGGTGACGGCGGCGGCTTCGGATACAGTACGGTGACGGCGGCTTCAGATATCGTACGGTCGCGGCGACTTCAGATGGCAGTACGGTCGCGGCGACTTCAGATGGCAGTACGGTCGCGGCGACTTCAGATGGCAGTACGGTCGCGGCGACTTCAGATGGCAGTACGGTCGCGGCGACTTCAGATGGCAGTACGGTCGCGGCGACTTCAGATGGCAGTACGGTCGCGGCGACTTCGGATACAGTACGGCGCGGCGGCATCAGATACAGTACAGTCGCGGCGGCATCAGATACAGTACAGTCGCGGCGGGGCTACAGTACGGTAGTGGCGGCAGTGGATGCAATACGGTGGCGGCGGCGGATTAAGTACGGTCGTGACGGCGGCTACAGTACGGTGCCAACCACACCGGGCAAGGGAGAGAAAATGGGGATGCATCGACGACGGTGTCGCAGCATCAGACCAGCAGCGACGGAGCAGTCGGTGATTGGCGAGCGGACGCTACCGTACAAGGCGATGACAAGAGAGCTCATTTCACTCTAACAGGATGTGCGGAAGGGACGGTTTCAGGATTGTAAATCATACACCACAAGAGCGAAAGGTTAACGATGCAAAATACAATGAATACAGCGGGTACATTCAGAGATTATTTGGGAGGAAAGAAGCACATCAAAAGGAGAATGTATGAGACGGATTAAAAGGACGGTTACAGGTAAACTTTAAATACCAAGATGAAGATAATAACATATGCAAAGTAGTGGCGAGGAGAATGGACATATTACACAAGAACGATTAATGTACACTGATGTTACTACACTGAAGTATCTTACATGATATCGCCATGGAAGCGGGAGATAACCTGGAGCAGGGTTTATACCGCTGTCCACTGGTCTGGCGGTTTCTGTCGAGTGGCAACGAAACGGATTGCAGCTAGGTATTGAAAAGTGAGGCTACGTCTAGGAGTCACGACCCAAGACGGGTTGGGGGGGGGGAGGGAGAGAGTGGGAGCAGAGCGACGTAACAAAGCCACTATTCTTCTGGCGCCCGGAGGAGCGTTCGTAACCAAGAGCGGCTAATTCGAGGAGCCCGCGGCCTGCCTCGAAGGCGGAGCACGTGCGAGCCTTCTCCGCTCCGCTGGACGCCCCCCCCCCCTTCCCGTCCCGTCCCCCCCCCCCTGCACCGCGCCGGGCCCCGCCCTCCGCTCCATCCCATCCTGACCAGACGACGCCCCGTTCCGGCCCCTGGGCCCGACCCGGGAGTAAGGTGAAGATTAAAGAACCGTAGCTTGAAATATCGAGATCATTCTTTAGTGTACGACGGCGCCAGGCCGCACTGTGTGAGCGGCGGGCGAGAGGAGTCCGCCGCGCCGAAGACGACGAAGGAAACCGAAGAGGAGAGCGACGCGGCGCGCGCGGGGGGGGGGGGGGGGCATCCCTTCGCGGAGTACTGCGCTATCATTTCTTCTTGCCCGGTCCGAGCGGGGCGGAGAGCGGAAAGGGGTCGGCGAGGCGGGAGCGGGGCCGGGCGCGGGCTTCGGAGGTCACCGGAGCGGCGGAGGAGGCGCAGAAGATTATGACATGATTCAAGAGAAGGAGTACGGGACGCACAAGGGGGCCCAGACGGATTCATTTTTTGTGGGCGTGCCCGTCTGGAAAAGAAATTCTTTTCTCTTTTCGAGAATGAATGAAACGTGATAAACATTCAAAAAAAATGTGTCTAAAATATAACATTCCGAAAGGCTTATCTTTGGTCTATAGCGACCACAAACATTGTAGCTTCTCTTTTCTACCTCCTCCTCTTTCAAAACTGCTTTCATACGTAACGCGTCTATATTCGCCAACAAGGAAACGTATTCGTTCAAAGGTTAAATCGTCCCTATTCACACTATTTTTTTTAAAATGGAACGAATAGAAGCACAAATAAATGTCATTCGAATGAACAAATAGATGTCATTCAGCAAATTCTGAGAAATAATAAAAGAATTCTGATGATAATCATTAAAAATGAAATGAAGCAACGCAGTGAAAACTGAATTTCGTTCTCACTCGCTGTCACACATTTATTCTTAGAAGAACAGCGGCATTGAAGTGCATTGCTTCGAACAAGCGACTTTTGAATACTAAATCAAAAATAAACCAGTGAAATTGAAAGCGATTAAATCACATTTTCACGTATGTACGTTTTCTCACTAATTATGACACGGATTCAGAGAGAGAAATGAGGACACCACAATTATTTCCATAGAAACCCATTCAATGAAGGCCATTACCGTCACATTTGTAATTTGGCGAAAGTGTCCCCGCAAAATTTCTCGGGCAGCTGCGCTTCGCCAAACGAGGGCGCTTCAAATCGCCCACTTCGGAATCGATCGAGAAGACGGAAGGGCGGCCACTCGGCGCTGCGGTTAACCCCCCCCCCCCCCCCCCCCCCCCACACACACACACACACACGAAAAACCCCGCAAGTCACCAAATCGCCAATGTCCTATATCGCCCATAAAACAAATGGTACGGGCACCCGGTCCCATCTAGAAATTGCTTCCCGCCGGCGGGGCACTTTTGGCCACCATCCTCTTCGGGCGGCGGTGCCCGCGCCTCCCGGCCGGCTGGTTGGCTGGCTGGCTGGCTGGGGACGACCCGGCCGAGGCGCGCGCCGCCGTCGCATTACCTATGATTGTTTTCTGAACCGGGCGGGGCGCGCAAGCAGATGATGAAAAAGAAGAAGAACAAAAAATCGCGGAGATGCTGAGATATGAGTTTGAAGAAAGTGTAACGAATGCTTTTACAGGATTTCGACTCTTGAAAAGTTTTCTCGAGAATTATGGTCATTACCGTCCAACCCTCATTTTTCTCGGAGTACCCGCGCGAGGTTTCGCCCCGGCGCGACCCCGTGCCCTCCGCCCCCTCCCACGCGCGAGCGCCCGTGGCGCTGGGTCTGCTGGGTCAGGGGCTCGGCTTCGCCAACGCCGCCTTCACCGGTGGCGGCGGCAGCGGCAGCGGCGGCGGCGGCGGAGGCGGCGGGGCGCAGATGAATGGCGAAGGGCACCCCGGGCCGGCAGATGGCCCGGCGGGGGACGTCGGGGGCTACGTGGGCAGAGGTGGCGAGGGCGTCCGAGGTGGCCCGCTGGCTGCTTAGCTGCTTGGATAGTGGGCAGGGTGTCGGATCGAGAGGCGTTCTGGGGTGTCCTTCTAAAGGGCGAAATGCAGATTTTTGGAAATATTATATTTCCTGTCATGGGGCGGTCTAACTGTATGAACCAGGAGAAGGTCAAGGGGAACTGTTATTTTCTCATTGCTAACACACTAATCCTGAAGTATGACCATTAAATTTATGATTCCTGATATTGATTTCCGAAATTTTGCCCCGTTGTGAAGGCTCTCACAAAAGAGGAAACATGTAAATGATAAATTGTTATTTAGCATACATTTCAAAATTACATTCAAGAAGAGGTATAGAGAATTCAATTTTTCATATGTATTATTGATATTATTATTATTATAATATTATTACAATATTATAATATCATTACAATATTATATTATTATTATTTTTATTATTATAGGCATGTAAGATAATAAAATAAGATTCCCCAAATAAAATTTACTCAAAATTCATGTAATATTTCAGTTACGAATAACTATCAAGTGATCGTCTATGAGAATTCCCCCAAAACAGATCAGATTATATTAGATGAAAAGCTACGCCCGTCTCCAGATGTTCAGACTAACTGCCCATTGCATCCATTTCAACCAAACCATGCGCCGGTTGTCGTCACAAGAGGGATTTGAAATACGCGCATGCGATCGAGAGTGGCAGGCGGAGCGGGCGAGGAGGGAGACCTTGGAAGGACGCGGCCGACCCGCACCCGAGGAGGCCGGGCGGGGGCCGGGCGGGGGCCGGGCGGGGGCCGGGCGGGGGCCGGTAGTTGGCGGAGAGGGCGGAGAGGCTGACGGGGTGCGGACTAGGAAGCCGGAGAGGGGCCAGGGCCGGGGCCCGAGCGGGCTTTTGGACCTCTTCTGACAGGGCCATCAATCCACAAGCGGCGGCACGGGCCAGCGGGCGAACGGACGGACGGACGGGCGAGCGAGCGAGCGAGCGCTCGGTCACTCGGCTTCTCGTGCCGCCTCCGGGCCCGCCTCCGCACAGGCCGCGCCGCGCCCCGCGGCGTCCCGTCGCCGCCAGCCGGTCACCCACCCGCGTTCACCTGGCGCCGCCTACGCCTACGCCGTCCTCCTCTCGCCTCCGGCTCCGCCCCCCGGCGCTGCCGTCGTCGCCGCCGCCGCCGCCGCCGCCACCGACGACGACGAGAAGCAGGGCGAGCCCGAAACGCTCCATATTTTATTAGGCGCCGTTTGCGCCCCCTCGTCGACAAAACACCGCGCGATCGATAAGGACGCCGAGGCGGTGGCGACGGCGGCGACGCCGACGTAGACCTCGAACGAGCGCCGCGACGCCGCCGCCGCCTCATCCCCTCACCCCGACCTCCTCTCCCCTCCAAACCCCCACCTTCCACCCCAATGCTCGACTGCCCCTAATCCCGTTTTCGCCCCGCAGGGTCTAAGGTTTCGTTGCTGACGGGGAAAAGCCACCCGCGCAAACTGGTATTCCGAGTTCTCGGCTTCGCCAGCCTCCAAAAATCTTCAAAGGACGTCGAAAAGAAAATTGCGAACCTTTTAGATAGCACGTTTGTTATCTACATTTACGGAAAGTTATTTACATTCTTTAAATTGCCATTTTTCAAACTGATAGGTATAATAATAATAATAATAATAATAATAATAATAATAATAATAATAATAATAATAATAATAATATATTTTTAAAAGCTCTATACATATAACTTTGAGAGGTTTATGACAAGATATTTTTTTAACTCACAACTTAATAGAGATAACTTAAAACTCTGGTTGAATCAAGTGGACAACCCAGTGAATTCTGACAGTAGCGTACCTCACGATAAGTAGCTATCTAACGAAATTTTCCCATAAAACGAAGCCCATCCCGTGAACTAATTACCGTAAAGCAGAAGATAGGGTTACGCGCAGGCAACGGCTACGATAAGGCTTATTCATCACCCCTCGTGGGCGGAGAGACAGAGAGGGAGCATGCAACGGCCTTACCGCTCAGCAGCACCACCTCCGCGTCAGCAGCCCTCGAGGCGGTACTTACCTGCAAAGAGAAAGAACAAGATGATTAGATCATTTTTAGGAGAGCGGTATCACGGGCTACAGATGAACGCCCGGGCAGCCGCCGCCGCCGTAGCAGCAGCGGCGGCAGCGTTTTAATACCGCGCGGCGCCGGTCTTATCCCAAGGCCGGCCCGCACAACCTTGTTACCGGCTTTTACAGGACCCGAAATTAGTTCATGCAGTAGTCCGACGCCAATCAGCGAGAGTGCGGGTAGGGGCATGGGGAAGGCGAAGGGTGGGGAAACCCTTATGAAGGGGGGGGCGGCGGCTGCTGCCGCTGCAGCCTGCAGCGTTTGTGCGCAAACCAACTTTTCCACGGATGAGGTGGCGCGGAGGCGGCTCGGGGCGGCGCGATGGAGAGGCGCTGATGGGAAGGGGATGGAGGCGAGTCCCGCACGCTCACGCACGCGTCAGACACGGCCGGAGCACGCGTGCGACACGCGGGGGGAACCAACGCCGCAATGCAGCAGCGGGGCTCCGACGGGCAACGCACGCATTTCCACTGCCGGCTAATTGGCTTGCAGTGGCGGCGGCGGCGGCGGCGGCGGCGGCGGCGGCGGCGGCGGCAACGGAGCAGACGGATGAGAGCGGGCGGGCTGGCGTGCGGCGAGTCACAGCAAAGCGAGACGCGTGATGGCAAACATGCGCGATGCAAGACGTCTCCCCGCCACCACCACAGAATGCACGTATATCATTACCGATGGCCTACGGATATAGGATGGAACTGTCCAAACTTCCCACGCGAACCAAAAGATCTAGAACTTCATGATGACATACACGAGTGCACGGCATTCGAAGGTGACAAGAAAACAACCTTTTAAACATCCTGTTTCTCACATGAAGTACCGCACTTGTTATATTAATTAGTAAAACCTTCATGAGCAAGTTTTGTGTCCTTTAATGACCTAGAATAACAGATACTATATCCCTGGACTGGCCTGCGACCTAGCTCCTGAGAAATCGTTACCTACACATCGTGTTCGAGCGTACAGAACAAAGGGAAAGAGAGTTGAGGGAAGGATGGCAATGCAATTAGCTTCAACTCGCATGCAGCGTGGTGAAAAATGAGTTATAACAAGATACCGCAGAGAAGGGACATTGGAGACAAAAGAGGTCATGAGAATAGAATCAATAAAGCATCAAGGGCAGACGGCACAGAAGAACAGGCTTTCGGGTAGGAAGACTTGCTGGACCGAGCAGCACACGCGAGCCAGCGAGTGCAATGCCAACTGTGTGTGTGTGTGTAGCAGGAAAGGGATTGCGAGAACACGTGACCGCACGGGGGCTGCCTCCCGCCCACCGCCACAGCCGCCGTCCAGCGGAAAGCACGCATCAGCGACCGCCATGTATGGCCGCAGCCTTTACAAACGTTTTCGCACAGAAATGGCCGCTCGTATTTCTGCATCCGGCCGCCTCCCTTTCAAGCTGGCCGTCGACTGCGTAATAATAGGAGATAAAAGCCGGCGCAGGGGCCAATTGCCCCGCGGACTGTGGCCGGCTGCGGCGTTTTATGTCCGAGCAGCCACGTGCCAGACGTCGCTTCAGGTATCCCGCATAAAAATCCTCGTAAGGTTTCGGGTATATTCTTTCATCGTGAAAAAAAAAGAATATCTCTGAAGCCCGGAAGGGGTTCTAACGGGTTGTGGCAGGACGTTGAACCGTCGTCGTCGTCGTCTACATCGTCGTGAAGCAAAAACCCTCCGCGCGCCTTTTTCGCCGCGATGCATAAGCGGTCGAGGAGTGAATTCTGTCCTCGGTCTCACTTGGCCGCTTTTTGGAAGTGCTTCAGGAAACAACAAATTCCCGAGACGAGCGCGGAGAGACAATGACGGGATGAGCAACCGCAGCGGGTAAACATCTCGCCCGCCCGCCCGCCCGCCAGCGCGCGCGCCGCGAGGGGCTTTTTGCCCGGACGCGCCGGCCCAGCGGGCGAGGTCGTCGAGGACGGCGACGACGGCGACGACGGCGAGGGCGGCGAGGGCGGCGAGGGCGGCGAGGGCGGCGAGGGCGGCGAGGGCGGCGAGGATGGAGGTCAGGGAAGCTGCTGAGAGCGGCGGAGGCCGAGGGTTCTCTTAGCCGCGTTTCGCCCGACACTTCCCGGCGCTCCGCTGTCTTCCACGACGCCGCCGCCGTCGTCACCGCAATTGCAAAAAGGCGCGTTTGTTGTAAACGTTTCCTTCCGGCCGCGCCCCGAGTTTACGATGTCGCCATTATGTGACAACCTTCTCCTACGCGGGGGCGAGGAGCGGCCGGAACGGAGGGCCCGGGGCCCCCGGAGTTCTTTAAGGGTTCAGGAAGATCAATTGGGGTCGAGCCCGGTGTCGGCTAATCTTGGCTCCGCTCTTGTCGCGAACCCAATCAACGCGACCCGGCGCCCTCCTTCTTCTTCTTGCGCTAGCTCCGCCCGCCCCCGCCCCCGCGCCCGCCCCTGCTTCGCTTCCGGCTCGCCCCCGGCCTCGCCTGTCCGCGCGGGGGCGGCCGCTGTCGTCCCGACCGACCGACCGCCCGCAACGTCGGGTCAGCCGGAGAAGCCCTAGGCGAGCGGGTTGAAGCGACGAGCGCCGGCGCGCCCCGCCACGCAAACGAGGTGATGCTCAGGAAAAAAAAGCAGCAGCCACGTGGTTGGAATTGCACCTGAGCGTGGCGAGACAGTGAAATGCGAAATCCTGCCACGCTCACAACAAAATGCTTCAATTATTTTTGTCCCACAATGTGAGAGTGCAAAGTCGCCTAATAAATGTACTTCGCCAGAACCGTACACGTTTCGTAAGTTCTTCCCCAAAATTACATAAATTATTTCATACCCCCTTCCACAATTTCGCGTAATGTTCATTCGCAATGCGGTATGTTCTCAATATCTTTATCTCCTTCTGAGGTTCATTTATTTCGAGTATTGCTTGAAAACATACGTCTGATCCAAAAAGTGCTAATGACCGACTCGGGGCACATTTTTCATTATCCACGCATCTAAAACTTCTCTTCCTGTCATGGTTGCCAAAATTTCCCCCAGCCTTCTCCTCCCGCCAAAAAACCGATTTATTACACGTAAAAATATTTAAATATTTTCATCATTTTTGAGTTATTTCCGATATAATTTTATGTATCCAAATACTCAAAACAAATGCATCCAACAAGTACGAAAAGCAACACAATTACGTAGTAGACTAAATTGACAAAATTCAAACGTCCATTTTCTAGTAAAAACTGAAATGTTATCACAACAGATACACGCGAAGAAGTACGAAGATAACACAACTATACAGAATAAATTTACAGTAAAATGCAAACTTGTTTTGACACTTTACTATAACTAACACATTTGTTCCTTTAGTACCCAAGCATAAAAAGTATAAATTTTATTGTTGAAATTGAATGTTACTGGTTATGATTTACGAGTTTGAAATCCTCAAACCGTGGGAGTATATAACTTTTGAACACAGTAGTATATACATACTTCAAGAGTACTGAATTAAGTTTAGTTTGACCACTCGCATAATGAAACTGTTTTTTATAAATGAATAAATTTAAAAAATGATAATCCTTAATAACTCCTAATAACAATTGCCAAAAATACCCACTGGGTCTTTTTAACATGTTTGCTTTTCAACCCTGGCTCTTGTGGAACCAGTGAACCCACCTATCACCACTATTCAGCACGGCCGCTCCGCATTCGTCGCCCTCAAACTTGCCTCCTTCAGTGCACTTACTTTCGCCCATGCCCGCGCCCAGCCCTTTCGCTCACTTACCCGCACACACGCACGCCGCCCTCCGATCGACTGCATCAGCTGCCGACGCGGCGGGGTGCGGCGCGACGGGGCGGGGCGGGGCGGAGCGGAGCGGGGCGGGGCGCGCGAGGTATTCTCCGGCGATAATACGCCCTTCGCGTCCCTAACTTGCCGTGAAGTGCTCGGTGCTACAAGTTCGAAGTTTATCGGAAGGATTCAGCACGCCCCCTCGCGAGCTTCTGCTGCCTGCAGTCGAGATCCAATTAACGTGGAAACGGTTCAGTAACACCTCCGGGAGCGGCCGTAAGTTGGCTGTGCGAAGCCCGCCCGCGCCGCCTATCCGCCCACGCTCGCACCCCCCCCATTCCACCCCCTCCCCGCCCTCCACCCCCGCACCCAATACAGGTGAGCGTGCGAGCATGGGAGGGGAGATGATCCCTGGAATTGATCCCGGGCGTTCGCTGCCTTTTCGTAGAATCAGCTCCCGAGTTCTGGACCCAAAGCTCAAATGTTAGTTACACAGTACGCAGATTTTAAGACAACATTTCTTTCATGCTATTTTCGGAACGATAATTTATATTTTCGGTGTTTATTTAACGTCAATAAAATATTTTAAATAATATTACAACGGGTGATGATCTCCAATACAAAATTAATGTGAAATATTAGGGGCTAAAAATACCAGAAAGCTTGGATATTCATAACTCCAGTTAGAGAATGATAAGAAGAGGCCCTATGTGTCCGCTGAACTCAGGCGTGTTCGAAATACTTAAAGACCATTATTTAAAACATTAACTTCACTTCAAAACTGTACTTACACCTGAAGAAATATCAAGCTAGTGTCTGAAATATACAGTTAAATCGTTTGAAAGTGAACGAAAATTAGACATTGACATAAAATGGTGTTTAAATTATATTCATAATAAATTATTTTTCGTACAATATCCACAACAGATTCACCTTCGTAACAATTGGAAAAGGAAAGTTGTAAGACATGTTTGCAAGGAAAGTAAAATAAAAGCCAAACAAGGTTGGGCAAACCCACAAAGATAAATCTCCAAACAATCAGACAATACAATCCGAGGGCCCCATTTCGAGGCACGACGACCGCCGCATCTCAACCACCATACCAACTATCGGGACAACAAAAAACTGAACACCCTAGGCGGCCGGGCGAAGGCCGCACGACGCGGACCAACACAACAGAAGACGGCCGTAAATGTAAACACCTCTGCCGTGGACGGCAGGGATGGGTAGTGGGTAGGAAGCGTTCAACGGGCAGAGGCATGGCAGAGGTCGGGCGGGGAGGCGGGCACGGCGGATGCCTTCGTTACGCAGAAACAGCGCGCTTATCTAAACGTGCGCCGCGTCCCTCTAAGGCGCACCTTAACCGCCTCCGCGCGGGCCAGAGGCAGGACCCGGCGGGGGGAGAGCGAAGTATCGTTCGGAGCGGATGGCACCAGCCTAAGCACCGGCGCCCCGCAGCAACACATGCCCCACGCCACGGGTCACGTGAGCGCAGCCGACGCGACGCGGCACGGCGAGGCGTGGCGTGGCGCAGCGAGACAACCGCGCCGCTCGCCGCCGCCGTACAGACGTGTCGTGCCTGGTTTATCTCCTATCCTCTTTACCCTCGCGGGACAGCCTCGCGCGCCGCTCGCTCGCTCGCTCGCTCGCTCGCTCGCTCGCTCGCTCGCTCGCTCGCTCCCTCCCTCCCTCCCTCTCACTCTCTTTCTCTCTCTCTCTCGCTCTGATTGTAATGATAGTCCATCGCCATTTCACTTTACCGAAATATCTGGAGCAGCGGCGGCGGCAGCGCGGGGCCGGCGCGGCCGCGGCGCCGAGGACGCGGAGAGGAGAGAGAGAGAGAGGTCTTAAAGAAGACGTGTCCAGATACTTGGCCGCCAGGCGGCGGTGGTGGTGGTGGCGGCGGCGGCGGCGCGCGCGCCGGCCCGCCCGCCCGCCTACGCTCAGCCCGCGAGGAGCGGCCGCGGGCGGGAAATGAAGACATTCGTATGAAATAGAATAGACGGGGAGCGCCGGTCGTTCCGGCCCGGTGCTCTCGGTCGTATCAGAAGTTTTCATTAAATGAGCGCGCTTCGCGTAGCCCGCGCTTCGCGACGCGGCACCGCGCGCCACGGGGCGGGGAGGAGAGGGGCGGGGTGGGGAGGGGAGGGGAGGGGCGGCAGCCGCCAGAGGTGAAGCACGTTACCTCGTTGGGATTAGACGGCAATCGGTGTGGAAGAGGCGTGCCCCGCCCGCTGCGAGCGCGCCGGGCCATGCCAGGGCGGGTGAAGGGTCGGGCGGGCGGGGCTTGGGGAGCGGGGTGTCTGCAAGACTTATACTAGGGTCTGTACACAGGCGAAATGAGGGTTGTAAAGATGAGAGAAAAATATACGAAATGGTCATAAAATGACGCTTCAGCGCCACTGATAACAGAGCCAGCCAAGTCCCCTTTGAAGGTCGTGCTTCCAGAGGCTACCAGAGAAAAAAAAATGCTGCTTTTAATTTTATTTAGTTTCCTGCGAACGTAACGTCCAAAATAGAATCGAGAGCATAAATTGGTAAAAGAAAAGATTACGTAATGAAATCAACTTCAATGTTTGAGAAGAACAGAACACAAAAGGACACCTTCTAAGAACTATACAAGTTTTTTACATAGTAAGACATCCTCATGAAAGAAAAATACCTTTAGAGAACAATACCATACGAAACATCCCAGAAGAACTGCATTCCAGTCAAAACATGTACGTGATATAATGCATGGGGTTAGTGAAATAAGTTTCTAAACGTCACTTAACGTACTTACGTAGATTAAATTATCGACATACATTAATGGGGAGGTTTAATTATTTATCTGGATAGTTATTTCAAGTGTCTCGGCATTTTTATATTAAACACCAGGACTACAACTTCTCATACTTTCTCTACACCCAACATAATCTTACCGGAATACAGCCGTTAGTACTATTTACCGAGCAACATTACATCCTCGATCCCAGAAGTATCCGCGGGTCCTACTCGAGAAGTACGTCTGCCCGGTCCTCTTCGCCAAAATCGAGAAGTCTGCAGGTGAAAGGGAAAGGCCTGGCGACTCCGCGGCGCCGTCGTGCGTCTCTCGAGGCCGTTCGGCGGAAATAAACGCGCGTGTAAAGATTATTTACGGGGCCGGCGCATCGCACGACAGCGGCGGCCGTTAAGTGGCGACGCGGAAGCCCAGAGAGCTTTCGCGAGCGGGCGCCGGGGAAGATGACAGCCGCGATTCCAGAGAAATGCGCCAGTGCTGCTTGATAATGTACCCACGAGCTCCCGTAATTTCTGCATGGATTAGGAGTAGGATTAAGAGCATCAATTCTGCGAGACAAGCGATTGCAGATACATTTTTAACATTACATTACGTGGAGTTAGTACAGTTTGACGAATTGATTAATTCAGAAAATCTCTGTACAATCTTTTCATACTTGCCGAATTATTATCAGTTGTAATTGACAGAAATGACGAGCACATCCTTCAAATTTACGAAACTTATTTAAAAGTAAACTGCGTAACTAGCATTCAATATGTAGACGAAAACCCAAAAAATAAAGATCCATGTTTGTATTGCCATGTATCGCCGTTTTAAAGCTGAAACCTTCCTTTACATGACTTCATGAAGTCCTTTACATGAATCGTAATATTAGTTCTGTACCATAAATGCCATAAATTTCGAATTCAAGATAAGAACACTCACAATTTCACAGCGATATTAAACATAAAAAAGAACGGCAAGATCTTAAAAATTAGAATTTTTTTTTATTTTTTTTTCTCACTTTCCGAACTGAGCCGTCAATACGAAGTTCCCTCCTTAATTTACTTGAAGATACACTACGATTAATAAATCAAATAATAGAAAAACAAGCTTCAACACATCCGGAAGTTTACAGAAAAATCGCCACAAAATATCCAAAAGTGTTTCACTCTTCAACGCGCACCCTTCTGTTCATCTAAATCCCAGGCAACCAAGCCGCAAGTTTCGCCGCCACCAAGCACGCACCCGAGAACAGAGGACGACGCAATGAATCTCGCACTCTCCTTTGGCGAACAAGCGCCCTGAACCTCGCAGCGCCTCCTAGCGCCGGCGGAAGGAACCTTCACCGGCCCACACGTGAGCCGTCGAGCGCCCCGGTCCAAGACGCTTCTTGCCCTGGCCACACGACACGCCTGCTGCTGCTGCTGGTGCTCCTTCACCGGGCCGGCGCACAGGCCGGCGCGAAGTCCTCCACACGTCATCGACCCCACTCGGACTATTGTGTTTGATGTCATACGCGGCGCCAACTTAAGGCGCGCCCGCGAACCGCCGCTGCCGCCGCCGCCACGGCCACCGCCTTCTTGGCTTTTTGTTTTCACGCGGCGGCCCGCGCTGAGCGATGGTTTTACAAGGCGAACTTCGCGCTAACTGCAGGGGCTAACGGCGCGGGGCGGGAACCGCGGAGGGTGGGGGGGACGGGGGAGGGGGTCCGCGGCGCGGAACTTGTGAATGCAGACGCGGCCTCGCGCGGCCGCCTCTATATGGCTCTGTACGCGTAGAGGCAAAAGAGGCCATTCAATATTCCACAGCTGTGTTTTACGAGACATGGAGTTTGCGAGGAATGAACGCCGCCGCCGCCGCCGCCGCCGCCGCCGCGCCTCACAAAGGACATCCGTGCGGCACAACGCGCGGTGTTGACTTTTTCCATTGGCGGCTGGCGCGGCCGGCGCTATCTCGCTCGTTAGGTCCCACCTCCGCCCCCGCCCCCGCACAATGAGCGCGCGCGCCCCACACCCCCGCCGCCCCCGCCGGGAACGACAGCGCAATGCACCCCGCCGCGCATTACACGGTGAGCCGGGGCCGTTACGAACCTCGACCCCGCCGCCGGATGTACGGACTCCGCCATGCGCTCCTCCCCCGACCCCGCCCCACCCCTTCCTCCGCGTCGAAAGTTGCTGTGGGCGCTGAGCCGGCGAGAGGATGGAGGGCGTGGGGGGGGGGGGGGGCAGCGGCGTGCTATGACTGTCGTAAGGGCGAAAGCGCGCATCGATCCCTGAATGCGAATGTTCCGGGGCAGATGCTGGCGGCAGATAGGCCAAGACGGCATAATTCGACGTCGTTGCTGCAAGCCTTTTGTGACCGAAGAGCCGGAGAGCACTGCGCGGACGGGGAAAAATAATAAAACACGAAACACTGGTGATGTTAAGTATACGGAGTATACGTCTTGTCACGCGCTTCAAATTTCGGAAAGATAAACTCTCTTTAAAAATATAAGACGACGCTTGAATTGAAATATTCGAATAAAATGGGAGAAAAAAGTATTCCGTCCCAAAATTAATAATAAACGTGACAAATATGACAGCTTATCCTCCGCATTATATAAAGATATTCACTACTAAATTCACGTTTATCACAATAAGCCAGAACAGAATTAATTTATTAAATTGGATATACTGTATCACAAAGTCCTTGGTTGACAACAAGATCAAGGTCAATTCCATCTTTTCTAGAGACGTAATCGAATAAATCAAATGCTATTAAAAAATTCAGGTAATCAGATGATGATGATGATAATAATAATAATAATAATAATAATAATAATAATACTTTTTTCTATATTAAATGCAAACCTTTACGCTACTAGAGCTATCTATCTATCCAGCAGCCTCAAATCCTTCCTGTGCTAACTGCAATTACAATCTAAGCAAGCATATGTCGCAAATAACATTAGTAAAGCTACGAGTACAACAGCATACAAGAGTATGCTTTCATACATTATTTCTAACTAATCAAATTTCGAAAATCAGAAAGTTCAACGAAAAAGAGTGCCATTATTTAAGAATCGTTTACTCTATCCGAGAGAAATAATTAAACATTCGGAGCCTTTTTTTTTGAGGAGAAAAAAATTAATTGCCTAAATTAACGAAAACTACAGGTGAAAAGAGCACAGGTGTCCCCGATCATGTCCCGGAGTAGCCTTCGCCGCCGCTCTGTCCCCGCCACCAGGCCCAGCCCAGCTGGGAGGCAGAGGTAGTGGCTTTTGTTCGAAAATGTGAGCGCTGAAATGAAAGATTACGCGGAAATGGTTCACAAAATGGGTTTAGCCGGCGCACGACGAATAAATACGGACATTGCCATCCATATCTCGGCGGCGGCCTGGGGAAAGCTGTTGTCGAGAGAGCAAGAGGTATGGGGCGGTGTTGGGAACGGAGACGCCTGTTCGTTCAGTCGTATAGGTTTGGGGAATGTTGAATTCAGCATCACGATTACTACGGTGCAGCATGTTCATGTGTGATATTACAGAGACCATAATGATGATAACAAAAAGAAAATCAGGATATTTATATCAACTGCTGAAAAAACTTGTTCTCGCTCGTATATAAATTAACAATAATATTTTTTCATTACGAATAATTATGGAAATACTTTAAGAGTTCAAACAATTTATTTTAAGACGTTGCAATTGATATGAATTGATTTCCGCCGTAATTGTTATGTATTTCTTCCATACGATTGCATTTCGAATTTCAAACACGTGAAATGTAGTTTCATACGTCACAAAACAAGAATTATAATTTCCATCTGCGATGTACAGCTTGATGGAGTACATCTCCCCATTCCACGAGATTACCAGGTAATTTGTTGGGTGAGGAAACATTTCAGTCTACCCTTAACCGCGATGCTTGTGTTTCATTAGTTTAACATGGCGAAGACAGAAACTTCAGGTATACTACTATCAAGTTCTCTGCAATGCAAATACTGTGTCAACAAAGCAACGCCGAGTTCGCCTAAACACTCAATTCCAGCAATACGCCATTCAAATTACGCCTCTAAAATCACCAGTAGACCGTCGTTCTTGTCGAACCAATACGACGTCACCGGTTTACCTTCAAACAGCTACACCCAAAAATCTTCAAAATTTGCCAAATACAAATGAAATAATAATTGAGAAATTATTTCAAAGAACGGAGTATGTTTAACAACGTCGCAAAATTAACTTACTACGACATATGCATGTTCATTTTTTTAAGAAATATTTAGAGGCATTCGAACAGTTTGACAGAATACCTGCAAAAGACTAACTACTGCAATATTTCTGCTTACAACTCACAGATTTAGGTGCAATATTTTATAAACATTAGGAGGTAAACATGCAGCGAGAACAACCAATGGTCGAGTTCCTTCCTGACGTGATACCTCTATTAAGGCCCCGATCCAGTTGCGACTTCTCGTTAGAGGCGACGCATTTTTAAGCAAAGCACGCGGTCAATCAGGCGGCTGGCAGCCAGCGTTAGCGCCCTCCTCGTCGACCAGGGAGGCTCGTCGCGCCGGGCGTAGCCAGCGAATCAGCGCGAACCGCGCCCGCGTGACTGACGTTTTCGCTGATGATACTGTGGCGACGCCACGCGGCGCGATGGGCGGTTGGGCGGTTGGACGGACGGGCGGACGGGCGGGCGGGCGTGGGACGGGCGGGGGACGGGCGTGGGACGGGCGTGGGACGGGCGGGGGACGGGCGGGGGACGGGCGTGGGACGGGCGGGGGACGGGCGGGGGACGGGCGGGGGACGGGCGGGGGACAGGCGGGGGACGGGCGGGGGACGGGCGGGGGACGGGCGGGGGACGGGCGGGGGACGGGCGGGGGACGGGCGGGGGACGGGTGGGGGACGGGCGGGGGACGGGCGGAGGACGGGCGGGGGACGGGCGGACAGGCGGACGGGCGGACAGGGACCCCGGCACTGCCACCAGCCACTCACCGCACCATCAACGCTCTCGCAACTGCCAGAAGCCGCCGCTGCCCCGGCAGCCACTATCAGGACCATCATCGCTGTTTTCAGTGCTGATGCCGCCGACGCAATCACTATCACCGCTTCTGGTGGCTCGGTTACACCCCAACCGACAACCACTAACGCTACTTCTCCCGCAATAACGACCGCTCCCAAACCGCCTCGCCCCACCGTCACCGCCACTGACACCACCTCCAACCCTACCATTACCATCAGCTCGGCCGCCACCAGTCGCCCGCCCCGAGCGGCGGCGCCGGCCTACAACGCTCGCGGGGCAGGGGCAGTAAATCCAACGTAATGACGCCGATGCCGCGCGCCGAGTGCCCTCCTCGACAGTGTCGCCCACCCGCGACATTCGTCCGCCACGCCCTCGCCCACACACGCCCACCCGCCCCGCGCCCCCCTCCGGCGGGCGAGCGCGCCCGGCGGGGGCGATTTGGCCCGCGTGACGCGCCGTCGACGAAACAATGCCGCTAAATTACCGTTCGTTTTAACGGCGCCCTGCGCTGCTCCCCGACGCATAATGCGGTCCCCGCGCCCGTCCCACGGCGCTGACGTTATGAACAGCGATTCATATTTCTCGGACGCGTATTATACACATTTTATACATAGGAGGATTTGACGGGGAGGTGAAAGGGGGAGGGGCCGCTCTCGTGGAACGACTGCCACATCCGGTCAGGCGCAGGACAATATGGCACGCGGAGGCGCCACAGGTACTCATGCTCGTGGTATCGTCCCTTTACATGACGACAAATGCTGTAGAGGGAAATTCGTTTACCAAAATAAAATACATGCGTAGCAAGAAACTTTGCTAGTACGTCTCCTTACAACAGTACGAAAAAACGTGGACATGGTGTTAGAGGTTGACTTGTAGATTCGTGATATATTTTCTCTACTTTTTAAAAACGAATTTACCATGAACAAACCCTCAACAGTATCAAAAAAATTCTTCCCATTGATTCCAGTGAAATTTACGCTTCAACAGTTCAAAGCAAATGAGTTAGTAGTTGATAAAATAGGAGAATTTGAAGGCAATAACGAATACAAAGAACAGCAGCCAGAAAGCAATTGCGAAATGCTTGTGGACTCCGTTCTCCCGCGGGCGAACACAACCTCTCCCAGCACCGAACAGAGGCCAAAGCCAAGGGTCTGCGTCTCCAACGGCCGCCTGCCCCCTGCAGCCTACACACGGCGACGACACGTCGAGCGTAGGAGGACGGCAACTAATGATGATCGATGGAAGCCAATATCAAAATAAACAATAGATAGGACCCGACAATAGAAACGAAGCGAGGGAGCGAGATGGAAGCGACGAAGGCGGCCGCGGGGAGGGGAGGGGAGGTGCACGAGCAAGAAAAGAAGTGAAATCGGAGAATAAAGGGAAGGAGACGAGACAAAAAAAAAGCGTCGAGGACCGGAGTGAGACACGGCTCCGGGCAGCGGGGTCTGAGCGGGCGGCGGGGCGGGGTGGGGGTGGGGCGCGGGCGGAGACGGACGCCCGAGGGAACGGGAGGCGGTGCGGGGGCGGAGGGGGGAGGGGCCGCTTGGCTGGACGTTTGAGCGGAAGTCGTGATTGTTGCCAAATTGCCGGCTGGCCCAGGAAGGAGAGGCGATCCGCGCGGCCTGCCTGCCTACCCTGCCCCGGAATCAATACGCCGTCTGCACACAGCGGCTGCGGCGGCGAGGCAGCGTGGGAGGAGGTGGGAGGTGGGTGGTGGGGGTGGAGGAGACAGAGGAAGCGGTCGCGACTCAGCCTCGTCGACACCAGAGGGCAGAGGCAGCATTCGAGAAAGGCACGGATATGGTGGTGGGGACGACGGAAAGCAACGATGCTCGCTCAGATGTATGCTGGACTCTAATGTGACAGCAGTTGCAGGACGCTGGACGAAGCACGTGCACTTGTGATTGTAGTATGATGATTTCGAAGAAACAAATTCCAGAGAAAGAAGAGGGCGGAGAAGAAAGAACGCAAGGAAGAAAAAGAGAAGAAAGCTTGTAACCGAGGATCAGTCACTGAACTTATTATGACATGGTTGAGGAAGAAATACTAGTAAATAACCATGTAACAAAAAAATTATTTAAGAAGTGGGAAAAGCAAGCGCTAGAGGGTTTTGACACGCAGCTTCAGGGCGATATACGACCAGTGAGGAGGATAGCACCCGCAGAGATCCACAAGATACCAAACAGATCGCGCGAGAGGCAAGACCGGAAAGGGCGGTGACGGGGACAGCGCGAAAGGTTGCGGGCGGCCGAAGCGGCGGGGAGTCGGCGGGGCGGGGAGGCAGCGGGCAGGGCGCGGCGCTCGGGTCAGCGAGGGCGCAGGCGGGGGCAGGCATTCCCCGGCGGCCGTGCCGTCCGTCACGACCAATCTGGCGCTGCCCACGCTGGCAGCGGCGCGGGTGGGAGGGCGGAGCGAGGGGGGGGGGCGCCTTCGGGCACGCGGGTCGGCGCCGGGCGACCGTCTCATCCCCCCCTTCCCCCGCGACTCCGCGCCCATCGCTCCGCGAGACGGCACGCGACGTTTCTCGAATCCCACGGCCGCCCCCCGGCGCGGCGGCTGGACGTCTTCCCTTCCGCGCGCTCGGGCCGCAGGGCGAAGCACCCTTCTTTCCCCACGTGCGTTCTTCGAAATTCACACGCTGCCACTACGTTGCGTCATGATCTGAACTTCAAAGATCAAGAATGTTAAATGCCCCTTTTTGAGTATTTTTTTCTATTTATTGAGACAGTATTATTTATTTAAATATCTTCGCGGAGTCGTGAGCATTGCGTTCTCATATTCACAAAACTAGTTACTTCAAGTACACATTTAAGTAAACTAGTCCTTTAAGTATTGCACAGCTTCTTTTATGAGAATATATCTCAACACATTTCATGAGATCAAATTTTGTTAAATATGTAATACTAACATTTAATACATCTGAAAATTCTAGCCTCAGATATTGAAAGCTCAAATCACGACGTACCAGATTTTTTGATTCTGTGCTTCAAATCGATATCAGACATATGCCTTTGATATTTTCATACATTGCTACTTTAAAACGCTTGCCCATATTGCCTATGCAAGAGAATGATAAAAACATGAATGAAATTAATTAACAAAGTGGCTTGCAAGTTACATCTACATGATGTTGGAAAATTAAGATTGAAATAAATCCGTACTTACGACGAATAATGTCGAAAAAGCAGAAGCCCTTTACCTCACCTTCCCTGACGAATCCGCATCCTCTATTACGTTTTGCAGAGAAAAGCTCATTTCGAGGAAGACCCTTTGAAGTTGCTGAACGCAGCACAAAAGCCATACATTCATTATTTTGGACAAAACGTGCGGAGGGGTTCTTGTGACAGCCTTTTGCATTCGTTCTGGAGCGCAGACCGCGGCTGACACGCGCGCCTCCCGGCGGCTCCTCGCACCCTCTCCCGCGGGATTCTCCGCCCCGCTCACCCACGGCTCTCCCTGCTTCGCATCAGCCCTCTCCACCACTCAGCCTCAACTCGCTTCCCACTTCCCCAACTCGCCCCGCACGCCCGGTTCCCTGTCCCTTCGTTTTGCCCCGATCCTTCCCCCTCTGCCCACCCACGCCTCGCTTCTTACCACTCCAGATCGCCCCGCCTCCACCCTGTCACGGTCCCTCCTTCCCCATCCTGTTTACCCCCGAAGCGCTCCTTACCACTCCAGATCGCCGCGCCTCATCCCCGCCCTCCTCACTACCCAGCCTCGACTCGCTCCCTACCTCACCAACCCGCCCAACCCACGCCGCTTGTTGGCCCGTGCCCTGCTCCGTCTCGACCCTCGCCACTCTACACAGCCTCGACTCGCTCCCTGTCTCTCAAACTCGCCCCGCCACGTCCCGCTCCATGCCGCTTCGTTTTGCCCTGATCTGCGCCAGCCTGCCCCGCTCTGCTTAGCCTGGCCTGGCTCCTTACCACTCTAGCCCGTCCCGCCCCTCCCTGCCCGGCCCGACTCACACGGGCCCCGCCCCGCTCTTCCCCTGTCCACCAAACTCCGCCCTGTCACGTTCTTTTCCGCCAGTCCTCCCCTCAACTCCCCGCGCACCTCCCTCCCCTCCCGGCGCACATTTTACGAACGGGGATGCTATGTGCGCCCGACGGGGAGTCGCTCGGACTTCCACGAACACACGACTGGCGGGAGGAGAACCAAATTCCCTCGCGAGTAGACAGGGCGAAACCGAGCAGAGGAATTTTTCTAGGAAAGTCTCAAGGGAAGGTGGATTCGCGCGTGCGAGTGTCCGTTGTGAGGACGGGACACGACAAAAACGGCGACTTCGGTCTTCATTGCTGTCGAAATGGGAATATACATGAAGGCTTTGTACCGCCATCCTACATGCACACGACTTTCATCACTTCCAAATCTATACCTCCCCAGGAGCATCACTTTACCGCTATCAATCAAATATTCGCAACGTATAACTCTGCTAGTGCAATTTATAAAATTGCCAATTTTATCGCTCGAAAGTTGCTTTTCATTGTTTGGGGTACTAATTATTCATATCGCATCAAGTTAAAACGTACGGTGGAATTATATCCATGTGGTTGTGCACGTACCAAGAGCTAGTTAGGCCTTTCATTAGCGAATGCCGCGAAAATCAGCTGAATCACTGGGACGCAGCGTTCTCGCATGTCGAGAGGGTCGAGATTCTCAGCAGGCGCTCCAATGCGACGGCCGACATCCTAGAGGAATAGAATAGAAAGCTAATCTACTCTCCCCGCTCTAGACCCCGATCTGCGCCAAGAAGAGCGGAGCGAGACGGAGACTGGGTGAGCCGAAAGACGTGGTGGCGAGAAGCGTTTGACAAAAGCGGTGGGACAGAGCACGAGGAGGCGAGACGAGACGGAGGCGGGGCGAGGAGGAGGAGGGGAGACGAGACATGACTGGGCACGTGTAGTGAAGTGAAGTGAAGTGTATTTATTAGTTAAAAATTCTATGCAGGACAGTCAAAGTGTATAGGTAACGCTGTTATTGTTATTATTGTTATATTGTTATTTTTGCCTTAAAATGCTTTAAAATTACAGTGTATTACTATTCTTAGTTGTAATATGTAAATTGTAGTGTTCTGCCACCAGGTTGTATACCTACTTGCAGAAATAATAAATATATCAATCTATCTAAGGAGGCGGGACGGAAAGGAGACCGAGATGGAGGCGAGTCGAAACAAGCGGGATCGAACGGGATTTTGAGGCGGGGCGGGATGAAGCAGGGCGAGGAGGAGGCGAGACTAAGGCGGGGGAAAGGCTGGGCGCAACGGGGGGCGGAAGGCGTGCGGCGGGGGCGAGCTCATCGCGCGGGCCGGAGAAGTTGTTAATTCCGAGGAGAGCGGCGCGCGCTTGTTACCTGACCGAGAGAAAATGTGGGAGGCATTAACTCTGGCCGGGGCGCTTAGGACTATCGATTACAGCGGGGGGATAATTACATTAACCAGCACGTCGCCGCGACTAGCGGGAGGCCCCTCTACGCTATCGCCATGCTCTTCCCCCCACCCCTTCTTCTGCACACTCTCTTTCGCACTCCCTCCGCCCTTGGCTCGTCTCGTGTGAGGGGGAGGAATACCCTCTACAGAGGGCTCCGCAGAAAACGGCGGCTCCAGACCTCGCATGTGTGTGTTTGTGCGGAGGGGGTTGTGTGTGTGTGTGTGTGTGTGTGAGCGAGTGTGCCCGCCACGTCCACCCCGCCCACAAGCCCGGCGCGCAGCTGCGGACGCGCGAGCGATATTCGATTTTTCGGGGGAGGTGGCGTGGTCGTCATGGCAACAGTAGCGCCCTTCTAAACCAATAATGTTTCATTATGTAGCAATCAGGTTGACGCGCCGCGCGGCGGCCGCGTGTTGATTACAAGTTATTGTTGGCCCGCGGACGCGGAGAGGCCCCGACGGAAGGGGTGGGTGGTGGCAATGGGGGCGGGGCCGGAAGGGATGCCTGAATCAGAGCCGGAAGGATGAGGGACGTGCGGGAGAGGAAGGGAGTGGCGCGATACTGCCCTCCAGGCTTCGCACTGTTCCAAGAATTTGTACCAGCTTTGTGTCAGCTTTTACTCGGGGTAGTAGCCGTGTATAAGGCACACGTCCGAACAGACTTTCCGGAAACCTTTCGAAATGAATATCGAGTCTACTGGCCACGACTCGCCATCACAATTATGCATTAACAAACTTTCTTTAATTACCATTTATTTTCAACGTAACTATTTCAATTTCTTTTCAACTTTCATTCATTTTCCAGACTGTGTCATACTCCAGCAAATAAAAAGATGATGTATAATAAATAAATAAAAATACAGTTACGAAATAGAAGAAAATGCATCACCCCAAATTTGGCGTCACAGAACAGTCAGTTTTAGATTACGTGCGTATAACGTCCTAGATATCGCATTTATCCACACTGTAGCACCTACATTACAAAAATCTTTCGGAACACGATATCAAGGATTCACTCTTAAACTGCAACTACCACAAAAATACACAACTTTTATATTCTAATACTCAATACAGAATGGAAGAATCAGATTACAATAGTAAAGTTCACTTCCTCAACATCTCAAGTACCCTTGCAGAAATGTCATTTAATTTAATGTAGATTAATATATTATACATGAAACTTAATGTAACCTTGTACTTAAAAAAATAGTATATTTATACATCGAATTTAATGCATACGTTAAAATCAGTGTAGATTTAAATATGGAGGTTCTCCCGTTTCCCCTGCCATCATTCATTCATTCATTCCATATATGACCATAATGCTTCGACTCTTAATCTTAATGTATATATGTACATTAAATATAATGTGCTTTCATGGTACTAACTTTAAGGTAGATTTCGCTAAAGAAATGCAGAAATTAGGGTGTCGGGAATCCGTCATTTAATTGCCGTCGAAAAACTACCCCAATCTTAGTCGGGGATCACGTGGAAGGTCCGACAACGCGGCAGCCCATCGCCCAGCCGCGGCCGGGTCTGCCGGGCGCGTATTTTTGCGACCCCGCGCAGCCGCCGCCGCCGCCGCCGCCGCCGCCGCCGCCGCCGCCGCCACCACCAACGAATGCCGGGAAATGCGTTATTGAAACATTCCGGCCGGGCCGTCGTTTGCATAATCTTATTTTAATACGGGTGCGGCTCTAATACCAATTAGAGCGGCGACGCACGGCGCCCCATACAAAGCGGGGCCCGTAAGCAGCGCGGAATATTTTATGCCGCCCCCTTCGCGGTGGCATTCCCGCGATTTTTTAAAGCGCGACGGGACGCCCCTGCTCGAGGTGTCTCGGTGACGGCCGAGGCGGCGGCGAAGGCGACCAGGATGGCGATGACGTGGTGAAAGTGGAGAAGCACTGGTGGCGATGTTGGTGCCAGTGGTGTTAGGGTTGCAGTTGCGAAGAAAATTATGGTGACAGTGGTGTGGAGGTGGTGGACGCAACGAAATAATTATGGTGACAGTGGTGTGGAGGTGGTGGACGCAAGGAAACAATTATGTTGACAGTGGGGGTTGAGATGGTGGACGCTAAAAAAATAATTATGGAGACGTGGTGTTGAGGTGGTGGACGCGAAAAATTAATCATGATGACAGTGGTGTTGGACGCGAGGAAACAATTACTTTGAAAGTGGGGTTGAGTTGGTGGACGAGAAAAAATAATGATGGAAACAGTGGTGTTGAGGTGGCGGACGTGAAGAAATACTTATGATCAATGTGATGATAGTGATTGTGACGTGAGAGTGGCGCTGGCAATCGCTGTGTAACTGACGTTGCAAACTGGTTGGCGTTGACACTATTGGCTGAAATGTGGTGATGATCGTGTGGTATCGGCCACAGTATCAAAAAGTCAGGAATCAATGTATTTGATGCTGCCGGAGCGGTGACGACACATTTGGGGCGGAGTCAGAACTGAAGGAGAGGGGTGATATTCCGATACGCAAGAGAAACGTTGCAGAAGAGGCTGGTGAGGTACCGCCGAAAGCGACAGCAGAATAGAGAAGATCTTTACGTGTGTTGCCATCGTTTTCGCATTACGGGAAGAGCGTATGTTTGTCCGGACTCGCACGCGGGGATCCAGTAATTACAGTTTAGGCTGCCCGCGAGAAACCGGACGCTCAGTCCGAATACTGGGGGCTTGGATGTATTATACGCGAGGGTCTTAAGCAGCGTTACACACGTGTGAGTGGATGCTCCCTCATGCCCGCTGGTATTGTATACGAAAATAATGAATTGGGATTGCAGACATGCAAGTAGACGAGAAAAGGGCTAAATCGTATGTAAATACAGATGCATAGTGAGTTTAGAATTGTTCAAGATAAGAGTAAACAAGACGATTCAGGAGAGTTGTTGCAGGCTCTTCAATTTCCAGGTCGATGAACATAGACATTTACGCAACTACAATTTCACCGGATTCCTATTCCATTCAAATACTATTATTCGTTCAATAACGAGAATTCTCTAGCTGCGATAATGGAAATTGAGCATTTGTAATGGTACACAATACGTAATATTCCAGAATATCACCTTGTGCATAATAAATTATTATATGATTGTTGGAAATTGATACCTCAATAAATAATTATTTGATACCAAATCTACGTGTGTGTCTGGTCTTTGAAAAATAATTTAATATAAACCCTCCACAAATAGCGATAGGGAGAAGAAATGTCAAAAAATATCAACATAAATTCGTATTAGAAATTTCTGCACAACATTTTCGTTAGAATTTTTTTTTTCTATGTCAATATAGACTTCCACTAAAAGCTAGTGTAAATAAGCATTTCAGCTCTATTAAAATAAGATTTAATTACTTTTCTGAAAAGTATTTTGGAACCAAAATTAATAGCCGAAATAAATCTCTTTTAAATAGGGTTTCTTCCACAAGTCGAAAGATAGTAGGCAGCGGAAGTCGACCAAGGGCTGCTCCGAGGTTAGGTTTTCTTCCTTCCACCCGCTTTCACTGCCTCTCCCATCAGCACCGCCCCTCCACACCACCACCACCACCACCACCACTACCACCACCACCACCACCACATCGCAGCCGCGCGCTGCAAGGCGCTCCCGGGCTCTCAATTTCGAACACCAACTTGTTATGCAGATAACACAAACACTTGAAGCAAGTTGCCGAGCTCGGTTTAGACAGGTTTCCTTGGGACGAAACCTTTCAAACGAGGCCTCCCCGAGTGCGCCCTTCCCTCCACCCCCACCCCTACCAAAATCCCCCCCTCCCCATTCGCCCCGCGCCGGCGCCGCAGTTTTCAACATTTTGGAGCACCTCCGAGTTGCGAGTCCGCCCCAAGTATCAAATTGCTCCGGTGAGTGCACGACGGGGAAGCAAGGGGGCGGGGGGGGGCACTGCACAGAATGGGGGAGGGGCAGGGCAAGAGGTTGAGCAGAGTGCCGTTGAGGCGGGGGAGGGGAGAGAGGTGCGCAACGAGATGGGGAGGGGGAGGGGGAGGCGGACAAGGGGAGACGGCGGGGCACAGAACAGACTGCCGGAGCGACCGCCCAATCCAAGAACTCGCAGCCGAGTAGTGGAAGTTCTGTTGCCCCATCCTCTTATCGTCGAGAAGGCAGTGGAGACGCGGCGACCGCGGGTGCGCAAGCAGCATGGTCGGAGCTTTCCAGCTGAAGCGGTGAAGTTACTTGATACATGAACACCCGCTTTGCAAAATCAAAACCCCACGCTGTCGACACTGTGTCTAATTTTCGTAAATGATTACAAGGAACCGTCCGAAGCTCAGATGGGAACAAACAAGAAAATTCAATAACGTCAGCACTCATCCAGAATTCTTAACCAGCGCCCGTGTCACAGCGCCAAAACGAACAGCCAATTTGCGAGCTGTCGAAATCAAAACAATCTTGACCGAGTGTCTAATTATCGTACATACCGTAAAACGTCTGAAGCACCCAGAGAAATAAGCGAGACGATTCAATAATTTGGGTTCTCATCGAAAACAATTTTACTTTGCGCGCCACGTGTCGCCGAAAGGATACGTCGATCGGGCGCCGCAACGAATCGCCACTTCGCGTCCGCTGTCGATGTATTATGGAAATTACAACAAAACTAGCGGCGGCGCGGGCGCGCCCCCCGCGTGCAAGCGCCCCAATTAATCGCCGAGCTACCAGCGTCACGTAGGCCCGCGCGCGCTCGCGCGGCTTCGAAAATATTACCGTTGGAACTGTGTCCAATTGACCGCACATTTATCACCAGACTAGCCCGCCGAAGGTACACATTCATCCGTGTTTTCTACTCTGTAAAGTCGCGCCCATACCAGAGGAACATTAATCATAACTTTTTTTTTACGCGAACGGTGTTACTGACAATTCTATGAACATGATAACAATGTTATGGGTGCGTTTTGAAGCGCGGCGGGGCGTGGCGGGTGGGAGTGCGAGGGAAGGAGGGGAGAGAGTCTGGTGGCGAGGAACCGGGAGGGGGAAAGAGGGAGTCCGCAGTTCGAGCCGGACAAGGTATCTCAAATTACCGTCCCGTATACGGGTGTCGCACCACCTGGCAAGAGGGAGGGGGAGGGAAGGGGGCGCTCTGAATTAACGGGACACGGGGCGGCGTATTTTAACCGGCGGCGTCGACACCCGGGCGCACGGTAGCGACGCTGCGCGGGGCCCAGCCTGCCGAACCGAGCCTGCCGAACCGAGCCTGCTGAACCGAGCCTGCTGAACCGAGCCTGCTGAACCGAGCCTGCCGAACTGAGCCTGCCGAAACCAGCCTGCCGGGCCGGCTCGCCCGCCGACGGGGCGGGTGTCGGCGCCGCAGCTCCACCGCCCAGGGGCTTTTGTTCGTGTTGGCGGCGGCGGCGGCGGCGGCGGCGGCGGCGGCGGCGGCGGCGGCGGCGGCGGCGGCGGCGGCGGCGGCGACACGGCTGCGCCCAGGTGGGCGACGGCCGTTCCGCGCCGCTCAAATAGTTTAACTGCACCCGTTTCCAAAATGGGCGCAGCGTGCTCGTATTTTCAGCCGGCGTAATTGATTTGAGGGCATTTACAGGTGTGTTTTCCGAATGACAACAATACACATGCGCACAGACAACAGGTACAAACAACGTTTTTCGTTAGTAAACAACGGCAAATATACAAAAGGATGTCCTGGGTCGTTATTCAAGAGAACGCTCTAACGATGCAATAACAGTACAGTTTCGCATAGAAACTTGAAAACTATATTCCGTCAATACCGTAGGCTATGTAATGGTTTTATCAGAACGATTCTAGGATAATATAATTACAAAAACCATAATTAAAAAGTAAATAATTCAACTAATTTTTGTCATCAGGTTTGTTGTACTAAAAATAAAGGAATGTCAGGAATATTTAATATATAAAATGACGTATCTTTAACACTCGGAAAGATCATACATTCAAGTACACGAGAGGTATAGAAGTTGGATCCCAAATACATCTCCAAACAAAATATACGATGCAAGTGGTAGAAGCAGGTGAAAAAAGACAAAAGAGCGCGAGCAGCAGCTGTGTGCAGGCAGGTGCAAGGTCACCGGCAAGTGCCTCTCCGCTCCCTCGCCCACAGAACCGGCAGCGACCCTTGCAGTCCTCGCCACCGCCTTCGACGGCCCAGCAGCTGGTCGTCGACGCGGCTCAACGACCCCGACTTGTTGTACAGGGCCCCCGTCTCTCACCCTGCGTCACCCGCGTGTTACTCAGGGATTTATACACCAGAAGAATAAAATCAACTCGATGAGGACGATCGGCACGAGGCGCGAACGACGAGGAGACAGCGTCGTGACCGACACGGAAGGCGCGGTGAGGGCGGAGGGGACGGGGAAAGGGAGGGGGGCACGAGGGGGGGAATGGGGGAGCTCCCCGCGAGCCCTCCACTCGCCGTCGCGCCTAATGCAATAATCCACGACAAGGCCGCGCGCGCCCGCCCCGAATTTATTCGAGCAACGGCGTAACTACGTGCCGCCGCCCCTGACCCCCCCCCGTGTGCCGCGGCCCCTCTATAAAACGAACTCGCGCCGAGGGGCGGCGCCGAATCACGTGCCTCGCCCCGGAGGGTGCGGCGAGGCGCGAGGGGCCCGGAGGGGGCGAAGAGCCGCGCGCGCGGTGGAAGGGCGCGAGGCGTACAGCGGAAGGGGGAGGGGGAGGTGCAGCGAGAACTCGGCAGGCTGGGAACGGCGAGAACGGCAGGCAGCAGAAGTAGGAACGGCGGTTTTAGGAGCTGGGTGATGGTGATGGAATCCAAAGAGCTGAATGCGGATGGATGGAGCAATGGCGCCGTCGATGGCGGCGAGGAGGGTGACGGGAGACGTAACGGAGGGAGCCGGGAACGGGAGCGGTGATGCCGAAAACTCGGAAGCTGGCGCGGGAAGCGAGGTGGGGGGCGCGGCGCGGGAGGCAAAAACCCTCCCATTTATGATCGAGCGGCTGACTACGTGTTCTAAACTTCATCTCCCTAACATTCGGTCGCTGGCGCGCCGAGCTGCGCGCGCCGCGCCGCGTCGCACGGGGTCCCGCCGCCTCCGCGACCCGCGAGTACAGCGCAGAACCAAAGCTGCGCAACGACGCGGCGGGTACAGTCGCGGCGGAAAGCGAACGAGTGAGAAGCGCGGCGCGGCGCGGCGCGGATGCAAATGCAGCGCGGGCCGCCCACGACCTCCGCCCGCGACGCTGCCCACGCGTTCGGGTTCCGTGGCGGAGTCGGGCCCCTCTGTGCCTCCGCCCCGAACCGGACACGGGCATTGATTAAATCCCGCCGGAGTCAGGGCAGAGCGCCGCAAAGGTATTTATTGGCGTGTCCCTCCGGAATCTCCGAGCGGGAAGGCCAGCGGAGCGGAGAGGTGAAGCGAGGTGAGGCGGGGCCCGCCGAAGAGAGGCGAGCCCAGGCCGTCTTCCCCACAATCCTCTTGAAGGCAGTTTATTTACTTTATACAGAATTCCGGGGTGGAGCGATATTGCGCCGATAGAAGGGAGTGGGTAAAATGGGCGGGAGGCGGGGGAGCGGGGCGGGCGGGTGGGAATGAGGGAGCGAGGCGGAGTAGGAGGAGGCTGGCGACGGCGAAGGGCGTAAATACCTGCACAAAGCGCGGCGACGGCGCCTGGCCGGCTATCACTAAATTACATTTAAAAAGAAGGTCAACGAGGCGGCGGTCCTCGAAGTCGAGAAACCCGGGACCCGGGGACCTCTCCCGGCACTAGCGCTCTCTCTCTCTCCATTTCTCTCTGCTCCGCCCCGCCCCATTCACCTCGCACCGTCCCGCCCCACTCCCTTCCCCACCCGCCGGGAACCCCCATGCACACAATGCCTCCCGTAAAATATTCCCCGCCGTGCCATTGTGGGCGCCGCGAAAAAATACAGGAAACGTCAGCAATTATATGCAAACTTGGTGCAATGTGTCATTTCGCGCGAAATAAAAGAAGAGAGTGGCCGCAGCCGAAAATAAGCGTTCTAATTTTTCACGTTCCAAAATGAAAGGGAAAAAAAAAAAATAAAAATAAAAAAAAAAAAATCGTGGAGAGGTCCGAGGTTTAATGAGGAATCGATTAAAACAACCCACAAATACCATAGTACATTGGCAAATATATCAAGAAATATCTTTGCCAAATTATTTTTACAATGATCTCGCAACCGCGAAGCAACTCGTTAGTTTGGGATTCCTACTTGAAATTTTTTAAACTGTAAAATACAATAATGCGAACATTGATAGTAGCATCAGAGTATTCAACAGGCGTGATTTGTACGTAATGAAGTCACGCAATAAAATAATATACATTTTCGTTAAGCGACTTCTCTAGGATAGTAGTTAACTGAAAGTAGTAAACACCATTGATGAAATATTACGATGGCAAACAAATGAGTATAGTGTATATTGTATATACACGTTATATAACGTGGTGTATTAAAAATCACGTTAGAGTGCTTTCACAAATGTAAGTGAAGTAAAACTAAGATATTCTAAATATTTTAAATTACTCTCCATAAGGTAACGAGGGCTTACATCGGGTAAATGAATTTATCAGCATTACTGAACTGTATGCTCATGTTGCAACAGCACATCCAAGCGCACACAACCACCCTTCGCGCTCTCACGCAGCCCTCGCGACGCAATCGTCATCTAACCGCTGGAGACGCACTGGACGACAAAGGGAGTGCGGCCGAGAGAGGGGCCGAGGACGCCGAAGGAGGCTGTCGCGCTCGCAAGTGGCCTCATCGCCCGGCTACGACGACGCGAAAGAAGCGAGCCCCCGAGCGGCTTCAAAGCTCTCTGCGGCGCCACGCCCCCTCTTCCCTCCACGCTCAACACCCTCCCACCGCCCTCCGTCCCGGCACCTTTCGCTTCCGCCAATCTGCCCCACCGCCTCCGCTGCAGACACCGGTCTACTTCCCCGCCATCCTAGCACAACCCCTTCCCGCCTATCTATCCACGCTACTTCCCAAGCCCTACCACCCCGCGTTTCTTTGGGCCTTTCATTCTGCCCTACTCGGCCTACTCCATTATAGCCTTCCGCCACTGTGTCACCCCACCCTCCGTCCCTGTCGCTCGGTCCCGGCACCTTTCGCTTCCGCCAATCTGCCCCATCACCTTCGTTACTAACACCGCCTACTGCCCGCCATTCTAGCACAACTCCTTCCCGCCAATTTATCTCACCGCCCTCCGACCTCGCTACTGCCCGAGCACTACCACCCCGACGTTCTTTGGGCCTTTCACTCTGCCCTATCACACTCCATTATATCATCCTTCCCGCCACTGTTTCACACCACCCGCCGTCCTATAACTCTGCCTACCCGTCACCGCCCGAGCACCTCCATCCCTGCAATGCTTCGGCCCTATCACTCCGCACCACCACCCTCCGATCTAGCACCTTCCCTTCCCGCACCTACCCCACCGGCCTTCACCCCCGCCTCTCTGCTCCGCCACACTCCGTCCCCACTGTCCCTCCGCATTGTCTCCATTCTTCATCATTTTCTGTCCCTTCCCCTTCCCAACCCTCCGATCCCGGCCCAATACCAACTCCCTCTCACCCCGCCTTTACGCCTCTCCGTCCCCTCCTCCCGCCACTTTCTCCCTCGCCTCCTCTCCGGAACTCCCCGCCTCGCCCCCGGGCGCCCCGCCCGCCCCGCGCGAAGTATCAACGAGCTACACGAGCGCCACAAAGAAAGCCCCGCTACGTAGATTTGCGGCGGCTGCGGCCGCGTGAAGGCGCGGCAGACCGGCGCCGCGGGGCCCGACGGAGGGAACCCGCGCTATCCTTTATTTGTTGCCGGATGCCGTAACACGAGATCTGGGTTTGACTTGTGGGCCCGATTCCGCACAAGGCGAACCAACGCCGCCGCCACCCGAATGAATGAGCGCGTGAAAGAAACGGGTCCGAGATGGAAGAACGCGCCCTGGGATCCGACGGGCGGCAGCTACGGTCGGAAGGTGCGGAGAGCGAAGAGTCCGCGGGGATGTAGCGAGGCGAAAGCGCGAGGGCCTTGAGGGAGGAGCAGGGAAAAGCAAGAGGGTGAGCAAGACAGGCGGGGTGGAGCGCGGGGGGGGGGGAGTAGGGGGGGGGATCAAGCAGAACGTGAAGGAAACGCGCCTCCGGCGGCCCAGATATCGATATCCGCAAGAATAATGTACTGGAGCGGCAGGCAGCGATCACGGAGAGAGAAGACTTCGCCATTATCACGGGGTATTATCATATATCACCGAAGCGAACGTCGCCGCTACGGCCGCCCACGCCGCGCCTCTTCTCCCTCGCGCGATATCGGAGCCGACAGGCCGCGCCGCTCTAACGAAGCAGGCGTGATGGCTGCGGAGGGGCGGACCTGCGGTGGCGGCGGGGGCCGGAAGGGGGACGTCCGTCAAAGAAAGAGCGCGGGGCAGGGTGGGGTGGGGTGGGGGAGAGGGTGCAGGCAAGCGACGCGGGCGCGGCTCTGCGGCGACGGCAACCGCCGGACGCGATGTCAACCACGGTCACAATGCGAAACGATTAAACAGCAACGGAATATTCTAGTTGCCCGCGCTTCAAAGGCGCGCGCGCGCGCGCAGGCAGACCCGAGTGGCGCGGCGGCGGGGGTGCGCGCGGGGTGCGGGAACGCCGCCAGCGAACGTGTGAGTGTATGCGTGCGGGGCACATGTGTGTTTGTGTGTGTGCGTATAAACAGACGTCTGCCCACTCGCCCCGTTTCAAAACAGAGCGCCGCCCATTGTGCAGAGTGCACTTGTTTGGACAGAGGGCAGAGATGAGGGAGGAGGAGGAGGAGGAGGAAGGGAAGCAGAGAGGAAGCTGTAGAAATGCTCGGCGGGAGGCGAAGCCGACGATGTTATGCCAGCGGGTACGAGGGGTGGTGTTGGCGCCGGCGACGGTGGCGACAGACGTTCAGGTGGCACAAGAAGCGAGGGGATCAGCTACGCCGAAGGGACCGGTACAGCGGGAGTGTCCGTGTTCTGAGGGCGTGGGAGAGAAATGCGGCGTGCATCACGGAGGGTAGTGGTGACGGCGGTGGCTGCAGGCAGCACAAAGTCAAGGCATGACGTTACAATAGGTTCACAGAACGCCACGCCGCACACAGCTTTTGACGCGGACGGAAGAAATCCTGTAGAGTAGTTGCAAGCTGTGCGCGCCTCGGATTGCAATCAGGGCGAGGCAATATCCCTCCAATTCCAACTAACCAAATCGCGTTTGATGCAAACAGAAGACGTGAGCGAAAAAACTCCAATGTTTTCTCCCACTCAAAAAGAGGGCAACTGCGTTAAGGGACAAAACGACAATCCGAATTGACAACGGCGGGGCCGCAATATCCGAATAACGAACAACCACAGTGCGCGCGGTCCCTAGCGAAAATGACACGCGCGCCTCGCACGAGCTTCGTGGCTACCGGACGTTTGCTGCCGCCCGTTGAGAGTGCGTCGTAAAGAAAGTGGGCAAAAGTGCGAGGGCCGCGATGCGAGAAGCTGATTAGAAACAGTCGCGAGTGAGCACAGCGGTAATCGGGAAGAAAGGAAACGCCTGCCTATGAGAGAAACATGCCAAAAGAGTAGCAGCAGGGGACGTAATATACGCTAGGTGTATGCTTTGATGCAATTGGTGCGGGTGAAGTCTGAAGCGGAAAAAGCTGAGAATAGTTAATGGTTCAATCTAGGAGGGCGAGCACGTAGGTTCAACGATAAACCTGCGGTACCGGAAATGGTTGAAGAACAGTAATGAATCGGTGGAAGAATATTATAACTGACAATATTTGTTTTTCGGCGGTGACATCATAAATCCACTCAAGCGCATATCCGTAAAAATCCATTGCGTAGGTACGTAAGAAGCATCATTAAACGACATAACTCCAGCGGCATGCGGCGACGGTGGCTAGCGCACGACCAGCCACGTCGTCATGTGCGCGGAAACGTGCGCGGAAGTGACAAGAGTCACATCTAAAGCAAAGAGATAAGGCAGGAATGAAAGCAGCAGGTCATGAAACGGCATCAAAGATAAAACAAAATGTTCCCGGGGTGGAGGAGGTGGAGCGAGTGGCGGAGGTGACTTGAGTGCGGGAGCGGTGAAACGGCAGGCACGGCAAAGGGAGACAGAAGTGGACGGGCGGACGGACGCGGGGGAAGGGGGACAGGGGAAGGGGGACGGGCGGAGGGGGACAGGCGGACGGGGGACAGGCGGACGGGGGACGGGCGGACGGGGGACGGGCGGACGGGAAACGGGCGGACGGGGAACGGGCGGACGGGGAACGGGCGGACGGGGAACGGGCGGACGGGGAACGGGCGGACGGGGAACGGGCGGACGGGGAACGGGCGGACGGGGAACGGGCGGACGGGGAACGGGCGGACGGGGAACGGGGGACGGGCGGACGGGGAACGGGCGGACGGGGAACGGGCGGACAGGGGACGGGCGGACAGGGGACGGGCGGACGCGGGACGGGCGGACGGGGGACGGGCGGACGCGGGGACGGGGAACGCGGGGACGGGGAACGCGGGGACGGGGAAAGCTGGGACGGGGAAAGCTGGGACGGGGGGGACGGAGTGGCAGCGGAAAGACGCGTCGCGTCCAGGCGACGCCCTGGACGCCGCTCGGCGCTGGGGACGGCGCCTTTGCACGCGACGCCGCTCTCGGCGGGCGACGGCAACGACGCCGGCGGCGTGGGAAAGGCAGAACGGTGCCGCGAGTGTGTGAAAAGGGCGGAAGTGGAGTCACAGGCCACGCCGACCCGCAGATGAAGATTTCGCGAGATTGGCGCGCGTGAAAATAAAGTTCGCCACTCGTGGCGTCATGTTAAAGACAAAACGTCCGTTCACTGTTCGCGTTGAAATCGTGAAGGCAAGAGCGAATTTCAACTGCAACTATAGAATGAACAGATGAAATTCTACAGTTTAATTTTATTTTTCAACAAAGTTTTTCCAAGATTGGGAAATAACATATTATTAAACGCGTATGATATACGCTATTTTCATTATATAATGCAGAGGGAAAACATGTAAACACATGTTACTACGTAATTTTGTGGCAAGTTATCAACTCAAATCAAATATCAAGCTGGAATGCAAATCCATATAGGTTTTAAGTAACAAATATTTTAAAAAATGTTAATTAACTAATAGTACCAAAACGTATGATATTTAACAATCTTTAGTTTTTTTAATTGCAGATTAATTTATCTTAACCTATTATCACAACAACCATGTAACGTTTTTTTTACAGTGAAACAAAGTGTACAAAGTTAAAAAAAATACAAACTACTGTGACATTTCTCTAACGACATAGTGCTCCCGCCGGGAACACAGACGATTCCCCACGCCACAGCACCCACATCTAATTGGAGCGGCAGCTCATCAACACCTTGCCGCCCCCCAACCGCGCCCCCTCTCCCCACCTCGCGCGACCAGGTGGTGCTCGCTCGCCCCGGCCGGCCCCTGCGGCATCGCCGGCGTTCCGCGGTCCGTTTGAAACGCCCGAATTCTCTCTCCGGAGGGCGTGGACCGCGGCTTTCCGAGTTCGCACCCTCCCGCCTGCTGCAAGCCGATAACACGCGCCTAGTTAAACAGCCTCCGGTGCACACCGTCCAACCCAGTGAGAGCACGACGAAAGACGAGCAGGGAAAGCAAGAGATTGGGGCAAAAATTGCTGTAATCACATACAACGCATGTCTGCGCCAAAAAATCCACGGTCATTTCTCTAATTACGTTTGTCGATATTCACATTGTTGTTCAAATTTGTATAAAATTCGGAAAGACTATACAGGAGAGATATTCAACGACTACAGTCAAGTAATGCTGGCGAAGGCTTAAAAAAGCGTTCCGTATAATTTAATTTATAAAAAGGTGTTGTTCATATGTCATGTCAACCACAAGTAATAAAATCACAATTCAGAGAATTATCAAAGGTTCCTATAATCATACATAATTGATTGCAACAAAATATGCACAATCATTTCTATAAATAGGTTTGTCAATGTTAACATTTTATATTCAATATTTATACGATTCGAAACACTATACACGAGAGATATTCAACGATGTCATTTAAGTTAGTTGGCAGAGGGCTCAAGCAGCGTCCTGTTCTAATTCAATATTCAAAAATGGTAAGTCCACTTGTCCAAGCCATACGTAATAAAATCATATGTAAAGGAGCCCGCATCTAAACAGGCATTTATTGTTCTTTACGACAGAGGGAGGCCGACCGGTTAAGAGCCCCGTGAGCCCGCGAAGCGCTGTTTATCCTAGACGTCAGCGAAAACAGCGCGCGGCTGGGGAGGCGTCGCCGCTTCCCGCAGTGAATTAAGGAAGCAAGCGCTAATATTTCATGATTAGTCCCGGCGAAATAATAAGTCTCTAATAGCTTAATAAAGTAGGTTAAGTACGATCGTTTAAGCGAGACCGTAAAAAAGTGAAACATAAGAACACATTATTCAAATTAGGGGGCATTTTTGTGGGTAAATTATTTACCGTTCCATCCGGAGAGAGAGAGAGAGAGAGAGAGAGAGAGAGAGAGAGAGAGAGAGAGAGAGAGAGAGAGAGAGAGACGCTGCTCTCTTCCTATCTTCCGGCAGACTTCGGAATGCACCGCATTTAGCATAACGCCAGAAACACCGCTCCTATTACTGTCATTACGAGCAATCAAACACAGTCATTTCACAATTACCTTGTATATAAAGTCTTGGTTATAGGCAGGTCCACTAATAGACACTTATCTACAAGGGAAGGCCTCCCGGCGACTTGAGAGACTTTTATTACGAGGCCACAGGGACTGGGAAAGGGGTGGGGGTGGGGGGCGCAGACGACGGCTGAGTTAAATATCGTCGAATTTGGAGTAATTGCGGGGGAGGAGTTAGCGCGGAGGCGGCACGGGAAGCTAAGATGAAGGCCGGCGGCGGAGGTTGCATCGGTGGTGCCGGCGTTGGTGGCGGCGGCATTAACGGCAGTAGAGGCGACAGAGATACGCAAGAGGGGGAACGGTAATGACGGAAAAGGTGGTAATGTAGGGAAGTGGAACGGTAATGGCGGCAGCGTTGATAGGAGCGGGGGGAATGGGCGGAGCAGGAGAAGTGGGAATGGTGAAGGGTGTAGCGGCGAAAGAGGCAGCGATGAGGGAATGGAGGTGACAAGGGGGCGGTGTCAGTGAAGGCTTGAGGTGGAGGTGGCAAGGTGTCAGCAGGGAGCGGGCGAACGAGATAGTGGCGTGGTGTGGCGTGGGGTGGCGGTGGCGACAGCAGCAGCGGCAACGGAGCTCCATGAGAGGGGCTTGCCAGAGCACTGGACATCCGGAAAGGGCCCCCAGCACGAGAGCTAGGGAAGAGACGGAGCGTGATGACGACCGCACAACTTTCCCAGAACGTTTCGGATACCCTCGAGTTGGCGTGGTGAGATCGTTCTACCAGTACTCTTCCTAAATTCTTATATAATTGCCGTTAATCTAAGAAAGTTTTGCTCCTGCATCAAATGACAAAGTACATGAAATTTACACATTTCATGTGAAGAAAGTTATACTAGAATATCCTCTCGTATATATGGTAAATAAATTTAAGAGAAAAATTGGGACCCGTCAATCGCACATTAATACAATGAATAATTTACCGATAGGTATTGATGGTACCAATAGTTTGCTGAAATATTCCGCTTCATCCTAAATTGTGGGTGAATATCGTCCCGGTATCATTGTAATACCCTTCAATTCATTCAATGCAGACGTTGTCTATTATTTGCATTCCAAGAAACACGGAATCTACAATTCACTCGTAAGTTGCCTTGGTAATTAATGATGAGACATATAATTCACTAATCCCTCAGACAGTGTCCAATAAAGGGAGATCAGACATTAACAGACAGCTTGATAGTAACTGGACAAACAGAAGACAGTAAGTAGCCCGCGCACCGCGTCGCCCAAAAAAGGCCGAGATGGGGCGGAGCGTTGAGAGGGAACAGAGCGGGGTCAAAGAGAAAGCGCGGAGAGAGGACAGCGCGGGGGCGAAAAGGGTGCGTCACATGGCAGCACGGTGCGGGGGGAGGGGGCGTTAGGGGAACGACCGGGCCGACGACAGCGCTGCCCGGAAGCGCCAGGTGGGGCGTTCCCACGCGGCTGCAGCTGCGGGTCCCGCTTCCGTCGAAGGGGTAATTATTGCGACACGACGAGCGGCTACGCACGCGGCCGTTCACCCTCTCTCTCACACGCCGTCGCCCACTCGCCTTCGCCCACTCGCCCTCGCCCACTCGCCCTCGCCCTCGCCCACTCGCCCTCGCCCACTCGCCCTCGCCCACTCGCCCTCGCCCACTCGCCCTCGCCCTCGCCCACTCGCCCTCGCCCTCGCCCACTCGCCCTCGCCCTCGCCCACTCGCCCTCGCCCACTCGCCCTTGCCCACTCGCCCTCGCCCACTCGCCCTCGCCCACTCGCCCTCGCCCACTCGCCCTCGCCCACTCGCCCTCGCCCACTCGCCCTCGCCCACTCGCCCTCGCCCACTCGCCCTCGCCCACTGGCCAACGCAACTCGTCGGTACCCGTTTACCTCGCCTTTGGTCCCTTTCGCTCGTTCGTTCACCCTTTCGGTCTAGATGACTTCTCAAAATCGCGGGACCTCTATGCTCCACCCCTGAATCCCATAATTTTTGCAGCACCGTTCCTTTCACAAACCAACACATTATGTGCAGAGCGCCACCTGATAATTCCTCGGCAGTGACAGTTCAGTTGGAAGTGAGTTCAGTTCACGAGTGATTTACTTTGCTATAGTATTGTCACTAAACAGAAAATTGTAAGAATACAAATCATGTCAACATGTATGAGCGATAATTAAAATGATTTCTTTGGTAGATAAATTGAAACTGAAGTCACGCTCATCGAAGATAAACGAAAACCTCACAATCACTGTTTACAACGATAACTAAACTTATATTAAAGCAACATTTCATTAAGAAAATATTCTGAGTTAACAATATTATATTAAAAAGAAAGTTTGAAGCGCTTTTCATGAATTCTTGCCGTTTAAATCATTTTCATTCCAACGTCCTACATTTGTCGGGAAGACACAAATTATAGTAAGTACCACAGCCCTGCACACTTTAGCCAACGTTCGTACAATGAATTCGAATCATTTCTTCGCGTTGCAAACCGTCCACGCCCCCAATTTCGTTTGACATAAACGCGTAATACATGAAAACGGTTAACCACCGCGCGAAATTGGTAGAACATGGAGACAGCACCACAACGATTGAGCAAGAGCTACGCTATCGACCAAAACAGACCTCTCTCGGGCGCCCAGGGTTTCCTAATAGAGACATTAACTTCCTGATGGACTATCTCTTCGAGGCGTCATTCAATATGAGTCAATTCGACGAATTGCGATCAGGCAAACGCGTCCATTAGGACGTCACGGAGCGCAAATCACAACGAAGAGGAAAATGCACGCCGAAGAATGAGACGCCCGAATAATCAAGATCACATGTCAAGATAACGCGACAGATACAAACAATCTTCCTGGGAGACATAATCAAATATTTAACCCATCAAGCTCAGGGTCCAATGAAAACGTGTATTCTATTCAGTACACGGTGATACTACTCGCGTGAAATACGAAAATCCAACGAGTGATACGACGGACGTGTCGAAATTTTGTCGCGAGCCACAGCAATTTCACCCGTATCAGCTCTGTAAAATAAACCCAAAGGCAGAAAATTCGAAATTTCTGTACGCAACGATGCTAGATAGACCGAACATATTTTTCGCGTTCATCAGCGAACCGTGACAAACGAAGCCTGCAAGAGCCTAAATATCAGCGGCCACGCCGCTGGACACCGACGCGCGGTCGCCGCTCGGAATTTTATATCTGTTTCATTCTGCGGGAGGACTCGCGACGGACGTGGAGGGAGGGGAGGGGAGGGGAGAGGAGGGGAGCGAGAGGGGCAGGAGCGTGCGACGTCGCGTATGAATATGCATACGCAATAATTAACCTGAGTGATAGGAGCGCGCGGCCTGTTTGGTAATCAAAATAGAACGCCAGATAAATTGATTTCTCGTTCATTTTACTGATTGAGGGGCGGCCGAGGAGGAGGAGGAGGAGGAGACCGACGCGATGCGCGCGCGCTGACCCCCTGCGGGGACGGGCGGGGCACGAGAGCAGGAGGAGATCAGGGGTAACGGTGAGGGGATAGACGCGGTGCTCAGAGAGTGGACGATGAGCAAAAGAAATTAGAGGGCGGGTAGTAGGAGGAGGCCCAAGAAAGGAGCAGAGAAAGCTTCGGTCAAGAGTGCGTAAATGTGTGTATGTGGGTGTGTATGTGGGTGTGTATGTGGGTGTGTATGTGTGGGTGTGGGTGTGGGTGTGTGAGTGACAGGGATGAACGTAGTGTCTAGTGAAGAATACGTAGAGATAAAAGAGAAATTACGCGAGTGGGAATTACAAAAGGGGGGAACTGGATAGAAAGAAGAGTATGATATGGAAGATAAGAGGCAAAACCTACCGAGAAAAAAAGTGATGAATATACGTCGCAAAAATGAGAGAACGAGACATAAAACATCAGGAATAAAAATCGTCACGTGTATCCACAACACAGGATTTGATAGGCAAGACACTGAAAACTGAAAAGCAAAAAACTAAAAAGAAAAAAAAAATACACGGTAGGGAGAGTGACGAAACCAAACACGTGTAGGGAAAATGCCTCGGAACGAGTGAGGGGAAATCGCGAGAGCGGTCAGGGGCTGCGACGGAAGCGGCGATGAGCGTGGAAGAGAGCCGATGGCGAAGCGGCCGCGGGGGGAGGCAGAGCGGAAGGGGGAGGGACGGGGCGGGGCGGGGCGGGGTAGGGGCGGGGCGTTAACGGGCGGCGCCGCGCGGCGTCCGCAAATAGAGCTCTGCATCGGGCCTTATTTACCGCGCGCGAGCCCTCGTCGCCCGCCCGCGCGCCGATGGATGGGGCTGTCGCTGGCCGGATGAATTGCCTATGCAGAGGATACTCTTGTATGCGCAAGAACACGCGCAATTCACATACCGCGCGACGAAATCGGGCAAATGGAAGCGGGCGGCTAATGAGTATGCATTTGCCTGAAATGAAGCTATTCAGGAAATGGTCATGCCCGCGCAGGAATGGAAAAGACACATACCCTTTGGTTAGGGTATGTGTCTTTTCCATTCCTGCTAGGAATCCCTCTTGTTCCAATCCAGTTAGGAACCCCTCTTGTTCAACAGAGGGGTTCTAAGAATCTTTCAAAAAATCTACGTAATGTTGGGAATTTACTTCTTTTTTTCTCTCGGGTCCGACATGAATAACACCACACCATTTAAAGTTTGAGATGGCACTTAAATCATTTAAAGACATATTTAACATTTCATGCATTTAGGAAAGTATGATAAAAATCGTTGTGAACTCAAATTCAACAGAAACAACACTGTAACACAAAGTTTTTAATATTTTTGTTCACGTTCATAAAGGAAGAATAAAAAAAAAAACACAAAAAGTCATTTGTAAATCTCTCTTCGCCAAAAGCACCCACACATCGTAAAACCTTATCACTGCCAAAGCCCACATCTCCGCCTGAAAAGAGCAGGACACACTTAAAGCCACAAAATCCCCTAAAACACAAAGCTATCAGCGGCGCGAGCACCAACGCGCCAGTTACCAAGCTGCTGTTATTGAATGATCCCCCCAGCCCCAGTGTAATTCAATAATGGCGGCGCCATCACTGTATTATTCAATTACAGCGAGTGTACACGAAATTTTTATGCAAATCACCGCGCGCTGAACTTGCTGTTTCAATTAAAGAAAACCGCTAAATGGCTTGTACGCGATTCAAACCGCGCCCGCCTCCGAGAGCGACACAGGCAGCGGGCGGCGGCGCCGTGCGCGCGGTGGCGGTTTCCGCAACCGCCACCGCCCGGGGCGTCGGACGCGAGCGGGAGGGCGTCGGGGCGGGGCGGGAAGGGCGGTCCGAAAGAACCGCAGCCTCATTACAAGAGAAAAAGTTTCATACGTGAATGAGAGTTGGGCACTTAAAGGAGGAAGGAAATGATTCGAACAATTAGAAGGAACTTAGCGGCGGAACATTTTCGATAAGAAACTTTGGGGGGGGGGGGGGGATGCACAAAAACTCTGAAGTGGATGCAAATTACAAAACGTGCCCAGATCGCGGGAACACCCGGATGAGGCTAGGAGTGTGGGGAGATGCAGGAGAGGGGGGAGTCGAAGGCGTGAGTTTGGCACGCGGTCGTGTGGGCGAAATCGCAGGGGTCGCCATTTCAAGAAATGGAATAACACGACTAGTTCGAGGCGTTCCGTAAAAGAAAGAATCTACGAAAGATTCAATATGTCAACTTCATAAATCAATTTTCGAAAATTCTAAAACATGAAATAGACCTTATAAATATTTTATTAGATTTAAGTTGACACCGATAATCGGTTTTTTAGGTCAAGAATCGTCGAGTAATTCCCAAACGTAATAAGCATTAACTGGACGTATATAACATTTTATGTAATAAAGGTACTACATTGTAATCCTTTAAATTAACAAACGCAAATATTTCAGTCAACTGGAAATTCATTCTTTTACATAAACGGGCTAAATAATTTCTTACCCACATTTTACATCATACTCGTACATATAATGATTTATAACATAAACTAATTGCATTTGCCCATAGAGCTTTTCAAGAAAAAGAAAACACACTAGACACATTCCTACAGTGTCTTACCCACGATTCCCACCCCTGGCCGAGTCGGCACTGGCTTCGAACTGCCGTTCGCTTATCGGCTGGGCCGGCAGGCAGGCAGGCAGGCAGGCAGGCAGGATCAAAGTTCGCAAATTTACTCGAAGGTACAGATAAAAACGGCGGCGGCACGGACTTGAAAACTCGTGCGGGCGCGTGCCGTGGCTGGAGAGGCGCGTGAACGCGGGCGCGGGGGCGAGCGCAAGCGAGGGCGCGGGGGCGGGGGCGGACCTGTCGAGGAGGAGCGTTCGAATCGGCGCAGGCCTCCACTTCACCGTAGCGCGGCGCGCGAACGGCGCCGAGGGCCACCGCCACGTGAATTACCAGTCCTGCCTGCATTATAAAACGCATAATCCAATTACGCCATCCACACGGTCCTATAAATATGATAGACCCAGCTGGCGTGTATACATTGCCCCAAAAATATATATATTGGGGAAAACTTAATGGAAGGCAGACAAGATTTAAAGGGGAAGCCCATAAAATATGTGAACTACCGTTTCCAATCGAATATACTGTCGATTTGGGTAAATATTGACGCACACGAGTACATACAAACGTGAGGCGCGGTAAACACGAGGACAGGCTTGCCAACCTTGTGTTTCCGAGTTCATTGGTTCAAATGCTGTTTGATTTAGCAGGAAGGCAACTCCCCCCTCCCTCAAGCGGCAGAAACCACCGCCCGCAGGAATCGACGCGAGGGATCGCAGTGAAAACTGTTCCGCTAAACGCTATGAAAAATCGACGCTCTGGCGGGTATCACACGTGTTCTGGTCGCGTCTTGATTGCGACATGGAAACGACCGTGTCCCGGCGTACAATTCCAACTTCGCCGCGGCCCCGCCCGGCCACCCTACCCACCCACATCCAGGGTATCGATTCTCATCCGCTATTGATCTTCCGATGATTGAAAACTACAGTACAAAACTCTAGAGACTACACGGAAACCAACACAATAATTTCCAGTGGGAAATCTGGACAATCAGTAGAGCAAACACCACCCATGTTCCGCAGCAAAACAAAACCAATCACTAACTCATAATGCGCCGTAATCATCCGAGTTCAGAAATTCTACATTTTTTTCGCCGCGTTCTAATAAAGCTTCAATGAACATTTACATCTGTATTGTGGTCGATCCCGTAACCCAAATGAGATGAGGTATGTAGGGCCCCAGATTCGGGACGGGGAAGGGCGACCCCCCCCCCCCTCCCCCCAAAAAAATTCTCCGATTTAATTGAATATATCCGAACCAATTGAGTACGGACGTCAAGCACCGTACATTAATTACATGCAGCAAGTTTCCAGCTGGCAGGGGCAATTATTAATCGATGGGCGAGGGCCGTAACTGCCGGTAAAGTTGCGTCCGCGGCGGAAGGGCTGTGGGCGAGGCGGGGGCAGGGGTGAGGGCGGGAGCGGGGGCGGGGAAGGGCGCGGACGGCTGGGCGGGGCGGGGCGGAGGGCTAAGGACCGCGCGCATTAATCAAGAGACAGCGGCCCTAGCGCTGGCGGCGGCCGCTGAGGCCTCCAGCGAGACGAGGTGCGTTTCAAATAACGTGGAGCGATTGCGAGGGGTAGGAGACTACTACCACGTGGGGCGGAACGAATATCGATGTACGAGTAACCGTTTTACCGATAGAGGCCTACGCAACAACGTTTCTCAAGAATCACTACTCATCAAATTCTAAGAACACACTCGATAACACGGCCATTGCATTTCTATTCTAGCGGCATACATTCACGATCGAAAGTACAGTAAATTACTTTTTTGTTTTGTTTTTGTTTTCAATACAATTCTGAGCACTTTCATACTACTTGAATGTAGCTTTATTTGCGAAATTTACGCGAATTGATTTTTTTTAGAAATAAATTTTATTGTTTTATTGTAAACTTGTAGCAACATATTTCATTTATTTCAAAAGTAATAGGCCAAAAGGCGATGTCGATGTTTTACTAATCATCGTAACGAAATATGCTGGCACTTGCAGATCAACAATGCAATGTGGGCGGGCAGGGAATCGCGAAAAGGTGGCCAAGGCTATTTCAGTGGATGGAGAAGATAGACGTGTCAGATGGCAACAGGGAGCGAGGATAATAACCACGGATATAAGTTAGGCAAAAAGAAAAGAGAGAAAAGAGAACAGAGAGGGGGGGAAGGGGCAGGAGAAAGGCGAAAAGGAGCCCCAACGAGTCTGCTGGGTACGGAGCGGACGGGGGGCGGGGGCGGAGCCGGGGCCGGCGGAAGGGGGCGGGGCAGCGATTCGCCTGCACCCTCGTCGCCACCCCCGCGCCGCCAGCGCTCTCTGGCGACCCTCCACAAAATGGCCGTTCGCGCCTGGCGGGATCCCAGCAGCGGGGGGGGGGGGGATAAAACGTCCGGAAAAGAACCGCCCGGCGGAATATTCCTCCGCACTTTCAGAAACAAGCGCTGATAAAATCGCGGCGCCACAGTCACGTGGAAAAAAGAGTGCTGCATGTGCGGGAAGTGGGCTGCGCTACATGCATGATTCGAAATATGAACGACTTCATGGCCGTTTCGAGTTTGCTGACGCGAAACAATGCACTGCAAAACGTAGTCTATTTGATACAAGAGATATCTGCGAACGCAGCGCTTTTGAGATCTCGAACATACGGACGCGAGGAATTCGATGACTTCCAGCATTTTATGAGGCAAACATTTCCAGCTTTCTCGAAAGAGAGAACGTTCATGTGTTGCCTTTGCACAGTTACATCATACGGGAGGTACTAAAATCACATTTCTCCACCACCCTGCGCAAGCTGAATAAAGAGAAATTCCAATCGAGCTTCCGTGATCCGGTAGTCTTGCACTTTCACAAGCACTGCTAGGCAAATTCATTAATTAAAATTCATTTGAAAGTAATAAAATCTTACGAACACATAGATTATTTCCTACATAATTAACATGTGTATAAAAACATTTATTTTGAAACCGGGGAATACGCTTATATCATTATACAACATTACGCTTTCTAAAATGACTGAATATACTATGGAAAAAAAGACTGAAACAATTAGCCTTCTAGTAAGGCGAGTGAACTCAGATGATATATATATATATATATATATATATATATATATATATAGGCAAATAAAATTTACATCAATAGATAACGCTAGCAATCCGGCAACTACTCTAACAGATTTGACAATTCCTTAATTATTGAATTAAAAATAATATTCCCGTGCTGTTTCTCGATTTCCTAACACAATTCGACGCCTGTTGAGCGTCCGAATCATTACCATGTTTTGCCATGAGCTGTTTTGAGCCACAGTTGACACAAAATATTCAAAAGAAAACGCTTCATGGAATGTGGCGGTGGACGCTGTACTCGTGGCGAAAATAGAGTACGATGTTGGCAGTAGCAAAACGGCAGCACAAAAGAGAGTGGAAAGCGACACATGACTAATCAGAAGTTCTTCGAGAATGGTCAAGGAGAAGTATAACGTGTTCGCTTGAACGTGCATCTTTCGTATGTCAATAATATATATCATTTCAATTATAGAACAGAAAAAATAAAAATATAATTTCAACACTCGTTGTAAAAATAATTTTTAAAAGAAGGCTATTGGAATACCATCCTATTCAACCCATCATTAAAATAAAAGAAGTTACCAGCCATTATTTAAAATTGACAAATAAAAATATTCATTATTGGATTTATTTATTTATTTATTTATTTATTTTTAAGGGAAAATAGTAAGAAACTGGTTTAATTCATCAGCCTTACCAGAACTGATATACTCTGAACATTATAATTAATAAAAATTAATGAAATAAGAGAAAATGTGATACTCAGATACTTGTAAGAAAGTAATATTCATAGTGATCTTGCAACGACTTCAACGCTTATAACGTTGCATCGCAATGGCCTTTCACAGTCCTACAAGGATGGAAAAGTGCTTATATATAGTCGATGGTTTTTAACCCGTGAGTTGTGGCAGGGTAATTATTCGCTAGAAACCCACTCAATATATCTCATAATATACAGTCATTTTACCATTATAGTCATCAGAAATCTATAAGTTAAAAAATAATTATTGCATATACTAGAGAGTTATAAGCAAAGCGTACATTCACATTTAACATGCCTAAGTGAGGTAACTCAAATATTAGATTCCTTAAAATATCCATTTTATATCTGCATCTGCATCAACACACAGGTGTTCTCGCTGGGAAGACGATTTTAACTATGGAACTGTGGTGAAGCTATTTATAAATACTGAGCACATTACATCTCTAACAGTACACGTTTGCGATTCGTACGTTCGTATAAACTTCGGTATTCTAAAGAAATCCACTCGTCCTCCATCTGATTGCTACCATTTTGATGCCTAACAAAGCTGTGGACCGAGGAAGGTTAAGTCCATCCCATTGAAACGGCAACCGACATCAGCCTCTGGCCGACGCGCGTCGGAGAGCGACAACGGCGAGTGAGTGGGACGACACTGCCCACCCCGCCCACGGGTTGGCGACACGCGCGCTCCCCCCCCCCCCACGCCGCCAGCACTCCCGCCCCCCTACCGCCACCCGCCCACGCAAAAACGACGCGCCCCCGCAAAAAACCGCGCGGCCGCACAGCAAAAGGAAATAATCCCCCCGACCGACGCGACGGCGGTCTGTGAAAAGTCCGCCTCTCTGGGTACACGAAACGCGGCCCGTAAACAAGTAACACGGCCTGTTCTTTGCCGCGCCGGGGCGGCAGGCAGCGCGAGCATTATCCCGCCCGGCGGGAGCGCACCCGCAGAGAGACATACTAGTACGTTCCGGCGCGCTTCCATGTCCGTATGTGCGGCGCGAGTAGTATGTGTGGACGTGCTTACGGAAAAGGGTCGGGGGGATGGGGGGGGGGGCATTCCCACGGGCCCGGAGCGGGGCGGGGCGAAGCGGGACGGAGGCGGGAGCGGAGCGAAGGGGATAGTGGGGGCGAGGAGAGGGCAAAGTGGTGCAGAAGCCAAGGGAGAGCGGGCGGGTCGCGGGGGTGGGGGCGGTAACGCGGGCACGCGGCGCTACACGCCACAAATATGTGTTTTAATTATCCAGCGAGTGTTATTTACGAGAGCAGGGAGCAAGGGCGCTAAATTACAATTAGATTAATCGTACACACAACATAACGAATGCGAGAAAGAGAGACTAAATGAAGCCGGAAAATTACTGGAGGTGCCAGCCGAACGCCCGGAGCGCTCGACGATAAATAAATAAATGAACACCCAAAAAGATGAAACGAAACAGCCCGGAGGTATGAACTACGGCTGCCGAGGGAACGGCGCGGAAAAGTCGAGTGAGTTTCATCGAAGTCCCGCTGAGATTTGCCGTCCAAGCAAGCAGAGAGGGAATGGAGGGTCAAAGCGGTAGAGGGATGGGACGTAGATGAGAACAACACACGAATTGAAGGAGAGGAAATAGAGCTAGCACGAAGAGACGTCGAGAGACAGAGAGAGACAGAGACAGAGAGAGACAGACAGACAGATGGAGAGGGGGAGAGAAATAAAAATTCATGGGGTTGAACAGAACATGACGATATGGTCATCACGAGTCATACCGAATCACATTAATCTTATTCTAACAGTCACAAACCAGACCAGATCACTATCTGCTAGTTTCAAGACCCACTTCCGTCATGCTCTTCACCCGTTCGTTCATTCGCACGTTATTCCACCTAGAAATGGATTTTTTTACTCTTACACACTCATTAATGCGTTGTCTCCATTCAAACGCAAGCACAGATACCTGCACTCGCCTTATCAGGCCTGCGACTCTCAAATCAAGAAAAGATAATTATCCTTTTCAAATTCTCTTTCAAATGCACAAAACCAGAAAACTATCTAATAAAACAGTCATTAGCACACATCCACCAACTATCGAACCTAAGGACCCTCCTTTCTCATAACATTTAACTATCTCATCGGTATGAAGAAGAAGGCAGATAAAATCAAACTTAACAAAGTTCCATCACTATGAACAAAATCCTTAATAAAATGACCAGTAAGGCGCCGAGTCGGCCCAACAACTGCATGACGTTATAGGTGTTGTGGTAAGTTATGGTTGGCATTTCATCTCTGATGGCTAAGCCATCAAAGCTGCTTTTCTAATAAATAATATTGTTGGCAATGACGACGCATATAATTATTTCATTGCATGACGTTAACTATACCGCACATGTATAAAAGATGCTCCACTCTCAACAGCGGAAAGCACAAGTAGGATCGGCCTCTCCGCCAGCGACATCCACCCTGCAACTGCCACTGACCACTGTCAACCTTTCACCTGATGGAAACCTAGATGGAAAGCGCCCACACGGTGTCAAAGAAGTCGCCTTAGGATGTCGCTAAGGACGATCGGGACTCTGTCATACACGCCCATCATAATACCAGTCTATTCTTCCCATGAACCACCACTCCACATCACGCAAACCTATGTCATGTCATTCCACGTCACACGTGAGACCGGCTCCACGCCACGTCGCTTCACGTCGCATCACGCCACCCCATATCATACTACACCATCGCCACGCCGTCACAAAACGCCTGTCTCACTCCTGAATTCCGAGCAGGCCTAGAGCGTTCCAGCTCCAAAGCCTGGATATTGAATCGAGTATTGAAAATCTGTAAATGCAATGCGTTGGAATCGCCGACGTAATTACATTACCGGGATCCCGGTTATAAATCGCGCCAAATATTCGTGGAACAGGAAAGGTACGGAACAGGATTCTGTCGCCTAGAAGGTAGGAATGATACGAGCAACAGATATGTATTCAGTTAATATCATGTTAATCTACATGTAATAATTCAAGATTTCACTTTTCAGGAATGATAGGAAATACCACTTCATAGAGCCATAAAATTCTAATGGTTTCTGGAATTCTTCACCGTAACTTGCATGATAGTCTATTGACGCACTTACCGCAACAACGCGAAGTTATGAGAAGCTTAACTTCACTATTTTATAACTTGGTTTTAAAACTCCATTAAATCGACGAACGAATGAATTGCATCGCAGGCCCGGGAACGGCGTATCACGTTTAATTTCGAAGGTACAAAACGATTAATTTATTCCTACCGGCAGGCGATAGCTGCCAGATGTAAGATAAAATTTTCGAATTCAGTTTAGAATTTTAGCTGTTTATCAAGTACAGGCCAACACAAAAGTGAGCGCAAAACTTACGGAGACCTTTGCGCCTTCATTGCCTCCTAACATCTACGAAAACCGCCCACACATGTCCCACTCAACACTGACACGACTGCCGTTCCAGCCATCTCGTGGCCAAACGCGGAGCGCAAAAGGCTAACGAGCTACTCGATTCGCCGCGTGACGATGCGTCGATAACTCGAAACGCCTTCATTCAACTAATTTCCCGCATCCACGCACGCACCCACCCACCCACGCACAGAGGCGGCCGCGACCGCCTCGTCTCGCCTCCTCCGTCTCCCGCGCCGCCGCCGCCGTCACCGCCACCTCCACCGCCCTCCAATTAGCGACGCAGGGCCGCGGGCGCTCGTAAACAGGCGCCTCGCCGCCTCCGCCTCCGCGCCCGCCCCGCCCACGCCGCCCCCGCGCGGACGTGACTCATCCCGCTGGCGAAAGTTGGGCGACGGCGGCGGCATTCGTCGACGGCGATGGCCCCCACCCCGCCCACGCACGCACAGTCCACTCGCCGCTCAAGATCCAGCCCCGCCTTCCGCGCCAATCCCCGCTACCCCCCCCCCCCAGCCGCCTCCCACGCGCGTCGTTTCGCCGCTGCCTCTTCGCCGCCACCGCCGACGCCGACGCAGCCCGGGCCGTTTCCTCGCTGCCTGCGCCTCGTCACGTATCGCGCCGGCCCTTCTCCCCGGCCGCTCTTTCGAATCTTCCGCCGCTCCCCGTCTCGGGTGTTGCCAGCCACCCGTGAGCTATTCGCGCCGAGATTACATTCTCTCTCGCTCTTCCTCTTCAAGTGCAGGTGCTGCAGCATCACGCGCCGTTTTGTCACTACAGTGCACGCCTCCCACCGTCTACACCCCTGTTTAACCACGTGCGTTCCTCTACTCATATACATGACTACTAGGCGCTTGTGATTCCTTTCAGTGTTGACCGTCATACCACGCCATTTTCATCCGCCCTCCACAACAGTACCCATCTATTATTTCAGTCGACTTCCAAAATCTGTTAGGCAAACACATGATTTCGCATCGCGTTTAACTGCTGACCACACAATTTCTGTCTTCTAGGAAGGTATAATTCCTAACTCCTTTCCCAACAATGTAATATGCACCAAGCGCCTCGCACACTCGACAGACCCGCCACCTCCAGTCTGCCTTCCTCCGTTTATACCACTCGTGCATCACGCAAAACGTTCCCCACACGTCCTTCCACCCGCCTCACCCCACTGTCCTCCCTCTCGTCCTCCTCTCCTTCCGCGTGTATTGAAGGTGCGCCTCACGCGCGAGATCACGCCCAGGTAAACGCGCCGCAATTATAGAGGAGCCCCCCCCCCCCCGTTTTAATGCGCCCGAGTTATACGACGTCGCGCCAGCTCTCCCGTGCCGCCCGCGCCCGCACAACAACCTCGCCCGCCCACCGCCGACAAATACGCGACAGTCCCGCTCCCTCCCACGCCTCGCGCTGCACCCCTCCGTGCCGCGGGGAGCGACAACCTTGCAGCGCGGAGTGTACACTCTTTGGACTAACTAGCTCTTCACGAGTGCCATCTATAATTCAGGCTCGCCCGTCTCCCGCGGCTTGCCGGAGCCCGGCGGCGGCGGCGGCGGCGGCGGCGAGGGTGGCTGCTCCGCGGAGTCAGGAGGGAAGGTGCGTGGAGTGGCGGAGGGCGGCGGGGGGCGGGGGGCGGGGCGGTGACAGCGCAAAACGCTCCGTGCTCCGGGCGGGGTCATCGGCTCCCTTAGCACACGCACCCCGCGCCCGGCACGCGGGCGGGAGGGCGGTTTGGGCGGGAGGGCGGGCGGGCGGATCGGGCGGGAGGGCGGTTCGGGCGGGCGGCAGGGATGGCGGGAGGGCGGCAGGGATGGCGGGAGGGCGCCCAGGGTGCCTAGCGTCCGAAACCCATGCGACCTGGCATCTCCGTGAAGACGAGCGCGTCCTGTGAGAGACAGGCCGACGCGGCGACCATTTTCACTGGGCAGACGCCGCTGCGAGGTGCTCTATGCGCAGATGTGACATTCGCTTCAAAGAATGAAGTGAGCGTTTGGAGATTTAGTGCGTCTCAACTATAAGTCCCGAGAGTGTGGTGCAAATTACATCTCAGGTCAGGGTGTTCATGCCCTGCTGGGAAGTGAGAACCGACCCCGACCTGTACGTCTGCTTGCCAGGTTCTTCCGCAGGTATCTTCGCCAATGTGGCACCGCTCCAGCCGGTTCAAGCAAGTAGCAGTCATGCTAGTTACGAACAAGTGTGTGTGTGTGTGTGTGTGTGTGTGTGTGTTTGCGCGAGTAACGGGAGAAAAGATAACAAATATGAGGGAAGATAATATATTGCGCTGTCCGAGGACCGTTTGTTCCATCAATTAGCGGCATTTGCTTGGTATTGTTCAGAGAAACCTCGAAATTATTCTGATCGGAGCAGTCGAATTCGTCTCCACAGTGTGGCAGAATTCGATCTCGCTATGAAGTCTGGGTTGAAAATCCCCTACAGAAGGGTCTCACGAACATTATGCGCGATCAGCGATGCTGCTGCGGTAATGAGTGTCCCTGAACCAACTATAGAAAGAAAGGCCCCGTAAGAACTATATACGAGAATAATATACGATTACTCCCTCAATTAAGGACAAGGATGTTCTTAATAAAGCAAGCCAATCACAAAAGACATCCGTCCGCGTCCTCAACAACGCCCGTTTGCCCGAGAGCGCCGTAACTGCATCAGACGGGCGGCGGCGGCGGGCGAGGCGGGCGTCTCGCGTGGCGGACGCGAGTGGAGGAAATGCCACAGTGCACCTAGGTGGGGCGCGGACGGCCCGAGCTGTGCCGCACGCTCCGCGAGGCGGACGAACGAACGAGACAGATGGAGAGTTATTGGAGTTGGCAAACGCTGAGGAGGAGGAGGAGGAGGAGAAGGGCCGAGAGCCTTCCGGGGAATCGCAGTCTCATTCATAGTCGGTTTCCTGTGCGCCCGACGCGCGTTCCACCGCCGCGCCCAGCCGCGTCGCGCCGCGTCGCGCCGCGCCGTCGCCCCGGGGCCTTAAAGACGGGCGACCGATGGATCACGATGTCAACGCCCTGGAAGGCGGGGCTTCGTGGCGAGTGGAGGTCGTTTTTGACAAGGTTTCAAAGAATATTAGAGTACTCATTGCGCAGTAGCAAAACTTGCACAGCGATAGCTCTCACGTGCTGAATCAAATGTACAGGCATACTCCAGCCTATAACGTTGGAATCAATGTGTCTATTACTAACTTCATGGAAACGGTGCGCCGTACTGAAAGATAGATAGCTTTAAATTATAACATGTATACAAAATTTTAATTTACCAACCATTTTTTCTGTAACTCTTATCTCACTAAAAGAACATTAACTTACCGTGCGTTCCTTAGAGTAATTGAAAATATTCATTACTATTGCCTCAACAGTTTTGTGGAAATCAAAATCATGAAATTACTTTTCAATAATGAAATTCTCTACATTTTAGATTACAATGCATTCAAACTCATTTCACATACACACACAACTGCTATTGCTAACTAAACATTCCCGACCAAGACTACCACCATCCCACAAAGAAGGTAGGCCTTCCAAATACGTGCGAAACAGTATCCAAATGTCTTCCTCCCGCGGCCTCGCGCCCAGTCGCCCTAGCAGAGAAGCCGGAAGAAAACACAGCCGCCCTCCTGCGCCCCGCGGCCGCACCGCTGATTTAATAAATGGCGCCCGCATTTTCACGCGGAGGGATGTGGAAGACGGCGCAGAAGGCACGACGGGCGTTCGGTTGCGGGAGGGGGGGCTAGGACAGAAGGGACGAGCTGCGGCGGGGAGAGCGCGGGGAAGGAGACGCCGAGGCGGCGACCGCGCGCCCGCGCCGCGCCGAAGTACGATCGATAGCGCAATAAATTGCAGCACACCGGGTTTTTGCGATTCGGTAATCACGTATCACACACAAACACTTTAGATGCAGCGGGCGCCAAGTCGAGGGGGCGGGGGTGTTTTATGAATTATCAATAAGATAAGGCGCTGGGTTGAACACCGGAGGAAGAACCCCGGGGAACGCCGCGAGACGCGGAGATCGGCCGCGGGAGAGGAGGCGAAAGGATGCGGCGACGCGGAGAGTGGGAGAGGGTGCGGCGGCGAAGGAAGAGGTGGCGGAGGAGGAGAAGGAGGAGGAGCAGTGGCGGCGGGAAGGGGGGCGGCTTCCAGAGATGGGGCGGAGGCGAGCGGTGTCCTCTCCCAGGGTGCGCCTCTGAAGCCGGGGGCGGAGGGTCGGGGTGCCAACTCAACCCGGAGCCGGGGGCGCTCACACACACACACACACACACACACACACACACACACACGAACGCGGCGACGCGCGCGAGCTTCGGGCCACACCGACTCACACACCCGCACAATGTTTTTGGCCGGGGGGTCGGTCTGGCAGAGACCCAGCGGAGCGGGTGGCCAATAGACGCAGGCGGCTCCAATAGCTGGGCGCTGCCTCCGCCGCTGTCGTCACCGCGGACTGTGGCCCGCCAAAACGGGGGATCCAAGGGTGGAAGCGACCCCTTCGAAGGGCGGGAAGGAAGGAGATAGTGAAAGAGGAACGGAAAGGGGCAGTTGGAGTGGGAGATCTGGAGAGCGGGGGGTGCTAGAGATCGGTAGACGGAATCAAGGGTGGGGAGCAGAAAAGCTAGAATAGCCGGCAAGTGAGCCCAAGGGCGTTTAAGGTGGAGGGCAGGAGGACGCGCAGTAGGACGGCGTTCTTTACGAGCGGCCAGCTGAATGCGAAACATGATCGCGCCGCCTCGTAGGGCGAGGGTCAGTTTGCACAAGGAATAATAGAAAACGACATCAAACAAACATGACAATGGCCGCTGGCGCACGTGGCCCGAGCTCACGAGGGCTGCAAGCCTGCAGCCCCCGCCGCCGCTTGCGCGCGCTCTCACAACTCGCCCCTTACCCCCACCCCCACCCCCACCCCACCTCTGCTCCGAGAGAGGACGTGTTGACAGGAGAAACACTGTGCATGCGGCGCACCTCTTTGTTTGCGCTAACGATTTTACGCTCAAGTTTGTAAGTGTTCTCAAGCGACCTGTAAACAGCCTTCCTTGCCTTTGAAGGATACTGGAAACACTGGTTCATTAAGCGCTTAAAATATATAAAGATTTAACGAACCAAGTTATAGAATATCAACATTAATACACGTGTTTTTCTTTTTTTTTTACTGGTACCAGTCTCACAATAAGGAACGCATATCGTATTTGAAATTTAGTTCTACAAAATAATGAATTTTCATAAAATTACAGGAACAATAATTCATTCAATACGTATCTCCTGCAACTGTAATTTACCCATGCAGAAACGAAATTTGTTAAATAACCAATTCAGCTAAGATCCATTTCAATATTATTTTAATTTACTAATTAACCGACTGCATCGATTAAAACAGTAATAGATGCAATTGATGAAATCGTTCTGAAATCTACCTGCTAATTATTCGTAACGAATATCGAAATACATAATTTAGCATCGTAATAGAAATTTCGAAGCCAACAGCGTCCGCGAATGAAGCCTGCCGACGGAGAGACGGATTTAACAACGAAATTGTTTCGCGAAGTACGGGACGCTCTTCCGAGAGTGGAGCCGAGAACCTCTTTAAATGGTGATGGGAGGCGGCCTGGACCTCCTCGACAGAAAGATACGGCAACTGGAAAAGGTAGAAAATGAGAGCCATGTTGGGAAAGCAAAGTGGGGCGTGGAGGAGACTGCAACACATTTAAACTCCAGAGACGAGTCCTGGTGTAGTAAAAATTCAAGAAGCGCCGGACTTCGCTTGTTAGAGAAGAAGGAAAATACGTTGTGAAGTGATACGTCCGATTCTGGATTCTGAGAACACATTGGGACGGACGAGTAACAAAGAGAGTGAAAATAAATTCACGAACTTCTTTCTGTAACTCTAACGTTTGACCATTCTCGCATCATAGCCGATGTTACTCTACTTCTTTTCGCTTCTTTCTTTCTTTCTTCAGAGGATAGAATCCACTATGGGAGGGAAAGAATGACTTTGATAATCTGATGATGATGAACTCGTAAACAATCGACGACGGGAAAGAGAGATACCAGAAAAGCAGTAAAACAAAAACCCAGCCGTCATATGTCGCGGGGTTCCAAAAGAAATTCCTCGCACCGCCCAAACGCCAGGTTGCGGGGGTGGAATGGAGGATGAGGTGAGGAGGGACGGGGGGGTGTCGGAAGCTCCCTGCCGTGACTAGCGGCATAATGGACGTGCGCTGCCACCGCCGCCGCTAACCACGATATATATGTACCTTAATTAAAGACTCTTTGAAGATACTTGTCCAATACATCCTAATTACACGGAAAGTGGCTTAATGAAAATTAATCTGTGGCGGGCACCGCCTCTCGGTACGTTGCGCCGCGTTGCCCTTCTTTCTGCGCTCGCGTCTCAGATGCTCTCCCTCCTCCTATTCGTCGCGCCCTGAGCGCAACCCTTCCCACCACGCAGGCAACGAAGTGGCGCTCCGAAGTTTGCTCCATTGGCCAGCGAGTATGATCCATCGCGAAGTTATGAATGTAGACATCGAAAATTTTGCAACACGAAAATTAAGTTATTTTGAGGGGGGGAAAATAGGTGCTATAACAAACTTTTTACAGTTCGTATCAGCGCTGTTTGAGAATTTAATGGTTTAACTACACTCAGGGTCACTTCTTAGAGTTAACGCTCACGGTTACATGTCAAAAATGCACTTATGCCTTCTGTTGCATTCCAATTGCCATAATTAAATGATACCAGAAAAGTGTAACCTCACTCTGTAGTAACAAAACCAATAGAGAAAATACATCAACACTTGTTCCAATTTCAAAACACACACACACACACACACACACATTTGACACCAGCAGTGAGCGGAAAATCACAACATTCAGTGCCGGGGTTACGTGATGTAGATTACTTTCACGGGGAATGAGCGAACGTGCACCGCCAAAGAAAACATTTGGGCGCCGTGCCCTGTCCAAGTGGCGGGCCGGTCCCGCGCGGCGCGAGCGACACAGCCCGACGCGACGCGACGCGACGGCATGTAATCTGGCAGCGCGGGACGATGTCCCTGTCGGCTTGCGTCTCCGGGAACGGTTTTCCTGAAGCGGCTTTATGGCGCGCCGCAGCTACATCGCTACACCGCCCTCCCGCGCACCGCTACAGCGAAAGAAGGCGAAATGGAACGTGACTAAAAGGGCTACGCCGCGCGCCGCTGTCCGCGACTATACCCGCCGACGGCACTCGCCCTACAACACTCGTGACGGGGAAGGAAATGAATTTTGCAGGCGATGTGTTTCTGTCGTGCGCGCGCGCGAGACCGACTCCGGAAAAGTGTATCCAGCCCGAGGACGACGACGCCGCCGCGCGGAATTCTAAAGCACGCGGAGTGCGAGGACGGCACAATGGAGCGGAGAGCGGGCGACAATAAGCTCGAACGCTTGTTGACTCGACGAGTTGCTCGTGAAATAAAAATTACGGCTAATGTCCCTGCAAACAATCAGCCTGCAGAAAAGTAAAACCGAAAAATAAAAATTAAAAAAAAATATTCAGGGCACGAAAAACATAATAAACTTCATGAAAAGAATAACGACAAATTCTGAACAGAAATTAATTTAACTATTCGTATTTCCAACGAATTTTAATTTCTCTTTTCCGTAATATAGTTAACTGCATTGCTGAATAGCAAAGCAGCAGCTATAATTATATTTTTCTTTAATACTATTTTTTTAATATGCAACACAACCTACTACAAAGGTAGTGAGAAAAGACCTTTTGCACCTTCCTTTTCCGTTTAGCAATCAGAGAAGGAAAATGAAGAGATAAAGTGAGTCCAAAAGACCGTATGGGCAGGTTATGGAGACGAACGAAATGGTCATTTAAATGATGGATATTATTTTCCAGAACCAATATTAACCTAATTTTTCAATGAAACGCTGGTGAATCAGAACAATAATCCAAGGACTATGATTTAATTTTTTCTAGTAGAAAATGTAACAGTACGTGTATTTGTTGTGGGAATTGGAACATGGAGAACGCAGGCCTGGACCCTAGTTGTTGTCAGCTCCCAGACGGAGAAGGGCACGGCAGCACAGGGAGAAGCTAGGAGGGGCGGAGCAGGGCGGGGCGGAGCAGGGCGGGGCGGAGCAGGGCGGGGCGGAGCAGGGCGGGGCGGAGCAGGACGGGGCGGAGCAGGACGGGGCGGAGCAGGACGGGGCGGAGCAGGACGGGGCGGGGCAGGACGGGGCGGGGCAGGACGGGGCGGGGCGGAGCATGGCGGGGACGAGCAGGGCGGGGGCGAGCAGGGCGGGGCGGAGCAGGGCGGGGACGAGCATGGCGGGGACGAACAGAGCGGGGCAGAGCAGAGATGAGCGGAGCAGGGGAGGGGGTGCGGTGCGCGGGGCAAAGCTCTCGCCCTAATGCAGGCGGCCTCATTCAGACGGCAAACCGTCGCAGTTTACCGAAATGATGAATGCGATTACTCTTCTGGCGCATTTTAATGCGCGCGGGGTCGCGCCCATCACGCGCGCTGATAAAAGTGCGACGCGGAGGGGGCGGCCGGGGCAGCGGATCAGCTCCCACGAAATCACGAGCAGCAGGCAGCCGCAGACGAAGCCAGAGGACATGGATTACAGGGGGAGGCCCAGGGTGTGTACGAAATACTGGGCAAAGCACGGAGGAGTCCTAGATGACCCCTTAACAAGAGGGTCTATGTTTCTCGAAGCTAACTGAAGCACCGAATCTTTGGGAACTTTGTATACGTTACACAAGTAGTAAGTTCCGCGAGTTCGGCCGCGCGTTGTAATTAACATTATGGTAAACAGTTCTTGAAGTATTAAGACAACACTTTCCAACGGTCGTAAATGTCCATATTGGTGCGTGGAACGGAATGTATCAGCATCCGTCAAGATCTAAAATTCACATTTTCTATTGGACGTCATGGTGGGACAGTAGACAGTACGAGTACAAGTGGATGGAAGGAATCGGCAAATAAAAAATAAAATTACTAGTAAAACGCATGTATAAATGGCACAACATTCACAAAACATGAAGCCAACACTAATATGGAAAACAATGCAACAAAGTGGTCAGTGAGAATGAGGTACAAAATGAATTATTGAAACAGAAACTGAAGGTAGGTAAACTAATATTGAAAGGGACAAAGAGTACTTCCAAGTGCGACACAAACATATTTCCGAGGAGCGACGAAACTTCAGAGGATAAGATAAAGTCTAGGAAATTGCTAAAAATCATTACAAAACCATAACTGAAAATCAAGATCACTCCCGGATATCGCGCCTAGTCCAATCACCTCAAAGAAAAATTGAAACGAAGCCCATCCCAGCAGTACGCGCTTTGGGGTCAGAAGCCTATCCCCTCCGCGGGGGCGTTGAAGTCGCGGCGTGCGCGGCACGGACCTACCCCGGGGCGAACGCTTGAGCGGCGGGGGCGGCGGCGGCGGTCGCGTCCGTCGCCGCCCCACCGTCACCGCCACCCCTGCTACCGCCGCCAGCGCCAGGCCTTCTGTAAATACCGCCTCGTGTTTGATTTCAATTTGATTCATCCCCCTCAGCCACCGCCACGCTACCGAGAGCGGCTGTTTGCACGCAGATTTATTCACTGGCAGTCGCGAAACACCGGCGCCGGGGTTTTTCGGAAACCGCCGGAAAAAAAGAGACCGGGTGGGGGGGGGGGGGGGGGGCAGAGGAACACGCCCGCGTGGCGGCGCCACGGCGGGCGGCTTGCGATCGAACTCATTACGCCCTCCGCGCCTCAATCCTCAAATCCCTGCGACCTCGCACGAGCCGCGCGGTCGTCGGGAACGGACGGACGGACCGACGGACGGACCGACGGACGGACCGACGGACGGACCGACGGACGGACCGACGGACGGACCGACGGACGGACCGACGGACGGACCGACGGACGGACCGACGGGCGGACCGACGGACGGACCGACGGGCGGACCGACGGACGGACCGACGGGCGGACCGACGGACGGACCGACGGGCGGACCGACGGACGGACCGACGGACGGACGGACGGGCCGGCAGACCGCCACTGTGACCACTATCCGGGTTTATTGCAGGCAAGCGTAATTAACCGCCCCGGCCCGATAATACAAAAATATTCAGCGTTATCAACCTCCCCCCCAAAAAAACCCACCCCCGCTTTCGACGCGACCCTGAATAAAAATTCAATTGGAAGGATTGTACAAACAGCCGTATTTACATAGCCGGGCCGTGCGACATCATCAATCACTGGGTGCCTGACCCGCCGCCCGTCCCCTCCGCGGTGGCCGCCCCCGCCCCCGCCCCCACCCTCGCGGCCGCCTCCAGCGGCGGTCGCCCGCGCCAAGCAGGCGGCAGGAAATTGCTCGGAATGCCTCGCGGAAATTACAGTTTTCGCCAATACACTTCCCGACCGCCTCCTCCGCCGCCGCCCCCGACGCTGCAGGCGTAGCGCGTGCAAGCCGAAACGCGCGACTTGGCGAAAAACAATCGCCTCGGGGGCTTCCCCCGACGGAGGCGGGCGCGTCGGAGGGACTCGCAAACGAGGTCAAGTCAACTTCACAATTTCCAAAACGCAAACTTTCCCAACAATGATGGCAGTTTCTTATTCAACTTTTTATTTTTGGATTTTTGACTTCGCGCTGAATGATACAGAACTGATTTCGTGTTAGAATACTACTCTGTAACAACACGGAAGTAATTTCGTGAGGAATTCCTGAATCCCGTCAACATAGACTTTTAAAACGAATGCGTGTATTAGGTACCAGAAAACGTGGGTCAGCAACTATGGTTTCTAGAATATGCGCTTCTCTAATCCATCGTCACCAATAGCAATTTAACTACCTACAAACAGCAATTAAACAGACACATTTTTCCTTACATTAAACGTCTTTCGCGTAACACAGTCATGAACGAGTATTAGAATAAAATTCCTCGAAGATTGCTATAGCTATAGTTATTTAATAATATTACCACAGAAAATGCAATGAAAAGAAAAAAAATAACATAAGTATGACTATTGAATGAAGTTTTGGTTTTGGTTGTAATTGCGGTGCACCAACTTAGGGCCAACAAATAAACAGATCTACGTGACATGCATGTAACCATGAAACAGTTTTGACGAAATTGGGAAAATGCGATTCAACACAACGTACGAATGCGGGAATAGTATCTGACATGACCGATGCCGAGCAATTCAATGAAGCAAACGTCCTATTATACCGGAATCTGTGCTCTGCTGAGCCATATCTTGCATCTCGCGCCAAAACGCCCGTCACAGTTCCCAAATTGCGTGCCATAACATGCATCCTGAATAAATGAAAAGCATAAACACTGCGGATTTTTCCACCCTAAATGTGAACCATCGATTCAAAACGGCACAGGCCGTTTTTCGGGCGTTCAAATTAATTTAGCCTCTCCAAACAAAGATAACTAATTCACTGTTTACTCCTTGCGCGTCCCTACCTGTTAGCACACAGAATAATAATGTCTAATGACATTCGTGTTTGCGCTCCCGAGTCCGATATTTTGACAGTATAACCACCCACGCAGCACTACAACAGAGTCGGCTAGGCAAGAGGATGCGCTGATTCCCGACCCGCCTTATCACAAGTTGCTAATTGTAAACGCCACTAGTTATGTAGTCCTCAACACCTGACATAGGAATCAAATTTCTTAAGTCTCCCTGGTGGATTGCTATTGTAGTTTTACGTAACATATACTTCGTGCGTGTTAACTATGCGAAATCTAAACACGTAAAATTCAATGAATCTACAAAACTTCTTCAATTTTTCAGCACAAGTGTATTCAATATAAGGACAAATATCCTCTGCAACTCACCCCCATAAAAGCCCTATTTTCAACATATTCCACCTTTACTCTGCCACGTGCGTGTTTGCCCTCTCTTCGCCACCATCCTTTCACGACCTAAAAGGCCCACAAATCAGCGGGGAAAATCTGTTTGTTCGGATCGGCGGCGGAAGGGCAGGCGGGACAGTCGAAGAGACGCCAGGAGGAGGAGGAGGAGGAGGAGGAGGAGGAGGAGGAGGAGGAGGAGGAGGAGGAGGAGGCAAGCGGCGACAAAACGCGGGGCGCGCACGAGGGCAGGCGGGCTAAATAATAACCGGTGAAGGGTGGGAGGGGGGAGGGGGCTCCTTGGAAATCAACAGCCGCGCGCCCGCACGCCCCCCCCCTCCCGGCCGCGGGCCGCTCGCACGTTTCATTCATCATTGAGAAGAGGGGGGAAAAAATTATATCCCTGTGGGCGGGCGGCGTCGCGCCTCGCCCCAGCTACAAATGAATGTCACGAGATCTTGATGCTCCGATGTTGTTTTTTTCCATTCTTGTTCTTCGGGGGGACTTTTTCTGACCCTTTGTGGGGTATTATGTTTCAGTGAATGTGTCGTTTAATGAAAAGAAAATAAGGCATGTTTTGAAATCATTCGTCCAATTTCCAAGAGATAAATATTTATTGTAGATTTCCTGACGATTTAGTTTCTTTATAGTCGCTCAAATTACCTGACGTAATTTGTTACACAGTTTATAAATGAGCGATCAAGAGTACTTATGTTGAACGACACTTACCTGTTGTAAAAAAGAATATTTGCGGTTTTCATCGAATTTGAAAACGCCTATTTATATGCAATAAATAAGAATCTCGATGTCCCAATTAAAGTGTACACCCTTGCATAAAAAAAACACGCGTATGTTCTGGCTAAAGTAAATAGTTCTAAACTGGGAGGCACCATAGAGAGACGGCTATTAAGCAAGAACCAGAAAAAATTCTACAACAGTCACCCGACGAAGGAGCAAGTTATACCCACGAGAAAGCTCGTCTTCCAAAGGATGGAGCATGGGCATATGCAGAACTCGCTCTCGTGACGGGCGCCCGTTCTGCCAGAGCAGCGGGCGTGGAGGCGGGGGCGGGGGCAGAGGCGGGAGCGGGGGCGGGGCCTGCTGAGCCCGCGCGCCGATCGCACGGTAAACACAGACGTAACGCCATCGCCACATCCTCTCCTCGGGCACAACCTCCCCGCCGCCCACGCGCCCCGCGGACTCCGAGGTTAAGAGGATTCGAGCGGCCAATTCCCGAATATGGACTCGCAAATCTCTCCAAGTTTAAAACAAACCAATGAAATAAAACGCCAACCGATAAAACGCGATCTGCAAACAAACAATAAATTTAAAGGTAATGATTACTATCTCCTAAGCTCCCCGAGCTCTCTAATGGACAGATATTATCTTCTAAATATAACACGCACTTTCATACGAAAATGTTGATTATTATTCGTACACAGAACGAAGACACCTTTTCGCAACCACTGACATAGATTTCAGGAGAGGAAGCACGTAGCAAAGCGGTAGGCATCACCTCGGGTCACCGCAAGAGGTGCGAACCGCTCCAACCGAAGCCGCCACAGAGGTTTGCACCGGGCGCAAGACAAGGCAGCGAGCGTGCGAAGGATTAATTAAAGGTTGAAATTGGAGTCTGATGTTAAGCAAAAAGCTCATTCCGTCTTCAATTTAAACTGGGACCTGAGTGAAGTAAGCACACTCCGCCCCCCATAATTAACCTTAAGCCCAATTACAATTAACGTTTAAGATTACGATACTCCTGTATTTGTAAATGAGAGGGAAGCCGAAATCGCGGTCGGCGGGTGTGCTTGCGCCCGGGCCGACGGCAGCCGAAACCATTAAAAATGTTAATTACGGCTTGGCGGCCCGGAACACCCGCCGAGCGCCGTGTTGCGCTCGCCAACTTCACGCCAATTGCGGGGCGCTATCGCGCGATTTCGCATGGCGGGTCGGCACAAGTGAAGAAGGAGGGAGGAAGGTGCAAAATTATGCGAATGGTATTGCATGCAATACCAGCGACCTAACGATAATTTAAGTATTGTCAAATTCTACTTTGATACCAGGCATATATTGGAGCGAAAAAAATCATCACCAAATTACATTCAGAAAAAAAAATTAATAAAGCAGAAGTCCAAATATGATGCACCCTCTTTTCATGCGCGTAGCTCATCTCATTTTGGTATGAATAAAAATTCGATCACTAGATATGTTCCAGATATACTAAGATCAATGTTAAATGACATCGCTCAGAGAACAGAAAAAAAACATAAAAATGAAATGAAATTAACAAAGAAATTAACACGTGTCACATAATGCCCAATCTTATACGTGCATTAATGTTTAAGATTTTTATTTTATCTGCTTGTGCATTATAACTTTATATGTGAACTTGTTTCACACAACAATTTTCACTAGAGCTCTTAAGGTAAATCTAATCCAATTCAATCAATACGGCACACATGCTCGTTTCCTACAAGTTTTCCGGCAGTAGATGTTTTCTCAACCTCTGCCGTAATCAAAGAAGCCTACAAAAAGACGTGTCGAGTTGAGCAATACCATTCATCAAGATCCACATGATAAGGCAACGAGGCACACGACACTCACTCGTCTGCAAAGCACTTTCTCTCCCTCACAGTGCGTTAATTGACGTCCGCGAGTAGCTCCTGTATGCAGAACGCGTTTCCATGTTTCAATGCGCACCCCGCCCCCAACTCCTCGGAACGCACGCCGACACACACACACACACACACACACACACACACACACACACACACACATACACACACACACACACACACAAACGCACGCAGCGCGCTGTCTGACGAGCGCGTAAGAGAGGGAGGAACAGCAAGCGAGTTTCGCGCGGACGCGGATGCGGCGGCGGCTACGCTGGCGGGGCCGGGGGCGGGGGCGAGGGCAAGGGAAGGGGGAAGGAGAGAGCGGGGCAGGGGCGGCGACACACGCGGCCGATTCGCAGGATGATAATGATGATGAATCTGCAGGAAGCCCGACCTTTCATTAAGCAGGTCTGCAGCAATTAGCCTGCGCTAACCTTTGCAGCCGCGGCGCCGCCGCCGCCGCCGCCGCCGCCGCCGCCGCCGTCGGTGTCGGCAGCGCGATGATCCGTGCGCGGGGGAGAGAGCGCTCTGTCGGCGACGGTGGTGATGTGGCGGTGGGGTGCGGTGGGGTTGGGACGGTGATGGCCATCGCCAGGTAAACGAACGCGGGCGTCGGTTCGTGTAACCCGATGAGCTCAGCTTCGCCGCTGACGCATCGCTAAGCATCGCGGGGTCACGTTGTTCGGTCAGCGGAATTAGCTCCTAAATACTTTGCAAATGACGTATTGGAGTGAGTGATGTTTGATTAGGACATTTGGGGAGTTTATCCTCCTTTCCCTGAAAGGACACGTTTTCAATTACATTTTCTCAATAATATCTTGCCTGAACAGTGGTATCACTCTTCCTGTTACCATGAAATTCACTCATCGTATCCTCACCTATAATCTATGTTCATCGCTCATCCGTCCTCCACATTACACTTTGCCATTACAAAAAAAAAATATTTACGAATTTCAAGAAAATGATAACCATTGTTTTTCGTCGTTTAATATACCTAACATATTCTTCTTGTGGTAGTGATTTTAAACGAATAAAAATTATACTTCTATTTCTTTATTTTTCCCCCTAGATAATTGAATCTCAGAATGCAACGCAATGCACTGCAATTTAACAGAGGTGGCTATGTAAGTGTATGACTTCTACGGCAAAATATTACAGTATTTACATATGAACACTTCAGACATGATGAAAATTATAACGTAAATTTTATAACAAGACATTAGCAAAACGCATTTCTATAAATAATCCTGTCGGGAAAGATTTTTAGTGTCATCCCTTTAAAACAAAAGTTTGAATTGGTTTAGATTGGTTTGTTCCGAACACAATGCTCGATTCCACGTAAATCAATGCAATGAGAGGTAAAACTTCTCAACCTACAGAACGACGCTCGAATGAGTACACATTGTTACCGAGTCTACAATGAATAATGCGCACGAAATATGCCACGAAAAATCGACTAATCGATTAGTCTTCCTCGCCAAACAAATATCCGCTTTGCATCGCTCGTGTTCTGGTGCCCCCGTGCCCCCGACAAATGTATCTTTCATTTCCGCCCCCAAACCGCTCCCGTCTCCGTCACCATTGCTTTCAACCGACAACTGCCTCACTCGTCGTGCCTACTCGACGCCATAGTTTTATTGGCGCTGTCAAAGAAAACCCCCACCAAGTTGGTCGCCCGCTGTAAGTCGCAACTGCTCGAAGTTCGTAACTTACACTACGAAGCATAAACGTCTTGCAGTAAAAAAAAAGAAACAACTCCTTCGATAAAACTATGCGGCAAGGCGTCGCGGTTGTCACGAGTCCTCCACCCCACCCTCACCCCCTCGCACGCTGCCTCTTGGGGGAGATGGAGAGGGAGAGGGAAGGAGGGGGAGGGTCGCCGCGACGGAGAACATAAAGAGCGCGGCTTATTCCACTTTGCGGTCACTTGGCGTGGGGGATCTTCCCCGCACGCCCGCTCCGCGTACACAAACATCTAAGTGGAATAAACTATTTTGCATGGCAGCGAAGCTCCAATAAAATTTTACTTTCTTCCATGCCTTCCTCGGGCCCTGTTAAATGGGCTGGACAGTGGTTAACTGACCGTACACTTCAGGATAAAGAATTAGCCGGACCCGCCCGAGGAAGAAGGCACTGCAGGCGGAGCGGGGAAGGCGCAGGGGAGGGGAAGGGGGGACGGGGGGACGAGGGAACGGGGGGCAGGAGGAGCACCAGCCAGGCGAGCGCTGCGACGGCGAATTTCGGTTCTGTCGTTCTCGTCTGCCCCTCCCCCCCCCCCCTTCTCCCGACGGCCCACTCCCGCTTCCCCGTGAAATATTGTGGCTCGTTTCTACGTTACGCCACATAACATAGAGCTGCGTCTCCTCGGGTCAACCCGAAAAATTAACGTACACCGCTTTTATTTCATGCTCCGCAGTTCGGCCGAGTTCCGTTTATGATAAAGCAATAAAGTTTCCGCATCGCTTATGGAATCCGAGCCAGCCGTAAAGTAAACGGCGACAAGACGGAGGTTGCGCATAGTCATCGCTGCTTGGACGGTTTGACTAAGCGCAACGCACGAGCCAGGGGGGGCGGCGGAATTTAAATATTTGCCGCGCATTCGTATTCATTTAAAGCGAAACTCTGGCCCCCTAAAGCAACCGCGGATCGCGAACTGCATTTGTCTCTTCCCTCCTCCCGCGAATACTAACTTCTGGCAAAAGGTTGCGCACAAAAGGAACAGACGCAACAAAGTCCAATCGGATGCCCGAAAATTCATTGACAAGCAACTGCCGTTGGCTTCCTTCCCAAGGGAAAACGGTAACTTCTAATTGGAGGCGTCCGTATTAGTTAACGTGATATTTCGATTCTGAACAAGTCTCGGGAACTCGCGGAGTCGAGTCGACGTTAATTTTCTTTGAGAAAATTAGAATACAAAAATAGAATTACGAGAAATTACAGCGAATTTTTTTTTTGTTTCGACTGAGTATCGATTTACGCACGTGACCGGGTGTCAAGAGCATGTCACGTCTCGGAAAGAGGGGAAAGGAGCGGGCAGGAGAGGGTGGGAGGGGAGGGGAGGCGAGGCGGGAGCAGCGAGAGTAAATTCGCCCAGCGGCGTCGGGTCCAAAGAAGTCCCGCGGGGCAGCCAAAGAGAAGAAGAAAAAAAAAGCGCGTCTTGTTCGCATTCTGGAAGAAGCGACGCGGCTAAATTGAACAACAGTGCCCCCGCTCCTTCCAGCACCGAGAAAGAAGCATCGGGGATGACGGTGCGTAGCTGCCCCCCCCCCCCTGAATCGGTGTCACGCCAGATCGTCACGAGACGCGGTAGGCACGTGCGGCGGCGCGGAGCGGGGCGGGGCGGGGCGGGGCGGTCCGGAGCAGAGCGAGTTGCGTGGCGTGGCGGGGCGAGGCGGGGCGAGGCGGGGCGGGGTGGAGCGGAGCGGAGCGGGGCTCGGGGCGCCTGCGGGCGAGAGGGGAGAGGGTCGCATGATTAGCGAACGGCTGCCCCGGCGGTGCGGTCCCTCCCCCCCAACCCCCGCCAGTTCATGCTGATCTTCACTAATTCTCCCCAGTACGTGTGTGGCCGACTGAAGTGGGCGAAAGGAGAATCAAATTATCATTAGTGCTGGAACCGTTCAATAGCGCAAGGCATTATTCAAATCGACTGCCATTGGTATGCATGGCCGTAGACAAACACACCCGCGGCGCAGCGCGATGCGGCGGCGGCGGCAGCAGAGGGCGGGACGGCGCGTGGGAGGGAGAGGGAACGGGCGGGGACGAGGGCGGGGAGGTTATACGCCCCGACGCGGGGACATGGGGGGAAGGAGCGGGTGCTCTAGGAAACTGCCGGAAGCGGCGCCCTGTCTGCAGTCATTTGATAACCCCCGCGATATCCTACGCCGCTAACGCGCTCGGGGTTCCTTGGTGGCGGGGACCGCAGCCCCGTCTCCCCGCCAACCCGTCCCCCGGCGGCGGACGGGACCTGCGCGCAAGCGATCGCCAGCGAATGCCGCCATATTGATGACGGCATTTCATGTCGGCGGGGGGGGGGGGGGTTCGCCCATTTCCGTCACTTTCTCAAAATTGCACTTCACGCATCCGAACAGAATTTCAATATTCTACTGGCATGCAACGCTGCGCGGTGTCCGCATTGCAAATGAACAAACTGCATACGGGCCCTGCAATGAAATGAGAATATGGCTTTCTCATGGGCTTTCGTTCACGAGTAATGCACTTTGCGCAATTGTACTCTGTAAATATGGAGAACAATAAAGCTCGAGTAATATGGTTTCGTTCCGATGGATGTAAAAAATAATTGCACAGAAAATGAGTAAAATGTACATAAATAACAGTTAATGATAGTAGTATGGTACACATTAGAAAGTAAAGAGACAAAAATGCAACTACGTTCATTCCCATAATTGTCGGTAAAATGTCCGTTCACTTGTTTACATTTGTTTAGGATTCTAACGACAAACATTGGGACGGAATAAGCAAATACACAAATGCCACATGGTTCGAATGACGAGCCACATCAACGATGAAAAGTTTGACGTAACACTTAACGCATCAGACACATAAAACAGTAAAAAAACGTATTTATCTGCAAAGTACTAACATGAAAATACAAATTACGCCAACATTACGTCTGCTAGATTTTATGAACTCGCCCAATATAGTGCGAATAAAAATAAAGATAGACGTAAATATAAGCCGAAAATCTCGTCTACATTTTATTGTCTGTAAAATATTAATTATTTACGCTATGCAAACGTCAATATAAGCAAATCTATCGCCATTATCGAACACACTGCCCGACCAGCAGTAGGTCCTTTGGTCATTTGCGCGAAAAGGTGGGTGCTCTGAAATATAGGCCAAGGTGTCAAAGCGGAAGGTGCTTCGAACGCTTCCGGGAATTCCTGGTCACCCAAACGTTTCTCGATCGCGCCGGGAGTCGGCGGCTGACAGGAGGAACCCAAACGCATCGTCCTCGGCCCGGCCCTTCCGGGAAGCGGGCGCCCCGCCCCGCCTCGCCTCGCCTCGCCCCGCCACGCCCCGCCTCGCCCCGCCACGCCCCGCCACGCCCCGCCCCCTCCTGTCCCGTGCCACCGCCTCTGCGCCCAACAGCGCCTCCGCGTGGGGCTTCGGCGCCGGGCGCCTCCGCCGCACGGGCCGCGACGGCCACTTCATCCCTCCGTCCCTCGGCCCCCGCCCCGCCGCCCCCCGCCACGTCCGCTCCGCGCGGCGCGGCGCACCTCCCTCGTCTCCCGCACGCCCTTATCATAAGGTATGGCACACCCGAGCTCCTACTAGTCCCTGTGCTTGACAGTCCAATTACGAATACGTCAAAGTCCATGCAAATAAGAGTCAGAAAAATTAACTCGGTAAATGTTGCAGAGAGAGGGAAAATGTGAAACTGGAGTCCACGGTGGAGGTAAGGGTGAGACGCGGATAGGCGCGGCGAGGGAGGGGGGATGCTGAAGGCGGACGGCTTCCGCGTGGGAGATCGACAGCGGGAGAGGGGACGAGAGAGGTGGGAATGAAGGGGAGGGGACGAGAGGGAAGGGCGGGGCGGGGCGCTATCAGAGCGCGGGCGACCGGGAAAAAGAAGGGCCGCTTTTCAGGGCGCGTAACATGTTGCGAGCCCCAATAGGAAACACGCCAATCGCAAGGAGCGGCCAGAGCCTCATAGAGGGGGCGAATTAATTTCCGAAGCCGGGGCAGGGCCTTCTTTGTCCCGGGCCGCCGCCCACGTCCGGCGGGCGATTCGCCGCGCGCCCACGCCGCCCACGCCGCGCGTTTACATTTTGCGGCGAAGGAGGAAATTCGAGTTCCAATCGGTTATTGATGAAGTGAAAAGCGCCGCGACGTGACGGTGATACAATGACGTCGCTGGGAACGATACCGAAACAAAACTACTTGTGACATTTTATATTGTCTGCACGCGCGCAAAATGGTTTTCTGTTTACGTCCGATCAATGCAGTGGCAGCACTGGACCATAAGAGAGAATGTGCGGTTTATAGGCAGGGCGTCCTGCGTCGGCGGCAGTGACCTAACTATTTAGGAGCGACTACACTGCGCATATCGCACAATGCAATGTAGTACGTATAAAAACCCTGGAACCGCTGAGCGACAGCAACTGGAAATAACGTCGCTTTTTTTTTTATTTTTAACCGCGTAAGTTCCGTTAAGTCTCACGCAAGAAATTGAAATAGAAATTATTTTAAAAAAAAATAAAATAGAGTTGTGAAATCAGCGCGAAAACCATTTCTGGAAATCGTGTAAAAATAACACTTGAGTTTCGTTTTTCTGCGACCTCTGCCAACGGCTTAAGCGCCTTATCTTGCATTCTAAGCTGTCAGTTATTATTATCGTTTTGAATATTCATTCGCTTGACATATATTACAGACGCCATAGAATTTAAAGCTCACATTATCCGATATCGTATCTGCTTTCCGTTTCTATTTTTTCAGAACTATAGTCTCCACAAACATGCAGAACGCTTAATTATGTATATACAAAAATAACCGCTGTACTATGAAGTTAAAAGAACATGCTCCTTCAAAAGGCACGCGCTTCTATTAATACCTTTGTGGCCCATAAAACGGAACCAACGTGCTCCGGATACCCCACAGAGCGCCCTAACTGCGAAGGCCCAGTGCTCCAGAAACGAAACGTCGCTGGGGCGGCCGAGGGCGAAAACGAAGGCGGAGGCGGGGGCGGGGGCTCGATGAGGAATTAGGCCCATGCGACGGCAAGCGGCGCGCGCTGATAGGGGTGGGAGACGGCGGGCGCCGCTTTCTTAAAAATAGAAGCAGTTTGTCAGGGGCGGCACGCCACCAACCGACCCTGCCCGTCCCCCCGCCCCCTTTCCCCGCCACGGCCCTCCCTCGCCACGCGCATCGGCCCTCCCCCCCCTTCACCTTTCACTTTACGACTCGGTCATACTCGTCGCCCGGGGGCGCAGGGCAAGCGATTCCGATGCAGCGGTGTTCACATGGACCTTGACAGGCTGTTTAACCATCTTTATTTGAGGCATGTGACTCGCGTCACAACATGAAATTTCGCTAATAACGGGCGTAATATGGCTCTTCTCAACCGGACACTGAATGTATAGTTACAGCGTCAAATTCCTACTGAATTTGTTCTTTCTTAACAATTTTAAATTACTTTGCAAAAATTTTATATTTCTGAAACCAAAATAAAGTAAAATCGTCATTAATACTTTTGAAGTTCAAGTAAATAACTTTTACAGTGGTTTCCAAAGTTTAAAAATAATTTCTGAAATAAAATGCAATAGTGTTATTTTTAAATAAATGCAATGTTGCTGCATCAGTAGATTAAAGCTAAATTTAAATCAATTCAAATTACAGCCCATTCGGAAATAATATTTAAATAAATAATGAAATATCTACAACAAATACAACTATTGCTTCACGTACTACAACCATTTTTAATAGCAATGCACACCTATATTCTGAAAAAAACCGTTTCGTCAATAGAATGAATCTAACTCTTTTTAGCGCCGCAAGTGCCCAGAATCGCAGCGACAACGTTCCTTCCTACAACTTCGATACATTCGTTTCCTCGTGTCAACTCCACCAACACACATCGAAAGAGATAGCGATACGTGACATTTCTTCGGCAGCAAACGAGCGAGGGCAGACGGGAGGTCAGCGCGGGGGCGGCCGGGGGGGAGGGGGGGGGGGGTCGCTCCACCTTAACGCTCCGCGAACACGGAGACGGCAGCGGCAAGGCGCGGCGCGACGAGCGGAACCAATTACACGATGAAAAACGCGAGCGCGCGCGGTATATCGACGAATCAGAGAATATGCGCCCCATTTAAAGGAGCACTTTCATTAACCGCCGCGAGCGGGGCGCGTTTCCGCCTGGTACGCCCGGGCGCGCGGGGGGCGGGGGCGGGGGCGGAAGGAGGAAGCCACCCGCCCGCGGATGCGGGGGCGGCGACGGCGGCGCGCTGGCTCCGAAGGTCGCGGAGAAGGTGCGCGCGGCGAGACTGCCACACGACCCACGGGGAGGGCACGGGAGGCCATGTGCCGGAAAGGACTGTCTTCGAGGGGGAGCCAGGGGACAGACTTGGAAAACGCAGCTCACTGAAGATAAAAATCAACGAATGAGGCAAATGTTAAATGAAGATTGAAATTCAATGGAATTGTGTATTCTAACCTGGATGAGGAGGATGTGTGGATCTTTGAAGGCAATCGTATCAGTTAAGTTAAATTAGTAGAAGTTAGAATGTTCATCACAATCACATTACTGATTGGTTTGTAATAATGTACCGTTTCATAATGAAAAACAACTAATATTACAAAGAGACAGAAAAAACAAGCATAAAACTAGGAAACAAGTTAACGATGTCGATACAGGGCATAAGGTTAAAAAAAATCTACAAAATGAAATCGTAGAAAAGGCTGATAAGACAGAACACAACATAAAACGGCTCTACAAGTTGCAGTAAAAGAAACATGTACACACACACATACACACACATACACACACGTGGCGCGCGCGGAAAGACATTAGCGATCGCGAGAGAACAGAGAGGGCACGAACAGACGCCGAAGCACCGTCAGAGGAGAGGAGAGGCCCACGGGTGTCAGCCCTCTTCGGATAGACTTGTTTGTGAAGCGATTCGCTCGCCGACGACCCACTTCGCAATGGCCGGCGGCGCCGACGGGGACACGTGGGGGCGGTCAGCGCCATGATATATCGAATTTCTAGCGCGCGCTAATGTAATTTAACTACCACGAGGTAAACCAGGAATCCACTTGATCGAGAACTGCCACACAACACGACGAAGAGAGCCATCAAAGGACGAGTAAATAGAGAGCCGAGCACGTCATTCCCCAATCATTCGCCGAAACAAACACAATGCAGCAAAAGGTACGAGTTAGTTATGCTCACGAAGTGTAATAAATAATCAACAGGCTTCAGGAATATCTTTCTCAATTGTCATGCCTTAACGACAAATAAAATTATAGAAGAGTAAAGGAACACGGAAAGTAATCAAGAGTCGTTGAGTTCATCTTTAACCAGATTCCAAATCTCGTTCGAATAAGCCATCCCTTACATCGGACGGTGATTCTAACTAATATCCTTAATTGAAATAAAACTGTTATCATCCAACTGGTTGCTGCGAGTAGGTTCACACAAAGAATCCTACGAAACCTGGAACGTTCACAAGAAAAGCGTTTTCGACAAGCGATGCATGCCCAAAGCCCCCCCCCCCCCCCCCCCCCCCCCCCCCATTGTCGTGAACTCTCGGCTTCGTTTCGAAATTAAGGAAGAGCACATCCCATTTTCTCTCCGCCGCTGTGGGTCGCGGGCGGGGCCGATAAAGCGCGGGGGCCGTCTGCTCGGGCAACCGCTGCCACCGCGCGGATGCATATGTACAAAGCTGGGTATTGAGGAATCCATCGACGTTCGGAGCGGCCGGGCCCCGCGGAGGCGGAAACGGGACGCGGGTGGGGGCGGGGGCGGGGGCGGGGGCAGGGGACGGGGGCAGGACCATCGGCGCGCGGGAAGGAAGTAATGAGAGAAAAGCGGAGACGGAACCGAGAGGAAGAAAAGAGACGAGAAATATTTTCCGCCGAAGACATAAAAATTGAATAACACAGATGGGGGGTTGGAGGGGGGGGAGCGGCGGGGACAGAAGCAGGACAGAGGGGACTGAGACAGTCAGCGCGCGGTATTGCAGTTATGCCCGGAAAGCAGGCGGTCGAGAGTTCTCTGCTTCGCCCCGTCCCTCCTCGTCCCTCCCCGCACCGCCACGCCCACCGCACCCGGTTGCATCGATGCCCGCGCCCCGCCTGCTCCCCCCGGGGCGACGGCGGCGCGTCTGGCGCACATGGAGAAAGTTTGTGCCCCGCGCCGAATTAAGTGGAAGTCGTGAAGAACGGAAGATAACGTGTAGTCTATCTGCTAACAGCAGGTGCTGCGAACGAGTGCTCGGCGGCGCCCGACGCGACAGCGCTGCCGCCACCGCCAACGCGGCCGCTATCTTCCGCAGGCCTGCTCTTCCGATGCCGCCGCCGCCGCCGCCGCCGCCGCCACTCCTAAGCTCGCTCGCGTATTATCTGCGCCCGAGCAACACGTGAAAGACACTTTCCCGTCACCGCAGCGCCGTTGCAGGTCGGCTCGCGCTTTCTGCGCTGACGTTCTTTTCTGTATTTCAAAACCAAGCCCGGGCGGGAAGCTGTCAGTGATGCGTGATCAAACTAGCGCGGAAATCTTCATCCGATTTTTCTTCTCCTTCCAAAGCAGGATCGTTCGCGGACAGAGCAAGCAGTCTTCAGAAAGCTTTTCGTCAAAGATAATACAGCGAAGCATTCAATCGCGTGCAAGCTCTGATTTTTTTGAATATCAAGTCAGAGTAATGAGACTATTGTGAATGCCTCTTACTTTACGTTACTTTCCAACGTTTAAAAAAATGTTTCACCACGTTGTCTAATTGAGAACGCTAATAGGAATGAAAGTATCAAAAATACGGATACTAACCCAGACACTAAACTGATTGGCCAACTATGTAACATCTTTCCGCAAATTAAATCCAGTAATTCGCAAATATACATGAAATGATGACTGGAATTTACTCGCTTCTAAACCAAATAGATCGATCAGCGTGTTTTCTGTAACGAAGTTCATTTATACAAGTTTATTATTCGAATATTTTAGAGCCGTTGAAAATTGCCTTACTCTACGATTCCATGCTTACCTAATAACTAATCAAGAACGCCCGTTATTAAATTCCGCGTCCTTTTCCTCGGCGCACGTATTTCGCCGAAAGAATCGTCGGTTGCGCGGAAGCAGAAGAGCGAAATGTGGAGGTTACGTGGGGGAAGGGGGGGAGGCGCGTTGCGATCCCACACAGCGACACAAGAGGGAATTTCCTCCCAACAAGCAAAGGAACACCCAGCACGTGCCTACACGAAGCACCTTTCCCGCGTATTAATTAGCACGAGGACACCCCCCGCGCCCCAGCTGCTGTCCTCGACGCGAGGACGCTCTTTGCTGGCGCGCGCGCCCGCGTTTAATTCGCCCTTATTTCTGGGAGGGGGGGGGGGACCGCACGCCCGACTAAATTGAATGGAACGGAAAAGCATTAATAAGTTCATCTAGATTGTAAAAGTACGAATAAAAATGACCAATTGTGGAAAATATATTGACACCCAAATTAATGCTCCTCTTTCTCTGCGCTCCCTCCCCTCCCGCCCCTGCCCTGCCCTGCCCAACCCCGTCCACCAACGCCCACTTCCCTCCTACCCCACTAACGCTTCCACCACCAGAAAGTTGTTTCAACTTTTGGGTTAAATCGTTCATCTGATAAAGCTACTGCCCGGGGCCGCATGAGGTACGAGCGAACGAGGAATTTTGGAGCAACTCGTTAAATTAATAAGGTAAAGTGGTGGCGCCGGGGCTGGCGGACCCGCCGCCGCCGTCGCCTCCACCGCCGCTTCCGTCGCCGCCGCCGCCGCCCCCGCGGAGGCGGCCGCGCGCACGCGGCGCTCTCGACGGAATTTGCGTGTGCGCGCGGCGGCGCAGAAAATTATAAAAGAAAACACGGCGGCGCGAGAGAGCGCGCACGGGGAACAAAAAGAAGGCCCCTCGGCGGCGCAGGGGTGGACAAAGGACTCGAGACGACGCGTAAACTGCGTTAAAATATTTCGACCGAAACGTCAGATGACGAAACAATGATATGTTGTAATAATGGATAGTAACAGAATGCTCTTCTCCACCTGTTATCACTCCTCTCAAATCTGGAAAAGATTCGAAAGTTCACTACCCACACTACGCAGCAGATGCTGCATCTTTGTGAGTATTAAAGCGAACAAAAATACCATACGCTATGTTTGGTTAAATGATTATATAAAAAAATTAAACGATTTAATTTAATCAATGTCTAATAGGGTTGAGGTGCTAGTAAAGGGACAAGTAGGGCATTCTAAGTATTTATAATGTTACGTATAGATTCCTTTCACATGTAGTCGGTAAATAAATATATTTTTAGTAAATTGCCTTGTGTCCGCATTAACATGCACAAGAGTATACAAGTAAGACTTCCGAGTAGTAGAAAATTGTATCTGGCTAAATCCGAATTTTCCAAAGATACACTCCTACATATAATTTGAAAATTAGTAATTCTATTTGGTTCACGCGTCTGCAAAATACGCACATATACAAAAAAAAAATTACTTACAACTTATATGCTGATACGCTGAATCATCATGTACAAACCAACTCGTAATATTATTTCATCAGGATTAAAACGAGAATTTTACAACTGAGCAATTAATTTTTATTCTACTCAAACGCAAAATTTTCCCTCAACTCCTCTACGATTAATTCCCACCAAACATGTTACCTAGCAAAACCGCTATTTTAATTTACTAGTTTAGCCTCGTACGTCGGGATAGTTGAGATGTTAAACCGATATTTCCCCCCTCCCCCTTTTTATTTTCCCCGAAATATTCCGCCCAGAGACCGTCCGTTGGAGATCCCTGCCTCCCGGCGCCGCCGCATCCCCGCGCTGTCTGTTCCGAGGGCCGTGACGGCGTTCGCTCCACCGTCCCCCGCCTACCGTCGCGATGCAAAATTAACTCCCCGAGCGCCGCGCCGCACCGGCCCGGGCGCGCGCCGCCGCGTCGTTCTGGGCCCGGCCGAGCGGAGGCCGCCGTTGCGGCCGCCGACTGTTGGTTCAGGGCCGCCGAGCTCGCGCGCGCGTTTCCGCGTATTTAATTCGCCGCGCGCAGCGGCGCCGTCCGCGGAATCCTGCGGGCGAAGCGAGAGCAAGGACGGTGGAGGAGGTGTCTAGTGGGTGCGAAAATGCGACGCGCTGCATCGTGCGTCGTGTCGCGTTTTAGCTAATATGTAAAGTGCCCGTAATCTTGGTTTAGGAGGGATTGTTGTTTTTTTAATTTATTTTCATCATCCGCAGATGCATTCTTGTTTTATCAAGTGTTCTTGAATAATACACGCCACAGTGGCACGTGGCACTCGCAATACAATCTAGCATCAACCTCTGAATTGGCAGAAATGCATGGCCTGTAAAGGGCAAACGTACTTAGCTTCAAGGAGTTTTACGAAAAGAATCAACGCGAATTCTACAATTGTCAAGTTTCAGGAAGTGTAAGTGATCATTAAACACACAGTTCACAGATTTATTCCTAAGGGAAAACCAATTCTGAATTTTCCCCCTTGATTTGTCAATACGAATATTAATTGATAAGAGCACGTATCTCCGAAAACCTCGACTCAGATTCTCCTCACACTTCGGAAAGTCTCAGTACTTTTTTTCCCCACCAGCAATCTAGGGATAAATCAGTTTCGTCACGTATCGAATAGCTCACAAATATATCTGATCAGTAAATACTATTACATCTTAAATCAAATCACCATTATTTGCAAATAAGAAGTACGAACGAATCAGATGGGTTTGAATCACAGGGTCTCACAGTCTGGTGAAGACACCTTTTCCTCTCCGAGACGCGGATATAATTCTTAGAGCAGGAAGATAGGAGGATATCAATCTCTGGCGCAGTGATAGCCCCCATTATTCCTCCTCGGACACGCCGGCGCGGGGAATCGATTCGGGGCCCGCCGGATGTCTCCTCGTGAGCAAGTTTGAAAGGAAACGCCGCAGGGCCGGGCGAGGCGCGGCGTGGCGCGGCGCCTGCGCGCGAGGGGGGCCGACAACTTACTTTCCGCGAAACTCCGAAGGTGAGTGTGCGCGCGCACGGCACGGGGGCAACACACAGCGGTTGCGGCTGCGGTCGGAGCGGAGGATGGGGGCTGCAGGGCGCGGGAGCGTAGGAGAGGGGGAAGGTTTCACCCGCGCAGCTGTTGTGACGTAAATAACGAGGCAATTAGCGGGTTCGCTGACGTCCGGCGGCGGCGGTTCTGCCGGCGCCATCGCCGCCGCTGCTGCTGCTGCTGCTGCTGCAAGGAGCGACGGCGGAGGCGGCGGAGTTGGAGATGAGAGCGGAGAGCCGGGCGAAGGCGGCGGTAGGAGCGGGGACGGGCGAGGTGGGCGCGGGGCCGGGCGGGGCCGGGCGGGGCCGGGCGGGGCCGGGCGGGGCCGGGCGGGGCCGGGCGGGGCCGGGCGGGGCCGGGCGGGGCCGGGCGGGGCCGGGCGGGGCCGGGCGGGGCCGGGCGGGGCCGGGCGGGGCCGGGCGGGGCCGGGCGGGGCCGGGCGGGGCCGGGCGGGGCCGGGCGGGGCCGGGCGGGGCCGGGCGGGGCCGGGCGGGGCCGGGCAGGGCCGGGCGAGCGGGCGTCCGGGGCCGGACGGGGCAGGGCGGGGCCAGGCGGGCGGGCGTCCGGCGCGGGGCAGGGCGGGGCGTGGCGGGGCCGGGCGAGCGGGCGTCCAGGGCGGGGGGGGGGGCGGTTCGGGGATGTAGCCGAAGAAGGGCGAGGCGGGGGGAGGAAGACGTGCGGTGGAGGTCCGCGGTCGCGGCGGCCCTGGGAGGGCTGAAAGCAGCAGCGGCAGCAGCGTCGGCGGTGAGGGCAGGGGCGCCCCTGCCGTCTCAGCACGACCGCGGCGGCAAACAAGCTTCTGACGCTGTGGTCATCGGCGCCGCCACCGCTCTTCAAGCGGCTGTCAGCGCCACTCAGCGGAAGGAACGCCCACGCCCACGCCGCCTCGCAGCACAAAGTTGCACCCGCGCCGCGCCGAAGCTCTGGCCTTCCCCGCCGTGCAGAGGAGCGCCTGGCGGGCGGAGCGGAACACTGCGCGGAGGCGAGAGCGGGCGCGAGGGCGGAGGCGGGGGCGGGGAGGGATCGTGCGGTGGTGAGGAGCGGGATAAAATGGGTGAAAGAGACGGGACTGTGAAGTGTGAAAGCGGTGCGGATGATTGCTGCAGTCACAGTAGAAGACTTCTGCGAATGAGACCCTAACTAGGTGTCACCGTGTCACCATGCTTCTCGGGACGCCGAAATTAATAAGAGCGCTCTTCTCCCGCATACTTTTACTCCGCACGTTCCCTCACTAGATTAAGGATATCGTAATAATTCCTACTTACTTCAATTGTATTTTTTATAATTCAAATTGAATGTCTTTTAATATCCACATATCGCTAATAAAAATAAACAGTGTAAATTTTAGTTCCGCCTAACATGAAGTTTTGTCTGTGCTAATGTGTCAAGAACAGACCACGTTTTGAAACAAAACCGAAAAATAAAAAAAAACTCAATCATGATTTTGATTTATAATGAAAATTATTACATGTCCATGTAAATTTACCGTTATTATAAAAAAAAGTAGCTCACCCTATTTATTCGTTATTTGAAATAGAAAGTAACAATAACATTCCAAGCACAAAAAACCCTCACAATACATTTATCTAAAATTATGCAAAACAACTCCGCAGAGCAAATTTCTGCAATCGAGTCTCTCATGGATATAATGGAATTACGATCTAAATATTAAATACTAATAATTATTATATTATAACCAAATCAAGCAATTACAAAACAAATTAAATAACGATATAACGAGCGTGTACCGTGGACTGTAAAATTAACAACGTATTACCCGAAAAATACCCCTCGCGCACGGCCGCATCGCGCGGCGCGGCGGCCACGCCCCCCACTCGCTCGCGCGCCGCCACCTGAACGACGCGGGCTGCGAAAAGAAGCGCCCGCTCTGGCGTCGCCGCGCCGCACCGGCCCGAAACGTCGTTAGCGCGGCCTGCGCGCGAGGACGCCGGGCGCGGGGGCGTGGGCGGGGCCGGACGAGGGGGCGGGGCGGAGTGGGGCGGTGCGGCGACGCGTTCGCTCGCGCCCGAAAGCACGACGCGCGTAAATTTCCCCTCCCGTGAGCCGCGTCGCCACTTGCGGTCCTCTCGCGCGAGCGCCGGCGCGGGCGGGCGAGCAAGCGCGCGCGCCTGCGGAAATGATATCGGCAAGAGCGGGCGGCGCAAAGGAGGAGAGGGGAGGGGAGGGACGGTCCGGGTGCGCCGGGTGCGCCGGCTGCGCGGGCGGAAGACCCGCACCGGAATGAGAAAGGGACAGAAATAACGAGATATTGTGCAATAAGTATAAATAAAACAGGCCACCCTTGCCGCGCCGGAAAGAGAAGCGGAGAGGTGAGGGGTGGAGCGCGCGGGGACGACCGGCGCATAAGGGAGTGGGGAAAACAGCCTGCGGAGAGGTGGAGAGGAGGGGAGGGGAGAGGAGAAGAGAGGAGCGCGGTGGTGTCGCCACTCGCCGCGTTCTCTCCCCGCCGCCGCAAGAGGGCTGCGGACTCGAATTAACGGCGGTCGCGGTGCGCGAAATGAGCAGCGAGAAGAAGCCGCACTCGGCGCCCGCGCCCACCGCTCAGCCCCCCTCCCCCGCCCCTCCCCGCCCCGCCCTCCCGCTCCCAGCCAGGCCCTCACAGCCCTCGGAACGCCGTCGCTGAGAGCCGAGAACGGTTTGGGCGAGCGTCACGCGCACTCGGAACAGCAGCGGCGACGGCGGCGGCGGCACGGAAGAACAGGTGAAGGCTGTTCCGGACACCGACGGTGCGGCTGGAAGAGACGAGTGGCGGCAGCGACAACCGGTCCGGCACCATCACTGGCAACACCTTGAGCGTAGAGAAGACGACGCTGTGCTGTTGGCCGCGGAGGCAGGCAATGGTGGAGGGGACTGCGGAGGCCGTTATGACATCGCCAGCGCCCTCCGCGCCTTCGCACGAGACCTGCGGCTGCTCCTTATGAGACCCGAGAATATAGGGCACTGAATAACCGTCCTGGCACGTGCTTTGTTCTTCCGTAAACTTTCCATGTTACACACAAGAATTCCCTTCATTGAGCGTCTCGCACGCAATGTGAAAATAATTTCTATCTTACGTTCCAATACAATTTATTAATTTGTTACTTGATTCTTAACTACACTGGTTGTTAATGTTAATGCAAAAGTTGAAAGAACTGTATTAAATCAACTTGGTATCGAACGCCGTTATCGAGTGGGAATTCATTGTAAGGAAAAACAAAAAGATTTACTAATACTTCAGAAATAAAATAAAATATTTTATGTAAAATGTAATATAAAATAAAATCAAATAAAATCTCTCAATAACGATTATTACGCCATCAACACGTAATCACCTTTTCATTTATTTCTTTTTGTTTTTGTTTTTTACACATCCGAAAAGGAAAAAATAACAAGGGTCTTGGTTTATCTTGAACCAAATTAAATGGTTTTCAGTCAGCAAATATTTGCATAAAAAACGACGTTCTAAGAGGTGTGTTTTAATATCGAGAAAGGTTGTTTACTTCCCCCACAAACATGACCGTGAGCACGGGTTCCCCGGTATCCGGAGATCGAGAATTTAGTTCACCTCACCCTATCAGAAAAAAAAAGGTTTCTTCAATATTTTTATTACGTACGGCCGCGTGAAGAACATGTCAACAAAGTAACGAAAAAGAGGTAAATTATGGAGAAAATATGAGGGGGGGAAGCAGTAGGATATTTACGACGATGAAGACATATTTCAAGGCAGAATATTGACAACCTCGTTCCTCTTCCTTATATGCAAATTGCAGACGCCGAAAGATGAAACGACAAGAGAAAAGAAAAACGAAGAAGGAAGAGACAGAGAGGGTTGGTCGTGAATGAGAGCGACCGAAAAACGGACGCACGGAGAATGAGATCGGCGGGAAAGGAAGGAAGGGAGCGAGCGGGCCAACAAAACAAATTAAACCGGATCACAGACATCGGTGAGTGATTGATTTAAATAATAATTGTGTTACCGGAGTTTGAGGGGGAGTTTTTGCCCGTCGGGGGCCGGATGTTGGACTGGATGTCTGGCGGCGGGGTAGCCGACCTCCCCGTCCCACTTTTCGCTCCCGCCCCCGCCCCGCCGCACTCAACTCCCCGCCTCGTCTCCGCCTCCGCCCACGGAGAACATCATGCCAACCCCGCTTCCATTCCGCCGGCTCTCCTCCACCCCACCCCCCCGTTTGACTGGCAGCTGGCGGGGCGGAGGAGGCGGCTTTTATTGATGGACAAGAAGATAACCCGAGGATAATGGATTAGTCTGTGGTGGCCCTACACCAAGCATATGACGTCATATGCTAATAGGAAAGACGGAGATAAGTCTTCATCCTAAAAATTCAGGAACAGATCTTATACGTAGCTTACAAAACTGCTAACGACACGAGTGAATCCTCCAAATGCAACATAGTTTTAATAAAATAGAAATTACCACTTGCCACACCGAGGTATAAAGCGCTTAAAAGACAAAAGAGCTCCGATCTAATCAGCATCTTCTAAATAGATCAATCAAGGGGAACTTTCAATGTATGAATCCAATATAAATAAATACAAAAAAATATAAAAATGTAAGTAAAAAACTTCTCAGAATTAGTTCGAAAATCTATCTTTTTCAAATAACATAATCGCGTCAGGCTTCATTTTCTTAATGCCAATCACATCAATGACACAAAGAGTAGTGAAAAACTCACGACTGACAGACTAACATTCCTGTTAAAATGTTAAAACATTTTAGACTAGTACTTGATAGAGCCATGTATCACACAACTGGGAAGGATCTGAACTGGATACGGCGAGTTAATCGCTACAATTTGGCAGAGATACGACTCCATGTGGTCGCAGAACGCGATATACGGCGTTAATATCGGGAAAACTAGACATAAATAAGTGTAGCGAGCTTGTTCACGGACAATAACCGACTACGGTTCACATCCGATTCAATTCAACCGTAATGTCAAGTATTAAACACCCTGATGTTGCCAAATGGTATTACTCCCAGGCGGTGGAACTGCTAGTGAACGATCCAACGACGTGCAGTATAAGCATCTTGCAGGCAGACACCTCGTTCTACTTGGAAGCGTTGGATTTACAACCAAAGAGTAATCACGAACAAAAATACAATAACTATGCAACGGAATGCTAACGTTACAATAAATTTCTTGGGGAGAAGTGCTTTCGTTAAGATATAATTTAAACATGTTTTGAAGTTAAAAATTTAGAACGGTGAAAGCTTGAATTACATTTTATATATAACTCGATAATAATTAAGCAGCCCCAAAACATATACAGTACAAACAGCTAGATTAAGAAGATTCAATTTCAAGTATTTATTTCTGAGTAGCACATGTTCAAATTCCTCCTTCAAAATTCTCAAAGTCTGTGGGGGTTTAGCTCTAAATGTAAAATCTCGTTCGCGGAAACCCTAACGAATTGTATACCGATCTAAAATATATGGCTTCCTATGGAATGTTTCCACTGTTTCTGTCCGAATTCTGCGCTCACACATTTGCAGCAAAAGCTCCCCCAAGGCCGCAACCTATAGAGGGCAAAGAAGGGAGAAAATATTAATTTCCGTTTAAGGCAATCCTCCTCAGCTGTCGGCCGCGACACGTCGGAAAAGAAAATACTCGGAAGCCGACGTACATTATTAAACATTCGCCGGAGCGGGAATTCCATTTCTTCTGCGGCTGACACGCCGGGATCTGCACAGGGGGCGGATCTCCCCCACCCCGCCTCTCCCGCCCCTCCCCGTTACGCCCCGCCGCTGCCCGCCCGGCGCCGAAGACGCGGCAGCTTTGATTTTAATATTTCGTACCTGCCCGTATTAAGCGCGAGCCACGAGCGCGCTTCCCATGTGGATTTTTGCGCGGGGTACGTCGAGGGGAAAGAAAGGCCGTCTTCCCCCAACCCACGACTCTCTTTGTGGGGCAGTGTGGGCCCTCGGGAAAGAGAGAGAGAGGGGATCGCGAAAGTGGCGCTGGGGCGGGGTGGTGGCGGGGTTGGGGCGGAGGGGGGGGGGGGCGGGCGCGCGAGCGAGACTCAGCCGAGGGCCGCCCGCTGGGTACGAAATGAGAAAGTTAGACGGGGCCAAGGGCCGGAAGAGGGGCGGCGAAGGGCGCCCGTGAGGAGGGGTGGGCGGAGGGGAGCGCTGGAATGGAAGCAGAGACCACGAGAGCGCGCGCAGGAGCACGGGGAGACTGCGGAGGAGGGAGGGCGGACGAGAAGGGAACACAGGCCGAGGAGAGGCCTCGTGCAAATGGAATACCAAGGATTCGGAAGCAGCAAAAACGATGGGAGGATTCTTGGCTCTAAGTAATTTACTTTGCGTATGTAGCGGCGCGGTTGGGGCCGCTGCGGGAGGGTGCCGTGCCGCGCCGCGCCCCGCGCTGGAGTTAACCGTTCGCTCTGCATTCCAGGCTTCGACCTCGGCGAGCAAGTCCGGAACCGCGGATCCGTCCACTGGGAGGATCCGCACCAACTGCGCGCGACGGCGGGTCGCCGACGGAGCTCCGCGCCCGCCCACGGCTGCGACTGACAACGAGCGAAAGGGTTTACGATGTGGATATCAAGTCGCTCGACACGGTAAGCTGGAAATTTCACGAACAAAAATCTGCCCGAGCCCAAATCCTCCCAGAACGGAGTAATACTTTGATACAAAACCTGCTTTGTCTTCATCTAAATTCAATAACACAAGTTCTCCGAGCACATTTTCTCTGGGCCAAGGGACCAAAAATCGCTTAGTTTTTAGATGATCAAATACTCATATGATATTACATTATTCGACGATTATTTTATCAGTCTACCACGCACTTATTTATCATAAATTATATTGATGTTGACAAGGTCAATGAATTTGCAGGTTAATTATCTGTAAATATGTATTGTGTCGAATTTAGAGCTAATAAAAATTCAACTGTCGTTAAACCTAATCATTTAGTAACCAGTATTTCAAATATTTCAACAGCACCTAGCAGCATTACAATAGTTCCCTCCCACGCCACAAAGCACCATAGTCCGCAGACAAGGCGAAATCAGCGAGCACTAAGCCTGCGGGGGGGCGGGTCGGCGCGACGTGGGATCCCCCCCCCCCGGGCGGCGTGGGTGGCGCGTCGCTGGTCGCCGGCCGGCCGCAGCCCATACGGAGGCGGCTTTTTAATATCGCGCGGAGACGTCTTGCCGGCAATTAAAGCGGGGGCGGCCGGCGAGGGCGCGGCGCGGCGCGGCACGGCGCGCGTGGGGTGGCGGCGCCGGCGCCTGTAACTTAATTAAAATCTCTCGCTCGCGGCACCGGGCGCCGCAGCCCGCCCCTTCCCCTCCCTCTCGCCCGGAACACCGCCGCCTAGTATTCGCGTGACGCACTACATACGACGGGCGGTGCGGCGGCGATGGCGGCGGCGAGCGTTACAGTAAAGTACGTTGGCCCGCGGAACGCCGCCGCTGCGACGACGACGACGACATGCGTTATGAAACTCGGCGACGGGAACTGCGCCTCATGACGTCCCGGCTGCGGAGTGACGGAACGAGAAGGCGGGGCCGGCAGGAAGGGGGGGGAGTCATTCGGTTGGGAGATGGGGCAAGGAAGATAGTCGAGACGAAGGACAGGCGGGCGGAGGAGATGGCGGCGGAAGATGAGTACGGAGGGTAAGGTACAGACGGGTGCAGAAAGGTCAAGGAGTCAGAGAAATAAACCGAAAGGAAACGATAGGAGGGAGACGGAAACGGTGTCACTGAAGGGGAGAGAAAGGATAAGCTAGTATAGGGGCGCCAAAGGGAAGAGACGAAAGAAAGTCAGGAATCCATGGTTATGTGTAGTAGAGGCATCCGAGTTAAGTGACGAAAGGAAACATATGTTACGACGTGGAAACTGCTACGATGCGAGCTCCACAGAGGACTTGGAAGTTAACGAGAGCGGATACGAGAAACCGCAGCGATGCAAACAAAAGAGACGGCGGGTGGGAGTGATGACAGGGTCCACACGCCGGGGAAAAAGTGATCACGGGACAGCGAAAAGCGGAGGAAGAGGAGATGAGGCGAGATGGCGTACGCGGGGGGAGGGGGGAGGAACGATGACTTCGACGCCGCGGTCGCATCGGCTGCTCCTTTATCGCACTGCGGAGAGCTACGCGGGGTGGGGCGGGGAGGGGCAGAACGGGGCGGGGCAGAGCGGGGCAGGGCAGAACGGTGCGGGGCAGAACGGTGCGGGGCAGAACGGGGTAAGGCAGGGCGGGGTAGGGCAGGGCGGGGCGGGCGGGACGGGGCGGGGAGGGCAGGGCAGGGCAGGGCAGGGCAGGGCAGGGCAGGGCAGGGCAGGGCAGGGCAGGGCAGGGCAGGGCAGGGCAGGGCAGGGCAGAGCGGGGCAGGGCAGAGCGGGGCAGGGCAGGGCAGGGCAGAGCGGGGCAGGGCAGGGCAGAGCGGAGCGCGGTAGAGCGGAGCGGGGCGGGGCAGAGCGGGGCGGGGCGGGGTAACACCGCAGCCGCAGGGGCGGTGATGGCAGGTCCGCTCCCGCGCGGCGGGCCTAGGCCACGGCAGAGCGCCGCGCCGCGCCACGGGACCTCGCAATAGCTGCGAAATGACTGCGCTCCGCGTACAAATGTGGCGCGGGCCAGAGTGAGCGCTGCGGAGCGCAGGGCACTGCAGGAATTTCGCGAGGCGTTTCACGTGTTATGTTCGTTTTAGTGGAACTCGTTGCTCTGAATGTGCCTTGAAATTTACAGAAAACCATTTGGCGAGATTTTTAGAATCGTTTCTACTTGAAAGCACATGGGGTGCATAAACTAAAAACTTCACCGCTCCCGGAGGCTTAAGTTTGGCAACTTGAATTAAAATTAAAATACCAAATGTACCTCTGGAGGGCGCTAAACATATTAATGCAGCAATACGTCATGTTTTCATTTGATAGCACATATTCGCAAAACTCCTTATGATTTAATTTTGTATGAAAAATAAAAGCTGTAGTCAGCAATTGAAATGATATTTACACATCTCTTGACGAATTCTGAGGTGTTGAATTTTTTACGCAATTTCTCAGGTACGTTATACGCTAGAAGTTTTCTCTCAGAACTGGGCTGCTGCACAGTACATCGGTCGTGTAAAAGCCATGAACAGAATTATACTTTACCATATGTACGCAAAATAACATCTTCAAGAAAAAGCATTTCTTGGCGACCATGCTGTTTACATTTGTTCAATTTCGTTACTACATAAAGAAAACTTTTTTCTAGGAACCAAACCTCTCACTCTCAGGTTTCTACCAAAGTAGGATTAGTAATATAAAAAACATCAACAACAAACCAACAGGGTTTAGGATCACCATTTTTGCATTTTCCAGCAAAACCAAAGGGATTTACAAAGGACACGCACCGTGTGATGCTCTCTGCAGCCTTCCAGAGGCGCCCAAAGCTCTCAGCCAAGGCTAGTCACCCGTCTTAGGAACAAAACGAGTTGTATCATTTCGACAAACAAAAATAAAGCAGAAGTGACGCGAGGCTAGATTAAATATTAAAGAGAGCCTTTTTTTGTTTTGTCCGCGCCGCCTGCAAATCTCTTACATCCTGTTTGAGCAGGGCGTATGAAGTATTCAAGGGACCCCGAGCAACAACAGGCTCCTCCGGAAGAACACCGGCGGCGCAGAGAAAGAGAGAGAGTCGGGGCGGGGGAGGAGCGAAGTGTCACCGGCACGAAAAGAGAACGCGCGACAGCGTTTGGCGTGGTTGGCGACCCTGCCTGCCGGCGACGGACGTCATCAAGCGTCCTTCAGCTGCCTGCCGAGGCACCGGAGCGCGAACGCAACGCGGGGGAGGGGGAGGCGTGGGCGGCGCCGAGCAGCACTCGCTGCGGAAGTGATTGCGCTCATTTCGAAATTGGAAATTAAAGATTAATCCGCAGGGAGAAAGAGGAATCGGCTCTTCAAGAGAAAGATGATTATGTAGCAGATTAAACGAAGGGAGTTTTCCATGATCTGCCAAGGGCGAACTGATGGCCAGTGTCTTGCGAACATGAAGCAGCGAGAGAAATGAAACTAGTACGTTCCTTTGGAAACGAAAGAGAAGAGATTTATACTCCTGTTACATCCGCTGCGGCAAGTACCAATCAGATTTCACAAATTAATGTGTTAAATAAAAATAATACAAATGTTTCAATTTATTTTATTTATTTATTTAATTATAAAATGTCAATATTCGGATCATCTCACTCACATTTCAAAACTAACTTCCAATGAACTCGCAGTTTCAATACGTCCTCCATACATAAACTATTCGCTCTACATTTGAAACTCGTCAGTCAACATGTGATTGTCGAATTGCGAATGTCCACATAGGAATTGACGAAAAGAAGGTCTCAGTAACGTGCACATCAGATTTATGGGATGGGAAGGGCAAAGTATTAAACAATACTAAAATAGGAGGGCCATATGTCACTTGGAAGAGAACGCAGTTTCACAATTTGTAACTTCATTTATTCATCAGCTTTAGAGTTATTATTACACTTATTACAAGTGGTTACATTAGCTGAAGAAAGTTTTTAAACTGCCTGAATTTTTAATACACATGTGACATCTTTAAAGATAAGCTCTTACAGAAACACTGATATCGTAGGATAATAGGGCACTCGTAAATGGCTAGCTAAGTGCATCATCATTGCGTGTGTATCAAATTTAAACGTAATTCTATACTTTTCCTAAATAAACTCTCTTTCAAAATTCCTTACTATGGTATGTCCAGTTGTTGCATTTAACCCTCACTTTGCATTAATAATCCGCGTTCAAGCACTGTCAAATTTCTATTCATGAAAATTCTTTTACTTAACAATGATTATAACTTTTAACATTTAATTTTACGTATAATTCACTAACATCTACAATTCCTTAAAGCACAACACGTCGGTGGTCTTTAGTAGTTTCTTGCTACTCTACTCAATTGACTTCTGAATAACTGATCGCGTCAACCGATTTGTCTCCCCAGGGTCGCCCAGAAGGTAGGAGGGGGGATAGAGCTGGAACAACGTATCCATGCGCCGACTTAATTCGGGCCGGAAACGTTTTTCATTGAAAACACAAAAAAATCTATTTACTTTAATTCAAAATTGACCGCTGTAAGTCGTTTCTATTCCATAAAGAGATGACTGCTATCTACGAATTGGGGGCGGCTTTTGTATGAAATAAGGGGTCCCCATGTATCTACTTGACCCAGGTCCCTTCTTTTCTCCTGGTGTTCCTGCATGGACAAACTACATTTCATCTGAATCATTTAATAGTAGATAGTATGGATTGCAAAAATGAAAAAAAACTAATACAAATAATAAATAATTAAATATGTGTTTACCCACTGTCACTCGTGACACATTTGAAGAATAAAAAACTGAAAAATCAATCAGAGTTCTAACGAGACAATATCGATCCCCAGTCACAGGACCGCAAAGGAGGCGAGGTTTGGGGACAAGACCGCCAAAAAGCAGACTATCCGCCTTGTGCCCGCGACGCAGAGACACCGGCAGTGGCGCGCACGTGGCTTCGTTGGCGGCCGCCAGCCGCTAGACCCCCCCCCCCCCCCGCCCCGCCCGCGCACGCATCCGCCCGTCTCGGCGGCGCGACGCGGAGGTGCAATATTCTAAGTGCATCGTCACTCCGTCTGATTGCTCGGCGCGCGTATCGAGTTACCGGGCGATCAACGCGGCGCGCAACTCTTGCCCGCCGTCTCGCGCCCGCCTCTTTCCTTCCCTCCGACACAGCCGCCTCCGCCTCCGCCTCCGCCATCTCGTGATGGATCCGCGGCCGCCGCGTTCCCCTCTCGAATCCGAGGCCTCCCCCGGAATATAAAAGTAGTTAGCGTGCCTGTCCCCAATTCGGGAGAGCACCGCCGCCGCCACTTCCCCACGACTCTTCTCCGCGCAGGTACGCGCGCTCTCCGCCGCTGCTAGCCCCCGCTTCCGCCAGACAGGGGGCGGCGGTCGGGCCGTTTCAGAGGCCGCCTGCACCGCAATCAGGCACCGCCGCCCCTTTCTTATCCGGCAACTCGGGTTTCTCACAACTTCCATAAAAGACACGCGATTTTTTCCCCCCCGTTATGTTTGGGGTGGAATCCGCTGCGCTCTCTCCGAGGGAAAGAAAGGCCAGCAAGTGCATTCGAGAACTAAAGGTCTCCCGGGGAATACACGTTCTCCCCAATAAAGTTTGCGGTCAAATGTGCACTCAATGCATTATCGGGGAGAAAAGGAGTATGAGAAGGTTCGCTTTACTTTTTTCTAAACGCTGGAGCTCGGGATCGACGGCAACGAGAACAAAAGGGCACTGAAGGAAACAATGGAATCAACGTACGGCTCATACACGGTTGACATAAAAAAACACAAAAAAAAACTATAAGCGAGATAATGAGGAAACGCAATTAATATTACAAATACGGCGCGCGACATCAAAGTCTCCGGGACGCGGAGCGCGTGCACAAAGCAGGGCGGGAGGGGGGGAGTGGCGGGCGCTGTCGGCCGCTCGCCCCAGGCGCCGCGCCCGCCGGTCGTGTGGCGAGCACCGCCCGCGGCAGCGAGGGCGCGCGCCCCGCCCCCTCCCCTGCCGCCGTCTCGCTCGGATGCCCCATCAGCCCCGCTTCCCACTCCCCCCTTCCTGCCCGCCCCCCTCCGCTTCCCTCCCAGCCGCCGGTTCCCACCCTTCGCCGCGCATAACACTACCGATCGCCATTACACAGTGACAGCTGCGGACCCGTCGGGCGGGGCGGGCGGCCTGCCTGTGCGCGCCGCTCGCCGCCCCCGCCGCCGCCGCCAGCGGCCATGGCGGCACGCCGCTCCCGGCTCCCCGCCCCGAGCCCCATCATCATGCATGCGGAGTGGAAACTTATTGCGTTAGCGACAACACAATGCGTGCATGCATGTGCGTGCCGCATAAATAGGAGAAGCGGACCACGCGGAGCGGGCCTCCACCGCCCGCAGCCAACGCCACCGCCGCCGCCGCCGCCACGTCGCGTCGCCCACGCGCTCCGCTCGGCCGCTCCCCACCGCCCAGAGCCGCCGCCGCCGCCCCCGCGCAAAAACGTCATCTGGGATTCGAACATGGGGCCCTCCGCTTCGGTACACGTGTCGGACAGGCCGCGCTATTGGTAATTAAGGCGAAGCAATGGCGAGCGCTGGCAAAAAGGGACAGGGCGCGAGCGCGCACGAGGGGCGCGCGGGGGCCGAGGCGCGGCCCCTAGGGGACGCAGGGGGGGGGGGAGCTTACCGCGCGGGTAACGGGGGTCGGCGGCCGCCGCGTCAGCGCCTCCGCAGAAGGACGAGGGATTCGAACACGCGCCGCCGGGCTGCAGGGCAGAGGGTGAGGGGGGCCGCTCGCCGGTAATGACGATGGCCAAAGCGGTGCGTGGGGTTGAGCAGCGTAAAACGAACGAGTCCTGTATGCAGGGGCTGGTTATACAGTCAATGTTTCAGCTTGCAGTGGAACTTACCACTCACAAGAAAGTCGGCGAGAGAACCATGTCGTGTGAGAAGGGACAGATGATGATCGCGATGTTCATGTTGTTCAGCATGATCCAGCAAAAGCTTATCTTCGAGTAAGATCCTATGTTCACACGTAGTCTTCCGCGGCTCGAGTTCATTACTTCTAGACTGTCCGGGTGTCGCCGCGTCAGTGGAACCTCTCCGCCAATCACGGCGCACTTGCGTTACCCGACCCCCTAGGCTGAAAAAGATATAACAGCGGAGGCGGAGCTTTACTGTGTCACTACCCTGAAGAAGCCTGTGACATGACAGGCGAAACGTCGGCCTACCTGCCAACGACGCGGCGTCACCCGGACAGCCTAGAAGTAAGTAAGGGTCCTATGTTCGTTAAATTGCCAATTGGCTGGCGTAGGTAATGCCGATACTGAAGGGAAGAGCTACTACCTGCTGCGCAGAAAGCACGCGAGAGGGGAGAGAGACGATAGAACCCACCTGGCCGCAGCGGGGAGGCGCCGCCCTAACGCGGGGAGGAGCGGGGAAGTCGCGCGCCATCGACCGCCGCGGCCCTTTCTTTCCGGCGGGGATGGCGGGAGGCGGCAGGGAGTAGGTGGTCCGCGGGGAGCCGCTGATGACGTCGGTGGCGGTGGATGGCATGCAGGCTTCGGGGTGGGGCGGGGCGGGACGTGGCGAGGCGGCGAACGCGGTGGCGCCGACAGCGGGACAATAACCAACCGACGGCCCTGCAGCTATTAGTTCGTATAATTCGCATCTCCATACATTTATATGCAGCAATGCTACAGGAGGTATTATGTAAAAATGCCCGGGAAGGCCGGACAGATATAACACATCACCCCGCATCTGCTGCAAAATATCCTCTCCTAGAATTCCACGTCGATTGTTCGTGCCCATACCGTTAAATATAATTTACCTCCGAAATTATGAACTTTTTTTGCGCTTTTATGAACATATGTAAATGCGGTTCCCTTATACGACTTAAATTTCATAAACCTTACCCTCCGCAGTGTAAGTCAAACCGAAAGTATTTGCTAGCAGAAGTCCTTGAAACCCACTCTTTTGTATAAAAAGTCCCGCAGGTTGAGGAAAGTCTTCAAGTTTGCGCCCCTGAGTTTGCCTTTTGAATTTGTTGATTCTTGGGGGAAGTTCGTCCCTGCGGAGTGTTGATGTGTTCTCCCGATCAATCCAAAAGGGAGGCTGAAGGTTCTGCGTCGAAGGCGCCGACGACGCCAGAGGGAACGCTTCTAACGTTTCCGCTCCCGCCCGCCAGCCGACGCCGCCCCGCCTCTGCAAGCAGCTCTTGCAATGTTGGCGCAAGCGGATGCGACGGCGACGGCGGCGGCGGCGGCGGCGGCAGCGGCGGCGGCGCTAACGGTGGTGGTGGTGGCGGCGGAAGCGGGGACAGAGGCGGGACCGCTCCAAATATGCGGGCTTTCTGGACAAATAATCGCAAGTCGCTTTCACGCGAGCTGTAGATTTGTTTGCGCTGCGCCCTGTGGCATTATCCACGTTAAAATTACTCGCGGAGGGGAACCTGCTTGCCGTCTGTGTGGCGAATGCATATTCGGGGTTATCTCCGCCGAGGATTCCGAAACTCAGCCCCGCCACTCCATCCTCCCCGCTCCGCTTTGCCCTGCGCCCCCCCCACCACCACCACCTCCACCAGCGCTCCTCCATTCCTCCGCGCCCCGCCCCGCTACGCCCGCCCGGCTCGAAATCTTGCGGAGTTCGTTTAGAGATGATTAAACGAGGGCGCAGTGGACTCGTTCAAACTTTTCGGTCCCGCTCGTAGTTCCGGACTGTGCTTCCGAAGCCGCCAACGCAGATCATGAGAGAGATGCGGAATTTTGTATGCAGAAAGGTTTCTTTCTAATGGAAACCTGAGAAACACGGAGCTACTGAAATCTCGCCGAAAAGTTCTTTGAAGATGAGGTGGATATTTAAAGAATGAAAACTTCAATTTCCGTAATAGAATATACGTTGAAAGTGGGTCTGTGGTTAATATATACGGCAAGAAGTTACTACTCCGATAGAAATGAATTTAAAAAATAATAATAAAGTACTTCCGAACAAGATAGCTATCTTAAAATTGTGCAGAGAAAAGAGAGAAAATTTAAGCAAATTATGTTTTTTAAAACACGTAAGTGAAGAAAAGGATAAATACTTGACATCTTTGGTTGAAGTCTATTTCTGTAAATTCACGATATTGACTTACCTTCACACACACAGCTGTATAGTTATAAATATTTTAAATTGATATAATTCAAAATTATCTTTGATGAAGTATAAGATAAATGTAGTAATAAAACATAAATGAAGCAACAATATGCGGCAATATGCTAGGACTCGATGCACGATTTTTATTATATTTTTATTTTTATTACATTTTTTATATGTTTATAATATTTTATTGCTATTGAAATTCAATCCATTTTATATTAATTCACTTTTTTTAAATTTATTTCATTCCACTTCCGTTTTAGTGTAGTCTGCAACGACCCTCACATTCCGAACACTGAGAAATGCAAAACGGACGTCCTTCGACCGAGAGAAGAAAGCCATCTGTAACCACGAATGCACTGAGACAAAAAGGCAGCGGCCGAATGCGGTAATCCATTGGAAATAGATCGCCCTGAACGGTGCGCAAACACAATTTCAACCGGGTCCCCAACGAACCCGTTAGGATGAGCGCACACTGCGGACGCACTGGGACCACGCGCAGGGAAAAGGATCTCCACATTTCAGGTTTTCTTTTTCTCCCGAGTCTGCAATCTTTCTCGGAAGTTCTGTGTAATTATTTTGCAAACGTAAGTAAATTTCCAAGCGTAAACTACATCCTTTTTTTATTAAATGCTGCTTTGTACCGTGAGATGCAGACTTTCAGGAGAAAGCAGTGAAATCCTTTGAGCTGATGCACCCCACGTAGTAAAACTACCGCAAAATTTCGCGAACTCGAGGGAAGATCATCAAGTCGCTGCGTGCCCATCCAGAAAACCTCGCGTCGAAAGAGAAGAAAAAAAAGGCCGAGAATTCGAGAGACTCTGACCAAGTCGCGGTAGTAATGTGTGGACAAGGTCTGCACTGTGCAGGGCACCTGCAGCTCCGCTCGCGTAAAATTTTACGAACCGACCGACGGTGTTCGGGGTGAAGGAACGGACGCGTGCAATATTCGGGGTCGCACCGCCTGGCCGAGTCGGAGGACAGGACACGCCCGGATAAACGGGCGAAAGGACGGGGGGGGGGGGGGGTACGGCGAGAGGGTGATATGCTGGGCGAGAGGGTGTGGCGAGAGGGCGGGCGAACGAGAGGTTGGGCGGGCGGGCGGGCGGGCGGGCGGGCGGGCGGGTATGGCGAGAGGGGGCGCGAGGGCGGGCGCGAGGGCGGGCGCGAGGGCGGGCGAGAGGGCGGGCGAGAGGGCGGGCGAGAGGGCGCCCGAGAGGGCGGCCGCGATAGCGGGCACGATAGCGGGCGCGAGGGCGGGCGCGAGGGCGGGCGCGAGGGCGGGCGCGAGGGCGGGCGAGAGGGCGGGCGAGAGGGCGGGCGAGAGGGCCGGCGAGAAGGCCGGCGAGAGGGCCGGCGAGAGGGCCGGCGCGCGGGCGGGCGAGCGGGCGGGCGAGAGGGCGAACGCGGGCGGGCGGTCAACCGCGCGTTGTCGCCCCGTCCCCTGCCGGCCATGGCGCGCGCTGTCCCCGGAGACATGATGTATAGACTCGCCGCGAGCAGCGGGCGCAAGAACCGCGACGGTTTTGCGGTGCCGGGGTGGGCGGTGCTGTTGGGTGTGGCGTTGGCAACGTTGGTAACCCAGGTGGGGGCGATGGACGGCCGGGGTAGGGCAGGTTATGCAGGTAAACGAAAAGTGCCAGAAGTTTAGAGGTGGTTAGATCTAACGCACTTACATCTAATGATAGAAACTAAATTTTTATAGTCTAACGGCTGGCAGTCACGAATACGAGTCAAATAATAATTTTGTTGATTAGCATATGACTAATAAAATTTGGCACAATACTCAAACAAGTGTAATTATATCTGGTCCAAAAGACACGGATTCCTACACCGTTTTGTTCTAACAGAAATACACAATACTATGTCTGCCACGAAATCGTTACGTCAATATATTTGGTCTAAAATTACAAACCACAATAGGCAGCGATAACCTCTTTAACAAAGTAGATAACCTATATAATAAGAAACCGGCGTTGAAAATAGTCAGTCCTCTCTTTTGCAAGAGATTACTTCGAAACGGATGGTGCCCTTAATAAATACCTGCATTATTATAATAATAATCTCAAAGGCCGCAGGCAAAAGACTGTGATACAAGCTCCATTATGTTGCTCTCTGTGTGTGTACTTCCAATACATTCCTTTCTCAGTAGTGTTTTTTCATTCGGAAATGTTAAGAGAAGGTGTGTACTAAAATCAATTTACCTTTAGGCGATGTATAGGTGTACGACTTATTTTTAATTAAATGTAAAATTTAATATTGTATTGCTACGAAAATATCCCCGTCTTGGTAATACAATAGATATTGTTCAAATTAGATTTTAGTTTTCAGGTATAATTAATAATAATTAATACGAATTAATAATTGTAATCGATGGACAATAAAATGTAATTTATATTAACAAAGTATATTTGGTAATCAACATAGACAATTTTCTGGTAGACCTATCGCAGTACAGGTGTGCGCTATTTACAGACTTTTACATTGGACCTACCAAACATTAGACCTCCTGCTCGTGATTCTAACGATCAGAAAACCAGACAGAGAACTCTTTTGGATACTCACGATGACAGTGATCACTAGTTTCTGAAATAGATTATTATCATTATTATTATTATTATTACTAAATTAAATTATTAGAATGCTTCTTGAATTAAATACGTAAATTTTTATTTTAAAAATTAATTGAAAATTACATGAGAATTTTCATTTCTAAATAAGGAACACATTATGTAATCAGTTAAGGTACAAGAGAGATTCATTTCACAATACTTCTAAATCAATAAATTCAAATTATATTTCTAGTAAATCCTGCTGTTGTATCTACTCTTAAGGCACTGTACGAAATATTATAACATATTTCATATCGTAACCGCGTTTAATACTGTTTGAGCTGAAACTGGTGAACACTTCTTTCAATACCAATTTCCGCGAAACGAACGCCGTAATAAATCAGTTTACAGGAACATAATAGGAACAGAAACATCTCGTCCCACGAAACGGAATAATGGCTCCGACTTGATAATACGGAACAAGGTATGACAAACAGGGCGTCCAAACCACAAAAACTTTATGCAACCGTCCCCCAAATGTGGAACATCTCTTTTGCAACACAAACAACTCTTCTAAGAACGCACGCAGACAGCTGGCGGTGTGGACGCCCGGTTCCATGAACGCGTGCGGCAGCGGGACGGCGGGGTCTGCAACGTGCCGGCCGGCCGCCCGGCGCGAGAGGCGCCGAATGCCACTCGGCGGCGGCGGCGGCGGCGGCGGCGGCGGGGGCGGGGGCGGGGGCGGGAAGCGCGTGGGCCGCGGCGCGCGCGTTCCTCACTCGGAAATATAATCCGCGGACGGGCATTAGAGCCGGAATGGCCAATAAACAAAAACAGTCGTCGGCCCGGCCGCCGTGAAAAAGGCGGCGGAGGCGGCGACGAGGCCGCAACGCCACAACGCAGAACCGCTGCCATCGCCGCCTCCGCCGCCGCCGCCCGTGGCCGGATGCGCGAGGATACAGGGCTTAGTCGGCAACAATGGAGGGAGCGCGGCTCGAGAACAGCACGAGGAGGCGGCGGCGGCGGTAGGAGAGACGGCGAAGGGGACGGCGGCGGCGGAGGCGGCGGCACCGGCGAGGTTGCAAATGTTGAGGGGGACGGTCGGAACCGGAGGATAGGACGGAGAGGAACGGACGCCGTGCGAGGGCGAAGGACGGGCGTAGGGCCGGGGCCGGGGCCGCGAGGGAGGGAGGGAGGGAGGGAGGGGTCGGGCTGAGGAAGAGCAATCCTCCCGCTGCCACTGGCGGAATGGCCGCTATCACATAAATATCTGCAAGCGGAGGCAACCCTCGGGCCGGAGGCGGGCTGCAGCGGCGGCGGCGGCGGCGGGGGAGGCAGGGCGCGGGGGCGGACGGCGCGAACGGCCGGGCCAAAGCGCGGGCGCGGGGGAGGGGAGGGGGGAGAAGGGCCGGAGCCACGGGGGAACGCGTGGGCGGGCCGGCACCCGCAAGACGCGCTCCTCGCCCGGGGATCGCGCTCCGCAGCCACCTCCGCCTTCCCCCAGGGCCAGTAAAGCCGGGGATGGACACAGCAGACCTGCCCCGCGTCCGTAACTAGAGGGCACTTCGGAGGTGCACTGCCGCTGGAGGTCACTGTCATATGAACCGCGGAGGGGAGTCGGGAGTCGGAAGGCACGGAACTTCCCAGTTGGGGGGTGCGAGAAGGTAAAAAGGCAGCGGCGCCGCTCCTTTCATTTGTTGTCAAGACAAATACACCGTTCCAAAAGAAAACCTAAAAGAACCATAGCGCATTCTGGAACCATCAACTAGCTGCCTATACCAACACCTCCGCCCTGTTAGTCACTATCAGACATCTCTTAATCATCACTACTTCATCTGGTCTTGTCATCGTCCTCCCCCGAATCTATTCGTCAGGATAACCGCAACCTTCACCTCTTGCATTTTATTGCACCTTTTCTTTACCTACAGACTAGCAATGAATGCAGATCCTCATTTTCATCCTACACTCACCACATTCTCCTCCAACCACCTCCCAACTACGTCCACATTGCCACCGCCCTCGACGATTACCTCCCCTCCCTCCCCCTGTGTCCCTGCCAGAAAATTAACCTCCAGCAGGAGAGCAGCGGCGGTCGGGCGTAAAGTGGAACGGCTGGCCACGCCGCCTCGCGTCGCGTCGTACCGGGAAGGTGGGGCTGGGGGCTGATAACGCGTGGGGATCGCCTCTGAAATAATCGAGGACGTCCTGACCACGGCTCCTAGGGACTCGGAAGGATAAAAAAAAGAAACCTGAGGGCCGCCATTTAACCGCGCGACGCGCCACCCGCCGCAGCTCGTTCGCTTCCTGGACCCGCCCCCTCCAGCCACCCACCCGGGGGGGGGCGCGACCGCCCCGCCCCCGCCTCTTCGGCGCGTGCGAATGAAGGCTCGACAGCGCCCTCGAAAGGAAATGACTCCCGTCGAACACGACACAAATAGAAGGCGGTGATTAATCGAGGGCTCGAGGCGGGGGTGGGGGTGGGGGGGCGCGTGCTCGTCGCCGGGTGCGGCCGCGTGGGTGGCGAGCGACGTGCGCGAGGCGGCTCGCGGCGGCCGAGGTAGTGGCGGCACTGAAAGAGTGGTAAATGGCTTCGGAGATCCTCGCGAGGCGAGTGGGGACGAGTAGTTTTGTTACAGGGGGCGAAATTAATTTCTCAAATACATTGCATCAGTTGGTAGGCTCGTACCGCACCGTGAGGCCTGTTAATGTGGAAAACAAACACCGAAAATATTGACTATGACATTACAAGGATATTCTTCATTCTATTCGTAGATATAGAGAAACCAAAGGAGACATTACTTAATGGGAAATTCAAGGACTTCGATTTCTTTGCAGTGGAGTTTTTTTTCCGTATCACAATAACTTTTCAAACAGACAATAAGTTTCAGGAAAAATAGAGGTAAGTAAATACATTGATGTACAATAACTGTTATATGGTTCCGGTGTCTTAACCTGTAATGAAGCAAAATTACCCAGTAAGACACCAGAATTACCTCCGAATATTAAAATATCACACATTCAAAGTACACCAACAAATGTGCATTTATTACGACACCAAATACCAAAACTATCACAAATAGTAAAACGAAACAGTCCCGAAATAAAGATCCAGGTCAAATGGCGTCAACCCACAACCCGAGTTCACAAAGCACATCTACATCTAGCAACGTCGCGCGTTGCGGCATCGCTGTGACAACTCCACCACGAGTGTTCGGACGCGCGTACAATACTCACGTTCGCGTTTCCTTCTCTTCCGGAATTAAGTGCCTCGCGGGAACCCGGACGGTTCACAGTCACAATACGCATAAATCAAAATTTGTTCCACGTAGCCCCCCCCCCCCCCCCCCCCCCCCCCCCCCGGCACCGCTGCGCCGGCGCCGGCCGCAGCGGGAACTTTCTGTTGTTGATAACAAAATATTTACAAATGTAACTCTGTCAGCGGCTGAAAGTTTGCTATACAATAGACTCCTAATGGAGTCTTGATTTGACCAACTTTTGCTCCGAAAAGTTCCCGCTAAGTAATAAGTTGCATTTTTGTATTCAGCGGCAAGGACGAACGCTTGGTGGCGCTGTCGAAGGTGTGGAGGCTTGCTTGCAGAGCCTACGTAAAAATGGCAGAGGAAGATTTCTGCATTTTACAAGTTCAAGATTTTCTCCGCATTTACTACGCCCAACAGAAGCACGAAATTGGAGATGGGTTCCCTCTACAAGCAGGAAAGGATGGCAGGAGTACTAGCAGCATGCAACTGAATGTTATGAAGTTATGAAGACACGTACGTATGTGAAGAGCACATAGCCATAATTAATAAGTAGCCGTACCAAGAAAAATTAAAACCTGCGAGTATTTTAGTAGACAGTCGCCACTATCTCTATCTTATTAAAAATTAATTCACTTTAAAATCAGTTCAACAGATTCGTTGTATTCATTGTAGGGATTTTATTTTATAGTACGCAAAATAACCTTCCTACATTTCTTTTTTTTTTTCAGAAAGATAATATTACACCTTTTCTGAAAAGATATAATAAAATATAATAATAAAAAAATAGAAAAGATAATAATTTCCGTGTTCTCATATAACTGCGTTTACTGAGTACTAAACTTAGAAATATTTCCTGAAAATTAATACAGTTTATTCTTCACTGAAGTACTTTCAATTGGTTTTAGAGGACTTGCAAGAATTTTAAAGGTTCATTGTTGCGGGGGAGCACCATTTAGTCAACACTGACCAAGACTATGTGGATACATTTTTGAATTTTTCCGTATGCATTACTACCAATGAATAGTTTTTAAATCATTCGGATATAATTTTGGGAGAAGAAAAAGTTGATTATTGCTGCATAACCAGAAAGTTCTAAAGGAATATTTTGTTCCTTCATTAACAGGTTTGCATGGTTGACAAAAACTTCCTTAGGAAACAAAAATATCTTAGAACGGGGTATTCCGTAATTGCAAAAATATTCACATTTTCCCTGAAAAATATCGTTTGGAACATTGGAACGCCCAGACTATCTATAAAAAAGATCATCATCATCATCATCATCTCAGACATCTTATAGCACGAAGTAATGAGGTGCAAGCAATCGTTATTCCAAAGACAAATTACACTAACAGATGTGATACGTTATGATGGTTTCCTGTATTCGGTACTCTTTCTCCTGAAAGCTTCCCACAAACGGCAGACTCCTAACAGATTCCATTCCCCTTTTTATAATTTCCTTAGCTGGGAATAACAGCTCTCCTCTCCTCCCTTCCAAGTCATGACGCGAATGGCTTCCTCCCAAAGTACAGTTAATAGTTTGTGATCCGTAGCCGGGACCCGCCACGGCCAACCTTACGTGTTCGGCGTCGGCAAGCAGAGGCGTGGTGGGGGCGTGGGTATGTGGCGGCGGTGGCGGCTGCGGCGGTGCAGGTAGGAGGCGGCAAACGTTCGCCAGCTATGGACTTGGTCAGAGGAACAGAGCGCTGGTCATCCCTAAAGGTATATAGGGCCCTTCACGACACGCAAAAGTTCACTTTTAAAATACGTAAAGTGCCCGAAATTAGGCTCCTGCGGTGAGCTTAAAGCTATTTCATAGGATTTAGCTAGGAGTTACTTTAAAGTTACAACTCCAGAACATCATTCATGAACGAATGTATTATGTTCATTCATGTTTTATATTGTAATAATTAATATGTATCCCATCAAAAAAGGCGATCACAGTGGAAACTTCTTTTAAAATTCTATCTCCTATCTAAAAGGTCCCCGATGAGTAATTGGGATGCGTCTCGGCTCATCTGTAACGCTGCCATTCTCCAGGCCTTTTCCGTGTCCTTTTCACCGCGATCCCTCACCACCCAACCCATTCCAGCGGCGAGCTCAGAGCGCCACCACATTCACCCCGTCCCTCCCACCCCCATACCTTCCACTCCCCCCTCCTCGCCCGTCCTCCCGCCTCCGCTCGCCGCTTATGCATACGCACACGGGCCCGGGCGCCAACGCTCCTCGTAAATTTCTGGCTTCATTCATGGGATGAATCGCCATGAATAAATTTGGAGCGCGCGATGGCCCTCCCCCCCCTCCCTCTCGCGCCTTTGTTTACCCTGACTACGTAAAAAGATTGCGCGGTCGCGAATTTTACGATACTCAATCTGGATCGCGACCCCGTCGGCCCCCGCGCGCCACTCCTTCCGCAAACCCTTTAACGGGCGCCGCTATACTGCTCACCTCCGCCCCCTTCGCAACGATGTGTACTTTTCTGTCACACCGCCTTGCAGCCGCACTTTAGTGCTTCCGTAGCCGTCGGGTAACAAGAGTTTCCATTACCGCGGATCCTCGACGCGGCCGGCGCGCCAACGCGGGCGAGGAAAAATTACACTCGTTCGGCGACCGGAAACCGAAATATAAGCCCTACAAACGAGGCATCAAATTTGAGAAAATAAATATCGCAAAAAAAAAAAGAGAGAAAAAAAAAGGAAAAACCTACCGAGCTTAAAAGAGAAGAACCTTCAATCGGTAAACATTCATAATTTGGTCGGCTTTTACCCGTTATGAACGGTGCTACCGGGAAATCGAGAAAGTGGAAATAATAACCTCAAGCTCCCCCCCCCCGCTCTTTCCGCTTGCTTCCCCTATTCCTCTTCCCCTCCCCCCCCCCCCTAGTGCCTCCGCGGAGCGGCGGCGTCAGCGTAGGCGGCGGCGGCGGCTGTGCTGCCTCCCCGTTCCGCTAGCGGCGCCCTTCTTTCCTCCACGTTCACTCGCTTTCCTCCCCTGCACGCCGTAACCCCATTACCCCGAACGCACCCCTCACCGCCCTCGTCGCCCTCCGCCGCCGCACCCGCCCCGCATCCCTTGTCACCCGCCGAGCCAATCCCTTATCGATTACCGTCACTTGGACGATGGTTGGCGGCGCAGGAGACGGCGGCGGCAGCGGCGGCGGCGGCGCCCGCGACCGCGGCGAGGCGACGGCAAGGGCGCGGCCCGGGGGAAGTTTGGTCGTGGTGCTGCAAAGATCCCGAGAAGTTGCGTGTGCTGAAAATAGTCACGACAGAGGTCGGCGAAATAAAAACTGTATCAATATTTGATACACAGAGAAGTAGGCCAGCGGCAAAACAATTTAAACCTTATCGCGGAATGAGATAAAAACCACTGAACGGAAACTGTTCCGAATCTGCGGCAGAATTTGTTGTGATGTTGCAAAATACAAAATACCTGGGATTACTAGTAATACCATAGAAAATTAAGTATTTTAAGTTCAAATTCCACTAAACCAAAAAACGAAATGCATCTCGTTAATAATAATGTAAGTGAAAAGTATTCAGGTTCAGTTCTATTATGTGTTTGTTGAATGAACATTGTAAGATAATAATTGTTACACAATACCTAGAGGATGTAAAGAACAAATCAATGAACGAGCATGTATGTTGAAACATTTCAAACGAAATGAGCACGAGCACTGCGATTCTGCCTATTTTATAAAAAAATTATATTTTATGCACTATTTCGAAGACTGCTTACCCTATAAATATTTTTACATCGTAAACGAAATAATAAAGTTATATAAAAAACATCAATAACAAAAATAAGTGAAGCATTTTCGATATTCCAATTTTAGCAATTAAAAGACAGAATGACGAAGTATTTTTTTTTTTTTTTTTGAATCACTCACAGTTCTTCAGATTTTAGGTATTGGGGTATGCATTCCTGAAAGAATAAATGCAATTTGGAGTCACTTCCCCGCGGGATACAATCTTCCGAAATTCGCACCTCGCAAACGCATCGACCCACCACAACCAATGCAGAATCTGCCAAACTACGGGATTCTCTCCCTACTTCTTCTATCGACGCCTATTAAGAGAATGTTTGCTTCACCAATTCCCTTATGTTTTCTCTATAATACACAGTATTCATAATCATGACACAAAGAATTGTACGTATATGCCTTAAAGATAACAATTTCTTTCCTCAATCTTCTCGTAAACATCTCGCTTTTTCAATTATCGATTATGCATCCCCTTGTAAGTAGCTGAGTGTCTAATCTTCATTGAAATACAATGATTACAAAATGTTAATTTTTACGAAATGACCATAACATTTCTCCAGTACATATTGCGGGGAGTGCTTTCTAGAGCAACGGAGTTTTGATGTCAATGCATGCTTATAATTTCTTTAATTTTACATCTCAATTTCTGAGAACGGACGAAGGATACGAAAAAGGGGGAGGTAATTTGTAATATATTATTGTTCTTTTCGCTGCTTTACAAAGGAAATTCATTAATTGAGTTAATATTATTTTTTGTATTTTTTTGTAAATTAATTTTGGATCTTGATAAGCGCCGGTTCGGATCGCCGATACAGAACTTCCTCGACTCCCAGAGGTTCTATACCGACCCCGTCTGAAACACACGGACTAAACACTATCTCCGCGAGTCGCTGCATCGCCCTGCCAGATCGCGTGCGCGACACGAGGCGGACAAGGAAACGTCGCCGCACACCTGCGCGCCACCGGCCGCGCGTGCGCCATCGCATGGGGCGTGCTAGCGCACATGAGCGACGCGGCAGGAGGCGCTCGGGGGAGCGCACCGGAAGCGGCAGTGACATGGGTGTGGCGGGCGGCGGCGGCGGCGACGTCGTTGCTGGCCCCGCCCTCGGACGCGTCCCCGGGCGCCCCGCCGCAGACGCCTCCTCCCCTCCCCTCCCCACCCCTCCCACACTCCCCTCCCGGGTGCTCGTCAGCTGCGCGTGCAACGTCCGCAGGCGGCGGCGGCGGCGGGTGTGGCCGCGCGACGCCCTTGTCCGTCCGGGCGGCCGCCCGGCCGGCCTCAAAACCCCCTCCCCTCCCTCCCAACGCCCCTCAACCCGCTATCCATCCGGTAGACCACCTATCCTCTCTGCCGCACTTTCCGGCTCGACGATAACACGTATTCACGCGGGAAACACGCGCATTTTCTGACGAGATTTTTAAAAAATATTTTGGAAGCTAACTACGAAGGAGATATGCCTAACGAATAGAGCTACAGAAACTGGCTAATCAATAACGAAACATTTCACAAAGATGTTGCCTCCTCAGTATTGTTTAAGAGATTACATATTTTCCAATGAATGGATGACGTGGAATTTGCTGTACCTTTCTAAGATTACTCGGACAAGGAAAAAATATAGCTCTCAGCGGGTGTTCAGAACTAGCGATGCATGATAACAAATAAGTACTACATCAAATCATATTACCCAATAGCAGACGGAACAATTTTCTGCCTTCCTAAATCGTACCCTCTCATTTCCTTCTACTACTCCGAGACTGAACAACCAGATGTAAACTCAGTCGCCGGCTTATCAATACATATTGTGATAATCGACTATCATTGTCTTTTAAAATTGTAGTATAATAGTTACCTCTTCTTTTCGCACTCTTTTTCAAATTATCATATCATTCACCAAAGCCTGATACTATTGATTCAGGAAAAAAACGGCTGTTAAAACAGATGACCTCTTACAGGAGGTGTTATGAATATGGAATATTTGCACGGCTCCATTTGAACGTTTTAAGAATATGAAATACAACGGAGAAATCAATCAATTCGAAGAAACAAATGGCCCGTTTACGTAGTGGCAGCAGAATCGAGAAGGCCTTTTGGTGAAGTTCCGTTACATCTGGAAACCGCCGAGGATTTGTTTGTGTTCTTTCTTAGTTTGTAAGCTTTTGTGTTAATTCACCTCCATCTCACCTCCCGATCATCGACCTCCCGACATTTACTAAATCTTTTCATTTTACGTTCATTTTGTTACCATAAAGTTTCATAATAAAACACATCAGAATTTGCCCTGTATGCACCTGATTAAATAAGTTTTCCGCATTCGGATGCTATTTATTCGTTACATTTAATGGGGACACTAAGGCAGTATTTCGTAGCAGGAAAAGTGTTGTTCCCAAGGGGAGGGGGATGCCCTCATTCCTACACCTCCATTACCTCTATTTTTCTTACGGTACTACCTTACCACGCCTCCACTGTCGCTGGCCCTACACTCCGCGTCCTAGCCCTCGCGTCGGCCACGTCTGCGCCCCGCCACGTGGACCGCACCGCGGCGCCCCGGCGTCCATCAAGACGCTCTATTTAATTACCGGGAATGGCTCCGCGCCGGCGTCGGCAGCGCCCTCCACCGCTGTCCCCTCCCTCCGTCACCCTTCTCCCTTCCCTCCTCTCTCCCTCGCGGCACCTCGCGCGGCGCATGGGGCCCGTGAGTCACGCTGCACCCCCTCACTGCCCCTTCCCCTACCCCCACCACCTCCTCACCTCGTCCTCGCAGAGTCCACACAGCGCCAGGGGGGAGGGGGAGCGCAGCGTCAGAGGCTGTCGCTGCTGGTACTGCTGCTCGGTGACGCGACGCTGCGAGACTTACGTCACGGTGCCAGCCGAGTGCCTAGGTCAAACTCTCATGTAGACGGTGAATACATTCAAATTAAACACAGCATGGTGACCCCAGTATCTAGTATCTGTCCTCCAAATTGAATCAATTTCATATATTTAAAAAATTCCATAATATTTCAAAAAGTTTTGAAAGTTATTGTAAAAATAGTTTTTCATAATTATTTTCGCATTAAACTATTTGAACTCAAGTATAATGGGCATTTTTTCGTGAAAAAGAATACCGGAATATTGTAGCTTACCTATGCCAATTTTCTTCCCAATTCAATTAATTCGGCACTACACCAAATACGAAAGTATTGATATTGTATAGATGAAAAACACTTCACACTTTGCGATATACTTGTATTAGAACATTAATGAAAAGGACGATCTCCTGAAATTCTTAGGCAATAGATCTTACGCAATATAACTGAATTATATCGATTCGAGCAATCTATGACTAAGGGGCACGAAGGATGATAAACGCCGACGAGTTCCAAAATGCACAAGACAAAGAAATTCTGAAATAAGTGCGTCCCAATCCCAGATCAATTCATTCCACCCCTACCCCATCATGACCATTCCTCCTTCGTAAAGACCGTTTGAATCACGCAATGCACGAAAGCAGAAGGCAGAGCGAGCCTGCAAACAGTTCCAACTCATAGCCTAATTTCATTAGTCGTAAATCGCCCGGCGGTTTTTTGTACGTTCCGGGACCGCGGACGTTCGTCACACGATACGTATTTCAAGCGACGATTGTGACAAAAAAAACGGGGCGAATCAATAAAGGAAAGTGTCCGCTCGCACGACAAACAAGCCGTAGGAGGGACGGCAGCGGCTGGCAGCGGACGAAACGGAGGGGAGGGGGGAGGGGAGGCGACAACGCGTTGCACTTGGCGACGTCGCGCGTGAGGAGACAGCGCCCAGACCGCAACAAACGCCGTAAACACGTCGTATTTCTTCGTGAATATTTATGTTTTAATTGAAGTAATAAAAACTTTTACACTTTTTTCTTCCTTTTTTTCATACGAAGCAGAGCGATTTTCTTTTTTTTTTTTTTTTCCAGAACGATAAAACTTTTGATAGCAGCGCAAAAACATCTTTTTAAGGGATATTGAAAGATTGGCAATGTTCCACAAATGCGGATGGAGGGGGGGGGGGGGGGAGGCGCTGGCTGACCGGCCGTCCTGTCGACTGACCGGGATGAGAGGCAGGGCGGAGCAGCGTTGCGGGGGGGGGGGACGTCGGCGGGTGCGAGCTCGACGTGGCGGGGTCGCGGGGCGGGTCCTCCGCGGCGGCGAGGACGGCGAGCGGGCAGCCCCCTTGACTAGGGACATCGTCTAATGCCTGGACGTGCTTCAACTTGAATTGGCTGGTGTGTGTGGAAAGCGACGACGGCCGAGGACAGCACAGCCGTCCTGCCCTGACCCATCGCCGCAGCGGCGGGGGGCGACGGTGACGCCACGACGAAAACGAAAGGACGCGAACGCAGGCCGGTCGTCGGTGACGCCGTCCAAGCCAACGCCGCCAACATCAACGCCGTCGCCTCCTCCTCCTCCGCCATCTTCCATCCCTCGCCTTCGTCGTCGTCCGTTCGTCGGTCCGTCCCGTCCGTCCGTCCTCCCAGTCAAGAGAAATTTTGGCGTTCTGCCCGAAAATCGCCCGTTGGCTCCTGCACCATTTGCCGCCCCCATTACCGCTCGAGTACTCTCCAACCCGTCCCGTCCTCGCGCTCAGGAGACCTAACCGAGGGCGACCAAGCTCGCCGAAGACGACGGCGAAGACGCGGCCGCTGGGAGGCCCCGGGGTCGCCCCGCTGCGCCCTCCGGGTGGGGCGCGCCCCGCCCGCCGCGCCCACAGCGCTCGCGACGCCCCGGGGACGCGACGGCAGTTTAGGGAAACGATGAGAATGGAAAGGGTGACACATACGTGAAAGAGGGGTGCTCGGCGGGGCCTCCGTTAGGGCCACCGCCGCCGCCAGCGCCGCTGTCGACGGTAATAAGGAGAATCTCGCGTGGGAAAGAACTAACAAACAACGTCGTTTCCTAGAGGAGCGCCGCACCCAGCGCGCCAGGTTCCTCGGTTTTCCTCTCCAATTTTCCTTTCGCCGCGTCTTTCTCGCCTTCTCCACACCGTTATTTTCCGGCGCCTCGGAACGTAGTGCACCGGGCCAGGGATCGTCCTTTCCTTCCCGCAGGAAAACGACATTACTATAGCGAGTTAACTCCAAACCCTCGCGGCAAGTATCGTCAGCCGATCCTATCAAACAATTCACGGGCGGCACGGCGCTGTCGGAGCCCACGAGGGGGGGGGGGGGGGGGGGGGGGGGGGGGGGGGGTGCGAGCAGTACCTAAGGGCGGCGCGAGGGCGCCACATGCGCAGGGTAATCATCTCCTCGCGGTCGCTCGCGCAGGCGAAGGGCGCGTCGGCAATGAGAGCGCAGGGCGGCAGGCCGCCACGTTTCACTCGGGGGGATCCCTCACGTGATGGGCACGACGCACGGTTATACTGACTCACTTCTACAGGATTTCCGGGAATCTTCTCTAAAATAAAGATGAGAAATAAATGATTCGAGAAAACACGCGTGCGCCAGGGAATTGGAAACATACCAGGAAAGTAAACTCATAAAAAAATCTGTGAATTGTGATGAGTTGATGTGACACAAATATAGTTGTTTATCAGAGTCGATGACACCAACACTACGATTTAATACGTCCTTAATTTTTTTTAGCTATAGGAATCACAGCAAACACACTTAGACCCTTAATCTAGCACATAAAATACGAGTTTTTAATTATTAATTATTACAAAAGTAATTTTGCAAACTGCATTGCTTGTAATATACATTCCTAAAGAATGTATGAAACGCATTCCATAATCACAAAGAGAATAACAAACTGTTCCAAGCTTTAAATTACAAATGAAAACACTGATAGCTAGTTCAATCAGCTTTCCATACTCTCTCGTATCAACATTCCCCCTTCATGTGAATCTGGGACAACACGGAAGGAAGTGCTTCTAAGCGTGCGGGCTTTAATGTTTCGCAAGCTTATTTTTCTTTTCTTTTTTTTTCTTTCTTTCTCGTGAAATATAATTTCGAGGCGGCCGTCCCCCTCTTCATTTTCCGCTCCGGAGTTCTCCGCGTCTCCGACCTTCACGCACGTGAGCACGGCCCCCGCCCGGCCTGAAATGACACGTAAGTGCTCGCGCCAGGCGGAGGGTAAACGGCTCAAGGCCTGGGGGCGCGGAGGGAGGAGTGTGTGTGTGTGTGTGTGTGTGTGTCTGTGTGTGTGTGTGTGTGTGTGTGTGTGTGTGTGTGTGTGTGTGGAGATTAGGTAACCGTCTGAGAACGAGTGAATGATGGGTGGAAACTGGGGAAGGAACAAAATGAAAATACAGGGCGGAAAAGAGATGGGAGAGTGTAACGAAGAGGAAGAGACAGATGAAAGTTAAGAGCATTATTTTCAGATTTAGTAACAGGGTAACCATTATTATTATTATTATTATTATTATTATTATTATTATTATTATTATTATTATCCCCAAATATATGTCTGTTCTTATTGAAAAATCTTGTAAAACAGAGAACGCGGAATCTTATAGAAATTCTTGGGCAACAAAATACACCCTGTCATGTAAATATTACAGATGATGATAATAATAATAATAATAATAATAATAATAATAATAATAATAATAATAATAATAATAATAATAATAATAATAATAAAAATTATTAGGACCTAAGGTGAGCCCATGTAAAATGAGGTGAAATGGTTGAACAAAAGATCAGAAATCATATGGCGAGTTGATAGAGCGGTCGCATGGGCACAGAAATCAAGCAAGGGGGAACGCGAAGATGAAGCAGCTGGGCACGGGGGGCGCGGGAGATCGGTAAAGGGGCGGGGCGGGAGGGAGGGAGGGAGGGAGGCGAATAGGAAGGAGACAGAAGCGGCGACATGGCAACAGCGCGTCGGCGGTGGGTGTCATTTGAACCAAGGGCGGGATGGATAGTGTAATAGTAGGAACAGGGGATCCATTTGCCATGAAATAGCCTATCACGCGGGAGCGCAAAATGCGATGCATTCAAAGCACACTATTACAACGGCGGCGGCTGTGGGTCGCACCGCCCCGCGCCGTGTCGTACCGCGCTGGTCCACGATGCTCTACGGCGCGGGACAGTGCGTGGACCGAGCCCGACCACGCCGCTGCCCCTCCGCACATGCACACACACGTACGCACGCGAGCGACCTCCACAGCCGGCCACAAAGGAAAACGTCACCGTGGCGACAACGAGCATCGCGCCACATCAAAGGCCGCCGCCTCCGCCGCGTACTCGTAACGATATCGAAATTTTCAATTTGGTTTTACGAGTTCGTTTAGCTAGGTAAATTTCGCGCGCTCGTGCAATTATTGGCAAGCCTGGGGCCAGGTAGATGCGCGCGCGGGCGGGCGGGCGGGCGGGCGGGCGGCATACGAGGGCATGATGCGCGATCGAAACCAGCGCTGCAAGGGGACCTGTCCAATTTGGGACGCAGCAGGTATCACGTTTCCACGCATTTAGTAGTATATACATACCAGGTGCTCCACCATACCGACACTGAATATCAATGTATTATTCACTTCTCGCGGGTTCACCACGTCTACACCTACTATCGCTACGTGCCATTTGAGAACATACGAATACGAACGATTATTTCCGTGTGCATACACGGGTTAACACCCCAGTGTTGCTCATGCTACATGCCCAAACACTTCGTCTCAATATAAAGTCAGTGAGGTCTTCTGGTTCAGAAATGAATATTCATCACTTGCCTCTTTCTTAGTTATTCTAAACACTCCAATATAGAAGCCTTGATATGGGTTTCACACAATGAGAGATGTACTCCTATCTTAGTTCCGCGTTCCCTCGTTACAAAAACGCTAACAGCCTTGCCGTCAATATATCAACAATTTTATATTTCGGGGTTGCAGAGGTTTCAATACATCCTATTCTTATCGCAGATTAAACATTTTGAAAAATAATCAAATTGTTTATTTAAAATTATTTTTGATAAATCTTCTGAATAAATCTTAAGTCAATGCAGTGAATCATATTACAATAATTGGTACAATTACACATAATTATAAAATAACTATCAAGGATTTTTTTTATAAGTTCATCTTAATGGACGTTGCAAATCAGTACGAACAAACTGGCAACTGATAAACTGACATAACCGCTACACTACCAAAGCAACTGTCGCAGCCGCGTCCACCGAGGTCGCCCCAAACGAAGGCGCGAGAGGGCGGCGGCAGCGGAGGCCCGGCCGCGGCGGACGGCACGGCTGCGGGCGCAAGTCGCCGTTTACGGCGCCGCGAGATGAGTTGCAAATTACCAACTTTTTTACGGCGCACGCACCGCCACCGCCGGCGGCGGCGAGGGATATGAGAGCGGATGGGTGCGCCACTGCCCCCCACCCCCCACGCGCGTTTCTCCGACGCCAACTATTCTTCCTCCCGTCCCCCACCCTTCCCTACTCGCCGTGCTGTCGGAGAAAGTTTGGTAGACGGGCGGCGAAGCTCACAAGCGGTTCGCAGGCCCCGGCCCGACCACCGGGCAGCAAAAACTGTTTCCAAAATCTGCGATAACACACCTCTCATATTTTACCCGCTCGGGGGCCCCCCCCGAGTTAAGACGCAATCTTTTTTCGCTTTTAATATATCACAAAACGCCCGCCCCGCGAATAAACTTCGGACAATAACGTCGGAAGGTCATGTTCGCTGTACCCGTCAGAGAGTTATGAGCCCCGAGCGCGGCCGTGTTCAAGACCCCGCATAAAATAAACGGAGGATTACTTCTTAGTTTATATAACTAAATCGCCCGAAGGCTGCCGCCGGTCTCTCACGCGAAAGGGAGATGAAGATGGTGAATTAAACTAGAACATTTCCTCGGCGGTGGCGGCGGGAGGCAGAGAGGGAACCGAGCCGACCCCAGACACCGCTGCTGAAGTCCTCACTACTATCTCTTCCCCTGCTGCTTTCGTACCCCTCCCCTCCGCTCGACCCTTCCGTTAGCGCCCTCCGCCCACAACCCTCCCCTTCGCCGTTCCTTCCACCCCCGACGCCTCCACCGCCCCCGCCCGCTGACCCGCGGGGAGCGGCTCATCGGAATATTTCCATCGTCTGTTATGCAAAGCGGCCGCTTCTTATCGTACGGACCTAAACTGGAGGTGGGCGCCCGCGCACAAAAATACGGAAAGAGCCATAAATTGAGTGGCCCGCTCAATAAATCAAGCCGCATCTCTTCACCCTGAGTACACTTTGCTTTAGCTCGAAGTGTCACGAAATTTTCAAGGCGGCGTCTCCCGAGTCTCTTGCGGGTTCAGAAACGAGGCGAGCAGTAGGAAAGCGGGCTTCCAAGAGTGCAGCTTCAAAAGACGTTCGCTGATTTTTTTTTAACTAATGCAACAATACGTATCTTGAAAATGAACTCTATTTCCACCCGCACGCTCCGTAATCACGTAATATTCGTACACCTACAACCTCAGAATTATACTTCCAATACAATAATTTTTATATAAAATTTGCAAGATTCTGAAACAAGGTTTGTTGAAAAACACGTTTCATTCATATTTTCATTCTACTCTACAGTATGTCGGTGTATTTCCCCTTTTGATATTACCTAACAATCTTAAGAATTTTCTGTGTGAAAATTGTTCCCTCACTTTCTCCGAAGATATTAATGACAATAAATTTACGATGTAAATTCTTGCTTTCATAAGAGTATAACAAACATAATAAAATATTTGCACCAAACTCCAAAATGTTATTTTCTCCACATTTCCCCTACAACATCCCTCTCACCCAGTTCCCTTCTAGACTCTCCCAAATGTTACGACACCTTGCAAAATTTTCCCTACATGAATGTAGATATTATACCTTCGCATCAAACCCAAAATAAACAAAAAGTTCCCTTATCATCGCGTCCTGTCTTCACGTCCCACCTTTACATCACCTAAACCTCGCGGCAAGATCAGAATAATGATTACGTGAAGCGTCAGGGAGAACGCACGCCCCCTAACCGCAGACGGGCGCCAAGTCACGGGTCGCGGCTCGGGAGGGGCATAAAAGCGCGCCCGGCCGTCTCGAAGTCGCCTCCGCGCGCCCCGCCACCCAACCACGCCGCAACTCCCCGCCTGGCCCTTAACCACCCCGCACTGCCACCCCCGCCGTCTCACATCGCCCCGCATCCCCTCGCCCAGCGCACGTCCGTCGGTCCGTCCGTCTGCAGCAGGCACGCTTCGTGCCGGAGCCACAGAAGCCGGATTATCCACTCAATATGGTCCCGCCCCCTTGGCACCACTCGGCCGTCCGGCGTAAAAACTTATAATGAACTCTTCGCGGCGGCGGCGGCGGCGGCGGCGGCGGCGGCGGCGGCGGCGGCGGCGGCGGCGGCAGCAGTAGCAGCTAGGGCGCCGGCGAGGGCGAACGCGGAGCCCGGGGGGGGGGGGGGCGAGGGGGCGAGGGGGACCTGCGAGGTTGCCGCTCGCGACGAGAGGGGTCCGCTGCAGAAAGCGCGTGGGTGCGGATTAGGAGACGGGGCGCGACGCGAGGCGAGGCGGAAGACGGCGGCGAGGAGCCGCGGCTGGAGCGCACGAAAGAAACAAAAGCAGCCCGCGGGCAGCGCAGGAAGTCGCGAGAGGAGCGCCGCAGCGGCCCAGGTCGAGGTGCAGCGGCTTCTGGTTTGCTGCCTCGGAAAAGCCGAAAGGGAAGTTTCTGCCGGTCCTCTGATTTCTCAGGACAGCTTCCAGAGGAGAATATCGCAGATGAATTGTAAAAAAAAATTTTCAAATCAAATTGGATCCCCAAATAACCCCGAAAAGATCAAATTACCAATATTTTGAGAACATCTCGCACTTATGTACGAATATAAATTAGACATTTTATTCACAATTGCTTCAATTATTCTTTGAAATAGAAAATTAAAACAGAAGGGACGTAACCACACAGAATGACCTCACGGGTTCCAGACTCCTCTTCTTCCACCTTTTAAGACACATTCGCAATTATAGTTTTTACCAATTTTAGCTAATATTGAAAATAATTCTATACATTGCTTGCATGTATAACTGTGTATATATATATCAACTATAAATCAACCATTAAAAATTCCGGATAATACAAAATTCATTACAACAAAGTATCAAGTCGGCTGAACCAGGGTCACTTTCACCTGAAGGTGGCCGTGTGCTGAACATTATGCCGGCAATAACCTCCAGATCACGCAAGCGAGGACAGCGCCGTAGTCTCTGCGTGGCACATATCAGAGGCGTGCAATCGTGAACTACTACGGTTAAAATACGGGCTCTATGTTGACATCTTTGCTCTCTTTTTTGTTTTGCGGTGGAGTTGTATAACTTCATAAACTTTGTAAGCCATAAACGTTTTGTAAACCTGTAAGTATTTACTTGCGAAAAAGCTAAGTAAACCAAAAATTAAGTAGCATGCGAAAACAAGTGTGTACACATAGGTAGTCATATCATATGAGTCATATCATATGAGCTAAAACAGCTATAGCATAAGAGACTGAAATATCCATTAACATTGGATAAAGCAAATCTATTTGAAAAATGTATAATGTTAAAATAAAATTGTTATTTATGCTTTTTTATTTAATGAGAATAAATATTCTTTTTCTTATAATCAATTCCGATAGTTTATGTTCAAATAATAATTAAATTATGCAATACTTGAGAGAAAGTTAGTTTTTATTCCTTTACGTATGTTCAAATTGTAACCTTTTACTGATCATCACTCCTGTTCAAGTAAAATCACCATTGTCGATTACATTAGTTTAATTTCAGCATTACGTTAGTTTCCAACGAGATTTCTGGCATCCCTAGCAGGAGAATATTAATGAAGAGTAGAACAAACTTGTAATTAAATATCCGGCAAGATAAACGGAAAAAAATTTAAAATAAATTTAAGTACATAAAGATTTAATGATCCCAAACTGTTCAATTTCTAGATAACTTGTCACAGAGAAATCTTTTATCGTGCTGTCACATTCCGAATTTCCCTACCCAAGTCAAGATTTTTCTTCATTCAAACGTACACACTCCGGGTGCATTAACAGTCGACGTTAAAATCCATTGGAAACATGTAGTCAATCCCTGAATAGAAAATTCCCACTACATTCCGTTCGTACACAGAGTGGGGGTGGCTTCGGCTATCTGACATTTACGTCCTCAGAGTCGAATCCCCCCGAGAGGAGAGGCAGAAATGAAACGACAGCTCCAAAGTTGACGGCGGGGAAAGGCGGTGGGGTGGGGTGGGGTGGGGTGGGGTGGGGTGGGTTGGGGTGAGGTGGGGTGGGGGGTCGGGCGGGGCGCGACGGGGGCGGGCGAACCTCACAAAAGTTGCTTTGGTAGTTGCAGCGGGCGCTGTATTAATTGGAATTAATTCGCCTGGAACGGATCTCTGCAAAGGCCGCGGAGGATCAGAAAGGCTTCCGCCAGTTCCGCCGCTGCAGACCTCGCAAAGATGGCCGCCGACGCGATTTTTCACTGCAGGACGCTTCGAAGCGGCGTTGCTCACAGGTCTTTTCCATTTTTAGAACAGCCTGTGAAATTGAAAATGAAATTCGCAAGTGCCAATGCTGATGTTCACCACTAAGTAAGGCACCGTTGATACAGTATACAAATTATGAAAACGTTGCTGAAAACTTTATTTTACAAGATTTTATAGAAAGTATTTATAAATACATTTTCTCACTCTAAGATTTGTATTTGTATTAGAAAACCATGTGTTTACGCAAGGTGATAATTAATTTACGAAAATTATCTTCTAAATTACCCTAAAATATAGAGCTATAATACAGTGATACGAATGAATGAACAGCTTTTATTTTGTTACAGAAAAAGACTTACTGAAGAAGAGAACAGTATCAAATATCCATTAAATTTGACACAACCCATTAAAATATCACAAATACGTGTTTTTCACATGTGTTTGCTTATTAAAAAAGTGTGTCTGAAAAAGTCTTTATTCTACATAGAATTAGTAGAACGAAAATCGTAATATTTTCCATAGAACATAATTTAACTTGGACACTTGTCTTTTGATACTTATAATATAAATGTGTTAATTATTTTAATGTGATTGCAGAACCGAGGAAACATATGGCATGATTGACATTCTTAATCACAAATTTTCAGACATAAGGTTTTGAACATATTTTTAAAACGGAATTTATATGTCAGGAATATGTATACCCTTCCGAAAAAAATGTCAGGGCAGTCTTGAGACAATTACCGACCAATTTAATACCATCTACAAAACATAAACAGATGCGTCTAGAAGCTCGAACAACACAAAACAAATTATTTCAGTGCATGAAATTCGCGATTCAACAAGGTGTCTACCGACCAACAATCTTCGCACGCACACCCAACGCGTGCGTCGCCCGCCCGCTGCGATGAAGAGCTCACTCACGCCCACGCCCGCGGCCGCACACGCCCGTCTAGGCGGCGGGCGGGGGCGTAGCGCGCGCGAGCGAGGGTCGGGGGCCCATAAATGTGCTAAACTAAACGCACCCCTGGACAGGCGGCGGGCGATTACGGCGCTCCCGGCGCGCACGCACCGCGGGGGCCCTTCCGCCGCCGGCCGCCGCCCTACGCCACCGCCTTACGCCGCCGCTCTACGCCGCCGCCCCAGCGCCACCGCCCCTGCGCCACCGCCCTACGCCACCGCCCCTGCGTCACCGCCCCTGCGCCACCGCCCTACGCCACCGCCCTACGCCACTGCCCTACGCCACCGCCTTACGCCACCACTCTACGCCGCCGCCCCTGCGCCACCGCCCTACGCCACCGCCCTTCGCCGCCGCCCTACGCCGCCGCCCTACGCCGCCGCCCTACGCCACCGCCCCTGCGCCACCGCCCCTGCGCCACCGCCCTTCGCCGCCGCCCTACGCCACCACTCTACGCCGCCGCCCCTGCGCCACTGCACCTGCGCCACCGCCCCTGCGCCACCGCCCCTGCGCCACCGCCCCAGCGCCACTGCCCCAGCGCCACCGTCCCTGCGCCACCGCCCTTCGCCACCGCCCTACGCCACCACCCTATGCCGCCGCCCTACGCCGCCGCCCCCCTACGCCGCCGCCCTACGTCACCGCCCCACGCCAACGCCCCACGCCAACGCTCTACTCCAAGGCTCTACGCCACCGCCCTTCTCCACCTGGCAGCCGCTGCCCTCCCCTCCCGCCTCTCTCGCCCCGTGTAAAGGTGAAGGTGCGATTGCGCATAGGCCGATGTGGCCCACAGGGGAGGTGAACATATTCGTAGGGCTCCACCCATTCGTCGCCGTCGGCACTAGGAGGTTGTGTGGCGAGCACAACGCCCCGGCCGCCTTTAGCCATAGGAACGATTTTGGTTCGTTAACAGAACCCGACGTGGATTACGAAGCGTTTCCATACTTATAATGTTGCTTTTACGTAGTAGTGAAAAACAGCGCTTTAATTAGTGTTTGAACGTTACACCGTCATAGTCAGTCAACAACATAAAATATCTGGTTGTTATTCATCATTTAGGTAGGCTAAATTCACAGATAATTAACAGTCCACTTAATAAATTTACCATCTCACTAAATTTTGAGAGAATAATGTAATACATGTTACTATAAATAATAATAATAATAATAATAATAATAATAATTATTATTATTATTATTATTATTATTATTATTATTATTATTTAAATCAAATATTAATTGAAACGGAGATCGTTCTCAAATAATGGATTTTGTCTTGGAAGCGTTCCGTGACACCAATTTCTGTTCCAAGACATTGTAAATTTTAAGATGAAGCAATAAATAACCGACGTTGATTTAATAATGATTAAAGTCAATTTCGTTTCCACTAATTATTTGCTTTTCTGTTCTGATTTTCGTCACTTTTGGCAATCATTCCAGAATATAACTTTCATGATAATTTTTTTTTGGTCTGCATTATGTAGACCATTTTTACAGCAAATTACAAAATTAAATGAATTTGAATAATTGGAATTCCAAGATTTAGATGATGTAATTAAATTATTTTTCTCTCATTTCAAAATATAAATATTAATTTTCATACATTTTTGTACTTAATTTAATCTATTGGAATTTCATTATTCGCTCATTCATTGAGTATAATGTTGTATAATTGCTTGTTAGCAGTGTTAGACACATGAATTAATTTAAACAGTCACCACACAATTTAGAAAAAATGTAAAAGCGAAAAAAATGTACTCTTGCTTCTTTCATAGGATCACGTTTAATTAAGAATGAATAAATTCATTATTCTTAACAGCCACTATAATATCATCATCCAAAAGCCAAAAAGTGACTTCTTTTTATCTCTGTCTACTAACTAAGATATATGAATTAAATAATAGGATTAAATATTTATAGTGTGTATTTATTTCATTTTCCGAACCATTTTGGGATTATTTTCCTAACATATTCTCAGTCTGCTTAAGACAGTGACAACACGTAGGTTTCTTTATAATTTACAACACAACTAGCAAATTCCAATTCCCCAACACAGGGAATCTCAATTTCAATTCGTCAACATATTTCAATTTGTAGCAGACCAAAACCTGTACCAAAAAACGATTTTTATTCACCAAGCACAATCAAACGTGTTTTCAATGAAAGGACTGCCAGAAAAGAAAAAAGTGAAGCACGTGAAAAATACCAGGAGCACTCGCAAAGAAGAGCAGAAGGGGCCCCACTAGGCCCAAAAACGCTGTAGAAATTTCATTCGGGTAAGCAGCAGGTAAATCAGGTGCGAGGCAGCGTACGTGGGAACGGCTGCGGGCGGCGGGTGCACCTTGCCGCCGTGCCTTCGCGAGGCGCGGAGTGCTACGAAAGGGGCGGCGCGCAGGGAGCAGGTACGTCCCCGCGACATTGTCATTCAAATCGCTCATTATGCTCTCGCTGCAGCCGTCGCCGCCACCGCCGCCGCCTTCGCCGTGGCGCGCAGAGGGGCGGCACGGCGCCCGCGGGGCGAACGGAGGGGAAGGACCCTCGTCCTACAGGCGGCGGGACGAGGCGGCGATAGGGGTGACGCTACATGCGATGGCACGGGCGGTGATGGTGGCGCGGACGATTCCGACGGTGACGAAGGCGGCGGCGAAGGCGGCGGCGGCGACGGCAGCGGCAGCGAAGGCGGTGGCGGTGGCGGTAGCGGCGGCGGCGGTGAAGGCGATGGCGGGGGCAAAGGCGAAGGCGATGGCGGGGGCGAAGGCGAAGGCGATGGCGGGGGCGGGAGCGGCGGCGAAGGTGATGGCGGTGGCGAAGGCGGCGGCGAAGGCGAAGGCGGTGGCGGTGGCGGTGGCGGTGGCGGTGGCGGTGGCGAAGGTGGATGTAGAGGGGCTGACGGGTGAGGCCAGGGGCGGAGGAGACCGTGGCGGCGACTGTTTTTTTAAAATGCGATTCCCCCAGCGAGTTGCGTCCACGGTTGTGTCGAGCAGCGCGAGAGCGTCTTTTCTGCGCCTTTGGAAGGTACCCAGAAACCAGTGGGAAGCGACAAGTGATTTACAAGATTCTAAATGAAAGACTGGTGCACGCATGTAATTATTAATTTTCAGATGTGCAAGCATGTAAAACTTTATTTATGTGTCTTGCACTATTATTATTCGATCTACCCGCATTATATATTTCGTGTAATTAATATTATTCATGAATTCTAATTACATTTCGCAAATTTCAAATGCAGATTATTTTCATGTTTACTTTCTCGCCTGTTTCTTTCCAACTACTTGAAATACATTCAAAGCATTTTCATTTATTTACTATTCAATTGCCTACTTATTATTGTTCTTATTATTAGTATACAAATAAAAAGGTACTGCTCTCAGTTCATCACCAATCATAATTACAAAGAATGATAAATGTTCTCTGCAATCTAATAAAACTCTCCGCGAATCTAATCGAATATACCACAAGTTGATACGGAAGAAGTAGGGTGACAGATAAACAGTTTTGTGAAAGAAAAACTTTCCGACAAATAACCAAAAAACAATATTGAGGCATAAACTGCCAGGATTTACTACTGTTATACCACGCTGGAGAATCGAGATTATTGGAAGACTTTGGGAAGTTGAGCAGTAAACTCTTTTGCGGTCATGGCTTTGCTCCAGAATTTTACACCACTCAATTGCAAATACTAACATGAACTGCACAAGTCACATCACATTGAGAAAGTCTGGGATGATCTTAAGCCAACGCCACTTTTTGTAACCAATATGTAGTTTTTCTCAAAATCCGAACTTAATTGTCTTGCCGCTAACTGATATAAAATGATTGTTCTATACCGTAAGATAAATTCCCATATTTCCGAAATGAAATACGGAAAAATTCAGTCATCAGGATTAAAAACGACGAAGGAAATATTTTTACAACCCTCGTGTTCAGAAGAAGTCGATTTTAAGTGCAACACTCGACATGCGTTAAAAACATTTGCTTTGCTTTTTTCAAAATTGTTTTTCAAATTTTACAATCCAAGCAACATTGAAATACATTTGCAACATTACGCTGACAAGAAACACATATAGACCCTTATAGAGTGACCCCAGTTTGTCGTAAATGCGAAACTTCGCAAACCACGCCGAGACGTATAATGGAAAAAAAATATTTGTTCCGAAATAAATTACTGAATGAACAGCAGAAGTACCAAGCTAATATTTGAACTATTACCTTCTATTCGCCATTCATTCAGATTAATTCATAAAAAAATAATAAAATTAAATAAAAATTAAAATAAAATACATAAAATAAAATAAGTAATATAAAACAATATCAATAAAATAAAATAACAAATAAAATAAAATATCAGGGAAAAATGAAAGAAAACAGAAGAAAAAACGAAAGAAAGAAAACACACCGAAAAAAGTGCAAACATATAACTTGCTCGCAACGCCACACATCATTGCCATCGACCCCAGAGACGCGCAACCACCGCTCTCTAAGCGCGGGCGGAGTCGCGATCGGGCAGGCGGCGGGGGCGCCACCCAGTGCACCTCCCCCTGTGATCTACGGCGGCGGGGGCGGGGGCGTGGGCGGGGAGAGGCAGGCGTTCGACGCGGAAGCGATTCGCCAACTCCTCCTGATTAGTCTAGTTATGGCGAAGTTCCCTCGAGTTGGAGCGCCGCGCGCCCGCCCAGGCGCGCGTCGCCGCCGCCGCAGCGACCTGCGCGCCACCCTTTCGCGCCGCCGCCCGCGCCGCCGCCCACGCGCGCTCCCGCCGGGCTCGCCTCTATTTCGGGAGCGTGTGGAAGGCGTTGCGCGCGACACCGCCTCCGAGGGAAACAAATGTTTTTCGCAAGGTGCATTCTTCCGGTTGGGAAGAGCGTCAAACTAAAGTCTCAACAAAGGCTGTAATAGTATTCAAATTTGCAACCGAGATGTTTCACGAATTTTTTAAAAATATAAAATAAATAATAACTATATTGTTTAAAAAACTATTATTTCTGTCTTCGTTTTTTTAAATAATCTCTGCAAATATTGTACCCAAAATTTCTTAAATAATTAAATACACATAATTAATGAGTTTCTCTCAACAAATTTTCAAATAAAAATTCGCTGACCTGTTTGTTAACGGTCAATTTTATTATTCTATGCACCAGCGAAAACTAATTCATTTCAAAAGTTTTCCAAGCAGTATTACTAATACATTAGATAATAACGTATCATAAAATTTCTTAAGTATCGAACTTTACATTTAGCTTAGAGAACATAGTTATTTATACCGCTGTAGCTCAAAACATAATCGAGACACGTGTTTGTTCATCAAAGAGCCTTGCCACATCAAAGGCCTCGTTCGTACAGACCGTGTCGCAGCTCCGGACCCAGACACCCGCGCGGCGGAGAGATCACGGACGCAAGACGAGAGACGGGCACACTAACGGCGAGTCTGTCCTAGCCCCAGAAGGAAAGGTGAGGAGAGAAGCAGAGAGGGAACGAGGACGGCGGGATAGATCTGAAAGACAAGTTGCGCTGGGCCCAAGGACTGGGCTTCGTCGGGTCGTCGATCGAAGGGGCATCGAAGTATCTCACCACATCGACTGCTGAAAGTTCTCGAAACACCCTGAATCATATTCAGATTGCTAAACAGAAGAGGGCACTGAGTACATGTTACCTTTCTCCTTAAGAATTTTTTACCGCACACGGAGGCTGTCTGAAGCCGAAAACGTCACTAGCAATTAGCACAAATACGGAACACTACGCAAGTGAAGAAAGTGAGGCAGTTTCCTGCTGCTTTTCTCATCTAGCCAGTGGCTGTGGAAGTAACACCTTCCACAGCACAAATGCCATTACTCAGCACCACCCCTTTCATCTAGTAGCCAACCAGAGACTGGAGTATTCCTCCTAATATTTTCTCACGGGAAAAATATTCTCATTAATAACTGCAGGTCTGAATACAACACAGACAGTAATGATTTGTGCTTCGTAATTATCACTCGCAAGAGAAAAAAACACGTCATTGTCGAGACGGAAGGCGGGGACGGCAGACTGCTTTCCAGGGTGAAGTATAGAAAGAGTTCGCGCTGGGGGCCGGATTAAGAAAAGGAAACAACGCGCGACATCCGTAACTTTACTCTTGTCTTACGGGTGTAATTACAGTAATACAACTTCATCTATTGAAATTTTTTTAAAAATATTATAAAAAATGTTCAGTTTTGGTAATTAATTTACAATTTCATAGAACGGTCAAAGCTCGCCTTTCTTTACATCACAGCAGCAAAATAATTTATTTCGTAAGTACGATAATTTCACAAAATCACTATGTTTACAATATTTTGAACAAGTGATACAACAGAACGCTGGGCATTCGTCGCGTCTGTGTGCCTCAGGGCCGCGAGGGCCACCCCCGTCGTGTCGCAGGGCGCGAACCCGCGGCGCGCCGTGACTGTCGCCCGAGCCGCGGGGCGACGCTCCCTCAAGACGGGCGACAAGAAGCCGAGCGGCCCTGAGGCGGAGCAGTTCATAGCCCCAGTGACCGGAGGAGGAAGAAGAATAAGAAGAAGAAGAAAGAGCGCGGGTGGGTCGCCCCGGCCTAAGCGCTCGGGCGCCGCCGGGGCTCCCGCAGTCGGCGGTGCGGCGCGGGCGGCGAGAAGTCCCGCAACAGCGACGGCGGCGCGGGCGGGCAGAGCATAAAAAGCGGCGCAAGCGGCGGCGGCGCGTGGCGGGACGAGCAGGGCGGAGGCGGGGGACGCGGCGAGAGGAGACGAGACGAGCGGCGTCCGGCGGCGAGGAATGGTTGTCCGCCCACAAGAGTGCTTATCGGAAGAGGTTTTATACAGGCCGCCCGGGGGCGCGGGCAGGGCCGGGCGCGCGCGGACCCGCGAGGCCGGGCTAGGGCAGCGACTGGGCGGGGAGTGTGGGCGGGTCGGAGCGGGAGACGGGCCGCAGAGCAGGCGGCGGACGAGCGAGCTGTCAAAAGAGGCCTGCGCGACAGAGTGGCTAGACAAGCGCCCGGTTCACTGGGGCAACGCCAGGAAGTAGGAGAGGAAAATCAGAAAAAGAAGAAATAATTGGGGTAGCAGAACGGTGAGGAGAAAGGGTGGATAACGACCAGAAAGTGATACGAGGAAAGCGGTAAATTTATCAGGAAGGAATGAAAAATGATGGATAAGTGAAAAGGTGATATAAAATGGTGACGAGGCGCGGAAAGATTAAGTGAATGACAGCTGTGTTAAAGGAGGAAGGAAGCGAATTCGCAGCATGAAAAACAGGAAAATTAAATCGAGATAAAAAAAACACGAATATTTCCATTGATCAAGCAGAAAGAAGTTAAAAAACAAAATTCCCAACCTCCAAAACTACGAACAACACGCAACAAAGCGCCGAGCCGGAGCGCAAACCCGAGCCCAATGGAACAACCAGCAAGAAGCAGACGCCAGGCGCAGCTCCGCGGTGCATAGGCGAGCGCGGACGCGGGCCGAGCGCAAAGCGAGGCGGCGCGGCGCGGCGTGAGACGGGCAAGCGGGCGGGCGACTGCACGAGAGCGCGCGCCGGCAGACGGGCAGTGCTCGGTGGGCCGAAAGAGCGGCGAGCGGTCCGGCGCGCCACCCCGCGCCGCCGCCGCCGGCGCCAACGCCGCCCCCGCCACCCGCGCCGCCGCCGCCGCCGCGGCAGGACGCGCGTCCGCGCCACCTGCGCCGGAGCCAATTAAGCGCAGCTTTGACGCGCGCCGCAGCGCTTCGCCGCCGCCGCCATCCGATCGCCCGCGGAAGCGCACCGCCCCCGTCGCCGCGCGGCGGAGGCAGCGGTGGCGATGGCGGCGACGCGGCGCGCTCGCCCTCATGTGCACAATTTCGCGCCGAAGCTCTGGGCTCGGCAAGGGCGGATCCGCCCTATTACACTCTACTTTTGCGCTTTAGGTTTCTAATTTACAGTTTCGGGCATAATTTAACGCAATGTGTGTATTATAATTATATCAATGAAAAATTATTCGTAGAAAATTGTTATTCTCCGGCAATGTACACTAATTTAATACATTTAATGTCGTACATTTAACAACAACGGAGTCTTCGATCCTCAACAAAATATTACATTTTTTTATTCCATTAAAAATATCGATTTTAAAAGTTGTTACGTGTATAGGAGTCCCGAAAACTTACAAAATGTAACGTAATTATAGACATTTATTAATTCCTGCAGATATAATAAATTTTAAATTGAAATCTCACAAGAAAAACGTAAAAATTGTTTATTAGTAAAAAAATATTCATTTAGAAGTTACTTTGAACGTTTTCTCAAGAACAGTAAATACATGTCCATTTACCATTTCATAATCACGATTATAATTTTTTTTTAATTATTCCACATTAATGAAACTAACACTTATTATCTTTATATTTGACAAACCCAAAAAATAAGACTCTTTTGCTTGTACACAAACTAATATTTTTTCCTGAAATACATTTTATATTTAAATATACAACAAATACGCAAACATGATTAAAGATTGTTAAACGCGTGAAGAGCATCCGAGCGTTAAAAGCACATATGACGCTCAGAAAAGACTCCTTGTTTAATATGCAGTTTATCCGCTAAAGAACGAACATCGTGACGATCGTTAGCAGAAGGGAGTCTGTCGAAAGGTGCGTCATTCATCAATTGTCACATGCTGCTCCAGAACACCCTCCTTCCATACAAGCAAAAGTGTAATTTATAAGCATACAAAACGGCGGGTCGGATTTTTTGAGCTCATTACTTTTTTGTTACAAATTGAACATATTTAAAATCTTTAAAATTGCGCATATATTGGTTATTTTCTTAGTAAATTTAAAACAGGTAGAACTGATCGTTTGGCAAGTAATTCAAAACCCTTAACAATATTACAATGTTATATCTAGGAATTAATTTGAAAGACGTCTTCTGAATTTTCTTTCCCACTCATTCACTAATCATAAAAAACAATTCAGAGTATAATAAAAAACCTCTTTTTTTCCCCACCACAGACCTTCTCTTGTGACACAGTTCCAATAACCCCACTAAAAATATCCCCGTCACCAGGTTATTTCCACCAAATATCACCGGGGAACGCAACCTGATTTCACCCCACCCACCCACCCCAAGCCCGATATCCTGCTTCCACCAGCGAGAGTTACACCGCGGTGTGTGGAGCGCCTGCACGCCCAACCCCGCGGGAAGAAGCGCGATCCCAAACACGACCGGCAGAGGCCGCGCTACGCGACTCGTCCCGTCCCGCCCCGCCACAGTCTACCCCACCCGCTCCGCTCCACGCAGCGTCGCGCCGCGCCGCGCCGCGTCGCCTCGCGTCGCCGCTCGGCTGCGTTCGCCCGCGTTGCCTTATCTGGCGCGCGCGCCTAACACGACGGGGCGGCACGGGCCATTTGACGCCGATTATCGATTGTTTTTTAAGTCACGGGCGATTACGCATCGTGATAAATAAAGTGCAGCGCCCATTTGTACGCGCCTCGCCCCGCCCCGCCCTTCGCTTCCCCGCTGTGTGTTGGTGGCGTGCAGTAGAAGGACGAGGAGGAGGAGGAGAAGGAGGACGGTGGCGGCGAACAACACCGCCTCGCTAACGCGCCGTCGAACGGGCACGGCCGCGGATCCAGCGCGGGTGGGCTTTCGAATACACACGATACCCCGGAACACGGAGCAATGAGTGTACGAAAAAATTATTGGCCCTTCGTGCGATTAGTAAGAACGGTAAATTAGGAGCGCCTAAAATGCTCTACACGATGAAAGGGAATTTTATGCTCAGTAAATATAGGGTTATTGACGACGATATTAAACATGTAGTATGTTTTACAACGTTTACGAGGGTCGCGAGGAAATCAAATGGTCAAATGAATGTCGCTTCGTGTAGAAAGAGCTGGATGAAAATGACGAGCACAAATTTATAATACATTTACATTAGTAACACATAATTACTGCTATTTAATACTAGTGGTATTCCGTACAATACAAGTTCGTCGAAAATAACTAATTAAACTGAGAATGCTAAGTGGACTTAGAATAATTACAATAGCCAGCTAAATTAGCATCGGCTTTTAACGCCGTTTCCTGCGCTTTCACGATACATAATTTCATTTATCAAATTAACTGATTTTCATTCAAAATCTCTATTAATACGATCGGCTAGTTTGTTATAGACCACTCGGAATATATCAGAAAGGACCAAACGTTGATCGCTGCACTTTATTGCGCCCGCAATCACTCTGCTCCGTCTATAGCTAGCTCCATTGTAAGCTACTTGGCAACGTTACTAATGCGCAGCCAGATCGTTATCGTCACTCTCTTTTCAGCTTCCGGATGCACATAAACACAAAACACGCGCCACGCCAACGCCACACGTGTATCAGATGGCATGCTTCACAGAATAGATGCGGCGAACGCTTTCGCGGGCGCCGCAAACCGACTTAATTTATTGAATATTTACGACCGACACGAAAATAGCGACGAGCGATCATCTCCGTCGGCGGCGATCGCGGGAGAACGGAGAGAGCGCGGATTCGTGTGTCACGCGCAAACACGCGAGAGACGCCCCACAGGGAAAACGCGCGGGAGGGGATCGTGCGCGTTGCGGCGGCGTAATTTCGGGGGGCGCCAAAGGCTTGGGGGGCCGCGCGCACGGGTCCGTGGCGTCGCGTGCGACACGATCCCGCCCCCGGGGTCTGGGGCGAGCGCGCTACCACCGGAGGGCTGGGACGCACAGCTGCTGCTGCCGCCGCCCCGGCGCGGTGCTGCGGGGGCGGGTGACCGGGCCTCTACGCCACGCGGGGCGGTGCGTCGGGGCGGACCTGAGAGCCGAGTTTTCGGGCACTGGGGTCGCGCGGGGGAACGGAGCGGAGCGGGACGGAGCGGAACAGACCGGGACGGAGCGGGGCGGGGCGGAGTGCGACGGAGCGTGCGGGACGGAGCGGAGCGGGACGGAGCTGGACGGAGCCGGGAAGAGCGGGACGGAACGAAGCGGGACGGAGCCTGGAAAAGCGGGACGGAACAAACCGGAACGGAGCAGGGAGGAGAGGAGCGGAACGGGACGACGCAGTTTAGCAAGCGTCCCGCCCGGCGGGCGTGCCACGTACGCACGCCGATGCGCGCGCGTGACAGGAGCCCCCGCACGCGCCCACCCGCCCGCCCGCCCGCCCGCCCGCTCGCCCGTACGACCGCGCGCGTGGACCCATTCAGGCGAGAGCGCGTGAGAGAGCGAGTGAGCGCGCGCACGAGGCGGTCGCGTCGTGAACGGCGCGCGCGCCGCCCGAGGAACCGAGGCGCTTTAAAGGAAATGTAGCGAGCGGGCAAGAGAGAGAGAGAGAGTGAGAGAGAGAGAGAAAGCGGCGGCGCAGCGCGCGCGCAAGGATGATGCAGACACACGGCTTCGTCTCGACCCTGTTCTAGTGAATTGTTAGGGGGGGTTGGGAATGCGATTTTCCCGGAGATACAATTAGGTTTCACGTATATGAAGAAAATGGCCCTGAATGGCTTCAATATTGATTACGTGTAGGAGGGATGAACTCCACGATGCCCTCTACACAAGAACAAACGTATCTAGCATATCATTATGATAGCGAAAGGGCAAATAGTATTTACAATTGTGCAATTTTCACAGTCTTGCGAACAAACAAATCGGATTAATGTGAGTTTCAGGAGAACAATATAATGCATAGGGTAATTTTGGACATTTCGCTATCGTCTTTAAAACACACAGATCAATATCTCTTTCAGAATATTTCGGTTTGAGTATGTAGTTTTGGGCATTTGTGGATTAGGCTAATGATTAACAGATATATTTTAACACAAATAAAACACCAATTTCTATTAATAACACATTTGCATGAAAAGACAACTCTCATAAATTCTGTACAAAAAACTTGACGCTCACATAGAAACACTTGGATAGATACAAATGGCAAGCCCACGATTCCGTCAATACAGCCAAGCGAGGACCGTATGCAGAAAGTCTCGGGCGCCATCTAAATACGCAAAGCGGGAGAGAGGATCGAAGTGAGCTCTGATTAAAATGGCGGCGGGAGGGCGAGAGAGGGCGGGCGGGTGTCTGTCGGGCGGCAGAGAAATCGCACTGCAGCAGCCGGAGCCGCGGCGGGAGCCCGGCGCCCGGCGGACGGAGCGCGGCTGCGGCGACGCGACAGCGCGGCGCGGCGCGGCGCGGCGCGGCGCGGGGCGGGGCGCGACGGGACGGGACGGGGCGGGGAGGGGCCATTTCGTAGGCAAAATATCGCGCGCCAGCGATATCGACCGGGCGCCGCGCGGTGGGCGCTTCGCCGCGTAATCGATATTCACGACGCCACCGTCACTCGCATTTTCACGGACTATTAAGAAAGCGCGCAGCGGGAGGACGCGGAGACGAGGACGGCGACGGGACGTGGAGTAGAGAGGAGAGAGAGAGGGGCGGGGCGGGGGCAGGGCGCGGCGCACGCCCGCACGGGCGGCCCACGTGCGACGCGCAGCGCCGCGGCGCGCCGTGCGGCGCCGCGAAGCTCTAACCACGGGTGGGGAACGCGCGTGGCCCGCCGGCGGCGCCCGCCGAGCGCGCGGGCGAGGCGCGAGGGCGCCTGGCTGCCTACCTGACTTGCTGCCGGCGCTGGCGTTGTGGTTGAGCGCCAGCTTGCCGTTGGCCTCGAACTTGGCCTGAGGCACGGGGATGGGGCCCGGGTTCGTCATGGTGGTCATGGTCGCGGCGGGCATCATGAGCGTCGACATGGCCAACATGGGGACCGACGGGGACCGCGCGCTCAGCGTCACTGGGAAGTACGGCAACAGACTCGCTGGCATTCACTCCACACTTGGGGGGCTGCTGCGGCGGCGGCGGCGGCGGCTGCTGCGGCGGCTCGGCTCGGTTCGGTTCGGCGGGGCGCGCGGGAGGCGACCGGCTGCGCTGCTGTGAAGCGGCTGCTGCTGCTGGAGGATGCGGCTGCGGTTGCTGTTGCTCGGAAGCGCGACGGGAGCTCGTTTACAGAGGCCGCCGTGCACGCCCGATCTTCTTACTAGGGGACGCTTCGATCTCAATTTCCACTCCTCTCACTCGCAGGCTTTCTCCCACGAAGAAGAAAATTGTTATTTCAGTCCCCGACAACGGAGTAACGAAATCTAGAAGATCTTCTCTTTAAAGCGTTCTATGTATATAAATAAATATTTCTATAATTTATTTTATCTTCTCTACGCTCGATTGCAAAAATATCAGAACACTTCTCACGATTCTTAAATCAGTTCAGTCTCGATGTTTCGCTCGATAAAAACGGAAGTACGCTGGGCAGTTTCTGGTACTCTAAATGCATTAAAAATCACCAACAAAGATTCAGACTACTACAAACTTCATAACGAATACGTTTCTTGCGCGGGCACGGACGACAAGAAGTCTTGATATGGTGAACGATAGCACTGGGATGCTGCGTCTGCGGGAGCGTAGCAGCGGCAGCTGGAGCGTTGGCGATGTCGGCGGCGACCACGACGGCGACGGAGGCGGCAGGAGCAGGCTAGCGCGTCATCCGTAGGCGGCGGTTCGAGGGCAGCTCATGGCTGGGGCAGGTGCGGAGCACACAGCACGGCGGCCGGCGGCTGCTGCTGGGCGAGCGACGGCGGCGGCGGCGGCGGCGGCGTCGGCGGCTGCGGGTGCTGCTGCTGTGGCTGGCGTCGGGAGCGTCGCCGCGCCGTGGCGTGCGAGCAGACGTCGTCGGGCGACTGCCTGCTGCCTCACTGCCGCTGCTGCTGCGTCGTCCAACGATGTTGACGTGGTGTGAGCGCGCGCGCGCGTGCGTGCGAGAGCAGGACGCTCGGCCGAGAGGTGTGCGTAGGCAGCGTGAGCGTGTCTGTGTACGTGTGCGCGCGCGCACGCAGGGGAGCAGCGCGGGCGTGAGCGAAGACGTGAACTAGTGTGTGTGGATGTGGATGTGTGAGTGAGTGTGTGTCGTCGCCGCTAGCGCTTGCCGACAGAGCCCGGACACCGCAGACTCGACAGCCTCGCTCTGCGGTGGCTGGCGCGACTCTGGCGCGACGCCGCGCGTCCCGGCGCCACCAAACACAAAGAACGGGTGGGGAAGGGAAGGGAGGGGAGCGGCGGGGAAGGGAGGGGGCGCGCGCGGGCCGCGGGGCGAGGGGTGGCGGACGCGCCCGAAGCGCCGCCGGAGATGCCCGAGCGAAAGCGACCGGGCCTTTATATAAGGCGCGGGAGGGGGTTGCGCGCGGCTAGTTGCGAACCGACGCGGCTTGTATCGCCGCAGGTGGTGGTAGCGACGGCGGCGCCCGTGCAGCACTGCCGCGCCCGCCAGCGCCAGCCCTCGGCGAGCTCCGCGCCCGGCAAAACCAGAAAACGAAAATAAAACATTGTTTCTACGCTGCTGTTTCCAATTAACACGATCGATTCCTAGGTATTTGTACGTAGGATACAGGCCCCTAAATAAAATCAAACAGAACGCACACACTGGCATATTTTCATGTTAGAAATGGATAGTGAAAACCTAAGAGTAATTGATTGAATTCTGCTATATAAAGGGTGAAATTTATATGAAAAAAATATTTAATTTTTGGTATAATGAATGACTCGCAAAGATGCATTTATGTTCCACAGGACTGCGCGTATTTTGGTATAAACGGAACGAAAATAGGCAAATTAGTGAAGCACACAAAATGAGAGAATTACATACATTTATACCTCACAGGTCGTTGATTATACGAGAATCAAAAAATGCATCTTTATTGATCTTGACCATGCCAGCTGGCGGTTCGTGTTCACGTTCGAATGAAAACAACATTTTCTCGAGCGAACTAAGGCAATGACCAGCCAACACAACCATGACGAACAACAATTTAATCAATACTTAACACTCACGCACTTTTCTACCTTCACCAACGCAAGGCAAATATCGACCACACAACAACCCTGCGCGGATTAGTTTGCTCGGAGGACGCTCACGTTGACGGAGCAGCGGCGGGGCCGGATGCACGTGTGGGCGACTGGCAAAGATGAGCAGGGATAGTTGGGGGGTGTTGGTTGGTGGCCACCGCGTTCTTTGTTAATGAAACGAGAGTCGCGCGACGAGAAGGCCAGTCGCACACGCGACCCCGCGGAAAGCGCCGGCGCGAGGCCCAGCCGCGCCGTGCGGCGTCGCGCGCGCAGGCGAAGGCGGCCGCGAGAGAGGCCCGCACGGCCGCGGCGCGCGGCGGGTTGCCGCTCCAAGGGGAACCTACCAGCCCGATGCGGCGCGGTGCGCCTGTGCCCCTGAGCTCCCGAGCGGGGTTTTAGGAGGCGGCCGCGGCCGCGTTCCATTTGGGAGAGGGCGCCCGCGCCGCCTACTCGCAGGTCTCTTTCACGAGATTGGGGGGAGTCGCCACGGAGAAGCCTCGCGTCCTCCGGGGAGAATTTGGGCGCGACGGAAGGGGAAATGCCGTTGAGGTTATTCGCTGCTGTTAATGTCATGGAGCCCGTTCGAAGCGTTTTCTCGCGTCTTTCATTTCGTACGCGAATACGCGTTCGTCGTGCGAACGAAATTTTAGGAAAACCACGTACAACAAACAATACGCTCGTTCGTAAATTCTGCAAAATCGGAGGTGAATAGGAATTGTTCTCAGGATTGTCGGTATTCAAATATTGGTAGATTGATGATTATAACTTGTATAATACACTGAATCAGTGCTTCAATACGCGACAGCGACAGTTCATGTATTTGAACTGTAAGCGCTTTCAACGCACGTGAACCGAATGCGAGTACATCGCAGGTGAGAGAAATACGACAGTCCCAGAGGGAGTTGTTTTCCAAAATGAAGACAAACTAGCCAATAATAGAAACACGATTCGTAATATTATCATGAAGCTTTTACTGACTTTCTGTCTGATAAAAAAAATGTTGCCAATCACACACAAACAAACAAAAACGAAAGGAAAAAAAGTTGGACAAGCAAACAACAAAACGCGTATGTACCCAGAACACAACACGGATTCCTTTGAATGTGATTTCGATTCTCGATGAGCAAAGCATTTACAGCTCTTTTACCGCGATTGGACATTTCATCGGTTATCCCAGAGCAGTTATTAGAGCCTGAAACGATGAGGGCTCTCCGCTATCGGGTTTCTCCCCTCAGCGGCACATGGCGCGCCGTAATTCGATCGACAGAAACACGGCAGATGGGGCCCGCCGCCCACTCGCTCCCACTCGTTTCTGCCGGCCCCGCCCTACCCAGAACCCAGAGGCCGAAACCTTTAGAGGCGAGGCGCTGCTGCTACCGCCGCCGCCGCCGGGAGCTCCCGGGCGGAAAAAGCGACACTGCTGTGCGGCGGAGGCGGTGGCAGAACGCAACCTGCGAGGAAAAAGACCAAGGAAAGCTACATCGTTCCTAGCACATTTCCAGAGTATAAATCCCCTTGGCTCCTTCTCAAACAGTCAAGGTTCAGCGCCGTGGATTTGCATTTTAAATGATGCCCGGGTGGCTGTCGGAGTGGAGGCCTAGCTGGCTGGCGCTGCGTGGGCGGCCCAGGCGGTGGCGGGAGGGGAGGGGAGGGGAGGGGACATTGCGGGGGCAACATTGAGCGGGGAGACGCGCGCAGGAGGCGGCGCTGAAGAACCGGGGCGTGGAGTTAGGGGGGCGGATCGAGAGGAGGGTCGGAGAGAAGCGGATAGAGGCGGAGCTCCGAGGGGACGAGGGGTCGAGGGGGGACGGAGGCCGGGTGAGGACGGCGAGGACTGGCCTGGCAGCGAGCGGCAACGTTCGGCGGCGGCGGCGGCGGGCGCAGGGGTGAGAGCGAAGATCGGAATCCCAAGGCGGAGACAAAACTGTGCTTACTCAGGAGGAAAAATTATGTAATTGGAGCCGAACCCGCGGCCCTTTGTGTGCGCCGCTTCCACACGGGGCTACAAAAGGCCCGACGGCCAGCGCACAATTAGGGCCAAGTGGCTGCGATGGCGGCAGTTGGGCAACTGATGCACCGGTCCGCGTTCGGCGCAGGCAGCTCTTCTTCGGATTCCACAACCCACGATTGGAAACTTTGGGACAGCAATCCACTCTTGATGGGCGTGACATCAAAATACTAGAAATACCTTTCGAAATGGAAGTTGCTCATTTTAGAAATATAGTTTGACGTGAACGTTAGTTGGTTCCTATCAATAGGCCATTCAAACCCACCAGGTCAATCTGGCTATAAATTGGCCACAAAGAAGTCATGCTTACGGACGACACATTAACTTTTAAATTGTATTTCCAAATTGTACATGACGCATATAAAATGTCTTCATATTTCTAAAGGCTATAAAATTATTTAATACATTGTAAAGAACTGTGTATTTGGTCACCACTGACCTTGCAGTTCATGCGGCAAACAAATAAAGCTTATTTAAAAATCCATGCTTATTAACTAAGCTAAGGTACGTGTTTAGAATTTAGATACTCTCAAACAAATTAGAAATTCTCCGATCCTCACAGTACACTGGTATTCGTTCACTGTTTTAACTATACGATAATTTTAATAATATTAATTTCCTGGAGTAACGGAAAAAATGTAACAATTGAATGCGGAAATAGAATTAATTGAAACACGGAATACGAAGTGCACTTTCGTAAGTTAATTTAATTGGATGAATGTCACATACAACTTGTACTTCTACGATTATCATTTTAACAGCAGAAAAAACAAACCTCAGAAAATGAATTTCAAGAATATGGTCATATATATATATATATATATATATATATATATATATATATATATATATATATATATATATTACATAAAATACCATTCGAGTACTCGAGTACACGTACTGTTCAATGTACGGAAGTTAAGGTACAGGAATTCTTACTTTTGCATTGACATTGGGATAGATTAAAATCGTATTAGCATATTCCACTTTCACGAGACTGATTTCTTCTACCCGTCTTATGAAATAGTTCTCCACGAATAAGATGTTAGGAAGATAGACCTCGTCTTCATCAATAAATCGTGTCTATATTGGCACAAAATGTATTAATATCACACACAATAATTAAACGATATTTTATTACAAAGCATTTATTACCAAAAGGGTTCAGTTACTAAAGCATTATAGAAACAGGACGTTAGTAGCGGTATTTACACTTTCTCAAGCCAATGGCCACCGAGTAACGTATTTCAAGATATAAATAAAAATTAATGAAAATACTGCTACTGCGGTTTTATGTTTTCGTAAATGATTTTACCTACAATCGAAACGTGCATATACTATTAGCTAAGCTATAACATTCAATATCTTCCAAAAATATAGCATACTTTTTTAACGCTTAAGTTGCCATCTTGAAACCTGCTGTAATTACAACTGAAATCCTTATTTCTCAACTAGTGGCTTCGACACCCTTAATTATATCTAGTCGCACAACTAGTCACCTGAACTAGGAAATATTTCGATTTGCTAGAGGCACTTTCCACACGCAGTTGTTGAGGGGAAACAGCCTCCACTCTTAATGATTAGTTTCCAATAAGGAATGTCTCAGGACAAAACGGCGCCAAGCCACAATTCTCTAATTTCTATCAGATTCACATACGTTTTACTTACAAATTCAGATGCGTCTTATACAAATATCATCTTTTTTTCTTCCTACCCACACACTAGTTCTATGAACACGTTTGCACAGTATTTCGACGATGTTCGTCTTAAGAAGTGGTTTAAAGAGGTTTATTTTGAACTTGTGCAATGAATGTTAGCATCATCTCCCCCCGAACCCGTCTAATTAAATGACACTGAATGAAAAATGACGATTTCTGATGATTTCTGACTCGACAAAATAGCAATACGAAAGCGTAACTTCCCGTGGCCGGAGTCAGTATCTACTTTGGTGTTCGAGGGACGCCGCGTCCTAGACACAGACGCCAACGTTTAGATCGCCATGCTACAACCAGCTTGTGTATTTCGCCCGGCGTCTCCCGGACAGCCAAACAGATACATAGCAAAACGTCTCTCCACTCACGTGTCCGGTCTGCCGCCGCCGCCCTTCGGGTGTCACAAACCGCAGCGGGTGACTCCCGCACGTGATCACCAGTGTATCGCAAGGTCGGCCGTCTTTTCTCGGCGACCCTGGGTCGATCCGAAAGGGCGCGGAGTCGCAGGCGGACCCGCTGCGGGGAGGGGGGGAGGGCTAGGGCGGCGGAGACGTGACGGTAGAGGGGAAGGGGGCGGTTCGGGTGCGCGGAATTAAAGAGAAGATTACGTCGTAATGGGCTAACGAGGCCCATATTGGAACAAGGAGGTCGCACAAGGGACGTATCGGATAGCGGAAATTGGTCTCGCGGTGCGGTGACGGGCGCGCGGGTGGGGGTGGGGCCGGGGGAGGGGGAGGTCGACCTCTCGCCTTTCATCACCCGTCCGTGAGAAGCGCGCCCGGCCGCCCCCGCCGCCTCGGGCGTGCGGTGGAGAGGAGGCGGGGGCGCCACAGAGGGCAGGGGGGCGGCATCAGGGGTGGCAGAGGAGCCGGGGGCCGGACAAGATGGCGGGGGAAGTGTTGGAGGAGGGGGCGAAAGAGGAAGGAGGAGGAGGAGGAGGAGGCGAAATGAGGCGGCGGGGCGTGGGGCCAACAGACCGCGGTTTAAGGAGGGTAATAAGCGAAATTAATATTTGTGTATTGATCGAGCAACAAGGGGCCCGTGACGACGGCCCGGGAGACGGCGGGCGGGCGGGCGGAGCCGCTGAGAGTGGCAGGGGGCCACTGAAGTGGTACGCAAGTTCAACCTGGAGCACGAGCCGAGATGTCCAGGAATGGAGGTGTCACAGAAAGGGTAGGAAAAGCGTTGCAGGAGACACCTAGGATGACGAAGAACGGCACAGCAGGTGTATTAAGAGAGATGGGGCGGTACGGCAATGGTCGGTGACCCAAGGAGAGTTAGAGGTAGGAGCTGGTATTTGCCCGAAATTCTAGAACGGACGAAACAGTCGCATTTGCAGAGCAGAGATAGGTACACTGGACCCTAAACGCACCAGTTCGCGTGTAATGAAGCCTATCAGTAGAAGCGGCAGAGGCTCGTACTGGCTCTCCCGAGAAGGCAGAATTAGCTGCCACGGCGGTCAGCCCGGAGCCGACGGAGACCCAACGGCGAAGTGCACACCACCACCCCCTTCCTTCGCCACCTCACCCGCCCTCTTCTTCAGCGCTCGTTTCGCGGTGGCGACACACCCTGTTCGATACGTCGTAGGCGCGCGTGAAATCGATATGTTAATTAACGCGATAACCGCGGGGGATGAAATTTCATAAGACGCACGACGTGACGCGCGGAAAGGTCACAAGATTGGAGGTCGCGGCGGGGGCGGTGGCGAGGGCGCGAGGGGGCGTGGGGGCGAGGGAGGCGGCGAAGCGATGAGCCGCGCGCAAGCGAGGCATTCCGCCTTGAAACGCCGCGCGCTCTTCGCCATGGAGAAGGCGGCTGCCGAGAAGCTGTTTAAACAGGGTGTCTAATTACCTGGTACAACAACTGTCGAGATGGTAACAGGAACCTAACGCTTCTGCTGGTTTTGGAATTCGCATACCGTGAATATTATGTATCGCAAATTGTGGGGTGAATTGTTTTAATGAAGAACGCTCAAGTACTAACTACGAAAGAAAGGAGACAGTAATAATTTAATAAAAGTTCTGCAAGCAATTCAGTAAAAAATCCAACTACGAGAGATCTTCGGAAAGTTTGGCCCACTAGACACATTTCCTACAAACCATTTTACACCTATAAAAAAATTAAATTAATACAAAAAAATAGAAGAATGTTCTGATATAACGAAAACCTGCGATGCTTGATCAAGCACAGACAATCAAACACAGTAAAGACACCTAGTAACAAGAAAAAAGTTAAGAACTTGACAACTAAATAAGACATGAATAACTCAATTATTTAAATATTTTTAAGATCCACTTCCCGTGCAAAAGTTGCACGGGGAATAAATCATAAAAGATAATCACGTGATTAAATATCAACTGGGAAAATGAGTAAGTTCTGTAATATCACTGTTTACAATGACATTTCTTACAAACAAGTTGATTCTTTTTGCTTTCAACTTCATCGTTGTCTCTAAAAAGAAAACGCATCTGTGGTGAGTCCATAACGTAAATTGATTAAATGCAACAAAATGTAACAAACACCGAGAAGAAACGTACAAGAACTCAGTTACTTGCAAGCAAACTTCATTTGGACCATTACGGGTGGTACAAAATATCTTCGTCGAGCGCACTTGAATACTGAATTAAAACTCTACAACATTTATGCACATTTGAAGAAACGAAATATAGCGAAATAAATCAATAAGAGCCATAGAACCTTACGTTATCTCATTACATTACTTAATTTGGTCAGAAAATGAGCATTTAGACAACTTAATTAACAGAAAAAGACTTGTGAACGATTGACGAAAATTATTAATAAAACGACGATGAAAGCAAACGACGATGCAAGCAAGTTTTCAAAAACTTAGCCATTATGTTCTTATGGAAATAAATGTTGCATACAAAAATAATGATGCAGGAATATTTTTAATTTTGCAATGGTAAGAACAGCATAAAAATAATGATGCATTACAATACAGTGTTGACACTGAATATTGTTAAATCTGTATCTTCAACTTTTCCTTTAAATAGACGCAAAAAAAAAATACAGATGTCCATTCTCTCACACTACGCAAATATACGAGTGATTTAAATTACTGACAGTTTTGCACCTGCAAACAGTATTTATTTACGAAAAATTAGAAAGCACTGAATGTAAGTACTACCCAAAAACTCAGTTTTAATACGAATTTGGAAGGCGCTCGCAAGTTATTGTTTAACTGTTTCACAATGCGAAATGAAGAATGCAATGCACTGAAATTCTGACAGAACTTCAAACAGTGATTACTGTGATTGAGAAAATACGACTTAAAAGAAATTTCTCAGACGATTCTTATACACAAATCAATGCCAACATCTAATTCCCTGATCTTTAAGAATGATGTCATTACTGATTAAACATGAATATATTTTTAACGATATAATATATTTTTTGTTAATACAAATTATAACTTCGGCAGTTCAGAACACCAGTCAATGAGTATTGCTTAGTTTCGGTGTGTGCCAGGATTGGTCACAAGCTACAATTCACAGCAGATCGCAAAACAAAGAGCCATTTCAAATAATAATAATAATAATAATAATAATAATAATAATAATAATAATAATAATAATAATTATCATTATTATTATTATTATTATTATTATTATTATTATTATTATTATAATTTTTCGGTACCAATGACGTTCGTACCAATTACATTTTACAAAACACGAAATTATGAAAAACGGGTTACGCAAAAGTGAAATTAGCGCACAACTGGCCATGTATAGGCAATTTGTCGAATCCGATACCACAACAGCTGAGAGTGGCCTTCCACAACTCCTTCCCAGCCGGTGCCGGGTGGTCGCGTCTCGGAGGCCCAGGTGGAAAGCCACCGGCGTGCGGCTGGGGGCAGCGCCACCGGGCCGACGGCGAAGGGGCGCGGGGCCAGCGCCGCACCCTCCGCAGGTGCAGCCAAGAGACACTCAAGGAAATGAAGCTGCCGACGCCTCAGCCCACGTGCTGATGTTTCGTCACGGGCGCCCGGTGGTGGCGGGGGGCGACGTGGACTGGCGGGGAGCGGCGAGAGGCGGCGGGCAGTGGCGCGTGAAAATAGGTGGGGGTGGGTGGAGGCAGAGTCGGGTGGAGACGGGTAGAATAGAGTGGAGACGGGTAGGAAAGAGTGGAGACGGGTAGGAAAGAGTGGAGACGGGTAGGAAAGAGTGGAGACGGGTAGGAAAGAGTGGAGACGGGTAGGAAAGAGTGGAGACGGGTAGGAAAGAGTGGAGACGGGTAGGAAAGAGTGGAGACGGGTAGGAAAGAGTGGAGACGGGTAGGAAAGAGTGGAGACGGGTAGGAAAGAGTGGAGACGGGTAGGAAAGAGTGGAGACGGGTAGGAAAGAGTGGAGACGGGTAGGAAAGAGTGGAGACGGGTAGGAAAGAGTGGAGACGGGTAGGAAAGAGTGGAGACGGGTAGGAAAGAGTGGAGACGGGTAGGAAAGAGTGGAGACGGGTAGGAAAGAGTGGAGACGGGTAGGAAAGAGTGGAGACGGGTAGGAAAGAGTGGAGACGGGTAGGAAAGAGTGGAGACGGGTAGGAAAGAGTGGAGACGGGTAGGAAAGAGTGGAGACGGGTAGGAAAGAGTGGAGACGGGTAGGAAAGAGTGGAGACGGGTAGGAAAGAGTGGAGACGGGTAGGAAAGAGTGGAGACGGGTAGGAAAGAGTGGAGACGGGTACAGAAAAGGGTGGAGACGGGTACAGAAAAGGGTGGAGACGGGTACAGAAAAGGGTGGAGACGGGTACAGAAAAGGGTGGAGACGGGTACAGAAAAGGGTGGAGACGGGTACAGAAAAGGGTGGAGACGGGTACAGAAAAGGGTGGAGACGGGTACAGAAAAGGGTGGAGACGGGTACAGAAAAGGGTGGAGACGGGTACAGAAAAGGGTGGAGACGGGTACAGAAAAGGGTGGAGACGGGTACAGAAAAGGGTGGAGACGGGTACAGAAAAGGGTGGAGACGGGTACAGAAAAGGGTGGAGACGGGTACAGAAAAGGGTGGAGACGGGTACAGAAAAGGGTGGAGACGGGTACAGAAAAGGGTGGAGACGGGTACAGAAAAGGGTGGAGACGGGTACAGAAAAGGGTGGAGACGGGTACAGAAAAGGGTGGAGACGGGTACAGAAAAGGGTGGAGACGGGTACAGAAAAGGGTGGAGACGGGTACAGAAAAGGGTGGAGACGGATACAGAAAAGGGTGGAGACGGATACAGAAAAGGGTGGAGACGGATACAGAAAAGGGTGGAGACGGATACAGAAAAGGGTGGAGACGGATACAGAAAAGGGTGGAGACGGATACAGAAAAGGGTGGAGACGGGTACAGAAAAGGGTGGAGACGGGTACAGAAAAGGGTGGAGACGGGTACAGAAAAGGGTGGAGACGGGTACAGAAAAGGGTGGAGACGGGTACAGAAAAGGGTGGAGACGGGTACAGAAAAGGGTGGAGACGGGTACAGAAAAGGGTGGAGACGGGTACAGAAAAGGGTGGAGACGGGTACAGAAAAGGGTGGAGACGGGTACAGAAAAGGGTGGAGACGGGTACAGAAAAGGGTGGAGACGGGTACAGAAAAGGGTGGAGACGGGTACAGAAAAGGGTGGAGACGGGTACAGAAAAGGGTGGAGACGGGTACAGAAAAGGGTGGAGACGGGTACAGAAAAGGGTGGAGACGGATACAGAAAAGGGTGGAGACGGATACAGAAAAGGGTGGAGACGGATACAGAAAAGGGTGGAGACGGGTACAGAAAAGGGTGGAGACGGGTACAGAAAAGGGTGGAGACGGGTACAGAAAAGGGTGGAGACGGGTACAGAAAAGGGTGGAGACGGGTACAGAAAAGGGTGGAGACGGGTACAGAAAAGGGTGGAGACGGGTACAGAAAAGGGTGGAGACGGGTACAGAAAAGGGTGGAGACGGGTACAGAAAAGGGTGGAGACGGGTACAGAAAAGGGTGGAGACGGGTACAGAAAAGGGTGGAGACGGGTACAGAAAAGGGTGGAGACGGGTACAGAAAAGGGTGGAGACGGGTACAGAAAAGGGTGGAGACGGGTACAGAAAAGGGTGGAGACGGGTACAGAAAAGGGTGGAGACGGGTACAGAAAAGGGTGGAGACGGGTACAGAAAAGGGTGGAGACGGGTACAGAAAAGGGTGGAGACGGGTACAGAAAAGGGTGGAGACGGGTACAGAAAAGGGTGGAGACGGGTACAGAAAAGGGTGGAGACGGGTACAGAAAAGGGTGGAGACGGGTACAGAAAAGGGTGGAGACGGGTACAGAAAAGGGTGGAGACGGGTACAGAAAAGGGTGGAGACGGGTACAGAAAAGGGTGGAGACGGGTACAGAAAAGGGTGGAGACGGGTACAGAAAAGGGTGGAGACGGGTACAGAAAAGGGTGGAGACGGGTACAGAAAAGGGTGGAGACGGGTACAGAAAAGGGTGGAGACGGGTACAGAAAAGGGTGGAGACGGGTACAGAAAAGGGTGGAGACGGGTACAGAAAAGGGTGGAGACGGGTACAGAAAAGGGTGGAGACGGGAACAGAAAAGGGTGGAGACGGGTACAGAAAAGGGTGGAGACGGGTACAGAAAAGGGTGGAGACGGGTACAGAAAAGGGTGGAGACGGGTACAGAAAAGGGTGGAGACGGGTACAGAAAAGGGTGGAGACGGGTACAGAAAAGGGTGGAGACGGGTACAGAAAAGGGTGGAGACGGGTACAGAAAAGGGTGGAGACGGGTACAGAAAAGGGTGGAGACGGGTACAGAAAAGGGTGGAGACGGGTACAGAAAAGGGTGGAGACGGGTACAGAAAAGGGTGGAGACGGGTACAGAAAAGGGTGGAGACGGGTACAGAAAAGGGTGGAGACGGGTACAGAAAAGGGTGGAGACGGGTACAGAAAAGGGTGGAGACGGGTACAGAAAAGGGTGGAGACGGGTACAGAAAAGGGTGGAGACGGGTACAGAAAAGGGTGAAGACGGGTACAGAAAAGGGTGGAGACGGGTACAGAAAAGGTTGGAGACGGGTACAGAAAAGGGTGGAGACGGGTACAGAAAAGGGTGGAGACGGGTACAGAAAAGGGTGGAGACGGGTACAGAAAAGGGTGGAGACGGGTACAGAAAAGGGTGGAGACGGGTACAGAAAAGGGTGGAGACGGGTACAGAAAAGGGTGGAGACGGGTACAGAAAAGGGTGGAGACGGGTACAGAAAAGGGTGGAGACGGGTACAGAAAAGGGTGGAGACGGGTACAGAAAAGGGTGGAGACGGGTACTGAAAAGGGTGGAGGTAGGTGGCGGCGGGCAGCGACGGAATGAGATAGGTAGAGACGGGTAGACACAGGAGGAGAAGGGTGCAGAAAAGTGGAGGCGGGTGGCGGTAGCCAGCGACGGGTAGAGATGGGAAGAGACGGACGGAGACGAGTAGAGAGGGTAGAGGTTGTGGAGGTCGGGCACAGTCGGGTGAAGGGTTAGGCGGGTGGTAGCGGCGGCGAAGGGCCCCACCCTTCGCTTCCCATAGGCAAGAGAGGGTCGATAAAATGTCGATTCATCTGTTTCCGCCGTTTCCCGCTCTCTGTGCGAGTCCTATTTGCTATATTGGTGGCTCATTTAGAGGTACAAGGCTCATAAAGGTACAAGTAACAAGAACCCATGCAACTTTAGAAGCTTTCGAAATTATTTCGCCTTCTGGCGAGAAATGAACAATGTTCCGAAAAGAGTTCTTCAACCTCTTAATGAATTTTGTTCAAAAGTTATCAATGTGACCTGTTAGTACATGTCTTGTATTGTCTTTTAATAAAAATGTAATATTGTAATCAAAATCAAAATGTATAATCAATAATTTAGTACACTGAAATGTGAGCAGCATGGGAAAATCATGACAAATATTTTTTTTAAAATAATTCTTCGTTTTTAATAAAACTGTCTTAATTCTTCCACATTTTTATTCGCTAAATGATTCACCTTCATTTGGAACAAAACCGAATAACTTTTAAAGCCATATTACTGAAGTACTATGTTTTTGTAACTGGTCGAACTGCTTAACAAACTAAACTACTTGGGAAGTATAATAAATTAATAAAATCACTACGAAAACAACAGGAGTCTGTTTTTATAAAGATATCTATGTCTTTCCAGGACAACGAGGCATTTTCAAGCCGCACATTAGAACTTTCGCTATGCAGCAAACACACTCACGCACGTGTGTGCTTTTCCACCATAAAACGACGAGCTGAGAACTAAAGGGAGATACTGCTGCAAGGTTAGAAAGTCGAAAATATAAAAACTCTCTCCTCTTCAAGTTGGCTTGAGGAACGGCTCGTACCGAGCATGTTGTTTTCCGTAAGTACTTTACGTGTTGGAGCAATTATGAGTCTTGTTTAGGACTCCGCATTAATTTAAACACATTAGTTTCATTTTTGTGCGTAAATAAGAACACGGAGCACGTATTAAAGAATTCCTTTCCGAGACAAGTGAACAACTACTAAAGTAATTTTTGCACAACTTATTGAGAATATCAATAGTGTCTGAAGGACGGAATTATAATTTCAGCTCCTTCTAGGTGATATTGGATGGAACAGAAATATAACAATAAAGCCCTTTTCATACAATTTTAATTGAGAGCGCGTAGAGTAGACGCGAGGCAGGTTCAAGTAGCAAATCAAAGCGAGACCCGAGGAATACACGTTATTTGAAACATTTTTGAAAAGCAACTGCTAAAGTACCCATCTGACCTATTTACTCAATCTTAGCACATCTCGCTCGTCCTACATCACCTCACCTTGATGTTTTCCATTACATTTCATTCCATTGCATTTCTCTTTATTTCGCTACCTTTGCTTTGCTACCCCTCTGTGCAATATCGACAACTTATCTTCTCGATTTCACCCCTTCTTTCCTCTTCCCATCCTTTCATTTCACGTAGTTAGTACCGCTCAGCCCGCCCGTATCTCGTGTCACGATTCCTTCCTTCCTCGCGCACCACCTACGCTTTCTTAGCCACTCCTCGAGCCCCTTCACAACTGCCCTCTACGACCGCATTCTGTGGTTCCACGCTTATTTACTCGCAGTATGAATATTCACTACTTGCAACACTACGCAAGGGGAGGGGGTGGGGTGGGTAACAGAGAGACCACGGGAAGGCCCCTACGTCTGCGGCGGCGGCGGCGGCGGCAGTAGCGAAGAAGAACACAACAAACAAAAAGTTTTTAAAGAATAAAATATGACTGCAGCTTAGAGTTCGCTGCTGCAAATTCCTCTGTGCACACACACACACACACACACACACACACACACACACACACACACACACACACACACACACTCGCGGTGCGGGGAGCGTGTGTTCGCGCTAGCGCCAACACGCCGCCTCCGCCGCCCCCACCGCCGCCGCCGCCGCGGCGGCAGAAACCGCAGGCCCGACGCCGTCTGAAGGGGCACAACAGCACGGGGCGGTTAGAGGGGGGCAGAAGACGCAAAGGGGGATGAAACTGGCTAGGCGGGAATAGCAAAAGAAATAAGGCCAACGACTAGCGGCCAAAGGCCAACGCAGGGAAAGTGTATCTTGAATGGAAAAAGAAGAGTTAAAACCTGATCGAAGAGAAGAAAAACAATATCGGAAAAGGAATGACAATGATGCTGAAGGGAAGAGAAGAAAAGTAAAGTTCGGTACAACAAAGCACAACATTGGCGAGGATGTGATTGAATTTAATATGCGGAAGGAAAAAAGATAAAACAGTAATTGAGAAGAGTACAAATAAAGCAAATGAAGTATATAATAGGCTGGATATAAGAAACGCAGTTTTCGCACATTCGTGACTGCGCACAGCGCTGGAACACAGGAGGTCACTGAGATATTAGTCGACACATCGAGGAAACAAAAGACCGAATATTTTCTCCTCGACATAAGTTTGAAGTCGTAAATACAACACATTTACTTACAACGTACAAAATGTATTAAACCACCCGCACATTAAATGAATTTTGTGATTCGATAATTCTTAGTGGGCACACATTCCATGAAAATACATTTCTATAAAGTTACCAGAATTTCAATTTACACTTAGTAAACAATAACGAACAAAAATGAAAGTCTACTAACTATTACTAATTTTATTGAACGTTTTACCCAATTTCTGCTATTGTTTATATCTACTTGTGTAAATTTATGACACATATGTTTCTGGCATAATTGGGTTTGTATTAACTTATTTGTCGGATCTAATCTATTGATTTGAATTAAATTGAATTGATGACTTATTTTACGTGGTAAGAGACTCAGTCCTCAGGCCCACGCAAATTTCGCTACGCTCCTTTCACACCCACCAGAAGAGAAAGACCGTATTTCTTGGGCGATGAAACAGGCGATTTGAATTTAGTTCTGAAGCATCATCTAGGCTTGAGAATCTTTCACATGCAAATACTATGTAATTTCTTTGACAATTGGTTAGTCTGGAACTAAAGTGTTCTACAATACGAATCACACTGTGACTTCTAACCGCTTAAGAATTGACTAACATTAAAACCATCTACGAATACTAAAGTGGTACTTTTATTACAATACTTAAGAGGCACCTTTAACGACAAATGACACACAGACCACTTAAGAATGTAAAGATGCTAACCTGTTCAAATCCAATTGACCATAACCTGTAATTTAGAAAAAAACAAATCATAGACCGCTTTAGGCCAGACAGTTTTACTTTTCATCCCAGTACCCCTATTTTGTGGTCAGTTTTCCCCTTCCCCGTTGCTTCTTAGGCCTACACCCCCCCCCTCTGTCCGCAGCAGCGTCGCAAGCCAAAGGTCCTGAAGGCCCCCGGCGGAGGCATGCGAGAGCTCATTAAGACGACGACGTCGCATTCGGCGGTTTCCTGCGACGCAGAGGCAACTCTGCCCCGCGAAGCAAAACACACTCTTAATATCTGGCCAGCGGCCCCGCGCCCGCGGTTTCGCACACGCAGCGACACCAGCACGAACACGCGGCCTCAGCCCCCGCCGGCGAACACATTTCACTTACCAGCCTCATAAGACGAGCGCGCGCGTACGCGGGACCTTCATAAACAACGGGATATGCATGCCGGCTGAGGAGCCCAGAGAAAACCAGGGACCTGTTGTTTCTTGGGGGCCCTCACTTCAAACAAAAAATTTCCTCCTCCCCCAATAGTAAACAAAATTCATTTCTCCGTCTATCAAAAAATAACTTTAGCGTTAAATTTAAATTAGAGTTTTCTTTTAAGTGAAGAGAAATTTGGGGCCCGAAGTAATTTGGGGCCTGTGATAACTGCCTCCTCCTGGTAACCCCTGATTGCCGGAGCGACGGCGGAAAGTTGTCTGACGGTTGCTGCCCCTCTAGAAATACTCGTTCCCTAGCTAAAACTGTCCCCATCGCGCACGTGTTAAGAAACGCAATAATGGTTTAATTTCCACGAATGCCGCAACCGCAAACACACTTCGAAACGGAATGGCACGGGGCGTCACCTAAATTATTTGGCAATGTTTCCTAATCGGATAGCAATGCGCATAAGTTTAATGTAGAACATAATAGACCGTGCATCAGGCTCCACTGGCATTATAGATGGGTGCAATTGACACGGGTCGCTACATTATGAACGGAGGACACCACGAATGAGTCATGAATATTCCGAGTATGCATAAAGCTGGCATACATGCTAAAGGTACTGACTGTTGCGCAAAATAACATGACCACGTGATACTATTAGTAGTTACAAAACACATTCGGTGCATTGAAAACTTTCAGGTCTGGAAACTAAATTATAATGGACACGCTAGGTCTGCCTCCCAGATTAATCCTACTCTCATACAGAATCCAGCGTTTTGAAATTACTGGGTGTCTAGGGAACTGGAAAATAAACTACAACGTAAAATTACGTGCTTGTAACTGATGAACTTCGCTTAAATATCAAATCACGATATTTTCGCAATTTTTATGCAGAAAAAGTTATCAAATATCCTCATTATCCAACACTTTTTTTTTATAATGACATACACTAAAACTCATCACTGACGGATTTAAAAACAACATGAAAGGAAAATATGAAATGTTCACCCACGAAATACAAACACGTCACGTTCAGAAGTGCAAAACAGCAGAGTAATGAATGAAACAATAAAATAACTTTTAACATATCTATTCCACCTTTATTGTAATATAAATGAAAGTGATCTCCTCTTTTAGGATTTTTTTAAATTTTCATCTTTATTTTCCAGTCATATTTTATATGATTAATGCAGAACCGGCGTCGATAATGAATTGTTTTCCACACGGATCGCCGGGCATGCTGGGCAGGGGAGGGAGGACAAAAACCTAGCGGCGTGCAGTCATGAGTTGGATTGATTGGTTGGCTAGAGGTTCTAGTCATCTCATCTGCTAAGAACATTAAGTCCCGAAAGCTTAGTGCATGATTTTATCACGGGAGGAGGAGATAATCTTCTCCTTCAAAGGCGAGATCCGGCGCCGACCTACCTGTTCTATTGCAGGGTTTTCCTCAACCACGTATCTCTCACGTGGGTTCCTCGGAGGTCGGGACAAGCTCTAAGCTTCCGAATGGACTCTCGGTTTATGTGGCAGTGTAAGGTTCATGTACGTATGAGTTAGAGGAGATGAAGCGACAAGAATGTAGGCAGGAACGGTCGCATGCTGTCCTTCGCACATTTGTTACGGTATTGCCCCGGCATTCGCCAGGTACAGATCTCAGAAACCAAGGAAACCTTCCGACCAGAGCAGCCGACAGCTAGAATTCTCCTCCCGCCAGCGGTTGAATTCCACTCTAGCTATGCAGTCGGGAGCTGGAGCCGGAGCCGGCGGCGACCAGAGTCCATCGTACCGAACGCACCGAATCGCAGTTCGGGGAGTTCATCCACACAGGCACCAGTGAATGACACTAACTTAGTTGCGACACAGCGTGACGTTAAACGAAGCCAACAGCTCGACATGCTACTCGACAGCTACACATCACTCACCCGCAGACGAACAGGCGAGTTAGCATGCGCTTTGAAGGCTGCGAATCGATACTCACCTGAAAAAGAGAAAAATAAACATTAGCAGAATACTTCAATCAAACCGACATGCACAATTGTGCGCAAGTACAAGTGGAAAGGGTTTCATAGTTGTTGACATACAAAAGGATATCATCAAACAGGTTATATGTTATGCGAGCACAGCAAAACCGCAAAATATATTCCGTTTTACGTGAATTGTACTTCGACATAGAAATATTCCAACTTCACGAATAGAGGCATTTAAACTTTGTTGGTACAATGAAGGTGTTTTGAAAAGTTCTTAATGATAAGCATATTAAAATAAATCTACAAAAATCATAGAAAATTTACTGCATTTAGTGCTGACGTAAAAAGGAATCTATGACAGATTAGGCTACACAAGATGGAAAATGTTTTTGTGTACCATAAAAAGATTTTGTGGCGACGCTGCGGCAACTGGCGCATTTTTAGTAAAAAATCTCGACTTTCTGCACAATAAGTATATTTCACACTTCGATCACATCAATGAAACTTTACTAGTCCCATTTTAGCTTATGTACTTGCTCGATATATGTCGCAATATTTCCTTGTGATCTTAGGCAGTAACTTCATTCTAACTACTATTTAACACTTAATTACATTACATTTTTACAACTCTCCTTAAATTTACGAAGACGACTAATTTAATAGTTCATAAGTGTAGATAGTTGATAAGTGCTTTGTGTCATATGTGTATATTAATAATTATGACAAATTATACTCAATATATATATGGCATAAAATTAATAGAAAGTAAATAGGTGCATGAAATTGAACGTGAAAACTCTTGAAATCTCAGATTATCACCTTCTTGACCTTACGTGGAGACATGTTTTGTTATGATTTTTATACAACATTTCAAAATATATTACAACTTTTTCTTCAATTATTTTCTAAGACACACTCAATCACCTCGAATATTAAAACAAGAAATTCATTTCACATGTGAATATCCTACTCAACATTGTTACGAAATTCGACGTGTCCTTTTCAAATATCACTTTTTTCTAGACACTGCTCGCACCCAAGAAGATGAAAACAGCTAATCGAATTGTACTGTAAAGCAACTATTACCCATGGGTTTCATTTGGGTACCGTCGACCAACTTACGTTGAACCAATGGGTACCGCTGTGGTAAACAGCAATGGAAACCGAAATACAATGTGCCTTCGCAAAACTACTAAAAATAATTTCCTCAGAGACCCATAAGGAACCTTGTTACACTATATTAAAGAAATTTGTTTCTTTATCAAAACCTAAACAACCCTTCAAACGCCTTGTATTATTTGATAGAGCCAAAACACGTAGAGTAGGTGGATGCGAGCAAACACGTTAACTACCACCGGAACAACCCAAAGCGCCCGAATAAAAATTCGAATGAATTGAAATAAATATGCATGCAAACTACCGCATTCTGGCGGGATCTCGACGAAACAGCGCGGTCCGAAATGAAACTAACGATGCGTATCTCGCGAAGCGGCGCCGCGTCGGTTCGAACCGCCACCGCAGCGCCACCCCCGCCAACCGAAATTCAATTTTAAGAAGGGCAGCCGCGCCGGGAAGCACGAGGGGGTAGGTCGGGGGCGCACGGGGCTGCAACGGCACCGCTCACGAACGGAGTGGGAGGGGGCGGGGCGGGGGGGGGGGGGCGACGCGACGGCAAGGCTATATACGACCAGCGGCGCCAACGCCGACGCAGCCCCGCAAACGAAATCCGTTGAACCCTCTGATAACACCTGTCATGGGCGTTACGTATTGCTCAGCGAGGGAACGCTAAATTCTGCAGGTTATTTCCACGTCTCGCGCCGCCCCGTACGTGGTTTAAATGCAGAGGCGACGGCGGCGGCGCGCAGGCATTGGCGGCTGCGATCGTGTTCCTTAAGGATCCACGGGGAGCACGCGCTATTCTTTCTTTTTTTTAATCTGCGGTGGCAAAGGAGACGAAGGCTCTCCTTGAGGAATATGGGCGTTCGAGATGACTGGTGTCTGGTAGGAACCGGGAACACAGACCTCCGCGTGTGTTACTTTATGTCTACGTTCCTTCAACTTCAACTTCGACTTCGGGGTCAAATTCGTACCGACGGGATCTGGTGAAACCACTTGCACAGGACGTTGCTACTCACGTGCAACCCCTCCCCCCACCTCCAAAAGTCTTTTTGAACTTGGCGCAGTAAGGTTTAATGATTAGGGTCCATCCATGTGCATATTTTCCGCCTGTAGTTAGAAAATGTGCTCACCTAAGATGTGAATAAAAATATCCATTGACCGCGATTTTGATACGCACCTCATGCATATTTTGTCAGTTTTCTTACTAAGCACCATATTCCTGCTTTTTTTGATAATTCTGCATATTTTGCATAAAAAACGTTTATTGTTGCTCATATTTATTTGCAATACAGTACATATCAGTAAATTCCATTTTAAATTTTGAAATGTGTTTCTTTATATGTTGTCAATACAAAGAAGGTATTTTTTCCACGCATGATACTTATCAGGAATATCACGATTGTTTTTAAGTTTTACGTGCCTTCCAAGTCCATCGTAAAGCTAGTAAACGCTGATCTACTAATACACGAGACCTGAACTCGCACAAGTCACAGAGGGGGCTTCCCTGCAAATATGAGCGAAACCGGATTTGATTTCATTTATTTAGTTAAAGAACAGTAAAAACTGTATATGTCGTAAGGTATAGAAGTACCACCTTGCAGGTTTTCACGAGCTCCAGAATACCTTTCTAACATTTTAACTATAAATAGTTGTAAGATGAATAACATATATAAAAAATAAATAAAGAAAAATAAAATAATAATAATAATAATAATAATAAAAATAAATTTAAAAAGTGCGAGATTAGCAACTTTTAGAGGAGGAAATAGAAATTTTCGCTCCCGAGTTATAGAAAACGTATTTGCATCGAAAAACGAATTGCAGATTTGATTGTTTTAAATTGCTAACAAAATAGTACGTAACGCACCCCCAGCTCTAGTCCTCCCACTACAAGCAAAAGCAGATCCCAACAAACCGTATGCATAGTGAACCTACATTTATATACAGAAAAAAACAAAACAACAAGAGGTCATCTCAGCATTTGCTCAATGGATCAGAGAAATTTGACAAAAACCTGATCGAGACGGAGGTCATTGACCCGGAAGCTGATGTACAATACTTACTACAGGCGTGGTAACTCATTTTCAAATATTATAAAATACAAATTATAATTAAGGCATTTTATATCAGTTATTTTTTAATGTGCAATACAGTCTTAAATTGTATACAGTTATGCTGTAGAAAATATTTTACTTTTAACTTAAATTTGTGTACCGATTTTAACTGTTTACTGTCATCAGGCACTGTGTTGTAAAATAACATACATTTATTACATGTGGATTTTTTCTGGTGAGTTGTTTATACTGACTCCTGATGAATGATTTCTAAGACGTGTGTTGTAATTATGGATATCAGTATTGCATGAAAATGCGAAAAGAGAAAGAAACTTCTCTTTTCAGGACAAGGTGGCTACTAAGTGTTCTCGGAATTGAATTCATGTTAAATGAACGAGTAGTTATCGAGTACTTACGGCTATAGATATTAATTTGAGGAACTAATGCTATAAGTAGTCATCGAAATGTCAATGAGCGTTATGGTATGCATTGCGCAGAAGTATATGGATGATTTTTTTATGAAAAAAGAGACACGCTTACTAAATATTCTTCATAATGCATATTCTGGCACACATTCCCAAAGTTGTTACTGGATAAATGAGTACTAATTTCGTAGATCATTAGTGAATGTAAAAAGGTGATTATTAATGATGGATTGTCCACATTTTTACACCACACATTACCAGAAGAAATATATCAATCAGAATTCGAAGTTAGAGATTATCAACAAATCATTGATTATGAATTTAATTGGTAAGAAGTTTACTCAATCTAGTTAATTAATGAACAAGGTTCAATAGAATTGAAAACTTTTACAACATTCTTACGAAAAGAATTCAACACGAAATGCCGCAATGGTCTTCAAGTACCAGCCACGTTCAATCCCCCAAAAATTACTTGACACAACTTTCGGAACTCGTGTACATACGTCCAACGCAATAACGCCTCCCAATTACTATTTGACCTTTTTTTTTTGCAGTTGAATACAACGTTTCAAACGAAAAGTCTCAGTTCCACCAAACCAGTTCCTCCTCCCGACATAAAAGTCCAAACAAATTCGATTACGATGTCCGGTCTGACGCATTTCACCGCCGCGTCCCCGCCCTCTTCACCGGGCTGCGTGTCAACGTCACGCCTCAAGGCGAACGCGGGCCGCGCCCCCCTCGAGGCCTCTGCCAACCGGCCGTCGCGGCGGAGGGGGCGGGGCGCGTGGTGCCCTCCACCCCCACCCCCCCGCGCTGCGTTTCAAAACAGCGCGCGATCCGACACAATTTGACAGCAGCACGGGCTGGCGGCCAGCCGGCCGGCCGAGCGAGCGAGCGAGTGCCACGTCGAGGGGGGCGGGTCCCCTGGGGAGCTATCTGGCAGACGGCGCCCCCGTCCCCCCCACCCCGAACGCGACGGGCCTTCGCGCAAACCGATGCGTTTTTCGCGTGACGATTTCGCCTCCCGCCGGCCCCGCGCCGCGCCCCGCCGCGCCGGCGTCCCCGTTCCCAGTCAGTCAGTCGTGTGCGGGAGCACGGCGCACTTGCGCCCACCGCCTATCTAACATTCAGAGTTCATCGGTTCAACCTGGAAAAGCGTTCAGATGCAGATAACAGACTGCGACCTCGACCCTGAATTTCGTTGGTCTCCTAAGGAACGTCCGCACTAACGCTACATAAACAAGCGTGTAGTACAAGAGAATAATTGGAAATTATTATTTATATTTATTTTTTAATTTGCGCAGAAGCATCGGAAACTGAAACTTTAACAGTTTCATTATATCATGCTGAATAAAAAATATCATGGAGATAGTGAAGTAGCTACAAATACGAGCGTGAAATCAACATCACTCACGGTCAGTACATTCGTGACATTGTAACTAAGAAACAGAAGGAATTAGAACAGTATAGCTAACAATACCAACATATGTTGGCCAGTAACTTTGAAACTTGCAATCAATACAGAAGATTAATGTATACGATGTACATTAATCGTATACAAAATGAAATGAAAATAAGTTTGTATGTATGTAATCACTAACTAAAGTACTGGCAACTTTAATATTATATTTATTCATTTTCACCTATTAGTTCATACATTCTGTGAAAATTACTAGCGATTTATGTATATCTGAATGACGAATGAGCAAAAGGTGAAAGAAAATATCAAATATGTAACGACTGTCAGCAAAAAATAAATACATAAATAAATAAAAGTAATTTGATGTTACATCACGGCCACGTACTGACACCGCCACCGATTATCCACATCAATTTTCACGTATGCGTCTTTCTCGTGAGTACGTTGACCCTTGATATTTCACAGATAAGACAATTTCGGGCGCCCCTCCCGCGGCCTGGCCTCGCCTCGCCGCCTGCGTGGGAGGGCCGATCCCACGAGCGCCCAGCGAGTCGCCGAGGAGGCCGCCGCGGCGCGGTCCAGCAAGCCGCCGGGATGCAGTAGTTCGCAGCTCGCACAACAGATGGCAGGAAACGCGGATTCTTCGCCGAGGCCATCTCCTGGCCGGGAAGCGAGCGAGCGCGGCGGAGAGCGAGACAGCAGGGGCTGAGCGAGAGAAAGAGAGAGATAGAGGGCAGGCGCGGGAGGGAGAAGAGCGGGATAGAGATAGAAGGCGAGGGCGGCATTGAGGGGGCTCTAGGGAATTGACGGAGAAAGGGAAAGGGCTGCGAAGGCGCAGACAACGTTCCCTCATGGGCAAAAAGGCAGAAACAGACTACGGACGCTCTGCCTCTCCGAAAGTGGGGACGAAACACCACCTAAAACGCTTTGCCCACCCGAAAATAAATAACGTACTCTCACAATCATAGACAGCTTTCTCAAAAGGATAATGACCTCCAGCTAATATTGTGATGTAATGGTAGTGTTATTGCAACAATAAATCGTTACCTGAACTTACAGTCGTAACAAAGGGCTCTATCCAAATGAATGAGTATTGTTAACAATGACAATTTCATGGGTCATCAGACCAAGTTGTAGTTTATAATGATTTTAGCAACAATAATTCAAAACAAAAAAAATGGGATCTCTCGTGTATTAAAACAATTAATGTTAAATGGACTAAAATAAATTTTCGTAGAGTAGCTGTCATTTTTTTTAACGTTTCAATAAAACGAGGTACTTAAAACGTAATTCATCAACGAACTAGAATAATGGAAGAAATGTATTGAAATAGGTACGTATTAAAATTTGAAGAGTTCAATTGTAATGGATAAATAGCACGTCGTCGTTGTTAAATTTTAGAAAACTCCACAAGTATTAGTTAGGGGCATTAGGAAGACTGAGATGCAATGTTTATTCTTTTTCTAATATTAAAATACCGTTCATTATTCGCGTTCATTCATACCCTTTTTCAACAATAATAAATCTTGTAGTTTAAAGCTAACCTAAATCAAAACTAATGTTACCCTACTATAATTTCCCACATTTTCAACAATTTAATTTTTAATTCGCCACATGTTTTACGGCATTCCTAATAAAAAGTACGCCAGTTATCTTAACTCATTCTCCACGCAGAATGTAGAACAGTGCTTCGGTTGCTACGGAGTATAAATCACAACAATCTCATACTTAAAGCGCCAGAATGGATCATTTCATTTGATCGACACACACGTAACCTGGAAACGAGGTACGGTTTGTTAGTATTTTTCCCAAAACCCCTTAAAGGGCACAATGCGACCCTTTCGCGCTCATTACTGCCTCGCGAAGTGGCCGCAACCATCGGATCACGCGTGGGCGGGGCGGGGAGGGGGAGGGGGAGGGGCGGGGCGGGGCGGGGAGGGGCGGGCACACGGCTGCGCCGCACACTCGTTCCGCACCCGCAACGCGCACTGGTCGCGCTGTTTTATGCGGCTATTCGACGCTGGGCCGTCCTCCGCAACGAGGAGTTACGGTCGACCATAGGTAGCCACTCCGCGCGGCGTGTAAGTGTCAAACGGCAGGCCGCACCGCCCCCTCCTCACCCCGCCACGCCCCACCTCACCCCGCTCGCCCCGCCGACGCCGCAACGCCGCCCGCCCGAAAATATGTATTGGTACACAATAAAATAATTTTATAGAGCCGCGCATAGTAGCGGCCATTGTAACGCGCGAGGCGGCAGCGGCGGCGGCGGCCCGGTCGGCGGCGGCGGCGTTTTGAATTATTGAGGCAGTCGCGCGCGCGGTCCCGTATCGCGCCGCTAGCCCTAAATCTTATACTGTTTTCATTACCCCAGGAGCCCTGCCAATACTAAAGGCCGTGATGAATATCGCTGCTCATAAAACGAAATCGTGCTATTAATTTGCAATGCCGTTACGGAGGAATCTTTTCACGCGGAATGTTCGAATTAGCGCGCCGGTTACGCTTTACGTCTGCCGCCGCCGCCGCCGCCGCCGCCGCCGCTAGAAGTATGCGGTAATCCCGAGAGAGGACAGCTCTTTTTTTTGTCGTTCTCTCTTTTTCCGCGGAGCCTCCATCCACCCGCACCCCCTCCCCCCTCCCCACCTCAGTCCAAAATACGAGGCCGTGCGTTAAATCTGGGACGCTCTAAAGAATTAAACGACTAGACAGTTTTAAGACCCGCTGCGGGAACGGAAGCATTCAGCGCGAGACGACATATTCGATGCGAAGGGGGGGGGGGGCGAGGTATTTTTCACTGCGGGGCGGAACCCAGCCTGTACATCGCGCAGGCAGATTTCCATATCCTAGAGAAGCAGATAGAAGACCAGGGGCGCAATATGATTAAAGAAGAGAGAGGGGGGCATGAGGTATCGTGATCTCCAGAGAGGAATGTGTAGGAGTATATGAGTCGACAGGAAGACGGAGTAGAGGAAAAGTGAAGTTTTCTAGATAGGACCACATCAAAGGTGAACGGTGTTTGTTAGATATATTTGATCTACTAATCCAACACCCGGTGGTAGATTTCTAAAAAGTATTAAAATGTACATAAAACGAACAAGAATACGTTGCGATATGGATATACTTGGGATAATGTAGTGCTAGAAATTCACCCATGGGCTCAAACAACTATTCTTAGTTCCTGACTGTAATTTAGGAAATGAATACGTCAATATTTAATAGTAGGAAAATTAAACACGATACATTTTACCTTGAGTGAACTCTGGACAAAAACAAAAACAAAGAAAAGAAAACCTGAACGTTCGATCATAAATTACTGTAGTGAATCCCTGGTTTGTACAATGACCTAACGAAGGAATGAGACATACACATTAAAGAATTAAAATACAATCAACAAATTCTCGAGAGGAACGCATGGCTTTAACCATCACGTTTCACTACTACCTATTTGTAACTTTCTCCAAGAGCTAGGTATAAGAAACACAAACGGACAAAGTTTGAGTGAATATGAATATTATTAATACGATGTTACATAGAGGAAGACAAACGAGATATTCAGAAAAAAAACATGTGCACGACCTTTCCACTCACCACAAATTCCACCTAGAATAGCCGGATTTAAAGCTCTATATTCGTTGAGGGAAGGGAATGGTAGCTTTTTGTAGCCTACCCCATGATCTGGCAGAAAGAGAGAGACGCGTTCGTTCACAAACACACGCCCCTCCGCCGCAGGCAGGGGCGGGGCTCCGTCAGCGAGCAGGTGGCGACGGGAGGTCGGCGTCGAGGAACAGCTGCTTAATTCAGACGGATTAGTGTCCCCTCCCGCCAAGAGCGCCCCGCCCCGCCCCGCCCCCGGGTGCTGCAACGCGATGGGCGGGACGCGAGGCGATGAGACGCGGAACGGAAGCGGGAAAGGGCGTGGAGAGGCGCGGCGGGGAGGGGAGGGGTGAGTGGGTGGTGAGCGGGGGGCGGGGGCGCGACGGTGAGGCGAGGCGTCGGAAACAACGACAAGGGCCGAGGCAAGCAAAGGGCAGACGCAGGAGGAAGGGCGGAGGAAGCCGAGGAAAAGTGGCTGGGCCGAATTTTAAACGGGCGCACTTTACGACTTGTGGGAGTCCCCTAGCTGCAGACGTGCGAGGCCGGGCCCGCCGGCAGCGAGGTCAATTACTAAACTTCATTACAGCATGAAATATACGCACCCAGAGAGCGGCGCGAAGGCGGAGGCGGTGGCAGCGGCGAAGGGAGGCGGGCGGGCGGGCGTAGGCTGCCACGCCGCCGCCGCCGCCGCCCCCAGCACCGCCCCCGGGCGTCAAGGGACCCGCCAGCGGCGCTCGCGCTGGGTAGCGACTCGCCGGAGCTGTGTCTCGCGACGTTATCGTCCATCCCGAACTTCGCGAAAACGCCGCGTTTCCGATAAAGCAAATTCCAGGCCTAATGCAAAATACGAGGGCAGCGCGAGGGCGCGCGGGGGCGACGGGAGAACGGCAGAAGCAAGGACGGCGCGTGGGGAAGGAGAGGGCGGCGCAGCTCGCCGGGGCGCCGGGAGGGCTAGGCAGGCCTGGTCAGTCGGGTCGCAGCGCAGGAGATGCGAACAGGAGGGATGAGGGAAAGTGGCGCTAGTAGTCCGGGACGGGGCCATTAAGGAAGAAAGTGAGCATACGAACCTTGACGAAAGGTGGAGTAGTCAAGGATTCCCGACAACCCTGCAATGGCAAACAGCTAGGATGCTGAGGGAACAATTGGCAACTAGAGGTGACGTTAAGGAGCCAGCGCACTGCAGTGGAAGTGTTCGCGACAAATCGATTGCTGACGGAACGGTAATATCGGTAGTTCCATTATAATTCCGTTCTCTGCAGGTCTGTTATACGCGTCAGTAAATTCTCTAAAATCTAGGAAGTGGGGGAATTACATGCCGCATTTAAAATATTTTATTCCCAGCATTCCACTCCACGTGAAATTCCACTCGCGTTCTAAAATAGCAGGTCCAGCACTGTAATTCGACAGCCGATACTCTCGTTATTTTGATACCTACACTTTGTTTCAAACCTTTAACAAAATGGGTACGTGATTTTTTTTTAAATCGTTTTTACAGAATAAGAACTTTAATGCATGCTTGGATATATAGAATATTATTTCATTTACATTTATTATCATTATCACACAAATTTATGAAAATCAAAAACGTTGAATACTTGAACTCCGCGAAACGTGATACAAAAAAAAGCTAAATAATTTCGCGTAAGTTCACTTGATTTTTGTACACTAGATCACTAGACTCTTTCGACCCTCTGGAGTCGATAGGTTCCACGTTGTACCGATGGTTGTGTGAAACGAAGGTAATAGATACTGGTGAGGAAATCTCGAAGAGTAAGACGAAGTGTAGCAGTTTTCATTATCGGAAACCTATCGTAGAATAGAACAGAACGCAATTTCCCTTCACAAACGTTTCATGTCGATCCTTGGTTTCAGGCGAGTCACTACACGTCAGTTATGGAGGGCATGAATCGTAGAATAATATATTACACACCGTGTTTTGTATCGTTCGTATACATGAACAATTTTTAATAACGTGTTAACATACATTTCTAGTTAGTAATTTAGTAGCTATTTCATGTGCACACTAACAGAAACATACACAACTTTACAGTCTACCCATGTTGCCACTGGCGAAGCATATAGTTGAATTTTCAAATAACTTGACGCTTACATTTCTAAATATAGCATTAAACGATAACTAATTACATTAACTACCATTTTCCCCCTCTAAACATCATTTTCACGCTCGGGCATATCATAAACCCTTTCGAAGCTATAACGTGGAGTTCAGTCGCCAACCATCTTACACTCTTTCCGAAACAGTAGCACCAATCGCCCAACAAATACTGAAACTGCCCCAAACCTCATCTTGTCCCTGAACACGCGCAGACAGTCAGTTTTCGGAGACACGAGTCCATCTCCGCACCGGATGCTGTGGAGCGGAGGAAGGGCGGCCGGCGGCGACGCCACGCCAGACGACCGCCACCCCTTCCCCTCCCCTCCCCTCCCCCCACCCGTCCTTCGCTCCCAATTGGGGGCGGAAACGCGCCCTTGGTTCGCCGATCCAATTCCAGAACTTTCTCCTCTGAGTAGCGCGGCGTCGCGATTGCCTCAACGCCACGCTTCTGGGCCGGTCGACCTTTGAAAACCGGGCCGAAGAGAACCGCAAACTTGTCTTCTTATTACAAACATTTCAGAAGCGTGAAAGCAAACACGGCCAAGACGATGGGAATGCTTTCGTCTGTTGCGCGGTTAATGATGAATGGAGACAATATTGTTAATTAAGATGCCGAAAAATACCAATTCATATTCTATGCAAGTGTTGTAATACAAAACATAGAAAATGAAAGACATCAGGCCTCACTTAAAAAAAATTAAAACAATATAAACTTTGTTGATCTTTGTAAGACAACTATGATCACAAGTCACTAAAGTTTCATTACGTTAAATCCAATCACTGGGCAATTGTTCCCATAACTCACAATGAATGAATTTCTCGCTGAAACGCAACTTGTTCCGAAACACCCTTAACTCACACAGTAAATCTCGATATAAGATATGTGTGTTTAATTTTTTATCTCTTATAGGCGAGTACTCACGTTAGTAGCAAATGCTAAAGTAATTTTATAATAACGTAGCTACCTAACGTTGATTTTCAGGTTTACTTCTTTCGACTAATACACCCTGACATGTGCTCTCAATACTGACATTAACTTCCTATTCGGAATAATCACAATCAGCATTTTTTTTAAATTTGCATAATGAGACGTTGCCTTTCTCGCTCTCTATTGACCAGACGATTAGCACAAATATCACGAGGGATGTGAAACGCTCAATAAAAATTATACAATGAAGGGAAGAACTGCAATGTTGCTCAGATTACACTGTTCCCACAGCTGAAAATCATCAGGATATTTGCGAAAATGAGCAGGACTAGAAGAGGGTCTGCAGGACTCTCGTCTTCCGCAAAAACAGTTGACAGTTACATACGGGGGGAGTGGGGAATATACTAAATTGTGTCTGGAAGAGTACTGCTTTCGCAAATGGAAAACGCTCCTTACAGCCTTCGCCGAAGACTCTTGGGAGTAAATACAATGTGTCATCCCGGATCGCCGCGTGCAAAAATCTGTCGTCTGGACATCCCACTCTTTACTTCGAAGAAAAGAAATCCTCAAGCAATTTTCTGACTACTATTAGCGGGAAACTCTTTTATAAGAGGTACAAGTAAGCCACATGCAATAACGAAGTGTGCCTAATGTATACATTGGAGCGTGGGGCAGCACTTACAAAATGAATTATCTATTAAATGGCTCCTCTTAAAAGATACGGTTCGATGTATTTCGCAGTTCGCAGTATTAAACGTCGTTTCGTCAGGAATGAGTAAACCATTCGTAAAATATTGTTTATTCGTTATACATACATAATTTGTATTACACTTGTCATCCAAACAAAACTGACTTATATACTCGGACTAATATTAAAAGTGAATCAAGTAACCCAGTTCTCTCTCTACGTGCTCTGATAGGCTGTTTTCAAAAACAAAAATAATAACTGAATATATGCATTTACAACCTACATGAAGTAAGATACATATTTTTAACTGTCCAAATTTCTCTCTCATAAATCTAATCAAGATTATTTTTCACAATTTTCGAGAAGTTTATCAATAAAGTCAGAGTTCAAAAAAACATCATTGCATTCAAACAACCATCGATTTCGCTTTCCTGGTGATGTATTGGGCAGGCTGATGAAGATGAAAAGTTCGATTAAGCCAGACAAAATTACTTGCGCCGCTACCAGAGTGGGTGCGTATTGCATCTCGATTCGACATGCACCGCGCATTGTCAACCAGCGCACCAATAGCCACCTGCAATCCGCGAAACGGATTCCTCATTAAAAACGCATTTCGCCGACACTGAGGAGAATTGACAGGAGAGTGGGCGGACGGTTTGAAACACGGGAGCGGGCTTCGGGCCGCGGGGTCTCCACGTTAAAACCTGGGCATCCTGACCACACCAGAGCTACTTTTGTTACACAGTAGTTATTTATATGTGGTAAAATAAAATAACTTATACCGCGTGTGTTTAACACATTTTTTAGACACGCCTACTAGAGCTATCCATTTTATTTTTATTCAAATATTCAAATCATTTAATTGTGTACAATGTTACATTAAGTTCAGTAATGCTGTGACCAGACGAAAGTATTTTGTCACGTTTAACAGAACATCTTAGCATCGTCTCACTTTTAAAACAAGAGTTAATAATTGAACTGGTCGCATGCTCTAAAAATAACCACATTTACTAGGGACTGTCTAAAAATATATTCTTTAATCCAATAATATTATATTCACAGCTCCTACTCTCAACACCATATCCTCATATTATTTCGCTTAGTTTAAGGAAAGGAAAAGATTTCTTTCCACTAAAAAATGTTCCCACTAAAAAATTGAAAAAAAAATTCTTAATTTATCAGGACTCTTACAGCTTCACTCATTAACTTAACAAGAAATTAACTCCACTCTTTATGACGGATACAAAAACAATCATCAGTTCCCCACTAGGAGATCGAGATACATAGAATGACACTTCATTTGTTCAAAATTGGTGGACGGGAAGGGATCTAACAGGGAGAACGGAAGGACAGATGAAAGGTTACTCGAATACCATAAAAGGATATCACATACGTTGATTACATTCATTTTTTGTTACATAAATTTGTTGTTAAACTGGCAAAGTTATCGGTGTTGGCTGGGCGAGTTGTGGTTTTTCTTACTGAGCTTATCAAATTATTATATATCATGCTTCATAACACTGAATATATTCAATTGTTATGTGGAAGTTAATGTCCTTTGTTACAATCGGTGCGCCTGCTACACGTGATTCTGAGATCTGCAAAAAAACCGTGATGTGAAAATTATGTTAGAATTATTCTATAAAACGAGTCTCTTGGTTTATAACATACTCCCATAAATTATGGAAAATTTGCTAAACCTGTGAGGTAACCGCGGCGGAAACATGTTCCACAGGGTGAGGACCTAAGGACATAATTTATCAATCCATCATCCTAAACGTCGTCGCATGATTACAGGAGAACATAGTTTGCCATTTTTTACTAAAACTCACTGAAAAGGTTGGTACATCGACCCCAAACATTACCGGTTTTTTTTCATGGGGGGACCCAAAAAAAAAAAAAAAAAAAAAAAAAAAAAAAAAAAAAAAAAAAAAAAAAAAAAACGCGTCCCTCAGTCAGATTCGACATCGACCCGGCAACATCACCGGGCGAGGTCAGCGCTGCAAGCATAGCGCTGCCGATTGATATATGGTCGAGGCTTGTTTTTGAACAGAACAATTCCATCATCAGAGCGCCGTGCCGCGCCGCGCCGCACGCCGCCCGCCGCCCTCGCAGACACGTGCGCCAACACGCGCGCGCCCATACATTTCGCTTTGAATAAATCAGACCCCGACGCGGGAACGGAGGGGGGGGGCAGCAGGAGGATACCGTCAGCAACGTCGAGGGCGGTCGCGAGAGGGCAGGGATGCTGCTGATCGGACAGGACTGACAGAGGGGTCGAGCCGGGGACGAACAGATAACAGAGAGATTCAACATGCAGAATGGGAGGGAGCAGAGAATACTCCTTCAACTGGGAATGGTGAGAAAGGACGTACCGGAAAGACAGCAAGAGGTACTCGAGGTAGACGTAGCGAAGGGTAGTCGGGTAGGATACGGCCCTAGGGATACATGTGTGGGAGAAGGACGAATGTGAGAATCTGTGAGACGAATATCCATGAGGCCCCATGTATGTATTCTGTGGTAGTATGAGTGTGGCTGAGAAAAGGGATGTGTGGTGGACGTGGAAGGTCAGACGAGAAAGTAGAACTGACAAGTGGGTAAGTGGCACTTCTGCAGAAATCCTCAAGAATGATAAACTTCAAAAATGTTCAGAATATAATAGCAAAATACATCTAACGCTTAAACACTGATGGTAAAACTACATTAAGACATTTAGAACTATTGCTGAAGTACCAACTCTAGTAATTGGTGCCTTATAATTGAAGAAATACTTCATAAAACTTTTATTGTGTTACAAGATAACTAATTGAAGTTAGATTCAACATGCTCACGTAAAAACTTTCGGCAAGGTGGTTATAACTTCCGACATTTTAAAAAAAAATACAATCATTATATTTCACGACATAAAGCAAACTCCTTAACTCTTATTTAATTGCGGGATACAAAACAGGATTTAAACAGAAGCAATACAGCCTAATAAGTAGCGTTAATTCCTCGATTAAACCAATTAATATGAAGGGTGGGTGAAATACATTCGCAACGAAACAACGAATATTTCTTTCAGGCGAACATCACACAGGACGTTAAGTGCGACGTCACATATCTGTCAATCAATTGCTCATTTTTCGTATGTCTTTCGCTATTATGTCCATGACGGTATATGACATAAAACGCTTTATGATTATGTGCGCTATAACTTCCCAAATAACCTATAAAGTGTTCACAGCAGCGAAGCAACCAAGAACCTTTCCCGAAATTTGAACAAAACGTAGCGAGCTAGTGACATTAAAATATCGGAACGTCGGCGAAAGAATATATGACACTTTAACTGCACATTCTGTCTTTATCTCCTTATGTATCTAAGATCCAAAAACGTAGTGAAATATTATTACAACGAATTAGAGTTTTTTGTCCAAGACCTATGAATTAGATAGGTTGGAAATGCTTACTAATTATTAGACTGCGTCTAAATAGAATTTTCCTGAAAGTGGCATCATAAAAGGGTTAAACTATAAAATTGCTAAGTATAGATACCACCGAAGTTTAGAAGTAAAATGAAAATTAGCAACGTTGTAAAAAGATTTCGCGTGACATGCCCTGTGCTGCTGATTTCACTGTCCAGGAAATCGTAAGGCATGGGCATTCTGAGGATCAAGTAACAATAAACCGTGGCCACTGATAATGGTATCACAGCCGCTCGTTCCACATCAGTTTCATTTCTTGTAAGGTTACTGCAGACAATGCGGTAAACTGACGTTTAATTCTTTGAATTAACAGCGTCTTTCTTACATTCCCTTCTTGGTAGCCTATCTGAAGGAGAAGAAAGTGAATGTCGGAAGTCAAGAGTTATCGACACGCCCGGTAGCGCGCCCCTCAGTATTGCGATCTGAATCTGAGCCCAGCGCTTACGGCACCCCTCCCCGAGCTTGATTTTTTTTTAAATTGTGGAAAGTGCGAGAAATGCGAGGCATTGAGCTCCGAAGACAGAATGCGTCACGTATCCAAATAACATTGAGTGTCCAGAGGTTCGTTAACAGTAGACAACGTTCGGAAATGCTAGAACTGAAAACGATGTTAACATTTATATTTACCCAAAAGAAGGATGTTTAAATATTTTAAATGCATTTAGAAAATAGTACATATTTCTAAACAGGCGAATTAAGGTTATACAAAATGTTTCTTTTTCATATTTAATGTTCATATGTTAAAATTCTTTCATAAACTAAGATTTATTGGGAACATTACTGACCATCTGAGAACTAGTAATAATAGATCAAAAAATTCCCCCTATTTCTCGTTCGCCCTTCTAAAAGACATCTTTTATCACTGCACCAACAGTGGTCACTTAATGCAGATGTCACAGTAATAACATGGAGGCATTCCAGTCACAACAGTGCAATTTTTATTTACATGACAAAGGCTAACATGCTTTCGTTAACGTCAACATCTTCGCACAAATTTCGTTTCCCTCCCAACTCGATTCCCAATGAGCCCTTTACATCAACTTTATATTCTTCGCCACCGCCGTCCGTTGGATTACGACGTCTAGCATCAACCGCACACTGCGGGAGACAAAAGTGCTGGTATACTGCTCTGCGCAAGCGATGAAGTAGCGTAGCAAGTGCGCAGTAGCGAACGAGACAAGGGCGAAACAAACGGTCGGCGAGGATACAAATGGGTCATCTGAATTCTCTAATAGTGAGGCGCACCGTGGACGCTCGCCGTCAAACATTCCACTCTCGCAATGGCGCTGTCATTTCCTAACCCTGCCGTAACTTGTAATTAGATTTCGGGAATCTTCGTTGTTTTGTGCGAGTAGATTTTTACGATTTTGCGTCATTCACGCACGTTACGCTAGCGCCCCCTCTCACCCCCACCCCCCGTTCGAAATAGCGTGGAGGAACGAGCGTCATGAACAATTCATGAGAATAAAGAGCCCATACCGCAAAGCTCGCAACGGCCAATGAATAACCGGAATCAACACTCTCCTCGAAAACAACATAACGGCACTCGGCTTCAAAAGTTCCCAACGACGATCCGTAACTAGTAAATAAGCAAAAAGAGACAAATTAAGAGGAATAAATGTATTGCATAATCTAAAGATCAGATCAGTCTGAGGACTGATTAGAAAGGGGGAAGAGAGAGAGACAGAGAGATTATAATCAGTTATCAAACGTAAGACAAGAAATGATACATTGCAGAAGAAGAGGGAGAAGGAGTTGTTTCCTGCCAGTTTCCTTTCCGTATTTTCGAGCAACACCATGTCAACATTAAAATGACACAAACCATGTTTAAAGGGGAATTGAAAATTAGAGTATACTACACTGCTTCTACTGAATTATGAACTTACATTATGATTTCAGTGTGTGTGAGAACACTCGTAAGATTCAGTAATAATTTCCTTAAAAAACAAATCTTATTTAAAGTAACGAAGACATTAAAAACAGTTCTCAAGTGAGGTGAGATCAACAGATAAAGCACATGGTATTCCATCCAACGATGAAATTTGTCAGCGTATTCTTCTTATGAAAACTCCCATGACAATTCCTACAATTTGCTCAGATATCACAGTTGTCAGTTGCAAGTGTTAAGCAATCTATCAACAAAACACTAGAGATTGGTCTCGCTACATTTTGTTGCTTCTACACGTAAAGCTCAGGAAAAAAACTGTTGTGAAGTGATGCAAGAACACTGAGCAACCGAGATGTCAGTTGCCTTCGACATTTGCCGTCATGTCCTAAAACAGGGTTCAGCGTTTCACATATGGAATGTGTGAAAACCAGAATACAGTGACATTTTACAAATTCTGAGAAATCTGTTTATTTAAGTCAATATTACTGTAAAGCCGTGGTGCTTTGATTCATCATTAATACCACGGCATTTCAATTGTTCATTAAAACCAAGAAAATACATTGCCACTGAAATATAGCCTTAAATTCACTCTTTTTCTTTTCAGAATTTATAAAATGTCACTTACACCGTTCTGATTTTCACCCATTCATATTTCTTTATTTCCAGGAATAACATTATGAACAGTTATCAAACGTGCGGCATATTTAAGTGCGTATTCGCATATTACAGGTTTCTGTATTGAAGCGAGTCGACGTCAGATATTTTACTGTATCTCTCTTTTAAAAGAAATGCGAATTAAACCATGCCAATGCTGCAATACCAACAATATATCCGATAGTCTTCTGATAAGATTGTTCCCAGGAATCTATTTACTTCCTGTAACTTTATTCGTGCGCAAGAACTTCGCTAACTGGGCCGGATGTTAAGGCATCGTGTAACAATGCTTCTGGTTCTCTACTACCAGTTTTTTAGTATAATGTTTGAAAATATATTTTTATTGAGTTTGTTTTGTACTACAATGTAAATGAAGATAAACTACAAATCAAAGTTAACTGTTGCTATCTACATTTTTAACTCATTTTCTTAATTGTAAGCGCATGTATCGGGTATTTTAAGAGCATGATTGCATGCTATTTTTGACTTGTTTGTAGCATGAAACTCCGGGGTCAAGTTATTCCGAATTAACTAGAAAATGCACGCAGACTATTTACCGAGCGGAACCTTTTACAGCTACATTTCAATTGCACATCGTGAGAATTTTTTGCAAGCCTCACACAACTTGTGTCGTACCAAAAGCCTTTCAAAAAGAGGCTGGGAAGATCAGAGCCGCCCGGAGGCTCCCGCACTACCCGCCGTCCACCCGAGCTCATGACGTCAGCCGGAGGGGGGCGGTGAGCGGGCCTGACAGCGGGGAGGGAGGGGGAGGGGTGGGTCTCCAACGCCGCGGGGTGTGTGTCCAGGGCGGCCAGCGCCGTGTTGTTATTGGCGTGCACGCAGCACACTTCTTGCCCGTCCGACACACGCAGTCGCCTGGCCACCCCGCCCGCCTTGTCGCCGTGCGGCAGCATCCCCATCCCTCCCCCCCCCCGCTTTCCCACGAGCAAAATAAACGAACCCGCGGCCCCCGGCGTTGGTTAGTTAATTGTGTTTTTGTACGGCGCCGGCGCCGCCGTCACGTGTACGCACGCGGGCCAGCCAGGGTGCACTCTCTGCCGGCACGACGAGCGCTACCCACCCCCACCCCGCCCGAGGCACTGCCATACGCTAGTACTCGCAGGCAGCACAGCTTCACTGCACCTGGACGCTTTTTAATGATCTTTGGCGCAGCACTAACAAAACGAACTAATATTCCATTATTTTCGATTATTAACATTTGGATATTAACATTTGGGAATTAAAAAGTTTTATTAGATATTTAAACATTCCGTTTATAGAAAGCATCACAGAATACTTGTTTTAGTCAACTGCTTAAATATCACGAAATTATTAATATTATCACGAAAAAATAGTGTGCTTAATCACATGATTCTCCGAACAGTACGCAAATGCAACAGCAATACTTCTAAAACGCAGACAAAATTCTGATGAATAGGTAGTATAATAAGAATTTGTTTCATGCCGCTATAAAATCATTATTTCCTTAATTATTCATAATATGTTTAATTGAATTGCATTGCACTCTTCCCCCGGACTTGACCGCGCGCCCCGCCCCGGCCTCTGCCGGCAGGTTGGCAACCCCTGGCTCTGGCTGCGCACGGCCCCGTGACCCGCCCAGCCACCGCCGGCCGGCCAACCAGCGGCCACTGCGCGCCCTGGTTCAATATTATTGTTATTTTTACTGCAACAAAACGCTCTTTAACGGTGTCAATATTATCGTTTCAACACAAGTACACAAATTTTGTAAATATACTTCAATGACATGCAGATGACTTATTTAATATTCAGACCTGCAGAATATTCCAATAATTCGTTTATAATTAACAAGAGCGCGCAGGTCCTGTGTGCGTATGTTACATTATGAATTGATAGAAGCGTGGAGTTCGTGCGTATTCCCGATGTTATTCATGGCCCTAAAATTGAATTTTAATCGTAATGATCGAATTCATTTCCGGCGCTCTAAAAATATGTAAAATACCTTAACAAGTAATTACAGCATTGCTACTCATACTTCATTTCTAAAAACAATAAAAGTGAATAGCTCAATTCGGGGAATGTCTCTATAGTTGAAATAATCGATGCAAATGAGGAAAGGTGTACAGGTTCTTTGTTCATTATACTAGAGGGCCAAATTTATTTCGGGGCTTACCGGGCGAAATAAATTTAACGAAGTTCAACAAGTTACGGCAACAGCACGATATACCAAACGTATTCACATCGTAAGGTGGCATTATGATAACTAGAGCCTGCAAGTTTGACAAATGCCTTTTTAATTATTGTTATAAATATAAGACTTAACAGTAGAAACTACTGAATTGTACGTCTAAAGTTGTTTTGTACGAAATATATATACCTTAGCCTTAAATTTCTATTTTAGGTACTGGCGCTTATACATAGAATTGTAATAATTTTGACCTTCTTTCTCCCGGAACGATCTCAATGAAGCTAGAAACTTATATGCAAGTCTGGGAAAAGCGTGTGCACTCCAACTGTTTTGTCTTTCTCTGCAGACGGAGGCAAAATATTAAACAAGAAGTACAAGAACTTTGAGTCCAGAGCCAGTTAGTTTTAGAATCGCTACGAAAAAGCGCGAGGGCATCTGTTGCGATTGTTGCATTTCTTTCATTGACGCCGACAGCTTGTTCGCTCACGAAGCGTCGCGAGCCTTGAATAAGGCTTTCGATTCCCTTCGGGAAGAGAACTCAAAACGTACCTGATATGCGTACGGTGGGGAGATTAGTCTTAAAGATTATAGACACGAGTTCAAAGAACAAAAACAATAACTGTTTTCGCTTCTGCCGTTCCAGGATTCAATAGAGAATCGTCTACAATACCTTTTCGTAGAGCAAGCGTCGCGAATGGAATACATTATTAATTACCAATTCGAAATTTAGTGTGACACTACGAATAATTTTCTGTGGTGAAAAAAATCTAATAGTCGGTGTATACACAAGTAAAAGCAAGTTTTCTACCAAAAGGTGCTGATGCTTTTTAGAATTAGAATATATATAATCCTTTTAATAATGATTCTTTTTTTGCAATCAATACCTTTGATGGTCATTTTTCGTTGTTTACATTTGTTTTCACTCAGCAAACATTAAGTTTTAATAGTTCAATATAAAACATTGGTCTTGTAAATCAAAATTAAGAATATCAGCTTGAATTAATGCAATTTTGCTGCGTTTTTGGTGGTAAGTAATGCCTTTTCGTCTGTGTATTTTAGGATAAATAAATAACTACCAGGCTCTGAGAATAGCTTTTACCTGTTCAGCAATTAAAGGTAACGTACCATAACGCTAAACCATAACCTTTGGAAATCGTTTTTCGAACGAAAGTCCCAGAAGGCGAAAGTTTTAATGATTAATCCTTCGTTGGAACGGCACCTGATTCCTACTCCGGTGCGGTGGTACTCTCGGTGTCACAGACCCATGTTTTTCTAGTCGGGATTTCTGTATAGAAATAGGTGATTAAATTGTGGAATTGAAGTAATGTGATTATTTGAACTATTTAATAATTGGTCAAATTTTTTAGTAAATATTATTGCAAATATAAAGAAAATATACTTCATAAAAGATGTATTATATACACTCATGTCACAGGAATGTGGCATGCTTCTATATTAAACTTTCCACAAGAAGTGTGACATTTATTGTCCTTTCATAAATAAAAATGCCCCCTTTTGCCAATCTCTGGTCCTCATGCTGTTCTTCTGTCAGCCAAAAGAAACTGACCTGGTTGGTACACTGAGTCTAACAGACCCAAAATTACTAGAAACGGGTAGATATATGTAGATATACACAAAAATCTTTTCAAAAAACTCTAAGAAGGTACAGAAAAAGGACGTGAATTGCCTTCAAAACACACACACACACACAAAAAGATGGAGGGCTCCACACCCAGGGTACCAACGAAGATTAACAGAAGAAGCATCCCCAAAATAAAGCAGACTTAATTTATGAACAAATTGCTAAACTGAGATAAAGTACTTACGGATTTGAAAAATATCTAAGTTCATTAACAAAGGCAATTAACATTTACAATGGGCTGGCATTTAATCTCGGTAAGACGATTCATTAGCAATCAGCAACATGCCATCGATTTCCACTCCCACAACCACCACAGTTGCCACTAGGGAAATTGTGATACAAGAAATTTTAATGCAGGACACCACACTACTTTTAGCAGGAATATTTCGCTTTTTCCTATTATGGTACAGAAACTGAAACAAATTAATTGAAATGCATTATTACGAATGGGAGTGAACCATCCATTCAGTAGTTTTCTACATGTAAAAAGCAATAAAAATATTTTTACTATTACAGTCTAAAACATGTTTACGATTTTATCGCTTTGCGATTTAAACGCCAACGTGCTTTGATTACCCACTCACTCGTATTATTCACGCAAAAAAGGAAAAATAAAATATTTAATTACACGCGAATTGCCCATAACTAAGATTAATTACTTCGTTGTCTGAACAATCTTGAGTCTGAATGCGGAAAAAGCAAAGAACTGAAGGGAATCGTATGATCAGTGAAGTAAATAAAAAGAGCTGGAGACTGCAAGGGGTCACAAATCCTTTTAACAATCTGAACTTAGCAATTTCGCACATTTCTCTAAGAATGTTCACATCTTTAACATCCACTGGCGATGCACTACTCCACATAGTTTCCCATTCCTTTACTATTGGAAGGAATCCACATAGAGCTACACAAGTTACGTACTGTGCAAATTACACTGCTCGCCGCACATTGCTACATTAAAATTACTAGATGCATATTAAAAATTTAGAGACGCATCATATTACAACCAACATATCCAGATGACTCCTTCCTAGTGGTGATCCGCATCACCTGATCGAAGGGCAAGGACTGGTGATCGGGGCGGTCATCCAGCAGACGGCGCCACCAGCATCGCCGCCCACTTGCCCGTTCGTCGCGAGGACGGGCAGACGTAGCGACGAGAACAGCAGAGGACGGGAGACGACGACGGGAGAGAGGCCGACCGCATTTCCGCGTGATCCGGCGCATTAGGGGCGCTGTCAGGGCGGCGCGGCGCCCCGCGAGCACCTGTCCGCCGCAGCGGCCGGCATTATCTGCCACGGCGGGGGTGCGGCGGGGCGGGCCGGACGGCGGAGGCGGGGAGGGGCGGTGGAGGAGGGGTAGCGGAGGGGGGCATGGGGCGTCCCCGCGGGACAGCCGCCGCTGCCGCCGCCGCCGCCGCCAGGCAATCGAAGTGCGGCCGGCAGGCCGTAACTCTCCGCGAACAATGGGGGCGGCCCGGCCGGCCTTGCGGTCACCAGTTCGAGGCCATGTGTCAACCGGGCTATTGTGCCCGAGCAGCCGAGCACTTCACACATTCAGTAGTTACCACTGCGCCGCCATAGCCGCCGCCGCCGCCACCGCCGCCTGCCTTCGTTGTGGCCCCGCGTGCCCTCCCCGCCCTTTCGCTCCGCTCCGTCCACCACTTTCACTCTCCGGGGGCAGTCAGCCCCCTCCCCCACCCCCACCCTGCCGCGCGCACACCCAGACACGGGCTACAAAAGCTGGAGGAGAGGCGGCACGTCGCTTCCTATACATTCTGATAGACGCGCGTGGAAAAAAAGAGAAAATGAGACTTTCGTGATAAACACGTATTCTAAGGGATGCTCCTAGAATATGTCAGAATAATACCACCTATGAAAGAAATCATGATGTATAGAGCCCATACCAACTTTCCTCATTCGTCAATATCGATTCCCTGTGAGGAAGAATAAAAAAAAATCGATCGTATACAAGCCCATTTCAGTGAGAGATCGTTCTGTCATAAGTAATTGCAATACACATAAATCCTTGAAATACGTTAATATAAGTACCTCTTAAGAGATAGTTTTTCTTGACCCTCCAACGTTCGAATGGCCGTTATCCATGTTTTCTATTCAATTAATTTTGGTATTGTGTATGTATGCAATTATTGTCATGGTCAATATTTGTATCAAGTGACTATTTTGATATTAAAGATCACTAACTGAAGCATTTATGTCATAGGCATCACACAGACATTTGTTTTATTTGGAATTACGTACCGTGACAATACAGAAACTATTCAGAGAGCAATTTTATAGCATTAATTTCCATGCAGTCTTGACTATTTCAATACGAATCAATAAAAATGTTGGCATCGAAGAATTATCATATGCCCCAAAGCATTCACAATCAAACTATTCAACAATGGGCGTCCTTGATAACGTGAGGTACCAAACTGTTAGCGCCTTACTGTTTCGCATCAAACTCCATCGCAATCTTAGCAAATAAATTTAAAAACAACAACTGAAAACGTCTTACTTTTCCTCCTCGCTGGCATGAGGGCGGGAATCTTCGGCTCCCTCTCACACGAACACCCCAACAACCCGCACATGCACACGCTCACCGCTGAACACACCAGCACAAAGGAGAACCACACGAGCACGTGCGCCGTGTGTAGCACGCCTCACACGCGCCGGAGGTGACTGCGTGGCGGCTCGCTGCGCCGCGTGCCCGACGACATGCACCCACCAGGGGTCTCCGAACAAGGGCCCGCTGTCAACGCTCTCTGGCGATATTTTCGTTCCGTCCTTGCGCAACCGCCACAGACGCCCTGTCAGCACAGGGTTCCCAGAAGCGCAAGGAGCGAACGGAAGTCAAGGTCTCACCAATGACCCTCCAACTGTCGAATGAAAGGATTCGCTGTCGCGGGGAGTGTAATGCGAAACTCGGCTGCCCTTGGCTTAGGCAGGAAAAAAAAAAAACACGGAACGATAATTCCGTTAGGTCTATAGTTAAGGTGGCCAATTTTTGTACTATGAAAAGGAGGAAGAAAAAAGTACAACATTATTTAAACTCACGATAATTCAAAATAAAATACACTAATAATGCTTACACTACTTAATTAAACGAGTACTCATTTTCCACTGAATGAATATGTTTTGTCAATACATCATTTTCTAACAAAATTTTGGAGATTTAAGAGCCAGAAATATCCTTATATTTACTTTTACACAAAGTCCTTCCGCTTGTGTATCAACATTCAGTCGTGATTTGTCACTTGATCAACTAGTTTAACACACACCAAATTAGCAGATTCGTTTTAAAATATCGAAAAGAAGGACAGGTAGGAGGACACCTTTCGAGTAAGGACAGAACCTACAAACGGAGGAATGTCCTCCCCAAAGGGATATTTATTAGGAGGATGGCCACCTTACAATAGTGGAAACATATTTTTTCTGTAGTCCTTAACCTTTCAATACGGTAACAGAGATAGAGATTCTCGCGACTCACCCGTCTTTGACTGAATAATAAATATCCTATAATTCTATTTCCTGACTAAACACACATACGTTAAACACAGTGATTCCGTGAGCTTCTCATGATGAAGTCATGAAGGCATTCGGAATAAAATATTCAACGATGAAAAACATGTCGGGAGGCTTGAATTAAGGCAAAACATTCCTAATCTTCAGGGAATATTTCATTTATGTTATGCAATCTACAGTACATAAACGCTGTACAGGTTTCACAATTTTGATCGTTGATATAATAAGTGTACTTACTGCTCTAGTCTAGGATTTATTTAACCGTGGACTTTACGTAAATCAGCTGTTCACGATTTCAATCAATCGGAAACGTGAACGTCTCCATTGTGACGTCACTGTAGCGTCATATAAGTTTGCGATTGGATTAAACCGCAACAGCTGGTTTACGTCAAGTACACGACTAAATAAATGGCATGTAGTGTAATTTCTCTTCGGTAAAACAGATATATCATTACATATGTGTTAAAGTTGGTCATACAGTACAAACATTTTCGAAAGAAATGATGTAAATAAACCTATTTCGAACTCCATAAACGCGGCCGCCCGTCCAACAAAATGGAAGAGAGCACTTTACGAATGGCGTCGTGAACAGCGCCTATTCATCCTGATTCATTTTCTGATGGAGTCACCACATTCACTGCCTTGGCCGCGGGGCTGCCTGCCGGGGCGTTCCGCGTTGAAGGATAGCGTAATAAGAGTCCTGACACGACGCAGTCTCCAGTCAAAAGGAGGCCTGCGCGGAAATGGTATTACCGCCTTCAGCAGGAAAAGGTGCGGGTGGCGCGGGAGATGTTAGAGAAGGGAATATAACGGTAGAGGCCGCGACGGCGACGACGACGACGACGACGACGACGACGACGACGGCGACGACGGCGACGACGACGACGACGACGACGACGACGACGACGACGACGGCGGCGGCGGCGGCGGCGGCGGCGGCGGCGGCGGCGGCGGCAGAATACAGAACCCATTCCGGCAAAGCCCTTCAATGGCGCCTCCATTTCTCGTCTGTATGGCGAGACGCGCGAATGAATTTACACCATTATTGCCGCAGACAAAAGCCGGTTTTCTTTCCTTTCAGTGACCTGCACATACGGCGGTCAAAACAGTTGCGGTCGCACAATATCGTACGGCGGTTCAGGCAATCTTCTTCAAAAGCTATTATATGCCGACTCCGGCGGAGCGAACACACACACACATGGGCGCACGCATGCACGCACACATACGTGCTGCGCCACGCTGAGTTTCCGGGGGGGTCGTTACAATGAGGGGATACGGCACGGCGGGCGGGCGGGCCGTCCTCATGTCCGCGGACCGAATCGGTGGCCGGGCCGCGGGCCTGAAATAGCCTGCAAGTCGGAGCGGCCACGCCCCCCGCGCACAAGGAAGATGCGTGGGCGGCGCCCGCTGGAATTTGTAAACAATGTGCGCCGCTCCATTCACGGCTCCATTGTGCGTGGGCGCGCGCTTCGACCCGCGGGCGGAGAGGCGGCGGGGAAAAGGGCAGCGGCCGCGACCGCCGCTCTGGGAATACGGGCGCTCGCGGGTGGGATATTTCTCCACCTGTGCACTGTACGACGCTATTCGTTTGCACCTGCTTCTGACCCCGGGAAGAAGAGCGGGGTCGGTGGTGCAGTATCTCACGCTCGTAGAGTATCTACATCTGTTCTAATTATACTAAATTAATCTATTCTAAAGTAGACTAAATCGACCTTTCTAAAGTAGACTAAATCGACCTTTCTAAAGTAGACTAAATCGACCTTTCTAAAGTAGACTAAATCGGCCTTTCTAAAGTAGACTAAATCGACCTTTCTAATGGCCTAAAATGGCGTTTATAAAATCCTGAAATTTGTGTCCCTTTTTATCACATGTTTACCTTGTGTGGTTTGTTTTTATACGTTTCGACGGCTTTTGCCCCTTAGTTCAAATAACTGCAGTCTCCTGGACATTAAAAGCATCTGTTGGGAACTAACATACTAATCAAAGTGCTAAAAAGGTTTTAGAGACACAGCTAAAGGGAAAAAAAAGTTAAATGAACATTGGTATTATACATTTTGGTAACATAATGCCCTTTCTGAGGGAAAATATTTCGAAATTGCTCATGTTAATTTGTAAATTTCGAGTGATTTCCAAGCTTCAAGAGGTCCATATTTTACTATTATCTCCTACTCGTTTCCTTTTAGATTATTGATTTTTACATCTGCAAAATTTACTATATAACCTTGTATAACAATAACATTTGAAGTGACAACAATAACAATGTTATGCACATAGTGGTTACACATTCAATCATATTACTTTCGCGTGCTTAAGAAGGAACGTATTTTTAAAAGAAGAGATAAAAACGTAAGATAAATAAATCGTAAAAGAAAATATTCCATAACTTTTTCGAAAGATAAAATGTTATAATAATAATAATAATAATAATAATAATAATAATGTCTTTATTAATGGCGAGGCTCAGGCCATAGGGCCTGCTCTTCCGCCTAACCACTGAATTTACATACATTTAGAGTAGTAACATTTTAAGAGGGGAGGACAAGCTGTACATTTACGTCTGGGAGAACAAATCTAGGGACCATCCCGGCATACGCCTTAAGCGATTGAGTAAACCCAGAAAAACCTCAATCAGGATGGCGGCTTAGGGCCGAACATTAATAGAACCGAGTATGTTATACTGAGTAGTGAAAGGGAAGTTTTGTGACAGAGAAAAGAAAAGACGTACAGGGGAAGGGGTCAAAAAGTATAAATGATAAAGTTTGTGAGGGAGAGGGAAGAGAAAAAAAGCGAAGAAAAGGACGAAGTAAAAGTAGGCGAAAAAAGTGAAGTTATTTGAGGAACGTTACAGAAAGCTACGTTCAGTTTACAGTAGAACTTTACATAAATATACAATAATTTTTACACCAGAGAAGCACAATACACTATAAGCTAATAACAGTAATTTTAAACACAATACTAGCAGTATTAAGTAACAATACAAAGAGTGCGGGTATCTTAACATCAATTTTGTTTATGCCAATATATTGTAGTGAATATCCTGACGATGGTACAAAGATAGCTACTAGTATATTTTATCTGGAACGTCACTAATACTTTTGTATATTTTATTAACAATTTCATTAGGGTACACAGAGAAATAATAATGCTCATAATTTAGGTGTGAGAGGGAATGGAAGATGAGGATAGAGCAATGAGGTATGGGGTAGAATATTGAGAAGAGGGGGAAATAAAGGGTGTCTAACGGGGGCGGTGACCGGGCGCTTGGAAGTGGGAGAAGTCTGGAGATTGAAGAAGACGTTAACGCCGTTCTATATGTCGTTATTCCTTACCCATGTGGTTAATTCAGCTTTGAATTTGCCGAAAGTATTTAAATGTTTTAGTCTCGCTGGTAATTTATTCCAGGCTCGGATAGCTGTAATGGTGAATGATTTACTGAATGAAGTCGTGTTGTGACGTGGTACACAAAGCAGGGCTGATTCACGAACTCGATTTAGTTTCAGAGGATTGAAGTTACGTATGAGGCGTGTTGCATGAGAACCAGTTAAAACTTTATAAAGAAGAAGTAAAGAGTGGAGTAACCGTCTTTTGTCTACAGTAAGCATACGAATTCTGTCAAAAAGTATGTTCGCAATGGAATTAGAAAAGCCTGTGTTTATTTTCCATCATTATTGTTAAAAACATTACGGTAGAATGGACTTACTCCAACAGTAGAATTTTGTTCATATAATGACATACAAGATGTGTTTTCCACTGGATTTCTTTCCCATGTTTCTGTAGAGTTAAACCACAAACAAATACACCGCATCAAACACAAATACATCGTATCACATCCAACGAACCTATTTATACTGTTTAGTGAAAGTATGACGGTACAAGTCTAGTTAGATAGTTTTTGTTTATCTGCTGATACTGTATCGCTGTGAGCAGTTCCATGCATGCGAAGTATTTTCTTGCCCGCGCTTCTTTGCTTCTTTGGATGAGACTATGAATGCACACAGTTATGAAATGTGGATACACATCTTTTCATGCAAAATACGCCTTTATATTTAATTCATTAGTTATGTTGTATTCACGTTTTCTAATAAACCTAATTATTGGTTCACGTGCTACAGCTGCAATGTGCTTCGTAAAAGTTGTATTCGATTTTAAAATTTCATTATTGAAAAGAGTTTTTTTTTAATTCCACATCTGCTCACCCTAGGCAAGATTTCCGTTCCCCTCTTTCTACGCATCCACCAATGAGCCAATTTCGTTGACCGGGCGGGCGAAGAGTGACATATAGTATAAAAGTTACTAATACACATATGTGAAGTTTAAATATTATTGTCCCAAATTAATCTTACAACCGTAAATTATAGGGAGGGCGACCCAATTGAATTATACTAGATGCCAACCAAAACCGAACCCTAATCGAAAAACCCTTTTCTTGCATCATTGCTTGTAATATAAAGCATTCTTTAGAAATTTGAGACGATTTGATTAGGTTTCAGATTTCAATCACGGAACGAAAAGTTTAATGTCACGATCAGAACCTAAAAACAGTTCTTACTTTGCACATTTTCTCGATTTCTTAAACTCATAAAAAAAATGTTTTTGTTCGTGAATTGGTCATCTTGGGACTACGCGATCGTGCAACCCGCCAGGACTCAGTTATATTCATTGAGGGTAGGCGCATGTGACTTGTGTGTGTGTGTGTGTGTGCGTGCGTGTGTGTGTGTGTACGCGTGCACGCGTGCCTGCGTGGGGGCATCAGCATTTTCATGCTGAATCCGTTTTTACACCCCGGGTTGTTAGCCTTGGGAGTGAAATTATTTTATTTACATTTTTTTCGCTATAACTAACAATCTATCCTCATTAATGTTTTTAATGTGTAATACTACAAACACTAAGCCAATACAAATACAGCCTAATGGCCTGTAGCAGGAGGAATCGTGATGAACAAAACCACACAAAATTATATACAGTAAAAATAAAAAGCAAGAAAAAATACTGTCCCATTTGAGAACACATGGAAAGCAAATGTTTAATGGCGAATGGTCTATTCCTTGGAGCCTCGCTGTCCCTGACGTATATCGTACTATCGTCCCTATATCCTAAGCGGTGAAGCACTGACAATCATAATGAAAATTTAGTCGATACGTTCAATATGAGAATAGAGGGAATAACACAACCAAATGTTTGCATTTTCTACGCTAAATCAAAACTGCTTCATTGTCTTATTGTTATTGGATTTTTCCCGAGTCCCTGGGCATCTAATGAAACCATAGACACCTCTCACATGCCTGCATAGAGTTATTACAATTTCTAACACACTGAACGCTCGTAATAAAAAATGCCCGGAGCCAGAATCGTCCCGGATAGCCTAGTTAACGCAATCGCTGCGATCGACCAGGAGACTCCGACCGATAACCGGAGAAGTGGTCAGTGGCTGCGGGTATTTTAGGCATATACTTGGATTTATTTAACGGTACGTTTGAAGTAAATCACCTATTGACTGTATCATCCAATCGGAAGCTTGAACGTTACCATAGCGACGTCACTGCAACGACATAAGAATCTCCCGATTGAATGAACAGCAAATATCTGTCAGACTCACGGCTAAATAAATCGTACTGTTGTGGTGCAGCGTGAACAAGAGCGTGAAATAGAGCGTGAGCGAGAGCGTGAAATAGAGCGTGAGCGAGAGCGTGAACGAGAGCGTGAAATAGAGCGTGAGCGAGAGCGTGAGCGAGAGCGTGAACGAGAGAGTGAGCGTGTGCGTGAGATAGTGCCACGAGAGGCGCACTCACTCGGAGGCAGCGCGCGACGTGGGCGAGCGGCCACCGCCACCGCCGCCTCCGAAGCAGCTGCCGCCGCCCACGCGTGCCGCCGACCTTGCACCGGTTTCCGATGTCGCTGACTGCGCAGCTGGGGCTGCAGAGCGGCAGGCGGCGGAGGCTCGTGGAGATAACAGCGGCGAGGCCAGTCGCACAAGCGTAATTAGACGTTCATTAATCGCAGGTTTAGGAAGATGCCTGTTTTATTCTAACGAACGCATTGGAAAGCTGTTGGTAGTATGCGGCCAAGAAAAATATGAATATTTAACCTGATTTACGTTTTGTTCACGCCGTTTTTTGCCATTTTTTCTGCAGAAAATAATTTCCATCTCTTCCTACTCTTGGCTGAAAATAAACTTTTATGCCATTTTTAAAATTTGTATCGAGACACTAGAAATATATATATATATATATATATATATATATATATATATATAAAATATTACCCATTTTACTTATAGTAGAATGTTCTGGGAACTTCTTCCAATAGTATTGCGGCCGATACTATTAAAGAATAACACACTATGGTTTCACTATTTTGATTTCAAACAAAATAGAATAGAACTAATTATTTCTACTATAGCTTAATAATACAAAACGTTGTAAGTAGATGGTGTGCTCCAGAATCCATCACTTAATGCTCTAAAGGGATTAAACAAATGTTCGTGAAAACAAATAGAAGATTACAATTTTAATGGATATATTTCAAACCAATCTTTAAGCAACTAATTACATGAACATATCAAACGCATGGATAAATTCATTTCTTATATCTCAATCTTGAACAATATCAGACACAGAGCTGTTCGCGGGGCGTTGATTTGCGATAAATCGCAGAGAAGGAACCGGTTTCACCCTCTGTTTTCATGAAAACTTTGTCACGTAATTCGTGGTGCGAATGATGATAGGACCGCGGAAAAAGCTCTCAATGACATCGTAAAACGCGCAATCCAAGAGAAAGACTATGGCCAAGGTGGGCGAAGCAGGAAGATCAGTGGGCGGCGGCCTGCGCAAAAAAAGACAAGATGCTGCGACCCCACATAGAACCTAGTGTGAATGTGCGAGTGAATGAAAAAAAATATCCAAGAGAACTAAACCAATTAACACGAAATATAATACAAATACAGTTTTGTGCAAATCTTAGGTTGCCGGCCTAAGTGACGGCTTCATCCATAGGTTAAGTTAGAAATAAGTTAGTAAGTATGCACTGCCCCCTTCTTTGCCGCATAAGCCAAAGAGCAGCGACGCGTGTACCCCAAAATGACAATAAACTCCCACCTCGCCAGGGCTACTGGCGGGGGGAAAGTTGAAAAAAAAAAGTCCCCACATGACTGCACGAACCGCGCTGCGACGTGCGGCTTGTCGAGACGAGCGATGGAACACAAACCGGCAGCCTTACACCTTAATGCGTGTTTGAGGTTAGGAAAATGATATTACTTACAGGCTTACAAGCATGCACACATATTTTCAAGATAAATTAACAATTAAATCGTTATTAATTACTTTCAAAACTCTGATTCTCATTGTCAGTAAATTCAACAGAATCCGTTGATATTCTTTTCTCGGAGTTTTCAATAGTATGCTTAATAGCGAATGTTGACATATCTTGATAAGAGCGGTTTTCTGCCTTGAACTTCACGAATCGATAGTCCTTATCTCTTATTTTTCCGAATCATTACAAACGAGCATTTCTAAAAATATTTCTATGTTTAAATTACTGCTGAGCACTTATTACAATTTGAGAAAGGAAATAATCGTCCACAATAAAGTATACTAATTTTATTAATTATTACATTCCAAGAGTTAACTTTCGGGAAAACACTTTTCCCGTCCTCAGTGGGTCTTGCTCAAGCAACGTGGATCACATACAAATGTTCACAACATGGTCGGAAAAAATACGAAAACTGAAAAACATGCTGGGTATAACTAGGTGGCAGCCTTCTTTTGGTTGGGCAAGACCCACTGAGGATGGGAAAAGTGTTTTCCCGAAAGTTAACTCTGGGAATGTACTAATTAATACTATTATTATACTTTATTGTGGGCGATTCTTTCCTTTCGCACATTATGGATTACCACAAGATATGTGCTACCACCACGGAATTTATTATAATTAGTAACTTCGGTCTTGTAGTATTCGCGATCGCATATAAGATAACCTATCGGTTAAATTCTTGACTAGCAATTCTCGTAAATTTCGAAACAAAACAAACCACCTCTAAGTGTGAACAACTCTCATGATCCAACAGTCACAAATCATAAACCTCGTCTCCTCTCGACGTCAAAGTGCACGACTAATTGCTCAATTCAGCAACCCTGTCCTTAGCTCAGAAGAAGCGAACGTCCCTGGCCCGTGTGCAGTGGCGGGGCGGGTGCAATGGAGACGACGGCGGCGGCGGCGGCCCCAGGACGTGCCGTTGTCGAGGCGGCCGTAAAATGCACGGCAATTTCTTTTTACGGGGCCATCAAGAGCGCCGACAAGTGAGAGCGCGAGCACCGCCACGGCGTCTGAGCCCTGTCCGCGAATCGAAAGAGTACCCCCCCCCCGGGGGGCTTGGCTATGATTAGTTCCGCACTCGAGCGCGCAAAGCTGCCGGGGAGCGCAGGTGGGCCGGCGCGCCGAGCGGCACTACGTTACGCCGCTATCAACCAGGGCTGCACAAATGACACGGAGTTACGGTTACGACGGGCACAACAACACCGCGCGTTCCATCGCTTTCAACTAAGCTTACACACGCACTTTATTCTTAGTCTTTGAGCGATCTAAAGGCGTTTCGCGGTAAAAATAACAAATAAAAATTAATAAACAATTACGTAAACCCATTCCATTGTAGCGTTTCAAGTAAACATCCCTCCAATTCTTTTAAACCGCGGGTCATCCTTTCCCTGAGCCTCCTATAACTGTTTCGTCTTCGGTCTTTGTAAATAAGAAACAGTAATTTTTAGAGCGATACCAATGATTCCAATCCGCCACGCAACATAATATTTTTCTTCCCTCCAATATAGTACAGGGAGGAAAAGTAAACATCGTCAATATTAAATGTCAATAGAAAAAAAAAAAACAACTACGGGTCTATGTAAACGTGTTGAGATAACCTGGACAACACACAGTTGTTTCTCTGAAATATTACAACACTTCTTTAAAAAGCGCTAATTATAGCTTACCACGATTTCTTCTTCTACTTTCAATTTTAATTTTTGCGTCCAAGCATTCACACCAATTAAGAGTGGAATCAAATGACATGTGATTCTAATGGATTTCCTTTGCCTTTGCAATAATATTTTGAATGTATACTATATGAATGAAGCGCGATGGAATTCGCCCAGGCACCCAGCAGGTGCTGTAGGGCGAGGTATTTGAGTAGCCTCGAGCGCGGGGGGGGGGGGGAGTTCCAATCTAAACCAACAGCAGCTCGTCGCAGCCAGCCGCGGGAGCGCGCGTGGGGAGACCACGCGCGGGCGTGGGCGGCCGGGGAGCGACCCAGCCGCGACCACCGCCCGCGCGACCGCCCACCGCGCGGCTCCCCGCACCGCCGCCGCCGCCGCCCTTTCGTTAAGAGCTCGCCTTGGAGCGCCGGCTCGCAATCTAACCAGCGCTGACACCCGCGCGGGGCAAACGGAATTGCAGATGAAGGCCGGCTGGGGCCACGGTCGGGGACGCACGCGCGCGCGCTCGCGTCGCGCCGGTCGGGTGGACGCACGGGGCTCCCAGGCGACGCGACGGCACGGCGGTGGCGATGGCGGGACGGTGGCGGTTGCGGTGGGCGGTGGACGGTGGCGGTGGCGGTGGGCGGTGGCGGTGGGCGGTGGGCGGTGGCGGTAGCGGTGGCTGTAGCGGTGTCGGTAGCGGTGTCGGTAGCGGTGTCGGTAGCGGTGTCGGTAGCGGTAGCGGTGGCGATGGCGGTGGGCGGTAGCGGTGGTGGTGGTGGTGGCGGTGGGCTTTGGGTGGTGGATGTTGGGCGGTGGCATCGGCAACGGCGGTGGCAGCGCGAGCGATGGCGGTAGGGACGAAGGGGGAGATGGGGGCGACGGGGTGGACGGGAACGATGGCGGGAGTGGGGGTGGGGCAGGGGTAGGGATAAAGAAGCAGATTACGGGACGATAGCAGTGGCGACGTCTGCGACGAGGACGTGCTGATGACAAGGATTTAAGGGGTGGGAGTACACGATCTGAGAGAAACAAGAGTTGAGAACACCTCTTCTTCAATTGCTTGTGCTTTCGTGCTTATCTGAAACAAGGTAGCATTCAATATGAATGCCCATTTATTCATTGGCACCAGAACGCCTGAAAGTAAGATAATAAGTACGTTGTAGTCGAACTTCACCGCATCAAGAACAAATCGTGTTGAACTAGCAACCGCAACAGAAAGTAATGATCTCACAGATACAGCGTGGGAACGCTTGCGGCAGCACCGTGATCGGATATCGCGTGGCAGCGGACGACAAAAGAGAATAAAAGTAAACACAATAGACGACGGGTAAAAGCGCAGCCGCATCAGTGAGCCGGCTGACCGACGAATGAATGGAACGCGGGAAACGACGCGACGGTAGCAACGAGGACGTAGCGGTGTGGCGCGGGATGGCAGGCCGAGTGGCGGCGGGCGTCGTGGAGAGAGACACAGAGAGAGAGAATAGTAGCGGAGAACCTGGCTTCCGAGGGAGCGGACTTGAACACAGCGCCAAACCCCCGACGGCGCGCCCGCCGGGGACACCGCCCAGGAGCGCGCGCCAATCGCTGTGGTTCATCCGCGCATGAACCGCTCGCCTCGGTCTCCGACGCTCTCCTCCCCGCTCTTCTTCCCATATCCCTCGGCCACCAGCAAGCGGAGCGCACGCTCGCGGCCACGCACAACACGCTCACTGGCCCCAAGTACACATAACTTAGAAATGTAAAAATATAACAATATTGGCAAAACTTATGATCTCGCAATGCAATATGTTTTGCGTATAAAGGAGTGAAAATGATTTTTTTTTTTTGTATTCCAGAATTACAAACGACCTTTTCCGTTTGAGAAGTGATTCATAAAATGACAAAGACGTCATTTGTCGTTTATGCCACAATTAATTACGTCCTCACACATTCAGCCAAACGCCTAATGAAAATCGTGAGACGGTACAGGCCAAATAAACAGCGGACCATCGTTTTTTCGCACTACGTCAAATACTCCTGACGCTATTATGAAGTTGTTTCCAAACATTAACTTTCATTTTCTTACAAATTTATGTTGCTGTATTGAAAAAAAAATCACGTATGCAACTCCTATATAATGTTGCTTTATAGCACTACACAAAATTTGAAAACTAGCTCCTAAGTCGCTCTTTTTCAAAACTCACGCAATGCACTTCGTGTTCTCATGCAATACAGCTTAACATTATAACTAGTTTTAAAAAAATATATCAGATTTGTTGAAAATTTCTTATTCGCTTAAACGTACAACGGAATCACAAACAAATATAGCAGAAAAATATTATCATATAATTATTGATTAATTTTTATTTGCAAGCGATACGCATGGTATTTCTGATCTTCCTCCTCGTCGTTAATGTTACTCTTCCCATTTTTTGCCAGATGAAATAATGTAAACACGTTCCAAACTAGTGGTGCTACAGCAGCACATAATTTCTTGTGTATAGTGTATAACCGTTTCGAAATATTATGATTCTTCGCGTACATTCAGGTATCTTCCCACATCGGAGTTTAGATCCAGCCAGAACAAGCTTGAAGATCTCGATTGGTTTCGCGCCGTGAGTGGTAGTTTGGGTAAGGGGAAAAGATTGGACAAGGAACGTTCGCTCGCGGTCCGCGGTCTGCTCGCAAAGGACAGCCCCGACATTTGCCTGGTAGTGGTTGCGTGGAAGAAAACGCCGATCAGAGCAGCCAGCCGCTACAATTCCCCTCCGAACAGCGGCTGAATTCGACCTCGCTAATGTAATGGTAAATGCACCTACGTACATATGAAGTACGCATTGCTTAAGAAGAGCAATGAATATTTCTTTCAAACTGTACGTGAAAGAAATATCACCCTTCAAACATGTTTAAATTAGGGTCGCGTCTGGAGCAGGCGCCCTGCTTAAGGTCATGGGTGATTGGGCTCCCCAAACCGCCGTCAACGCTGACACGATCCAGACGTGGAAACAGGAATGTTTGGGAACTTGTGAGTTTTCAAAAGGGCAAAAGTCCTCTGACAGTTTTGTCAATTTATTGCGTCCAGGGCATGCCGAGTTCTGGCGGGGGTGGCGTAATGGCCTCGTAAATCTCCCTGTTTCCCATATAAGGATCCTCTAGCGTTGATATCGGACAGACAGCCTAGAGACTTTGCTGTGTCAACTTCACGCTGCTCTGCAGCTCAACTTTCAATTAAACTTTCATACTTCATCGGACTTGGTCTCTGTACTTGAAACCTCGCTCACCACCACGCTCCTCCAGGGAACTGAGCTTCCCTGCGAACTCAACTTTTTTTGCATCCTGTACTGGAAGCATTTGTAATTGCCTGCAATCGCTGCTAGTAGCACGATACCTGCAGCGAAAGGCATTACACTAACTAGCTAGAGTTGACAATCCGCCACTGTCGAACCCCGGGACTTCCCAGACGCAGTCGCTGCCGAGTCAGCGGCCACGCAAGTTGGTTCTGGGCGATCGCAGCGCCATTTGGCCCCACTGTGCTTCTCCGAGTGAGGGCGGTGCTAACGCAACAGCGGCCACGACGCGACGCCACCCACGCAACGCGCGGGCAGGACGCACCACTGGAGCCACAGGGCGATAGCTCTTCCAGGGTCAAAAAAACCTTCCACTGCGTGTGCCCGAATGTGGCCTCTCCTTCAGAAACTACAAATATTTCTCCGCCTGCCTGCGCTCTTTGTCACAATATAACTCTGTCTTTCTCTCGTGGGTCGCGCGGTAATTCAACACTGCGAGTTTGGTGATGAGAAACTGATGAGTGAGAAGGGTCGAACGAAAGGCAGCTTACGTGTTTCTACAGTAAGGGTTGTCCAAACGATTAACAGAAAATAAGCCTGGTCTAGAAGAACAGTTTCAGTAATGAGATAATGCAAAGGACCAACACATTGATGAATTCGTCAATTCTTGTGACACTCCTGGGAGTGCGAGTTCTTCTGACGAAGAGGGCAGTGATGACAAGTGACGGTCAGGGCGATCGCTGCGTCTCGCAGTCTCTGCGCTTCCTTATCGCCGAGAGGAGAAATCTCAGGTGCTGCAGGGTGCGGAAAACCTCCAAGACTTCAGCAAAGGTACGTCCGCCATGTTTTTTATTTTTTTATTTTTTGCGAGCGGTACAGCCATGACACGTGTGACCACTCGCGCCCGCTCCTGGCGCCGCCACCGCCGCCGCCGCCGCCGCCGCCGCCGCCGCCGCCGCCGCCGCCGCCGGGACGTCGTCGCTGCCGCGCGAAATTACTCCAGCGCGTCGAAATTACATTTGCAGCCTTTTTCTGCGACGCGATTCTCGCCACCCGCCGAATGGACTGCCGCGGGTGTGTTCCGCGCGTTCTGGATATTGTTTGCAGATGGGGAGAGAGCGCGCTTCGGGCCGATCTGCCAGGCGGCCCAGCCGAGCGTTGCAATCGCTCGCTTCGCTACGGGGGTTGCTTCTCGATGGCAATAAACAAAAACGATCGCCGAGAAATATTATACCGGTGTTTGGACGTAAAAGCACGATGCTGATAGCCCATCTACAGTCTTTTTTTTTTATGAATTCAACATCCCCAACGTTCGCTGTAATGCTGAAGTCCAATCTTACAATGACATAAAATATGAAAGGTGTCATGTAGTTCCTAGTGACAGCCATTGTCTGGTTTAAAGTATATATGAATTTACAGAAATTGTATTGAACTGTGAATATAATCGCCAAACATTTATTTTATCTCCTATGCTCACTGTTGTAATACAATCACTTTAGCAGCAGAATATATACAATAAATTAATTTTTGAAACTCCAGTTGCCGTAGGGATTATTACAAGCCTTTTCCTTTAAATCGTCATGCTTCCTAAATCATATAGTCTTCATTCATAACGGGACATAAATTACTAACAAATACACAACCAACCACAAAATAATAATCTGTCAATACGATGCTGCTTCGTATTAAAGAGCATAATAATGAACTTTTATTGCTCTCGCCACGTGTGATGTCTTGTACGAAGATTCATATTCTCGAGCAGAACGAGGGTGAATATGTGGTGGGTGGAGGGTAGCCTCATAAAAGAGCGCGCTCGAATTGACAGATGGGGGTTAAAGGCGGCATCGTTCCGATATCGACGTCAGAGAGACGCCTCGCTCTTGCATAATTACCCGCCCAGTAGCCAATAATTCATCCGGCCGCGCGCCCTCCCCGCGGAGTCATTACGAATGCAAACGAGCTCGGTATCTGCGACCGGCGCCGGGGCGATTAAAATTAATACAACTCCTGTCGTTCATTCGTGCGCGTTTCCCTCGCGCCGCAATAACCACGGGCTATCACTTGAAAATATTATTTCCGTGGGCTTTACACGGCTCGCGCGGCGCGGTGCGGCGCTGCGCTCATTTACATTTCGCTAGGGCGGCGCAAAAGTCTCCGGTGATGGCGGAGCGATTAGGTCGTTCCCCGGAGCGCCGCGGCAGCGCTAGCTCGAAGGTGGCGATAACGGTTAAGGTGGAGGCGGCGGCGGCGGCGGCGGTGGTGGCGACCGCGTTGGAAGCAGAAGAGGTCACGGTAGTAAAGATAAAGGTGGTGGGATAGCTGGAGGAAGTAGTAACGATGGAGTGTGGAAAAGGGAATCGCCGTGGAAAGAGCGAAATGGAAAACAGTTCTCGAAAGAGAGGGCAGTAAGGAAGCAAAGAGGATACTGTAGAAACGCGGGGAAAAGAGGTAGAAGTCGCAGGTGGATTTGGAGGGTGAGAAGTATTTACAAGAAGCCGGGTAGGGAGATAGGGAAGAATAAATGAGAGAGAAGGAACACTTGAGCCACAGGTGGAAAGTTCGTCTACAGGTGAAATTGAAGTCGCAATCAAGAGGAAACTGGAGATGATGCACAGAAAAGGGTAAATTACTGGTAACTGAAAGGACAATTTCAGAAAATTGCAAATTTTTTCCATACAGAAATTCTATGTACCATTTAACCTGACTGGCAATCAAAGAGTAGTGAGTGAATAAGTGATGGTAATAGAAAAGGAAGAAATGTGTTTGGACCGTGGCACAGTACGTCAGAGTGAAACGGAGACCTGTGAACAAGTCTAAGGTTTTCCTTCCAGAATTTCTATGGGAAAAATGCAGTGAACAGGATTCAAACTGCAGCCCCTACAGTGGTAAGGCGTGCAAGTAACGTTGGACAGACCGCCAATTTGACAATGACAAACGCCGGAGAAGACGTAAATTGGGGAACAACACTGCTATTGGTCACACGAATGATGCTGAACCGTGTTAATTACGGGTGGAAGGCGGTTGAGGCCTGCTGCCGGGATATTTCAATCTCTCACTTCCAGGGGGCGGTCCTCACATCTCCGCCGACACACAACCGGCGGGGGCGGGGCGGGGAGAAGTGCAGAGGCTAATAACCGGAATGGCGCGGAGGAACACATAAAGTGCGTGAGGCGGCCGGGGATACTTGTTGAGGTGTTTATGGGGCGTCTACTGGCGGCTGCGGCGGCACCGCCTCCTCCGCCACGTCCTTCCACCCGCCTCCCCCCGCACCCTCACCTCCGCCCGCGCCCCCGCACGACCGCTGCTTCCATAGCGGAAACAGACAACAGCGCCACGGAGGCACCGGCTCTAATTACTTAAGAGTGATGAAATTGCGGCAACTAATAAGACAGACACATGGGAGGGGGTGGGGAGGTGGTGGGGGGGAGCGGAGGTTCCTCACTCGTACAGCCTGTGCCGCAAGTTTATTTCTTGGCCGAGGAACTGCGCGGCGCGGCGCGGGGCGAGGCGGTAGCCTGGTCTTTGCGGCGGCCTCTCGTTCGCTCCCCTGCAAATTGCGTTCTCGGGACGTAATCACTCACTCGTAGTAATTACACACACTGGACTCTTCCAACAGAATTCGATAGATGAAAGAACTTCTCTTTTCACATACAGCGTTTGAACACAAGGCTGTCGCAGTTCGTATTGTGTTTATCAATTTCAGTAAAAGCCTTTCTGTTTCATCATTTCATTGATAAAATAAGGTCTCGAGAGAGACAGAAATGCGATGTTAGAAATGAAGTGAAATGGAATGTGGCAAACGATAAGGTATTTGAACACTCTAATTGAAGGTAAACGAATCTAGCAGCTTGTACTGAAATTAATAAATAATGAAACAGAATTTCAAACTAATTAACAATTTGGACCATGCAAGGGATTACTTTTTAGAAAGAATATTTATTGACGGTTTCGTGAAAAAGAAACAACTCCAATTTAAATGATTAAAATTATTTTTCAGAATTTTAATTTACCACACTCTCCGGAATAATCATATTCTAAGGACATAGGACCCGACTCAATTCTAACCAATTTAGTTCAATATGAAACAGACATTCGCGATTATGCCTGTTGTATTTACCTTATAGCACTATGTTATTTTGGCACTATAATGAAGTTTCCAAGAATTTAAGAATAGGTCCATCACAAAATTAATTGAATGTATAAGAATGTGCTTTAATTTCGAAGAAAGGTTTGTATAGAGTTTACTCGAATTGAAACAAGTGTGTATTAACGCATCGAACACTTTGTAAACACGTATGTTCCTCGAACGTTTCCAGGTTAGGTGGTATTCACTCTTCTATTTTGAAATGTTTCCTTTAGATTTCAGAATAAAAACTAAACACAAAGATTTATTCACAATGCAATTGACAGTTCACTTTTGTTATTGAATTAAAATAATAATAGAATTTTAATTACACATTTCTTGATAAGCAAAGAAACAAATTTTACCCGAAACTAATCCTAATAAAATATACAACAATAATTTATAAGGCTCTATTAGAATTAGCGTATTATTCTTCGCACTAATTCCCAGCTAGGTTGAGACATAAACACTAATTTTGAGCTACTGACACCTGTTCAAGGTTCATCAAAATATGCAAAACGTTTTCCAGAGGAACAAGCAGCAAAAACTAACTTTACACCCGGAGAATGAGAAATTATACTCCGATTTAAATGAGGGCGAATTGACTTTTAATAAGCTGGGATCCGTTTATCCAAGTGGGTACGTCAATATCAACAATTTAATTTGTAAGGAAGCCCCCGATCGCGTCCTAGCAGATGACGTCAATTCGTCTTACGTTTCAATCCTAGTTCACAGAGCGCCCCGTCGCCGCAAGATGGACGAGGGCCGCCCGCGGCGCCCAGGACAACGCGAGGCGGCGGCGCACAGGTGTCGGGCGTGGGCGGCGCTGGGGGGCGGCGACGTCAGAGGAGCTTTTCCGGCGCCCACCGACCTGTTCTCAAACGCCGGGACTAGGTCAGACGCATAAACTAGGATATTAATTTCCATGAGTCAAGGAAGCGGAGGCTAAATTATGATGAAATAGGGGCTGAAGGGGCAGAGAAGCTGTAATCATCACTCAAGCCGAGTGTTTATGGACCATAACTCACGCGCGCGCTAGAAGCCGCCGCCGCGGAGGCCGACGGTCGGCGGGCGCGGGCGCGGGCGCGGGCGCGGGCGCGGGCTCGGCCTGCCGCTACCGTACATAATGTTCTCGCCCTTACCGTGCAATTAATGGACGATAAGATACTGCGGCCTGTATCTCGGCGCACGCCTCCAGATCTACCGGCGACAGCGCGAGTAAATAACACGGAGCTGCCCGCGACGCTCCGAGGCGGGGCAGGGCGGGGCGGGGCGGGGCGGGGCGGGGCTGGGCTGGGCTGCCTGCTGCAGAGTCGTCGCCGCCCGGGGCTACTCGGCACCGTCCGGGGAGCCGCAGGGGAGCGGCAGGGCAGGGGGTATGTCTTTCTCTCGGATGCGGAGGTGGAGGTGGAGGGCAAGGAATGGCGTTTTTAAGGGTTGCGCTCCAGACGGAGCATAAACTCTTCTGAGGAAATGAAGTTTCATCATCCACTTATTTCCTTGGCATTCGCTGAGTTCCTAGAGAATGTGTCTAGTCTTCGCACAATTGTATTTTCTGGGTGATAAACACAAATGGTGGCAAATAACTGAAACGCGTTTGTAGTCGTTACAGAAGAAGCAATTAAATGGAAACTAAATGGAATTGTTTAATAATCACACTTCATTATTACGGATCGTTGATGCAGAAAGAAAACATTATTGGCAATAATTATATTTTAAACAATACGGAAAATTTCCTAAAGATCTAATTCATTATAACATAAATGTTCTTACTCTAGTGAATGCACTTATAAAAACTGAACAGGAATCCTAGGCAAAATTACTCCTAAGAAACCTATAAAATTACTTGATAAAGGACTTAAATTATTTATTAATTTACGGTTAGAAATGGTTACGAAATTAAAAGAAATATTATAAAATATGAAGAAAACAATATTGTGTTAATACGCAATTTAACATTAGTGTTTCGTATACCTCTGTAAACAAATATTGGTAAATATGTAATCAACATGACGCAAATAGCCGGGAAGACTAAATAAATTCTATTTACCTAAATATTTGTTTCAGTAAAAATATGCTGAGCAAACCATGCTCTGAAATTTAATTTAATTTCGTTAAAATATAACGAGCTACAGTTTCATCTCAATGGAACAATATGCTTCAGAACTATCCTATAGAAACCACTGAAAAAACTATTTTCGTAATATTTTGATGTAATGCATTCGAGTAATCTATATAACACTGGAATATTTAAGGCAAACAAACATGAATGTAATACAACAGCATCAATGTTGGACGAGCTCGCCCACAGCAGTGCAACGCCAGCATTTCGATTCGGCTGTTGGGAGCGGAGCGGGGCGGGGCGGGGCGAATGCTGCACCTCGAGGCGCGCGCTCTAATTCGAGTCGAGTCGGTTCCCCAGGCGGCGCCGTCGCGAGCACAGAGGCGCTCTCTTCCGGCCTGTCATCCGCCGCCGCACGCGAAATCAGCGCGCGGGCACGCGGGCGCGCGTACTAAGAATTCCGACGGTTATTAATGGATTCCGGGAAGCGGCACGTCAGTGGGCGCAGGGCGCGGCCGGGGCCAGGCGCGCGTCGGCAGTCGGCATGGGCGCGGTGTGGCGCCGGAGCAGCTGTCCCGCGAGGGTGTGCGTTGAACGTCGCGTCGGCCGTTGCGGACACGCCTCAAGGACGGTAAGCGGACCCGGGGCGGCGATTTTCCGAAAGAAAAACTAGTTTTTGTGATAGTAAAAAAAAATTCTTCCTACTTGCAGTAAGTAGGTTTGTGTGACCTTGATACCGAAAAATTGGATTAAGGCAAAATGACTGTCTTTCCACCCATTCGTCAAATTTTTCGTCTGCATGCTTGCCTCTCTGTCTGCCTGTCTGGCTGGCTGCCTGTCTGTCTGTCTGTCTGCCTGTCTATCTGTCTGGCTGGCTACCTGTCTATCTGTCTGGATGGCTGCCTGTCTATCTGTCTGTCTGGCTGCCTGTCTATCTGTCTGGCTGGCTGCCTGTCTATCTGTCTGGCTGCCTGCCTGTCTATCTGTCTGTCTGGCTGCCTGTCTATCTGTCTGACTGGCTGCCTGTCTATCTGTCTGGCTGGCTGCCTGTCTATCTGTCTGGCTGGCTGCCTGTCTATCTGTCTGGCTGGCTGCCTGTCTATCTGTCTGGCTGCCTGTCTATCTGTCTGGCTGACTGTCTATCTGTCTGTCTATCTGGCTGACTGTCTATCTGTCTGGCTGCCTGTCTATCTGTCTGTCTGGCTGCCTGTCTATCTGTCTGTCTGTCTGGCTGGCTGACTGACTGTCTATCTGGTTGGCTGGCTGCCTGTCTATCTGTCTGTCTGTCTGGCTGCCTGTCTATCTGTCTGTCTGGCTGCCTGTCTATCTGTCTGGCTGGCTGCCTGTCTATCTGTCTGGCTGGCTGCCTGTCTATCTGTCTGGCTGGCTGCCTGTCTATCTGTCTGGCTGGCTGCCTGTCTATCTGTCTGGCTGGCTGCCTGTCTATCTGTCTGGCTGGCTGCCTGTCTATCTGTCTGGCTGGCTGCCTGTCTATCTGTCTGGCTGGCTGCCTGCCTATCTGTCTGGCTGGCTGCCTGTCTATCTGTCTGGCTGGCTGCCTATCTGTCTGTCTGGCTGCCTGTCTATCTGTCTGGCTGGCTGCCTGTCTATCTGGCTGGCTGCCTGTCTATCTGTCTGGCTGGCTGCCTGTCTATCTGGCTGGCTGGCTGCCTGTCTATCTGTCTGTCTGGCTGCCTGTCTATCTGGCTGGCTGGCTGCCTGTCTATCTGTCTGGCTGGCTGCCTGTCTATCTGTCTGGCTGGCTGCCTGTCTATCTGTCTGGCTGCCTGTCTATCTGTCTGTCTGGCTGGCTGGCTGGCTGACTGTCTATCTGTCTGTCTGCCTGTCTATCTGTCTGGCTGCCTGTCTATCTGTCTGTCTGGCTGCCTGTCTATCTGTCTGTCTGGCTGCCTGTCTATCTGTCTGTCTGTCTGTCTGTCTGTCTGGCTGGCTGACTGTCTACCTGTCAAAGCGATCACCCAAACCCTTCAGACGATTTTGTCTCAAATTGATACTCCCGGATTGGTGTGGGCGAACTTGCGACCCTGCGAATTTCTCACAAACTTTTTTCAAAAATGACTCCAAGTTTTGTATTAAGTCACTTCCCCCTGGATAGAGCAAAGGCTTTTTAAAATAACGGCACAGGTCTCATTTTCGTTAAAATCTAAATTTTCAAAAACTTGCTAAAGTTACAAATAATGTGAAAATGCATCTGTTGCAGCACTCGTATCGTAGCTTTTTTGTTGACTTCTGACCACAATGTGTCTTAAGTGAACGTTTCTTGTTCACATCAAATTAAACTCAATTTTTAACTTGTCCACGTTATCTAAACGTCGACTACTGTAATAGCCACTATGGATGGGGAAATTCTGCTCCAAACTAGTTTGAACATGATATTGAAATTTATTAATATCCTCATGGTCAACATTATTTTACAAATAAAACTCAATATCAACAATATACCACAATATCTGAGGTACGAAGTTATTAAAAATAATAAAACTTCGTTCAATTAACAGTTTGATGAAAAATTAGTATTGAATTATGGAATATGAAACTATAATTTGTATTATTAAAATATAATTTATAACAACCATCTTCCCACAATCTTAATTCTCGCAGAACAAACGTTTGCCTAACAATAATCATCGTTAAAATCTTATATGAAGCTTAGACGAGATTTTTGGGCCTTGGGACAAATCAAGCACGAATTTTTATTTGCCTTCATGTTATCCGAAGCCTTCAAACCGCAACACACCGCTGCAAGTCAAATGAAGGAAAACATCTTAATTCCGAGAGCCGTGCCCCATCATCCCGTTCCCGCCGAGTGGGAAATCACCACCTGGCGACGACAGCGCCTCGCGGGAGCAGCGCAGAAACAACAAGGCGGCGGCGGCTTCCCGGAGCACCTGCGGCTGCGAAGCGCTATCGAGTCACCCCGCGGGGGCGGAGGAGATCGCGCGGGGCCCGCGGCGGCGGCGGCGGCGGCGGCGGCGGCGCGCTCCTCGGTGCCGAAGAGGCTTCGCCCCCACCCCCCACCCCGAGGCGCGCAGCCCGCCAGCCCGCAGCCGGCGATGCCGCACGCTCGCTGCCCTGATTAGGAATACGCCGCGCGCCGACGGGCAGCGGGAGCGCGACGCCTGCTTATGCCGTGGGCACGGGAACACTCGGCGGCCGCGGAGGGGGAGGGGGAGCGGGCGGTGTGGGGTGCATTGGGAAGCACTCGGGGAGGATGGAGGGAGAGACGAGAGGAGATCGCGTATGCGTGGGTCTGTTCGGTGGCAGATCAGGCGTGCAACAGCAACAACAACGGGTGATGATATGCAGACGAAAGGATATTCCTAGGGCTGTCAGAAAGAAACACAAACAGAGGGGGGAAGATAAAGCAAAAAGATTTGTCAGAGGTTGAAAAGGCATGATGATAATGTAAGGGAACAAAATAATTGGAGATTAAACAAATAGCCGGAAGAAGGGTTTGAAAAAAACAAAAAAAAAGGATAATAGGAAACAGAAGCAATACAGGAATATCAAAACAAAAGAGAGGAGGAGAAAACACGACAGGAAAGAGGAATAACAAAAAGGAAGGTAAACCTACGAAAGAAAGAATCTACAAAGTTCAAAATGGTGAAAGTACGTTACGATAATGTACAACACAAATGTTAGAAAGGAACGTACGAAATAACGAAAATACACTACAAGGCGAGTAAGAAAGAAGTTGGTCAGGTGGGAAGTAATTCAAAATCGCTGGCAAAGATTGGTCGCAGGCCATGATAGGGCTGCCCTGACAGCGTCCCAAGTGTCGATAGGAGCAGCGTCGAAGGGATGTGCAGGCGATGGGAACTCCCGAGTGTGGGCGCCGAGAGGGGGCGGGGCAACTGAGAGAGGCAACGACGTCGGGTTGGCAGCGGCGGAGACAGGGGAGGAGAGGTTTGCCGGAGGCCGAACACGTGTTCCACGGCACTCGGTGCGCCGTGCTGCCTCGGGCCATTCAGGTTCGCCAACATCAACGTCGATCCTCTCTGAAGCGGAACACATCCCGACCGACTGAACGCCGCACCGTTCGTTTTATCCACCTGCCAGCTCTGGAAGCGATGTTCTACCTGCCAAGCGTTGCGTATACCCTAGCGCATTATAGAAACGATGAGCCATTGCGTGGGAACACGGATTACCTTACGGGGCATTTCATACGAGAATTGAACAGAATGATGTGAAGAGTAAAAGATAATTTGATATTCAGTATTACTCATGTTAAACAAAACAAAATACAAAATAAAGACCCTCCTTTACCTTTATCTCATATACAGTAATCCTTCAAACATGTTGTTAATATCACAACTTGTGTAATGTAAATAAATAAATATGGGTACCCATCCTAATTATGTAAGTACCCTCAATATTAACACATTTTGACCATCTATATGCTTGTAAGAAATTGTATGTAATTGTATAATGGCATAACTGTAAAAAAATTGTATTCTTGTGTAAATTATAAATTGATTCTCGAGGTCGCTTATGACCCAGTTGTTGAAAAGAGACCTTAAATAAATGAAGTAAAAAAACACAATATAATTTTTTTATGTTATTTCGAAGTATTATTAGATAATATTCATGAAAGCCATAAATTATATTTTTCTAAAATGAATACAATTAATTTCACTCATTCTTACTACTTTGAGAAATTCTTCCAACACAATGATATTGTATCTAATATACTCTAAAATAACGCATAACTAACAATTTTTATTTTGTTGTAATACAAGGGCAAACATCGTGAAGAATCTATTTGCCAGCGAAGCGAGTGTTGCTGCAAGAAGTGCAACATGGGTAACAGAATATCTAGAATCGAACATTGATTGCCGACATTAAGAGCGATCAATGCCTAGTGCAGACAGTGATTTATGGCTACCTTGTCGTAGACTACAGAAGTAGGAAACGAGACTGTAACGGAAAGTTTCAAAACAAACAGTTTCAACCATACATACGTACAATAACTATATCGTTGTCTCTTCATTAATTCATATGTTTCTTCTCGGATACAGCCACAACTCGACATTTAAAGAACTTTGAGTTGAACATTTACTGCTTGAACAGGAATAATATAGTAGAAAAGGTTTAATTATTACCACTTCGCATGTGTTTGGACTAAAATAGGAATACATGCCCCGAAGGTGGGCCAAACGAAAATATTCAGACAGTAAAAACTAACCGTACTCGAAGCATGAAATTCACACGTTTTGTACAAAGAAGAACGATTCAGGTTACGAAAAATAACATTGATACGTTCATGACAGATTTTATTTTCTCAATGAAGTTATTAAAAAGACTGATTCAAAGTTAACAACAACAACAACAACGAAAATATACGTTACCGAGATCTAGAATAAGAAATAAAAGAAATTGAGGAACGTTTTCACAGTCAGCAATGAACCACACAGTCGATGCTTCTACCATACTAGAGAGAAGCGTCGTAAACCTGGGCTATTTTACTGCAAAACCCTACAGTAGCGTTCTATTCCTGTTGGTGATATTTGTTATCACGAATCCCTCACAGGTGGCGTTAATTAGAGCTAACTAAACTTGCGTGTTCGCACGCAAGTTTACGCGAGTGCTTAGACCGGCGCGACTGGGCTAGCTGCGCGTCCTCTCCTTCCGGGTACTAGTCGTAAAAGAACACCGCCCCACGATAACAAACGGCCTGCAGGGAGCAGTGGGAAAACGTCCAACACTCTGTGCTGGGAATGTAAAGGAAGACGAGACTCCGAACAACGAACGATAAGTTAAGGTGTAACACAGTAATGAAGGCAGAAAGACGAATCTAATTAAATGCGTGACGAAACATCCTTAACTAAGTCTGCATCCTCAGTTAATTAATAGTTGTTTTATTTTTTAGGAGCTTTGAAACCACGATGTGATAATTCGTAAGGACAATGATAACACAATGGGAAATACATATTCTTTGAATATGAGCAATTGATAGAATGATGGGGAAAATCTTGAACACATACAGAATGCCTATTTTGTCTATAACTTTAGGGTAAACGAGAGTTTTAGCGAAATGTACTCTCGAAGGGTATGGGATTAAAAACGGAGATGTAATGAAATAAAGATATGAGAATATGATGAGATAATGTAATCATATTTTGTTGCTTGCAGTCGTAGCCTTCCGCGACCAGCGTCATGTAAAGGCTTTAAGCTGTCCGGGTGACGCCATGTCGAGGGCAATGATCCCTCATGGGCATCAAAGCCCTCGACGCGGCGACACCCAGACAGCCGAGAGCCTTCATACATTTTATTACAGTTCCACGTGCAAGGTATTCACGAAACGCGTGGCGACTACGACCAAGAAATCGAGAACAGGCAGAGGAGGAGGGAGAGTTGCACACCCAGCCCCAAGGCCTCGGCACGCGGACGGCAAACGACGGACAAACGGACTGACGGACACAAACGGACCGACGGACACAAACGGACCGACGGACACAAACGGACCGACGGACACAAACGGACCGACACAAACAGACCGACACAAACAGACACAATCAGACAGACACAGACAGACTCAGACAGACACAGACAGACAGACACAGACAGAGGGTCACAGACAGACAGTCAGACAGACAGTCATACAGACAGTCATACAGACAGTCATACAGACAGTCATACAGACAGTCATACAGACAGTCATACAGACAGTCATACAGACAGTCATACAGACAGTCATACAGACAGTCAGACAGACAGTCATACAGTCAGACAGACAGACAAACGGACGGACGGACGGACGGACGGACTGATGGACGGACGCACGGATGGAACGACGACGGGTCGCGACTGACGAGCATCGCGGGAGTGCGAAGGGCTAGTCACGCGACGAAGACCCGGCGTTGCCTTGGCGCAGGGCGCGGGGGCGGGTGGGAGGAGGCGGCCAAAAGTAAACTGTGGCCCGTGTCGTGCCGTCTAATTGCAACATCTGTTCGCCTCCCAAGACGCGCCGGCAGTGGACGAGGGTGGGGGTGGGGGGTACGGGGCGGGGGCGCGACGAGTACTCGGCGCGGGAGGTAGGAGCAGCTCGTCCTGCAGTAATTAAATGTGCCCTGCGCGGGCGTCGCCACCCTACGCCCACCGCTCTCCCTCTACCCACCTCCCCTCCCCCGCCCCTCCCGCGGGCCTCTCCTCATGCGCCAAGACAATTTAACTACCTTGCCAACTGGGGAATTATTTCAACCAGCAGGAGGGAGGGGGTGATGAGAAGGGCGACGAGAAAAATGGACGAGACGAACCTTCCTAAACGTGCAATTTTCATTCTCATTTAATTGGCCCCACCTTTTTTTTTCGTTAACTTGTGGTATTGGACTGAGAGCTCATTTAAAAGCAGTGAACTATTCTTCGTATCTGCTCATCCGTCCCTTAACAAAGCTGTTCCCAGTCAGATGCAAATGTAGGCTAAAATTTCGAGAGAGTTGAATGAAAGCACGATCTCGAAATTCTTAACAGTCTCGACCGCAATGCACACAAGAGAAGAAATATCGTCTCTCTGGTCACGCAGTTCAAGAGGATCCATAATGCTGCTCATAGTTGTTGTTTTTTTTTGTTTTTTTTTTTAGTTTCTGATTAGTTCTCGAGTATGTTACATACAACGCAAATACTCTGAACTCGTTACCGTCCGAGAAACTGGACGATTAAGATTATTATTTGAGCGAACCTTTTATTTCATATTTGCAGGACCTTTTTACTTAAAGTTTTAAATGACAATAATTTGTTATATTTAGTCAGTTACAAAACAAAGTTTTAGTCAGTTACAAAGCTTGCCTAATATCAAAGGGTTGATTCGATATTGGGTAAAATTACAACACATTCACTGTAAATAAAATTACAAATGGTAAACATGCTAACTAAAATCTTCTGAACGGCCGAATACTGCTCGCTTGAAGATTGTTTGGGGACCTCTTAAGAGGCAACCACAAGTACCGTTTGACGATAGTATCGATGTAATATCAACATTTTATGAATGGTGTAACAGGTACTTAATACACCTAAATCAGGTAGGAATACTTATGATTCGGGATGTGACAGTCGAACTACTATCTGAAGGTAATAAGTCCTCTTCGGCTTAAAATCTTAATTTTGAAGGCTGCTTAAGGAGTTCTAAGCCCCTTATCCAGAACATCTCATATGGAGATTTGTATGAACTACAAAAAAAAGACACATAGTTTCCGAAGTTGAGTAACCTGACAGAATGAGGACTACTCAAGGGTAGAGCTGGGTTGAACAGCCCCGAGCAAGGTAACGCGTAGGAGGCAGGCAGGCACAGCCGGGGGGGGGGAGAGGTGCTGCGAACAGCAAGGAGCCCCAGCCGGGCCGGGCGAGGTGCCGCTCGCGCAGCGCGTAGCAGCTATTACCCGGAGGGTGCTGTAATAAGTTTTCCGATAGTTGGCGCTGTAGCTCGTCGTGTTGCAACTGCAGTGGCGCCGGTGCCGACGATGTCGGTCGATGGGGGCGGAGACGAAGGCGGCGCGGCGCGGCGCGGCGGGTGTCAGAAGGCGAGGCGGCACCACGTGCGACGCATGGTCTCACGGGCGGAACTCGCTCGCTCTCTCTCACTCTCCGGGTGACGCATGTCTTTTGGATGCTAAGGACGGCGGCCGTCCAAATTCTCGCCTTATAAGATTATTATTATTATTATTATTATTATTATTATTATTATTATTATTATTATTATTATTATTATTATTATTATTATTATTATGACTAGTGATTAAAGTCCATTGTAGCTCAAGTTGGGGATTCAACGGGTCTAGAATTTAATTATTAGTTTAGATGAGGCGCTGGCACAAAATAGTTTCCCTCGGGGGCTGACGAACGTGACCCATGCAAGAGCTCACCCACTCTCAAGCTGTCTCAGCTATCATTGTTGACTTCTTTCCCTGCTGCTTCCCCACGTTCCTGCCTCTCTCGCACTGTCTTGTCCTCTACTATTCCATCCACTCCCTTTCCGTTTTGTACAATGTTTTCTCATGTTCTTTCTGAATCTGAAACCGGAAGAGGTGGCTCAGAGCATCAACTGTTGTCACGTCACTGCCTCTGACTCTGACTGGGAGGTCCTAGGGATCTATTCCCATTTTGGCTACTAGCTATACAGCTGGGTCGAGTTCCGTCGCAGTCTGGAGGAAAATTTCAGCCTTTACAAAAACGTCTGGCTGCTCTGATCGGCAGTATTTAGTCGTTTCTCCGATCAACACCAGAAGAACGCCGGGGCAGTACCCTAACAAGCGGGCCACAGACCGCGCACGAACTTTCCTTCCTCTTCTGCCTATCCTTATCCCTTTCTGAAACACACTTACACTGACATGCACTACACTACCACACATGCCGGGAGACCGGTCGGGAGCTTAGAGCTTGTCCCGGCTGGGACTGTGTCCTTCTGGTGGGAGATACCTGGTTAAGGAAAATCCATAGCACTCCATAGCACACATAGCAATAAATAGCACCTCGGCGCCGGCGCGGATCTCACCATCTAGCGGGGAAAGATCACAGCCACCTCCCGACGGAAAAACTGTCACTGCACGTACGGGACTAATGACCTAGCCGTTGACGCACCCGGAATGAATCTATTATTGCATATCATGTTGTGTACACATGTATAAATGTATTTCAATGAATGGAACGCTTGGGTTCAACAGATTTCGTTATCTAAATCCAGTGTTTCACACAGCCATTTTCTTGTATCAAGTTGTACGTCAGAATTAAGAGCACGTATCAAACGCATGTAGTTTATCCTCATTTGCCGAAATGATTGGAAGCATTCCGGTTCGCCTCTAAAAACAAAACTATAATGATTTCTCATTAAAAAAATACCAAAAACCCGATCGTAATGTAGTAGTTGAATGAATAAAAGAAATAAGAATACTTGCTTCATTCAATTGCTCCTCTGAAATTTCTACTTACATTTCATATTCAAACGTTCCGTGAATTTCAAGAAAATGTAAATTGTTTCAAACGCCCCAACAGCGAAACCTACTTAAGAGCGCAAAGGAATCACATATCACGGCAATCTGGCTCCAGGCACTCCCACAATCGCAAACAAATAATAATTGCGCGCGCAAAGGCGAAGGACAATGGCTCTGGCCTTGGAGCAAAGCACCGCCGTAAACCCCAAACACTAACTAAAACCCGAAACTGTATCTAAAACGAAAGAATTCCGCGCCTGTGCCGCGGAGAACAATCTAGAAAGCGCGCGCTTTATCAGAATTTTTCTTTACGATACGCGAAATAACGTACCCGCACGACGGTTTTAAGGTCAGATAAACCGAGGAGCGTTGATTTAAACAGGCGGTCATATCGCCGCTCCCGCCCGCGTTCTTTCATAGCGAGGTGCTGCTTTCTTTTTTTTTTTCCGTACGTGCGACGCCGCGAGCTTTCATTGTGCGGTCTTGGCGGTATCTTAAACCCTCGTTACGGGTGATATTACGCGTGTCGGTGGTCGGGGGCGGCGCAGTCGACTGATTTCGCGGTTATCACGAGTTACCGCTGCGGCAACAATGCGAGGTCGGAAACGGCAGAGGGCGGGGTGCTGACGGCACAAATGGGAATGGTGCAACAATGTCGGCTATTGCCTTCTGCCGGGCCAGCGCTCTGCTTGCCCGTGTTCGTAACGATATGCCCGTTGTCCCTCAGTCCCTGTTCGCAGTAGTAATGTAATTCGAACATGTTATTTTGGTCTTTGATTCAAATCGTGCATTACGTAGTTGTAACAGCATTTACAACTTTCACGTCTTTTCTAGTTAATGCAATCAGGAGAAATAATCGAGGACTTACTGTGGTCTCTTCGAAATATGTGAATGCATGTGAGCCCCAACAATGTTTTTTCTTTCCACGAAGAATTAAAAAAAAGGGGGGGTGATTTGTGGTAGTGTTTGCAGAATGCAACCTTGAAAATAATAATATTCAGTTGATTGATTATACCACATTTGAACATTTTATTGGAGTGCTCACTCACAACAACATAATAAAACAGGCGTGACTTCCCCGCAGCCGTGGCTCTTTAGGTTCCCTGTTATCCCATTTCCCGCGCCATATAGAAAGCCATTCACTTTTGTTTGCGAGACGTTAGGGCCCCCGTTTACGGTAGTCTCATCTGAGTCGAATAGTAGACACCGAGTACAAATGGAAAGAGTGCACAATGTCGCGCAATGCCCCCAATGGTAGCAATTCCATCAGAAAATCTAATTTCCAAAGTGTGCGTGTGTGTGTGTATATCTCATTAGAAGCTATTGTGTCTTCTGTGGACCAGCGTGTGTGCCTTTCGCAAACACGCGGTTCTGCAGGTCAAGGACACCACATCACAGTGCCACGTTTGTCCCTTCTGTGGAAATGGGGAGGACCATGGCTGTTATGTGTCTTTTACCACAACCTACCCTAATGCGTTTATCGCGGGAGACCCTTGGAAGCCATTCATTCTTGTTCTTGTCACTTCATTTCTTTAACCACACTTACGACACTTCCTATTTCCCTAATCAAGAAATGACCATTTAAATATTATCTCCTACGTTATAAAATTTACCAATAAATTTCTGCAATATTTTCCTTCACAATACGATACACTCATCGAAAATAACTAATCGAACAATCATCTTAGTGACCGAGAGACAAACATTTGAGTCAAAGTGAAAACAGAAGACAAGAGGCCTGGCCGTTGTCGAGAACCACACACATCGCCCCAATTCCATATGCCACTTCCGTTCGCCCTTCTGGCACTCCCCTGCCGCCTAGCGGCGGCGCGCGCAACCACGTGGCCGCAGCCGTCGCGTCGGATCGCTCGATCCCAGCGGCGCGGCCGCGTCGGGAGGCTGCGCCGCGACGGACCGCGGAGCGGCCACAAACATCATTCCGAGCATTTTTCTTAAGCAGCTGTCAGTCAGCGCCCGATATGGAAGTGGACGCTAACGGCCACGTGTCACTGCAAATTGAGAGGCGGAATATGCTAATGTTATGCATCAAATGCGAATGATAATTCAACAAATGTTATGCTCGTATCCAATAGTATAATGTCGAATAATAATTCAACATATCTCCAATAACAAACTGATTAACCTTTTATATTAAATGTGAATAAATATATTTTTACTATCATTCCTAGCTAGTGACGCAGTAATGGTCGTTCACTAAACACAGGTGATGCGTGGGACCAATGAGAAAAACACAAACAAACATTTCTACTCTATTTAGAGGTTATTGTGAAAACGAATGTGTAATTAAGCATATCCTTGATGCAACAGAAAAGGAGAGTAAAATAAACGGCACTAATCATGTAACTGTAGTTGTCCTAAGGACGTCGTGTTTATGAATCTATGAATAGTAAAATACACGAAATACTATTAAAAATGAGCAAAACACAGTATGCGAGGCATTTGTCAGAAATTTGCTTTCCCTCCTTTTTTCCATTTCCCTAATAAATGGTTCATTCGATGTCTCTTAAGGCAGGTGATACTTTACACAGGCGATATGGCACAACAGACTACTTATAAATAATTACATATATAAACAGTACCGTTCATTTGAAATAAATTAGAAAAATCAACCAGTTTGATGCATCTCCTCTTGTCATACTATATCTTCCGAGCATCATTTAATTACCACGTTCCGTGCATTTACAAATATCCGGATAAGCTGTCAAACAAATGTTATGCACGTAGATTATAGTTAATGTAACTACTTTTATTAATTAAAATAAAATCCTTTAAAATTTATTCTTATTAGTATATTAGTAAATGTAATAATTTGATGCAACAGAGGTCGCTTATGTCCACGTTATTAAAAAGCAACCTTAAATAAATAAATAAAAATAAATAACATTACCTTTCAAGAAACGGATATTAATAATAACTTTAAAGATTAAAAACATCGTTAAAGAATCTTCGTTCACTCGAGCTCTACCCGCCGCCTAAAGCCAGGCGCCGTCCACCGCGCCATTCCCCGCGTGGGTGACGCGACAGCGAACGTGGAAGCCGCGGCCGTAATTACCACCAGCGGCGCCCGGGCCTCGCGTAAAAGCTATCGGGGCTCGCGGCGTGGGCCGTAGGAGAGCGGGCGGGCGGGCGGCGGCTGTCAAGGCGGGGGTGTGTACAGATGCTTATTGTGTTTGCGCAGTCAGCGACCTGGCCCGATAAGATGATGAGCCCCCGCGGTGATGGATCGTCGCGAGCCCGTCGCCGCCGCCGCCGCCGCGTCACGGTCGCTCGTCTCGTCGCCCCCGCGTCTTTCCCCGACACCCCGGTTCCCCGCCCCGCTCTGCCCCGCCCCGCTCTGCCCCGCCCCGCTCTGCCCCGCCCCGCCTCGCTCCACCCATCCCCGCCTCGCCCTGCCTTGCCTTGCCTCGCCTCACCTCTCCCCGCCTCGCCTCGCCTCGCAACGCCCCGCCTCGCCTCGCCTGGCAACGCCCCGCCTTCCCCGCCCTATCCTGTCCTGTCCCGCCCCGCCACGCTCTGCCCCGTCACGTCCCGCCCCGCCCCGCCCTGCCCCGCCCTGCCCCGCCCAGCCTCTCCCCGCCTCGCCCCGCCTTCCCGCCCTGTCCTGTCCTGTCCCGCCCCACCCCGCCCTACCTCGCCTCGCCTCACCGCGCCGCGCCGCGCCACAGCACGCCACGGTGGCCGCCTCGCCCTAGGGGGATATACGTCGCTATCTGCGAGAAATCTCGAGTGCCCTTTTATTTGATATCCGTGACCTGCTTTCGGGACCCCTGGGTCGCGCAAATAGACGATCATTATTCGGCAGGTAGAGAGGTGGGGTGGGAGAGACGGGTGTGTGCACACACGGGGAATACGGCGTTTTCTACACGAACGCGAGAGTCTCTTGTAATAACATACTGACGGGACCCGCGTATGGGTATCACGACACATGTGTTTATTGTTAGGATTTTGATTGCATGTTTAGCTTCTGTATTTTGATTTCGTGTAAAGTTTGACAGAAAACTAAGGAAAGTGATAAACTTGTTTAAACTCTGTAGGAACTCCGCGGCAAAATAACTTTTTTCCATAATAGAAAGAATATGTTTTTACATATAATTCCAGTGCCTTAAAATTGTAAGAGAACCACAGTACTACAAGGTAGCGAAATATCCCGTTTCGTCACCTCGAAACCTCGGGAAAAACAAATTCAGAATGCATTCAATAATTTTTTATCGTGCGCAATAGAATATGGGCACAAGTTTACAACAGAAACATCGTAGATTTGAGACCTTAGCTTCGAAGTCCTGCCGCTGGTTGATATTCGTCCCTGTAAAGGAAGGGAGACGAGCCATTGAATGACAATTCTAGACACCGCTGGTTTCATTGTCGTTTCCTTTTATCAATTCCAGACTGTTAAGAGAGCAGGACCTTAAAGAGAAGGCCACGGACCGCCTGCTCTGCTACTCCATCCCCAAACTGCTTCCACTGCCAGCTTTCCGCGACTGGTGGTGAGCTGATCCCTCTTTGCCAATGTGGTCCATCTCCCTTGATGTCGAAAGACACTGCCTTTACTGCAAGTGCATGGATAGTACGCAAATTCAATACCCAAACTCGACACAAGCGCCATCGGTCAAGACAGTGAAGAACGTTTACAGTATGTATTTTTAGTTTTCCCAAGCATTTGCTGCTACAGGTCTCCACTTACGATGGATTGCTGATTAATTACCCCATTAGTCCCATTAACACTTACATCAAATGAACAGAATGACCAGGTTGATCAAATACGCAGGTGCTTTTTTAAATAATTGATTATTTTGGTTGACGTTCCGTCAAATCATGCTTGACCACTTCACAGTCATACTTTTTTACATTCACATTTGTGAAGATAAAAAGGTGAAAGAAGTGCATTCTTTAACAAGCGCATAATAACTGTTATTCACAAGTTGATGTTTACGACACGTGCGACGAGGGAGCGAGTGCCGAAATTTTCCACAAGTGAATAACAGTCATTACGGTTGAGTAGAGGACTATACTTTCTCTACGACCTTGAAGTACTCAAGAATGCTCAATTCCTGATTTTTCCAATTCATAGTAGGTTTCTAGTTTTATTTCATTGCGTACGTACAATGTGCATGTTAACATACAGTATATCGTCCATAAACAAGGGGATTTATGCTCTTCAGACAATTTGGTAAAAAGAAGCCAAGGAAATATTCCTGTTAAAAGAATTTTCATTTTATTTCTTCTCCTCTCCGAAAATGTAGTATATGATTGCTCATACTTATTCCTCCCCATCCTCGATTTTTCTGGCCATTAGTTTAGAGTTGTTGAATTTGATTCTTCCTAAATGTCAAGTGCCGTACATATTTCATTCACGCTGCCACTGGTTTCATTTGTTCTGTTGAATGAACAGGGCGGAATGTTATAAGTACAACAACATGTAGGTTACGTTCATGTAACTTCGAACTTTTCACTAGCCTCCGCCGCGTTTCAAAATTAGCTCAAAATGCAAAGAGAATGCAATTCTGCTAGTGTATTTCAAAACTTCTGGAATTGTGACTGGTCAACAGCGGATGGGGTGACTAAGTCAATATTCCAAATGATTTTGGTCCAAAAGCAATACGTCTGAATTCAGTTTTTTTTAAACAAATCGTGCAAGTGGAATATCCTTTCGACTTCTCCAATTAATTTTATTTTTTTTCTGGTCGCTATTTTCCTTTATTAGTTTCTTTATGATAATATTTAAAACATTTTATGGTTGAAGGTGATTTACAATATTATTATTTAAAATAACAATAAAATAATAATGGAAATATACGAGTTTTATAATGTTCTGTTTGCTGTATGACTGCAATACATATATTGATTCTTCAAATCCTATAAAAGGGTTGTATTGCGTTCATGAGAATTGCCGTAAAAAACTAGAATACTCAATGGAGGAAAATACAACAGATGTATCGCAACAGAAGCGCTTTCACATGGACTGAAATACGAACTACGGAGTAAATTTTCCAACATGCATAGATGAATGCGGAGAAAAAAATACACGTTCAATTCACACACATTTTTAGTGGTCCAGAATATATATTTATTTTCTATAATACATGTACAAAAATACAAGAGAAAAATAATTGGATAGATAATACAAAGCAGAGTGACTTCCAAAGGTAACAGAGTGGCGACCGTGGGTCAAGTGTGGTCGTTTGCCATTCATGAGTATATGACGACATGCGTCATGAAACTCATCGAGGCCACAAAATTACTATCCATGTTATAATAGAAAGTGTATAGACATACGTTACTGGTAATCGGATAAGTAAACACGAACCTTACCTCGTGTAAAGCGGAGCAGAGGTTAACCTCAATGGCCCGGCATGCATATGCAGAGTTGACTTTTTCACGTGCCACAGTGTTGATATTCAATTCATTAGCTGTTTGTTATTTTCATATTTAATTGCGTGTTGCTTGTTTTTGTAACATAATCATAATTACCCATTCTGGTATTTGTTTATCATATTAATGAACTTTTTTAATTGTAGTATGCAGCTGACTGATTATATATTATGCATTCGATAATACCTAAAGGCATCGTGAGTTACATGTCAGTCATGAATATACAGAATTTTTCTCACTGATGTTTTATTTACGAGCCCAAGCTTTTGAATTTAAAATCCAATCAAATGTGCATATTTTCTAAGGGTGCAGTCAATAGCGCGTTCACTGCAGGCACACACATGACGATTGACAAATGGTGGCAGTCGTCCCCTCCCTGTGCGAGAGTCCACCAACCCCCCTCCCCCGCTCTCAGTCCTGTCACCTCGCCCCGCCCCCACCCCACCCCACACTCACCCGCACCCTTCCAGAGGCTGCGGCGGGGAAGTGGGCCTCTCGTTAAAGCACTCATCCATCATCGGACGGCGGGCGGAATGCGGCGCATCGCCGATTCAAGGAATCACGAGATTTTCATAACAAATTTCTGATTCGGATCCGTTACCATGTAAACGCTACTCTGCTGCAGCCAATGCACATCAGTATGCTGCTACTGTTGCTTCACCCTTCGACGAGATTTGTTTGGGGATCCCTCCCCTCCCCCTACGAAATCGTGAAAGTCATATTGAAAGTTGATTCATTTTGGACGAGAGGTCCACAAGTGAATGATATTCATCAGAGGGTAAAAAAAGAGAACGGACCTAAATATACAAAACTAATCGTGTCTTCAGAGCCGCTGCAACGACAGAAGACCGAATGAAGTTCATACAGCATTTCATATTCGTGTATATTAAAAAATTCCCATAACAGAACAATCGGATCGCGCTTCCACACACGAAACCGCGGAGAACAGCCAACTCCCACCATTGGCCGGCGCCTCTCCAGCAAAGAATAAAACCCTGCGGTAGGAAACTGAACAAAAAAAAAAGAGGGAGAGAGAGGCAGGCTTTCACGTTTAATTAATTTTATGGCATTTTAAAGGGAGCGCCCGACGCTGTCCGCTGCGAAACACAAAACCGGCCAAAGCGACGACTGCGTCGGAGACGGTGGCGCTGTGGACGGTCCGAGTGGAAGAGGCGAACGCGGGGGCGGGGGCGGGGGCGGCCGGCAGTCGCGACCCACCGCGTCCGCACGTTCGCAGCCAACAAAGACGCGAGCGACGACGCCCGGGTGCCCCCTCCCACCCCTCCCCTCCCCACCTCACACCACCCAGTCGCCTCCCCCTCCACCGCCCAGCCCTCCGTTTTATTATTCCGGGCGTCGCCGCTGTCCTCTCAGCGCTACGTTACGGGCAAATGCATCAAGTATTTAAACGCGCGCTAAGTTAATAATACATTGTCACGGCTAACGAAGCGTCACTTGCGCGCCCCGCCTTCGTAAAATTCAGCCCACCTATGTGTTACGGCGGGATTACCACGCTCGCCCCACCGAAACTACAAATCACGCGAACGCCGCCCCGCCCCGCCCCGCCCCCCTCTCCCCGCTCGCATATGCGGTCGTTCGATTTATTTCCCTGATACTTTAATTAATCTCGTGATTGAAAGTCGCGTGAAAAATAATGAATGCGGCGACCGGGAATCAAAACTGACATTTTCGAAACGAGAATACACGCATTCTAATTCCCGCGGCCCCAAGTAGGTTGCGCGGCGCGGTGACTAGCGGAGCGGGGGTTTCCGGAAAGTCGCGAGACCTCGCTGTAGGGGGGGGGGGAGGGGTACGTACGACAGAGGGACAGGGGGACGGCTTTCGCGGGAGGCAAGTTGCCGCCGTCGCTGTTGCTTAAGATTACTAACAAGAAATGTCACAGGCACGCGTGGCAAGTTAATTGTGCCGTTTCGCAAGAAGTCGCCCAGCCGCGCCGCGCCGCGCCGCCCCGCACCGCGTTGCAACCTTACGCTCGCGAGTTGGGCCCGCGGGCGCCTTCGTTTCGGGATCGCCTGCGACCCGGAGAGGCGCTCCGCCCCGCGTCGGTCACTCGACAAGCACGGGGGAACTCGACGCGAAGGAGACGCAAGGTAACTAATTTGCGGTGGATTGTTCATTATCACCGGCTGCGGAGGTGCCTTGCAACACTACAATAATTCAAGTGGGAAAACCATTATTAAATTAAAAAAATATAGGTAATTAGGTACAGATATAATGCAAGCATTCAAAGTATTTGCTTTGGGATCCTTATCAAACTCCTTCCATATTTGTAAAGTTAAATGGTTTCTCGCGTAAATTTCTAAAGTACGTGTATTCAAAGGCAAAAACAAAATTTCTAAAGAAAGGAGAATCAAAATATTTCGGAAACAGAAAGTGAATCCATCACCACACTTAAATAGCCTTATATAGATATATTTTTTACAAACGTAGTATTTTTGATTTTTTATTGTTGTTTTTTTGTATAACCTTTTTAATAATATGCTCCTGCTAAAGATTTTCTAGGTGAATTTCTTTACACAACACGCAGTGTAGGTAAAATATTCTGAAGTTCAGGGATGTCCCCTTAAGTGAAGTTAGAAAGAAAAATTCACCAGTATTAAAAGTATTAAATTACATTAGTTATTTACATTTTCACCTAAACCAAGCCTGAGTAGCCTTTTCTGACAGTGAAGTATTTTTAAGACCATGTTTCCTATTAGAGTAACACCCGTGTCATTTCAGTATTTCCATATACGCATTTCATTATTTCTTTCCAACGCTGCCTATAAATAATTGACATTTTATCCAATAAGGGATTCAAGAAAATTATACGTCTTCTCGGCGGGACAATTTGAGAAAACAAGTTCCAAAATATTTATTGCTACAAAAATCATGACATCCAAAGAAAATTTGGAGCAGAGAACTAATATTCTCTGGCAGAATTAGATAACGATGTACGTCTCCGTGTGCAGTGAAGGATGCGAAAACGGCGGTGACGGCGGATGAAATAGCCGAGTGGAAGTCGGCGCCCGAGTGAAAACCGTGGGCGCGAGCGACGACGACAGCGGCCGCCAGGAGGCCAAGGGAGGTCCGAATTAAGAAGTGAAGTTTATGGGGCCAGTCGTAATGGTGACGCGGTGCTTTTTAGCGCTCCGCCCGCACTCGTCATCCGCGGAGAAAACCGCATAATGCGAGGAGACATTTCGTGGGGACGTGGCCAGCGGCGGCGACGGACGACGCCGACAGGACGGGCGGGGGCGGGGCAGAGGAGGTATCGAGTGGCCGAACCGGAGGAACTGTCGTCGTATAACTCGGCGGGGCGGGCGTACTGGCGCCGCGCCGCCGAGCGTAACTCGGGCGCGTCGTCGGCTTTTTGTAACGTGCCAGTGATACGTGCCATTAACTTGTTTAGTTAGGCCCCGAGCGGCGCCCGCATAACTCCCTGGCGCCGGCGCCGCCGCCGCCGCCGCCGCCGCCGCCGCTGCCGCTGCCGCCGCCGCCGCCGCGGCCCGCACCGCCTAATGAGCTAGCGGCCGCTGAATCGATGCCCCTCGCCGCCCGGCCACCGCGCCACGCCATGCCGCGCCGCGCCGCGGCTCCCAGAGCGCGCTCCGTCCATCCCACCGCTCGCCCCCGCCCCCGCCCCCGCCCAGCCGCGCGCTGCGGACCGCCACAGTGCGGACACCGCCTGCTCTTCGCGGCCGAAAATAATATCGCCTCGTAGAGTATTGTGTTTATGTAGAGTGGCATGATAATTATATGTGTTATACTAATTGCTAGTGGTATTTTTATATTATTTGATTTATTCTATACCAATTATTTCCTCTGCTACTATGTTTCTATTGGCTTGTTTTTCATCTTTTTTTTCCACTTTCACATCATTAATTAAATTTTACTTTGAAATTGTTAAAAATACCTCACCTCGGGCGAAACAACACTCGATTTCATGTTATATTGAATAGCTGGCTTGTCTCTCTCTCTCTTAAATTATATAGGCGGATATCGTCCGGTTCTCTAGCTAACTGCGATAATTTGTCAACTGAGAAAACTGAAATTATGAAATGACATATTGAATTAATGATGAAATGTTAAATTTCGTAAGGTTTTCGAACAATGCGGTAAATTTCACAATCAAATTAATGAATCTTCAAGTAAAAATAGAACTGATTCTATTTGTATGTTCCACTTTTGTACAATGCACCACCACCCTTAAATCTAACAACCGGCTTTTTAAAAAGTTATTTTTTTGAATTTCTAGAATTTTAATAGAAAGTCTACTCCCTAATTATTTCAAAAATAGTTGCAAAATATGTTGTACGAGCATTCAAGATAGCCACAACATTTCATATCGCTTCTTCAGATCTCTGTTTAAAAAGAGCCACGGTGATAATGAGCGTTAAGAATATACTCGTTATGTAAACGAATTAAGAAATATATTTTTGATAATCGAGATCCAAGAATGTGAGCACTGTGCTGTGGGTTCGACCAAGAGGAATGGAAAGAACGACCAAGAGGACACCGAAATTTCTGGAACACTGCATGGCGCGAATCAAAATCCAATTTTGGAGCGAGCCACTAAATGAAAATTTAATATCGCATAGGGCCGATTTAAGAATGGTATTGGAAATCTCTCACGAGCACCATTAATTTTTAATTTCATGAAAAAAAAAAACTAAATCCGATAGATGAAGTTATACCTTAAAAAGATCCAAGCTTAAAATAGCTTAAAAAATAATTATTCTGGAAGCCAAAGGGTACATTAAAATATAGTGGATTTTCAGAAACATGAAGCGCAATGTGCATTAAGCAAACAGCATTAGACATTTCGGAGAAACACTGATGACGCATTTGCATCTCCGAAGTCTTGGCAGAAAATCATAAAGAGGAAATGGTCGTGCTGTTACCAAACTTCCACGTGGAATCATAAAGAAGGCTGAGAACGCCATCGGCCCTGAGAGCAACGTTACGAAGCGAACTCTGGATAATGTAAGGAAACATATCTTCCATTTTCTTGCCCAACGAGACGTTCCTTCCGCGCGCGCTCTATAGGATACACAACACAGATAACGCACCAACACACTTTCAGGTCGTATGTTACCTCGGGTACCTGCCACAGTAATGTGAAACAATGATCACCAATATAACCAGCCCATCACGTACACAGGCATCACCCCCCCCCCAATCTTAAACGAGACAAACGGGCAGACGTAGGCGCACTGCAGCACTCCACAAAAGAACAAAAGAGACGCAAAATCGCGCAGCAACGCACGACAGCTCTCGAAGTCCAGAAGCTCATCTACCGAATGCAATACGTCCTCATCGCCCAACCTCCGCCTGCACTCACGTTCGTTTCAATTTTCAGAAAATCTAACCACGGCCAACGGCCCTTACAAAATAACGAATGATCTTTATCCATTTGGGTTTCGGGGTAAACAAAAACGCTCACACCTTTTTATTTTTTATTTTCGCGAACACCACCACCACCATCATCGCTACCGCTGCAACGTTGGGTCCCGGAAACGTATAATGCGGGGGGGGGGGGGGGGGGGAGGAGGAGGAGGAGGAGTCCGCGGCGGGCGAGGGAAGCACGTTAAGGGGAACGTGCGATGCGGGGGGTGGGGGGTGGGGGAGTGGAACAGCGTGTGCGAGCGCGCGCGAAAGCGTAATCGTTAAGAACCGCCCGTTCCCGCTTTAATTCTCAAAATTAGAGGCTACTTTGGCTAAGCATGACAAGTGTTCGCGTATTTCCGGGAAGGGCGGATGGGGGGGGGGGGTATTCCGGACGGGGTCTGCGCTCGCGCCACCGCGCGGCTCTCGCGTTCGCGCTCTTGACAACGGAAGGGTGCGGAGCTAATGGCCAAGCTTCAATCATTCCACGGAACAAATAAGTGACGAACGACATACAACTTATCGAGAAAGCAGTAAATCAGAATTTTACGAAGCGAAGTCTGGATAATGTATAGAAAGGGATATTTTGCATTTTTTTTTTCGAAACCTGATGAAGAAATGTAGTTATGACTTTCCAAAGTTTTCCCGGCCACATTGATGCAAAATTACCGCCAAATCATTAAAATAAAATAGCATACTGTTAGTAATAGTACACTTTATCGAAACTGACAAGTGTACCACAACGAATGTGCTTTTTCTAATAACGAAATAATATTTAATAATAATAACAATAATAATATTAATAATAATAATAATAATAATAATAATAATAATAATAATAATAATAATAATAATAATAATAATAATAATAATAAATAGGTGAGTAATACTTAGCTGAATTTCGATACATTATAATTGTAGTTAAAAACGGTACTACTCTTCGAAGTACTAAAGTAGACGGCGTATTGTTTATATTTGCTGTAATTACCAGATGCGATTTCATACCTTGTCAACAGAAATACAATACGTGATTAGCAGAGAGATCATACTCACAATCTCAACCGAAGATTGTCAACGAGTGTGGCTCGCCGTCCATCCTGGATTCCTGTGGCTGAGAGAGCGCAGCGCGAAAAGTGCGACGTCACTCTCGCGTCTCTATTCACGGCCGGTGCCAACCCCCCGCCTCGCCCCGCCACGCGGCGCGGCGCGGCGGAGGCGGCTGAAAAATCCGGACGCGGCCCTCCCCCCGGCGCGTCCCTCGATCCCGCAGGCTCCGGCGCCATAAACCAGCATTATGCCTCGAAAGGCCCCAGCCACCCGCCCGCCCGCCCGCGCCCCGGCAGCGAAGTGCACGGCAGCGCGGGGGGGGGGGTGAGTGCGAGTGAACCCGTTCGTGTAACCTCCCTGGACAGTGCCCGTGTCCCGGCACACGGACCTCTCTCCTCCACCCCCGCCGCCCCACCCTTCCCCGGTGACTTTTCCCCGCCGCGCTCACACAGGCACGCACTCGCGCACTCGCCCCCTGTTCACTCTCTCTCCATACCGCCCCCCTCACCCGACCACCGCTGCCCCGCGCGAGGACTTCCTATGCAAGCGCCGCGGTGCCGCCCAAGTGAAATATGAGCGCTGGCTTTTAAAAACCTCCCGGCAGCGCGCGCCCCCCGCCCCCCGGCCGCCCCCGGCCATCAGCGGACCCTCGCGCCTCCCCGGCGCGTCGTTAGTGCAGCGTTGAAGTGGTCCGTTGATGCACAGCCTAACTAAACCTATTTATATTCTTTTGCGCGCGGGGCCCGGCGTCGCGTCGCCGCGGCCGCGCGAGGGCGGGGGCGGCGGAAGAGCCTGCGCGACGAGGGGGTGGGGGGGGGAGGCGAAATGGGATGCAGCTGGACGCGGAGGGCTGCACCGCAAAGCAGTAGTCGGAGGCACCCCTTTGTGGTCAGCCATAACGAGCGCATCAGAGCTCGTAAACACGGCCAACCTGAGCCTGCGGGGGACGGCGCGCGGGCGTCGGGGGCGGTGTGCCGCCGCCAGGTCGCCACCGCCGCCGTCCTGGGGGCGTGTCGGGCCGGGCGGGTCGGCGCAGGGCCGGGCGGGGCGGGGCGGGGCGGGGTGGAACGCAACGGGAGGAGCGCGGCGGCGGCGGCCGGGTGGGCGCTAGTATTTCATTCGCCCCCCCTGACCGCACCGCTGCGGCGCCCGCCCGCGCCCGCCCGCGCCCACGCCGCCCGCCCCGCCCGCGCGCGGCCGCAACCCCGCGCTGTCACGCTGCAATGGATCCGCAGCGATGAGCGCGGGATCAGCGCGGCATGACCCGCAACACGGGCCGCGCCGCCCCGCGCCGCCCCCGCCCCGCGCGCGCCGCCCCGCCGCGCTTCACGCTCCCCCGCGCCCTGTCAGGCCGCGGCGAAGACGACGTCCACCACGCGCCCCGTGACGTCATCGCGATTACGCGCGTTTGCCACGAACCATTAGCCCCTGCCGCCGCCGCCCGTCGACCCGCGACCGCCCGCGCCGCCACCGGCCGGAGTCAACAGCGAAAAGGCATCGCGCTCATTTAAGGATTACGCTACGTTTGTGTGGCTAAAGCAACAGCGAGATAATCGCAACGACAGCTCAATCAAATTCTCAATCTTACTGGTTTAGCTTTTGGAATGAGACTTGCGACAACAGACTAGGCATCACGTTCATCGCGTTAGAGAATAATCTTTCTTAGTGATAGGAGAAACGCAACTTTTTTTTTAAAAACACGCCCTGTGCATTACGCCAATTTCTTTATTTGTGGATCGACCGGGGTAAATCAGATAACCAACGTGAGAAAGATGCATGGGCATTTGCCGTGCGTTCGTTGTTTCAGAAGGACAATCTACACGTCAGACGAGTAAAGAGGAAAGAAAGAACGTGCCATTGCACACTTCACACGCTCATCTAGGAAAACCTGCAAGCATTACTGTTCAGTACTTTAATATTGGTTTTCTGCGCTTTTTCCTTGATTTACCAACACTTTCCGTAATATTTCAATTGTATTAAACAAAGGAGCTACTGTTCATTCATTAAAAGTAACGATAATTTAAAAAAAGAAGATCTATTGTTTACTCATCCAGGACCATGAACTATTGAAAGTGCTCCTCCAAATGGCAAACTTCTAGTTTACCGTTAATTAACTGTACTTTAAACATGAGCTCATTGTTTTACAAACCCTTAAAAGTAAGGCGTCGAAGTAAATATTGTGCTTTAGCTTGCCAAAACCATTCGCAAATTAATACAATGTATGAATCAATTAGTGCAAAAACACTGAAATAGCCCAAGAAGTAATTGGTCTGTGTGTTTCAATTAGAGGAATAGGGCTTATACTGAATTCTTCTATTTTATCACGTTTTCTCGCATTTTTAATTTCATGATTGTTTTCAAAAAAGATAAATTCAAAATTATATAAGTTATGAAATACCGTACTTTCTTTTTAAAACATAATTCAACTCATTGGCACTGTAACAGAAAATTACCCAAAACTAGAGTGAAATCACCGAAAACGCCGAGGAGTAACGATAATATCCTCTTTGGCAAACGACTGACGGAGAGAGCGGGGGAAATAGCATTGCAGCGACAGTCTCTTACCGACGCCATAAACATTCAACATAACTCCGTGCCACCTGGGGTGCGGGGGCAGGCGGGAGCGAGGAGTTAGGATGCGGGGCACGTACGTCACGGGGTGAGCCGTGGCGGGGGGCGGGTGAACAGGCGACGCGCAGTCACCCACATGCCTCTCCCCCTCCCCTCCCCCCCACCCGCGCACTTGTATCTCATCTGGAAATCCGATCGCGGTTCGAACAAATGGCTACAAAAAAGGCGGAAGCCGGGCGGCGGGGGGCGGGGCGGGGGGCGGGGCCGGCGGATGGGCGCGGGCGGCGCGTGAGCGGACCAGCAACGCCGTCTTTCCTGTGAGCGGGTGGGCGGGGCGGGGAAGGCAGGGCTGCTTCTGCTGACGCCGTCTGTTGCGTAACGTTGTTTCGCTGCTTCTTCTTCTTGCAGCTCGCTCCTGCGCCCGCTCGATCACGTGCGCGAACCCCTCCCCCTCCCACCCCGCCTACGCCCCCACACGCTCCCTCCAACCTTTCCTTGGTTTCCAGGTCTCGCAACTACCGGCTAATGCATCATTCCCGGATTGCTATTTCTTGCTCTTAATCTCTGGACTTTTCCAGTATTTGAATTGGTCACTTTAAGTTTTGACACCCGATGTCAGTGACATAGACATTTTACCGCTCATTTCGAATATGCTATTTGTACACATCCTTGGAGTAATTTCCTGATATTGGATATTCCGATATTGTACTTCGTCATTTCGAATATTTTCATTGTATAACCTTACCCCAGAATTAACCTTCCATGCTATTTTCGTCATTTACCTTCCATTTTCAGTATACTCCACTCACCAACACAGTATTCACAAGCCCGCTTTGAAACGCATTATCTTCTTGCTCCTAACACTGAGTCCTTAGGATGCGCCCTTCTACTCTTTCACCGGGCCTCCGCCTCAGCAGTCCCATTCCTCCCGACTCTCCCCCCCCCTGCGCTCTTGAACCTGCTGGGCTTTGCATCCTCCTGCGCTCGAAGACGTAACGAAGACGGATGTGAATTCTGAGCACAGAGGGAGCTCGCTAGGGTGACGACGGCAGGGATAGGAGGTGCCGAACTTCCAAGAGACTCGCATATGCGTTCACACCCGCTGCCTCACATCATCCACCCAGACAGACTGCACGAGTTGGCTATGGCTGCCTTACGTGGGAATAACACAAACGGTTTCCAGTGAATGGGTTCGCAATGAAGTCAATTTCTTTACATCAAAGGAATTCTTGAAATGTATAGACAGAAATAATTGGCATTGAAAGATCTTTTAATATGCTAATATTTTTCCAGTTTCATGTCAATTTTGCTTCATGAACAATGGAAAATAAATAATTTATGCCTTCTAGATATTCCTTGAACTGTGTGTTGGTGTTAATTAATCCATAAATTGTTCTGTTATTCCAATGAATATTTCAGTTTCTGAAAAAGTCTGGCATTAGCATCAACAAGAACGTGGGCTGATACTAAAATAATACAAATTGTTGTTCTTTTACAAAAGCAAAGTGTGTTATGTCAAATTAAGTAGCATTAATATCATTATTATTATTATTATTATTATTATTATTATAAGTTTTTATTATTATAATATATTAACATTGTTTGACTGTTTTCTCTCTTTCAGCTTATCAGCATTTCTTCTCAATGGCATGACTGATATACGACTGAAATTTGTCACAAACGTGCTGAAACTGGTTCACCTACACAGAAATTACTGAATATCTCAAAATATAGTTGGGAATAATAATCCTGTAAAATTAAAGACAGGTGAAGGTCGATTTAGTCATTAAATTCTTGGCTTCAATTTGAAAGTCACAATACTCATACTCATATTGTAACTTTAAATGTAAGGAAAATTTAAACTGAAAATATTAACTTTCGATGCATATCAACTTTGAACGTGTATGTAAAATTCTGCAGGGAGAAGTACCGAAAATCAGTGGTAGAACCAAAGCGAGATTTTCATGAAGGTATTATTAAAGCGTTGTATTAAAAAAAATCACTTTTTGCAAAAGTCGTTTACACTGCGAGTTTTCTCCCTTCTGTTGTGTGAATGGGGTTTCTAAAGCTTAAGCAGACGGTGAGCGCGAACGTACTTTCAGGCACTATGCACGGGGTGCATAGTATAACGCTGCTTAGTAAGTACAGTGCTTCATAGTCGTAGAGGATGGCGACTAAAGTGAAGTTTCTGCATCATGGATGAAGTTCAATTACGAAATAGGGAAGTTAACCGCACAGAGACGAGACGAGACGAGGTGATAGTGGAGCATCGCGGAAGCCTTGATGGGAACAACGAGTAAGTGAGGAAAAGATGGAAATGGAAATGGGACACAACAAACTTTAGGATTGGTGAGAGCTAAGAGAAAGACAATGAGAGGAGAAAGGTGAAGTAGTAATCGTAAAGAAGCACAATAATCTCAATTGAAGAATCATAAGACACTGTACACAAAGAGTAAACTTAAACAGTCAGTAGCAGCAAAGTAAGACTGTCGTAACAAGCCAAATCAGAAAAGAAAACTTGTTTGAAGAACAATTGTAACAAACAGCGGTAGAGTCAAAAAGTCTGTGCTAGAATGAAAAAAAAAAAAAAAAAAAAAAGATGTAGAGAAAGTGATGGAATAGAAGCGAGGCAGCGAGAGCAGAGGGGAACGATGGATAGGAGCAGCTACGAGGCGAACGCGGAGGCCGAGTGCTGGGCGAGGCGAGGCCGGGCTGGGCGGGGGCGTGGAGGGGCGAGGTGATTCGGGCGCTCGAGGCGAGCCAACTTGCTTTCAAAGTGCAGGTGGGGCGGCGAGGCCCAGAGAGCCCCAGCGCGAGGCAAAGCGCTCGGGGCAGTAATCCCCTTAGCGTCAAGGCAACGCGGTTCGGCTGGACGCAAGGCACCGCCAGCGCACCGCCAGCCCACCGCCCGCGGGGCCAGGGGGCTGCCGAGCGGAAGGAACAGCACGTTGTGGAGGCAACCACCATCTTAGCATTCGGTTCGCCATTCGCAACCTCCTGTCAACAGGCATACGAGCCTCCCCACTGCTCCTCAGTTAACTAAATGTTTCTATAATACACAGTGGTACCTTTTTACTCACAGTTGTTCCCTGTTAAGTTGTATTCGTCCTGGAAATTCAATCCACCAACTAAACGAAGATTTTCGAACTTGAAATACAATATTAACCAGTCATTTTATGACAGACCCGCTGCTCAACCTAGAGTATATGAAGCCATCCCCGTGTCAACACCCGTAAAAATTATGCGGTATTGATTATTCTTGTTATTTAGAATTCTTGAATATGACACCAATTACTTTAAATATTCTCGTGGGGGCCCTTTAAAATACCCTTAAAATGAATATAAAAATTATGTGGAAGAATATTTCATGTTTTTTCGTTTTAAATGCTCATTTCAAGGAACAGAAAGTGCTTCACGTCAGGCGATGAGTAAGGACTATAACAAAAGAAAGAAAAGAAATGAGTTTAGAAGTAAACAAGTGTAGGTAATAAAGTTCAACTCCCACGAGTTAATACGTCTTGCAAGTAGGAAATATTATTTCGCCTTCCAAATGAATTAATTGATACGAGCTAAAACGCACACAAGAAAAATTCTCTCGAATTTAATTTCATATATATTCCGCATTTTTTTGCCTCTCGTTCTTTCCTCCGCAGCGTTTTGTGCACGCTTCCGTACGTCCATATTATTTCAATTTGATTCACCTTCCCGTTGCGGCTTTCCGCCACACTCACACATACACACAGGCGCGCGTACATTAAAGACTGTAAATTCATTAGCAATTCATTAAGTTGTGGTACAAGTTGTTACCGGGGGACCCTCTCGAGCGGGCAGGAGGCGCGGCCGGCGGGCAGCGGGCCGGAGCGAGGACGGGTGGAGAGGAGGGGAGGGCAGGGGAGTGGAGAGGCGGGGAGGAGGAGAAGGAGAACTGCGAAGGGCGAACGCGTGGCCTTATCCAAACAATGGGCGGCCGCCGCCGCGCAGCACAGCCCAATGACCAGCCTCGGCCGGGGCTTTGGAAACACAGGTACATACGAGGAGCCAACTAACTTCTGCTCCACGAATATTATATTAGGAGGGTGAGGGAGCGCCTTGTTGTATGCTTCTATAAACATTATTTCATTAACCCCAGCCGTGTTGTGTGCGGAGGTCAAAGGTGAGAGCTCAGGTAGGGGGAGGGGGAGGGGGAGGCGGCGGCCGCGCCCCCTCCCCCCGCCCGGCGTCCCGGCGCGCCGCCCGCCCTAACCGCCCATAACCGCGCTCCATTGTGGGCCGCCTTAGCTGCACATAAAAGGAATTCAAACGGGTATTTTCGGCAACAGCGGGAGATAAGGTGCGATTAGGGCCCTCCGCACGCGTTCATTTACCATGAATCCCTCTGTGTGTGTGGGCGGCTGCGCGGCGACAATGGCCTTTGAGGCGGCGGCCGCCCCAAGCGCCGCGCGGCGTCTTCCGCGCGCGCCCTCTCGCGGCCGCCCGCCGCCCGGAAACGCGGTAAACAACGGAGCGCCCGCAAGAACCGACTTATCTTGCTGCAGGGGACAGGGCAGCAGAGGTGTAAGAGGTGGTGGCGGCAGGGCGGGGGAGGGGAGGTAGCCGGAAGCGGAGAGGAGGACGGTGGTGGTGTCGACGGTGGCGATGTCGGCAGTGGCGGTGACGGCGGGGGCGGCGGCGGTGGTGGTGACTGTAGTTTTGGTTGTGGAGGTGGTGATGGTGGTGGCGGCGGTGTTTGTCGGTCGACGGTGACGGCGTGTCAGTGGCGGTGGCGGTGGGCTGTCAGTGGCGGAGGCGGTGGCGGTGGGCTGTCAGTGGCGGTGGCGGTGGCGGTGGGCTGCCAGTGGCGGTGGGCTGTCAGTGGCGGTGGCGCTGACGGTGGCGGTGGCGCTGACGGTGGCGGTGGCGCTGACGGTGGCGGTGGCGGTGGCGCTGACGGTGGCGGTGGCGCTGACGGTGGCGGTGGCGCTGACGGTGGCGGTGGCGCTGACGGTGGCGGTGGCGGTGGCGCTGACGGTGGCGGTGGCGGCGATGGTGGCGAGGGTGGCGGTGGCGGTGGCGGTGGCGGGGCGGGGGCGGGGGCGGGGGCGAGGGCGGCGGCGGCTGTGGCGTCTTGCTGGCCTGGCCTCGCCCTGCCTTCCTCCTGCGCGCGCGCTGAGAAGCCGGCGAGGCAGCAGCTATTTAGAGAACACCAAGTGGACGGCGAACAGTTGAGCAGCGCTCCGCAAATTGACTAATTGTTCCGCGCCCGTACGCGGACGTGTATTCACACGCGAACGCACGCACGCATGCACATAGGTACACACGTAGACGCTCAATGCATTACAGGTGAGGTCTGCCAAACAAACCTGAGCGAACATCTCAGGGCGCAAACTACCAATCTCAACAATATATTTATAGATTAATAAAAAGATCACGTGAATATTCATGTACATTTTATAAAGTGACTTGAAAGTCAGGTACATACAATAGTTTGCGAAGAATGTAATGATTGGGAACTAAAGAATATGAGGAAATTTAAATATACAGAAGTCTTCTTAGAAACTGAACGAAGATTAATTTTTAAAATAAAAATGCAATGGACAAAGAACAAAAATATCAGCTAGTAAGTTTACTTAGTTTATTAATGGAAAAAACAACAAAAATATTTAAAAAAAGTGTTTCGAATTTCTTCTTGAGAGTAATGCTAACCCCTATTCATCAAAGGAATATAATTAATGTTAAATATACTAATTTCAGAACAACATCCATTATCGAATGAGTGTGGCGTCAGAAAAATACTATAATGCTAACACGAATTTTATTTCCAAAGAAGCAGTTAATTACTTATATGGTTGCACACAGCATCAGCAGGGGCTTCAGCTGCACATCTGAGAGGAGTGCGACGCAGCAAGCATCTGTCACGGCATTTCGCCGCGTCCTGCTCTGCAGCTTCATTACTGGGGAGGGTGCAGAAACGGCACCTCCTCCTCCGCCTCCATCCTCCGTCCTCCATCCCGCCCCGCGCTCGCCCGGCCGAGCCCCCGGCCTAGCCTTCCTTTATTAACACGGCTAACGCCGCATAATCTTTAAAGCATACTTGTCTGGAGTGCGGATCCGTGTAGCGTGGAGATACGCGCCAGTGTCATTAACCGGCCTGCGCCCTCCGTCCTCCCGTCCTCGCGCGGCGCTGCTGCGAGGACGCGTTGGGGAGGTCCTTCCTCGCGCCGGCGGCGCCCGTCGTCCTCCGCCACTCCACAAACTTCGTCCCATTTCGCAACAAACCTACGCAACTCCACTTAGGGCATGCGCCGGGGCCTCCTTTGCGACGCGCTGGCTAATCGTTTCTGCTTCTGGACGAGGCGGCTTGGACATGTTCTTTCGGGGGGGGGGCTGCGAGGGCAGTGCCGACGAGTAGTTTTGACACTGCGATACTCACCGTTGATTTCCACAATACTACGCTCGAGTTTGAAACTTTCAAATAAAAAATTAAATACCATAATTCGATCTAGATTATTAGTACATGTTGTAATCGCTACGATCGCTCTGCGCCCGAGCTAACAGAAAATGTCGATTCAATAATTTATTGTCGTTTTAATTCTTACAAAATATAATTCGTTACGTTGCAATAAACAAATAATTTTTTGACGCGACGTTTTTGTAAAGAAGACGAAATCAAGAAGTCATCGATTTTTAATCAAATATAACAGTCTGCGAATGCAGCATTTGGATATTCCTTACTTTCGGAAAGTTTATTAAAATATTCAATCGCGTTTTATTACACGAGTGTTGAGATGGGAAAGATTATGAGAAACTGTGTAAAAATATTAGTAAAAGCCCTAAAAAAAGTACTAACAACATTAAGAGGATATTCAATATTTTAGTGTCCTTCCCACAAAATGTTCCTTTTACTTCTTATATCATTTTAACTATAAACACAATGCATTGACACAAATGGCACACGAACTAGCTCAAATTGATATTTCTTAAAAGCGGACGGAAAGGTACATCATTATAACCTTGTTCTCTCTACGCAGAGTGTACACATCTTCCATTACTCACATCATGCAACAAGGAAGTTCTTACACGTAGTACATCTCAAGAGAGCGGAAGCTATGGAACTTCTGCCGGCGGAACGTACAGCTTTCGCACGAGTACTTTTTGCGTCCAGCGACACGGGGCGCGATTAATCTCAACGAGGCTACGGCAATTAGCCCGGCGCGGCGCGGCGCGCGTCCGCGCCCTCCTCCGAGCCCAGTGCCCACTGCGCACCACGCCGCGCACTTCGCCGCATTAGCTTGATGAAAATCGCCGAACAATTCGCAGAGAACGTTGGATTTGGAGCGAAAATCCGGCTGCCACGCCTTCGCGCCGCCGTGGCCCGCTTCGACCCGCCCCATCCCTCTTCCTCTCACAGTTTTCACGCAACCCAATAATATTTTGCACGCCGAAACCTTTCGTTTCTGTATCCGTGGGGTAGAGTACAACCGTACTGACTTGTTTGCTCAAAGATTCGTCGACTAACTCGTGATAACAGCCTGTAAACTCACGATATGCACATGTCAACTAATATTTCAGAGTACTATATGTTACTTAAGCTATTGCTCTCAAGTTTGAAGTTCGACAGTAAAGTGGTATAAAAACAAACAGTTTCTGATAAAGAAGTGTACAAATATCCGTTTTAAGATTGTCATTACGCCTAGGGTAGTAGGTTTCCTCAAATTATAAAAAAAACGAATTGTTACAACTAGAATCCTAGGCTTCCCAATAGCTGGCACACATAAGTAGGAGACAGAAGAGCGGAATACTTTGCTAACCAAACATCTGATTTCGAACTATCGCGAGTATATTTGATTACGCTGTAGATAACAGATACAACTACACCACAAATAAACAAATTAAAGTAGGAAACTCGAACTTGAGAACACGTACAACTTAAAAAAAGAACAACAATACGGAAATAAAAAAACAACTATCTCCAATATAGCTTGTACAAATTCGTTCTGGACGATCCCCATTCAACACATGTGCTTCAATTGCTCACTCCTACAACATGCTTCCTTAACTGCCCTTGCCCGGGACAAATATACGAGCAACCTTTCCCAGCAGCCAAAATATCGTCGACCCTGCGCCTCTCGGCGGGTGCAACAAGAGGGCGAATTTCGGAACTGGTGATATATTTAAGAAATACATTATTTACGCAGTTGTCATCGGGAGAGGGTTAGGGGACCGCCCGGGCAGACGGCGGCAACGCCGAGCGAAACAACGGATCCCCCGTCGATTCGCGGCATTTGCCAGCCGCCGCCCACGCCGCCCCCGCCACCGCCGCCTCTCCCCCGCCCTCGTCCTCGGCGCCTCCCGCGGCGCCGTGTTCATACATGGAGCGAAGTGACACAGTTCTTCTTTATTTGTTAGCCCGTACTCTTGCTACTCCACCGCCTTGTTTATTGCTCCGCGAGACGACTACGGCAGTATTTGCAGCAAACAAAAATAAAGGATGCTAAGATGAAAGGGCGGAAATATACGACCTCTCCGTGGGGACGCTGCTAGGGCCGCCCGCGCCGCCGCCACCGCCGCCGCCGCCCCCTTTTTTGTCGAAGCTCTAGCTCCACAGTATTGGTTCGCATATAAAGTTAAGCCATGTGTGCGGGCCCATGCATGTGAGTGTGTGTGTGAGTGCGAGCGGGAGTATATGTAGTATATATATTTTTGTGTCTCCTTCTCGCCGCTACCGCCGCCGCCGAGCCGCCTCTTGCTTTTATAAGGGCGTATCTCCGATCCATACGAGCCGCCAGCTGTGATCAGGATACTTCCGCATAAAACATTGACGAGGCTGGCGCGAGTCTGTCTTAGATCCACACCTGAACCCGACCATAGCCGCCCGCATTGGCATGCAACAGCCGCCCTCCGCCGCACACGACCCGAGTTACAAATGCGATTTTTTGAGGCCCGGGCGCCGGGAAGCGGCTGCAGGGGCGGGGAGGGGTAGCGGAACCGGCCTGGAGCGAGAGGCGGCGGTGGCGGTGATCTAAAAATCATGAGGTTCCGGTGGCGGGGTGTGGGGTGGGGTGGGGTGGGGGGCGGCGAGCGAGGGGAAAGGCCGAGCGTAAGGACGAGGAAGAGAACATGAGGGGGGAGGGGAAGGGCGAGGTCACCCAAGGCGGGGCGGGGCGGGGGGGGGGGGCGAGGCGACGCGAGGCGGGGCGGGGCGGAGCGGGGCGGGGCGGGGCGTCGCGAGGCGCTCTGCCTATCGAGCGACGCGTCGGGGGCATTTGTCTCGGGCGAAGGTGGCGCGGACCTCGTTGGCCGCGCGGAACGGCCCCGCGGCGCCGGTGACACATTTTCCCTGGCGGCCGAAGAGACCCTCCGCGGAACGGCGGGGCGGGGGCGGGGGGCGGGGCCGACGCGCGGAGTTCCGCTGCATCCGAAAGTGGTCGACGCGGCGTTGCCACCGATGCCTCGGGCGTCGGGTTGAGACGGCCTGTGGCCGGGTCGGGCGGTTCAGCCCGTGGCTCAGCGATGGCGTATTGTATTTCCCAACCGCACCCCGGGGAATTATTAAGGGGCTAGCCGCAGATGGATGCTGGGACTTTGGATTGACGTTGTGGCCGCGAAGAAAGTGAAACGTACAAAGTAAAGTGCTGATCTACTGAGTTTTTCATAACTTTGCAGATAATCGATCGTTGTGCACATGTTCGAAAGAGGATGAGACGTATAGAGATTGTTTCCATCGAAGTTTAATGCTTTTAATTTCCATGTCCGCAAAGATGTAACCCTGAATGCTGTAAGACAGCAACCGTCAAATACACGTATCACACAAAGGAGCACGCGCACAAACACATCTCTATTTAAATAAAAAGCTCATTTTCCACTATTTAAAATAAAAAATATGTTGCTGCCTCTATGTCCTATATTTCTAAAATTACCAAGTATATTAATTGGATAAACGCATTATTGTTGTACTTCTGTATAATTAAGGCAGATACAAACAATGTAAAAAAATATTTTAAATAAATATCCTGCTTCTCCTCGCGTGTTAGCATCACGAAACTGCGGGACGGGAGTTTCCGCCACAAACCGCCAAGACGCGTCGACGCCGTGGAAGGAAAGCGAAAGCCGGGGACGGAATACAAGAAGACAGCCAGGCACCCAGAACGACGTAGTACGAAGATATCCCTCCTCCCTCCCCCCGTCCGCCGCACACAAAGAGGCAAGGAGAAAGAAACATAATTTTAACTCGGGGATTATACAGCTTTCTTGCCGAATTAATGGATTTTGATTCCGCTTTGTTCCGTCTGATTTACTTCCCTTCCCCTGCCGCGTGTTATTTTTGTGTTTCGCCGAGCGGCGAGGCGCCTCGGCGCGTATCTCAGGCAGCGGCGCCCCGCCCACGCCCCCGCCCCCGTTCCCGCGCCCGCCCTCGCCGCCGCCGCCGAGGCGTCGCCGTCGGGAGGATTTTGGTCCGCTGGGCGCCTCCTCCGCGTTGTTGCTTTAAGCATTTATTAATTAATTAAGCTAGTAGCAGGTGGTTTCGGTTCTCACGGAGCACTGTTTGTCTTTCATTTTCTTCAGTAGAGCGAATAAAAATATATATCCGCAGATACACGAAGAGGGAGAGGAATGTGGCGGCGGTTCCGCCGGGGATGGAGACGGCGCCGGTGTGGGTGGCCGCGATGCTGGTGACGAACGCAACCTTCAGGAGAATGGGAACGATGGATGGAAATGACATTAGTGATCGTGTCCACATTATTACCAACTTCGCAAGTAACTACTGAATGTAGGAAAATGTAGGATTTCACCTTCTCGCGATTAATTTCTATAGTTTTATTAATAAAAAAACAGTTCCTCTTTAATTTATGACATTCAGATTTATTTTTCGCATATCTGTTGTTTATCTTTTTACTACATAATAAGTTAACGATGGCGACGTTTCGGCAAATATCTTGTGGCCATCTTCAGACCTCTGATTCAAAAGCAAATATGCACATTTTTCAATACTGGATTCTTACAACAGTTACACATAAGCTTCACTTCAGGTACAGCAGATAATATAGATAATTACTTGAAATTATACAATATGAAAGATTTCGAAGTAAAGACAGGTATCTGCAGAGTTAGGGGGGGAACTAGAGGGGGCGTTGATTATTTAAACATCGGCGACAATGGAGGGTTAAGCGACGGGTACCGCAGTATCAGTGCTGCAGCCTTACTAGCGAAGAGGACGCGCTGACGGTGGGAACGGCGGCCGCGGCGGCGACTGATGGAAGCGACGGCGGCGGCGGCGGCGGCGGCGGCGGCGGCAGTGGATCCGGAGCGCGGGCGCAGCAAAAACCGCTGCCAACGTGCTTCACTCTCGCCCGCCCGAGGGCCGCGCCGCGGGCGCCAGCACGGGGCGAAGCCGACGCCCACGAGACACGTGCGCACCGCACCACGCCACGCCGCGCCACGCCGCGCCCGGGAATAAATACTCGCAACAGCGCATTCAAAACACCGGCTCTCCGGTGAGGGTATTTACTCTATTTTTTTAGTCGTTCGGAGAACATATTTTAATATTAAACGCAAATATTAGTTTACATCAAAAGCACGAAACAACGAATTTATCAGAAAAATGAAAACAACATTTTTTTTTGTACTCGGAGATCTGTATCTTGTGGGTATCCCGAAGAGGAAATTTTCTCGGCACTTGTCCATATCCACGATAAATCTACTCTATCACACGCTACGGAAGATGATTTTGTGTTCGAAACGAGATAAGACGAACACATTTTTTTATTAAACATTTATTTACAATCTGTTCATATAGGTGAACAGCAAGTTAATTTAAGACAAGACGGAAGAATATTGGAACATTATAATTTTCCTATTTCCTACGCCAATAGTTAACGAATACATGGAACGAGCAAACACACCTGTTTAAGAATCCATAATAACCTCTCCCCCCAGGCGTTTTCTCAAAAGGAAGGCACCATTATTTGAAACTTCCCCGAAGATACCACAAAAACCAAGCTCAAAACAAAAACAGTCGAAAACAAAATTCACAGTCAGCAGCCACATTCGACGATAAGCACATTCGTCATTTGCGACTAGCAATATGTTCGGAAACATGTTCGGAAAAAAAAAAGCGGCCACATTTTCAGAAGAAAACGCCTCACGAGAGTCAAATGGAAACGCAAATAGAGACGCGAATTGAAAACCAACGATTACAAACACTAATTTTTCAGCGATTCCCTGCGGCCAGCTCGTCGCCGAGCGACGGCCCTGGCGGTCGGGGCGACGCGGGGCGGGGGCGGGGCGCGCCGAGTGGCGCGGCGCGGCGCGCGCGGCGACGCGAAAATAAAAATGTTCGCGCGCCATTTGGCAGCGTGACGAGTGCGCGTCGCGCGCCGCGGGCCACGCGTGCGGCACGGCACGGAACGGGACGCGCGCTCGCGCCCGCGCCCGGCCCGCCGCGGGTGTCGTCGGCGGCTGGCAGCTGCCGCGCGCCGAGTGGGAAAGGAGCGGGGGTGGGGGTGGGGGGTGGGGGGCGCCGGCCGAGCGAGTGATTAGCTGCTGCGGGGCGCGCGACAGAGTGAATATTAAATCGGAGTGACGCGGCGGGAAGCAAGGAGAAAAAAAAGTGCTATTAAATAATGTTAGGTTTTGTATTTATATTCAGGTATTATTTTATTCATTACGTGAAAGATGATTCTTAAATGGCTGCTACAGTATCTCTTCATCATTTACATTATTTATTATTTTTTCTTAACCTGCTCTTCTGCGTGATTCGAGCAGTGGCAAAACAAATTATTTGTCCATGCGTAAGTTTGTTTTCTCTTTAACAAAGGTTAAAATAAAATAAAATAAAATAAAATCTCACACACGACAATAAATATGCGTTATGTACTCGACAAAAATCATCCAGAGACTTACGTCGCTCGTGTCATATTGTCTTCCTCTCTTTACCGCCTCGTAATAATAAAATTAACAATAATGAGTTATTTTTCTGACGTTTCCTTTTCTGATTTTGTCTCTTCTTAATTAAGTTAATATTTATTTATTCCTCCTATGTTTATTCTTTATTGCAAGGGACAGAGGACCGAAGTGAATCTGATCCAGAATCACTCAACAAGCTGTGAGTTAATGACCAAAGAAACTGAATTAAAATAAATCTGCAATGGTTAATAAATTGATCAGGGGGGAGAAATTCGCGAAATACTGTCTGAATCTTCTAGCAGAGACCAGAACTTAAATATGAGTTTTCAAAATTGAAGGAAGTAATAAATAAAAGTTACTACCAACAAAATTTGAATTTATTGAAACGCAAGCTACACGAAATTAATGAATACTGACTCATTCCTAACGGAAATATTTTAAAGAGTTTCTATGATAAAAGTCAATCAAAAGTAATGAAAGCCAATTCATCTACAAACGTCAATGTTTTGCAATGTTTTGCTTAGAACTGTGTGAAAAAAAATCATATTCCTTTTGATATCGTATGCGTGTAGGTACAACTTCTGACGTGAACTAGCAATATGGTTTAAGATAGTTATAAACTTTACCATGTTCGATGATATACAATCCCTGTAAATTCATAACATTAGGATCCACATACAATTATTTTTGAATCATGAGAAAGTTGTTGGATTCAATGCATTTCACGCGAGAATTTTAAAACAACACGCAAATATGGGAGGCATATTTGATGTAATACTAATGAAAAACAAGTAAAAACTCTATTGTTAATATTTACATTTCAATATTTTCATTATTACTACACATATGAATTATTGAATAATTACATTACAAATTAACCTATACTGATGATATTAAATATTAATAACCGTAAACAAATCTGAACGAACGTGAAAGAGCATTGAAGTTAATTCATACATATTTAATTAACGTAATGCACTATTTTGTTTTTATAATTTCTCTCAACGTCCCCTTAGTACGGTATTATTATAGAGTTATACAAAAAAAATGTGAGGATTTGAAACCTTATTTCGTTACAAATAACTGAAACATAAATAACGAAGATACATTTTAAATGATTATTTATTTTGCAAGACATAAAACGAAAAAAAATATTTTCTGCGTATTTTATCTCGTGAATTTAGAGAAAATGTTAATATTTAGTAAGCAAGCGAGTAAGTAAACAAGCGATACCCAGAATGTACAGGAAAAACAATTTTAATTGTTCCAGGTGTGGCAGGCAGTGCATAAATATTATTCCAATTCCAGCCTATTCTTAAAAGGACAAACGAGCACTCCACGTTTCAAGGCAACCGTGTGGTTAAGACACGCTACCGACTTTTGCGTTACGAATCGCCGGCGTCGTCTCCTCATTATTGACTTCGGTTCGACGCGACGCGACGCGACGCGGGCGTCTGGTCCCCGGTAGCCCGCCCGCCCGGCGCCCCTTCGCGCCGCGCCGCCTACTCCCCAGCGACCCGGCCGCGTCGCGTGGGTGGCGTGCGCGACAACACACGGCCGTGCGCCGGCGGGCGTGATCGATAAATGTGGGCGCCGCGCCGCGCCCCGTCCCGCCCCCCTGCATGTCCCCCTTTCCCGCGCGCCCTGACCCAGCGCCGAGCGAGCGAGCGAGGGAGGGTGGCGCGCAGCGGGGCGTGGCTGGGCGTGGAGACGCGCGAGGGGCGCGGAGAGGCGAGGGGACGTGGGGACGTGGGGGACAGGGACTCGGACCGCCGCGCCGCGCGCGGAACGAAGCCCGTGGGCGTGCGGCGCGTATTTACCTGATTGAAACGTCCCACTCGGTTCGATTGCGAATATTAATCCTTGGGTTATTACAGAAACAATTACAAACAGAGCTTACACAGCGCGTCATGATAATTAACTTATTCCGCGAGTGACGCGGAACTCGGCGTCGGGTCTATCTGATCCGAATCGGCTGCGTAAGTGTACCGTGAATCGATTTCTTTGATGTCGGACTAAAAATAAAAAAAATTCAATTATCAACACATCGCGACGGAATGATGAGCATCTCATATGACTCATGTGTCGGAGGGAATTGTTTCCTACACACAGAAGACAAAGCCACGCACGCAAAATGGTAGTCGAGGAGAACTCCAATAAAGCGCAAACGTCACGAGCACATCCGAATACACATTAGATCGGCGGCAGAAATCCCGGAGAACGTCCTCAAATCACGGAGACACCAGTGGATGCATCGACTGGGAACGGACTTCAAAGTGCTTTGATATCCCCGAGGTCAGGATTTACCCGCGTGCTTTCAAAACGCGTAGCTTTCCCCGCGTGCGGTCGCCCGAGGCGAAACGTCTGCCTGTGATATCCCGACAGCAGCGGCGGAGCGCCGCGAAGCCGGCCCGCCCGCCAGAAGCCAGGATTAGCAGCGGATCCACGCACAAGGATGTCCCACAAGGCTGAGTTTTTGAGGGCTATTTCGATGTTTCATTTGATGATGACGGCAGTCACTGCCGCGAGGGGAAGCTCAGCCAGTTTTACCTCTGATGCCACTGTTGCTAACACCGTCAACGACAGCCGCCTCCACCCTTACCACTCCTGCCACCACCGTCCCCACACCCTGTCACCGCCGCCGTCAACCCCACCGCTGCGGCCATCCCTGTCACCTACGCTACCTCTTCTGACGTTTCCGCCACCGCCGCTGCCCTCCTTGCCGTCTTCATCCCAACCATTCCTGCCACCCGCGCCCAGCCACCAACCGCTGTCACCGCCGCCATCGACCCCTCCGCCATCCGCGCCTCCATCTCCTCCTCCGCCGTGCCATCCCCGTCACCATCACTACCTCTCCCGCCATCCTCCACTCCTGCCGCTTCCATTCTGCCCGTTCCTGCCATCCCCGCACCCGCCCAGCCACCCACCGCTGTCACCGCCGCCATCGACCCCACCGCTGCGGTCGCCCGCGCCTCTATCTCCGCCACCGCCGTGCCATCCCCATCACAACCGCTACCGCTCCAGCCGTTGCCCGCCACCATCATCGGCAACACCGTTGCCATCGCTCCCGCTGTTCCAGCCACCCATGCGCTCGGGGCGGCGCGAGTTCACAGAAAACGTCGGAGGCAGCGGCGGCGGCGGCGGAACCCTCTCTGTCCGCTCCACCCTCCTCCGCAGCGGCGCGAGGGCGCGCGCATGGGTGTTTACGGCAAAACCCATTGTGCAGGGCGCGCGACGGGCGAGCGCAGAAATATTCCGTTTGATGTGAAAATGTACCAGACACGTTGCGTCCTGCCCGGTTTTCAGCGCCCGCGGGGGTCTGCGCCAGCCCGGCCGGGGGAGGGGGACGGGGACGGGGAGGAGGCAGACGCTGGCGGGGGAGGTGGAGGTAATGACGGCGGGGAGTCACGCCGCAAGCCACGCCAGCCCAACGCGGATGAGAGTTGGGGAAACGCTGGCACCAGAACGTACAGTAAGCGTGGGGATCATTTGTTGACGGTCAAGTCGTCTCCATCAAGCAAGACAAAAGTAGCAATGACTTACGGAATACGATGGTGACAATAATATGGTGATAAGAATAATAATAATTTTCTACAAATATGACATTAAAACCCACAGCAGAGTACAACAAACCAACTATGCTAAAAATCCGTAAAAGTAATCATCAAAGATTACAAGCGTTAAATCATAATACAATAACAATAGCTCTGATTATTGCTAACACTGAAATACCGGTAAAAAAAGAAATAAAGAGTGTGCAGACTGTGAGGCAAAGCGACCGGCAATGACGACAAGAACCTGTAGGAAAGAACACAAAATAGTTGTGGTGGTCTTATAATTGAAAATGGAGATGGTCATGACTAGAGATTGGTGTAATGCGAATAAAATGGAGTGTTTTACCGCTGACTCCTGTTTCTCATAGACTGCATCTATATTTTGATTCCTAGTATCAGAGTTTTTAGCTCTTTAGTTCAGTACATGAACTTTCCCATGTTCAATGAGCTAGTGAGTAATTGATACTGATGATTCACCATCAGTACAATTAGAAGTAGGAGGAAATGGGTGAAGTCGGAAAAAAAATCTTCCACGATTCGTTTCTCTATCCTCTGGGAATTCTGTAGATAACGGTATTTTCCACCAAGAGATAAAAAGTCTCTACTGTACGATTGTCCTTGTTTCACATGAGAATGGAATAGCAATTGAAAAACTAATTACTACTTCATCAACAGGAATCCATTTCATTTAGATCAATGTTTTGCAACGTTAAATTCCAGGAACACCAAAGAGAAACGCTTGTTTTTTCCATATATTTCATTATTAATAATTAGGTGGTTTAATTGTTAACCCACATTTTTATTACGAATATTGCATAAGAAATATGTTTGTTGAATAGTTTGAACGGGTCTTTAAAAGAACAAGAATCTAAAAAGTGATGAATTTTATAGATTTTTAAGTTTTAGTTTGTACGATTTATTCCAGACCTACGTAGAGGTATTTACGTTTACATCTGTAGGGACGACTAATATTTACTACACTATTATACTAATGGGACTAAACGGAACTATTGGAACTAAATAAATACATATTGGCTCAAACAATTAACGTTTTTCTAGAGCAATAATTGTCTTTTTTTGTATTCCAGCATTACAAATGACCTATTTCGTCATGAGAAATTATTCATAAAAAGACATTTTACGGCACAGATTATGGCGTATTTGCCGTTTAGTGCAAGAATAATTGCGTCATCACGCATTCAGCCAACCGCAGCGAGAGAATCGTGGTGAGGTATCGGAAAACGGAACAGCCGACCACCGTTTTTTCGCACACATATTAAAACACCCATTAGGTCAAAATAAAGTCGTGACCAAAAATTATCTTTGATTCTCTTATAATTTTATAATGCTGTTGTACAAAAAAAGCAACGTATGTAAGTCGTTTATAATACTGTTTTATTGCATTCGCACAGATTTGTAAACTCGCCACCTAACGTCGCTCGTTTTCAAACCACGAACTCGTGCAATAATGCTTAACATTATACACTAGGTGCGTAATGTACCATTATCGCCTCCGCACGCGCGCCTTTCCGGAGGTCCTCCCCGAAGGGCGTCTGCACCCGGGCGCCACGCGGACCCCCCTCCCCCCGTTGGCGCCCTCGCTCTGATATTTCAGAAAGGCTGATTTATGCCGCAGACGCAATCGTGGCACATAACTTATCATTGTGTTTGAATAGATTTAATTTATCGCCTCTTTCAGCGTGACATATGAGGGCAACAAAATATTGCGAAAAGGAGTTAATAAAATGCAGCAACGCGCCGACAGCGCCCCTCCCCCCTCGAAGCTACGGATGCGGGAACATGGCAAAAGACAGTGGGACCAAACACAGAAAGAGAATGGAGAGGGCAGAGCAGTTACTGAATCTGAGTGAGGGAGGTGAGGGCAAAGCAGGAAAAAAACAACAACGACGGAAATTGAGGAAAGTGAGACCGACGATAGAACGAATCCGAATGACGCAGGGGAGCTGGAAGAAGTAAAGAAAAAACGTGCAGAGAAGGAATTGAGGGTCAAACGAAATTGGAAAGAAGGTAAGACACTAAAAGAACTCGCACAAGATGTTTAGAACGAAACTGATGTGAGAAAGTCTAATTAGAACTTAATTCTGGGATACTAAAACACAGTTTTTTGAAGTACAACAGATAGAAGAAGGAGCTGTACAAAGAAACAAAAATTATAACGAATGAAAGAGAGTAGGGGGGATATAGCGGTTCGGGACCAGGAAGTGCTTATCTTATCAGCTTATCTTATCTACTTCCGGTCCACCGCCCCCACATCCGGTGTCAACAACCGGCGCCACCAATTATAATGGCAGGAAGTGCTTATCTTATCACCTCTTATCAGCTTATCTTATCTACTTCCGCCCACCCCTCCCCCGCCCCACCCCTCCCCCTCCCCCCGCCCCCACCCCACTTCCGATGTCAACAACCGGCGCCACCCATTATAATGCCGCCGAATGTCAACAACCCACCACCCCCACCCCCTCCTCCGCCCACCCGATGTAAACAACCGGCGCCACTCATTATAATCCCCCCCCCTCCCCCTCCTCCACCCACCCGATGTAAACAACCGGCGCCACCAATTATAATGCCCCCCCCTCTCCCTCCCCCCGCCCACCCGATGTAAACAACCGGCCATTTATAATGCCCCACCGACCGGGGTCACCCTCTCCACCCCCCACCCCCCTTGCGACCTCTGGTGGCGAAGTGTGGAAGTGTGTGCGCACTCTGGTGGCGAATTGTGGAAGCGTATGTGTCTGCGCTCTGGTGGTGAATTGTGGAAGCGTATGTGTATGTGTGTGTTTCAAAAATGCTCCTGCCTGAAGCGGATTCGAACCAGCCTCAATACCCCTGAGACGGCCAGCACTCTGGCTCTGAGCTACGGTGACATCTCGAGTCAAGCTGTCTGCTTTGGGCTACTGATAGTACACGCGGTCGGGAGGGCGCGCTGCGGATGCTGATAAGGGCGGGGGCCGCTGAGGGGGCGCGCTGCGGAAGTTGATAAGATAGCGGGGGGGGAAGGGGGCGCTGAGGGCGCGCGCTGCGGATGTTGATAAGGTAGGGCAGGGGCCGGCGCGGGTGTCAGAGGACGCGCATGCGCAGACTAATGAGTATAGAGATGTGCGCGCTCTCTATGAGCGGTTCGGGGAACGAGGTGGCGCGCCCTCTGAGCGAGGTCGGGAGGCGCCGGCGCGCGCGCATTTTGAATGCACTCTATATAAGATAGCCAGCCGCGCGTTTCTCTCTCTCTCTCTCTCGAGTCGAGAGCGCTGACGCTCATTCCCCCGCTGAAAAGAATTTTATAATAGAAAAAAAGGAAGTCCTAAATGGCGGTGACAGGGAAAAAATAAATTGAAAAATCACTACAATTGAAAGAATGTTTTTTGATTTATTGAAAACAAAAGAATTATAAAATTATTTTCTCACATACATTCCACAAACAGTTTTATTGTTTTGACGATCGTTTCTATTACATTTCTCCAAATGGTGTGTTTACATTAAAATCATAGAAAATATCATTATTTATTTTATATTACATATCCTTTGGAAAGAGAGGTTATGTTTGCATGTTTTCATTGAAGTTTCATAGACCTTTCAAATTTTCTTTCATGACATTTCAAAACATATTTGCATGCTTAGATATTTTTATGGTTCACACATGTTTGAACATTTTTCAGCACATACTGTATATATTTAGTGTTCTATCTAATCTATGAAGAACTTAAAATTAGCTTTTACATAATTTGTATAAATAGCACATCATTCTTAGATCCTGCATACAGTTGTATTTTCATATTGTTATACTACGCTTTATAACCCTCTGTACATAGGCTAGATTGTCAAAACGAGTACAACCTCGAGCCTGTGCTGACGTAGATGGCCGTCAAACTTCGCCACTGTGGACTGGAGGCCGGAGCCATATTTTCGAATGGACAACGCAGCGTCTGGATGGATTGACGAACGCGAGCGCTGTCGCAGTGCCGACAGGTGAAGTGGTCGAGTCGAGGACAGCTAACGCTTCAGCGCCGTGAGAATAAACTCTTCCGCTTGAGATGATCTCATTTTACCGACTCCTTTCGTCCCATATGAGTTGTGGACACTGTCCAGGGGGATGGGGGCATGCTGAGGGAGCGTTCAAAGCTTTCTGGATGACGCAATAGCGCACGGTCGTCAGCTTCACAGGAGGTCACCCCATCCCATACCACTTTCTCGTGACAGCCAATCACGTGTGAAGTTTTTTTTTTTCCTTATCTTCTTCGACATCTGATGATTCTTCCTCGTGACAGCGTCGGCCAACACACATCAACGGATAGGCTGCAGTGTAGTAGGAGCGCTGAAGACTGCTATTGTGGGCAATGATGGCGCGGCGTCGCGGAGACTGCCCCAGTTCACCACCGCTTCTTCCACGCTTCTTCGTCTGAGTTTGTTCCATGGCGACAGGCGAGTGACGAGTGTTTAGACCTGTCTCAACGTGTTGAGACCTGTCTCAACGTGTTTGCAAACGCTCCCCCTACTACTAGTTGAAAGTGATTCATCATAAATCTCCCACCTACTAAAAGAGTCTAACCATAAATAATATAAAAAAATTAAAAATACTACTAAAAGAGTCTAACCATAAAATATATAAAAAATTGAAAAATACTACTAAAAGAGTCTATCCATAAAATATATAAAAAATTGAAAAATACTACTAAAAGAGTCTAACCATAAAATATATAAAAAATTGAAAAATACTACTAAAAATGTCTAATCATTATATAAAAAGTTTAAAAATGAATGCTAGTCTATCTGAACCCCGCCTGCAGGGACGAGCGTGCACGCTGAAGAAGAAGAAGAAGAAACGGACGGACGCGTACGCAGGATGCGGAAATGACCCCATGGCAGACTTGTAAATTTATCGATCCAATAGCGTTTGTCGTCAGACACGGACAACGAACGCTTGTTTTGAACAAATGAATAATTGATATGGGATTTGGACCGAATAGTACATTGTTTGTCGATTCTATTTTCGTTTCGAAATAAACAGTCCAAATAATTTTGAAATTTATAGCGTTTGACAACCGAACGTTGTACTCCCTTCGCCCGAGAAGAACATGCCCGAGATCGGGTTTCGATGGAGTACATTTTTGGACGTAAACCTACATAGCCGAGCAGGGGATCACTTCCGCATTCGTCCTTAAACAACCCTAAGACCTTTTTATTGCGAGGTGTCACGCCAAATGCGTTATCGGGAGCGAAACAGGATGTATCAAACCAGGATGGATGCCGATTCATCTCAGCGTACACACTCGTGGAAGTAGAAAGAATGAATGAATCGGTATCCATGTAGAGAAGGTGAAGATCACAAAGATGTTTTTGACAGTAATTATAAAAAAAGTCATACATTCTATGCTTCGAAATTTCTAATATACAAAACCCCAAATAGATGGGCTTTGTGAACTTCACCTCCGTTTTTCGCAACTCGATAGTCATGAGATCGCCATTCACGTGGTGACTACGCACGAAAGCGGGATCGGCGATGAGACGTCTGGCCCCGCACCTCCCTTCCCACTTGTTCACGAGATAAATGCGTCGGTGGTTGCGCACGTCCTCCATCGACTTGCCGTAAATTGAATTGTTCATGAGTTTGAAAAATTTATCCTCGAAATCGGAGGACGCGCGCTGTCGACGTGCATTGTTCAGGTCCATGTACGTGGCAAGCCAAGGTCGTTGCGAAAAAGAGAGAACGCGATGAATTTTCGTGAGTTGCACTCCCAACTCGAGGGCCTGAACTAAATTTCGAATGTGAATGATGTAACGACGCTTGGGGAGCAGCGTCGCTAGCAACTTGGCTTGCCTGCTCTTCGAGTCGGGGGGGACGCGGGTTTCCGGACAGGGCGGCAAATCGCTCAAGCGATCGTGGATGGCGTCAGGATAGTCGAGGTCGACCTCCAAAACGTATCCCCGGTCGACTTCCGCAGCCGCCTCTGCGATGTTCAACCGCTCGATGTCGGTTTCCGGCATCCACCGGAAGTCGCCCACCGGAAGCGGATGTGACATCGAGAAACCATATAAGTTATTCGCGTCAACGTAGGCGAGATAAGATGCCTTATCGCTTGGCCGGAAGCGTTCACCCGCAAAAGGGTGATTGGCCTCAGCGTGACGACCGATCACTTGCACGAGTCCCCCCCGGATGCCCCGTTCGAAAAAGAGAACCATGTCGATGTCTGTGAGTAGCTCTAGTCGAACGCCGGTGGTTTTCAACATGGCGTCCCACGAAAGCCCGGGAGCGGTGTAGTAAAAGAGAGGATCGAGCCCGTACACCTCCAAACACAAATTTCGAAAGGTTTCCATCGTGTCGGTTTCTAACAGCACGTCGACTTTCAAGTACAAATCGGCGTACTGCAGCAAATTTTGAATAGAGAACGCGTCCCACACGGCCTGCGCGTGCGCGTACTCCGAGTCCGACACGGGTGTGTCTGTGAGGCGACTGTAAAAGGCCTCGGGCGACGGTAACCTCGTGTCGTCCAATTTGGACATGTCATTGAATAATCGTAGGGAAACACCCCCTTCCTTCTGGCCAACTCGAAAAGGCGATCGTCGGGAAAGGCTGCACGGGTGAACTTCAAATCGGCCGAATCGAGCGATCGACTTAAAGAGTCGAGCGATGCACCTAAAAATTTCAATGAATCTAAAAAGCGTAGTTCCACTTTCCCGATTCTCTGGGAAATCGCCACGAATCTCTCGTGATTGTGTGGAACCACGCGCAGCCCGTCGTTGTTCATACAGTTCTTTTCGCCCCAGGCCTGAAGGAGAAAATGCCAATCGTAACCGCTCCCGTTGTGCATGACGACGGGGATGAACTTTGGTGCGGGAAAGTTGACGTTGCACGCTTGATGAGCCGCGCCGCGAAAGACACCCGAAAAATGATCGTGGTCCCTGACGCGAACGGAATTTGGAAGAAAAGGTCCTTTGCATATGTGGCATATATCGGAATTTTGAAAAGACGCCTCGTTTTCGTTGTTCATCACGAGGGGAGAAGGATGACTCAAAAGTTGCTCATAATCTTTCGCGAGACCTTCTAAGAATGCTAATAATTGTATCGCGACGTCGGGACCGTGAAAGTTGACCAGTTGATTTCGCGACTCATCAAACGAGCACACCACTTGAAGCGCGGCCGAAAAGGGTTGTGAATTTGATACGGTTGAAGGAAGGATCCATTCAACGACGGCTCACACGAAGACACGGGGGACCGTGAGCGCTTCGAAGTCAACATAAACCGCGATCGGGCATCGTTGTTGTCTTTCGAGGTGCTGAAATTGCATGAAAGCGCTCCTCCTCTTTGCTCGTCTCCGACGAAGGATCAAACGTGCGGGGGACCCCACGGATCGACAATCAATTTCGTGAGCCTCGAGATGCGCTTGCGAGTAAAAACACATTCAAACATCTGTCGCAAACGAAAATCCTATGGTTGTAAGCCGTATGTTGAGACCGAATCAGTCTACTTAAATTTTTGATCCAAACGTAATGGGACTGTCCGCCATCGCCATGAATCAACAAGAAATTGAAATGGTTCTCTTTCTTCGACCCCGAAAAGTGTACAGGACCTACGATTTTCCAAGTTTTGTTGGCCGAATCAAACTCTAACGTGAAAACATTGAATGAAAAGCTAGAATTTTGACGTTCGAAACGTTTGATCTCGTGAACGGGCAGGGGCCAGGAGATGCCGCGCAAATCGAGACTTGTTTCCAATTCATCGAAAAGGGTTTGATAGGTACCGGTACGATTAGAATGCAAAATTTTGATGTGTGGGGGCTGACGTTTATGAAAAAGAGCCGAAGCCACCGCCCACAGGAAACATTTCTCGTCTCGATTTTGCACGTTGATCACACCTTGACGTCTCGCGATGGTTGCCGGAAGAGGAAGATAAGATGAGGCAGAATGAGCGATAGGTTCAAACAAGTGAGCCGAAACATGAAGAGCGACGATAGAGGCCAACGATTTCCCGGAATCTCTCTCGGAAAACTCGTCGAATTTTGAATTTATAGGTTGTGCTATATGAGAAAGGAAAAATTCCGAAATGTCATCCGCTTGCGTTAACACAGCCGTTCGTGCCGAAAGAAAGATAGGCTGCAGCACCCCTACAATTTCGTGCGTCTCGACGTTCTCTTTCTCAATTAAAAACTGACACTCGAGTTGCGCGAAAATTTTGAAATTAGATCGACCGAGAGTGTTGTTGAGCTCTTCAAACATCTTACGATGGAAGGGAACACGACAACGGTTGAGAAACTCGACCGGATCCGCAATGTCATGTGGGGGAGGAGGATTCAAAATGACACCTCGAAATACACGGGCGTTTAAAGACTGAACGACGTCCGTCCATTGGGGAGCGTTTGCAATGTCTCGTTGTTGTTGTTGTTGGTACGGGCAATCTATAGAATCAAACAAAACACAGACACATAAATGATAATCATTCAACACATCACTAACCACTCCTATTAAAAGAAATTTATTTTACCATCCTCACGCTGCGGAGAAGACACTTCCGCTTGTCGACCTGCATGAGACTCACTTTCGTCACGACGATTGAATAGAAACGGGACATCTATAGAATCCATGAAAACACATACATAAATGATAATCATTCAACACATCACTAACCACTCCTATTAAAAGAAATTTATTTTACCATCCTCACACTGCGGAGAAGACACTTCCGCTTGTCGACCTGCATGAGACTCACTTTCGTCACGACGATTGAATAGAAACGGGACATCTATAGAATCCATGAAAACACATACATAAATGATAATCATACAACACATCACTAAGCACTCCTATTAAAAGAAATTTATTTTACCATTCTCACGCTGCGGAGAAGACACTTCCGCTTGTCGACCTGCATGAGACTCACTTTCGTCACGACGATTGAATAGAAACGGGACATCTATAGAATCCATGAAAACACATACATAAATGATAATCATACAACACATCACTAACCACTCCTATTAAAAGAAATTTATTTTACCATCCTCACGCTGCGGAGAAGACACTTCCGCTTGTCGACCTACATGAGACTCACTTTCGTCACGAATGTGCCGATTTAACAGAAATTTCTTCATCTCAAATCGCTGAATGCTAACAATCACACGTGACTAACACTCAAATAGCAGTACACAAGACAGAGTTGAATCACACGTGACTAACACGACGTCAACACTGAAATAGCAGTACACAAGAAGGTCCGCACGCTTCAAGAGCAAATGGCAGACTAATGGCAGAGCTCTGTGGACATGGAGTTTTAAACCCTATGTTATCTCACACTATCACATCCAGCACGTGCAGTGCGCATGCGCAGAAGCCATTCATCACTCCCCCAAGCGATAGTGATAAGAACAGCAGTCGACCGCAGCCGGAAGTTATAATTAGGAAAACAGGATGTCATTGATATCACTCGAGGGCCGGAAGAGATAATTAGGAAAACAGGATGTATTGATATCGCTCGAGGGCCGGAAGAGATAATTAGGAAAACAGGATGTATTGATATCACTCGAGCGCCGGATGCGATAATTAGGAAAACAGGATGTATTGATATCACTCGAGCGCCGGAAGAGATAGTGGAAGCATCCGCCGATCCAGCGGACATTCTAATTGGTGCGCCGGAAGAGATAGTGGAAGCATTCGGTGGTCCAGCGGACATTCTAATTGGAGCATCAGAAGAGAGAGTGGAGTCACTGATCATTTAATAATCTCAACGCGCCGACTTAAAAAGGGGTTCCATTCGAGCAACGCTCACTCGCTCGTGTGCCCCAACTAGCCATGAGCAGCTCGCAACACGTCATGAACGGGATGCCAGAAGACTCCATGGACTTCGCTGGAGAATTGGTTGAAACATCGGCACCAGCACTTCGAAAACGAAAACTGTAAGTCTTTTTCAATTTTTTCAATTTCAAATATCATACATTCAGTGAGTAGTTTCAAAGTGTTTCATTTTTTTTTTAAAGTATATCAGAAGAGATAAAAGAAAAAAGAAAAGTGATAAAGAAACAAGCGTGTGAAGAGGCATTGAAGTTATTATATGATAATGAGGGAGATCAGTCCATTGCTCTGGTAGAAGAAACATCAAAAAACAACATGCTTCTCCCGTTCTCTTCAAGACAGGAAGACTACGCAATGCAAGCAGTACAAATGAATGACAACACAGACTGCATACGGATTAGTAATAGTGCTGTATTTATATACACATCGAAAAAAACGACCGAGTAAGTGAAATAATTTTCCTTGTAGCTGTTTTACTCTGAGTTGTCCCTAAAAATGATGTTTTTCATTGTTTAGTTCGTGGGAAGCATTAATAAAAAAGATGGAAGCCACTACAATTCGAGTAAACATGAGACAGTTGCCGAAAGGTATTTTCTTTGAAATTACAGACATACACCTCACTGTCAGTGAGGCATATAAAAAATCATCGTATGTAGCGACTCTGCACAATACATTCGATGTATTTCTCCCAACAAGGTATGCAATATATGTTTTAATATGTTTGTAAAAAGGTTTTTTTTTAAATTATACAATAATACTTTTCTTTATAGATTTACGTCAGAAATTGAAGCCATAGGCAAAGAAGAATTTTTAGCGGAAAGGCCGCATTTAACTTTTCTTGGGATTCATCCTAAGAATAAAGCAAGTGTTGTACTTATATACAAGTACAAAGATTTATTGAAACAAACAATTTGGGAAAATCTCTTAATATGGTTCAAGCAATATGGACTTCTAGAAAAAAAGGAAATAATGTACAACTTAATAAATAAATCAAAATGATTGTCTCTCTTATATTTATATCAATTTTTTAATACATTCAATAATTGTTGTCAAAATGTTTATTGCACAACTGAAAAAATGATGTATATTTATTATAGAATAAAACAAAATATGAAATATAACTGCAGAGTTCTGGTTATTTTCCTACTCCACTCTCCAAATCCTCAAACTTAAATATACAACATGAAGTATCTAAAATTACAGAGGAAAATGTTTTAAATATTTATAATGTAAATTATTACATTCATTTCAAAATTTACCATTCAACCTTACATGTATTGCTAAAAATTGTTTGTCAATTTACCACTCAACCATACTTCATGATTTATTAAAAATTGTTTGCCAAACAATAAATGAAATCGAATAAGTTTCAAATACTTTCATAAATTTAAAAATATATCCCATACAAGGTTGTGACAGAATACCAAACAGTGCATTTGAAAAGTTTTTCTTTATTTAAATTAAATATATGTGCTGTTCTAAAAACAAAAATAAAAAATTCAATATTAAAGAGATACATTATATAACAAGAGAAAATTTTTCAAATATTTATAAAATTATTATTTGATGTTATTAAATTAATATTGTCATTGATCAAATATTTATAAAATGAAATAAAATAACATTCAAATATTAAATTAAATTAAAATTACTGATCTAGTTTGACATAAAAAGGAAAAGATTGTGACAGGAAAGTGAATAAAAACAGTGCATTTGAAAAGTTTTCTTTATTTAAATCAAATGGTTGTGCTCTTCTAAAGGCAAAAATAAAAATTTCAAAATGAATGTGATAAAATTACAAATTAAAAAAAATTGGAAATAATATACAATTTACTAAATAAATCAAACTGATTATCTCTCTAATTTTTATATCAATTTTTTTTTTAATAAATACTCTTGTCAAAATGTAACAATAGTAAAGTTTTTTTCAATACATTCATTAATTGTTGTCAAAATGTTTATTGCACAACTATAAAAAAAAATGATGTACATATATTACAGAATAAAACAAAATATTAAATATAAGTGCAGAGTTTTTCTTATTTTCCTACTCCATTCTCCAAATCCTCAAACTTAAATATACAGTGCATTTGAAAAGTTTTTCTTTATATAAAAAAAATGAGAATATTAACATAGTGTTTTCCAATTGATATATACCAACGCAGCATCATTCAATATGCTGTAGCATTCGACGACATTGAAGGATTAAAATTTCGTTTGAACCGCGGTGAAAACGTCGACCTTCAGAACAATTAAGCGAGAACGCCTCTACACTACCCTTATCGTTCACAATCAAATGTGACATTTAACTTTCTGCAATTTGTTGGGGCTGATCGATTCGCAGTGGATGTTCTTGGAAACAGCGATGCACAAACTCCATGGCACGCGCGGTAGACATATTTCAAAACATCTATAACAATGAGACGCAGAATAGAATCAGAGAACAGACAAGAAATTAAAAAAAAAAATAATAAAAATAAAAATACTTACTTTTTCTATGCCGGGGGTGATGATGCGGCGGCAGGTGGAGATGGGGGCGGTGGGGGTCGCACAGAGTGTTGCCGTCGGGCTAAAGGTCCTAATCGCCAGCGGCGCTGCCTCTGATGCGGCCCGTTGTTGCCGTCCTCCGTAAGTGCTAATGGTGGCGGCGGGGGTCGCACGGAGTGCGGGCGCCGGGCTAGGGGACCCCTTAATCGCCGGCGGCGCTGCCTCTGAGGTGGCCCGTTGCCGTCCTCGGTAGATGGTGATGGGGGCGGCTGTGGTCGCACGATCGCAACAGGACGTCTCTGCATCCCGCTGTTGTCCCCTTCCTCGGCGACTGGTGGTGGTGAGGGCGGCGGCGGCACGGCGAGTTGAGGTGGCGTCCTCGCATGTTGCCATTCAAAACCCTCCCCCACTAGTGGGGAATATACATGAAGCGGGACATCCGCGTGGCAGTGACGCGGCGCGATGGCGCATGATATGCAACCTTCTGGGCACATGCAATAAATGTGCTCCCACGAAAATAGGTCTTCGGGGAAATTCATGAGAATATCCAACGCGAAACGATTTGCCCCAACAAATTGCAAAAAGTTGATCGCCACACTTGATCTTGACCGAAAAGCGTAGTGTAGCGGTGTTCTCCCATAATTGTCCCGAAGGTCGACGTTTTCGCCGCGACATAAACAGAAAATTAGCCCTTCTATATCTCCAAATGCCGCAGCGTAGTGGATGATGCTGCGATTATAAATATCGCTCGGAAAAAATCTATGGTCGTTCATCTCAATGAAGTTTTGAAAACTCATAACGTTCGTCATGGTAACTGGTAACGTTCGTCTTCTGCAAATGTAAACTGAGAAGTGAGCTTCATTCGAGACTTTCATTTTTATATAGCTCGCGTATAATCTCATATTCATTAGGGGGCCGCCGCCCTCTATCATCTCCGCGGGCGCAGCGGGGGTGGGAGGTCGCTCCAGCGGGGGTGGCTGTAGATAGCGCGCGCTGGCGGCCGGCTGGTGACTGTGATACCCCACCCCCCTGTTTCCTGCTATTCGACAGAAATCCACTTTTCAGCTTACTGTTACCATCGAGAAAGACACAGAAAAAATGTTTGAATAAAATGTCCGAAGATTCACAACAAATTAAAATATAAAATTTAAACAAGTTCTTCATAGGCTAGATAGAAGGCTAAATATACAGTACGCCTTGACAAATACTCAACCATGTGTGAATTTCTCCATACAAATATCTAAGCATGCAAATATGTTTTGAAATGTCATGAAAGGTCTATGAAACTTCATTGAAAACATGCAAACACAACCTCTCTTTGCAAAGGATATGTAATATAAAATAAATAATATTTTCTATGTTTTTTAAAGTAAACACATCATTTGGAGAAATTTAATAGAAATGATTGTCAAACAATAAAACTGCTTGTGGAATGTAGGTGAGAAGATCATTTCATTCATGTTTCCTTGAGCTCTAGAATCAATTCCAAAACAAATACATCTCAGATCTACCGAAACTGAATAAAAAAAACCTCCGCCATTTGAAATTCATTGATTCAAAAAAGATTAAAAGACAATATTTTTTTTTCTTCCACAAGAAGAAATGATTCACTTCTACACATCATATGGTAAAATAGAAAGCAGTTTTGCATTATGGAATATCCTTTTTAATTCTTCGCTGGGGACATTATTTTGAATTGAATAGAAAAGTAAAATTAATTTGACTTGCAACTTATGCTTTATATTTTGATTTTGTAACTGCAAGAAGAAAGACCCTCACTCTTATAATCTAAAAATAGTTCAATGTATTCATTTTTCATACACTCGTGAAAGGTTTCTCGCATATTTATCTTAAGTTTTCTCAAATTTTATCGTAAAGATCCAAAGGAGAGAATCACGGCTCTATGTTCACAGTGGCGAACGCGATATCAAACTTTCATAGAATAAACTATTTTTGACTGCCGGTAAGTTTTACTAGGATTTTAAGTTTCAACAGAAGGTATTTCTGGATCTGAAAGTTTTTGAAATTTTTTTAGAAATGTAATCTAGAAGGGTTTATTATTAATTCTCTGAGTAGTTGTCGATTGTTTTTAAATCATAACACATTGTTGAATTTTTGGAGGAATTTGGATAAATTGTTGTTCATTTATGAAGATGTAGGCAACACATCACTTCCGACACCGCCACCATCACTTCTTCCGGCATCACGTCTCGCTCCACCGCCGGCGACAGGCGTGGGGGGGGGGGGGCGTGCTCCGCGACAAGCGCGCGAGGGTACATGGAGATAGTGAGGGTGCCGAAGACCGGGTGTGGTCTATGATACCCCCCCCCCCCCTGTTTCCTGCTATTCGAGAGAAATCCACTTTTCAGCTTACTGTTACCATCGAGAAAGACGCAGAAAAAATGTTTGAAGAAAATGTCCGAAGGTTCGCGGGGATTCTTTCATTTGGATCTTTACGATAAAATTAACGTATGTTTGAAACAATCATTTTTATGGAAAAACGTTGAAACACTTCGATTGACTATAAATATCCGATTTACATAATGATTCGATGGAACAAGTATTTTCAAAACCATTATTGAATATTGGAAACACTACAATCAGACAACATCAAAATACGCAATGTATCCAATTGACAGAAAACTTCTGCACTATTGTTCATTCAAAAAATGAACTCATTGAGTATATTGCATGTAGTAAGTTAATAATGGCTGGTTCTAAGCTGAAATATGAGGTATCTCAATATAATATATAATTTTTGGCTAAAATTTGAAGTAAAAAATTTGAATGATGGGATCTTTCTTGTCTTCTTGCAATATTCAAACACATATTCTAAAATGCACCATGTCGCCGCACTTACGTGTTTGGTGTATTTCTTTGTTGATTTGAATGCATGAAAATTGAATAGAGTTCAACCTCGTAAAATATTTTTTCTGTTTGCGTCCTCTATCAACCGAAACATCCTGTCGCGGGGGGAGGGGGGTGAGGGGGGCCCCCGCCTCAAGGCCTGCGAGCCCGTTATCATTTTGTCTGTTTTTTTTTTTTTTCTGAAAAATCGTTTCGAATTGAATAAATACCGAAGAGTCTCGTATTGGAGGCAGTTTTGAGAAAATCTTGTTTTTGTTTGTAAATAGCATATATTGCATGCCATATTTCTCGAAATCTACTAAAATTTTCCATAGTATGTTCCTGTCCTTCGTGAAAGAACTCGCTATCTTATTTTGGGTGGAGGTAACAGAGCTGGGGATGATAATAGCCGTGATGGTTCCACCCAACTTTAAAATTGGCAATATCTTAATTATTTTTGATCCAAACCCTGCTGGAACAATCTGATATAAATGATTTCGGATAGTTCCAATTTTTTTTCACTGTTGTGGTGCCACTCGTCTCTTAGCATATTCAACTGGCTTTCTGCGAATGAATTCGAAACTTGGTTATAGGAATAGTCACCTATCTCTGCTCTCATAATCTGTCGCGCACGCAATAATATCTCGTGTATCCCAATCGAAATAACAGACAAATACATTTGTTAGAAATGTTTGGCGATGAAATGTTTAGAAATGTCGCCTTGCCTGATTTTTACCGCTGTCATATTTATAGTACACCAAATTATCTCGCAAATTTCTCTTAGATGAACTAAATTATTGGGAAATAAATGTAGGAAGGTATTTAAAAACTCCAGTTATTGCTACTTGATTCATCAATTGAAATATATTATGCGTTGGGTGTTTCATTTTATTTAGATCTATGAAAGCCTTGTGAAAGAAAAACGGAGTATTCGGAAATAATAATTTATTATTATGTACACTAAAAATATTCAATAGCAGATAAAATATTCAATAATAATTCTATAATTTGGATAAAAATATTCAATTCGTCAGCAGATAAAATTGCTAAAAACAGTTTATAATGAGAGATTAATGAAAAATGAATAAAATGAGAAAGAACAAAAAAATGTCATCTGCACTTTCATATAAATAGGACACTTGGTAAAAATGGGTACATTTGAGAGGTAAAGTTTTCACCGAAGATCAATAAGAGTATTCCTTGTAATTATAAAAGTTGTAGGCGGAATTTCGCACACATGTGTATTATTTGCACACTTTTCGAGATATGGATAAATATTACGTTTTTTGGAAAGCTGTCGCTTCATACGTTGCAAATTAAACATTACTCTTTCAATCTAATAAAGTAAACGTCTAGAAGCACGACGCATTATTCTGCAGCAATACCATCAAGTAAAAGACTCGTTTGCCGAGGTAAATAGTGTCTATTGCATGGGAGGGAATCTTTCTTGTTAGCAAGTATTGGCAAGAATGGTCTTGTTACTTTTATTCTTAATCCAATGAAGTATAATAAAGAGAGAGAAAGAGGAGACTTCGACCTTCAAGAAAACGTGAACAGATTTTAATTCTCAGACGTATATAGCACTGCGTTTTATGAATTGTTTGTTGACGCTAAATGAATAAAATAAATAAAGAAATGTTCTCTGAAGCGGCGAGGGATCTAGTAGAATTAAAAATATAATACAGTAAAATTATTGTTTTGGAGGGCAAAAGAGTTTACATTTCAAAATCGTTTGTTTCATTTTTTAAATAAAATATATCTAGTTTTTTCATTTTACTACAACTATTACTACTTATATAATAATGCTATTAACAATGACAACAATAATAAAAATATGCATTGAGTAACAATCTCGGGAGAAGAAGAAAATATCTGGGTATCAATGCAGTCAAACCTCAAATGGAATATTCAAATAAATGAATTGTTATAGCGGTCATTGTGCTTAAATCTTTCAAAATCAGTCAGCCTACACGCAGCTCATGACGAGTATTTGGGGAGAAAAAAGCTTCGGTATAATATTCTAGGAAGACACATCCTGTAATAATAATAATAATAATAATAATAATAATAATAATAATAATAATAATAATAATAATACACAAATCTTGAGTGTAGAAAAATGTATGAATAATAAGCATATACCACCCATGCGATTCCCGCAAGTCTTTCATTGAGCTTGGAATCTTACCATGCCTATTTAATTACAGATCTCAAGAGGGGCTTGGTTCACGGTTGGGGGATGGATGCAGCGTAGACTAAAGGAAGCAAGTAGTAATGCCATCTGTGTGCTTTGCGGTGATAGGGAAGACTGGATTCACATCCTCTTAATTTGCTGTGCAACCGAATCATGGAGAAAAAATGGATGGGAATGGGAAATTACTACTTCCTAAACAGGAAGCTCGCCCAAAACATTTTAGCTGATAAAAGGTCTAAATTCATGAAAGAATTATGAACATTTTTAGGAAAGGTTCGGACCATTAGGGAAACTGGAATTAGGGAGTGGGAAAACAGCACCGGTTAGCTTGAGCGGAGCCTAGACTGGAGAGAAATAAATAAGTCAATAAGCTAACAATATGCAAGTTAATCAATAATTTTATCTTAATTTAGTAAACAGTTAAGAAATAAGTCATAAGTCGTAGTCAATTGGTAAGTAACAGATCGATATAATAAATAAAATAAAACTGGCGTAGTAAAAAGCACATTAGGGGGTGAAGGGAAGGGGGGGGGTTGAAAATGTAAGGGCAGAGGCGCTGGTGCGGACAATCTTCTGTGGCGGTGTTTGATTTCAGGTGCTGAGGACGGCAAGCACTGGAAGGAGACGGCGGGACGCCCGCGCCAGAAAATAAATAATTAAAATAAACGTCGGATAGATTAGAATGTACTCGGCTTCTGACGACAGCTTTTTTCCTCTTCAGGGTTTTTTCCTTAGCCGTACCTTATGGTCTCTTTTCCGCGGCTTTGATGCGATGGAGAGACCATTTGGGGTGAATATCAGAATTCGAAAGATTAGAACGCGAAAGGATGTAGGTAATGGCTTAAAGGCCTTCGGCCTAGTCGCATAGGATCAAGTAAGCTAATTTGTTTGTAATAATTACCTATTAAATAATTACAAACCTGTAGTGTTTGTAGAAATTGACTTATTGAAGGGCGAGAACGTTAATACAGATACCACCTATTTATAATGGCAACAAGCATCCGAGGCAGGTGTCAGTTTCAACAGCTCATCGCTAAAAATTTACACACATGTACCTCATTTTACAACACCAGATTCATCAGTGAAAACATCTCGATTTTTAAGCCTCGTCCTTTTTTTGATTGTACTCATCTCCTTTCAGATACACTATTGAGATTGATTTTGTTGCGTTTAGAAGTAGGCTAATATTGTACATTGGCAATGTTGCTACTGGAAACTTGGTGAAACTTAATCAACATAGAAGGTTGCTTCGTTATTTTTCTCAGATTCTTGTGTAATGCCAAATTGTTAATGTTCCTTCTTCCTGCATGTTAGTTTAATGTTATTGGAATTTAACATAAAAGTAAACATTTTTATAATTTTGATTACATTATTAACACTACACTAAATCTTCCCATACATATAAAAAATGCATTTGATAATGAGCATTCATGTATTCACAAAGGTGACATTAGTTTAAATATTAACTATAAACCATTTTCCTCTGCATACCATACCTTGCCTTTGCCGACGATATAGTGATACTGTCTGAAAACCAAGAGACCGCTATCAAACAATTAGAAACACTCAAAGAATGTGCAGAAAGGGTAGGATTACAGATCTCTTTCGAGAAAACTCAAGTCCTATCCCACAAAGTTGACAACATGCGCACAAGGTATGGAACGGTCAAAAGGGTACCACATTTCAAATATCTGGGTGAGTTCATCGAACCAACCGGATCCGAAAGACTTTCACAACAAACCCGCCTCCAGAAAATCAAGAAAGCATTCGGAGTAATCCAAAACCTGTACAGCAAAAAATGCATGTTTAAGAAAAGCAAAATTCGACATTATAATACAATCATCAAACCGACAGCTCTTTACGCTAGCGAAACACTCACGCTCAACATGAAATATGAAATGAAAGAAATCAAAAAAGAAGAAAGAAAAAACATTAGAAAGATACTCGATGCGAGACTCACTCCCGATGGATACAGATTACAGTCTATTGAGACATCTGAAAAGTACTCGAACATAGAAGTCGACATCAGGAAAAGACGACTGAAATTCTTCGGACACATAGACAGACTACCAAATACTCGACTAACTAAAAGAATGCTAAACTATCCTCACTTAAAAGTACAACATCATGGCTGAAAGAAACAAAAAAAGACACGCCGACATAACTGTCACCTCAGACAAAAAACACCTTCCGCAACAAAGTGAACAAATGGAAAGTCAAGGCAGAACAATCAACATCAAAACCCTACAGACTGAAATGGTCTGAAGAAAGAAAACTGTCATTCTCCAAGAGAATGAAAGAATATTGGAAAATTAAGAACAACTCCACAAAAACGAGCCAATTTTTCCTTAACGTTTTCCATTATTGGGAAAATACAGTAATAATAATAATAATAATAATCCATTTTCATACTTATTTTAATAATTATCTTTGTTTATAATTCAATACTAGTATTATCTAAAGATAATTCAATTCGTAAATTTTACATGGAAAATATTCAAAAAATTTTTATTTCATTAAAAAATTACATTTTAAAAATTCGATTTAAAATTATGCTGCCTGGATGAGATTTCTAGAGACCGACTCCTCTCGCCCGGAGGTGGGGTTCAGATAGACTAGCATTCATTTTTATTTATTTTATGATTAGACATTTTTAGTAGTATTTTTTATTTATTTTATGATTTTTGTTAACACTTTTAGTAGTATTTTTCAATTTTTTTTATATATTTTATGGTTAGACATTTTTAGTAGTATTTTTCAATTTTTTATATATTTTATGGTTAGACTCTATTTTTCAATTTTTTTTATATTTTATGGTTAGACTCTTTTAGTAGGTGGGAGATTTATGATGAATCACTTTCAACTAGTAGTAGGGGGAGCGTTTGCAAACACGTTGAGACAGGTCTCAACACGTTGAGACAGGTCTAAACACTCGTCACTCGCCTGTCGCCATGGAACAAACTCAGACGAAGAAGCGTGGAAGAAGCGGTGGTGAACTGGGGCAGTCTCCGCGACGCCGCGCCATCATTGCCCACAATAGCAGTCTTCAGCGCTCCTACTACACTGCAGCCTATCCGTTGATGTGTGTTGGCCGACGCTGTCACGAGGAAGAATCATCAGATGTCGAAGAAGATAAGGAAAAAAAAAACTTCACACGTGATTGGCTGTCACGAGAAAGTGGTATGGGATGGGGTGACCTCCTGTGAAGCTGACGACCGTGCGCTATTGCGTCATCCAGAAAGCTTTGAACGCTCCCTCAGCATGCCCCCATCCCCCTGGACAGTGTCCACAACTCATATGGGACGAAAGGAGTCGGTAAAATGAGATCATCTCAAGCGGAAGAGTTTATTCTCACGGCGCTGAAGCGTTAGCTGTCCTCGACTCGACCACTTCACCTGTCGGCACTGCGACAGCGCTCGCGTTCGTCAATCCATCCAGACGCTGCGTTGTCCATTCGAAAATATGGCTCCGGCCTCCAGTCCACAGTGGCGAAGTTTGACGGCCATCTACGTCAGCACAGGCTCGAGGTTGTACTCGTTTTGACAATCTAGCCTATGTACAGAGGGTTATAAAGCGTAGTATAACAATATGAAAATACAACTGTATGCAGGATCTAAGAATGATGTGCTATTTATACAAATTATGTAAAAGCTAATTTTAAGTTCTTCATAGATTAGATAGAACACTAAATATATACAGTATGTGCTGAAAAATGTTCAAACATGTGTGAACCATAAAAATATCTAAGCATGCAAATATGTTTTGAAATGTCATGAAAGAAAATTTGAAAGGTCTATGAAACTTCAATGAAAACATGCAAACATAACCTCTCTTTCCAAAGGATATGTAATATAAAATAAATAATGATATTTTCTATGATTTTAATGTAAACACACCATTTGGAGAAATGTAATAGAAACGATCGTCAAAACAATAAAACTGTTTGTGGAATGTATGTGAGAAAATAATTTTATAATTCTTTTGTTTTCAATAAATCAAAAAACATTCTTTCAATTGTAGTGATTTTTCAATTTATTTTTTCCCTGTCACCGCCATTTAGGACTTCCTTTTTTTCTATTATAAAATTCTTTTCAGCGGGGGAGTGAGCGTCAGCGCTCTCGACTCGAGAGAGAGAGAGAGAGAAACGCGCGGCTGGCTATCTTATATAGAGTGCATTCAAAATGCGCGCGCGCCGGCGCCTCCCGACCTCGCTCAGAGGGCGCGCCACCTCGTTCCCCGAACCGCTCATAGAGAGCGCGCACATCTCTATACTCATTAGTCTGCGCATGCGCGTCCTCTGACACCCGCGCCGGCCCCTGCCCTACCTTATCAACATCCGCAGCGCGCGCCCTCAGCGCCCCCTTCCCCCCCCGCTATCTTATCAACTTCCGCAGCGCGCCCCCTCAGCGGCCCCCGCCCTTATCAGCATCCGCAGCGCGCCCTCCCGACCGCGTGTACTATCAGTAGCCCAAAGCAGACAGCTTGACTCGAGATGTCACCGTAGCTCAGAGCCAGAGTGCTGGCCGTCTCAGGGGTATTGAGGCTGGTTCGAATCCGCTTCAGGCAGGAGCATTTTTGAAACACACACATACACATACGCTTCCACAATTCACCACCAGAGCGCAGACACATACGCTTCCACAATTCGCCACCAGAGTGCGCACACACTTCCACACTTCGCCACCAGAGGTCGCAAGGGGGGTGGGGGGTGGAGAGGGTGACCCCGGTCGGTGGGGCATTATAAATGGCCGGTTGTTTACATCGGGTGGGCGGGGGGAGGGAGAGGGGGGGGCATTATAATTGGTGGCGCCGGTTGTTTACATCGGGTGGGTGGAGGAGGGGGAGGGGGGGGATTATAATGAGTGGCGCCGGTTGTTTACATCGGGTGGGCGGGGGGAGGGGGAGGGGGTTGTTGACATTCGGCGGGGCATTATAATGGGTGGCGCCGGCTGTTGACATCGGAAGTGGGGTGGGGGTGGGGGAGGGGGAGGGGCGGGGGGGAGGGGGAGGGGCGGGCGGAAGTAGATAAGATAAGCTGATAAGAGGTGATAAGATAAGCACTTCCTGCCATTATAATTGGTGGCGCCGGTTGTTGACACCGGATGTGGGGGCGGTGGACCGGAAGTAGATAAGATAAGCTGATAAGATAAGCACTTCCTGGTCCCGAACCGCTATATCCCCCCTACTAAAGAGGAAATATCATTTCAGTTGAAGTCTAAGTAGAAACAACATCGACCAGATCTTGTATACGCACAATGTTTTCTGTCTCTGTTCCACATTCTAAAAGAGATTGCTGCGTTTGTGAGTTGTAACGAAGAAGAGAGAATGGAAAATGATAGAGAAATTAACACTGGTATGAATTCGCGTGATAATGATTTTAAATACTTACAGGAAAGAATCGATTAATCAATAAGTTATAGAGGGAGCACTTGAGCAACAAACGACGGAAACAAGAATGGAAGTACGACCGACCGACTAGGGCAACAAACTACGCAGCAGCGCGAAGAACGCCGGCAATCTCCACCGGAGCCAGTAGGAAACCACGTCTTGCGGGGTAGGCGCAGGCGCCGATAAGAGCGCGAAAGTTATGATCCTCACGTGGCTAATAGCTCTCAAGGTTAAGCAGGCGCGCGTTCAATTGCGCGCGTTTCCTTCCACGCCCCCCCTCCCCCTCGTCGCCCGCCCGACTCCTTCCCTCGCCCTCATTTGCATCCCGCGCATAAGTCTGGGGATTAACCGACTTCCAATGCCGTGTTGTTAGCCGGCCCGCCGCAGTCGCGGAGCTCCTGCCGACGACGCCGTCCCGCACCGCCGCCGCGACGCCGTGTTAGGTCTCGTCCCGCGCTAAGCCGCAACCCGTCGCCGTGTGACGTCGTAGACGCCCGCGGCCCTTAGCGCTCCTTAAACACGCGGCCGCAACGCAGCGCAGCCACCGCCTCCGCCGCCGGCGCGGCGTCCTTTATCACTGCCGTCTTCGCGGCTTCCGGCCAACGCGAGCGCCCTCTCGCCTCGGTCGCATCGAAAGCGGCGGGCGGCGGTACGGATAATTGTACGACGCCGCTTAGCACAACCCACGAATCCTTAAGCCCGTTAACCGAGGGCTGATCTATTGGCGAGGGAAAGTGCGTCGGCGGCGCGGCGATAAGGAGGGTGATCTGGGAAGTACTCGTACGAAAAGTTAAAGGACGACAATTGATTACGAACGTAAGCAATTTTCACTTCACGGGGAAAAAGTATTACGTTATTGAGGTGTTTGTCAGAACGTATCTCCAAAATGTGACATTCAGAGATTAAAGCATCACAAGAAAAAACAACAACCTGATTAGTGATTAACACCATTTTATTAAGGGAAATTGATTCGTTCTCGAGATCTTGTTTACATGGTTAATTATCACGACATCACTCAAATATACGAACTACTTAGTCACGTGAAAACTACTGATATTTCCAAAAATGTGAACAAAAGATTATTGAAATAAGTAATTTTCAAGAACTGAATTCATTAAAAAATATATCTGCAATAATGAGGATGACGAACAAGAAAAAAATTGGATGAATTTTTGAGAAAATTTTGAAAAAAACGCGTAACAGCTTTATGTAAACTATTGACAATAATTAAAGTACCCATTTCAAATTGAAGAGCCACAAAATCAGTCAGATCGATCTTATAATATCAATTTTGGTGATTTTTTTATTGTTTTAATTCATACCGTTTAGTAGCGTTTAAGCGCTAGTGTTGTTTAACAATAGAAACAAGAGATGAAAACTCTTTTAGGAATAGAAGTCTTACAGAACCTGGATTGTGACAACATTACGAATTTTTGACAATAATTACTTTAAATGGAAACAAAAAAAATCACTTTTTCGGAATTGAGAAAACACAAAGCGTGTTTTCCTGGCGAAAATTCGCTGCTTTTCCCTCCAGAATTACATAACGTTCTCTTTCTGCGAAGTATATAACTAAATGTACGAATATACCTAAATGTAGTAAAGAATAAACATAACAAATACAACATACACACTTACATTTTAGAAATAAAATGAGACTTTAAAATATTAAAAATCACAAAAATCCTTCCATAGGGACATACAAGTTATTTAACTTGTCTTACTTTGGCATTTAATGGAGTTAATTTCTTTAATTAGAGGCTTAAATAAAGTTTGACAATGAATTTTTGGATTTATGATTTGACCACCTCACAGCACTTGGTCAAGCCCAGTAACCCATTTCATGCTAATTATATCTATTTGGAAGCAAGATAAATGCACACACGCGTGCTATGGTTAAGCAGCATACCAAGTACTGTATTTTCATTTGTAGTTATATGTAAGCATTATTTCTGATTTGTAAAATGAAGACGAAATTCAAATCATTTATATCAAAAACAGGGATTTAGGAGTTATCATGATTTGACCAAAACCCAGAGATATTTCAATCTTCCGTACGAAAATCCATCATAATTTAGGCAGATTGATTAGAAGTTCACCTCAAAAAACGATTATTTTACGGCTATCAAAAGCACATCGTTTAAAAAACTGTTTAATGTACTGATACGAGAAAATCAGATTAGCAAGGATAGCTGACCGCGGGCTTTGAAGCTCTGAATGGTTCATTCCACGTTTATGAATTACCTCGTACCCCAAGTTCAGTCAACAAAAATTACCCATTACAGAAGGATATTGCAACCTCAAAGAAGCTTAAGTATGATATCTAAAACCGTTCGTAAAGCCAGACGAAGGTAGCTGTGAATGTGCATCATTAAAATTGAAATTCTTGGCACATAAACATAATTACTATCCACTGCACACGTTATTTTTCAATATGAATATCACTACAAAAGAAAATGCAAATAAGAGTCATGTGAAATATTACTCATTTTAGTCGTTACCAGTACGTGCGTTAAACAATTAATAAACAACGGCAGTGTTTCAAAAATTAAATTTCGTAATTAATTTGACAACTTTACTTCAGAAGAAATCAGTGTGGTGGTGCTTATGATGTTATAAATAGAAAGCTCAACTTATCATCGTTGTTTAATACTGCATGGTAGCGAATTAGTGATAGACCATTAAACAAACATAATGAGACAATGATTTGCTTTCTAATGACGATACTTCAATGAAATAATGAACCATATTTTTTGCACAAAAATAAAACTTACAAAAATACGAAAGATATCCCTAAAAAAACATTAATTTTCATGATAAAAATAACAATGACCAAGAACGGCACGGTAGCTTACATCGACACACGCGAACGTGCGACAAAATAATTGACGCTATAAATAATTAGGTAGGCCTAAGGGTAATCAGGAGGGCTCCAGGACAAAAAAAATTAAATGCAAGCTCCAACTCGCGAGCTTCGATCTTGGCGATATATGTTTGTCGAGAGCGCGTGACACGTCCGCGCAATAGAATTAACGAGAATGCAAATGCGGGTGGGCGGGCGGACGCGCGTGCCCCAGGACGGCGGGTGCCCTCAATGCGGCGCGATTTCGTTTCTATTTTGTCAGCTCGGGCACGTATAAGCGATTTGTGCGCGCTGAAAAATTATATCGACGGTCAACTGTAAAACAGTCGATATGTCACCGGGTTGACATTAGGAGTAAAATTTGTTTAGGGTTCATTTTCGTGATAATGAACATCAGCCAGCGCGAGCGAAAAATCGCATTATGGGGAAAACAATTCGTAGAAACGATAGGCTGCCATGTGACGCGGGGACGCGTGGACTGGACGCTGTTTGCACAAAACCCATCGTCGGTGCGGGCACGTTCCCGCCCAGACCGCTATAAAAGAGGAGGAGGAGGGGGGGGGGTAACGAGGGAAGATTTCACATTCATTTTCGGACAGTACACCGGGGTTTGCTATTAATATTTCCCGCAAAAGGTCGCCTTCCCCCTCTCTCCGTCTATTGTGCGCTCATGAATGATGCTTTCGAGATGTTTGCTTTGCCAGCTGAGACGGCAACGGAGAATCGGAGGAGTTCGCCAGCGGGATGCAAAAGTTGTTCTTTTCGTTTCCTCCAACGCATGTCGTTCTTTTTCCTTGTGCATCATGTGCATGTTCTTCTGGTGCATGTCTCATAACGCGGCTACGCGCGTCTTGCGGCGAAGCAGCGCTCAGCGTCTCACCACTCACCCTCCTGGCCTCCCCCACCCTCATATTTCCCTCTCGGCCCCGTAATGAGCAGCGGTGTTCACCCACTCCCAACAAAAAAAAAGTTACACATCCTCATCAAAGGAGTTCCTTTATATCTGAGAAAATATACAGCCAACTATCTGCGACGTGTTATTCATATGCGCGGCGGAGGCGCTTTGTGGCAGCCCCATTATGGGCAGCGACGTTATTACATGATTAAATTTTTAAGTAGGACTTAATTAAAAATTTACTCTTAATATTCTTCGCGAACTTTAATGAGGGACGAAACAAAAATATTTCAATATGGCGGCCGACTCGTTATGACGGCGAAAGTATGGCTGCGATTGGACGGTGCTCGCTCCGAAGCTCAGGAAACGAGAGGAGGGAGAGAGAGAAAGAGAGGTAGGCTAGCTTTTTTGTGAGCGAGGAGAATTATTGCCGTGATGTACGGTTATCGCTGAAACTTCGAAGACACGGAAAGGTCGAGAAGTAGGCGGGGTGGTGACGTGGAAAGAGGGGAGGGGGCGAGGGTGGTTCGTGGTTGCGGTGGAGCGCATCCCCTCCACTTCCCCCCCCCCGCCGGCGCCGCAAGAATTAAAAATTCCGGAGGATACGAGTGGCGGGCCTGGGAGGGAGGCACAGTGAGTACGGCGGGAATTCTTCCCCGTCGCTCCCCCCCCCCCCAACGATAATCCCGCTAACCAGGACACAGTCGTTCATTAAACTGCGGTGGAGACGCGGGGTGCGCTCCAAGGCGGTCGGCCCGCAATCTCCCGAGCCGTGTTCCAGAAACCGCCACCGTTGTTGCCACTGCCTAGCCTCCGCGCCACTGAGCAGCCCGAACACTGGCGTTTTTAATTCCCGTCCCCGTCCCCTGCCCCTGCCCCTGCCCCTCCCCCAAAACACTGATCTGCCGCGGGCTCGCGAGGCGCTCGCTGCAACTCGGCAAACAGAATAACCGGCGCGCGCGAGCTCGCACGCGCCAGATCATTTGCACTCGCGCCCGGCTGGCGGGGGAATTAAGGCAAGGACCGCCGAGTATGTTCCCTGCAGTCGGGAATTTAAATGAAATTTTGTATAATTTTATTTGTACATGGTGCCATTGGAACTTGAAAGAATAACAATGCGCGCCTGTCTGAATGAAACACGTAATTCGCTTAATAGTGCGGGTGAGGGAGGCCACGAGGGTTATGCCTTTTCCGTGGATCGTGGAGAAAAAATTATTAATCGCGAGAGGAAATGAACATCAAAAGAAAATATTCAATACTGACAGCCAACGAGAGGTCACGTTTACACAGGAAGGAAATTCCAGCTCATTAAATGTTATTTTAGAGAAACATGTAGGTTATGACTTGCACAACATGAACAATAATCGCGATATATTATGCAGTAACAGTAGGAACGTGAACTGTGCTTTTTTAGAATGAGAGTATCTCAGCAACTGCATTTGTTAATTGTAGAACAATTATACTTTGACATCATTGCTCACTTACACTAATACTGCATCATACTGATTAACCAATATACAACGAGATTCCCGTTTGCAAGACTGTGAATTGTATACAGTATTTCTGAACGTAATGGAACTTATTGGAAAAATAAAAAAAATAGAAACTTAAAAATAGTCCGCGAACACGTACACTTATTTACATAATCAGAATTTTTCTATTAGTCGCATATCATATTATTTTGTGCATCTTAACATGCGCAACTCCATTACAAAACAATTTTACAACAGTATTGGTGGCAAAGGCAACATACTGTATTTACAAAATTCTAAAACTTTTACAGGAATATTCCAAATAGTGCGACATTAGTGACCAAAATATCTCAAAATGAGAAATACTACGTGAAAAATATCAGATAAAAATGTGTCAGTGTCAACTGATTCAACGAACAATTTCCTAAAGGTAAATATTAAAAATACAGTATCTGCAAATATATTAATTTAAAAAAATGGGCACAAATTACCTTAAAAAAATAAACACAGCGTTGCGTCCATGACAGGAAGTCCTTGGCGCAACTAACATAAGTACTAACATAAGTAAAAGGGTTTCTTAATCGAAACCCTTTTAACCGAAATAGCGTTGAACTGAAACGATCGCCCAGACAGAAAAGCGAAAACGGAACAAGCGTGATGCGTCATCTCCATCTCCAACCCTCTATAACTCAGTACTTTGTGTTAGAGAAAGGTCTTCTTTATTGATGGAAAACTGGCGAAATATCGCTGCTAAAAAACGGTCTGAGAGGAAGAAACAGAAAATAATTGAATTTTTCGAAAAAAAAGAAAAAGAAAAAAAAAAAAAAAGAAAAGGTACGACTTCTGCAATCGTAAAAATTTTTTATACGTGTATACTTGCATGTAAAGAGTGGAAGACTCGCTAAAAAAAGTAATTTTTATTTCATCTTCAGCTTTAAAACCTGCCACGTTTTTCTTTTCACAAATGTTGGTGATCCGAAAAGACCAACGCCCCCTTTATTTCGGTTAACAAAAGTTCTTCTGCGTTAATAAGCCTCGACATGCGCTCAGGGCAACGAGTAGTCTCCTCCGGCGTGGCGGTCGGTTTGTCGCCAGCCCTGCCACGAGAAGCGACGCGTCAGGCCTCGTGATAACACGCCCGCCGCATGCCCGTGCGTGCGCAATCGCCCGCGGCCACTCCGGGCGGTGCACGTGGGCAGCCCAAGGGCACGCCCGCAGAGACGCTCCCCGCACCCACGCACCTCCTTCGCCTCCAACGGACAGCAGGTCCGGAAAGTTAGCGTAGCAAATTTATTTAAAAAACTGAAATTAATCTCAAAATTGGTCACTTTTTGTTGCCAATTTGTTATGCAACAAAAAAAAATGGTCGTGCTACATTTGATCCCACTACGTAAAAGATGCTGCTAACTTGACATCAAGCCCGACAATGACAAAAGCAACAACACGAAATTACAGGTATAAATAAAAATTAATTCCAAGAGAATTTGTCGCTTTTTTGTTGCTTAATACTCGTAGTTTCCCCCACCCCGCGCTCGAAAAAAGAAATGTTGTTGCTCTTCAAATAATTATGGAAAAGCGAAATTTCGCCAAATTGATATTACGAAAGCCGTCGATTACGACAAGGGCATGAAGGCCATTCACAATAACCCGAAGTAGTGTCGAGATTTCAATTACAATCTATCTATCATATAATTGACTTTCTTTATGATTTGCAATTATGGGTAAATTAATGGTTGATTTTTAGTTATAACTTTCCAACAAATACAAGCCATAACATATGCAAAAAAAGTTTCTTATTGTACTGAAACATATAGACACTCGGCATTAAATCAATTGAGAGCTTAAATTCGGCAACCCCAAACCAAATTTAACTGCCTTGAAATTTTAGAAATTTCAAACTTTTCCCCCGAAATAGCGACGTTCCTCTTACAAGAAAATGACAGAAGCAGATGAACGAAAGCAAAAAACGAATTGGCGTAATAGGGATTTGTTCACTTCAAAATTCATTTTGATATTTATCATATTCACATTGAGACAAATTTGTTTCTACAAACTGTTTACACATATCCCCAGAATTTCGAAGAGGAAAAAAAAACTGAAGAGAGGGCTGACGTGCCAGAGATGCATGGTCTGACCCCACGGGTTGCCTGTGTCGACGTACTCTCCTGAACCGAACAACCGGAGTGTATTGAACCCCTCACCTTCCCTTGCCAACCCCAAGGTTGCCGGGTCGCGGTCAACGTCGTAGGTGCGTCAGCAGAAGGGGGGGGGGAGGAAACACGACACGAAACTGGCTTCTACGCCACAGGAAACGGCCGCTAAGTGCGCGCGGAATGGCAAAATCCCGCTTTCTCCGAATGCTTATGTTGGCGCTATCGAGCATTGGGGGCGGGGAGGCCACGCAATGCGCTCCTTATCGCGTCGTACGGTTTCAGATTTGGGGGGAGTTAAGCAAAAGGAAAATGACATTGCGAATGAACGGATAAGGAAACAACGTTTCGTTGAACCTCGCATTAGCCTAAGAAATTGGACTTCCTCGTGCGGGAGTAGTCGAGCAAAATTGATTTTGAAAAACGAGTGAAAATTTGTCATGAACGCCAAGACAATTACTGAAGGGTAGAAAGAATATAAGTAACACACCTACATATACACACTCGCACACCATTTGCAAAATGAGAGAGAAAAAAAATATATTAAACCTTCTTCTCTACAATTAAGCAGGTGAATTAACAGGTTTTACGACAGACAAAGCAACTGAACAAAGTGGTGTTTTCCTTTTTACCTTGGGAATAGGATAACGTAAATCCCTCTTTCAAATTAATGAACTACTTCCTTGTTTTGCGAGAGACATAAACAGAAACAAGCTTAGAAGATAAGTACAAAACAGGTGAAAAGTATCGAGAAAAGTAAACTGTAAAAATTAAAAATCATCTAACAATGATAACCCCAACAAAGCCGACCTAGCAGAGAAATGAAGCAACGCGCTTCTGATGGACGATACGCTTGTGACTGGCGAGGAAGTCGTACGTCCAACGCGGGGAGCGGGAGCGAAAAGCGTTTTTACGTCCAACCTGTGCGACGGCCATGCGAGCAAAGGGGCGGGGCGCGAGGGGAGAGTGGGGTGGGGCGCGAGCGACGCCTGGGAAGGGGCCGAGGGGGGGGGGGGGGGGGTCGCGGGACCGGAGGGCGGCGGCGTGCGCAGGGGCTACGCGTGCAACTCAAGCGATACAGAGATACGCGGATACTTCCTGCTCGCAGCACGCGACGCACGGCACCACGCCTGCCAACCTCACGCCCCTTTACGCTCTGCGGAAGGGAGAAAAAAATGCGCTCGCTCCTGACCGCTCAGACTCCTATTTCTAACTACTTGAAAACTATGGAGAACTTCGCGAAACGGTTTCCAAGCCACATGAATGAGCACTTGATTGTTTTGGGAACGGTAACAACTACTCTACGGAAGAGTTATATTTAAGAACGCGTCCTAAGATTACAGGCACGCAACATCTTCATTACCCAGCATTTCGACATTTTAGTAAATATCATCTTGGTCGTTCCAGAAGCAAATAATTATGTTTCATGGGTGTAAAATCTGTTCCTAAAAGGAAAGGACAGAGCAAATTCTAAAGATAACGACGAAGAATTTACCAAGTCCAGCTTGACTTGAAAGTCGAGCAAGACCAGCTTTACTTGAAAAACATATCAATAAGGAATCCGTTATATGAATACATATTAATTGACGTAAACTTAACTCTCTCATTCTGATTTAAGAAAATAATTTCAAGTAAGTCTTAAAGAATGAAAGCTTATTATCGCACGTCAAAACCAAAAGTTTCCCGCCCTGCATCCGCCTCAGCGCAGCGACGCTCGCGCGTTCTGGTGGCCGCTTGCGCAGCGACAGCCTTCCCCCTCCACCTGCATCTTTCTTCGCCGGCCACCGTCGCCGCCCCGCTTTCGAGATGAAGATAATTCTCCATTAATATGCAAATGCATACTAATGGCAACGCCACGTCAAAACGGCATCAACTTATGCATAATCATTTAATTTCTTGCCCTCCTTCACCCCCCCCCTTACCTTCCCCTCGTCCGCTACATATTTTAATTTTCTCATGTCTTAAACAGTCCTTTTGCGTTCTTTTCGCAAATACGAATATTCGTTTTCGGAAAGCGCGAGCCTCAAACCGTCGGAGGCGTTTAGGCTCCAACTGATATCACTACAATGTCTCCGACCGGGAGGTCCTAGGTTTCGAGACCAGGCGGTAGTAGTATTTTCGACATAGCGAGATAGCTAGGTCGCATTCAGCCGCTTTCTGGAGGAGAATTCGACGGGTCGGCAGCTCTTGACCGTAGTTTTCTATGGTTTCTCCGACCAACACCAGTATTCTAAGAATCGGGCCACGGATTGCGCGGGATCTCACCTTTCTCTTCCTTGTCCTTTACACATCCTCCCCCTTTACACACACACACACACACACACACACAAGCAGTACACTACCAAACATGTCCGGGAGACCAGATGAGAATTTAGTTTGCCCCGCTGGTGGGAATTTCTTGGTTGGGGAAACCACGCAAACCGACGTGTATGTCGGCGCCGGATTTCACCATCCAGCTAGGAAAGTCCGCATCTCGTGATAACAACATGCACGTCACTTACGGGGCTAAACATCAGCGCAATTGTCGCGCCCATAAACACGGAATCATCAATCAATGGAGCCTCCGACTCCTCGTGCTTTTCCCCCTCCCAGCGCCGGCGGCCCACCGTTCGCGCGACGACGTTCCGTGCGGCATCTGTCGCCCGGGTGGCTGCGTGCGGGTTTTTGCGCTCTTCGACGAGCGTAACGACGCTGAGCGGCGCGGAGTGCGGGGGGGGGGCAGGAGGCGGGATCAGAATGGAAGAAGGAGCACGCGACGCGAAAGGTGGGAGGGGAGATGGTGGGGGAAGGGGGGGAGCGATTAATCACCGCTTGCCGTTCGCAGCGTGGCGACCGCTTGGCGTGACAGCCGCCCTCAACCGGCGGCGAGGGGGCGGGGCGCCCACTGGGCGGCCGCGGCCGCGTCCCTGGGCACCGCCTCACACTCGTAAGTGGACTGACCGCGTGGAGAGAGCATGTGTGCGAACTGGGCCTTGTAGATTGGGAACTCTCGTAAGTTTGTAGGCTTGCTCTCAGGAAGGTCGGAGAATGGCGGCCGAAACGTTGGCACGTGTGCCTAGGTCGCGACGTCTCCCGGAGAGTCAAGTCGCCACTGTCTCCGGCCGCGGACGCTCACACTCTCTCGTGAGTTTCTATGGTTAATTTTAGCTCGTGAAGAAAATATCTTCAAGTTTTTATTTAAGTGTCTAAGAGAGTATAGAAGACGACCATTTACTCTGGCAGCAGAACGCCGCATTGAATACTTAAGCTCCTATTTTCAGCATATCATTCTGCTAGAAACATGACTCAGTCTAGTTCTCGATATTGAGATTTGTAAGACGACTAACAAATATATTCTGAGAACACCTCAGCTTAGATAAATTCAACATTTTATCTCATTATTCTGAAAATACTTTAATGAAATTGTCTTAGCTTGCTTTGATTTATATGTAACATGTCTGCTATTACAGTTCACACATACTGAAGAAAAAACGCCTTGCTTAGAATTACGTATCCGTTTCCAGGAAAAACGTGTGTATTCAGACTTTTTCTATATGCACTTAATTTAATCACTTTTCAAATCTAACTTATATTTCTCGGCTATTTTTTTCGTATGACATAACGACATTAGAACATTGCGTGAGAGCAGATGGAAAAACAAACAATCTACTAGACAGAGTAAACAGTACGTGTTATTTTAAGAGTAACTGTTTGAAAATGTATGCTGCAATTCTCATTAACTATGTAATGCACGTTGGTGTAAGGAAATATATGCTACTATTATGCTGTTATAATATAGCCAAGTTTACATTAAAGTTAAGAAAACAAAATAACATACTCATACAGCAGACAATGCAAGCAAAAATAAAATAGACCAGTTCCTGGCTTTTAAACTGGTTTGCTAGCAAGCAATTGACAGTTAAATTAATCCCTTATTTACACACAAATGCTTCGTTTCTACATCAATGATTGAACGAACGCCAATAAAAGAACGGTTGTCATCAATATTTCATAACAAGTAGTGAAGAGAACATCAAATGAACAGATTAATTTTTGACTATTTATTGTGCCATCTCAGTTGAATGAATAAGTGGTAATCAACAAACTTCAAGAAATCGATAATTTTGTATAACTTCAAAATCTTGTGAGGTAAAATCAAACCAATGTTAAGTGATTATTTCTTCCGTCACTTCATGACAGTTCAAGCTCAGGACTCAAACAAGACAAGTTGGCAGCCACATTTATTCTTGCCAATGACCGTTGCACGGCAATCTGTAGTCCGATCAGCTTACAACACTGGTAGTTAGTTTGTACGAGCAGAAAAAGAAAATTGAGTTTTGCATGTGGCAATGAGTCTGTGACTACTTTTTCGGATTGAATAGCTTTCTAAATTTAATGTCAGAGAATATTATTGAATTCGTAAATTGCTGCGACATAAGTTAACATTTTTTAAATCTACATCCGACCCCTGTTACCTCCAGTAAATGAATAACAAATTGTGACTTAAGTTAAATTCCTCCGACGTACTCGTATCTAAATCACTCCCTCTGATTTCCCTTTTTGTCGTGTAAGAGACGCCCGCGATGTTCTGTTATGAAGCGAAATAATAAGCATCCGCCACTGTTGAATTACGAGCAAGGAGAAGGCTCTGTTGCCTACGTCACGCCATAAGCCTCAAAAGCAAGCGAATCCCAATCGATAACAATACCTAGAACGCATGCGACCTATTTTACAGCTACGTAACTGCAACATATCGCACTAACTCAGGACGTGACATAATCGAATATGATTTCCGGTTCATGACTTATCGCTGCCTATCCACTCTTAGCGTAACATGTGTAAAGCAATAAATCAACTGAACAAACCGCAACGAATTGCAAATCAACTCTTAAGTGGAACGTCTATGTCTTTAGACTTTTAGCCAAGTAATACACATTAATAATCAAGATGCCAGTCTCTCAACAGTCCACTTAAAGATTCATAGGGACACAAGCTATTTATCCACTGAATTTATTACAGAAAAAAAAGACAGCTGACTTTTTTGATAAACTCTCGAAATATTCTCATTAGTATTTCACACTTAAGCTGTAATGTGTATCTTTTCTCAATCTACAGAAGGATCACTCAAATGTTGACATTCATGCTTCAGTTTAGTTTCGTAACCGTCTGAGCATTCTGGGCGATTTTTAATATCGACTTTCTCAACAACAATTTTGGACAGTGAATAACGATTTCAAGACATGGATGTTCATGTAATTTCAAGGAATATAATTATTTTTCGGCACTCGTTAGACAGAAAGAAAATTTATCGTGGGCATGATATCTATTTAAAAAATCAAGCATGATTTTTCACTTTCTATTAATAATCATGCACGCATCTATTATTTTATTCTATTAATTATCATGCACTGTTTTAATAATAATACATGATTATTAATAGACGTGCTCGAGCTACAATTTTTCGATCATCTTCTAGTCTGAAAAGATTGAACTCATATGGCTCATATCCAATTAAATGTCTCTTTTTGAGTTCCAAATTGTTTTAATAAGATAATGACGAACAAACTGATTTTTTCAAGTATTGTACTTATCTAACTTGTTACATAGCCTACTCTGACTCATTATGGTGAAAAAAATAACTAATTCTGTCAAAAAATCGTCGAGTGCCGTCTTTCATTTGAATATACTTAAATGTAAATATCTGGGAGGGAAAGCGTAGTCTGCGAGCAGGTGTCAGCTGTTGCATTTGACATCAATTCCTAAGAAAGGATATAAATTTTTCAAGTTCACAGCAATAGTCAGCATCACATCTTTTTCAACCAACTAGTTTTTTTAAACCTCACCAAGAACTACGGCCGTACGATCTAATGACATTTTTGAAAACTGCGGAAAGCGTTATCCTACCCTACAGGAAGTCAGCAGGCAGGCATTGGTTGGATGAAGCTATTTGCAATATAAGTAATTTTTTGGTTACGTTTAATTTCCATAATCATGATTGGTAATTTAATTCATTTTCATAAGAGTCACCATTATTTCTTCCACCAGTAAATTATTGAATTTTCTAATAGTTTCGCAGATTAATAAGTTATAAAATGCCTAGGCAACTGTAGTAATACACGTGTTTCCAGGCTTTCCTCATCTTCGTGACGCCATTTCAAAGTCCAAACCGAAGGAATGTTACTTTTCAGTACTACTAGCACATAATAAGTGTCGAGTAAAGTAAAATTCCTGGTAGTGTAAATGATCATTATAATCCTGAGCAATAAATGTATTTTTGAAGTGTGTAAAACCATCATTTTTTGGGTAAACCTGTAGAAAACGAACTTTTTCTCAAAGTGGGCTGAAAATTTATGGCCTAAAAATGTTTCGCTTTCCTTGTATTAAGGAAAAAAATCATACTGACTACCTATTTTTGAGTTTGAAAAGAGCATTGAGTTGGATGTGCTCTAAATTTTCATAAGTGTTAAAATTGATGTTACCAACAATCTTGATGAAATGTTATTGTAATCAATAATTCCCAACTCGCTGTTTTCGTTTTAAGAATTTGATTAATATATTTATTTCAGACCCTTTTCCCTAAAATGAAAGATACGAACATAAAACCTAAAATTGTAAAATTTAGCTTGTGAGTGTTACGGGCAACTTCAAAGTATTTGTACCTGAATACGAACGAATACCTGCCTAGATATGTAAATATCATTCAGAAGTTGTGAGATGTTGAAGGAAGAAAGCTAGTGATGATGATACTGGATTATGACGTAATTCAAATTGTGAAATCTAACTTCATTTTGATGATCTTGGAATGTAAGTTATTTAACTTATCAGTTCAAACTTTCTCATACCTAGAAATCGAATCAGGAACAAGGCTACATAATGGTATACATAAGGCGTTTACATTTGCCCCGGAACACGCAACTTTTCAATGAAAGGAGGCCACATAATTTATTTTTGAACTTTGGTAAACCGTACTTATAAATATCAATGAAAAAAATAAAAATTAGCAAAGTCGCAGCACACTACACGGATATCAGATTAGAATACATTAAAGATAAAAAATAATTTCCTAAACCAATTTAAATTTTGAAGAAAAAAATAATGACGGTTTAGCATACAACGAAAGTAGACAATTATATGTTAATCACCCTATTGAAATCGAAGTTTCGAATTTCAAAAGGAAAGATGAACATTCTCCGTCCTCATTGTTGGAACGCAAAACGTAAACGTAGGCGGATAATACGCCAAAGAGCAATAAAATGAACAGGTGTCATCCTGCCAGAAATAGGGACTAGTGGCTTTTGATCCTACGATGGATATAAAAGAAACCATAACTGCTTCTTGCGAGCGACTGCACTGAAGCCCTCTTCTCCCCCACACACGAGAAGCAGGGTTGCGACGGCACAAGAGAAATTCGAGCGAGCCCGGCATCTCCCGGGATGCGTACGCGACAGAGAGAGAGGGCGAGGGGGGGCAGAGGGAGAGAAGAGAGACAGAGACGGAAAGTGTGAAAGAGAGAGAGAGAGAGGGGGCAGAGGGAGAGAAGGGAGACAGAGACGGAAAGTGTGAGAGAGAGAGAAAGAGAGTGAGAGAGGGGGGCAGAGGGAGAGACGGGAGACAGAGACGGAAAGTGTGAAAGAGAGAGAGAGAGAGAGAGAGAGAGGGGGGCAGAGGGAGAGACGGGAGACAGAGACGGAAAGTGTGAAAGAGAGAGAGAGAGTGAGAGAGGGGGGCAGAGGGAGAGAAGGGAGACAGAGACGGAAAGTGTGAAAGAGAGAGAGAGTGAGAGAGGGGGGCAGAGGGAGAGAAGGGAGACAGAGACGGAAAGTGTGAAAGAGAGAGAGAGTGAGAGAGGGGGGCAGAGGGAGAGAAGGGAGACAGAGACGGAAAGTGTGAAAGAGAGAGAGAGTGAGAGAGGGGGGCAGAGGGAGAGAAGGGAGACAGAGACGGAAAGTGTGAAAGAGAGAGAGAGGGGGGAGGGCGTACCACGAGACGAGGGAACCGGCACCACTGACACTCTGTCAAAGTGGCGCGTCATGGCGTCACTCACGCGGCGGTATTTATCTCGCTGACAAAAGCGTTCATTCAACTGTACGCGACGCCGCTGCCGCCGCCACTGGCGCTAAAAGGTTCATCAACAACGCGCCGGTCAATGAGGGGGGGAAAATGGAGCGCGGAATTTATATTGTGGAAGCGAGCCCACAGCCGCCCCCCTCCGCCCCCACCCTTTCCCGCATGTCTCCACGCACGTGCTGGCGCGAGCCTTCCGACCGGGGCAGCAACTGCAAAAACGCGAGATTCCCTCACGGGGGAGGGGGGGATTCAGGCAGGCGTTGAGTAGGATTTCGGTCACTTGGTGGCGCCATACAGTGACGCGGACTAAGAAAATTCTCGGAAGGTAAAGGTTTATACGGTATTCGCTGTGTTCGAAAACTTATGCCCACCAGCGAAGTCAGGATTTAATTTTGTATTTTCCTAATGTTTATTTGATGTTTGAGGCGTACAAACAGTAAACAAAATATTTGAAGCTGACATAAATTTCTTTTTGAAAAATACACGGAAATTATAACCACACATTTATTTATTTAAAGAAGCGCTTCTCATTCTTTTTATGCTGAAGGAATTCGCCAAAACTACTCATGTTCTAATGAACTTCTACAGTATAGTATTCTTGCATAATGAATGGACACAAGCAGCAGTTAATCGAGGCTTCCTTCCCGCGCTGATCTCTGTTCCATGTTTTCTTATTTCGTAATTTATATTCTTATATCTCTTAACATGGTATAAAAACATGAAAACACATGTTATTTTGCAGAAAGTAAGTAAACATTAACGAATCGGTGTTATTTTATTTTCGTTGAAATGCAAAATTATCCAACAAGTTGCTACTCATTTACTTTAGCACTAGCGATGACTTCTCCTTTTCACTAAGCACCTTTGCACTAAGTTCGTATGATACATTCATCTACAGTTATACGTCTTCGCTCACATCGAGTAGCTGGAAGTGGAGATTTACAAGGACACTCTTGGCATTAACCATGTTTCACTTTTTATACTTAAAATATACATTAAAAGCATTTTTTGACAACTAAGAATATCGAAGTTAGTGCAATATTATTATATCTCCAGAATGCTGAATACACGGTATTAAATATTTGAGAATTCAAACAAGAGAATGTTGCAACTCCACCACGCAATAGGAATAATTTTGGATAGGCTCTCAGTTTTGCTGAATAGGGTAGCAAACTTACGTCTAGGAACCGGGCGCATCTCGAAAATTACTTCCGAGACGAAAACAGCGGGCACTAAGGGAACCGGTTTACAGAAGAAATACGTTCACTTACAAGCACCCAGCACCGCGAAGGAAGAGAGTTGCATAATATATTACAGGATCTGGCAAGTTCAATCTCCGTGCATATGGCAGGTCATAAAAACAAAGGAGCGAGTGCGATCGTGAGCAGTAACACAAGTGAAAGTCAGCCATGCATTTATTCGGCGAATCGAGATACATGTCGCGCCGCAAAACACACACACACACACATCGCAGCGCGCAAAGAAAACAAGAGCTCGCGGAAAGGCGAGGAAGAGCGAGGCCAAGAGGACGAACAAAACGCCCGCGCGGCGGAGGGTGGGGGTGGGGGGTGGTGTGGGAGGGGGTGGATCGCGACGCGAAGCGCAAAGGCGCGGGCTCGTGCAGCGAGCGACTGCCTCTTCCAACAAGTGCTGCGACATCGATATCAGAACATCGATGTACACAATTAATACATCGATATCAGAACATCGATGTACAGAATTAATACATCGATATCAGAACATCGAAGTACAGAATTAATACATCGATATCAGAACATCGAAGTACAGAATTAATACATCGATATCAGAACATCGAAGTACAGAATTAATACATCGATATCAGGACATCGATGTACAGAATTAATACATCGATATCAGAACATCGATTTACAGAATTAATACATCGATATCAGAACATCGATGTACAGAATTAATACATCGATATCAGAACATCGATGTACAGAATTAATACATCGATATCAGAACATCGATGTACAGAATTAATACATCGATATCAGAACATCGGTGTACAGAATTAATACATCGATATCAGAACATCGATGTACAGAATTAATACATCGATATCAGAACATCGATGTACAGAATTAAAGCATCGATGTGAATAGGGAGTTTTGGTTCCTTTGTGGCGGTGGAGCGCCGTGGACCTTGAAACTACACACCTCGTTTCTTTCTAGCCCAAGAAACTACCCACCAGCCATCTGATCCCATTTTGTCTATCACATATCTGCTATGCCTTGTTATCGAAATGTACTGCACTTACTCTGTACACCTCACGTTGGCTAATGTCCGAAGTATGCTTTAAAACTGATCCCATTTCCTTTGCATTGTGAAGATAGAAATTAATTTCTTTCGCTCATGTCTTTTCTATGAGAGCCACAACACATCTCTGAGACTCCTTATTTATTACGTACAAATTCCGTGAGGATATTACAGGAAACATATGTAAGTAGGAGATACAGGAAATAACATCTGTAATGAAAAGGAAAACACATCGTAGCGTACAATGTTTAATCCACTGCGGATGCGCGAAATCGAACTCTAAGTGATAGCGAAGCCCGATATTCCGCCGGATATAGTGGACGACTTCCATTGCATGCTGGTCGATCACTCGGTCATGCTATATGGAATTTCCTCCGAACTCTGACTGGAAGGTGTGCAGAGAACATTATAACGCAACAACACGTTGGTGGTATTAATTTGTATGCATAATTATCTCTATATGAGATATTATTATTATTAATATTATATTAATATAATATTATTAATTATTATTATTAATATTATATTAATATAATATTATTGATTATTATTATTATTATTATTATTATTATTAATCAGAGATTTCTGAGTAGCACTCTTCGAATACATGGGAAACAAGAGGCTGTGACGTTATGGAAATTTAGTGCAATCTGTCGCCACAGTTCGAAACATTTTCCACTTTGAACTACGCGTTTGGGCAAAGCCTCTTTCTCAACTTCACCTGCTATTGATAACGAGATTACTGTCGATTACTATAATGCGACGCCTTGCCAAAGCTTCCTATCAAAAACTGATTTAGTTACCTGTAACATTTAATTATCGCGCAACAATTAATGAAGTGCATGCTTTTCATCCTCATCTGAGCGATTTTCAAATTGCACAAGTTTTGGTAACATGTCCATTAGTTGTTTTTTGAGACACTAATTCTCTGTTTTTTTATAACATTGTTCATTTTCTAATACTGAGATAAGGAAAAACTATTATTATACTGTACTATAAAACTATTACGATACACGAATAAAGACCATTCATATATTTTTTTTTTACACCTTTGATGATGTGTCACTCAAAAAAATCATTCGGAACGTAATGTCTGAATAGCTGATCATCCCAATCTCAAAATACTCATTTTTATTTCTTCATTATGGAATTATCGGTACGTGTATTAATTTAAAATTGAATTAATGAGGATATATTTACGGTTCAAAACTTTCTGTGTTCGTGCAATAAAATTACTTCATAATGTTTATTTGTTATTGAGTTACTTTTAGGACACGCCGTTTCAGTTTTGAAGAAGAATAGTATGTACGGTTTCGTTCAAGTTGGAAAAAGACTTTATCTTACTGAAGTTCGGTCTATTCATTAAAGCTCAATACCACTCAAACCAATTTTGTTTTGGTAAATCACTTCACTGTCTTACAAAGTCCGTTACACTGTACCCACACTGTAGTGTGAAGAAGTTTTCGTTGAATGGACCAAGAACACATTTCACAATAACGAAAATGTAATAGTTTTGCAAGACCACTGTTAAGAACCCAAGTTCAAGTTCAAGTTTAAGCTTCAAAATCACTAGTTGCGACGTGAATGCGAGGGAACAGCGAGCAGGCCAACGAGAAGCGGTGCAAGTTCCCCGGAGTGGCCCAGCGGAGAAACCGTCAACACCACTCGACGGCCGCACCCACGCCGTTGGCGGTGGGGGGGGGGGGGGCTATCGCCGACTTACCTTGCCCGGCGGGGAGGCGGCGCGGTGCCTGCTGGGGGCCGAGGGGCGGGGATAGGGCAGGGCGCCGGAGGAGACGGGACGGGCCGGGAGGGGAGGGGAGGGGAGGGGTGGCCCGTCGGGCGCGGGTCTACTAGGCTATTAGCCTCGGCAAAGCATTAGCATTAACTATTAACCAGGCCGGAAGAGCGCCGGGAAATGGGTGCTGGGATTACCAAACACTGCCGCCTGGAGGGGGGAGCGAGGGCCGGAGAGGAGAGGAGCGGTGTCGAGGGGAAGGAGGGGGGGGGGCGGGACGGCACGAGGACGAGGCAGCGGCGGGGGACGCCCCGGGGGTAAGCACGACTGCCTATCTCGACGGCGGGCGGCACGAGTGAGCGAGGAGGCGTGGCGCCGTCCCTTCCCGTCCTGTTTCATCACCTCCTCCGCTCCGCGGCCGCTCCTCCCCGCTTCCCGCGGGCGACGCTGGCGCTGCCTACGAAGCGACGGCCACCTCGCACACGTGCGCTCGGTGGCCGCGAAACGCCGATCACTGGTCTACCCCCCTCCCCTCCCCCTCCCTCGCAAGGGCGAGCATTAGTTTTCACGCGGAACGCGCCCCCTAAATCCGCCCCCGCCCCGCCCCCTGCGCCCGCGCGCTCACCGGGGGCGCGACACGTGCGGGGCGCCATGCGCGCACCTTCCTGCATTATGCACGCGCGCGGTATGCCCAGGTCGATCACGTTCCAGGAGGTCGTGCGGCGGACCCTTATGCTGCCAGGGGGGGGGGGGCGAGGGGTTAAGCTGAAAAGCTGGCGGAGGGTGCTTAGGAATGGCGCATTTCGGGAGCTTTAGAAACTTGTTTTCGTTCCTCGGTTTCTCGCAGCATCGATACAAGACAAACAGTATTATGCTAAATATTTTAATATTTTTAATAGTTATTTTTATTCATCAAAATAAATTAGTTAAACACACGATTTTAGATAATTATTTCAATTTTGCTTTCGCCACCCACATATTGCATAAATTAACGTATCAAAAGTAGTAATATCACAGTATATTATTTATTTTACTAGACATTTTGCTAATGATAAAAAATATTTCGGCTCAGATTATTTTAAATATTTTTAACCTAATTTTTAAATAACATGTAATATCTCATTCCGCAGCAATTAATTTGGAATATTCATACCAGAAATGACGAAACAGTTGTGGATACTGCGATCCCGCATGCGTAATGCTTTTCAATTTCTTCTCCAAACAAGGACGTTTTTCCCCACGAAGTATTTATGAAACTCTGAAATAATTAATGTTGTAGTACGCTACTACGCAAACATGTACTCCAATTTTCAGGCGCAGCACCAACAATGATGAGATATTTATGAACAGACCCATTGACGCTGCCACCCACAACAGGAAAGTCTAATTATTTCCATGGTCGCTGAACTCTGCATGTAAAACAAATGTTCCGTCATTGTGAGGAGAATCAATCAACTACCAAAATAAACAAACTGGTAGATGAGAAAGAGGAGTAAAATTCTGGGATGCAAACACAGTCTGTGGAAACAAAAAGCAATGCTCATCATTATTCCTAGTACATTCGTCCCAAATTATTAAGTGAAACACGCTCTACCGTCAGTATAATCCTACAATGTTATGACCGCTGTTACCACATTTAATCGTGGCCACTGTATGCCGGAGCTGATGTATGCGGCAACAGTGTAAAAGACAGAACTGGAAATATGAAAATCGACTGAATGTTTGTTTATGGCGTCACAATACAACAGATCGTAAAATATACATATGAAACAGTCGTATTAAAAGCAATTACGTTATTTTACTTCACACTGGGTAACGAATCACTCACTAGCACATCGTAGTTTTCAGCCTACTGAACACGAATATACTCGAGTCGAACTAAAATACTGCACGTGGCATCTTTTGTCTTGTTTATTGCTGCAGAACAGAAGAACAAAAGGACGGAACGAGTACGGATCCAACGGGAGCGGGGAGATACTGGAGAAAAAAGTCCTGAGAAAATGGCGGAGGCAGACGCAGACGACCCCGACGCGGACGTAGTTGAAGGGCTGTGGGCAGGGCGGTGGAGGGGAAGGGGAGGGGATGGGAGGGGGAGAGGAATGGGAGGGGAGGGGAAGGGGAGGGAAGTGGAGGGGAAGGGGAGGGAAGTGGAGGGGAAGGGGCGGGGAAGTGGAGGGTAAGGGAGGGGGAGGGGAGGGGAGGGACAGCGCAAAGACGTTCCGCGTGAAGAATAGCGGAAAGCGACGGCAGACGCACGAGGTCCGGAATTAAAAACAACCGGCTTCGGCCCTAATTTCCCCAGCCGACCTCCGAGGCGGCTGAGCGGGCCGCGGGATGGCGCGGGGGGTGGGTGGAGGAAGGGAGGTAAGGGAACGAGGAGGGCGAAAGCAGGGAAAAGAGGAAGCGAAAGGTAGGGCAGAATTACACAGTGCATGTCGAGGTAAATTATAAGTGCGGGTATAGGTAGCACTACTTCACTTGCTGTGGAGCTACAGTGAAGTCGAGAGTGTAATCAAGAGAACGTCTCTGTAGGTAATTCTATCGGAACAGATGAGAAAATGTCAACTATAGTTACTTTATAACTGACTATCGCATTATTGCAGATGCGGTGTGGTAGTCGGTGGCCATTGAACTTCGTACAAAGTATTTTACTTGATTCTAACTTACGGATTTGATGGAAAAGTTAATTTTAATTAATGAGTTTTTTAAAATAATACTTTAATTTTTGGATAATTTTTAAACAAATAATAATTTTGAAAATAAACGCAAAGGTACTATATCATTGGACGACAAAACGAAACATTTCGTCCGAGAAAAATCTATTTTCTACGAATCAAGTCACTGAAGCATTAATGGTTAACGGAAATAAATATCGTTAGTTTGGCAATTTCTTGATTCCATTGACAGTAAAACGCATCATAAAATTGAAAAATACATAAATTTTGTCAATTTCGTCATTTTGAGAATGAAGAAGAGTGCTATCTGGAGCTATCTGAACTTACGAAAAGGCAAAATTTGAAATGACGATAACGATAATGCCATATGACACATACACACAACCACGCAATTTTGTTTATATTTTCCGTATCTTTCATTATCCCAACAAATTATCCTACATCAAGTTCAAAATTCCTTTCCTAGGGAAATTTCATTCATCCTCTTATGATTCCTCGTAATGAAAAATATAATCAAAAACCGCATGATCCGTCATATATCCAATTCGGGGACGCAGTTCATATAAACCGAGGGCAACAACACGCCGACCGGCGGCGGGGGCAGCCTCGTTACGCAGGGAACAGCTGACAGGCAACAAGACCGGAAGTGTGGTCCCACCTCCGCGCCACGGGGTGCCCGCTCGCCAAGCATACCAGCAGCGGCAGCAGCTACACCCACGCCGCCACCGCCGCAGCCTCCGCCACAGCCGGCATTCCGCGATACAACGGGCCGCGAACCGCGAAAAATATACCGGCGCGCTGACGCCCGTGAATTGCGAGTGCTCTCGAATGAAATACACCGGAGGCGGCGGCGTGGACGGGGGCGGGCGCGGGGGCGGGGGCGGGGGCGGGCGCGGGGTGGCATCCGGAGGTCGCAACGCGCCGCTGCCACTCTCCCTCCGCCGCCTCCGCCCCCGCTTCCGCTCTCGCCGATGCCTCCGCGGGTGCGCTGCCTCGACTACCACGCTCGCGGTACTGTAGCCCTGCTACTCTCGGCCTGCGCCGCCCCCCCCCTCCTGCCTTCACCGCCTGTTAATTTGGGCGCTGTTATTTATCTGCACCTATTTTTATTGCGCTTCAGTGGGCTGAGAAACGCATCCGACATAAATAAAACGGCGATGCATTATAACAAGGCAGTAACTCACCGCATTAGATGGCAACAGAACGCTCGGAATCATGGGGAAATTTAATTAAAATGCTTTTTATCACGGCCTGCAATAATGCGATAGTCCACAGCAAGGCCAAGTTAGGTACGATCCAGTAATGTGACAGTTACATCATTTCGGCGTTTCTCAATCCGCTTCTTGTTCTCTGAAAGAATTAGGTGATTAGGACATTATCACATCATATATTCCTGCCATTCGATTTTTTGGGGAGTTAAATGAATTTATAAAATTAACATATCCATACTGAGAACTGAAATATGAAGCAATTCAAAGCTCCGCAGAACATAAAAATCGAAATACAGGATTCTTTTTCAAAACTCGCAAAAAAAATCGGACGTGTATGTCAGGAGGAAAAACGAATTGTGGAACCCAGTCAGGTAGCGTATCAGTCACGCCAACAGCTACGTCACTTGAATTCCACGTTATCTTGACCGTGTTAGAACATTCCTTAGACATATTGCATATCTCTGACATCATTCTTGGAAGGTGAACTCAAGTTTTTTAGAACAACGTACAAAATCTGTCACGAATCGAGGGCAAGAATTTCATTTACAATTACTTCATTTGCATTTAAACTAGATATCTTGAATGGCAGAATTTCTGTTTCAGATTAAACGCCATAATTTATACAAGTTTTTATAACTTTACTTCAAATGAGCTGCAAGTGCTCACACAGGGGCTTATCGTACATATTTAGTATTTATCTTTTGTTACTTTTACAACATATTACATCACATTATTGTGAAAAAGTAAGGAGGTATTGTAGATTACGACTATCAAAGTTGGTGTTGGCAAGAATAGTGTACTATGAATCCAGGAAACGTGAATTTTCAATCTATAATTTACTTATTAGTATAGTATTAAAAAAACACAATGCATGTAATTGGAAATGAAGTAATATCTACAATTCATAGAAATATATCACACAAAATTAGTAAATAATATTTTCAAAGAAAAGGGGAGTAGATGGAATTACCAGTCTTGATTATCTAGCTAACCAACAGAGGAAATCAGACTATTATTGTCGTATAGGGTACCGAATGATAAGATAAATTTCGAAGTGATTAGATAATTTTTAAAATAGTTCAACTCGGAAAGGCATTTCTTCAGTATAAATAACCCCCAATTACGATCACAAATATAATTACAGAATTACACGAAGACAAATTAGTTTATTTATTATAAAGAAGGTTGTCTTTATCAAAAACAGCAAGATGAGAGCCGACTCTACAAGTCAAGGAACGAGTGATACCTCTGTTACAACACCTGACCGTACTACAATCACAAACTTCAAACAAGCAAGCAGTATAAAACTTGAGAGTCGCGCCGTGAAGTTCGCCCCGGCGCCTTTTAGAGGGAGGTAGTTCGTCGCATCGCGAGAAGAAACACACAACGCGTGCGCGCGTCGCGTAGGGGAAGTTGTGAAGGGGAGGGGAGGGTAGGAGGAGGAGGGGAGGGGGCTCCCGGGGGAGCAGCGTCTTTATCCCGCCGCCATTGTGCGCTCGCAAAAAGAAGGCGTGCGGGGGCGGGGCGGAGCGGGGCAGGGCGGGGCGGGGCGGGGCGGGGAGGGGCGGGGCGGGGCGGCGGTCGCTCGCCACGGCGAGATTTGACAAGACAGGCGCGGGCCCTCCCCGCCGCGTCGCGCCACGCCGCGCCTTACCCCGACTTCTTTGTCTTGTCGCCCGCGACAATACTCGACGCTTGTTTTAAAGACGCGATAAGAACGGGCAGCGGGCGAGGCCGCGCCGGGAGGGGAGGGGGCGGGGCGTGGGCGGCGGCGCGGCAAGTCGCCCGTTAATCCAGCGCGAGGTTTAATCTGCAGCCGCACCCCCTGAGCACGCCGCCACCGCCGCCGTCGACGTCGCCGGGGTTGGCGTCGGGGCGCCACCGCCTTACAAGCGGGGCAGCAGCACGTGAAGATAACAGGTGAAGCGAGCGAGCGAGCGGGTGGGTGGGAAGGCAGTGCGCTGGGCGCGTGAGGCGGCGGTGGCTGGACGCGAGTTGATGAATGTTCCGCTTGGCGCGCGCCTGCATAAGGGTGGACAAACTTAGGAGGCTGAGACGCGTTGCCGTCGCCAAACTGGCACGACAGCATGTCGTAATATACGAAAAGAAAGGCTATGAGTTTCAAATATATACATTTTTTTTACTAATTCTGACATCAATAACAAATTTAATTAAGAGCTAATTTGTCTATTGCCCAGTTTCAATATTGTATGTTAGTACATAGCTAATTCTATTTCATCCCCCAAGCATAAAACAAATAACTAAAAACTCTTTTATCTAAATACGAATATTTCAATTATTCCATGATATGCGTATTTAAACCGCACAATTTATGATCATGAATAACGTTCGATATTGTGTATTGAATAAAAGTGTCTCGAATTTCAGGACGTAAAGGGCAAAGTGATGCTTTGAATGCAGGAATGAGAGAAAAAACAGCATGTAGCTTGGCATAACTGTGGTCTTAGGCCCCGTTATTTTAAAAGGAATTGTTTGGTGAATGAGAAGCTATCAATGTCTTAATTTCTCATAAGATAGATACAGTTCAAACAACCTTTCGTTTACTTTGCCCATATTCTCTAAGAATACGAAGATCTTCGTTTTCCAAACGCTTGCTGTATCAAACGCTTACTTGAATTACATGCAAATGTATGCCCTAAGAAGGGTCGACATGCTCCAGAGATTTCTGAGTGCTTGCCTAAACAATTCAACCCTTCATGCATTGTATGCTGTAAATATTGAAAACCAACGGGGGAAAATTCTGACAAAAAATTGTTTAAAACAACCAGTTATGATACATACTTTGTATATAATAATAATATTAATAGCAATAATAATAATAATAGCAATAATAATAATAATAATAATAATAATAATAATAATAATAATAATAATAATAATAATAATAATAATAATAATAATAATAATAATAATAATAATAATAATAATAATAATAATGATAATGTCTTTATTGCAGACGCAGACCATAAGGTCTACTCTTCCGTCTGACCACCGTATATAAGTATATTCGGTATATAAGTATATAAGTATATTCGGTGACCAATGTGTATTTGGAACTCTCTAAATGATCCTTCGTGTATTCCTTTTATAATCGTTAAGGATTTTTTTCGTTTTTAGAGTAAAGACACAGCAGTATCAGCTGAGAACATTTATAACTGAATTACAGCTGATAAAATGCATTCAGCTGGCATATTGAAGTATTGTTATAATAATAATAATAATAATAATAATAATAATAATAATAAATGATTAATAATAATAAGTATTATTATTATTAACTAATTACATCCTATTAAGGACAAAGGGCTACTGACACAGGAAGAAGAACCATTTCCTGCGAAGAACCTTTTTACCTTGTCCTGATCAATAGACCGAAACTATCGAATCCTTTGCACACTTCCACAGAGAGTGAACGATTTAAATTCGACCAAAAAGAATTAACAACCCAGTGTGGCGCGCGCATCTCCACTGCAGTGTGTGCCCAATTAGGACACGCATCGCCGCAATCCCACTCGAGCAGTCGAACGTGAACGACGAAGACGGGGGTTCGGTCGGGGGAGTGTATTCACGGCCGCGTGGGAGGAAACGCAAATGTTATCATTTCAACGATACCGTGCGCACGGAACGAAAGCCGCCTGGTGCCTGAGCTGACGGCGGTGACTGTGGCAAAGGCCGAGGCGGGGGTCGCCGACTCGTACGCCGTCTGCCCTCTGTCGTCTGTCACCGCCGCCAGCGCTCCCGCGAGAGAACGCGAAAACTTGGACGTTGGTTAGTGCGAACCAAACGCGCTTGCCGGCGCGTCGATGATCGCCCATCGTCGTCCCAGGTATCTCGACACGTCCTCTTCGAAACGCGAGGCAATGAACGATTTGATTGACAGCTCGTCGTCTGTGATTTGCCCACGGGACGTGTGAAAATATTTGGCTAGTTATATTACAGCAACACTCCACTGCGGTACCAACATAATGGCGACGTACTTGTGCTGTGCTGCGATTTTAAAAGTGTTTGAAATAGAATTTTACTCGTGAAATGAAGCAAAGTGTATTAGAATGAAGAAGTGGAAAATAGTTTTCCATGTTACAGTTGTTACACTTGTAAAAAGGTCACGAACATGTCAAGAAAAACATCCTAACTGTAATTATTACAGTAAGAAAAATAATTTCGCCCACAAGAGGAAATAATAAACCTCGGTACTGATTATTATTATTATTATTATTATTATTATTATTATTATTATTATTATTATTATTATTATTATTATTATTATTATTATTATTATTATTATTACCTGCGTTCAATCAGTTCTTTTCTGAGACTTTTTCGCAACCGTTAGGACGATATATTTCGAATAATACTTAACAAACGTCGTATCTTGAAGATAGAGCAACTGTATTGATAAACTGATATTATAATTCCGGATAAATTATTATATTCATTTTTGGATCCCATTAAACGTGCCGATCAAAATAACAGTCAAGTACAATGAATGTGGCTTACAGAGACAAAAAATATAGTGAACGAACGAAAAGCACGACACCTCTCAACAGGACAAATAAATGGGCTACTCCAGTTAGTGTGTTTAAGAAAGAAACAAATTACGTTTGCACCTTCTGAAGATGTTACTATAAAGTACTGCGACGATGAAATTTTGAAGTCAAGATTCCTCCAACAGAATCATTTCAAAATAATTTATTCATCGCAAACTGTTCTCACTGCTATTTCGTGACCAGAGTAGAATCACAAGAGTAGAATAACCAGAGTAGAGTAGAAGCCAGAGAAGAACCCTAAGCTCAAACGATCATGGAGGCATAGTTGCTCTTTGAAACAAACCTACGAGACAGACGCCCGCCCTTCGTCTGCCTTGTATCTCCGCTCCCTCGTTCTCACCCTCTTCCACGACGCGGCGGCCGTGGCTGACCCGGGGGCGCGGGGGCGGGGGCGGGGCGGAGCAGGCGCAAGGAGCCAAGGGCGCGCAGGCGGTGGGAAAAGGAAGAGGCGGAGGCGCAGGCGAGGGCGGAGGAGGGCTGGATTAATTAATCGTGAAATATAACGACCGCCGCGGGGAGAAGCGCGGACGCGGAGGGAGAACTGCTAATTAAAGAAACTGCCACAGTCCGCGAGCAGTGCTGTTCCTCTCCATTAGCGATCCCCGCCCCCGCCCCCGCTCCCGCCTCGCCCGCCTTCTGCCATCGTAGGAGGAGCCGGCGCTACGGCCCACCAACGCCACAACTGCGCGCCGTCGCCGCCCCAGTTTTTGAACTACTACAGCAGTTTTTGGCGTTGCAAATCCGTACCGGCTTCTCAACGTCCTTGGTTTGATTTTGTTCGGCGATATTCTCTGTCGTACGTCGATTCTCCGCCAACGTAGTATTATTATTCTTCATCATAAACATTATCACCTTCACTATCATCTTCATATCGTTCATGTCTAGTTTTATCGTTTAACTATCACTTTTTATGAGAGAGAAGGTATGGTTTTGATTTATAGTCAAATACAAAGCAAAAATCTTTATGCAAGATTATTACATATGTTGCACTATACATCCCATTTGAATGAATTCCTTAGAGCAAATTACGAGTGAAGTGGTTGACAATGAAGTAGCATTTTAAACTAGTTGAAACATTGCAGAAGAGAAAACGTGAGATATTATTCGAAAAATATTCAGTATGAAGGAGACTAATGGATGTTTCTGTGCTCAGTCATCGATGTAGTCATTCTCTATCTAATTCACATATTCACACATAATATACTACATTATTCTATGAAACATGCTATTTTCCGAGAATGTGAATACGAATGTTACATCTACCCCGTGCATTTAATTCTGATGCGACAGGGTGAAATAATATGGAATAATATGAAATTATAATACCTGAGATCGGGGGTGACAATATCATTACAGAGATGTAACGCAGCTGGAATAATAACACAGAAACATGCGTACAAACAAAGAAGTATTTCGAAATCCTCTATTTACATTTTCAGAGCAGCATTTTCACTGGAAGCTGCCAGAGTTTTTACGGGTTTTTGCTCGTACTTCTCCACGCCTCAAAGAGCAATTTTCGAAATTACTCTCATTATCACCCAACCCACCTGACAGCGACTCGCTACCCATCACGCCAACGAATGCTGCGGACAAAATCCTGGTGACAAGAGGCTCAAATAATTTTCAAAATGCGCATAAATCCGAATGAAATTTCATCTATTCACTTCTTCCGCAACTTTTAGTATTTCTAGCGTTCCAACATCCATTTACGGATTGGTGGCACGTTCTCATTAGGGGCGAACCGGTCGATGGCATTCGAATTTCGGTCGAAATTTCGAAAACACGAGCTAATCCCAGCGGAACGTGACCGAAGGCCCGGAACAAACCTCAGAATTTTTCGGGAAAGCAACTGGTGGCTGAGGGCACGTCACAAAACCGAATCGCTAACCGAACCAGAACGGCGCGGCGGGTGGCCGGGTACTCGGGGGAGCTCGCGGTTCAGCCCTGGTTTTCCTTCTTTTTTTTTTCATCGCAGGATGCCGCACCTGCGCAGCGCAAATATGAATAATTAGAGTAATTAATTAGCTACGCCAGCCAGCCATGTTCACAACGACTGTATTGTGCCTCTATCTTCACACTCTTGTCAAATAAAAAGGGACCTAAAGCAAGAATGCCAACGAAACAACTGAAGAAGATCCGAGTGAAGGTGTCTTTCATTTTAGATTGTTTTTTAAAAAGTCATTGATCACGTACGACAAAATGGACTGACTAGATTAGACTTCTAACACAAGAGAGCTCCTCTTTATTACAATAAAAAAGTCATAATTCTGACAAAATAATAATAATAATAATAATAATAATGATAATAATAATAAATAATCAAACTAGTTAGGGAAATAATTTCTTGAAAACGAACTTTTTTAACAAATTACTACATTTTTTGACAGGAAATAAAACACGTCAAGTTCATGGAATATTGAAACAAAATGTATAGATTCACCTATTTCGATTATTACGATCCTGTGTTAGAATTGCCAAAAACAAATTAAATAAAACGCAACTGATGCTGAATTGATGCTGTATTACTTGCATCGGTCAAAAGGATGATGGACGTTCGGGTATGTAGTAGGGACATCATAAGGGGCGACACGACCCAAGATAGAGACAGTCCTACGCATCGAACGCGCAGGGTCGAATGCTACACAAAGGAGAGAAAGGACGGGGGGGAAGCGCAACAGAGGAGACGCAGGAGGTGGGAAGGGGGAAGAGGGGGGAGCGGTCGCGGCGTTAATGAGGGCAAGGATACGCGCACGGTGTCTCGTTAATTTAACAGGCTGGGGGGGGGGGGCGTGTCGCGGACAGGGCCAGCCTGCCTTCCCTCGCCCGGCTCCGCCGCCTTGAGATACTCCGGCCCTTCTCGGTCGGAGGCCGCGCCGCCACTGAATTTAGCGCGTAATCAACTTAATCACCGCAAGCTAACCGGCTTGGCGGCGGCCGAGGTGGCGACAGGATTACGCGGCCGCTTCTCGACCGGCGGCGGGGGCGGGGCGGTGGCAAGGGCGGGGCGGGGCGGGGGGGGGCGGGAGCACAGCCCCGCACAGCCTCCTGCTTCGCCACCTCACGCGAGAGACCTTCGGCAACTTGCACAGGATTCCGGAACTGGGACAACTTGGAGGCTCTGACCGACCCTTCGAATTGAAAGACTGCAGGTCGAACAGAGGTACGCAAGATCATTGTTAGACAGCAAATAAAATTCGGCAACCATATACAGTAAAATATGTTTAACCCGGAATCAATCGGGACACAACAAAATTCCGGTTTAGGGTGGTTTCCGTTTTATGCAAGGTTGTCCATTTTATGATACTTGTGACATTGACGTTTCTGCCCTTAAAGTAGTAAATTACACAACTTTATTATACTTATGAAAATACAGTTACGTATAACGTATTCATGGAAGAAATCACAAATAAATGAATATTAAACTCTCTTCATTGACAGGTGTTGAGTGAATACACATCTTACTGGCTGTATTCCGACAGCTTGCTGACTCTTTCAACGCACAATGCGTCAGAACCCACAACTATGATTTCCTTATACCATCACGTGGCATTGAGTAAAGCATATCTAGTCGAGAGGGTTACGATTTGCAACGCCAGACAGGGAGACGCGTGAATAGAAGCCGTGACCTGACACCTTTCCATTCTCAGAGAGTCGGGAGAGACGGAATTCCCTCACGGTCTACGCCTTGAGAGACAAGCGACCCCCCCCCCCCCCCCCAAGGTCGAGAATTCAACGCTGACATCTGAAGCCCCTGACCTTCAATGTTCGTCTGCAACGACTAAATAGTGTGCATCGAGAATTTACATGGATAGAAAATGTAAACAAGCAGATGCATTCTTAAGAACATCTCGCGTCTCTCTGCCAATTGCATTTAATTCGTTAGAATTCCGTTTAATACAGATTTCTCCCCTGCAGGACATGAAAAACCATTTCGTTCCCGCGTTGGAGAGGTTCCGTTTTATGCTGTGTAAAATGCCATTTAACCTCACTCGCCGGAGAAATTTTCCAGTTCAGGCAGTTTTCCGGCTTGTATACGTTCTGATTTAGACAGATTTTACTGTATAACATTGGAAAAAGTATAGATTCATTCATTTAGATCATCACTTTCCTGTATTCGCATTGTGGAAAACAATGCCTTAATGACATATGACGCATGTCGTTCAAAAGAATGACGGGTGTTTAAGTATGTAGTGGAAACTTTGTAGGGGATAGGGGCGACTCAAGGTGCGGTTACTTCTCTGTTCTCACAACTGTGTACTAGTAACATTAAACAATACTAGAAAAAATGTTTGGCAACGTAGTAATTGGATTTTTCCAGTTTTAGTTTCTTGAAAATAATTTATTCGCCTATGTCTATGAAGGACTAACATCTTATATTTATTAATTTTGAAATTGATTTTGAATTTCCAAAATTATTAAATAAGATTACATTTCTATTCGTAAAATGATTGATATCGGAATGTATCAGGCCATTTATTGAATCCAATATTGTAAAAAATGAAGTAGTAATGTAGTTCGATAAAGTTTCGTTTTTAAGGAAATCCTTCACTTTGAAGCAAATCATTACAGATTGAAAGGATTTGAATGTCGGATTCAAAACTATTGTAAGTACCCAGAAGAAAGTACGAAACAATTGCCCAATTTAAAATTTTCTCGTATCAATAATACAAAAAAATAAATCTTACGTTAAAATTGTTCAACACTCGTAGAAACATTGACGCAACTCGAAAATGAAACCAATTTTCTCCTCATTTGAATTTCAAATAATAAATTTATGTGTGTTTTATGTTTGCTTTCTGTGCCAAAATATGCATACAATTAGAGCGGTAATTGCTCGTTAATTATTTCCAGAACGGCAAATAGACCGAGCCCAGCCTCAGTGGGAAGGGTATGTAACATAGCAGGGTCACGTGCGTGCTGGACCAACATGAGCATAGTTGCCAAGCCAATGTAACCACAAGATGAAAAATACGGACAGAGTATCTATACATGAGATTTAGGAAAAGATACTGCCATGATGCTTATTAAATGTAGAACATACAAAATTAATTTAAACAAAGTTTCGTATACGAAAGTTCAGTGAAACTGTAAGCGTAATTATGGCATCGACATAATGAAATGACATATTAACGGAAATAGGAAAATGCAGGCTGAGCAGGAGCATTAAAAAAAATTGTGAAATGTAATATCAGTAACTTTTGTATTCAGACAAAAAAGTTGCACGGTCGTGTCACTGCCGATCGAATCTATATGTTTTCAAAACTTAGTACTGATCTACAGTTGAAGTCTCAGTTATAATTTTAAGTTTCGCATGGTGCAGTGTGGAAGGTAAATGATATCGCCAATAATTTTATAATTATTCATGAAACTCTATGGACAGTGTGGAACAGTCTCACTCAATTCAGCTACACTCGACTATACGGAACCTAATTATTTTCAAAAATATATCTTATTTTTGCGAGAATCAATACTTCACAATGACGATGGTTGTAAACATTACCCCATTATTGTTACATTTACAATATTAATTTACAAGTTCCGATTATGAACAATTCGTTTACATGGCTAATGCATTTGTATTATAGGTAATCAAACTACTGGTAACATCCCAATAATTCCCGAAGTCGAGAACCCACCGCATACCCGAGTAACACGGAAACAAGGCCAAGGAAGGGCAGAGGCAATAGAAACATCTGCGCGATAACAACCGCAGACAAGGAACCGATGTGGCACTATAAAGAGGTGAATGAAACATAACCCGCGCCCGAACAGCCTTTTGCCCGCCGCCGCTGAATGCAAACGACAGCCATTCCGGCCAGAGATTACCTCCCGCGCCGAAGTCGTACGCCGGCCGAACTTAAAAGGCGCAGCCATTAAAACACGGGCGCCATGGGAAATAAAGAGGAGCAGACGCGCATTGTCTCAACGGCGATAAAAGCACGCGGGGGCTAAGAGCGGGCTAACTATCGGCGTAGCGCCGGCGCAATCTTACAGCCCTGCGAGACGGCCCGGCGATACGCAAAGTTTGCCGCGCGTAATTTTTTTTCCGCAACCTACAAAATTTGGAAATTTATTCAAACTTCGAAACGCGACGAAAGAGAGAAGGCTGCAGACGACGCTGTGTCACACGTATCTATTGTTTTTGTCCTGCAAAAGACCTTACTGTTAAGTTTATGATTATCCGCTATGCACATCCAATGAATGTCGGCAAATATCAGAAAGTCTGGCAGTTCATTCGCAATTAAATACAAGGTTTGAAAGAATTGTTAATTATGCTCAAGATCTTATCTGATCATTAACTGCACAAGAGCCTCAGTGATATTAAAATCAATTTATACATTTGTTTCACGGGTTATTGCTTTTTATTAACTGAAGTTGAACCATTCGTAGAATAAATTCTTTCAGTTTTATAGTTCTGCAGGCAAATTCAAAATATTGATACCACAAGCCCTCTTCAAACAAATTTTAAAATCATAATGTTGATATAAATTATACGATGGGGCATTTAGGATAACTTAAAAATGTTCACTTTGTAATACTGAAGTTTTATAAACAGTTTTTCAAGACACAGCGAATATTTTCTGAACCTCTGTTCACAATTATTCAATGCATTTAATCTCAGAACTACATCAATATGTTAAAGGGACGTTTTCTTCGATGTAGCAGTACAAGTACTTACAAGTGTGATACAGAGTTTTCTATACGCTATGATTATACATTTCTTTCAAGAAAATACAATAATTTGTCCACAGAAAATATCAAATAACATGATCTTTTTTCTATATTTGTCAACAATTATACGACGTATTAAAGATGCATCTTGTATAACCCGAGAAAGAAGACCCCCCCCCCCCAAACACCATGCAATATGTAGTAAAGACTGCCCGCCGCCACCTCAGAGGACAAGGGCTGCGGACCCAGCAACGAACATGTCCTGCGGCGTCAGATACAAGGTGGTTCAAATATGACCGGGACTGATTTTTTTTACGAAATACTTTATTAGCAAAAATTTATTTGTACATGTCATTCTTCAATGTACTCCCATCCAGATTCTATACATTTTTTCCAACGTCCTGGGAGCATCCTAATGCCCTTTTCATAAAAGTCTTTCGGTTGTCGGCATATCCACTCCCGAACACTGTGGATGACTGCGTCATTATCCGCAAATCGCATGCCTTGCAAATGTGATTTAAGCTGTCCAAAAAGGTAAAAATCACTTGGGGCCAAATCTGGACTGTACGGCGGATGTGGTAGAAGGTCCCACTTCAATTTGCTGATGGTTGTCATGGTTGTTTTAGCAGTATGAGGCCGTGCATTGTCTTGAAGGAATGCTACACGTTTCCCACCTCTCTTCCGTTTGGATCGGATCTTTTCTTTGATTTCTGTTTCCAAAAGTGCTGAATAATAAGCTGCATTGATGGTGTTAGCTTCTGTAAGAAAGTCTACATGGATAACACCCATCCAGTCCCAAAAAAATGATGCCATCACTTTTCCCGCCGAACGGATCTTCCGCGCTCTCTTGGGTTTTGGAGAAGAGGCGTGTCGCCATTCACGTGATGCCTACTGGGACTCAGGAATAAAATAGTGAACCCACGTTTCATCAGTGGTTACAATGGACTTCAAAAATGCATCTCCTTCATTTTCAAACCGCATTAGAAGAACACTGGCAGCTTGCATGCGCATCAATTTGTTCTCGTCCGTCAAAGTGCGTGGAACCCACCTAGCATTCACTTTTCAATATTTTAGGTGTTTTTTATCATGTCTTCTACACTACCCACACTGATGCCAATTACTGATGTAACTTCTTTGATAGTGATGCGCCTGTTCTCACAAATAACCGCATTAACACGATCAATGTTTGTTGGGGTTATGGATGTTCGCGGCCGACGATTATGAGGTTCATTCTCAACGCGCTCTCGTCCCTCTCTGAAACACTTACACCATTCAAACACACGGGTCCGTGAGAGGCACTCTTCCCTGTACTGTTTTTTGAGTCTCTGCAAAATTTCCGACGGTTGAACGTTTTCTCCAACGAGAAATTTGATGATAATGCGTTGTTCCACGCACCGCGGCACCTTTTGTTCACTCATCGTTCTAGCAAGACCCAGACGCGACTGAACAGGTTCTAACCTGCAAAGGAGGGAGGTAGAGGGTTGTGGCTAGATTCTCTCCAGGCGGCGCAGTTAATGCGTATGTCGGGGTATTTGAAAAAAAATCAGTCCCGGTCATATTTGAACCACCTTGTATGAGGTATGGAGAGACTGTTAATTGGGTCGGGATATGCCAACGTAAACAGAAGCACGTGCATTTAAGGGAGAAACGGCCTTAATTTTAGAAGAGAGAGGGGGGACACACCAAGGGGCGTCCCCAACCGCTCCTCACACCGCCGCCGCAACCAGGAGTCGCCGGGGACGGAGCCATAGGGGCCGGCGAAACAACGTTCTTTCGTCACGGCCGTCCGACGATGACGGGCATCGCAAAACACGCTTTAATTTGCAGTAAATCGCGGGGTGACGGTGGCAGGAGCAGCGGCAGCGGCGGCGGCGGCGGCTGGAAGTTACCGCCCCCTGCCCAAGGAGCAAATGCCCGGCGCGGGGCGACGAGGGGCGATGCGGGGCGCGTGGGTGGGCGGGCCAAGCGCGTTCACATTCCTCAAGCCCGCCCTCGTAATTGTATCGCCCGGTCCGCGCGTTAAGGCGCTTGTAATTTCGGCGTGTTTACAGCCGCGAAAACACGCCGCCGGATTTTTCGCCGCGTTCTTTATTAAGAGGAGGGGGGCGGCAAGCGAGAGAAAAGCGGGAGGGGGGGGGGGCGCTGAACCCCCAAGAGGCACGTCGGGATGCAAGTGCGCTGGCGGTGGTGGTCAGGCTACGAGGAAGTGGGCGCCGTTTCACCCGAGTTTCGGCTATCGTCTGAGTTTTAATTAAACAGACCATTTGACAAGCAAATGCTAGGACGTCCCGCAGTACCTTCTGACGAGCGTAGTTGTCGCTATTGCGGCAGTCTTGCATTACGATATCTCACTCAAGTGTCGCTGCAAGGTCCGTGTTGATGAGAAGAGGGGCGACAGTAGTATTTTATCTTTTGAAGTATTCAGGTCACTGCATTGCAATAAGAACAGGAATTAACGGTTGAAAATGTGTTTGTCAAAGTTCAGGAAGCACTAAAAGCGTTTTTAATACGTTCAATCATAAAAACATACTTTGCTATTGCTTGAAGTTTATTTTATACGTATACGTTCATTCATAAAAACATACTTTGCTATTGCACGAAGGTACAAAGTCACAATTGAATTGAAAAAATCACAAATTTACGCAACATCTCATTCAAGAGCAAAACTCAATTTCCCACCTTTTCTTACACACTTTTTCCTTTTATCTGTGTGACTGTCCACGTCGAAATCCATGTCATAAAATATTTTTTAAAGAAAGATTTAGAAATGAAGTGCTTTTAATTCAAAAGACAATTTTGTAATTTCGTGTATTGGAGATAACATTTCGAAAAAGAATTCGCTTCGTTCACAGCTTATGCAATACGTTCTTCCTATTGTGCAGTACCAAAAACTGCTTGCATGTGGTCCTGGAATTCCTCAACTGAATGGATTTTTACGGAGCTTCCGCCCGCTGTATGCGCGTTGGGTTGAACTAGGACCTGCAATTGTCCCACCTGCATTAAAATACGCTCGCAATGAGAAACATCAACCATCCGAAACGATTATGAAAACATTTTACCGCGAGATAAACGAGAAATCGCTTTTTTCCCCCCTCACGTGAATGATAACACTGGTCAGCGGTTCGGGGAGCGAGGGGGATTTTCTATATATATAATCACCGATCCCGTGCCATCAAATGCGAACCTTCACAATGGCGCGTTTAACAGCTACGCGCGAAAACCCGCCAGCGCGGGGGCTCGTGTTCGAAAAAAAAAAGAAAAAAACCCGCAAAAATACCAGAAAAAAATCCCTTGCCACGCGGTGGGGAAGTATGCGTATAGGTATTTTACGAGCGCCGCAAAACCATTTTCATTCGCGATTTCCGCACCTGTGCCGCGGGTAATGTGCTAATACTCTTAGCGCGTTATAATCCCGCACGACGCGTTAGCGTGACGCGCGCATGCGACCCGACCTGCCGCCGCCGCCGCCGCTAGGCGTGCCGGAAGCCCCGAGCCTCGCGGGGCTGGCAAGGTGGGGGTGGGGTGCCAAAGGGGCTGGCAGGTGGGGGTGGGGGCGAGAAGAGCAGATCGGGAAAGCTGGAGGCTTCAGGGAGGAGTGGGAATCGGGAAACAGGAACGTCAGCATTTAGGAGCAGGGAGAGTGCGGAAGAAGATCGAGGAATAGTTTTGGACGAAGAAAGAGGGGGGGGGAAGGCATAGATCTTCAGATGGTAATCGCGAGAAGGTAGTTATGAGAAGGCGGTGTTTGGGAGAAGGCGGTGATCGGGAGAAGGCGGTGATCGGGAGAAGGCGGTGATCGGGAGAAGGCGGTGATCGGGAGAAGGCGGTGATCGGGAGAAGGCGGTGATCGGGAGAAGGCGGTAATCGGGAGAAGGCGGTAATCGGGAGAAGGCGGTAATCGGGAGAAGGCGGTAATCGGGAGAAGGCGGTAATCGGAAGAAGGTGGTGATCGGCGGAAGGCGATGATCGGGAGAAGGTGGTGATCGGAGGAAGGTGATGAGAGCGCGCAGATTCGCAAAGCTCGGGATACTAAAGAGACGGATGCTGGAGAGGGTCCGAATCGAGGGGGAGGGGTCTGTAGAGAGTGCTGCCTAGGGAGGGCGGAGATCGAGGGAGGGCTGAGAGAGAAGGGGTGGACATGTTTAGAGGAAGGGGGAGTCAGAGGGTCAAGTGGTGTAGCCCTATGTTTGGAAAGGGGTCATCGAGACTGGAATGGAGACTGAATTACAGCGTTAGAGAACACGACTTTTCCACATATTTTCTAATTAGTCAGTAACAAGCAGATCTCGTGTCAATAATTCTTTTTTAATGAAAAGATGGGAAAATGTGATTCAGAGATTTTGCTGCCTATATGATCTTGATCTCTATTTTTAAGCGCTATTTTCTACAATAAAGCGAACATGTGAGCGAATAAGGCGACAATAAGACGCAACATGTAGAAACTTTCGTATTACAGTTAACAATATTTGAGCCTTGCCCCTCATTGCCTTTAGTCACTTTTCATCACTCATTGAAAGAAAATAGTTACGGTCGTAATGTGTCGTAATATTTTCTCGGCGGTATCCACATCCATTCTGTGAACGTTCGTGTATAATTATGTTCTTAAAGTACATTAATCCAATTAATTTACATACGCACATTTAGTTCAACAACGAAATTGGTATTCGATTTAAGATACGCGTGTGGAATCTTAACGTAGTAATTGTTTTCATTAATACTTACATCGCCGAAAAAATAATACATTTGTTTCGGCATCCATTTCGTAGGAAACGCGGTGTTAGAAACGTTCGCAAATGGAATTCAAACAAAGCGAGGCCACAACCGCAAACTTTAACCCCCTTCGCGCGCATCCATGACCCAGAAAATCTACAAGAGCTTCGGGAATATCATCACGGAGATTTCGGTCAGCAGCTCCCAACACGCAGCTTACAAGACGGCAGTATTACCATGCGGTTTAAACGGGCGCTCTGCTGTTAGCAAACACAGCGAGATGGCGCTGCCCGCCGCCCTCGTTTGGCCGTGAATGGCGTGTGGAGCGGTCGCGGGGCAGCCAGCCGCTTCGTCCAGCCAGGGTCTCTCGCCTGGCCCAACGGTAATGCCACCAACGACGACGCACGGAACGTTCGCCTCTTAGCGGCACCACTGGCGTCCGTAGCATACTCCGGTCGCACTAGGTCCCTCGGAGGATGGAGGGGTGGCGAGAGCGAGACACAGCTACGGCCCGTGTCCCACATCGCCCCTGTATTGATTAGTGACGAACTCGATTGATTAGCGTTTCCGGACACGTCAACTTCTAACGTTACCATAAGTGTAGTGCATGTTTCGTATCGCGGGAGGTGGCGGTAACCTTCCGCCGCTGGATGACGAGATCCGGCGCCGACATTCACGTCGACTTGTGAGGTACTCGCCTTCCAGGAATCTCTCACCAGCGAAGCAGCGCCCCAACAGGGAAAACCTCTAAACTTCCAATTGGTCCCCCGATGTGTTGTTGTGTAGTGCATGTAAGTGTAAGTGTGAGTAAGTAAGTGGTGAGGACAGGTCTAGGAAGAGGAAGGAAAGATTACACGCGGTCCGTGGTCCGTTTATTAGGGTACTTCTCAGGCATTCGCCTGGTTTTGACAGAGAAACCACGTAAAACTATCAATCAGAGCAGCTGGTTATGGCAGGTTATAACACTCGGTATGGTGTATTTGCGTTTCACAAATAGAAACCTGTGTAAGAATATCGAGCGTACAGTTACCACGCATGATTCAAGGTACAAAAAGAAAACAGAGGTGTTTCCGATTCAAAATGTTTCCCACAAGTTACTTTAATATAACTCCGTAATGCATTTATGTATGCGTTTAATCGGTGCAGCCAGGGGATGCGATAGGGTCGGGGTCGAGTAAGGCACGGTAAGCAGTGAGGACCGGGTGGGACGGAGGGCGGGAGGGGTTTAATACAAACAGGGGGCGAGGCGGTTAGGATGGAGCTTGACGGTGAGTGTGGGACGATGACGGAGAGAGAAGGGATGTAAATAAAATTACTTCCATTTTACACTTCAGATAGAATCTACTCCTTTTCTATTGTGGTAATTGTGGTAGATAAATACTCGGGATAACTTCAACTCTTTTTAATATATACCAACGAAAGTATGCGTTGTATAAATCACATTAGAAGCGTTGAAGCGACTGTTCCCAAATTTTGCACGAACACTTTTCAGCAGCCGAGAAAAAAGGTTGGGGAGGTTCGTGACCCCAAAATATATTTTGACTCATCTCGATATTCGTTATCCTGGAAATCGGAAATATTTGGCCTTGTTACATGGCATTGTTTGCAAGGAGTTGTCACGCGAGGCGAGGCGAGGCGAGAGCTCCGGCGCAGATAGGAGTGAAAGGCGCTAAATAAAATAATACGAGAATCCCGGGTTACTTCAGCTAATATGAAATAACACGTAAAATTAAAACGATAAAAAAAGTTGGACACCCCAGGTACTTGAAGCACGTAACAAAGCTCGTAAGTTCACAGGTACAAATAATTGTATGTTAAAGACAAACTTTGGACTATCTGCGAGTGTATTTGGGATTGTGACTGTATTGTTGGCATTATATGAAAACAGGAGTGATGCAAATTGGTAACATAACTGCACAGCCAGTAGCAGTATATTCCTCAGCAAAGCTTAAGCTAATTCTGCAATTCTTGGTTGCAGAATCCTCCATTACAAACGAGGATGGAATATGGCTGCGAGTAGATGAAGGCGAGGTACAGATGACGTCTGCATCGAGTAATCCTGGGAAGTCCGCTGCACAGATCCGACCGCTGCAGAGATCAAGCAGTTCCTGGAAGCATTTTCTGTGGGAATAGAACACTCTAGCTCAATGACGCCCAATGCAGAGGGAAATCCAGGTGTCGCGATATGGCATTCCGGCCCTCGCGACACGCTACCGTCGGCAACTGACCAGTTGTCATTTGCCGACGCCAGCGTTCCGAGGCTATAAATTGGGGAGGACTTCGCACCTCCCCCCTCTTATAACTCGTCAACCTGCCGGAGCCAGCAGTCGCCACGCCACCCGCTCCCAGGTCGAAAGGTCCACACAGCCCGGGTAAGTAAATAAATTTATTTAAACTATACTCTCTTTTCTTCCTGCACGAGTTTGTGGGGTCCTCCCTCTCCCCCTCAACTCGCGACACAGGAAACAAAATTATTAAGTCAGAAGCAGCTCAATTTCTGACTAGTTGATATGCTTTAGAGAAATTTGCCGTGGAAATGAATACAGGAACATGAGTAAATAGTGAAAGAAATAGTGGCTCACAACAGAAAAAACACTGCTACGAATGTGAGAAAAATCGATTCTGGAGCAGCAAAAAAAAGGCTGTTCTGATATGGTAAACAACAATATTTAAGCTTATTTCTTCTTTATCGCATGACGTCAGTTCTGTCGTAAGCTGCGAGTGTAAGAATTCGTGCGCGTAATGTGAATAAGCAAAATAACCCTTAAATATTTACATTTTCCTGTCAAACTCGAAATTGGTCCATTGATTTTTTTGAGTTCTTGGGTGTCTAACGAAACCATTGTCACTTCTCACATGGCCGGAAGCTACATAGTTTTCTTTCTATTTCTAGGCGCATAGGAAATTTGTGTTATAAATTATATTAGGTAAAATTCGAAATATTATCTTGTTCAAATCAAATAAACAGAATTCTGCATTGTAAATTGTATTCTGTTAGTTCAAATATGAAAACGTATTATCTTGTATAAACGAAAGAAACATACTTCTCACACTTCTTCAATGTTGACAAACCTAACAATTTCAAACACCATATTCGTGTAATTGCGAAGTAAAATCTACATTCCTTGCACATTCAAATTCCAAAATAAACATCACAACATCAAAGAAATCCCACACAAGTAGTATCATCAGACCACGCGCAACAGCAACATCACGACACAGCTGGCCTGCGAACGAAGTCGAAGACTCTCGCAGTCGCCACGTATTTATGTTTCATTTGCCGGAGTCGCAGTTGCCGTCGGTCTGCAACGAGACGGAATTAGCTTCGCAATGCGAGCCGGGGCGTTATTTGTCTTCGCTGAATTATTGAGGAAGAAGGGAGCCGGCCTCTCGACTCCGCCCGAGCTCCTCCTCCACGAGCTGCGCTGGTGGGGCGAGGCGGAGCGGAGCGGAGCGGGCGGGGGGGGGGGGGAGCGGGGCGTGGTTGAGGGCGGCAGGGCAGGGCGGTGTCGATGTTTCTCAACCGCACACATAACCAAGTTGAAAGTTTTAGAAATACTAAATTGAAAATTAAAACACGACAGGATTCGTGATGACCAAGAGCTACGTAAATTCTTCCTGCCGAAGCCAGAAGAAGAAGAAAATAAATAAATAAATAAATAAAATAAATAAATAAATAAATAACCGATGTAAATTAACATTTTTAAAAACTTATTTCAAGAAAGCGGGTTGTTTTGAAGAATGATTCTGTTACATCGAGAACAGGCTCTGAAATATAAAATTATTCCGAGACATTTTCTTTCACCAATAAGATACAAATACGAGACACGTTTATCCACCTGTATATTAATGCAAAGAAGTGTACGAAAAGCGAAAGTTTTCACGAAGTAGATGAATGGTAAGAATATGCGACATCTTCATTGAGTCAGAACGTATTAATCTAAATATTGAACAGCATTATTAAATATTTAAGCGAATAGCTGAATTGCAATTAGTAACCTAAGGTGAGACGAAATAATTAATGTCTGACGAGTCTAACATCTAGTGCAACAATGAAAAAAATATTAGTACTCTCAAATAATAGTTTTTAAGTACTGAATGGTCAGAAAGTTCGGGAGGGGGAATTCTTGAAAATATGAGTCAGTATGCAATGATACAAATTAAGTTCGACAAATAAATTATTACCTGTTTGACGAATTTTTATAATTGGCTGAACGTTTTTATTGCTACGAAAATTAAAATTATTTGCAAGAATTTTTAAATCAATTGATGTAGTCTTACACTGAAAATCATTCGTTGAAAGTATGTTTGTTTTGTATGATAAAAAATAGATAAATTGAACTTGTTGAAATCAATATCATAAAATCACAACAAACGTTAATTAGATCAGAGATCATTATTTTAGTGAAAACGATAATTTAATAATAATATTGAGATAATATATAAATGAGGATAACATAAAATAACATTCAATGGTATTTTTTCCTTGTTTTAGCCGAACCATAAAAATATCGCTTTCTATTTTTAACTCCTGTCAATATGTTGAACTGTAATGCTTTTCCAAACCGATGCTCACACCGAATACGCTAATACCGAATATTGAAATATTTTTTTTCGAAGACTTCAACGAAGCAATTATACGTTGAACATTCATTTCACGAACTTTTTCATTATATTTGATTTTAAAACGGGTACAATGAAATGTTTAAAATTTCCAGATATACCTTCTTTGATTTGGAGGGAAGAATCGTATTCGGCACCTCGTTTCTGTATCTGGTTTATGACCACACAGAGGGAAAAAATCACTCGTGATAATGGAATATTTACAAATATATTTAAAAACGAATAGAGGTATTGAGCCTTTACTCTGTAGCTCAATACATCTATCCTAAGCCTCTATACCTTTTACGATCCTACTCTCTGTGTATTTTGTCGAGCCTGTTTTACAGCTCTCAAGAATATTTAGGCTCCATTTCGTGGGAGGGAAAAGCAGCTTCTCGTGAGAAGAGAGGGTCGCCCCGATCCGTCGCCCCGCCCACGAATCGGCTGCCAGCTCGACGCGAGGGCCACCGCATCGCGGCGCGTCCCCGCAGGATTAGGCCAACGCGCGCGAGGGTTATTACGACACCGACTTCAAAAGGGCTGATGTAATGCGAAGTTGTTGAGCTTTGTAATAATGTTATAATACACTGCTCGCAACATCAAAGTTGAGTATAATCTTTACATTAAAGCTATTTGCGGCGCACACACAACGGGCTGTGTTTTGTTTCACAACACGCGCGGCAGCGGTGGCAGCAGCGATGGCGGCGGAGGCAGCGGATACGACAGCCGAGGGACGTGGGCGCAGGGTCGCCAACAGTGCGGCGGCTGACACCGCCGCGGCCTACGTCGACGACCAGCAGCTTGCCGCCGCCTGCCGCCACCTCCCTCGCCCTCGCAGCCTCTGCCGCAGCCAGATTTGCCAAGGTGTTTGGCGGTGAACGTGGTGGTGATGGAAGTGATGAGAAGAGCTTATGATCCCCGCGCCGGTCCATTTGGTAATGAAGGTGGGGAATAGTTCAAATGCCGACGCGTCTGTGTGCAGACTTTGTGCTATTGCCGTGACGTCAGAGCGTGGCTGGCGCTCGGAGACGGTCAAAGTACATTTCGACGACAGAGCTCGTTGAGGAATAGGGAGGGATTGGACAGGTGCGCTGTGCCAATATTTTAATAATTATTATCATTGTTCATACTCGAATGAAAAAGTTCTCAAGCGTCAGAATTCATTTAGTCATCAACGAAAGAAGAAATTTCAATAAAGAAACAGAATTAATATATGAATTACCTACATGGAAATACATTTTCCTGTTATATCCATTTTTTATCTACACCTCCGAAGTGTTATTTTGCTACATCAAGAGGTGACGATATTGGCTTCTACGTTGAGGAAATACCACTCATGATGATTCTATAACCGATGTAAATTTCTATTATTAATACTTTTTCTCTATTAAAAAAAACAAAGCTTCCACCAGTTTAAATAAAATAAAATTTTAATTTGCATTTTATGGCTTCAAAAATCGATAGAATATTTGCGTTCTGATGTATTCAACAGTAGTAATAAATCATTCACTGGGACAAAAATATCCTTTTCCGTATGATACGGAAATGAAAATGCAAAATCAAACATTCTCAATTTAGTTCTAGGACAGACGTACACTTCCATTCTCCAAAAAAACACCACTCTAATAACACCACTCTGCAATGCATCCAACTCAATATACAGGATTCGTTTTCACAAGTACAGGCAATATTCGTTTTTGTTGTTCCGTTGGTTTTTTTCGAAACTTCATCCACCGGTGTGACGCTCACGGCGGTCCTTCAACTCCCCCTCCCATTGTTTGCCTCAAATTGCTACGTATCGCTTTCCAGCCACCTCTGACTCCTCTTCAAAAATGATCAACGGACGCGAGCGATACAACACAATAATGTCATCTATTACCGCCTGATTCAAACGCATCTCCGATTCACTTTTTCATTAGGGCGAAACCAGAGGCATTGAAACGAAACGTGCGTTGCAACAACGCGGTTGATTGCGAAGCGGCCGCGGCTCGCGCCAGGCGCCAGGGTTGTCCTGCCCAGCGCCCCCTCGCGGGAGAGCCACCTGCACCCAGCGCAGCGTGGCGTCGCGCGCGCGAACTGACTTTGTTTCCAGTTATTGTACTTCAAGAAGATAACAAGGTATAGTTTAGCCTCCTCTCTCACATGCTCAGTTGACGTAAGGCTCCAGTATAAGTAACCTACCACGAATAGATTGAGGAAACCTATGGAGGTACCTCTGTTTATTGCGTTCTGGAGAACATATTGTGAAACGAATAGATGTTTTTAATTGTTTCATTGTGGGTATCTGCACAGCGTGAATTCGGGTAAGAATGGTATACTCATAATGCTTGTTTAAAAGATGGCGGATGTTTGTTTAAAAGATGTGATGTGATGGGCTAATTGCTCTAGGTTATATTTTTTACGTAATTGTTTGATTGTAACATACCATGGTGCATTTGTTGTTGTCCTGAGATATTGGTTTTGAACGATTTGCATTTTATTTAGACTGGTTATGGAGTAAACCAGACATTATTGTTTTGGGATTGGATTGGTTTGATGTTTGATTAAAGCAGAACTTGTGATACACGTCAAATCGTGGTTTCACAATGACAAGGTTCTATATGATATTTTGGAGACAATTTTTGACTTGTTGGAACTGCAACAGGTTGGATCTATAACATAATGAAGTTTCCATATCAGACTTGAAGAAAACCATTTATTAACAAAATGGCACAGTAACATTTTGAATTTTGTTATTAGACAGATTCCAACTTAGAAAAAGCTTTTGTTTAAAATTTTCTCAGAATTTTGTTATTCTGTGGCAGCAATATATTAATCCATAAGAAACGTTTAGTTCGAAATTAAATATATGATTAAGTGCACTTATATTCTATTATAGCGAACAATAAGTAGTATTACTTGTAAAGATCTCTCCTGCATATTTTTTTTTAATTTCAAAAGTTTCTCATTTTCTCCAAGATTAATTGAAATAATAATGCGATGAGGGGTACCAAGGTATTACGTTTCCGTGATTCTCCTGGATAATTTCGCAGGAAATTTCATAAGTAATTATGAAGCAATAATAAAATGAATCGTAATTTGAGTATCATAAAATCTACATCAGTAAATGTTCACGCAGAAAAGTTTCAAAGCAATTACAAAAATTCGAACATACGTGCATGACTGAGACTGCGAAATAAAATTCTTTACCAAATAATATAATGATTGTATTTTGAATCCACATATTACAAATTACGATATTTTAAAATCATTATAAAACAACGTAATAAATATCTCTCTATAAACAGAAAATTCTTTACCCACAGCGTAATATTGGAACGAACGCGTAAAAAAACAGTGTCGTCTTGTAAATCATGCGAAAGACCTACATGCGCAGCCAGCGCCCGCTGCGGAGAAGTTTGCACTAACTGCGAATTGGAGTACGCGGAAGCGCAAGAGCATCCACACATCGCAATCCGTTACCAACGAGATTTACAAGTTTACCGCCCCGAAAGCGGCCTCGGCGCGGCGGACGGGGCGGCACAAGGCCAGGCGGGGCGGGACAGGGAGGGGCGGGGGCGGGGCGGGACAAGGCGGGGCGGGGCCAGGCGCAGTGAGGGTTGCGTACACAGCTGCTCCGCCACCCTGCACCCCTCCCCCTCCCCTCCTTCAGCGCCAGCGCCGCGCACGCCGGGGCCGCAGATGCTATCAGGCTCCGCAAGAAGGGCCGGCTAACTCGCATGCACTTCCTCCGACATATTTACTTCCAGATAGAACCCTATTGATGTTGGGCTAATTTCGCCGCATAATTTATAGGTCGGGTCATTTCCATGTGAATATTGGCCGAATAAATTATCGGAGGACCCATTATCCACTCGTGGGGGAGGGAAGAGGGTGGAGGGGGGGCCGCCGGAGCGGGACGGAGACGTAGGCTGGCGGCGGCGGGGGTGGAGAAGCGGGCCCAGGGTAGCGGCGCAATCATGAGGCGAGCGCATATTAACAGGCGTGCGAGGGGCGGGGCGGGGCGGGGCGGGGCGGGGTGGGCTGCGGCGGATGCACCTCGGCCGAGCGTTTTTGACGAGTGCGCCCGTATTTCACGGAGGGGGCGGGGGGGAGAGACTCCGCCTCCCTCCACCCCTCCCCGGCCGTAATTAATCGCCGCGGCCTTTGATTAATGAACGAGCTTAAGACATGCGAGAGGAAGTGCGCGTGCGGGGCGATAGGTGCCGGGCAGCGAGGGGGGAGGGGGAGGGGCACCGGGCGGCAGAAGGCAATTGACGGGGGGTGGAGGAAGAGCTGGAGGAGGAGGGGGGGTCGTTCGCGTACGGTTGAGCCAGGAGTCTTAATGGCTGACAAGGAAGAGGCGAATTTGGGCTCCGTGTCAGGGCATGGAAGCCTTTGAGTTCCCTGACAGGCCGGGAGATAAGTGACGGCGCATGACAAAGTGACGGGAGATTAGGAGGGAAACGTTTGGTCGAAGATCTTGTGTTGCCTAAATGAGGAGGCTGACGATGAAATGCGGTGTTGTAGGCCGTGCACGGAGATTGGGAGCGAAATGACATCAGCCTGCGTCATCAGTAGGCGGACGTTAACACCTCTTAATACGTTAATGCTTCCAGGTTTACCTGCTGCCCTTGACAGACAACCTAATAGGACGGCCATGCATGGACAATCTAATCTCCATGATCTCCATTTGTGATGCCTTTCAGCTCATTCCTCCCTTCGCAAATTTCAATGGAAATATGCGACAGGAGGCACAATTCGAACTCCCAAAAAGTCCCTGATTCTTCCGCAAACACCATCCCCACCGTTCCTTCGTGTTTAGTAAACAGGTCGATAGGAACTCACTTGAATCAGAATTCATGTTTCGAAAACACAGTGTGAGCGGGAAGCTAACGTTTCGCAGCAAGATTGCAGCAATTCAGAAATATCTCATTACCGAATCCGACTCCCACGCGGTAAATGCACCTTTCCCTGTGCCCTGTGCCCTGCGCCCTCCGCCCGTGCCGCGCCGGTCGAACCTGCAACACGACACCCCTCGGCGGAGGGATATGCAACCCGCTGCCCCCCTTCCCCAACACACACAAAAGGGGAAGGGCGGGGTGGCTTCGCCGGGAAAAGAGGGGGTTCGTATTTGGACGTGAACATCGTAGACGAGAGGTTTTACACGGTATTGCGAGATGAACGTTCATTCACAATGGATTATATATTCATACTGAACGATGGTATGATAGGAGGCAATAATGATAGACAAAGGTGAGAATGAACGATTTATATTATATATTTTTTTATACATTTTATAATAAATTTATATTATATATAAAACTTTTAATTATTGTATATTGAATTATTTAGTGACTGACAGGTTCATGATAACGTCTGCAAGAGAAGACTTGATAATGTTCAACTGCGAACAAATATATACAAGTATATTTAGATTTTTTAGATTTAGGGATACAAAAATATATAATTTAGATACTCAGCAACAACTTTTTTACTGTGAGATTTTTATATTTTGCTTTCCGTGTACTTTTTTAACATCTAACCTGTTCACGAATACATACAAATTATAGATGGCTATGAGCGTAGCCGAGTTACCTTCATTTTGCTCATTAAACTAGTTTCTTACTGAAATTTTTTAATTCATTTTAAGTGTCCAGGGAAACATTTAATCTAAATCAGCATATGAGGCCGAAGTGAGTAGATGAAACACACATAAAAAATTGTTGACAATATTTCGTCTACGCTCAGTTTATCATTCGTTTACTGAAATACACCATGAATCCTAAAATTTTAGGAAGATACAATGGGGACAGATGAGTACAATTTTGCATTTAATACACGAATGGAATCTGTATATTATTTTCCCTTCAGTATCTATACTTATAATTTAAATACTCATTTGACTCAGTAATATTAATAAATCTCTAAATAACTAGCAATCACTAAATAATTAAAAGGCCTTCACTTCGTTTGGGTGAGTAATCAGTGAAACCGATGCGCTCTCTTATAAATCTTACCAAAGGGACAACTGTGCATGTAAGAAGGAAGATAGAGCTAGAACGTGAGAGTAAGATGATGGGTCCCTCCGTTTCCTATCCAGGAGGGGGTGGGACTCTGAGGCCGGATTACAGCCAACCTCCAGCCAACCTCCGGATTACAGCCAACAAGAGGGCGGTCAGCACTCGGCAGCGCCAACTTCGGGCGCCGGAGACCTGTAATTTCACGCAGCAGGTAGGGGTCGGCCTGCCCGTTCGGCGACCACTGCGCGGACCGAGGGGGACGGCAGGAGGGAAGAGGTGGGGGAAGTCACGCGGTAGGGGGAGGGGGTTGACGAGTGCGCGCTCCAGAGGCGGCAGTGGGAGGGCAACAAGAGCTAGCCCTGAAGAGGGCCACTTAATTAGGCGGCCATTACGGCTGAGGCAGACACCGGTGAAAGGGGAGAGAAGCGGACGGGCACGCGACGCTCCTTGCGAACGCCACCGCCGCCTCTTCTCCCGCTCCCGCTCCTTACGCACAGCGAGCTTGGCGGAGTCGCCCTTTGTGCCGTCTCCGGGAAGCCGGCGGGGTCGCGACCCTGCTCTGACCTTCGGCCACGCGCGCCAGCTCGCGGGGGAAGAAGACCTCTTTGCCCGGAAATGCCAACACGCGCAGGACGGGTCGCTGCGAAGCGACTGCGCCGCGCGACACGCGACAAAAAGACGGCGGAAGGACAAACGCCGTGAGTCAGAACCGCACGGTCAACGCAAAAGTCAAAGGGACGTGCTAGTAATTTCGCGCCAGATGGGTCGCGAGGGAATACGGCACGGAGACTGTGCCTCACACGGATTACAGATTCTTGGGAGACTATTTCTTTACAAGATTACGAGCGCAGCGTTCGCGAAACGCGTCAGCGTTCAGTCTGAACAAGACTGAACACTTTCAGGCGTGATTCATTTCAGCTCTAGGATAGTATTTACTCCCGTACTTGACGAAAACCTTTTTATTGTAAGTCCAGCTATGTTTCTACTAATATTTCGTTTACAATTTGGTTACAGATTTATGACATGAAAAGTCCAGTTATGTTTCTATTAGTTTTTCATTCACAATCTGGATATAGATTTATGACAAAAAACATGAATCGTTCATAACATTTTTGAAAATACAGCCCCCCAGATTTAAAGGTATTCTAGAATATGTTTGTTTATAAAGATATATCTTAAACCAACAACCTAATTTTCCTCCAGCGTGAGGTCGTTCCTCTTATGACAACCATAAACTAATCTGTATAGAGTACTATAACTTCGACTGCTTCGACATCGAGCGCACGCAGTGGAAAATCGCGCTTCGAACAGCGTTGCTTTCGCACGTTGAAGGACAGCAAATGAAGTGTTACATGGTGGACACGACCCGTCTGGTGGACAAGGGTTCGGAAATCCCGGAACACGAAAACGCGAAAACACGACACAACAGAACGCACGACTGCGCACGTGGCAGCACGGGCGGTCGCAAAGCGTCAGGGGCTGGGAATACACGTCGGTTACGCAAAGCGGGGATGGAGCGGAAGGGCGGGGCTGGGATCGGTGTGGGATGGCGCGGTGGCCGAGGCGGGGAGGCTGATACAATCCAGGCAAGAACGGATCGAGATTAGCAGGGCAATCGGGTAATTCTGAGCGAACAAGAGGGACAACGTAACTGAGAAGGCGAAACAGAATAGCAACGATAAACCAGAAGGAAATGTTACAAATATATGGCAGAACGCATGGTCTAGAGGAAGGTTAGATTAAATGTATAAGCAAGAGCGAATTAGGAGCTAAAAAACGCGCACAATTGGGAATTTGCAGGTAATTTACTTAGCGGACAAATGTGATGCTGGCAAAGCGGGCAGGTGGGCATCTGATGGGCGGGCAGACTGATGCGGTTGCTGGTGAAGCTGCTGCTAAGAGGAAGATGAAGTGCTGCTGAGTGACCGTACGAATCACTGAGCAAACGGGTGAGTACTGGTTCGGTGGGGGAGTTGCTGGGCCGGTGACTGCGTTGCTCGGTCTGCGGGTGAGTTGCTGGGTCGACGGGTGAGTTGCTGGGTGGGCGGGCGAGTTGCTGGGTCGGCGGGTGAGTTGCTGGGTCGACGGGTGAGTTGCTCGGTCGGCGAGTGAGTTGCTGGGTCGACGGGTGAGTTGCTGGGTGGGCGGGCGAGTTGCTGGATCGGCGGGTGAGTTGCTGGGTCGACGGGTGAGTTGCTCGGTCGGCGAGTCAGTTGCTGGGTCGACGGGTGAGTTGCTGGGTCGGCGGGTGAGTTGCTGGGTCGACGGGTGAGTTGCTCGGTCGGCGGGTGAGTTGCTGGGTCGACGGGTGAGTTGCTGGGTGGGCGGGCGAGTTGCTGGGTCGACGGGCGAGTTGCTGGGTCGACGGGGAGTTGCTGGGTCGACGGGTGAGTTGCTGGGTCGACGGGTGAGTTGCTGGGTCGACGGGTGAGTTGCTGGGTCGACGGGTGAGTTGCTGGTGGGCGGGTGAGTTGATGGGTCGACGAGTGAGCTGCTGAATGGGTTAGGCGATGCGCTGAGCGGGACTGGTGAGCTGCTGAGTGGGTGAGGCAAGCTGCTTAATCGGCGGGCGGGCGAGTCGGCGGGTGGGTGGGCGGTACAAAGAGGGAGGGAGAGAGAGTTTGGACAGGCTTGCAGTCGGCTGGCATACGCGCGTGCGTACGCGGCAGTGCAGAGAGGGCAGGGAAGAGTGCGGGCGGGAATGGGAGACCGCAGCGAGCGATTAGCGCGCGGCTGAAGCGGGTTCCCGTGTTTTCGGGCATCGTACAGGCCTCCACGCGACGCGTCGAGCCGCCGCCGCCACCGCCGCCGCCGCCACCGCCGCCCGTTACTGTCGCGCCGCCGCCGCCACCGCCGCCGCCGCCACCGCCGCCCGTTACTGTCGCGCCCCCTCGCGTCACGCCGCGTGCATACGCCGCGCCGCCGAATCTGACCGGCTGCTCCACTCCACGAGAGCGAAAGCGCGGGGCTAGGAGCTGCGAAGCTCTCTGACCTACCCTCGTGGCACGATCATATTTTTACATAGTATACAAAACTGAAACTGGTCAAACACTTTGACACGCTCAGTCGAATGCGGAATATCTTATAAGCGCAAGTTTATTAGCCTTTAAAACTTTGAGCGAGCTGTAATATTCCTAGACCAAAGCCACCAATCACCCATACTGTCATCGGGGTGTAATAACGTTATCAGCAGTTTGAACGTAATATACCAAAGAGCCGGTAGTATCAAAGGCTGTAAGCTTTACGACACAATAGGTTTCCGATGAGAAATTTCAATTCGGCGCGTACCGGCGCGCCTGAGAGCTTAAGAGAGCCTGGGCTGTATGATATCTGTCGCGCGCGGCTACAGCAGCACCCCGCCACGGAACCGCGCGAACTGCGACAGAGCATCGTCACCTCCCAATTTCCTGGGCGCGCCCGGCTCCGGGCCGGCCCCCGCGCCGCGCCCCTCGCGTTTTTGATCACTTTGCAACGTAAGATCCCAAGTTTTAATCCGCGCGCTTCCTGCGCGCGTGAGCTAATCGCCTGAATCTTTGATGTCGACATCGATCGCGTCCGGAGGCTACGGCCCACGAGGCCGCCGGGATGGAGGCTGTCTTTCGGTCTTGCGTGCGAGTCACCGGCGTTTAAGGGAGAGCATTTTCATGGGGAATATCACGACAGGTTTGGAGTTTACCGACAACTTCAAGGGCTGCTTGACGAAGTGTGGCCTAATACGATTATGCAGAAAAGAATATTCAATTCATGATCCTCATGACAAAAGTTCCTACGATACGATAGAAGAACAGTCCTGTTAACTTATACAATTTGTGATGATCCTTGAAAAAACAAAGAAGTCAAATATTGAAAATAGATGCCATAGCAACAGAATTCAAATACATTTGTCAGCATCGAAGAGAGTAAAACAAAAGCGATTTTCAAGGAGGAATACAGGGGTGATTGTACCATCCGAGATGAGTTTCTGAACGCCATAGTTAAAATCAAAGAAGTAAAATTGTCTACATGTGATCTCCCTCGCAGAGTCATAAGATGTATGCCATTACAAACTAGTGCTACCATCGAAAATGAAAACACAAATATTAACCAAACAAACATCATTGATCATCACACATCATATCACTACATCCCAAAACAAACTTCCTGGAAGAACCGCGTCTGATCAGACTTTAGCAATATGCATGTATTAATAACACTTTCCTTTCTTAAATTTTTATTTTATTCCCGTAGGGATAAAGTCCCCGATAGGGTCAAAATTTTGCTTCGGCTACAGTGTCCAAACATCGTCAATAATGCTTTTCAGAAAAATACTTCATAAAATTCAAAAGTTCATTGTAAAATTCGGGTTCACTTTTTAACAAACCAAAACATAACTGAAAACCACAACTACTACTTTTCTTTCAACACATGGATTATTTGGTTGGTCAAACAGAGTCATAATACAAATTTATACCAGAAGCAAAGATTACAATAACAAGATAAACAGTACCTTGAACCCCAGAAAATAAAATTAAAAAAAAACACTAAAAAAACAAACGATTTCATGGCAGGGCCTTTGATTTTTCGTAGTGGAGATCACACAAGCAGCACCTTTCCCGATCGGCATTTACGAAAGGTGTTCCACCACGCAAGATATCCCGCCGCGCAGCCTGGCTCCGCGAGAGGCCGTTTGAGGGCGGTGCGGCAGCGGTCATCGCGGTGCACAGCCTCTCAAATGCGCGCGGGGGAGCGCGGGGCGGCGCCTCCAGGGCTACAACAGCAGTCTCCGCGCACCGCTGGAATAGCGATGAGGCCGGGGCGTCGCGGGGCCGGGGCGGGGCGGGGCGGGGTGTCAGGTAGGCCACGAGCGTCGCGGGCGCCGACGCGGGGGCGGGGGCGTGGGCGCGGGGCGTGGGCGTGCATCGACAGGCGGCGCACGCCAAAGCGCGCAGGCCGCGCGCGCGCGCCCGCCGCCCGCCCCCGCTCCCGCTGCCACCCCGCCACCGCCGCTGCGGCCGCCCGTGAATAGCTAATAGGGCCGGCCTTATAGGCACGACGCCGGACCAGCGGGGAGGAGGGGGAGGAGGGGGAGGAGGGAGGTTCGCGAGGTGCACGCGGCGATCACAGCGCCTCTTGGCTCGTTGCCCTCCTTCCCTTTGGTTCGCTATCAACGCGGTCGCGATTTCGCTATTCGCAGCCAAAAGTATCTGGCTCATTCACACGCATGTTCGGGCATCGTGTTGTTTCTATAATACTCGTCTGTATTTGATTACAAATAATTTCTACATTGCCACTTGACGCTTCATTAAAGGAAATTCTGTACAACAAGGAATCAAATGAAGAAATAATTTTTAACTCGATGATAATTTTTAAAATGATTTAATAATTTCAACTAATATCCATGTTATTGTGACGTATAAATTTGTGAAATTCGTTTTCTCCATATTTGCTAAACTTACCACTTTGTTCAACACCATCTACACAGTTTTCAAAGCAAATAACTAACTGCAAAAATTTATTATGAGATAAAAATAACATTTTCTCATCTATATTACTTGAAAATAATTAAGAGCGTAAGCGGTAAAAACAAATTATTCTTTATACAAGAGCTTGCCACAAATGCAATTAAAACGAAATTCTCTGCCCAATAATATTCCCTTAATTTTAAGAATATTTATATACACTGTTTTCTGCAAATTTTCAACGACCGTGCATTACGGAGATTTGTACAATATACTTTTACCAAACAAATCATTTTTGGTTGTGGACGATCAAATTCGGGGGAAAATGAACGTCTCAGGCTATGTATTCGCGTAATTAGGCTGATCGAGAACTTAAACACAGGTCAATGAAAATATACATAAATGCCAGACTCTCCGCACAGGTAATATTGAAACATCAATGAAGGGCGTGCCTTGCGTCTCATGAATCATCGCAGAAAGAGAACTACAGAAACACTCTCACACACACACACATCAAACGCCACATTAAACATTCCCAGTGCCGCTGTCTGCAGCAGCATAAACGGTTTGTGTCTGGAAAGGCGCAGTTTAATCAACTGTGCGAGCCGACTCCCGCGGGCGATTGTAAACGCCCGTCCGCGAACAAAACTGTGTGCTCCGACGACACGTTTCTTTGGATAGCGAGCGTACACGCGTACAACTCTCGCGCGGGTATCGGGACTTGCGGCGGCGGCGGCGGCGACGGCGGCGGCGGCGGCGGCGGCGGCGGCGGCGATGGCGGCGATGGCGGCGATGGCGAGCGCTCTCTGCCGTCTGCCTGCGCTCGGGTGCGCCAGCCAACGCACGCGCGTGTACAGCTGTTGACACGAGCACGAGACCGCCATCGCCGCCGCCGCCGCCGCCGCTGCTGGCGCGCTACCACACCCCAGGGACGGCCGTCGCGAATCAACAGAACCGCTGCGGGATATTAGGCGAGTACACAGGCCTAACCAGGCGTAAAAGCTGGCGGCGATGCCCGACGGCGCGGAATGGCGGTGGTGGTGGTGGCGGTGATGGTTGTGGCGGTCGGGTGGATGGTGGGGAAGGTAGTAGCGTAGCTGCGAGGATAGCAACCAGGACGATGGTGGTGCCAATTGCAGGCGGATTGTCCGCAGCAGAGCTGCTGAGCACAAGCGCGAAGGAAACGGCGGGACGAGTCAGGCAGTAGCGCGAGAGCGATGTGCGCAGTTGATAGTTATTAGGAATATATAATTGAATACCTCGACATCGTCGGGCAAACAGAGACAAACGGTTCATTTAGCTGTTGGTAGTGCCTATTTGTGGTATATTTCACATGTGCGCGAGTTACGTAGGAAATCGCCTTGAAAGTCAGAGACTTCTACAATCCTCATAATACACACGAACGTTCACAATGATTGCTGTCGGGAATACTGTACGGTGATCAGTAACCAGTTAAATACTGAACGTGAGAAATTATGGGACAAAAGGACACACTGTAAAGAATAGTATGCTCTTAGTTCATTACGCAGAATCTGAGTTATCGGATGTGCATAGTAGAGAGAAGAATAACTTTTTTAACAATAAAATCGTTACTGATGAAGTAGAATAACAAGAACCGACATAATGCTGATATTTCATGGGGATTCAAGAAAAAAATCAACTCAAGAACAACGAAATCTCGCCACTGAGAAAAAAAATGTAGTACAAGCAGAAACAGCGCAAAAAGGGTTAAAGGAAGCAGGCGAAGATGAAGCCGTACGAATCTAAGCGGAGACGCCACGACAGAAGACAACTCGAGAACAAACAACAAAGGTCCACATCAAGGCCGGCAGCGCCCCCCCCCCACCGTCAACGTCAAGACGAGACGAGACGAGACGGCGGGAAAGTGCAGTGGGATAGAACGCAAAGCGAAGGGGCGCAAGAGGAGGGGGGGCGGTCGTCTGGGAAAGGTGTCGAGCGGTCTCTAGCATGACGCACGATGGAACAGCAGCAGCAGCAGCAGCTGTGGCGAAGGGGGCGGGGGCGGGGCGGGGGCAGGGCGGGGAGCACGCGTCGCTCGCGACGAGGCGCAGAGCGACGTCCGGCGCCATCGCAGGATGAGTGCGCGCGCTGGGCAAACAACGCCACCAGCGCCGGCGGCGGCGGCGGCGGCGGTGGAGGGGGCGGGGACGGCGCGGAGGCGTCGAGAGCAGGAGATTCGCCAGCGACAGCGCGCGCCGGTGTTATTACTCAAGGAAATGAGCACACAACCACCGGGAGGGCGGGCGTCGCTGCGACGGGCGAGGTGCGCTGCTTGTAGCTGGGGCAGACGCTGCTACTGCACTCCGAAGGGAAAGAGAAAACCGCAAGCAGCAGCTACGTAGAAACGGCGGGGAATACGGCAAAGTCAAATGGAACACCCTACATACTCGATCAATGAATTCCGAACGCGTGTACGATACCGTTTTACCGACGGTCGATTTAGTCTACCATTACTATCATATGAGAGGTCCAAATAGTGTAAACACTGTAAACACGTACAAGTTTAGTAGTGTAAACACGTACAAGTTTCAGTAAATGGAGTGCAGCCCCGGGCAGTTGCTAGGAACAAATACATAGAGCACGTGGAAGCTAATAACGTGCATGCTAATTTGGTCATGATTAGATTTAACACTGGAAATAGAAAGAGGGAAAATTCAAAACCTGATATTCAAGAAGTAGAAACAAGTAGAAGTCTAAAACGATCTCACTCAGAAAATTACCATTTCATTTTTTTCTAACAAAAATATTTTAATTTAAATGATGGAGGAAAGTAATCTGTTTGACGAATAACTAATCAATTAAAAAAATAATAATTCATGAAGTTCAGGTAAAACAAATGGAGAATGTTTAAAACTGACATTTGGACAGGATAAAATAATGTTTTTTTTTCTATGAGACATCCTACAAAACTATTCGATCAAAGATGCAGCACAGATATCTATATATAAAATAGGAGAAAAAATAAACAGTATTTATATGCTTCCATACTTACGACCTGAAGTGCCGAGGGCACGTAGATCAATGAACAGATGGATAGGCGAACATGTATTTCGTTAAAAGCGGTTCGGAAACGCCAAAGAAAATAAGAGCAGCAAAACGAATCTGCTATGAATAGACAGGGGAATGGACGTCCATACATAAATGCTGGAATGAATACTCGTTCAAATGATTGAGTAGAACGATAGAAAAGCGGAAGAATACATGAATGAGCCAATGTGACCGCAATGTGCGGATGCTTCGAACAGACGAGCACGTGACCAGTGTCCATCGCGGCGGCTGACGGAACGGGGGTGGGGTGAAAGGACACTGGCAAAACTATGGGTCCTCTGATCGCCTATCAGAAAATACACGGTATACCAATGAAATTACAAGACACTTTTTTTTTTGTCAAAACCCCGATGGATTATCACATCCAAAGTATGACAACCGAAATATGACCTATCGTACCTGTCATTCTTCTAATATTACGACAAGACAAAGATATGGTCAGAAATCGAAACAGAATCCATTTGGCAGGAACGCGAGAGGAGCCGCGAAGACAGATAACGGGGCAGCGAACGAGAAAGCAGGGCTCCAGCGCGCAGGGCGACGGCGGTTTACGGCAGCGTCGCCGCCAGCGCGTGGGGCGGGGGGGAGGGGGGAGGGGGACGACCTGCGCCGCGCTAATTGCGCCGGGCGTGGGCGTCGCCGGCTGCCCCGCGGGCGCACTCATTAGCCACGAGCGGGTCGCGCGGGAGGACGGACGCGCCGGGCTTGCCAGCGCAGCGGCAACCGCCCGCAGCCCCGCACCCCCCACCACCCGGCTTTCGTCTCGGGAGGTTTGGATTCCGCTGCGGTAGCTCCGCCGCCGCCGCCGCCCGTTTCTTTCCTCGCCGCCCTCAATCACGGCAGCAAAGTGGCTGTGATTAGGCCGGCGAGAGAGAGAGCCCTCGCGGCGTCAAAGCCCCCGGGCGCCCAGAGGTCTAATGCCGTTACATTTGTTGCGGCTCCGGAGGCACAGCCTGCGCGTGTCTTGGGAACCTCCACCGCCTCTCCTCTCCGCTACCCCTCCCTTTCCCCTTCCTTTTCCTCTCACCGCCGCGCCGAGGCGAAAAAGCCCCGTACCGCTGCGTCGGTTGCGCGCGCCCAACCCAGGCGAGTTAACCGGAGGTTTAAAATCACAGCCAAGTAAAAACGGCCGCTGAATACCAAATTAATCTTTCGCTGGCCACTAAATAAGCGCGGTATTGCTGGCGCCGGCGCCGCCTCCCAGGGACGTGACGCCCATACGGACACAAAGGGCCACGCCTGGTTCCGGCCCCGCCCCGACACCCATTTGCGTAATTCACGTCTATATTTAAAGTTTCGGTCATACGTGATTGTGGTCCAAATATTTTTGTTGCGCCGCGGGAGGAGGCTGCCATTAATTATTCGCGTTCTCAATGTAATGAATGTGAGAGCGCCAACAAAAACCAACTGTCATACTTGCGGCGCGGAAAGTAAATCAAATTTGAAAATGTCAGGACAGGCAACTAGGGACGGGAATAATTCATGACGCAAGATGGAACTTTCGCGACAAAAACAGCAAATATTTGAAACAATAACACAGTTAATTTAAAATGAGAGACGTCAGCAAAGTATGTTAAAAGGCACTTAAATATTCATTGTCCCGGCTACAGGGCAGAATTTATTTGTACAACGAGTAAATGAAAAAAAATCGCACTCGTTCGCCTTATTCATATTTGATACTCGTTTATTTACGCCGCCGAAAACACGATTCCGACTATGGAAGATTCTAAGGAAAGGTTGAATATAACATCAAGTGCCGTTCTTTCCTTAGAGAGAATCTTTTTTTGTCCATCAGGTTAAATATGCATAGACACTCGGGGAATTACTCAAAACGAAAGCTACCTGCCGGTCCCGAAGCAGCAGTCGTACAACATTAATACACTTACGGCTGGTGCGACCCGAGGGAGCTCAACGAGCCCAGAGGTAGCACACGGACTTCTTCGTATCGTGTACCTTTTCGAAAGAAGGAGGGTGGCCTTGTGAAATAGATATGTCTGATATAAATGAATCTGTCAAGATAAAAGCCTCGAATCGTAACTCCCTAACGGATGTATCAGAGGCTCCCCTAACAATGAGAACCTCATAAATATTGATAACGAGACTGCTCAGAGACCGTGAAATTTTGATGACACTGACATGTACAATTTATAAATTCATTCCCGTCGCGCCTAACTGCATGATTTAGGATTTTTTTTTGAGTACTTGCAACTACTCGTATACAAACTTTTCTCCTCTTTCTCGCAACGAGTCCCCCAGCGGCGCGCCGGCTATCGCCACCGGGATCAGGGAAGTGCGCTGGCACGCATGAAGTCGCATCGAGAGCCGCGCGGCGCGCGTATCGGGCGCGGCCATCGCCGCCCGCCGCGCCAGAAATAGACGCCCCGCGGGCAACGTCGCGGCGCGGACACGCGCGTGGGCGGGGTGGGGTGGGGTGGGGGGAGCGGTTACGGCGCGCGTGGGCGGCAAATGACACGCACGGGGCTCGCCCCCGCTTCGATCAGGTGAAAAGGGAAGATATGGGGGAGGTGGTCTTTGCCAATGAGAAGTGTGAATCACATTGAAGCCTCGAGCTCTCTGAACACCGCAACAAAAACGAAAAGCATTTAACGAAAATCCTGTGTACACTTTAGGCGCTAGTACAGTTCATAGACATTTCAAAGAACAACGCCTCGTTCGGTTTCAAGGATCCTCAAAACGTGTATTTACGTCAACACCTCAACAACCCCCCCCCTCCCCCATCATTACAGTTCATCTTCATAGTATGCATATGAGAAAGTAAAAATTGCTTTTGGTTACATAGAAGTATATTGTATTGAATGCTATAAAACTATTTTTACATTTATCCATGCGACATCTAATCGGTGCTGCTCACGTAACGAAAGAGACCGTTTATGACAATCAGAGAATGCTTTCTACCGCTTTTCTCTGTTTTCGTTAGTGCTTTTCTCTGCTTGCCTTATGAACACGTTGATGCAAAACTTTCAAAAGTTTTATTCTCGTTATATTCCATCAATAAATCAAGATTTTTCCAGAACCATGATCATTTACAGGTAACGTTTATCGACATGTACTCTTGACTCACATACTTGCCATCCTACATTTTCTACAGACAAACTTTATACACGTAGTAACTTCAGATTCGTGGTAAAGTTTGTTTACCGGGTTTAGAATTTCGGTCATCAGATGGGATATTTTCAAAAGTTATAAACCATACAGGGGTAGAGTTTTGCACGATAATTCATTTTACAAAAGCCACATTCATTTACCCAATGCCATATTTCATATTTACAGTATCGCATTTTAGAAATGAATCATAAAAATTACCATGGAGCAATCTGGATTGCAATTCAAACGCACTCTTATTATATGAATATCAGATGTTTTATCCTGCAGAAATGCTTTAATTTTTATTTTAATATAATTATATTTTTTGAATATTGATAGTTTAACACTATTATTGGAACTTGAACTATTTCCTTGAATTAGTTTCTAATATCAGATTAATTTACTGAACAGAATTTACTGGGAATTACTTTATTATCTAGAATCTAATTTAGAAAGAAAGGGAGACCAATGATTTCACGATCATGTGGTGCTCGGTGCTCTGGTTTGCTGTATAGGGTATTAATGGTTATCTGACATTATGGGACAAAACAAGTCTTTAGTCGTCAAGTACCCCATCAGATATGCTGTACTTCCTGTTTCACTCTTTATCATATACTACGTTTAAAAATATCTTCTTAACGTGGCCATAATATCTGTTAATTCTTATTATAGATCACTCATTGATTGTGTCTTCTAATTGTCCTCTATAAAAAGCACACCAAGCATATTTATCTGCTCATTATCTAGTCCCCTTGCCTGCCCTTCCACGGTATTGTGTATAGTTTCAAGTGTTCGTGCTCCATTGTGTTTATCGCATCCGACCCTCTGATGTCATATGTCCTCTAGCGTTTTGCCCACGGTTCCCTCTGACTTTCCCCTCCGATCCCTTCGTCTCCCACCCGCTGGCGCTCTCTCCCCTCCCCCAGGCCTCTTCCTCTAAGCACACCCGTTCCAGCTGCAGGGGGATATCGAGCCACCGCGTGTATAACCGTAAGCCGATCACGTAAACACGGCTTCTCCGCGGACCGCACGGCGGCCGCCGCCGCCGCCGCAGCAGCAGCAGCAGCAGCAGCCGCGGCGCCCGCACGGCAAGCATAAAAGCTAAAAACACCCGAACAGAGCGCCTTTAAAAGACAAACGCCGGATTCGACTACGAGGGGGAATTGACATACCTCTCCCCCCACTCTACGCTCCTCCGGTGGGAACAGGTACACGAGAGAGCGAATGCTCCAACCGGCATCGGCGTTAGTGGGAGCGCACCAACACTTTCAAGATTTCAGGAGAAAACCGCAACTGGAATTTCGAGAAGCAGGTGGAGTTGGAATAATTGCGAGATGACACCAGAAAAGGTCAATTTGCTGGGTAAATGAATGGAGAAGGAACATAAAGTACAATCAGTCACTATAAAAATACAAAATTTCTAGTAAGTGTACAACTCATGAAGTCAGAGTTCCAGGAACACTATGTATAAACAAACCAGAGCAGAGCAACTGATTGTGATATAATATAGTGTTCCTTTCTGCCTAAATACCAAGGATTAAACTCTTGCCTATAAAGTCTGCTTCAAGTGAATAAATCCAACGTTAAAAATGATTCCAAAAAAAAAATAGATCAAGATCCATTGATAGATTGGACGGAATCTTATCGCATATTTGAACAATAACACCTTCTACAGCACGGATTTGGCGTTTTAACCTCCAAAATAACAGTAAGAACCTACACGTGAAGGTTCGTTTTGCGAGGTCACTTCATTAAGGGTATTGAATTGAATTGAATGCCTTATTTTATGTGGCAAGACTCCAACCATCAGGGCCGCTCTTCCGTCTGACCACGCAAATTTCGCTACGCTCCTTTCACCAACTAGCAGAGGAAGAAGGTATTTCTTGGGCGAGAAACAGGCGATTTTGATTTTAGCTCAGAGGCGTCATTTAGGCTTGAGGATCTTTTACATGCAAGTAAATCTACTAATATGGGACAGCTAACTTTACTTCCCCTCCAAAGGAAGGCGTACGAATGATTTTTTCGCCCTTAAAAATCCACGGCTTCGATCGGGTTTGAACCCGCCAACTTGTGTATACCAGTAGAACACGCTAACTGTTACACCATCGCTGCCACCAGGATACCAGCGGAAAGCCACCGCCGGGGGAGGGGGGGGACGGATAGCGAGCGAGTCACCCCGCGCCGTGCACCCGGAGAAGAGGGGAAGCGAAGCGATGGCCATGCGGGAGTGGAGCTGAAGGCAGCGCGGAGGGCGGAACAGAGCAGAGAGGTGGGGGAAAGGTGGGGGACTCCAAATAAAATGGAATATTCATGCGCGCGGGATGGGATGAGGCGGGTGGGGTGGGGGTGGGGTGGGATGAGGCGTCTCCTGCGATGGGAGCGAGGCTGCTGCTGGCGCCGCTACACTCAAGAGGTGAGGGGGAGAGCAGGAGGGCAGGACGTAGTAGGGCGGGCGTCGCCGACGTCCCCGCCGCCGCCGACCGGTTCCGCAGCGCCAAGGGACGCAGCTCGCTGGGCGCATGCACCGGCGCGACGCACGTGTGAGGCAAACATCCCCGACGGGGAATCATCCAATGATTTGCGCTACACCATCGCTCTTGCATTTCGAAAATGGAATATTCTTATATCTTTAGGTCTTGAACTGTGAATTTCTTGCTGGTGGATGTAGCTATTTTTTATTTTGCTATTTATTCCAATTACGAGTACAATATAAAAAAGCACAGACCTCTTGTCACTCGTGCTATTATTCATTGTCATTGTAAATTAACATAAATAGAAAAAGTCACGAAAAGCTATGTTAACAGCAGCCGTCAAGACTCAAGATTTAAACATATTTCTTTATTAAGAATATATATTTAGGAGTCATGAAGTCCATCTAACTTGAATTTTCACACGTTTTATTGGAAGTCTTCAGAGGCACCATCACAAGAACTTTGGAATTTATCGGTAGTTTTCAAAGCAGAAGTGGTACGTGATATGATTTTACGAACGAAAATAAATGTATAGTCAAAATTTACTCCGCGTAATAGTGTCATGGTAAACGGAGTCATTTCATATTCCATATTACAGAAACGCGTAATACTAAATCACATATGAATGGTTCGTGTTGTGTTATTACCAAAAATATCTTCACAGACCTTCAACGTTGTGAGGCTTTCAGAAGATGTATGTGTAGGAACTCGAGCGAAAAGTAATTACAGGGCGCATGCGATATTTTTGTCGAGTAATATGACTACTATCAACCACCCTTAATGGAAATGAATAATGCACAAAAGCTATTTATGACACATCAAAAGAAAGCCCAACGTGGATTGAAGGGAGACACACCGGAAACTTCTGCAATATTAATATCCGCGGTATCTACTTCGCAATACGTTTCCCAAAACTTATGTTTAAACATACACGCAAGCAGGTTTTTAATATTTTGTCATGCAAAGTATATCGGATACATTCACTGTCGCAGGCCATATGAATTATTTATCTAATTGAATATACTTTGACCTAGGAGAAACGTATTTTTCGCGCACGCGTCTCTGCACGTTATCTTGAGTGTTTCGTGAGCTGCCAGGTCTGACTATGTGAGCAAGTACAAGGTAGTAAGACAATCGCTGCAGTTGTACCAGGAGGATTGAACTGAAGACAAATGTTCAATTCGTTGCCTAGAAACCGCGACAGCAGAAGAAAAGTGTATGTTTTATATTAAAGCTATAGTCATCAGAAATTTGATTTGACAAGTCAGACATACAAACTTAATCCATTCTAAAAAAACATCAATATAATGGATGCAGCGTTGTGTCAATGATTATATTACTAAATTTCAAATAAAGGACCTCGAACCGAGAATAAACGCTTCTGAGAGTATAAGAGTCTTTGAAAAATAAAACGACTAAACTGCAATTACAACACAATAGAAGGATAGCCTTGTATTATGAGGTTGCAGTTGGCGAGTTATTGCCAAGTGTTCTAAGTTTCAAGATTGAGTGTTTTTAAATGCAAAGGCTAGTTGTATTACCATCATGTAATACAAATTGAATATTATTTGCAATAGCAATTAATGCTCTGAAATGATAAATAAGATGGTCTAACAAACGCTTTCGTCGAAATATGTATAAAAAAATTCAAGAATCCACATTTATCTCCATGGACACGCTATACACGATGTGATCATTCTCAATAAGCCATTTTATCCAGACTACATGATAAACGTGAGCGAGCATGAAAGAGGCATAAATCCCCACAGAGCTCCGACAAAAAGCGAACAAACCACTCTGCACGCGAAAAAAATCTCGCCACCGCGCGAACCCCACCCCGACCGACCGACCGACCGACCGAACGACAGATCGACAGACCGACAGACCGACCAGCGGCGGCGACCGACGCGCGGAAAGCAGAACCGACGGATCGCTCGTCGCAAACGCCGCAGAAACGCCGCGAGTGCGTGAAACGTGTCCGCGTTTATTCCGTGGTTGCGGCGGTTATCGGCGCGCGCGCGCGAGGCGGAGCCGCGTCAGGTCGAGCGGGGCAGGGACTAGAGCGGACGGGTGGAGGGAGGAGGTGGGGAGGCGGAGAATGGAAGTAGCAGAAAGCGGGGGAGGCGTAGGTTGGGCCAGCGGTTTGGGCCCCGGAGTACAGGAAGAGTGTGACGTAGTACTGGAAAAAATGCAGATTGAAGCGAAATTTAAAGGAAAGCGAAACTGCGGTAACATCTGTATGCCATGTAAAAGATAGATAACCTGAAAAATACTTGAATAAGATGATCAAGGAAACATATTTAATGTTTGCAAAAATGCAATAAAATGAGACCAATGAATATTTTAAGAACGAAATTTGATGCAGACACACTCAACCAAGTTCTGTGAAAGAGTAATAATGTAAGCTATATTACTAATTTCATATTCGAGCAGAATTGAAAGAAAACTATGCATTCTCTGGCACTACTGAGATGTCCATTTTCGTTACTCAAGAACTCGAGAAACAATATAAAAACGTCTATATTACTAATTTCCCGCTGTCACAAAAATTGAACGAAAACCATGCAACCTCCGGCCATGTAGAAACGTCTATGACTTTGTTAGGTATCTAGAAACTGGGGAAATCCAATAGCAATGAAACAGTTCCTATTTCGACTGAGAAATACAAATTTTTGTATTATTCCATCAATTTTCGTACTGCGTGTACAGACTGAATTTTCGTACTCAATGTTAGGACACAACTGACATCACGCGACATCAAGGCTTCAGGCACAACATATAAAATTTTTTACTCGATGGATGACGTTTGAAATAAAAAGAATACAGAAATAGTTGCTATGTTTTCTAAGTTATGCAGGTTTCATGAAGGCTATTTTTGTTAAAATATGTACTTTTTTGCAGTGTTATTCGTGAGTATTTTTAAGTCCTAGAACTATGTGACTAATTCTTTTTGCAAAGCCATTTTATGTGGTTTTCTTCAGCAGAATATTTACAACTACAGGTAACTACTTTAAAATGAATGTGATATACGATATGCAATGTCATTGGAAAATCAAGTACTTTACTATTTTTTTTTTTTTTTTTGTTTCTAACGTTCTGACGAAATTAATACAGCAGCACTAAATTTCTTAGTGGCCTAAAGAACAGATTCATTTTTCGGATTACAAGTAACATATTTCAGAGCGATGTACACTGCCAGTGATCCACTCACGTCATTTGGGGAGAAAACAACAAGTGACATTTGTTAGGATGTATGGAACACGATGACAGAAATAGTGATATGCAACCATAAACACAAAGAACCAGATGCGCGTTTCCTTAAGCACAGAGGATTCACAAAACGGGAAATCCTGGTATTCTCACATCGTCTACGGTTCTATAATTATCATCAACAAAATTTCATAAGCAAAATAATTCTAATTATAAAAAAATAAACATACGAATAATTGAAATAAATAATATTTAATGAATCATTATTGCGGAAGATTCATCCAATACAATGTTGATAAAACACAGAAACCTACTACTGCCTTGGTACCACACCCAGTTCATCGAAAAAGGAACCTGGCATACCGATGGCTCACTGCCGTATCCGGTCTGGAAATCAGTCGTGTGGTTCATGTATTTCTGCCGACGTTCGTCAGTCTTCGGAGAGCGAGCTGTCCACGAGATCACCTCTGTGGAGTACATTTGTAGCATCTCCTGAGTATTATTTGAGGCAAATACCATTACGATAATACGAAAATCGATTAAATCAGAGAAAAAAATCTTGCATGTTGCATGCCGTTTCGTCATGTCTTGCCTCATCTTTTCCTCATTTCCTTCCGATTCACTACCTCACTCTGCCGCTCACCGAGTAAAGAGACTCCGGAGCGCTGGAGAGTTCCCCTCGCAGAGTGAGTCGCTCTTCTCTATGCGCGGCAGCGTGACGCGGTGCATTGGACAGACGCAACGCGCCATCAACTACACTGATCAAGGTTTCTGCTGAAATACACGAAACATATTTATTAATACGTCGTTGTGCTGAAATAAGAAAATCTCTGTTCTCAAGAAATTCTATGCGGGTTCTTTGAGCACCTGAACTGATTGTCTGAGCCGTGTCTACTAAGGTCAATCCAATTCTAACATTATTTAAGTTGTGTCTTGTTCCTCGTGCCTTGGATATTCGATATTAAAATGTTTGTATACATATTGTCTTCCATGGAATCCATTGAAAATTTAACTGCTGCGATTATGTAGGCGGAAGGAAGAGAACAATATAATCTGTGTTGTGTGAACAGAAGCTAACCTCCACAAGCGCGACGGCCGACACAGCCGCGAACCTGGCAGCCCCGCGTCGCCTTCTGCCAGATAGCCACCGGCGATCCATCATCGCAGATTACTTCTTGAGCCGCCGCTGATCCTAACCGAACATGAACGAATCAACGAATCGGTTCACCCTCACTCCGCTTACGCGTAGTAGGGCAGCGAACGAATCAACAAACAATGACGTACACGACACCGCCCACCGTAGGCCGTGAATAACCGAAACGCGGCGCCATCGGCAGAACGACATACGTGTATTCACCGGCCGCATCCATATTCATACGGAGCAATTTGTGACGTGTCGTGCCGCCCCGCGCCGCCTAAAGTCGGCGTGTTCAGTTTGTGTTCCGTCCGCACGCGCCTACGAAACGCGAAGTTCCGTCCCCTTTACGCGCGAACACAAACGACATCGCTTCGTTTCCACGCAGACGCAAACAAAACGTATTAAAATATTAAACACAATGCGTTTCCCCCGACATAAACGACTGAAATAAGGAACAGGCGGGACGGACGCTTTTTATTCCAAAATTACGTCCACCGTTAATTAAGTCTCATGTTCCTCAAGGAAGACATGGTTTACTGTAGAACACAGGTGTGAATGAGATGCTTATTAGATATTCCAAGGTTGGCACTCCTTAATTAAACCTTTTCTCTCCTCCCCCACCCACGCCGCCTCCGGGCCTCGGGGTGCGCGACAGCGGCGGCGACGGCGGCCGACAGACGCGGCTCATGGTAATTATTAGACAGCGCGGAAGGGGGGAAAGGTGAGGAGAGGGGGAAGGGTGGGGGCGCGAAAAGGGGCCAGGGCGCCCTCGGGCGGACGGGCGTGGGGCGCGAATGAATGACGAAGAAACGCAGGGAAGATCGGGAGGACGAGAGGCGCACGTGGGAGAGATGATGCAAGGTGATTCGCAGGCGAGATACACAAAAGAAGAGCGTAAAGCAGAGCAAAATGGGGAAAGAAATGAAAGTATTAGTTATTGAATAAAAAAATCCGGCAATATTTGTTGCTAAGAGGTGCCCTGGGAGTCGATTACCATGAAGCAGGTGGCTTTTAAATAACATTACAAGTCAAGAGTAATGTTAGATCACAGCGTCAAGAATTAGTTACGATGTGGAGAATAGATACGGTAAGGTAGAGTTGAGATAAATATGGAAGCGGATTGATACCAAATAATTTAAGGCGATTATAGCGCAAAGCAAGTAGTGAGAATGATCGTGGCAATTAACAATAAGACCGAGTAATCAAGGAGAGACGATAGCACACCGTCGAGTAAAGCAAAGACAGCACAACACGGGCGTGGAAAGTACGAGACGGTCGCGTGGCCGCCACAGGCGAAACAGGCCCCGACGTCGGGGGCGGGATGACAGCAACGGTGCTCGCGCGGGCAGCCGCCGGGCGGCCGCGGCCGCGGCCGGGGCGCCACGCCGCGACCGGAAACGCCTCGCAGCGAGGCGGTTTCCGGCGCTTCCGGGCGCCGCCGCGAGGGGCCTGTCTCCCTCTCCCCCCTCTCTCCTCCCGCGCCCCTCCGGCCGCACACGCGCGCGCGCGTCGCGTTTCGGCGGCCAACCGCACGCCCACGCGCCTCCCACCCCCTTCCAGGGGGGCATCCTCTGCCCCCCCCCCCGCCCGCTGCCGCTGCGGGGCGCCCTTCATTACGCACCCCAAGCGGCCCCCTCCCTACCGCCCCCTGCCCCCCTACCCGCCGCCCAGGTGGCTCCCGCGACGTCAGACCGCAGCCCGCGATCCATCTATGCGGTAGCTGCGGTTAGCGGCAAGCCGCGCTGCTGGTGAACATTGTAGGCAAACCCCAGCAACGCTCGGCCCTTGAGAAGGCGGACACGTAAGGTTAATGCTAATGTGTCTCTAACGGCAGCCATCGATTGCGCGCGAGGAATCGAAGGACGTTGATTGCCGGTTACTCACTCCGTTCATTCGCTTTCGTTTTCCCATTTTATTTCCAGAACTAAGGAGAAATGACAGGGATTTGTGGGAAACAATTACTTCAAAAAATGCCTAGTTATAGCAAAAAATAGAAAGTATAAAGATCAGACACACCTTTGGGGTTCGTCTCTTTGTATCTCTTGGAAATATTGCACTGTTATATAGACTTTAGGAGAAGGAACCAGGAGAATGAAAAGCCACTAATAATGAATGACGTCCGTTCGGATTTTACAGTCCATTGTTCGTTAAAAACAATGAGTTGTAGATACAATAAACAAGGAGTTGTAGATACGGATCGCGGAAGAGTACACTTATGCTAACAAATGATATTTCTTGTTATTATGATTTTTTTTGTAAGGTGGTGGTATTACGGAAAGTATTAAACAAGACACTGCCACCAACACAAAGCAAAGACTCATGGTTATTGGCAGTTAATCGGAATAAGTTAATAACTGTTAATGCTACAAAATAGATGTAACGGTAAAGAAAAATAATTACTATATATTGCTGAAACAATACCCACTATTGTTTAGGTCTCATTCTGCGTCACTCAACGATGACAACAGCAAAAAAGTCTACAAATGCAATTGTTCCTAACGTAGCGTCCCAGTATCCGTTGCTGTGTGACGATGAGAAAGCTCACTTCTCAGATTGAGAATACCAGAATACAGCATAGAGATGTGCTAACCACACGTACCACTTGACCCATGGCCGCAAGGCCGGGACGCTGCTGGCAGGCCTTAGCTCCTAGAGAGCTGTTGTGCCAAAGTACATTCGTACATACAAACAAACATGCATATCTGTGTTGATAATATAAACATATCAGAGACATCAGTGTAATATTGGTACGAAAACTAAACTCAATTTTTAGGCTTTTAACATACTCATCAAAATGTATAATTTATTTCTTGCGCCTTTCTTCTGACGAGTCCGTCGGACTCTGAGCTTGACATTGACACCTTAAAACAGTCACCCAATATCCTTCAAAATCAATTTTATAAATACCTGTATTTCCTTCCAAAACAATTAGGCTTACATTAGGAAACGTTCAATTCGAATACCTAACGCTCTGGAAGTGGCAAAACTATATGGCAAGCTGACGGAACAGCTGGAGTGAATTTGGTGTTCAGTTATCTTTTACTGGAAGTATTTCCTTTCATTCAGGGTCATAGTTAAGGGATAAGGGCCTATGTTCTGTTTGTTATTTCCGAGCTCTCAAAATGTCCTCCGAAGCGAAGCCGCCGCGACGTCCCAACCACGTAAGCACGCACGCACGCACATGCTCAGGCAAGAGGGGAATCCAAGAGAAATGGAGGGAGATTCTTTCTCCTCCGCGAAACCCGCACACGTGCAGTTGGGGGAGCTTTCTCCTTTGTGCACCTTATATTAAGATCTAATCCTTCTAGTGATTGACACGCTGGTTTAAAGATTTACTGTAAAGAGTTGGCAACAATCTATCAAATGCGACATTCAAAAACCAAAATTAAAGGTAACATTCATGACTACTGGAGGATGATCTCATCACATGGAGGACAAAAGCAGTTTGATTTAATACATTTTATTGAAGAACACTAAAAAATTTTAAAAATTCAAAGTTACAATTTGATATTTCAGTATTAAAATGTAGTCATAAACGAAATAAACCCATTTCACGAAAAGATTGAAAACACCAGAAACGCCTCGATGTAGGTTCTGCAGCGGGCTGAATGTCCGTCAATACCGAGCCTAGCACATAAAGTACTAAGTAAGCATCCCAGGAGCGAAGAGCAGCGCCGAAAACGCCCGGGAAATTGACCCCAGAGGGCGCCCGCGCGCGCCGTGAGGAGACGAATGCAAGGGCCCCTCTCTTCTTGCCGGGTCATGGCCACCCCTGGGGCCCCCGAGGCCACATCACGAGCTCTCTCCTTCCGCTCCGCTCCGCCCCGCCCCCTCCGTCTCGCCGTCGCCGCCGCCACCCGCCCGCCAGCCCGCCCACTCGCCCTGGCTGCGCCGCCGAGGGAGCGCGGCTCCATATGTATGTTGCAAGGGGCCCGCCCGCCCCGGGGGACGGCTCCAGATTTTTTCCAGTTATCTCCAGGTTCCGCTGAGCCAAGAAGGAACAAAGGATTCGCGTAAGAAGCGCGCCGAGGACGCCCTGGAAGCAGGAAAGATTGTAGCGGCATCAACGGCTCCTCAGGGGAGGCGCGTGGCGCGGCGCGGCGCTGCGCGGCGTGGATGGAGCGGCGGGGGCGGGGGCGGGGGGAGGGCGAGCGCCGTCAAGGTAAAAGGACAAAAAGAACGGTAAATTAATAGAGAAGAGAAAAGGGAACGGAGCGCCGCCGTACGCTTGTAGTAGTAAGGGAAATCAACGAAACATTAATCGGCGGAGGGGGAGAAATCGATTAAGCACTTCACTCGATAATTTTACGAATCAACTTCCGTTGGATTCATCTTTAAAACATATTATTTCCCATTTTTTTACTCTTATTATAATAATACTATTCATCTTAAAACCGACTTCATTTCTGTTTGTTAAAGAGGTAAAGGATATGTCGCGCATCAAAGTGTAAGGATGAAGACAGTGGAAAATTTTGTGTCCCTGTCAAGGGTACAAACCTCAACACAAAGTTTTCATTGGGTGTTAGTTATGACAAAAATTCGATTTAACTGGTATGTAAGAAAAAGAGCTCTTCGGTTGTCACGTGACATGAGATTAAACATATAGTTGTTGTGAAATTTCGTGTCTAATATACGCTCTGAGTAGTCATAACGCTATTAGATGCTTCCTGGAAATTTATTTTTAATTAATATTGCTATTTCAGACAATGTTAAAAATACTGATAATTATTTTTAAAATACAAATTTTAATAGTTCTCCCCAAATATTATGTTTTTTAAATAAATTCCTTTACTGAATCGTTTGCTATTTTTTCTGATGTACCGATTAGGGTAGCGACAAAGCAGTCAATGCCTTTAAAGACGAAACACTAATATGTTTAGGCATCATTATAAGTGAAGTAACGCATGTTGTTCAGTAATAGTATCTACTACTCTCGGTTTTCATCTCAGAAAATCTTTTAAAACGTAATTCACACTGCTAGTCTAGCTTTGCCTTCACGAAGTTTTCTACACGAAGCTTCCACTGTTCCGTGGTACGTATCTGTCACGCGGATTGCCTAGTTAGACGGCACGTCAAGGCGTCAGAAGTTCTAGACCGCACTTTTGAGTAGACGACGTGAGCGCGTATATGTGTGTGTGAAACACGCACGTGTGCCACAAAAACTAAATGAATATGCAGATTGAAGTAATTAGTTCACTGATGAAAGTCATCGTCACTCATTTACGTAACATAAACACAACTCATGTAACGAGTATAATACAAAGGCAGTGGAGGAAAATTACAATATCAAAGACGCACCATAGTAATTGTGTCCTGGAACAATATGGCATTGAAGAGGTTTGTGAAGCGATTAGCGAGATAGAAATACTTTAATTACACAATCAACTTAATTCGTAAGAGAAAAAGCCACGTATCTATTGAAATATTTTCCCTACACAAGTATAAGAGAAGCCTTACGAAATTCCCAAGAAGCAGCTTTCATTTACAACAAAATCTACATGAACGTATATAATATTACTATAGTATGTATCGGTGTGATGCGTTGGACAATATGCACTCGCCTTCGGACAACAGGGTATTCGTGTTACAGGGAGATGTCCCGGTAGACCGAAACGTTTCTTGCTCCCTTTTTATGAAAAGGTGCCATGTCGTGAAAGCTAAAGCACAATGTCAAACAAACAGTAGCAGTAGGCAATGCAATTAAAAAAGAACTCTTTAATTCTTTCAAAATTGACTATGCTTAACACATTTTTAAATTATCGAAACACCAATTACACAACTATATCCATATTCTGAAGTTACATACATGTCGTAAAACTAAAGGAAGTACATACAAGTATAAATTAAAAATACTGAAATTACTGTGTAAATTCGTAGATTCGAAACTTTTTAATGTATGTGCACCCAATATAGCACAAAAATTGATGATTATGATTCACATTTTGAAGTGTAATTTCTTAACTGTTATGAAATAATACCTGATTATGTTCAAATAGCTTTCGGTAAAAAGAAAACAACGTGCGTTTCAATACATTTAAGTAAACAGGGATTGGAAACTGCTACCGGCGCACCTCTAAGCATTACTTTCCCGGGAGCGAAGAACTGGAAAGAAACAAACGAAGGTGAACGCGGGCCGCGCGCCGCGGGTCGGCTGCGGGTCGCGCGAGGTCACCGGTGCACCGCGGGCGAATGCGCGCGCAGCGGCGGGGGCGGCGGCGGGGGGTGGCGGGGGCGGCGGCGGGGGCGGCGGCGGGGGCGGCAGCGTTGCGATGCCAGGCACACGCGCCACGTCCGCCCCATTGATTTTTTTACTCATCATTGTGTGTGTCAATTGTTCTATTGGCAGGCGTGTATGGCTGGCAAAAGGGCATCGGACAATAGAACAGACATGCGTGATGATTTTTGAAGTGTGGGGTTGGCAGGGCGGGGTTGTGGCGCCCTCGCCGCCGCGGGGGCGCCGCTTGCACGCCCTGTGTGGAGGTGCGTGTGTGTGCGTTGTGTGGGAGAGAGCGTGGGCGGAGGTGAGGTCGCGCCCCGCCCGCCCCGCCCGCGCGCGAGTTGTGGGAGGGCTGGGAGAGAGGTCGGCGGGTGGAAAAGGGAAGGTCCCAACCGACCCACCGACCAACCAACAACCGATCGTCCGACCGCCGCAAGCTGAAAGAGCGGCCGGTCGGACCGACCGGCGGACGAGCGGAACACAGCCACTGACTTATGGAAAACCGATATGTCAATATCTCCCAGTAAAAGTTGGAACGATCTGATTTTTCTTCCGGCTCACTTTTTCCATGAGTCTGGAATTAAATTACGGCAACACCGCAATATTTGGGGAGCACCGCGCCAATGGGAAGTAAGGAAATTATAATGCTGTTTTGCGAGGAAGTTCAACTACTACCCTTCCGAATTTGCTTGATATACGAGAGGTTACCAGCGATCTCGCGCGTCGTTGTGCGACGGTTCACAGTTAAAAATGTAGAACACGCCGATTGGCACAGAATATGCACGCACCCGCAATGGATGCATGTGCGCGTGGGGACTATAGAACCATAAAATGTAAACAGATGGCTCATGCCGAATAGAATCTGCCCGTTGTTTAGCTATTGGTAGACCTGTTCCAACATACAACGCCAGGTCTCTGAAAAAAAAATCATTCTGAGCGCAAAATATTCCACCTACATTACAAAATCACATACATTGTTCGAGTTCTATTTTAAATACAATACTTAAACACCGTGAAAAATGATTTGTGGTGACATATTAAACAAGTTCTTCTCCCTTCAGATTTAGGACGCCGAAACCAGGAAATGGAAATGATGTTTAACAATATATAAGGGAGAAGAGACATTGAATCGTCGGAATCTTTAAAATACTGCAGAAAATATCATTTTTCCTTTTTGTACTCATTACCTTAACTGATATTAATGTTTTCTTTGTCACTTTCTTAATGAGAATGGCATGAAGGAATTGATTTAAACGAAAAAAAAGTGTGCCTTATTATTATTAATAATATTATTATTTGTTTGTCTTAACATCTTTTAAATTAACACAATTAGAGCCCTCGCACCCAAATACTTGGAATAAAAACCAAAATATTCGCAATTTCAAGTGACACTGCAGATCAAAGCTTTACCATCGCACAGTCTCCCCGCGGGGAGCGTGGCGCACTTTCCTTGGAAAGTTACCAAAGCAAGATGTACGCGGGGCTTAGCCCTCCAACTCGCAACATTTCGACCTCTGCGCGCGCGCAACGCGCCTCCGGGCCTTGCAGCGCGCGGGCTGCACGGCGCCCGCGGCGGCGCAGCGGCAGCGGCTGGAGCAGCAGCGGCAGCAGCAACGAAACTTTAGTTCGAGCTCTGCCGCCAGCTCCCATTAGGATAGAACACACCACAAAACAAAGGAGTTGAGTTGTTGGCTGGTAAATATTTTTTTCTTCTCTTCCTCGCTGTGTGTATCAGCAGGTGGAGGCGGGAGCAGCCGGAGGAGGAGGAGGAGGAGGAGGAAGAGTGGCAGCGGGAGGGGACACCGGAGGGAGAGGCGAGCGGCGGGAGGTTGGTTTCCAACTCGCCCGCCAGGCGCCCGAACCGCAACCGCGTCCGCCACCCCTGCGCCCCCTCCCCGCCGCTCGCCGACGAGCCGTGCCGGCCGCGTCGGAGCAGAAAAGACCACGGTGCTGACGAGGGCAGGGAAAAGGATGGCAGCAGAGGCAAAAAGACCACCAGGCAGCGACACCGACATACAAGAGAGCCACACTCGAGCAATAGATAGGGGAAGGCAGAGCAGTAAACACAACGGAGAGGCGATGACGGACAGACTGGAACGGAAAAGCGCATGAGGAGGGCGCTGCGAAACAACAGTGCTGATGAACGCTGTTAAGGAATGATACCGCGGTACCCGGCGAGGGCAGGTGGAACGGCGAGGGTGGAAGTCGGTGTGTGTGGTGAAGGCGGTTAGAAAGGCCGAGAGCGGCGAGGGCGCCGCCACTGCAAAGGCGGCGAGGGGCAGCGAGGGGGGCGGGCGCCGCGGCAGAGCCGGCAGCGGGGCAGCAGCAGCAGCAGCAGGGAGAGCCGGCTAATTATATCCGACTGCTCTTTGGCGCGCCGGCGCCGTTGTAGCGCGGCCCCTCGGGGGATTGCGAGCGGCCGGGCGTAATATCTTACATCGCGCCCGACCCCCGTAGGTACAAGGCCTTCCGAATGCGCACCCCGCGCCGCTCAGCGCAACTTCTCCAAGATACCAACTTTTATACGCGCGGCGCGGAAGAGCGCGGTTCCGCGGGGAGGCGCTCAGAGGTGGCCTGCGCAAGGCCTGCGCAAGGCGAGATCAACAACGCCCGAGCGGACTCGGCGCAGCCCCTTGGCAGCACACAAGGTGTGTATCGTGAACTCAGTCAACTCTCAACCGACGTAATCACACTACAGTCGTTGACAAATCTTGAATATTTGCGATAGTTTGAAAATGTGAAGTTGATATGTTTTGCCCACTCTTGTAAACGGAAAGAAACTTAATTCAGACAGATTTTCAAAAATTCGATATATCGAGATGAGGGAGTTGTCACGAAAAAGAATGCATATTCCCTTTCAAGCTTTCACAATTTTATTGCGCTAAATATTTAAAAATGTCACAGTAAAAGTTTATTATTACAAGTAAGGAATCTTTGGTAAAATATGAAAATGGGTTTAATGCAAATATTGCATTATTCTGTAGAAGCTTACGATGTTATCTAGATACAAATATTGTTTACTCCCAAATATTCTATTTACAAATAGTTTGTGCAACAGTCATAGAAATCACATAGCCCTCTCAATAAATATATTTTTCAAATTCATAGCCACATCAACAAGCACAGTCAATCTTAGAAAGATCAGTCATCCAGAGAAACAGTCGCAGCCAGATCTAAATAATATAATTAAATTTATGACGATTATATCTTCATAGTCAAGTTAGTGAAGTTATTACTGTGAAACTAATATTTCATATATTTCGTCAGCAGAAAAAAAAAACACTATTGTCCAAAATCGAAATAAGTCGACGAGGCCAGCTGAGCCGAGGCACAACGGCTACCCCGTGAAGGAGCACCGCCGTCCCAAAGAAAATTACGTCCCCCGCTTGCGGAGGGTCCAACGGCGCCTCCTCGAGGCGGCAGGCGCACCTCACGGGCCGCCCTGTGGAACACCGCCTCTGCCTCTACCACCACCACCGCTGCCGCCGCCGCCAAGGCCTGAGTTGGTTCGCAGCCATTTACAGCAAACAAAAGCGCGCGCGGTCTTCCCGAGGCCGGCAGAGGTATTTGCAATTCCCATTTGCGCGGTTCGATCAGCCTCCCCCCCCCTCCCGCCTCCCGCCCACGCCGCGAGCGCGTCCGCCGCGCCTCACCGCGCCTCGCCGCGCTACGCCGCCTGCTACTGCTCGCGCCCTTGCGCTCCCCTCCCCCCCCCCTCTCACCGCCGCCGACCGCCCAAGTGCAATTAAGAAGAACGTGCAATTTATCTAATGGCCCGCGTTCCCATTGATGTTTTCGAATGTTCTCGAATGAACGCCCGCCGCGGCCGGCTGCCGCAGCCGCTGGAGCGTTGAGTCGCTAGAACATCAGTTAATTAACTTTCTAACGACGCGAATTATAAGGCAGTTAGTGCGATAGTAAGTTGGCTCTTATTAATATTCGCCTCCCTTCACAGCTTTCTCCGTTCGAGAGAGAAGGCAGCAAAAGCATGGCCTATTTTAATGGCGACAGATTTCATGAAGTGAAGTGCAATAAGGTTTCCTGCACCGGTTTTCGCGGGAGTAGCGTCGCTAGCCCGTTTTTATTTACACTTTCCTTTTCAATCACATTTAATTTTGCTTCGCCGAGAAGATCTGTGAATGGAGAATTTTATTTAGTGCTGCCAACAAAAGCGGAGGGCGAGAAAACAGAAGAATCGCCGTCGTGAAACGGACCTGCGCGAGGCCGAGCCATCCGCAGAAAAGGGCGGGTGGAATATGAATCTGGCAGGAGCGCGGCGGAGTTTGTATGAAAGCACTCCGGGCGAAATTGTTAATTTGGAGAATGAAAAAAGTTACAGCTTTCTGATTCCTTTTGATTCAAAGGGCGAAATATGGAACGGATACATTCATCTGATAACAAAGCAAGCCTTGCCCTCCGACCCTTACCACACGCGGCCGACATCTTTCTAAATGTGGACCGAGGTATAAATCCGTTTGGCGAATGAGAATACGTTCTTTAAAAAAAGACAGGCGTCTGAAATACATTCGGTTAGTAATGAAGATAGCAAAAATTTTAATCTTTGATCTTGCACAAAATCAGGCAAAAAATTACAGCACCGGGGAAATTTCGAGTACGAATTCTACATAATGAGACGAAACAAAACCATCTATTTTAAAGAGCCTTCAGCACAACGCAGAAGTAAGTCAAAGTAGAAGTAAGCAGCGAAAGGACATGGATCCTGCTCGGCTTCGAAGGAAACCAACACAACGCATGCGAACCACAACGCGAAACAGAACTCCCGCCTCTCCAGAAAACAACAGCCGACATGTTTTTAAAAACGAGAAACAGTAGTTACTACTTCTACAACGCGGAGCTTTTGCATGCAAAACCCTCTTACACCCACCCACGAGCGTTCTGTCGCAGCCAACGGGAATACCCTACCCTCCTGCCTTGCTCGGCGTCATAAAAGTTCCATTTTATAGACTGCGCGTCAAAACGGTCTCGGCCAGTCTATAGAAGCACCTTTCCAGACCATTAGCCACGCAGTAGAGACGCGTACGAAGGCTTTACAATATGCAATCCCCGCCCTCCCCGGCGCGGAAAAAACCTTCGAGCGCGGGTATTTTTCTGGTGCTCGACCGGGCGGCGAATCGTAAGGACGGAAATTGGACGGTGAACGCCACACCTGGTGCCCCTCTCCGGGGGCAAGGCACTGCGGGGGAGGGGCAGAGGGGTTGGGCGGCGGGGAGCGAGGCGAGCATCTCCCTTCATTAGCATACGGGAACGCACGCGCCTCCGCCGTCTCCCCACAGCCGCCGCCGCCGGTTGTTTGCAGAGAACGAGCGCATACCGCGCTTCATTTGTTTCCGCATCTCGTCCGCCTCTCCCCGCCCCGCCGCTCAGCTCCGCTCCGCGGCGCGGCGCGCAACGTCCTCCTTGCGTGGCACCTCCCAGCGGAGAGCGCGAGAAGTGGCCAGCATGGGCTGGAGCCAGGCGGGCTGGGCGCGGATGAGCGAATGAGGAGGTGCGGGGCGGGTGGGGAGATGCTGGGTGGGTGAAGCAGGATTGGAACAGGACGGCGGGAGCAGTCGGGAAGTGCGGATGGAGCAGAGCATGGTAGGAAGAGACTGGGCGACGTGGAGCGAGGCAGAAAGAGGCGAAGTGCGGTGAGATAGGCGGGCGATGATGATGGTGAACAGGGTGAGGCTTGACGGACGGGGCAATGTAGGATAGGAGGGGCAGGATAGGATAGGATGGATGGGGCGGAGTAAGGCGGGAGAGGCAGTGTGGGACTGATGAGACGGGTGGTTAGGGTAGGACGGGTGGTTAGCGTGGGGCGGGTGGTTAGCGTGGGGCGGGTGGTTAGCGTGGGGCGGGTGGTTAGCGTGGGGCGTGTGGTTAGTGTGGGACGGGTGGTTAGTGTGAGACGGGTGGTTAGCGTGGGGCGGGTGGTTAGCGTGGGGCGGGTGGTTAGAGTGGGACGGATATGGCAGGGTGGCACGGGGTGCAGGGCAGGGCGGAACGGGGCGGGACTTGGTGGGACGGAAAGGAGGAGCGGAGAGGGGAAGGGCGGGGGAGACCGGAGTAGGGGCCAGGCGGGGTGCGGCGAGGCCTAGCGGGACCCAGCAGGGCCCAGAGCCACGAGGCGAGTTCAATAAACTGCGCGAAGGCGGCGAGGGCCAGCGGAGGCGCGGCGCCGTCACAGGCCTGCGAAGGTCCCGCATCCGACGTGCCATCGCTCCTCCACTAATTAGATCTCCCCCGGCGGCTGGCACTGCCGTCCGCCCGTGTGGCTCCCTCAGCTACTTTCTCCAAACTGGTGGACATTCGAACGGGGCGAAAAGGCTTCCGATCCTTATTCGAATTCGAATCTACTTCTGATAATACTACAGTATCTTCTCAAATTCTTAGCAATAATATTGTACACAACGACTACAAACCCGATTTTTTTTACCATTTTTCATAAAACATATCTAACATTTTTTATTGGAAGCAAAACACTTACTTGTACGCCTGACAGACGAAAGTGTTAATTGGATGAAAAAAATGACATTGAAATAAATGTAATTTGAGTATTAGTTTTTAGAAATTCTATAACTCTGTCAGTTCTTGAGAGTCCAATGACATCACTTGCAGGAGCGCGATAATTAGAAAGAAAGGACAATATGGCATATTGTAAAAATAGGGACAGAAAATGTTCAATGTTTGGCCTTGATTTTGACGGTTGGCAAAGGAATAGTTTTGAAGGATACGCCTAACGCTGTTAACTGTCGTATCTGTCCTAAAATGAAACCTACATACATGACCAATGCGAACAAGCAAACGCTTTACAAGTTTATGCTCAGAGGAACTGCACGATAGGGGTCATACAATCAATAAATCAAGCTATATATCGAGTTCGAGTACATACGTACGAAGAAATTTAGAACATTCAATAATACCACAAAATATTTGATAAGAAAAATATTTCTCATCTTTGCGCATAAGAGCAGAAGAAATATTCTTCTCAAAACAAAGTATATAAGAACTGAAGACCATTATAAAAAATCTCTTTAAAAATAAAATGAGATAATCGAATAGTATATTTACAAAAATATATACACTTTATTAACCACTACTACAAAAGCATCCACAATAGTGCAGTTATAGGTCCGCTCCCTCCGGTCATTAACCCCGACATTAATTACAGATTACCCATGAAACATTTGCACTCTGACGTTATAACGAATATTATTAGAATATGAACGAAATTTCTGAAAGTATTTTATCTCTGATGACGATGGAAACACAAAACTGACCTATGAAGAGCTCGTCTTTCATAATTACATAAAATACAAAATATGTAAATTTATTAGCGAAATAACGTCGGTTCGCTTCATTGATGAACACGAAACCTGGTATCAATAGTATAACGTGGAAAAAGACTGTGTCTTCAGGGAAAAGAGGGAGAGACTTAATTTATCTTGATTGCCCCCTTATTGCATCTAAATGCAAATACGATATGGTTAGTGAGCAGTAATTTATATCGGTCCACGATACCGTTCACTAAATTTATCTTGGCATTTCGCGGAGATTATTTCTGCTCGAGTACGTTGACGGGCAGGCCCGGGCATCTCGCATGCAGCACCACGGAATATCTTCCGCTACGCCTCCACATAATACGAAACGTACCGAGCGCCACATGTTATCGTGCTATGTGTAGTGGTATGCTCATTTGAAACGCAAATGTAATAGCCTAATATTCCTTGTGTTAATGAGATAATTACTTGGCCTTTTCCTTTTTACGACAAGGCGAAGAAACCAAAGTGGTCGGAATTATCAAGGGCGCAATTCTTTGCTGAAGAACAGTTTCGTGTTTTGAGGAGATCGCTGCTTCTCTCGGCAGCTCTCCGGATCAAGATAAGGCTCCGAGGGGCCTCGCGAAGAAGGGAGAGGAAAAAATAAATCCCCTGAAAAGTACGGCTCACCTCTCCTCTGCAGTCCTATCATATGATAATGGGAGCTTCCAGAAGTAACTCTAAAAAATATGCAAAGTGATGTGGCCGGCCTGCGGGATGGGTCCTCGCGGCACGCGAGCCAGGGCGCGGCGGGGGCGGGGTGCGGGGTGGGGGAGGACTCGGGAATGGAAGGGGAGAAGGCGGTAGCGGGGGCGGGGCCGACTTGGACTCAGCCTCGTCGTCAAATTACAGACGACGCGTGAGAGGAGCTCAGGCGGATACATGGTGGAGAGATCTCCCGGCGGAAGTACCGACAGCGCCTCTCCACTCTTCCGAAATGAGTTACTGAAAAAATATTACCTGGATTTGCCGTACACACAAACCTATACCTGATAAGAACCAGGGAATGATTTTTAATTTGGCGGAAAGGAATTTTCGGTAACTCCGTTACGTCAAATTGAACAATGAAAATACAAATACTTTTCATTAGAATTTTCATTCCAGGTAAATTGGTACCAGACAGTACGTCTGGAAAATACCTGAAAGGATGTAAATCACTGTGAGGCTCATAAAAAAATCGAACAAAAACGGCTAAAATCATGTGATACATTTTCACATATAAAATCGTCGAAATGGCGACGTGAATTGTGTCAATCAAATGCTACATAAAAGAAACAAAAACTCTCATTTTGATTAAAAAAAACAACAAATACTTACTGCTCGTATCCTGTTTCGGTTGATTCCCCGGCGACGTGGCCCAATTAACCTTCATCTCCTGCAACAAGAAAAGACACATCCATTACACCACCGTTTATTTGAAGCCAGACAATTCTTTATACAAAAGTAGCACTCAGGGCGGGAGAAGGGAAGGGGAGCTATTACTCAAGGGGGCAAAGTACAAATCAGGTCTTTCACGAACGCCGCTCGTAATTCGCGGCTCGTTCATTCGGCGAGCGGCACGACACGGCGTATTTCACGGCGCCGACACGGGAGGCGCTGCGGCGAGGCGCGGCGCGAGCGAAGGAACGGCCGGTCGCTGCCGTCAACACCGCGGCGCGGCGCGGTGCAGTGGCGTGCCATCGCAATCCCATCACGGAGAAAAAATTCTCTCGCGCGAAATTAAAGCCTTATTTCATTGCGGGCGAGCGAGATTCCGCAGATGGAGCGCGGGCAAGTGCGAAGAGGGGAAAGGAGGGGATAGGGATGAGTTAAGGGGCGGGGATGAGAAGGGGAGGGCCGGGCAACACCACGCACGCGATCTGCGTGGCCAACTATTTACACGCCCTCAGTTTTCACCAAGCCGCCTCCTCGCCGGCGCTACGCATATAAGCCCGGGGCGTAGTTTCGTAATTTTGTATTGTTTCGGGATTCAAAACAACTTAATTAAATTTAAAAGTAATATAATTTTGATACTAGTCGATTGGATTGTTGATTTTTTTTTACATTTGAGGCAGTTAATAAACAAAGTTGAATATTCAAAATGAATTACAAAATTGTATTCAGATAGAAAATTAGTGTAATTCGTTTATTATTTTTGTAACTTGCAGCCATCTGCTGTAAAGTCCCATATTGATTAAACTAATATTTGTAGCATTTTCAAGCTTTAATACCTATTGCGCACAATATCAATTCACACTTTGAAATATTTGTATGTTTCGAATATTAAAAAAAAAAAATTAAAAGTTCGCAGATGAAAATTCTGCTAATTCTTAGAGAGAATAATGAAACATTCTCAAACAATGTTTCAGGCACATTTTCCCTGGATCGCCACATACTACGATTTTGGAACGAATTCAATAAAATTGTTACCAATTGCGTACGCGAAATATGGAAGTTGCTGCTTCCCAATCTGACAGTTGTGCAAAGCCAGAGACATGCCGACTCGGGCACAGAGAAGTGTGTCGTGCTTTTAATTATATAGAAATAAGTGGACACCAAGTGTTGGTGTCCTGGAGCAGCGCGAGACAGCGCCAGATATTAAGGGAATAATTCTCACGGTGCAGCATCGGAGGTGCAGGAGACAGCAAGTGGACAACGAACTAACTGCTTTTTTTATTAGACAGCAGAAATTTAAAATCGTGATTCCCAATCCGTTTTAATAGATGTAACGCACGATTTCAATTCATTTCTCAAAATTTTACCTTCGTATGGAAAATATTGTGTAATTTATGTAGTTGATGAATAAAAAAATACCTTTTTCTGTAGATATCTATATTATAATTTGTATTATAAATAATTTATAATGCATGTTATATTTATATTATAAATAATACTTTATATCATAAATGAGAGAACACCATAATAAAGAATACAAAGAAATTACAGAGATTTAAATTCAAACCGAATAAATCCAAAGATAAATAAAATGAAATTATTATATCCTAATAAGACTGAGCAAATTCAAATCGTCTGTCTTATGCTGATTGAACAACTTTCGTCATTCCCTAGTAGTTGGACCCATGGTACTAGCTAAGAGATCTCGGGATTCTCCTCTTTAAAACTCTAGTGGGAATCTAAAATAATATTTGGATTTAACGAAGACCAATAAATATAATGTCTACTTAAAGCAAAACGCACTGAAAAAAAATAAACTCCAAATAATCTAACACGAACAGAAATTATAATTACCGAGGTAAAGAAATAAATCTATTACCATGGCACCTGTTTTACTAATTTCCAATATACGCAGAAATTGAAAGAAAACTACTCGGACGCCTTCCATGCGAGATGTGCCTTCGGTTTCGATAGATATCCAGCAACTCAGGAAAAATACAAAACCAATAAAACAGATTCGATTTCGACTAAAAAATTGAAACTATACGATAGTGAAGTTCAGACTATTCTCGTATTGCGCGTACCGACTGAATTCGCATACTCAATGTGTCACTGGTTACACAGATAACGTCATGCGACAGAAAAACTTGAAGAAAAGGCGTACCCGCCATTAAATATTTCCGATTCATCATTTCGTGACAGAACAGAAACTTTTTTGATATTCTTATACGGTAAAGAACTGTTGAAAAATGTACTCCGTACATAGTATACGAAGTCATTCCAGATGTGTGAAGACTGTTTCTGTTTAAGTATTTAATTTATTCCAGTGTTATTCATGAGGACTTTAATTGTTGTTAATCTTCTTGAGCAGTGTGCGTGCTACTTTTTGTAAAACCATTTTGGGTGTTTTTGTTCAGCAGCATTTTTCGTGCAGCAGGCCAATAGTTTTTACATTTAGTTCAAAATATATAAATCAAATTATTCGTTAGCTACAAATCATTACAGCTACAAATTACTTTTACATCAACAAATAAACATCATCCTATTTCCTACGCCCCTGTAGCTTTTTTCGGAGAGAATACACTGCAGACGCATCGAATCCGCTAGTTGGACGCTCCTCGCGATGTCACCTACGAAAACGAGCCGATCTCCCCGCGACGCGACCGGCGGCGGCGGCGACCGCGCGGGCGGGCGTACGTGGGCGGGGCGCACGGCTCCTCGCGTCAATTTGTCACGGATCCTAATTAAACGCGGCCACTCGTCCGGACAGACGACGCGACCACCGACGCAAAACGAATGTCGCTCCGCCGCCGTCGTGATTTTTATTTGTGGCAGCCCGCCGCCCCCCCGCCGCCCACCCCACCCCACCGCCCAGGCGGCACGCACACTGTGCGTGTTTTAGTACACGTCCGGCGACCCGGCTAATTGACGGGAAGAATTATCGTTTTTGACTAAACAATTTAGTGATATTCGGATTGAAACGGAAGACCCATACACGCTTATGGCCGGAACGAAGCCCTACCCCGGCCGCCGGCCCCGACCCCCCTTTCAATCACGCTCGACCTCACCAACTTCCACTTCCATTCGGCGACGGGTCGTGAAATTTTGCCCCGCCCGCCCCGCCTCTCTCACCCGTCGGCCCGCTCCGAAGAGCGGGATCGATTTTTGACCGCCCCCGCGTCATTAATATGACTGGTGGGATTTGCGGTTAAAGTTGTCGGATTTTTTTGTTCTCGCTGTAATTTACAAACTCGTGTTGCGACAAACTCTGACGGCAGTAAACAAGCGGTGTAGCCGTGCCCACCGACGCGTCAGTGCAGATTTAAACAGCGCGGAGGCGCGCGCCCGAGAGAGGCGGCGGTGGCGGCGGTGGCGGCGGTGGCGGCGGTGGCGGTGGCGGCGGCGGCGGTGGCGGTGGCGGCGGTGGCGGTGGCGGTGGCGGTGGCGGTGGCGGCGGTGGCGGCGGTGGCGGCGGTGGTGGCGGCGGTGGCGGTGGCGGCGGAGGTGGCGGCGGAGGTGGCGGCGGTGGCGGCGGCGGCGGTGGCGGCGGTGGCGGTGGCGGCGGTGGCGGCGGAGGCGGCGGCGGTGGCGGCGGTGGTGGTGGTGGCGGTGGTGGTGGTGGTGGTGGTGGCGGTGGTGGTGGTGGTGGTGGTGGCGGTGGTGGTGGTGGTGGTGGTGGCGGTGGTGGCGGTGGTGGTGGTGGTGGTGGTGGTGGTGGTGGTGGTGGTGGTGGTGGTGGTGGTGGTGGCGGCGGTGGCGGTGGCGGCGACGGCGACGGTGGCGGCGGTGGCGGCGGTGGTGGCGGTGGCGGTGGTGGCGGTGGCGGTGGCGGTGGCGGTGGCGGCGGTGGCGGTGGCGGTGGCGGTGGCGGTGGCGGTGGCGGTGGCGGTGGCGGCGGTGGCGGTGGCGGTGGCGGTGGCGGTGGCGGTGGCGGTGGCGGTGGCGGCGGCGGTGGCGGTGGCGGCGGCGGTGGTGGCGGCGGTGGTGGTGGCGGCGGCGGCGGCGGCAGCAAGCGCGAGCGCCAGCGCGCCCCGCTGCACAACGCGCGTGGCGTGGGAGCGCGCGCGTTGGACGAACCGACACCGACGGAGGATCATGTGGGCGGGCGCATCAGCGCCAAGTAGAGGGTGTGTTCGGAGAGTCGCAGAAAGTCAATGCGTACAGCTCTGATGTAGTAACTGGGAGCTCGCGATGTGACAGAGGGCGCCGACGACGCGACGCGAGTGTTAGAGGGAGGAGTATGGAAAGGTATACTATATGGACGGAGTATAAGCGAAATAGAGTGATATCATGAACTGATTCAGAAAAATCTCAATGTACAAATATGAACAGTAGTTAACTCAGATCAGCTCACGGAATGTAAGGTGCGAATTGCTATATTTAAAGAACAGAGGGTACGGACATCAAAAAAGGGTAATAAAAAGCATTACAATAAGGTATCAAAAATAATATAAGTATGAGAGTGAACAAAAAAGTGAACTCGAGGAGTACAGCCGGAATACATTGAAGGAGGATGGCTATTATTAGATGCTTGAATCTGTCCTCACTAGTACATGCATAAATAGTAAAAAGTGACAGCAAATCCCATTGCGAAACTAGTCTTTTATGAAACATCTGACTCATTTGATCCTTCACTGACACAAGAATGATTCAAAATGGTCAACAAAGCCATCGCAGATCAGAACGCCAGAACGGACAGACAATATCTCCCGGGCGGTGCCGCTGGCCGCGCAGCCCCCTTGTTCAAGGAAGGGCCCCTGGTAAAAGGCGCGTGGCGGGCGCGCCGCCGGGCACCCCGTGGAGCGGGGGCATTCCCGGCCGGGGGCGGGGGCGGCGGCGGGGGGGGGGGGAAGGTCCGAGCGCGCTCGGGCCCGAAGAATCGAGGGGCACGCCCGCCCCGCCAGGGGGCTTTTGAAGTCGCCAGCGCCAGGGGGCCCTGGGCGTTTTGATGCCGCCTGCCCGAGGAATGCGTGTGCGTAGCGACGCACGCTCCGAGCCGGGCGCTGGGGCCAGGCATCCGCGGCGGCCTGTGGGAGGCTGGGAGTGGCGCGCGCGACGCGGCTTGGCGAAACGCGGTGGGGCGGGGAGGGAAGGGGCGGGGAGTGGGGTGGGGTGGGCCGGGGAGGGTGATAAAGATATGTGGCGTGGCGTGGCGTGGTGTGGTTTGGTTTGGTTGAGGGGAGACCAAGGGCACCGGTCGGGCCTGACGCGTCGTTGGGGATCGTAGCATGAATGGTTAAGAACGGGCAGAATGAATGGTTATGTATATAATGAAAATAGTATGAATGATGTGTGAATGTAGAAAAATAATAATAATAATAATAATAATAATAATAATAATAATAATAATGTACCAATACATACAAACAATTTACGTAGAATAAATAAATAGAATTACAATAATGATTTTAGTGTAAGTTAGTAATGCCAAAGTGCAATTAAGATAACTTTCAGTCTAGATTGTAAGTTAGTTGTAAGAAAAAGCCCCGCCTATAGCTGCTTAAGCCGCAAGGCAGCAGCGTAATGTAAAAATATTTATAGATAATAAATTCCCCTCCTTCACAGAATTACTGTGGAGGGGACAAAAGAAAAAAAAAAGATCGTAGCAGGGAACCCCCCATCATGCTGGACCCACCGGCTGCTATGGTCATGCTCCCGCCAAATACGCCCTTCCAGACCTTTTCAATGAATTTGTAAAGCTAATAGGTTGCTACACAGTAGACATTTTATATGTATTCCATATAATGAATGACCTTCACTAAAATCTCAAAAAGCTCAGCCCTTGATAAACGGACTGTCAGATCCATTTTCGTATTTATTACAGAAATCACTCTTCTTTATAAGAACTGATGAGAAGTAAAAAAAATAATGACATATATTTATATACGAATACACTTAATAAAATGTTTCTGTTTTCAGATAAATCTTTACTACAGGAAATATTGCATTAAAATTAATGGTTAAGAGAAATGAGTACTTGGAAAATGCGCTCCAACAATAAAGTGTCTTTTATGACGATTAACAAGTGAAAACATTTTTCAAAATGTCTTGTAATTATGATGATTAACTAGTGTAAAGCACCCAATTACATTCATACTGCTCTTGTTTTGTATTCAAAACTACATTACGCTTAACGCTCTGATTTATGCCGCAAGAAGCAGGGCCATTCCAACACTGAAGTGACATTGAAATGCACGCTACCCACAGACTACCTAATAATTAACAAAAACCTAGCTAAAATTTACGAAGCCCCATCCGCAGGTAATCAGTGCGGGCGGAGGATTTTGAAATTTCAAAGCCCCGTAGCGCATGCGTGGGCCAGGGAGAGGAGAGAGGGGGAGGACAGGGCGAAAGGGCCCACCGCCAGCAGGAACAGGGTGGTTATCTGGACGAGCGATTGTGACGCGGCGATACCCGCCCGTCCAGCATGCAACATCGCCTGTCACGCGGGGGCGGCGGCGAAAGGGGAAGGCGGCGGCGAACGAGGACGGACGCGAGGACGCCGGCCGCGGCGGCAGCGGCTTCGCAAGTTAAGGCTCACTCACGATGCAAACATAAACATGAGCATGCGTTAACAAAAAAGAAAGGACTACGTCCATAAGCGGACTCATTCACAATTCGTTCGCATAAGCATAATACGAAAGGCGTTAACTTAAAAGCTTGCAAGACATAAGAAATGAACCAATCACAGTACGTTAACTCAAAATCGAGAATCGAAATAGGAGCGAAGTCGATAGACGCACTAACGCCATATGGGCCATAGACACAGTCGAAACCTCGAAATCGATTCTCACATCCAACCAATGGTAAATTAGAATGTCTCACAGCCAATAGAATCTTATTTTGCTTACGTTTGTGTTGGACATTGTGAATACTTCAGGCTATCACTTATGTTAATGTTTAGGTCTATGCGTTATGCTTATGTTTACATTTGCATTATGAATAGGGGGTGTTGGTGCCCCATAAGCGACACAACGCAGTGAAGAGAACTGATGCGGTTGAGGCAGCAATTTCATGAGATTTCGAATAGATTCTTTTGAGACCTTTACGCATTTTCTCGATAGTTGAAATAGACGTGTCATTCGATTTAGCCGACTACAGAAATGACGGAAGTCAGGCTGCAGAAATGAGATCATATATATAGAAGTATTTTCAAATATATCGAAGTGCTTATGTTTGTTTCACAATCATTCGATATCCTGGATAAAATTTATTCCGAAATACATTCAAGTACAAATGCTGAGAATTGCAATGGTCATTGACTGTAATAAAATGTATTATCTAATAAATCTAATGAGAAGAACGAGTGTTTATTTAGTAAACATGTTTTCTGCATCAGATGAAGCAACGATCGGAACTGAATATCTAAAGTCCAAGTTATATTTCCATTTGCGATGGTAAATCATGAACTGTAATACTCGTATGAACATTTAAAAGCGAAGAGACGCATTTCATTTCGAACACCGCGAACGCGTTTTACATTTAAAAAAATGTTGCGTGCAAGATAGGATCTACTTCTCTACAGTGGCAACGGAGTGTATTACGACGGCAGCAAATATTGACCCTAGGACGGACCAACTACTGTGAGAGAATACGAAACCAAATAGCACGCATATGTACGTTACGAGTAAAAAAAATCTCAGCTCTTCAAAAATTGTGAAAAAAAAATAAAGGAGAATCCTTGGTAACTTTCGATTCATTAACTAGAAATATAGGATGAAGTGGTGCAGCCAGAAATGGAAGTTACTGGGAGGGGTCTTAGAAGCCAATGAAATTTATAACAAAAATTCTTATACGAAAGAAACAGAATCAAAAATATCTACAAAATAATTATTGGATTAACGATGCCCTATAATGCAATTTTGGAATAAACAAACAATAAAAAATAGAATATTTGAATATTTAAAAATATTAACAAAACAATATTAGACTAACGACGCCCCATAACAAGCATGGCATGCCGTTCACTTCTTGAAGACAAGTCATGATGGCGACTACGACCTCCCCTCGCTCGCAGGTCGATCCCAGCGAACGCCACCATTCGCGTGGGCCAACACGCCCGTGTCTTCAGCTTCCGAGCCCAAACCTTCGGGGGCGGGGCGGGCGGGCGATCGCCCCGATGCAGATAGCGCCCACGCGCCGCGATCGCCCCGTGGATAGCGCACCCCCGCCTTCCGTGCGGACGTCGTGTCGCTTACTCAAATAGGCGCACCGATACCTTCGCCCCACGGACGAACTACCAAACCCGCACATTGTATCGAAATATTCAACTTCCGTGTTCTATTTATTAATTAGTGGTATGGTCATTGTATGTCAGTATGTACTTGGCGCAATAGCCCGTGAACGGGCTCAGGCCTACCGGACACGTCCCTGTCTCGCGGCCATAGGTGAAGGGGGTACGTGTGGTTAGCACGTAGACACCCCCACACCATATTTCGGTCATCTCAACCTGAAAAGTGAATTTTTTCATTGTCACACAGCAACATACACTGGGACACTGCAAGGAAAACGCACGCCATAGTCTTGGCACGAACGGGGATCGAGCCCAGGGCCACGTAGAGGAATGCGAGCACAGTGACCAAGAGCTAGCCGCGAGCCCAAGTTATGGCCATTAGTCTCATAAATTTAGTGCGTTCGTTTTAAAAATATTACTACATTCGCAAGGTGCGTTCTCGATGAACGCACACTTATTCAATTTTCACAAACAGAGCTTCAATTTCGATATCAGATGTCTTCACTGAAGGTCTTTAGACATCGGATTAAACGTATGCTACGCGTTTTAGTTCGGATTATAATTACCCGCATTCTCCACGTCACCTCGATGGAGCGAGTTTAAGAGAGAACTTACCACATTTCATAAGCTCATTAGTCCTTTCGTTAAGCATGTCGGCTAAACTTTGTTTGCGGGGCGGGCTGACACGTGCGCGCAGAACCTGAGCCGCCAACGCCGCCCCGCCCCGCCCCGCCTCGCGGCCGCCCAATAAAAGTGGCTTTGCACCGCAACGTCGGCGTGGCTGGGCTGGGCGGGCGGAGGCGTGGCGTGGCGGGGCGTGGCGGGGCGTGGCGGGGCGGAGAGGGGCGGGGCGGGGCCGGGCCGGAGCGCGGGTGGCAGCCACGCCCGCGAGGCACAGCGGGCGTCGAGGTCTCCGGTTCACTTTCTAATTAAAGTTAGCGTCACACGAGTGGCCGCGGGGCCCGCGAAACATGAAACAGGCCGCGTGTTGCCGAGGCGGCGGGGAAGGCGCACCCGCAGCGACGCGAAATTCGAGGGTGGAGGACAAGCGCCGCATGACGTTTCCAGGGCGCGCTTCTTTCACGGGGCGACAGACTGTCGCTGGAGGAGGCAGGGAAGGTAGCGAGAGACGAGGTAGTCAGGCTGATTCTGGTGGTGACGGAGGCGATGGCAGTGATGGCGAAGATTAGTAATGGTGGTGAGGTTTGGTGGAGGTGAAGGTTGATGATGATGGTGAGGTTTAGTGCTTGTGGTAAGAGTAGGGGTAGGGGGCAGGAGGTGATGGTGGTGATGGTAAGTGATAGTAATTGTGGTTGAGAAGGTATGGGGGGGGTGATGATTGGCAGGATAGGTGTTTGTGATGGTTGAGTGGTGACGTGGTGATGCTAGATGGTGGTGGTGGAGACGAGGATTGTTAGTGGTGATGGAGTCGAAGGTATTGGTTGGGTGAAAGTGATGGTCTTGGAAGTTTATGGTACTGGTTGACACAATAGTACTCGTAGTTGTCGAGGCGGCGTAAGCAGTTTTGGTGGTGGTGGTGGTGGTGGTGGTGGTGGTGGTTGTGGTGGTGGTGGTGGTGGTGGTGGTGGTTGTGGTGGTGGTTGTGGTTGTGGTGGTGGTGGTGGTGGTGGTGGTGGCGGCGGCGAGTGGTACTGTACGTGGAGAGGGTTGGGTGATGGTGGTGATTTTGGCTGGTTATAGTGTGTTGCTGACGTGACAGTGCGTGAGCGTGGCCTAGCGAGAGCGGGGTGGCCAAGAACGCCTCAGCGCAGCAAGCCCCGTACACAGCGATGACAACAGCCTGCATGCATGACAGCACGCGTGGGAGGAAAAAGCTGCCTGCGAGAGCGAGCGCCCAGCGGCGGCGGCGGAAGCGGCGTCTCGCATGGCCCCGCGCGAATAATTGCGACGGCTGCCGCCGAGTTGGTAACGCAAGACGCCGGCGCGCCCGACAGGCAGCGCTGACAGCGCGCTGGGCGCTCTGTGACCGCAGCGCCGCCGCCAGTCCCGCGCAGGTGACCTTTCCTTGATGAATAAACACGGGACACGCGCGTGCCCGCAGGCGTGTTTCGGAGGTGGACGGGCAGAAGGTTGGGAATGCGAGTGAACAAACCACTGGCCGTGTAAATTAATGAATGGAGGTAGAAACGGTATAGCAGAATGTGAACACGCGAAGAAATATTCGATGGCAAGGGTGAGACTGGGGAAGTTGTTGAATGAGTGACGAGAGATTGTGACTCCCAAGATAAAAATTATTGTCGGTGTGAGATCGACGTATGGTGCAAAATCTTCGTAGAGTCAAAGAGATATAGGCAGCATTATCACAGTGGAGAAACGAGCATTATGCGAAGAAGAGTGAAATGCAGTACATGCAACGGTATTTTACAGTAAGATGATAGGGAAAGTGTGGAAACATAACGTAATTCAGTAGGGGAGAACTAAGTTAGAGAGTAGCGGTATTATACAACAAATCTCATGGTGGGAAGTCTGAGGAGAAGAAGAAGGCGACGAGAGAACCAGAAGGGTGAGCAGCGTGAGGACCGGAAGGCAATGCTTCGCAGTAGAGCCGTGTGTCTCGCGGGATGGCAGTGAGCGGATCGACGGTGAGCCCGTCGCCGGGCGACGGTCCCGGATTGGCGTTTGGGAATTGGCGGTAGTTGGGGAGGTGGTGAGCGCGCTGGCGATCATGCTAGGCGTGTGAGCAATGGGCAGGTCGGTTTTGGGCGGACCAGCCAGTAAACGGCAGGCGGTGGAGACTCACCGATGGATTCATGTTTATGTAATAACTAAACAAGGCATGTTTTAAAGCAAGTGGTGTTAAGTTACGTTTTCGATGTACAGTTGTCGGAATGTCGAATGAGTTGAATGTATTGTATATTGCTAGAACTTTGAATCATTATTTAAAGTTCCATTACATCGAACGTATGACATATTAGAAGTCCAAACTAAACTGTGTTTTTGTCCACCAGGGGCCTAGCTTCAAACTGTGGCCCTACGCCCCGCCTGGTATTACATTCACTCTCTAAAAGTGGTATCTAGGGTCATGGGAGGGGGCGTCCCCCTCCCCATCACCATTTTCCCTCTCTCCAGGCCAGGACCCTTTCTGTCGATAACCCGCTGAGGTAGCCACAGCTCTTCTAGTTCTTGGTTATCGCGTAGGCGCCTCCGTGATCCGAAGATCTTTAGCGGAATGGTGGTTAATGACAGGATAGGGTAGGGAATGCATGGCGGAAAGTTACGGTGGAATGCTTATTAACAGGGGAAATTGAATTGAAAGGAATTGAATTGAATTAATGCCTTATTTTACGTGGCGAGACTCAGGCCATTAGGCCTGCTCTTCCGTCTGAGCACGTAAATTTCGTTACGCTACTTTCATCAACTAGCAGAGAAAGGAGGTATTTCTTGGGCGAGAAACAGGAGATTTGAATTTAGCTCAGAGGCGTCATTTAGGCTTGAGGATCTTTTACATGCAAGTAAATCTACTAACATGGGACAGCCGGCTTTACTTCCCCTCCGAAGGAAGGCGGACGAAGGATTTTTTCGCCCTGAAAAATCCACGGCTTCGATCGGGTTTGAACCCGCCAACTTGGGTACAACAGTCCGAAACGCTAATCGTTACACCATCACCGCCGCCAAACGGTACCCCGAGAAAACCAGCCGCGAACCCGATTTGTCCACCCAAATTCCACTTAAAACCGCATGGGATCGAACCCGGGCACTCGCGGTGGAAGGCCACGCTCGTCCACGCACGTCACGGGCCGCCCAAATATATTAAAAGTCTTCTCATCTAAACCCTTCTTCTTATCTACAACTACAACACGCAGGTGGGTCGGCGCTGAGGGTGCTGGCGGGACGCGGGCTAGCGAAGGGCGGGTCGGCGGAGTGTGGTCGGGCTGGCACGACGGTCCGCGAGGTGCGCGTGGGTCGCCTGTACACACGCCGGCGGTGGGCGGGCGAGCGAGCGAGCGAGCGAGCGCGTGGCGGCGGGCAGGCAGCGGGCGGCAGGTCATGGGCCGGACGGCAGTTAATTTACAATTTACAGCGGAGGGCCGCTGCCTCCGCGGCGCTATGATGTCAACGCGCGTCGGCCCCGCGAGAATTATTCATGTGTCCGCGGTCCGCTCTGTGCGACGCGCGCTGCCTCGCTCGCCCGCCGGCAGCTCTCTTTCGCGCCGCCGCGACGCGTATAAAAAACGACCAAAAACGCACAATTTTATATTAAATGTTAGTGCATTCTAAAGAACATAGCTTCCGGTTTCTCGTTAATATCGAACAATCAAGTTATCCTTAACAATTCAGTTGCAGTGGGCAATAACACCAAGCGCGTCAAAGCAGGACATAGGTATGGCTGCGAGCGTGGCTCGGCAGCGCTCGCTGAACATACCTCCCATTCTTCTGAGAAATTAATGTTGCACTTATGGGAACTGGTGCAGTCCTGGCAAGACTATTAGGAACCCGCCGACGTGGGGTTTCATTCGTTTCGAGCTTATGCATTTTTGATTTAAATACCGCAAGATTCTGGAAATCAACCACTGTGCGTCGCCGCGCCCGGGGCCGGGGTGGTCTATAGAAAGAACTCGTCGTCGGGACCTACACGGTTAGAGGCGCGAGGGCCTGGGTGTGTATGGAACACAAAATCTCTGCTCGATGCTTGTGAAGACTTACGACTAAGGTAAAGGCAGATGCCTTTACCTTCATTCCAATTCATGATAAGTGTATTTCACTGCAACTCGTACTATGAGATAAACGCAGCAGAAATTGTATAATTTATTCCATAATTTGAGATTTTGATATTTTGAAAAATACAAAAACCAATACGCAATCACGATTTCGAAATCAGCTTAACAATAGCGGTTTGTGAGATTGAGTACCTAATCGAAGTCACAATCAATAATTCGCAAATCTTCACCTCACAGTCAATAATTAGCAACGTCTAATGCGATTTCACAGCTCACCTCACTGCCCAGAGCTTAGTGTGAATTGCAGGGAAGGTGTACGTAGCGAGGTTTACGTTCAGAGCGTTAACTAATTCTGCAGATCGGCTGAGCAGAAACCTCCTAGAGAAAGCCTCGTTAATGAAGCAGGTCGATTGTGGAGAGAGGGGAAGACGGACGTAAGCGGCGAGGGTAACGCCGACACGTCGAGACGGCAGAGGCAGTCAAGGAGAACCCTAGTGGAGAGAGGTGCACGCTGGGGCGAAGCAGGAGTGAGAAAAGAGCCTAGCAGGGGCGAGGGGGAGAGTGACAGCTGCGTGGGGGAGGGATGAAAGGCAGGGGGCAAAAGGGAGGGGTGGGTGGCGGGAGCGATTTGGAGAGTGGCAGGGGCGAGGCGAGGGGGAGAGTGGAAGATGCGAGGGGTGAGGGAGAGTGGAATGGGCGAGGGGGATAGTGGCTGGGGGCTAGGAGCAGAGAGGCTGGGTGCGAGGGGCCGAGTGGCTGGGGGCAAGGGGGAGAGTGGCTGGGGCGAGGGGGAGAGTGGCAGGGTCGAGGGGGGAAGTGGCAGGGGCGAGAGGGAGAGTGGCAGGGGCGAGAGGGAGAGTGGCAGGGGCGAGAGGGAGAGTGGCAGGGGCGAGAGGGAGAGTGGCAGGGGCGAGAGGGAGAGTGGCAGGGGCGAGAGGGAGAGTGGCAGGGGCGAGAGGGAGAGTGGCAGGGGCGAGAGGGAGAGTGGCAGGGGCGAGAGGGAGAGGGAGAGTAGCATGGGCGTGGGGATGAGGAACGAGGGGCGAGGGGACGAGGTTCGAGGCGGGGGGCGTGGCAGGTCTGGAGACATGAGGAGTAACTTGTGAGACCCAGAGGTGTGTCAGGAGAAGAAGCGATGACGGCCGCACCGCAAAACGTCGCGGCTGCTTATCGCAGACTGCCCGGTTGAGAGACCGCCCACTCCCCTCTTCCCCGAGGTCCGCAACCACAACTGTGCTCTTACGAATTCCGCAATCGCCTTGGTCGTCTCGTCGAAATGAACTAAGTAAAAGTTTTTACGACCCTCGCCTCGAGATCCCAGATTCTGGCGCTGCAAGGCAGATAAAGACCTTTTTTATTCGCGAATTCGGCTCCATCGCGTGTTCTCCCCTCTTGACTCTTTCTTCTTGCCTTCCTCCTGGCTTTTTATGAAGGATTTTTTCTTACGTTCACGATCGGCGGAATCAGGGCATATCCTAAGCACCCTAGGAGAATGCACCAAATAATCCAAACAAAAAATAAATTCTTATTTCAGCGATTATTTCAACACGTCAACCTGTTTCATCGGCAATAAAAACTACACTTTCAGGAAATTGCAGTTCCGATAAAAATATTGGATCGTAATCTGACACATCCTCTCAATGAACACGAACGGAAATTACTTGTGAGAACGATGAAAATAAACATTCCAGAGAAAAAATAACTTTACATTAACACATAGAGTATTTCTCTAGGAAACAAGGGCAGATCATTCACAAGCGCAGTCAATTCAAATATTTCTGCACACTCTGCACATGATTACTAGTTTAAACTCACGTTCACACTATTGAAGGGCAACTATTCAAGGACACTACCAAAGGCAACAAAATGATGCCTTTTGAGATAACTTTTAGATTTCATAACTTACTAATAGCTTCATTTACTTTTATATACTGATATAAAATGACTTGAACACAATTACGTGATTTTTATGATAAAACGGGAAGTTTCTATTGTACATCTCGAAAATCAGTCCTAGGGCTTTACAACGTATTAAACATCTAATGATACACCGTACTTACGCTAATGAAATGCGCCATCGAATCTAATACGCGTAACAGATTTGAAACTCAAAATTATAAAAATTAAAAAAAAGTTTTGTACCGAATGTAATGCGCATCAATGACAGAATAGGTAAGGCATTTTATTTGAATTTATGAACAACAATAGATGTATCATATAAATAATTAGCATTCTAACGCTTTAATGCTAACTGCTTTATGCTTTAATGAATCATCACACGACGTAGTTCTCTGTTTGCCCCCCAAGTCATAACTAAAAACCCTCAATAATACGCCAACGATAAATGAAACGAAGTTGAATTTGAAAACTTTAGAAATCCATTGTGACGTAATAAAGGAAAAAATTGACTGAAGTTACTGGCCGTCTACAGAATGGATTTGAACCCGAATCTAATGCGCACCACGATTTCGAGTACTACATTTAGTCAAAAAATGTGCGCATCAGATTCGCGTAAAACGATAAGTGGTATGTGACAGTAATTAAGCAAAAACATGCCATGAGAAAAATAAACAAATACACCCCCAACACATGACATTGTCATCCAGTGAAATGCAACATGGAATATATAATATTCGATAGATACTATATATATTATATACACAAACTGATGCCAAAACGAAATTTGATGTACAGGTAATGGGTAGCGTCCCCTACGTAGTCGATCACTGTTCTAGACAATTTGTTTCTGAACATGGTCCACATACGCGTCGCCATTTCCTTACTACACCTGACTACCCCTTATGGCTATCGCTCCCACCAAAGCACCCCCGCCGCCTGTAGCCTCCAGCGCGGGGGCCACTGCGGCAAGGCCCGCGGCGACCTGGGGTGGGCGGGGCAGGGCAGGGTAGGGCCTGGCCTGGCGGGGCCCGGTGGCGGCGGCGGCGGGCCGTCCGGCACGGCCTCCCCGCTCGCAAATCCCGTTTAATCTGCACCGCTCTCTCCCACGTGTGTTTATTCTCTGTTAATTAAATTTCGTTGCAGCGCTCGTGGCGCGGGCGGGTGGCGGCGGCGGCGGCGGCTGCTGCAGAGCCCTGCGGGTAGGCGCCCCAGGGCGCCACGTCGCACCACCAACTCCGAACTCTTCGCGCCGCCGTGCCGGCCCGCACGCACTGTCCCCTCCGAAGGCCCAAGTTCCAAGCCCGCGAGCCTCACGCCCACCCAGCTGCCACGGCAGTACATTCATCAAATAGGTGGAGTGCGATTTGTGATTCGTTATTTATTTTATTTCGCAACCACAAGCTATACGATAACAGCCACTTAATGAAGCTAGTGCTGCTACAACAGAACATACTTTCTCGCATTATTTCTAATCTTTGCAACTTTCAAACATGTCGAGTATTCATTGAAAATGAGACATGTGCCATTTTTTAAAGCATCCCATGTTCTATCCCTGGAAAATATTTAAAGAAAAAATCTTGAAACTTTTTCGAGAAAATGTTTTTTTATCAATTGTGTTAACATCACACAGAAATTTCTACTCATTAAAACTACTCGTTTCTACGAGAAATTGAACATGAGTTACTTTTTTTTGAATCTCCCTTTTTTATAACACATTTCATTGAAGACCAAAATCTCTATCTTCAATATTCTAGTTTTGAAATGTTAACTTTCTACAATTTTCGAAAATACAGACAGTTCAGCGGAAACAACATTAGCAACAATTTTTTACCGTTCTTCATAACATCAGAGGAAAAAATTAAAGAAAAATTTGGAACCATTTTTGACAAAATAATTGTTTTAAAATTGCCTATATTTCACTCAAAATTACATAAAAAATACTCATGTTCTCGAAACTTGTTTCAAGATCTGTCTTTGAATAAGATATCTCCTTAAGGAAAAAATATCTATTTTCAATAGTTTAGTCGTTAGTTGACGCCAAAATATGTTGAACTTTTGTAATTTTTGAAAAATCAGGAATATTAATGAAAATTAAACTTGCACAGTTCTTTTGAGTGTCCTTTACGCTCACCGAGAAGAAAGTTTAATAAAAAATATTGTAACAATTTTGTAGAGTTTTTTGAAAAGGTTAAGGCTTCGTGAAAAGTACTTCCAAAAATTAAATTATCCGTTGCAATCTCGCAGGTCCTTCTAATCCTCTTAAAATGGATCAAAGAATATCAATTTCGGAGAAACTCGTCTCAACTGATCAGGCGCTAGCGTTGACTACTGACAGACGTTTGAGCGTCAATCGATTTTTCAGGATCAAGGGCCCACAAGACATAAATTCTGTATACACAAAGTGTTGGATGATGTAATTTGCTGTGAATAGGAACAATACTTTTTATTACCAGAGCCAGCCAATAAGAGTATTTCTGACGAAAAATCGCGAGTACTATACTATATCTTATTATATTATATCGATTACTATACTATATCTTATTTCGAAGTGAGGCGAGAATGTATAAAGTTCAACAAACATTCAACAAACTAAAATTATTGGACAACGCTCATATAACGCATTAAAACTCAAGCAAAACAATATATTAAAAACAACGGTAAAAGTAAGAAATTATATCATACTAAAATCATAAATATTACTAAATATAAGTTATAACACGCTAACAATGAGCGAACACACATACAATGCATTAAAAGTGTAACTAAATATTAAAATGTCTTTAACTTTCATTCGCTTTGCTATATTATAAAAACACTATTTATTCTAGAATTCTAATTACATATATAAACATGTAAACAGTTTAAATTCGTCAATGCGCAAATTTGCGATTTTCATTGTGTACAGTACTCGTATACTTTAATAATTCCATATCTGTTAAAACTCACAGTATTACTAAATCCGGAACTTGTGGAGTACTGGCCAAAATTACCACACTTGTATTCATGCCTTCTTTATGCCCTCGTTCTGTTTTCAACATATCTATTAATTTTGTGATACAGGGATTTCGAGATTTCATTTTCTGAAAAGGAAATAATCCTTTTAACATTTTTTACAGTATTTGATTGTACATAAATATTTTAAGATATAAAATTACGAATATTCTGAATGTTTTGCTTTTCATGTCAACGAATCTAGAAATCATGTTGGTCTTGAAAGGACAATTTCAAAGTGACTGGAGTGTCTAGGCAGAAATGTAGTTGTAATAGCGTCAGATAAGCTCAAATCAACACACAGAAATAATTTAGCATCGGAAGAATCTCTCGCAGATGCCGCGAGGGCCAATCTGCCCACGGCGCAATGCTCACGGGGCGGAAAGCCACTGCAGCAAAAATGCAGCCGCACTCACCAAGTTGGACGCGATTGCAAACTAGGATTCGAGCGGCTTTACGCGGCTTTAAGCCCCCGCGCGCTTTTATTATAATCCTGAACTGCAACGTTTGGTAAATCACTGCTGCTGGATATGGAGGTAGCATTATCAAGAGTGGAAACAAAATACACGCCATGATATGTCATTGCGAATTCCCCGAAAATCTTCCCTAATCTGAAATTGTGTACACATCGTGGCACGTACGGATACGAGCGAAATATCACTCGCTGAACGCACCACAGCCGATTGGCGCCCGTACGCTGCACACCACTTCATTTTGAAAGTTTGACGGGCACGAGATTTGGCCTTTGACACGCGTTATATCGATGTACAAGATGAGCTGGTAAGCAGATTTCATAATCGAACACTTCTCAGGCAGCTGGGAAGGATAAATTTCCTGAAATTAATATTGCACTTCAGTCCGGTGTTGAAACAATGCAGTGCAATTTGATAATACGAGATATTCATTAATAGGAATAGCTTTCACAAGGGCATCATTTTATCACAATTTTTAATCAAGAAAAGCCATTTGGCCAACTCTATTAACAAGTCATAACAATTATTAATCATGTTTAGGTACGAAATACAACAGTAATAACTGCACATGGCTGCAGATGTCGCAATGTTCACAACAAACAACAAAAAATACTATTTATCATATCAATTAACAATGTGAGACGATCTAATTCAAATTAAATATTTTTTATTCTTCAAACGTAATTTGTGGTTCAATATTCCACTTTATTCATTTATAATGATTAACTATACAATCTTTGCTGTAATTACCGAATACAATGTAGGTATCATGTGAATCCACTTATTGATATTTCCCGATTTCATTTATGAAAATTTTCCCGCTATAAAATTGTTCAAATCAAAAGGAACCCTTTGACTCTGCTATTAAATGTGCCTATTAAGTAGGGGAATCGGTTACAATGGGCGGTAGTCTATAGTGGGCCACACAATAGTCCTAATACGGGAAATAATTACAACAGTTTAAGACAACCACTCTTACTAAGCAGCGCAACTTCTCGAATGCAGATGCCAGAGACCCCGAACCATCCTGCCCGCTGTCAGCAGCACTCGCGCGTTAAGGTACCCGCCCACCCACCCACCCAGTCAGCCAGCCAGCCAGCCGCTGCGGCAGAAAAGAAGCGCAGAAATTTAATATAAGCGCGGCCGGTGAAGGCTCGCTTAACAAGACCTCTCGCGTTTAATTTCGCTAAGAATTAGTCGTGCTCCTTCCTTCCGCGGGGCCGTAATACGCGGTGCATAATTCAGTGCGAGGGCCGGCCGCGGCGGGCGGGCGGGCGGGCGGGAACGGCCCCAAGAACGATGCGGGAGAGGCGGGCGAGGGGCGCCGACCAGAGAATACGCCGTTTATTACCGGGTCGTCGCGAAGCAGCGAGCGTCGTTTGGTCGGCGGGACCGCGGCGCTGGTGGCGGCGGCGGTGGCGGGGCCGGTAACTGCGGCGGAGCGGGGAGAGGCCGGACCGCTGGCGCCGTCCCGCAGGGCTTAACGCGGTGCGCTCTGTCCTTTAGGGCTCATAGCCGGCGGAAAACGCGCGCTGATCAAAGAGCTTAAAATGCCCTTCGTACGCGCGAGTAAGCCGGCTGGTGGCGGTGGTGCGGTGGTGGTGGTGCGGCGGGCCGCGGTGACCGGCCGGTGGCGGGCGGAGTGGCGCGCAAATGCGTCCGTGAGTGGTTGGTGGAGGCGGTGCAGAGGGCCGCGGCGAGAGGACGGGAGGTGATGGAGGAAAGGGGTGGGAAGATAGAGCCAGGGAATACAAGGAGGAGGTGGTGCGGAGTAACGGTTGGCAAATCAAGAGGAGAGAAGTAAAAAGGCAAAGATCGGATTCATCAAGAGAGACGTCACGCATGTCGAGGAATGCGGTGCTGCGCACAGAATGGAGGAAGGGTGACGGAAAAGTGCAGTGTACTACAGTGTACTCAGTAAAGGGATGCGACTGTGAAGAACAGTCATCGCATGAAACTGATTGTTCTTAAGAGAAGGAGATGTGTGTAATACCACATGAAAGGAGTGATGGTGGTGATAGTGGTATTGGGTAGTGGTATTGGGAGGACGTTAAGGTGGTTATAATATTCGTGGAGATGTTTGCTGTTAAAGTGAGATGGTGTTGCTGTACGACGGTGAACGTGAAGGGAAAACCTACACATCTGTTAAGAGAAGAAAAAAAACACATACACAACAAGTCAAAATATATAGATGGAAATAGCCCACCGATGACACTTAAACATTTTGACAGGAGAATATACGAAAGGGTTCACAGATGCAATGTGAAGAAATAAAGGGACATTAACAAGAATACCACGCGAAACGGAACATTGGGAACAAAATCAGAAATAACGAAAGCAAAACCAAACGCCCGCGTGAAGCACAAAGACAGCAGATCAAGTCTGTAAGGTGAATGTACTCCCCCTCAGTCAACCCCGGGCCTCTCCTGGCTGGCGTGGACGAAAGGGGTGCGCGAGGGGAAATAGCCGCGAAAGAGAAGGAAGGGTAGAAGATGGAGAAGAAGTTTATATTATTATTACTACGGGACTCCACCAGAAGCAGCAACAGCAAGCACGCAGCGGCTGCAGAGTCGAGGGTACGAGCGACGAGGCTAGGTCCGCTGTTCTCTTCTCTTTGTTTCTATAAATGAAGTTGTACTAACTGTGAGTTATGTTATGATGATAAGCCCGTGGCCTGCGTGCACGCGCGGTGGGTGAAGGGAGGGCCGGGGCCAAGCAACAGAACAGGGAAAGGGAATGAAGTACAGGCGAGGGAAGCTCTCATGAGGACAACCCGCGGTAAAGCAGTGGGGCTGAGTAGGTGAGGAGGCGGCGGCTGTGGAAGAGAAGTTGACGGCGAAGGTGGCGTGAGACGCAACGGCGGATAGTGTGCCGTTGTTGACGCAGGCGAGTTGAAAACAGCAAAAGCAAAGGTGGATACGACGGTGGTGGTGGTGGTAATGTTAGAGGGTAGTAGTGATCATAAACGGTGGTGTGGGGATAGGTGTGATGTAGATTTGGTGGTGATGCGTAGATGATGGGGTGACGTGACGGCGGTGATGATTTGATGGCGACAAGGTGGTTATTATAGTCGTGGTGATGATCACAGCTGAAGCGGTGATGTTGTTAGCTGTAGGACGGCTAAAGCGATGATATCGCTTTTGGTAGTCAATTACGTCTATGTAGATTGTGGAGAAGTGAGGGCGCTAGCGGTTAGGAACTGCGTTCACATTCGCATGATACACCGCCTACGCTCGGTCGGCCGCTTCAGCAACGCAATCGCGTGATTACGGGCGAGCAGATTAGCTGTGATTTGCGCCGGCAGAGCCCAGACCTCGCACATCGGAGTCAGCGCTCTCCGCGGAGAGGAAAAACTCCGTCGTAGGCGCTGCGAGTCCTAGCCAGCGGCAACGCTGCCGACTCTTGCTCGCTGCCTACTCTCGAGTCAGGTTCAGATTTTCTCGTTGCGTTTTAAACTTGTTCTCCGGTCTTGTCCTGGGAGCGGAATTTCTGGAATGATGAAGCTATCGATTAATCTTAATTAAAACTCTAAAGCCTTCCTTAAAACGGAAGATTCAGGTTGAAAGCTTTTTTTTTTTTTTTTTGTTTTTTTTTTTGGAACGAGCCAGATCGAGGGAACGAGGTTGATAAGGAACTCATTTTTGTGCAGTGAATTTTAAATGAGATATATCAACTTGTAAATACACTCTGTCAAACTCGCAAATACAGATCTAAAGATTTGTTTCAATAAAAAAATCTCAAAATAAACATTTAGCAGACGATCGAGAAACAGATACTCAATACAACTAAAATAATGATATTGTATTTATTAATTGACGGTGATTATTCAGCGGGAATTATTTGGGCTGCGAGGTTCGGGCAACGCTGAACTGGAAATTTCTCCCGCAAATAGCATCGGGAAGGGCAGGAATTAATTCTTCAAATAGGTTCATTCCCATAAATCGCCAAGTGTGCACTTTCCGGCCGATGCGGCCAGGTAATCAAGGCCCGAACACACATCCATGCGGCTACGCACGGCACGGCCGTGTGTACTCGAGCGACGTCACCAGGGCCCGTAATGAGCTTGTCGCCCGCTTGAAACGAATTAAAAAATAAGAACGTATTACGCCTGCTTTATTATCGCGCTCACTACGCCTACACACTGCGCTATCATTTAAAATGCACAAAGCTTTGAACCTGTTAGTGCCCTCTGGGAGGAGGTCTTTAATCAAATATGTATGACCGAGCACGGCGTGTCTGAGTGAATAAATTCAAAGGAAAAGCACAGACATTGGCAAGTGCATACGGTGAGCGCTACCAGGCGCAAGGCGATGGGAAGGCCAATGAAGATTCAAAGGCCTTTCCGTAACATAAATCCGTGAGGAATTAAGAAGGGGAAATCACTTAAAAGCAGATAGGGCAATGAGATATTAAAATATTGTTTCTTTTCTCATAGAAATCCTTCCCTGGGCAAAAAATTTGGACAGGTGAACGTGAAAATAATGTTCGAAAATCAATGACTAAAGAAGAGGAGGCCTGTGTTCCATTTAGAACACTAGCAGCTTTCAAGTAATAGCAAAGTCATTAAACGTGACGCATTTCAATATAACCAGTCTTTTATCAATGTTTCTCTTCTAATTTTCAAAACAAAGCCGAAATAGATAAGAAAGGTAGTTTTACAAATTGCTCCGCCGGAAATAATGAAATAGTGAAAACAATGATTCAAAAATTGTTTGAGAAAATAAACATTAATGCCTTTCTAGTTGAATTGTGCAACTTACATTAGAAATTTCTTTTTTTTAAATTATTTATTCTATTTCGAAATTATATCTTACATCGCTTATATTTTTTGCAGAATTAATGACTTTTATTGACCTCCTATTTTCTAGAAATTCTATATCAATCTAAATATAATGTATCAACTTGTTATTTAGTTCAATAATGACTTTCAATACACTTTCACGAAAGACAAGTGGAAAAGTGCCGCTTACTGAAACTTTCTTCATGTAAGAGTCACTAGATATTATTTTACAAATACTCATTTTTTTAAAAACCTTCCATAACATGTAAATAGACCTATCTAAAATAACGAGATAAATTACATTGAGAAAGAAATATTTGAATTCGATGTTGGAGATGTAGGACAAGTTCGAAAATTAATTTGAACTTCTCAATTCAAAATTTTCATAGGATTTAATGATAATCGGAACTATACCACTTTTATAAATACACTTTCTTCTATTGCTAAAATAAATGCAGCAATTTCACAGACGCTTGAAAATATCACAGAGGCTTCTTGTAAATTTTCCCAAAAAATAAAATATCTAAATGATACCGGACGGCACAACTAGATCTTACCCCCTGACGCGTCAACTCGAACAACACTGTAAATGACGTCATGACGTCATTTACAGTGTTGAGTTCGAAATCATCTAATCTGACCGTATTATGGATGACCCATACTTCCACGGACATCCAGATATTTGGGAACAAAATTTCGTGTATCTCCTCGTCGTCAGTACCAATCTTAACCATATTTGGAACAGCAGTAGTATGTTCTTTGATCATCATATGTGCGAAGTTACAGCTCAAAAGATCTGTAAACAACGATTTTACTATCGAAAGTTTGAGATCGTATTGCCGAGAGTAAAGTAAAAAGTAAACAAACAAATAAAACTGGTGGTTCATTGTTAGCAAAGGGGTATTACAGGAAATTGAATCAAAAGTGAAACTTAACATTGGCATTCTATTTTCAGTTATACTTTCGTTGTGAAATGATACACAATATACCCCATATATTCAGTGTTTATTTTTTTTTAATTCTGGTAAACCGCACTTTGCTAAAAACGTGAGTATCATGCAGAGTGTGTTCGTTCCAAAGTAAGGTCCGACTACATTTTCACCCTCCCCGCGGGCAGCCGGGCAACAGCTGTAGGAAGGACGGGGGCCGCAACCGAACTTCGTCGGCAACGGGGACCACGCGGGCCTTTCCAACAGCAACGCCCCCTCCCCCCTCCTCGACACTCAAGTCCTCGGCGGCAGCGGCGGCAGCGGCGGCGGCGGCTCCCGCAGCGGCCAACCGACGCATCAGGAAGCGCCGATACCACCGGCGCCCGGCGCCCCCGCCGCCGCCGCCGCCCCGCCCCCCGGCCCGCGGTACAAATGAAACTCATTTCCGGGACCCAGCCGGCCCTCGTCCTCCCCCCGCCCCACCGCGCCGCCACCGACCCAGCATCCACACTCATAACCAGGCAATCTCCAGCGGTCAGTCAAGTTGAAAATGGTCTTTCCGGAGTTCGAGTGGGGGCCAGTCCAAACAGGAAACTGTCGGACAAGATTACAGGATTTTTTTAGGGAAAAAAACTTTGTCTTTTGCGATAAAAATAATGTTTTGTGGCCATTGCGGGCCACTGCGAAAAAGGAAATCCTACCATTTCCCTACTTCGATGGAATTTACGCTTCATTTCACTGTAATCCGAATAGAACGACAGGTTATATCAACACATCCCCGTCACAGAAAACCGTACTTCCAATTACTCTGAAACTCTTTGTTTTCAATTACGCGGACTGACGACTGTTACTCGTTCTTGCCCCACCGCCGCTCAAAAACATCGAATTTTATTTGAGAACCATCCCATCGAATACACCCGCCTTGCGCTCGCTAGACACGCAGAGCTAGCGCGTGACAAACGAGTGATTCGAGAAGCTACCAACCGGAGGATATAGTCGGGTTATTAGCTAAATGACGACCGCCCCGCCCGCCCGCACGTATGTTCACCCGCCCTCCGCTCGCTCGCTAGATCCGCCTGCGCCCCCCCCCCCCCGCACGCGCTCGTCACACAAAGACGCCAGTTCCTTCCATTAGCGAGGCGTATCGCGTTGCCACAACACGCGGCGCGCGCGCGCGCGCCTGCGTTCGACGCAAGAGTAAACTGCGGTCGCCGTGCGTGGTGCGTGCACACGGTGTGTTTGGTCGAGCAAGGCAAGCGGTGCGTGCGGCGCGCCGCGGTCGCCGGGAAGCGAGGCGAGCGCGTCGCGGTTCGCGTATGTTGGGTCCGCGCGGACGCACGTCGCTAACCCCAAAAGCAGCCTGCGGCGGCGGCGCGTCCAGCGGGCGGGCGCGGGCCGATCGGCGGTCTAAGCGCTTCGCGGAAGACCGGCCGTGGCTTGAGCGCGGTGAGGGCGGTCGGCAGGGGGGGGGGGGGGGGGGGGGTATGGCGGCGGGTGATGGCGGCGACGGCGGAGAGAGGATGGCGCTATCCGGTTTCCAAAGACGAGAATATTGGCCCGCACCGCGCCGGGTCGGGTCGGGTCGGGGTGGGTCGGCGGGCGCGGAGCGAGCGGTTTGAGGTAACACCCAACTCCGCACGCCGCACTTTGTGCAACTCGACGAGGCTCGGCAGCAGGGCTGAACCCGAGCTCCGTGCGGTGGCAGCGTTGTTGCCCTAGCATCTCAAGGCGGCGGTGGCGGTGGCGACCAGGCGCGACACCCGAGACGTGCACACCCGCGGCGAACCCCGCCTCAACTGGGTCACGGCGCGGGGGTGGCGAAGGCCTCGTGATGCCGCACCCACCCGCTCGCGGCTTTTCCCAGAGGCGATTATCCCACTAAGCGGTTATCCGCCAAAGGAGACTCCGCTGCTTGGTTAATATACCCGGCTCGCGTTCGGTTCCAAGTATACTTGGCGGTGGGTTGGAAAGGTCCAGGGCCCTTCACACGCTTCAGTGGTGGGTTTTTAGGAAATATCTTGCACATGTGGTAAACAGTAATCATGTCTTTGAAATGTGATTACAGATTGCACATAACTGTTTTTGCAAAGGAACTGCAATTCGAAATCAATTTACCGCGTTCTATGTAACATTACCAGCAATAAAATTACTCAAATTAACATGGATGAGTGTATCATACTATTCATTAAAAACTCCGACCGAAATAATACGCTATTTTGCTTTTTTTGACATTGGCATTTATGGCAATCATCTAGTAAAAATTATATTACGTTATTTTCCTTTAATAAAAGTAATAATGAAAAAACAAATGGTCAACATGACATACATTAATCCAAAGTATGACATTCCGACAATCCCTGAGAATGAGATATGTTCCGCGAGTGTTGTAAACATTTAACTATTTGATTATAATGAAATACTGTAAATGTAAATGATATAAAATAGGTAGCTTCAATTCTTGTAAGTAAATCTTCAGTTTTCTTTTTGAGTCTTGTCTCTAAGAGACGTGACATAACTCTCCCTCAATTGAAATATGACTACATTACCTGTTTAACCTCAACACAATGACTACGGTACCTCCGCCAAAGCGCAGCCCGACGCCAGACGCAATAAAAGAATAACCGTCTCCAAAACATAGTCAGCAACCCGTGTCGATATTTATTGGCGGACACGTTTACTCCCACCAACGCGTACGAAAGCGCGCGATCCACTGCAATTATTTTTGAGGGGCGACCGAGGCACGTCCCAGCGCCGCCGGGGCCGGGGGCCGCTGCCACTGACGCGCGGGCGTCCTCACAAGCGGCGGAGGCGCGGGGACGGATCGGAGACTTCAATTGCCGTCGTCCGTCAAAGGCGACGCGCAAAGCAATAGCCGCCCCGTCCCCGCCGCGCCCACCGGAACGTGGGCGGGCATTCATCTGCGGATGATTCAAATTCTTCCGCGACCCGTCTGGTGCGGCCGACGCGCCAGTCCTCCGCCCTCACCTCTCCTTCCAACTACTCCTCCTCCGCCTCCTCCTCGTCGTTCCCCGCGGGCCTGCGACGGAACCTGTCGCCGAAATTGGGTGCGCCTGTCACTAGACAAGAGCACTACAAAACAAAATGAAAGACATATATACGACGGCTACACGACGATCTCGCGCGCGGAACTCCGTCTCGTCGTCGACGCCAAGGCGTTTTTCCCCCCCGCCCGCCCCTCTCCCCCTTTTCTTTTAACCTCCTCCGATGTGCCTACGATTCTTATTTCCCTCCCTCCCGCTTCCTTTCGCGCGTGGAGGTTTTTTCGTCGTTTTCGATCTTCGTCCCGCGCGATTCCCTCGCCCCCTCCCCCTGCCCCCCGCTCCTTTCTGCCCTTCTAACAGCCTCTTCCGTCCTCCGGGGACGCGGATCTACCAGAAAAGCGGCGACAACGACAACGAAATGAAAGGCCCTTTCCGACTCCACGGCCCCACCCCCAGAGGGCCGGCGGCGGCCCCTCAACATCACCTCCCGAACATCCTTCAGAGGGGGCGCGTCCTCGGGGGCGGCGCGGCGGCGCGCGGGCCAAGACGCCCGCGCGGGGGCGGGGCCGTCGGTGACGGAGCGGAGTGAGGCCGACGGGGACGGGAAAGACGGCGAGGCGGCGGCGGCGGGGACAGGCAGCACCAGAGGCCGAGCAGCGGCGTCTGAGACGCGGGCGCCGGAGACGGAAGTGGAGGAGCCAAGGGCGACGCCCCTTTTAAGCGCCTTAACTCCCTCTGACGGAATCGGCTCACAAAATGAAAGGGACGGCTGGTCGGCAGACAGGCAGCCTGGCTGGCCGGCGGGGAGCGTGGCTGGCGTGGGCGTGTGAGGCGTGCAGCGAGAGGTGGGGCCTGCAGACGCTGACCCCACCGTGCCGTCGCTGCATGGGCTGCGTAACCCACATCTGCCGCCGCCGTCTTAAAGACGCACGCACGCCCGCTTGCGAAAGATGAGCGAGTTTCTCCGACACACCGCCAAGATGTGTCCTCGTTATATAGATGCGCGAACGTCGAAAGTTATGTCCCAACACCAAAAATCCCTTACGCGACATAAATTGTGCGATAACACTTGTGCGAAACCTGAGACAGTAACTTATGTTCTACTGTCGTTTGACGCTGATTCAGTCTTCTGCCTCATTACTCTTCCTGTAGTCTGAGTCATCCTTTTCATCATGAACTGATGTCGCGGATTCCTGTTTTTTTTTTTTCAAGTTCTATTATTGTACATTTTTATATCACAGCTGTGGATGGAATGTAACGTACATGCACCTAATTAATCGACATTTTAAATGCATCTACGGAATTAAATCTTAGAGAAAACCATTTTCATAACACAAGTGAAGCTTTGCCATCAGAGAAATCTTTAGCCTAAAATTTTCAATATCTTCTATAACTCCCATCTTTTATTTACAATGAAAATAAAATTATTGTACGTTTTCATCCATGTATCTCATACAGTTTACATGATTTGTAAAGGGCGCAATAATTTCAGCTTACAAAACAAACGAAAATAATGACTATTGAAAAAAACACCTATGGAACTGTAAAAACCTCCGATACATTTAATGATGTTTGGTAACATATTGACAATATTGTAATTATAAATGAACACTGTTACTTGCTGTAACCGATTGTAAAACGCAATACTCGTTAACGACCATTGATTTCAATGAGACTACGAAAAAGTGGGGGGAAAGAAAGAAAGAAAATATCAATTGTAAGAAAAGTATGTTTTTTAAGTTAATAACACAAAATCTGATTTCAAAGAAAATTTCGAAGTATTTACCAAAATTGTTGAACTCTCTGCTGACGTAGAAAGTTTTTCAATAAAAATTACATCATTTCAGGCGTATTTTCAACGTCGTATTTCGTTGTTTTTTTTTTCTTTCAAAACATTCAAACGAGAACTGCACAAAGAGTCGAGTACGAATCTGTAATGTGGTAATATGCCCTTGATTAAATAAATAAAAGAAATAATATACTATGAATAAGTGCGTAAAACAATATAAATCCCCCCCTCATCGTGAAAATTACATTTCAATATAAATAAATTGATTCTAGAAATCGACAAATATTTTTTTCCAATTTTTTCACTGCATTATTGCAAATTGTAATGTCTTATTGTTGGTGAGAATTTGTCATGATTTATTTGTGTGCACTGAGAAGCGAGTATCTCTGAACGTTAGCCATGTTCACAAACTGAAGCCGTACATTCTACTTATGAAGCAAGAAGTTGAAAATATTTTAGCGACTCCGTACGCTCATAACACTCCGTGAACTGAATTGTCTTCGCATTTAATATAATGGAGACTAACTGCATGGGTTTGCTACGAAAAAATATGGGTGGAACGAAATTACGAGTATCACAGCTTAAAATCTCTTTAATTTCCAAATAAAAATGAAAGGCAAAGATATTCTGAAAGTTAAGATCTTTTGTTCTTAACTTTCAGAATAAGTAGTTCATGTCATATTACGCAAATATATATTAAATGTAGTTCAACGGATGTATATTACCGATTATTATGTCATCTTCATTCAGATAACAGAACAAGAGCTTAACCATGATGTAACTCAGCGTATCTTGACCCGGAATTAAAATTAATCTCTGAATATTATCTTCAGTCGAGAGTATAATTTTGTGTTTTTTTAAGAGCACCAATATATGTCCTACTGTTCACGGCAAATCATCGAGATAGAAATCTGTTCGTCACTAGGGCGCTGAACTGCACACCGAAGTTACAATACTCGTTTACAAATATTTAATATACTAAAAAATACACAAAACCTTAATTGTCATGAAGGCTTACTTGCCGATCTAAAAATATTTTATTTTTTTGAGTTGAGGCTTCTACAGTTTTCCAAATAAGTTTTTTGTAATCCACACAAATATTTAAAATACATTTACAACACAAATGCATAAACGTTACGTCCACAGAAAGAGATATTCTTTGAAACAATATATAATTAACGGAAGGTCAACAGGAGAACTACGGATTTTATCTCTTTAAGACAGAAAACAAAAAACAAAATTATTAAGTTTAGAAATGAACATATTCCTCGCAAAAAGTAGAAATAAAAAAAAGACACCTCTTTCACCGCTTTAATATTGTACTTAACACCTGAGGTAAACGAATAGCTTTCACACACCTGTTAGGCATTCCTTTTATCTTCCAAGAGCCGCCCCCAACAAAAAATATGATCACATAAGGAAGTACTTTGCCCAATAACTTGACACTTTTGCCTCGCACACTTTAATGGCGAAAATTCTTGAAAGTGGTGGAAGGAGGGAAGAGAGGCGCAAATAGCAGGGTCGAGGGCGGCGGCGGCGGCGGCGACGGCGGCGGCGGCGGCGGCGGCGGCGGCGGCGGAGGGCAGGGGGGTTAAAAGGGGTTGCGACGCAGCGGCGAGCAGGGGTGGCAAGCGCGGGCGGAAGCGGGGGGAGGGGGGGGAAGATTTCCAAGTCCCCGAAACACGTCAGGACTGTCTCTTTGTGACGTTCTAGGCCAGCATTCCTGCCATACCACGAACGCTGTCTCGCTCGGCAGCGCGGGGCTGAGGGGTTTAACGCGCGCAACACGACGCCACGCTCCACCCGGCTCTCCCCCCCCCCCCAACACTTCCCCGCCGTCCCCACGCGCCGCCCTCACCCTCGCCCTCGCGCCCTCTCCAACACGCGTTATCACATTGCCCGCCCGTCCCCAAGCCGGCAGCCGCCTTCGGAAAGCTCCCTTCGCCTCCCCCTCCCCGCCCGCCCCCGCCCCCGACACAGCCACAGCGACTCCCCCTCCCGAGCAGCGTGTCGTAAATGCAAGGCATCGCAAAAACATCAAAGACACTCCGCCCCCGCGCCCGCCCTCAACTTCCCGCAAAAAGGCGATAACAAGCTAGGTTCAACCCCTTGCCCTCTCCTCCCTCTGACTCCGCGCCCTGTGACACTCTTCTCCCCTCCCCCTCCCCCCTCCCTGAAAACCGGCGATAAGATGCTAGCTGACGCGCTTTGGTACTTTTTGGTCACCTCGTTTGCCTTTTAGTTGAAACTAATGAGATGGGCTCGCGTTGCCTCCGACAAAGAACAAGGGTGTCTGGTGTGCGAACAAAGACGCGCGCGGGCTCCCGCTCTTCCGTCGACGCGCCTTTCCCCTCCGGCCTCTCTCGACCCCGCCCCCCCGGCCCCGCACCGCCCCGCCCCGCCGGCCGCTGGCCGCCGGCACGCACGGGAGGCGGCGGGCCGGCGGTCGGTCGTGAATGCGGCACGCAGTTTTATCCCGGCGCGAGCACGCACGGCCCCCCGAAGGGCGCTCGAGGGGCGATCGAGGGCGCGAGGCGACGATGACAGGGTCCTCTTGCGCCCTTCCGTGGCGGCGGCGGCAAGGGCTGCGAGTGGCTAGGCCGCCGCTCCAAAGACTCCCCTCGAGCTCACAGCGCGACCTGAAGGACGACGAGGATGTAAAGCCAGGGCTCTCTTCCTCCAGCAAACAGCTCGCCACGAGACGGCGAAGACTGTGTGGTGTGGACCCAGAACCAACAATGACAACGATCAATTACGAAAGGGAACAGAACTAACAATGTTCTTTCTGAAATTTAAAAATCTGAAATTATTTCAACGAAATATTCAATATAAAAAAAAACTTGTTTTCATTATGTATATAATGTTAAATCCAACCTTGAATCTGACGTCAATTTAACGAACACTTGTCATTAAACAGTAAAATTATTAATGTGTTATGAGGCAGTAAAATGTATTAAATGAAATGCGCCTTCTTGGCAGAACGCCGATTTAACAGGAACAACGATTTAACTTTTCCAAACAATAAAATTTATTTCACATATACTATTTAATTCTTACAAAACACGATAAGACTCCACAAGTCATTTAATAAAGGCAATTTTTTACAATATCTGATGAAAAGACAAAAGTTCACGATTTCTTAAAGAAGCACAGGTTCCCGTAAAACGAAAAGCAGGAAATGTACTCGAAGGACGCATACTTACGCCGTAGTAATCGTTTTATCTTGTGCAAGTGTTCCTTCAATTCATCTTGCTTCCTTTTACGATACAATCCAGAAAATATTTCAAGAAACAGACATTTGCACGGGAAAGAAAATCACATTTACACGAAATGTTGATAAGATATACCTCTTGAACGAGGAAAATTAATTTTACTTCATTATTTAAGTTCTTAACAAAGCTTATAAATTAATATGTATGAACGGTTACTCTAGCAACTGGCTCGCAATCCACTGCGACTGGTGTTTTCTTAGTTTGTCTAAGGGGAAAATTAATTATCAGTGTTTTCTCTAGGACATAGATGAAATATTATTGAATGTTACGTTATATGTTTTACACTCTACTTCAAGAATTATTTGAGGAAGAAATGAATTTTATTAATTTGCAAAATGACATTTCAATTGGCGAAGCAACTGAAAGATGATACAATGTATCTTTACTTCTGTATTCAAGAGTGAATAATTATTTCCGTTAGAAATGTGGATGAAAATCAAAATTGTAAGTTAAGTTAGAATTTAACAGTACGTTTGGAAAAGTGACTACATGATTATATAGCTAATTTTTAAGCTCAAATAAATACGACGTAAGTATCTTCAGAAAAAAGTATCATTGCGAGATTAAAAATTTATGCAAAGGGAATATTGTAAAAAATTACGGAAAACTCATACAACGACTTTCAACATCAAGTATCCAAGAAACAACACGCAAAAGACATCTTAAATTTTGAGACGAGATTCATTATCACTACACGAGGGAACATCAACCGTATTGCATAATATTACATTCGTACAATCCTAACGTTTTGGAAGAAGTAAGCTCAAAAGTCCAAATCTAGATGGTATACATCCTAGAATCACCAAAAAAGGAAAATACAAAAACATCACTTCTCATGCAGACGAAAAGTAAGCAGAATATTTATAAAGATAATGTAACTAGCGTTCTAAACACGAACTCATCGTTCCGTGCAGATGTAATTCAACAGAGAAAGAATACAAGAAGTACGCTCTCATTTACAAAATAATAAAGCTGCCCTCGACATCACTGCCATTTGAGAGAAAAAAACAGCAGTAGTTCAAAATAAAAATCGATCGTTTGTTCATTAAGTACTCGTATTTAGGTGCATTTAAGAATACATCAATGTAAATTAGTCGGCTTAACTCCAGTGTATCAAAACTGCTTCAACGATGATCCGGAAACAAAAAAGATGGCACTCTGGATCTTCTCCATTATAGGAGGCTCCCATGAAAACAAGGCTTGTGCAGGATTCCAATCGACATCCCGTAATAAACACGTCCGTATCTTCTCAGCCAACGCGCTCTCTCACGGCCTGTGCGCCGGAGGCTTTAATAGGCGCACGGCCCGCAAAATGCATTTCGCTTCAAGTGCCGCGTGTCCCCCCGACTCTTCCCGCGCGGAGGTCCCCGACCCCGGGCGCACGCATCGCTGCGCAGCGCAGCCCCCGCGCGCGGGGGCCGGGGCGTGCGCGAGACGGCGGCGGTGCCAGCTGAGCCGCAGGGCGTCTGCGTCCCGACCCGGTCACGCGCGCCGGAAGCGAGCGCGTGGCGGCCGAGTGCGTGACCCGCATGCGTGTCACGTGCGCCACTCGCGCCTCCGCGACGCACGCCTGCCCGCCAGCCCGTCCGCCCGCCCGCACGCGCGAGCGTGGCCGCGCCAGCGCCGCCGCGGTGCTCGCGCTGTATGGATCCGCGGGCAAGCGGCCCGCACGCGGCCCAGTACCCCGTGCCCGGCGCACGGCCCACGGATCCGCCGACCGACACTTCCTACAAGAGCGAGCAACAAGAGCGTGCTGTGTCGGCGACGGTAGCTGAAGATAGAGCTACTGAGGTGAATGCGATGATGCGATCAAGTTCGTGTCACATTGCGGCAATATCGAGATGTGATGATGCATGTAAATGTGGGGATTTCTCTGGTTAAGATGAACTCTGGGGAATGATGTGGATAGAGAGATGAGTTGGTCTACATTTGAACAATTTTAATTCAGTGGTCGCAAGCAGACCCAGAGACCGTCCAAACGAGGGTTCGTCATAGAGCAGGGCGCGGCCAGCTCTCGAAATGCCGAGGCGGCCGCGTCCATTTTGCTCCGTTCGACCCAGAGCCAGCGCAGCGGGCGTGGCGGGGGCGCGGGGCGTGGCGGGCCAGGAGGGGCAGGTGGCGCGGCGCGGCGAGGCGGGGAAGCGGCGGCGGTACGGCGACGGTGGCGGGGATCGCCGCGCAGGCGGCCTGGGCGCGGTGGCCTCGGCGGGGGGGCGAGGACGCCGCGGGCGGGGCGGGGCGGGACGGTGCGGGGCGGGGAGCGGCGCCGGCGTGGGCGAGCGGGGCGGAGGCGGGGACAGCGGCCGCAGCCACGGCGCCGCTGCGAGCGGCCGCCAAGACGCGAGCCCCGCCCCTCGGCGAATCGCGAGCCGCAGGCCGACGGCGGCGGCGCCGCGGCGCAGCCCGGCCGCGCCGCAGCGCCCCGCCACGACCGCGCCCGCCCCGCGCGCGCCGCTATCTCTCTCTCTCCCTCTCTGCCGCCGCCGCCGCCAGCGCTCTCCTCGCCGCCACTCTGCCTCGCTCCGCGCCGCGCCGCGCCGCTCTGCTCCGCTCGCCGGCTGGCTGGCTCGTGGCCGGGGCGGCTCCGCCCGCCGCCGGCGCTCGGGGCCTCGCATGCAGTTTTGACAGCGCGGCGCCGCTGCGAGATCAAAGAAACCGGCCCTGTGTTAACCGAATCGGCAGGAAAGCCACGTCACGCAGATCAATTCCCCAAAATCACCGCCACAAACGCGCTTTTCGCTCGTGCCCCGTCGCGACGCGCCGACTTCTGCCGGTGACCGCCACGGGCCCTCGCGGCGCGCGCCGATGAATTTTGATAGATGGACTCGACAAACAGCCACGACTCGCGTTTCGCGTTTGCGCGTACCTTCTGTCGAGAATCGTGTGAAATGTACTGAAGAAGCACACAAGCATGAAATACACATATCTGACGGTCAAATATACCAAAGAAAAGAGAATTCTATCTAGTAAAGGAATTTGAGAGTATTTATTAATTTTAAAGGTACATATCAAACTGAAGTTGCCCGTGTGGTAGTATGCGTGTCTATAATGAACAATAAAATGTCATTAAATTATATTTTAAATTCATCATTATCCTGTCGAAATTTAAATGTTTGTCCTTGCAAAATTTGACGTTAATTGCCTAATTGCGTTCATCTCATAAGTAAAATAATGTTTCAATTTACAAAGCGGTTTATCCATTATATTTTCTATGATTTTTTTATTTCTACTTTGCATTATCGAATTTATGAGAAAACATGAGAAAATTACTAGTCAATATGAAATGATCAGTGACAAATTAGATGTTTCAAATAATATTTTTATAGCATGACGAGTATACAAACCAAAGTGATAGCACGCCTTGTATTATGCTAATAACATGCATTTCAAAATGATTTTACGCAAATTTTTGCCTCTTCAATTTTATTGACAGGTTTTAACAGACTTTTCTTTCGGGCTAGCACATAATAAAGTAACTTACAAAAATTAGTTGTCAGGGAGCAACTTCATCCCACTACTCTTACGAAATTAATGTTTCCGCGGGAAAGATACGAAACAAAATAGGGTAAAACTCTTACAAAATTCTCCTCTATACAACTTGAATGCATTTCTCTCAATGTTTAGGTTTTCTGCACGCCAGAAAGAAAGTGTAAGAAAAAATCAAGGCAATTGCCTGCTCGGCACCCTACTTCAACTAATCCGACCGAATTTCTCAAACAATATCCAGCAGCGGGCGCGAGCCCGGGCGGCGTCGGCGGCGTCGGCGGCGTCGGCGGCGTCGGCGGCGTCGGCGGCGGCGTCGGCGACGTCGTCGGTGGAGTCGGCGGCGTCGTCGGTGGAGTCGGCGGGCGTCGCCGGGCGTCGTCGGCCGCGAGACGCGCGTTGCGGCGCTTGATAGAAACGAACGCCTTACGACGCGTAAGGCGCAAGGAGGCAGCGGTGGCTTCCTCCGCCGCCCGCCCCCTCCCCCGCCTCAGCCCCCGCCGGCGTCGCGGCCGCACCCCGCCGCCACCCGCGCACTTCTCCGTCTGTTTAAACTTTCACGGCCGGGGCCTCCAGCACGTTTGGCCGCCGACACCGCGTGTTTTATTCACAGAATAATCTCGACCTTAACCACCAACACCAGGCAGCCGGTTTTAAAACATGCATACGACAACCTCGGTTAGTCCAGCTCATTAAGACATTTAATATTCAGACAAACATGCGCCAACAACCGAGAGATGCCCTTGTTTGTTACAATTTTTTTTCTTGTTCCTGCAGGGATAAGGGAGATGGAAATAAAAAACCTAACAGCACCTTGCGAAATGAACTTCATTCTCTGAAGAAACACAAAACCAAGCTGAATTAAAGATGAAGGGAGCTTGACAATAATACTGGGCGTCTACTTGTGACCGACCGAAGTCTTGGTGTTTCAGTCACATGTTCGTTCATTATCAAGAATCAAGGTTTCAAGACCGCACAGCCCATTCTGCTTAAAGAAAGTGAAAGTCTGCATTTCACTTGCGATCACCATGAATTATTCTACCCAGTTTGTGATTACGTTCTGCCCTGAAGATAAGCACGAAACGAATATTAATCAGTTATTACCAAGAAAGTAATTATTACGAGATGTACTTTAGATAAGGCTGTTAGAAGTTTTCTCTCAGAGCATTTGCATAACACAATTGCGTTGTAAAGAATAAAATTTACCATTTGCAACAAACATGCTTACAGTGTTTGCGAGAATGAGGAAAGTTCGCAAAAAACAGATAATTTGTCAGAAGAAACGAAAATGTATGGTATTTTGTCAACGGAAATCAGTTAAACGAAATACTACACTTTACAATACCACACTTCCATATACTGAAGATCCGTTCATCATCAATAAAAATATACTTAGCATTTGTAATACATCATCTTCCGTTTCAAGGAAACTACACCAACGATTGAAATGAATATAGTTAAACCAACAACAGCAGTTCTATTAAATATTTCTCCTAACAACTGTTTCAGGAAATAAAAAGTATAATTTCCTCTTGCACAGAGGCAACAACACAACTTAATGGAAGATGCGAAAGCAACTGCACGTACCAACACGAGCAAAAGCCCCCTATCGTTCGCGCAACAACTATCTCCACCCACGGCTGGACGAATCCATAGAGTAAAACCACACCGGGTCGTCTGGCCTATGGCGGCAGAACTTCGAGGCGCGCCATGTGTCGCAAACAAACCGAAAAACAACGACAAAAAACAACAACAACAAACATTTCGTAGGTAATGGCATTAAACTCAAAGCGATAAAAAATCTGGGCATACGATTTTCGCCCGAAGTCACGTACGGAGAGTGAAATATCAATGTCCGAGCGACACTAGCTCGGCTCGCCGCTGTTTACGCGCAGGAGTCAACTGCATAACGCGCGACTCGTTTACGCTATTTATATAGTGTGTTATTTACCGGTAAAAAAAACACCCACACCCACGCACGCACACACGAGGCGGGCGCGCCGTGCGTATCGGGAAAGCCAGGGAATTCAACCGGGATCTGTCGGGTTCCGGGTCGTTCCGAGCCGGGATGTTGGCCGAAGCTGTTATAACGAGCCAGGTTAGCGCGGGTTTACAGTAAAAACACGTCAACTATTAACATTTAGCTTCGAGTTCTCGTGCAAAACAAACCCGCGCACTCGCCGAAAAAGCACCGCCGCGCGACAAAATGAAATATTTGGAAAGCGGACGCCTGTTCACAATGTAGAGTATGTGAAATTCTACTAAATAAATTCCGCACTGGAATGCACGGACGAGTGGGGAGGCGCGGTTCTGTAAAAAAAAAGGTTGGTACGAGAAATACATATAAATAATAAACATGCATTCGCAATGGGTGTAAACCCATATGCAGTGTTTCAGCAACACTGGATTCATTTGCGCCAAAATTCACGAAAATGCTTGCGGAACAATTGAAATAATTAGTTTATTTCGTGCGGCGATTCGATGCAAAAAGCCGACTTGTTTTATCTGTTACAGCAAACTAACGAATTCTCGTAAATACACATTACGTAAATCGCGCAACGAGAAACTAAACGCTTTTCTAAGAAGTACTGAAAAAATCCTCAAGTGATTACAGCGATCCTCAGGCGGATGGCTACTGACTCCAAACAAAATTAAATATTTGCAATGAACAAAAATATTTACCGAAGCTGTATTTACAATATCGAATGTTTAAATAAGTTACGTGATAAATTACTTCTTTAATTTTTGAATTCACAATATGCTTCATTATTTCACAAAGCAAAAACTCTGCAACGGTATTATCAATCAAAAATCTACTAATTATTCTTAAAAATTCGAATCTCCAGTTTAAAATTCACGTTAATCTCCGTTTAAGAATATGCAAAATGATTTTTTTTAAATATAATATAAAGCAATCAGTAATGAAACTAATAATATTATGTCTTTTAAAATAGTACATAAATGTAATATTTAATAGTATTTTTTCCCGTAAATATACCCTCACAACAACTCTGCTTGAAAATAATTTTAACATAAAATGCCTTATTAAACATCTACGAAAACACTAAGATCGGAATTGTAAATGGAGCAGAGACGAAATATATTTAGATCGCACAAGAAGTGCAGTTTCTTGGATTTAACAATTAAAACTGATATGAACAAGAAGGTTGGGAAACTTTAATTATACAAGAATAATATCTCAATTTTTCTAGCTGTAGCAAGGATATTCATAAGTACAATTCCTACATTATTACTTGAGATTTCGAAATCTGTTTTCATCATATATACTGGCGATTAAATGTAAGCACGTAGTTAACACAGTACATAGGTTCCTTAATTGTTAATTGCACAACGCATGACAAGCACTGATATCAGACCCATAAGTGAAACGTGAAAAGAGTTAGACATAAAAGAATTTGTGAATCTCCAGAGGAGCATGCAGAATTTTTTCGGAGAGGAGGTGGTGAAGTATAGTGTCCAAACGACTTCATGATTCCTTGAATTTTTTAAAATTCATGCTGAATATAAAATGTATTTTAATTTGTTAAGTTTTTGTTAATATTTATAATAATAATAATAATAATAATAATAATAATAATAGTAATAATAATAATAATACTTGATTTCTCGAAAGAATTTTGTTAGTACAGAAAATTAATAGAAGCTATATTTTTGAATAGTGTCATTGGCTTCCTGGGGGGTGGGGGGGAGGGGTTAATTCTCATGAGCCCTACCGTAGGGTGCGGATCAATAAAAACCCTTCGCGCAATTTCCTTCTTCTTTCTCTAATAAATAATTAAAAACGCATATCACAAAAGAAAACACCGTCAGAGCAGCGGACGAAAAGAAGCTCCTCCCCAATTAAATGAAGGTATCGCCATCGCGCCCGCCGCCGCGGGATATACGCCAGGCTGGCACCACAAAGGGCCGGGGTATTCAGCGCCTGCCTGCCGCGAGGAAGCAGATGCTCCAGAAGCCAGCGTGCGGCGCAGCGCCGGGCGTTTGGCGCGAGCGAGGCAGCCGTTGGCGCCGGAGGCGGGTGGCGTCGGAAGGGGGGCGGGGGTGGAGGCGGGGGCGGGGACGGCGGCAGCGGCGAGCCGCGCTCAGGGCGATAATTCCGTTTGAGCCGGGCGGCGGGCGCGTCTTCAACGGCTGCCCGCGACGGAGGACTTGTGTTTAATATCGTGATAGAGGGAAACGCCGCCCTCCCAGCTCGCCGTCGTCGGCCCCGTAGCTTCCTCCGCCCCGCTCCGCCCGCGCCGCTCCGCCGGCCAGCCCCGCCGAGCAAACACCGGCCGCCGCCGCCGCCGCCGCCGCCGCCGCCGCCGCCGCCGCCGCCGCCGCCGCCAGCGCGCCTCAGACGAGCCGCCCGCCGACGGACAATCAAATAATGGCCTGGATTCATTAGCAAATTGCTCGCCATGTATAGTTCCAGAGGGCAATTTAAACAAACCCCACCGTAATTGTTGGTTATTTGTCGTGCGGCGGAGGACGGATGGATGGGCGGGCGGACGGCGGGGCGTGGCGGGGCGGGTGGCTGGAGGTTGACGCGCAGGGGAGCGGAAACTGGGCTAATTTGCAGCGGTCCGCAGCAAAACCCAGACGCTCGGGCAGGTGGCGAAGGGTGACACCTCCCCCGAAAGAATAAACACGGCGACGCCGGCGCGCCGAGGCGGAGGCGGAGGCGGAGGCGGAGGCCGAGGCGGCGCGGGCGAGTGCGCGGTGGGAGAGACACGTGGACAGACGCGCGCAAACAGGCGGTGGCGGCTCGTTCATATTCTTGTTGGGCGAACAGGGGCGCGCTATGAGTCCAGTTTGGTCATTTCCACACTAATTAATACAAAGTTCAACAAGTGAATCAAAGACCGCAATCCATACCGTTTGCATCAGGGATATGTGATGATGAGCAACGCATTATTTAGATCTGTTTGGTCACGTAGTTTGTCACTTCTAGGAAATTTAATCAGCTCCTTCCTCTGAAAAAATGTACCCAATAATTAAGCTTCAATAGATTTCTAACAAAAACAACAATACATTAATGATTGGGATGGACTATTAATAACAGTAATATTTCCTAGTTTCACAAATTTTCTCAAAAGACGGAAAGAAGACAGAAAATATTGTCGGAAAATACACAAAAAAATAGGCAGTTTTAAGCGTAGACATAAAAAATATACCTACGTATAATTTCATAACGTATATTTACATATACGATTGAATCATTAATAAAAATACAAATTGTTTATGTATACCTTCTTTGAATAACATTATCTTGTCTCTAATATCAAATTCAATATAAAGAACAAAACAAACTGGCGAACGTAAGGTCTGCAAGCAGTATTGTAAGCTGTACCCACTAATGGACAACAGAGACAGAATTTTACGCGCCAGCAACTGTGGAGCAGGCGTAGGTAGAACTGACTGGCGCGTGTTTTACTTAGGCCATGCCGGCAGTGCAGTTCGGCTTAAATTTGACTCGCGGGGCTCCGCAGGGGCGACTTTTCCCCCCTCCGACGATGAGCGCAGCGCCTGAGGCGGAGATGAACGCCCCCGCGAAGTTTCTCTAAAGCGCCCCGGATCTCCACCCGGAGACACACTTTCGGTGCAACTTACTCTTCGGCTAGCAGGAAGAACCGAACTTGCAATGCTACGAACCACTCTGCAGAACCACATAAATACTGTTAGTTCAGGATATATGGGAGGGAAATCAGAAAATAAGAAAATGGAGAAGAGATTAAAACAAGCTCTGCAACTTCTCTAAGGAAACTAAATATGTTGAAGGAAACGACAAAAAAAAGTATTCAGCGAAACGCAGAAAGCTTTTAAAAGGTGTATATAAAATTCCTCAGAGGGCAAAGAAGAAAAAAAAATCAAGAAATATGAGACGAGGAGCCAGCGACAAAACGGCTGCACGGTCACAAACACATCGCTTTCTGGCACCAGAGTAAAAGAGAATTTTTAAAAATGTCGGATGCTGGTAACGAAATCATAAGTAAGTAGCTGCAAGACGTAAGCTTCTTACATATCTGAGCTGCTTGCGACTTGGTGGGCTGAATAAGTGCCTACGAGCCCGTGTGTCTTAAGGAATGCGAAAACAAGTGCCGCGTCGCCCAGAGCCGCCGCCGCCGCCGGGGGAAAGATGAGGCGAGAAAAGCCCAGTGGAAAGGGGCCGCACAGGAGGGAGGAGAAGAGGGCTCCAGCAGGGGGGCGGTGCACACGCCTTGAAGCCGTGGCGAGAGGGGGCAGGCGCGGGTGGCAAAGACGCTGAGGCGGTGGGGACGGCGAAGCGGGGCTGGGGTGGCACCGGAAGGGGGGCAGGGGGAAACAGAGGGGAGACTAAGATGGCGAGGAGCGCCGTGAACCCAGGGATGCGAGGATGGCAAGCCCGGGCGGCAGTCGGCAGAAGCGGCGGCGGCGGCGGCGGCGGCGGCGGCGGCGGCGGCGGCGGCGGGAGCGGGACCGGCGTTTGAAACACGGCGCACTCTACACAGAATAACAGATTAAAGTGAATTAAGCGTTCTCCGGATGAGGACAAGATTTATAAGCATCCCAGCAGGCCCTCACCAGCTACCCTACGGGGAAAGAGCGACTCTACGGAATGTGCGAGATTACTTTACGATGTTTTTTCTCGAGAAATTTTATACATCGAAAGCTGCACTTCCTAAATGCCAACTAAAGAACGGAATAAAAGAACTTTCATCACTCACACTAAAAACTAGCAGTTGCAACCGCTTTAGAAACCACTTTAGGTAGCCAACTGCTGAAAAGTTAATATCGAAAAAATACGCAATTGTAGATCAGCTTCGACAAACGCATTAAGCAAATTAATTTTATATCATTCGTTCTGGAATTTCCAACTCGCATGTCTCAACAACAGTAGTACTACGCAGGAATGCCGAAACCCCCGTGTTGTTAACCCGAACACAGTTGTAGCAACGTTATCTCCGCGGAGAACATTTCATAAATTAATACCGGAGAATGGTAGAAATTTACGAAGCATATACGCTAATGTTGTAATCACTAACGTGAACGCCGGCGACTCCGGCACGCAAAGCAGCGCCAGACGGCCAGTGCGCGGGCCCCAACACGCACAGCCCTCGCTCGCGGTCGGGGTCGTGTGTGTACACACACATACGAGTCAAAAACCCGTGGCGGCGGTCGCCGCGCGGTGGATCGCGTGAACCGAGAGCATTCATTGTGAAAAAGTGAATTCGCTCAACATTCGTATCATAATGGCTATGAGGCATGCCATTTGGAATGCAAAATGAGTCTCGGCCATAGGCACTGTGCTCTGTCACGGGGTATGACGCATGCGGTGAGATAACGCGTCAGGAAGTGAGGGAGGGGGACGGTTGCAGAGGGGAGCGCTAGAAAGACTCCTTCCTCCGCATACCCTCCCTTGACGCATGGCGGTGTCGCCGTCGCGGACCGAGGACATGCGACCACAAAGAATGCGGGATTCTGAAACTTGTGCCATGTTGAAAGATGCCGTTAAAAAAACTCAAAAGATAAGCAAATCTGAATTCAAAGAACAATTATGAACCCCTTTCGAATCATACCATGAAGTGAAATTTACGAATAAGTAACTCCCTTACTGAGCTACGTTCAGTACTATATATCATGATTACGTAACAAATAACATGAATTTATTTTAATCCAAATTAAATACTAGCAGCCAGCAGTTCGCGACGTAAATATAATGAACAAAATCACAAAAAATGGTCTTTTAATAAGTATCACGCACACTGGGCAAGTAAAAAAATAAAATGCCTACGTGTAACAATACAAAAAAATTAACAAGAGTAATCACGAATATTTCAGTGACAGAGAAGTATATAAGAATATACAGTAAAACAGTTCTTTACATAACAAGCGTATCAAAAATGTTGTTCCATAAAGTAACAAAAATAGAAAATATTTCATTGCCAGCGGCCTCTTCCTGGGAGCCTACTTGTCATGTGTCGTCAACTGCGTCGTAAGCAATTGAGCCCCGAGTATGACAATTCAGTAGGTACGCTAAGTATGAGAACAGGCAAAAAATTAAATATCTGTATTTTTCGCCAAATTCAAAACAAATTCTTTGACTTTGTATTTTTTTACGAGTTCGTTTACTACATTCTGTTGGATTCGGGTAACTCGCGAGTGTATCCCGGTTGGGAGGAGGAAGCCCGGCCAAACCTAGATAGTGCTGACGTTGCAGTCCGGAGGGCCGTACATCACGCAACTGAAATCATCCGTGCTCTCTCAGCCTGGACAAACATTTTTGAAGTTATTTTCTCCTTAAATTCAAGGGCTACATCACTTAAAGTAAAAACATCTGTGCTTGCACAAAACAACACGGTGTTTATCTCATAATTTATTTCTTCTAATTCTTTGTGTGACTTCCCTTATATATTTAGGGGCTTTACGAACTTGAAGGTGTGATTAAATTGGCAAGGAAAGCATGTTGAGCATACATTGAAACTAATACTAAGCGGTACAGTACGAGAACGCTTGCAAAACAGTGACATGCATTTACGTCAGTGACTGAGATATCAAAGGATTAGTTCATAAAGCCGAAATGCATCCCAAAGACAACAGAAGACACGCAACGCACAAGTGCATTCCTCGTCCCACAAATAAAACCGTTTATCTAATCAACGTAATGGATTCGAACCAGCGCCCGCCGAGCTAAAAGCCGTCATAAAAGCGGTCGTGTCTTACGGGAGAGCATGCAAGTTCACGGGAGAGGGAACGCGCACCATCGAGAGATCAGCTACAAGGGGCATTACATCATTCGCTATGCAGCCGCTCGGGTGAGTGAATTAGTGAGAGAAAGAGAGAGGGATAGAGGAGCACAGAGAGAGGAATGCAGAGATACGAGGAATAGAGAGGCACAGAGAGAGGAATAGAGAGATACGTGGAATAGAAATGCACAGAGAGAGAGAGAGAGAGAGAGAGAGAGAGAGAGAGAGAGAGAGAGAGAGAGAGAGAGAGAGAGAGAGTTACGAGGAATAGAAACTCACAGGCAGAGGGATAGAGAGATACGAGGAATAGAAAGGTACAGAGAGAGGAATAGAGAGATTCGAGGAATAGAAATGCACAGACGGAGGGATAGAGAGATTCGAGGAATAGAAATGCACAGACGGAGGGATAGAGAGATACGAGGATTAGAAATGCACAGAGAGAGAGAGAGAGTTACGAGGAATAGAAATGCACAGAGGGATAGAGAGATACGAGGAATAGAAAGGGACACAGAGATACTCAGGGAGATAAAAAGAGAGGAATAGCGAGGGCCAGAAAGACACAGAGGGAGACAGAGGGATAGACAGGGACGGAGATAGAGAAGAAGAGCAAATTGCCAGGGGCGTGGATGAAAGCGAGGAAGCTTGTGAACTGGCGCGTGGCTGAATGAGTCAGCAAGTAGCTTGTCGCGTGGGCGGACGAGTGGATGCACCACTAGGGAAGCGAGAGGACTTACACACGAAAGAGCAGATAAACGGGCAGACCGTAATGTCGGCGACCGAATTACGAAGCTGCAAGACCGACGAGTAAGCTTGCGAGTGAGTGAGTGAGTGAGTGGGTGAGTGAGTGAGTGGGTGATTGAGTGGGTGAGTGGGTGGGTGAGTGAGTGGGTGAGTGAGTGGGTGAGTGAGTGAGTGGGTGAGTGAGTGAGTGAGTGATTAAGTAAGGTGGAGCAGCAAACGGAATCGCGATCCGCTCAGTGGGTAGACTAGAAACCCTTCGGTCAAGTCGACGGGTGCTGTACTAGCAAACGCACGTTCCATGACAGCGATAGTGGCCGTGTCGGGCGGCAGCGATGACGGCGGCGACGCGCGGAAGGGGAGGGAGGGGGGGGGGGGGTCGGCGACTAAATAAACGATAGAACGCGCGCGTGGCGGTGAGCTCTCTCAACTTGCAACTCGCCAAGTCGCTGCAACATTGATGGCGGCGCGCGGGACAAACCTGGAACACCCGCCTCCGAAAGTCAAATAATTGACAGGCGCGCGGCGTGGCTGGAGAAACGGAGCGACGGAGACAGGCCACCGGACGAGCCAGAGCGCGCTCACGTGCCCAACAGGCAGATGCGAGGGGGCGTGGTCGGAACAACCAGACCAAGAGGATGGAACGAGAGACATACAAAGAGCGAGAGGAGAGAGAAGAGAGCGAGAGGAGAGAGAAGAGAGCGAGAGGACAGAGAAGAGAGCGAGAGGACAGAGAAGAGAGCGAGAGGACAGAGAAGAGAGCGAGAGGACAGAGAAGAGAGCGAGAGGACAGAGAAGAGAGCGAGAGGACAGAGAAGAGAGCGAGAGGACAGAGAAGAGAGCGAGAGGACAGAAGAGAGCGAGAGGAGAGAGAAGAGAGCGAGAGAAGAGAGAAGAGAGCGAGAGAAGAGAAGGAGAGAGAAGAGAGCGAGAGGAGAGAGCGAAAGAAGAGAGCGAGAGGAGAGAGAAGAGAGCGAGAGGAGAGAGAAGAGAGCGAGAGGAGAGAGAAGAGAGCGAGAGGAGAGAAAAGAGAGCGAGAGGAGAGAAAAGAGAGCGAGAGGAGAGAAAAGAGAGCGAGAGGAGAGAAAAGAGAGCGAGAGGAGAGAAAAGAGAGCGAGAGGAGAGAAAAGAGAGCGAGAGGAGAGAAAAGAGAGCGAGCGAAAGGAGAGCGAGAGAAAAGAGAGCGAGATGAGAGCGAGAGAAAAGATAGCGAGAGGAGAGAGAGGAGTGAGAGAGACGAGAGAGAGAAAGAAGAGAGCTTGAGAGGAAGGAAGGGGAGGGCGAACCTTTGAAAAAAACCGCTGTATATTTTAGGAATTTTAAGTAAATAAACACACCTGGTAAGTTTTGTTTGCGCCGGCGGAGGGTACACATGGGAAAACCCACATGCTGCTGCAAATGACTGGGTCTATCAAAGTGAGACTTACAAAGTAACTTCATTAATAAACCACAAGTCGAGAACTGGATCGCGGGCGCGAGGTTGGGTGGGACGGGCGGCTCCATCGCGTACGCGCGCGCTCGCCGCGGCCGCGGCCGCGCCAGCGTCGGTCCCGGGCTGCGGCGGCGCGGCGCGCCCAGCGCCACGCGCGCGTTCCGCCAGTCCTGAAAAATTGCTTCGGCGAAAAAGCCGTTCCAGGGAACATCTGCAAACAGCCAGCGCGGCCCAGGTCAATTCTTCAATGTTTAAAATGTTAAACGCATTAATATTATTAACGAGTTCGGGAAGCTGCACCCAACGCTCGCGCATAATGTATGCGATGACAACGTAATAAACCAACGCCGATCCCCGGGAGGGACAGCGTTTTTTAATTTTTTTTATTTAAAGTAACTGATCACACACCAACGTCATAATGTACGCGTGGCAACGTTCATCGCTAACTACTTAACTATTTCTATAATGTACAAAGGGGTGGAAATTGAACGGTAGGTTAAACATTGCGTACAGTAATTCGGTTATTATGCAAGCAGATTCAAGAGTTTTTTTCTCGTAAGTGGAGTGTAAATATTTTGTTAATTACGAGATGTGATTAATGAACTTAGCTCAAGCAATTATTTTACCTGTGATTCGAATGGACACAAATCGAGTATTTATTATACACAAATAAATAAAAGCCTAAACAACGTAAATGTCGCGAAAGAGGCTCTGCCGAATGAAATCCTTGTGGTCGGATAGTGTTTTCACAAGTTTAATTTTATTGTTACACGAAGTCATCTACATCTGCTTTTCAAAATATATTAGAGAATTACAAAAACTCTATCAAGTACTTCTTCTCTGAAAATTCATCAAAAGCACACTTTGTGAAATAGCACTGAATACCGTCTGGATCGTTTAAAACATTCCGTTTTTGCAAACCGAAAAGATCATAATGGCGAATTATTCCATGTTAACTATTTCAAACATAGGAATGCAACACATTACAATAATTCAATTTTTTTCCCGTTAAAATTCTGTTAATGTAAAAAAATGTTAAAAATAGAAAAAAAATGTAATTTCTTGCAGGATTTCACCGGACAAGAAAAATAATAATATACAAAACTGACTACCTATGCCATACATATTCTGAAGAACGATAAAACAAAAACGGAAAAAAGCTTTTAATTTCCATTCGATGCTACCAAACTGCCGCTGCTTCGGGAGGGAGGAACCTAGTGTGAATAGGTCGGCAATAGGTACTAGTGGCCAACGGGCGTAGATGACAGCGAGCGCGAACGCGCTGGGAGCGCAGGCGCGCAGGCGAGGCGAGGCGAGGCGAGGCGAGGCGAGGCGAGGCGAGGCGAGGCGAGGCGAGGCGAGGCGAGGCGAGTACCGGCTGGCTCGCGCAGCGCCAGCGGTGGGTGAGCGGCTCCTGTTTTGCGGCCGCGGGCTTGTTTGCCTAAGAGCAGCGCATCGCTGGCGCCGGCGCCGGAGCCCGCGCTCGCGCTCGCGCATCCAACAACAAACGCTCCATCATAACCGAGCGGCGGTGGCGGCGGCGGCTGCCAACGCGTTTATGCGCTCGCCTCTGCGCCCCAACGAAGCGCGAGGCCGCCAGCACCGCTCCACGCCGCGCCGCGCCGCGCCGCGTCGCAAGCCGGGGGGAGGGACGGGCACGAGGGCGGGCGGAGAGCGGCGGAGTGGGGCGGCCGGGCGGAGAGCGGCGAAGCGGGGTGGGCGGGCGAAAGGGGGGCGGGGCGGGGCGGGGCGGGGAGGGACGGGGCAGGGCGGGGCTTCACGGAGCGGGTCGGAGCGAGGCTGAGCGGGTTAGAGAGGAGCGGGGCGGGGCTGGAGGGGGCTGGTGGAACGGGACTGCGTGGAGCGGGATGGGATGGAACGGGGCGGGGCGGGGCGGGGCGGGGCGGAGCGGGGCGGGGCGGAGCGGGGCGGGGCGGAGTGGGGCGGGGCGGAGCGGGGCGGGGCGGAGTGGGGCAGGGCGGAGTGGGGCGGAGCGGGGCGGAGTGGGGCGGAGCGGAATGGGGCGGAGCGGGGCGGAGTGGGGCGGAGCGGAGTGGGGCGGAGCGGAGCGGGGCGGAGCGGAGTGGGGCGGAGCGGAGCGGAGTGGGGCGGAGCGGAGCGGGGCGGAGCGGAGCGGGGCGGAGCGGAGCGGAGCGGGGCGGGGCGGGGCGGGCAGCAAGCGAAGCTTGTCGGCGAGATGGGAAGACTCGCCGAAGTGGGAATGGAGCACGGGGTAAGGGCGTGGGTAAGGCTCAGAACGCTGGACTTCACTTGGGGTTGACGTACGTCAAGGATGACGAAGCCCCCCCCCCCCCCCCCCACACACACACACAGCAGATAGTAGGCGGGAGAACGATGACGAAACGAGGTATGGAGGGGAACAGAAAGCGGTAGGTGAAGAGAAAACTGGAGAGATGAGATGGAAACATGACGCGGAAACGAAGCACTGCAATGAGAATCCGGAACCTGACGTGCAAGAAGAGAACGAATGAAGAAGTTGCGTATAAATTAATAGAATGAATGAATGGGTGGATGAGAGAATGAGTGACGAGGGGAAAGGGCAAACGAGCAAGAGCCGCAGAAGGGAGACGATGGACTGACGGTGAGAGCGGCGACGTAGGACGTCGCGAGGCAAACGCCGTTCGAGCGTCGGAGAGCGCGCGGGCGACGCCGTCGCTCGTGTGCGGTCTCGCTTTCGGAAACGCCGCGCCGCTTCTCGGAAATTACCGAGCGGAGAAGCAAACACACGTTTCCGCTTCACGAAATTTTCCGAAGAAGCGTTTCCATCCCGACAAACGTCTGCGAAATATAATCTCGCAGGTTGGTGGCGGCGGCGGCGACGCAACCGCCGCGCCGCCCTGAGAGCGAGCAAAAGCGCTGCAGGGAGAGCGCGGGGCCAGACGACTGGAAACGAGAGTGAAGAGAGTAAAAATAAAAAGAAAAAAGGAGGAGAAAAAAAAGGATAGGGGCGGGCCCCGCGACCCGGCCACGCCCGGGCCGAAGGGCGACGTTCGTGCAAACGAGCAGAGGCCGCGGGCCCGCGGCGCCGTCTCGGCCGCGGCGCGCGCCGCCCATCCGGATGACCTTCATTAGGGGCGCTAAAATACCGGCGAGAGGCCTTGAGTGTCCCGCCCCGACCCCACGATCTCCACCCGGGCTGGGCCGGGCCTGCGAATGAAGGAACACTCTGGTTTTGTGGGTTGTGCGGCGGAGCAGATTGGTCTCAGGCACCAGCTGAATATGACGCTTCGACCACATTGTTGTCAGCGACAATAACAGCAAATAACTTGAAACAGTCTAGAAATATTAACTACCAGTCTTTCTTCCGCTTGGGGGGCAATGGTGTCAAGGTCACTTGCCGGTGGCGTAAGTACGTCTACTACCTCTGAAGCGTGCTACGGGCTTATCAGTGCAGGGTCAAATAAAAAACATGAGAAGAAAGAATCTTAGTTTTCCTACAATGGTGAAACCTGTAGTTACGTGTTCGCCCAAAGGATACGAAACATTTTCAATCAGCAAAAACGAGTGTACCAAAAACAAAAATGCCAAAAAAAAAAAAAGAAAACAACGAAATTACTACACTTTACGTTTCTTACATACGATAGGATCTTACTTTAAACTTCAGAGCCACCTAACTACTTCTCTCTAGTAGTGATTTCACCAATTTATTGACGGGAGATTTTACGAACTTGCGGATTCCAACGAATAATCAGAGCGAAAACATACTTAAGGCGAAAGTTCTCCATGTTGAACGCAGCTGATCATACCCGACTCTACAGCTTACATTGCAATACTAATGATTAGATCATTAACTCAGAAATCAGTGTAAAATTGGGTTTAGTTGGGATTGCCAGAATTAATCGTAACAAAGAGAAAAAAATCTTGATAATGCCTGATGTATTGGCAATCACAATATAAATGTTGTGTCATAAGATAATATATCTTTAATTTAGTTTATAATATTACGTATAATGCATTTAAAATTGTGTTTAATATGGTGAAATTAGCAATAAATGCTCCACGGAATCCAGTACATATTCTTAATAGGCACTGAAATCGGAAGAAATTCTATCTGTAAATATAGGCGGAGCGGTCAATAACAGTTTAGCTAACTAATTTAATTCATGAAGAATCATTCGCATGTTTTAAAAAAGAAATTGTATTTTCTCTCTACAGTTAGTAATCTGAACGAATGCGGGGATCATAGTATTTCTCTCAAAACGGACTGAACAGAAACCCTGCTCAATTTCTCTTGGTTTTACACCGAGCACAAGCTCCCAGATTTACTGAACACTGTTTTTTTAGCTTTAGCCATGGCCTTAGGTAAGTGCAGCTCGTAACGCATAGCTAAATCTAAATTATTGCAAGCGATTTCCAGAAGTCGTAGTTTCTACTACCTATTTAAAGCTGGAATTAGGAACGATGGCACATGAAGTTGACTGCTGCATATGTTCCAATTCTTTGTATTGTTGTTTCATTTTTACTTTGAATATCTATGTTACGTCATCGCATGAATAAAAAATCTCTACTTACGCATAATTTTAACGTGTAAATCATTTTAATGTATTTTGTAAATTTGCCTTTCAAAATTACCACTACATTCCCTGGAATCATCACGGTATTGGGTAATAATATCAATATTTCATACATATAATTAAAGTATGAAGATAAGTTATGCTTCTAGAACTCTATTCACTCATTTAGAGTTCAACAAATTTAAAAAATATAGCATATGAATCAACTAAGACTTGTAGAAGTCAAAAATGAAGTTAGTTATGAAGATACTCCCAAACTGCACTAAAACAATTTTTGAATTACGTCAAATCATGAAGTCAGCATATTGTTTCCTATTTTTTAAATCAGTAGATAAAACATGCCTACGCTTGACTGTTAAACTTACTTTTAGAGGATCGAGAAAAACATGTTCAGATATGTACAACATACATATTACTTATAACATTATAGGAATATTCTTTATGATTTCGTTAAGAATCGAAATTGTATCATAACCTACGATGGATAAATTTAAGATCTCCTTAGGCAACAATGGGAACAAGTCTGAATGCCAGAACGTGAAATATGAAGTTCCTATCGTCAAACGCAGGTCCATCTTCAAAGGTAATTAAATTCAATTTCATCATTCATTTCAATTTAAGTATTTGCGATGTCTTTTCCAAACTGAAATAAGTGTGAATTAGAAAATAATAGTGGCCAATAGTATAAAAAATGGTGCTGAACAAAATTACACAATATTGTTTTCCAAAAGTTACACGCATAATTCTTTAAAAAAACTCATAACAATGGAAGAAATTAAGTATTTAAACAACAACAGTCTCCACGATTATTGCAATATCGTAGTATACGAATATGCAGTATAACAGTTCTTTATAAACGAAGAATATCAAAATAGTTGCTGTTCCATTAATCAACACGTGTACAGCAAACATTTAATGACAGTCGGCCTATTTCTTGCTGTTGCATGACATCAGGTGTTTCATAAGCACTGACTAATTAGTACAATTCAGTCGGCTCGCGTAGTATGAGAATAGGGGGGAATGATATAAGCAAAAATCTACATTGAAAAAAATACTCTAGGAATGTAACGAAACCATAGACACCTCTCACATTGCTGGAGAAAGAATAGTTTTCTTTCAATTACTGCGCGCATTGAAAATTAGTATTACAGATATTTACACTGCAATTAAATAATCCATGTACCAACATCATTCACATATTACAAAACCATCCGGATACAGCAGATATTAATATAAAGACCAGCCAGGTAGCCGAGGGACGTTAAATGAACTGGAAGCCGTGGAAGACCAAATGCCAGCCGAAACGAAAACGTCCCACGATCATTAGGCGGAAAAAGCCTACCTCAACAAACTCAGCCCACCCGTCGCCGTGACCTAACATCTCTTTCCAGAAAGCGTTCATTGGTCCATCCGCTGCACTCGAGCGTCACGTCACGTCATGCCGCGACCGTACCGCGCCACGTCACGTCACGCCAAGCCAAGCCACGCCACTCGGCGCAGCGGGCGGGCTGCCCTGCACCGCACGGCCGCCGCGAGAGCTGTAAATCTCCCGCGGCCTTGGCGGGCGCGTGCGCGTCCACGGCCGTGCAGATAAAGCACGCGCGCGCGCGCGACCCGCGACGGCACGCCACGCCACGCCACCCCACGCCACGCCTACGTCGAGCCCGTGCCAGGGGACAGCAGCGGCGGCGGCGGCAGCGGCCGGACGCCAGCGCTAGCCAGTGGACAAAAGGTACTCCCCAAAACCGGTTTTATGGGCGGGCAGGCGCGAAGAAAAAAAGAAAACTAATATATGAAGCCATAAATCACGAAGAAGGTGGGTACCAATGAAAATCAATGGAACAAATGTTTGATGGAAAATGGTAGTATTTCGCTGGCTCGTTCGCAGGCTTTGAAAGATCCGCTGGAATTTATTGCTGCTTAACTCACACCCCGGACAGACTGATGACTATATATGGGATGTGAAAACACGAAATACACGTCGTAAATAAAGCGCAGATTTGACGACGCCTCCCTCTCGGGCGCTCGCGGCGCCTCCCCTCCCCTCCCCTCCACCCCTTTCACTCGCCCTCCGCGCGGCAACATCCACCTACGCAGTGGATATGCGCGATAATATTTATTGATTGATTGTATTACGCAAACACTAGTATTTCGTACGTGCCGGTGGCGGCGTAAGGGCGCGAGGAGTGTTGGTGCACTTTGGAACTCTCTCCCACCTCGCCACCCCCGCCCCGCCATCCGCTCCCACCTCTTTCACGCCGAGTGCTTTCGAGGCCGCGACACATACACACGTCAGGCCGTTTTTCTACAGCGACAAGTTGCCCGATGGCTCTGATCCTCCGGGCAGCGACAGCCTGTGATTCACGGCTAGCACCGCCGCGTTTCTTGTCAATATTCCGCAAGAAGGTAAAGTTATTCCCCCGTGATTTATTCAACACATGCTCTACGGAAAATACGAAGGCCACCGTGAGGAGTGGAACGAGTAAACTAGACGTGAAAATCGTGCAAACTTACATAGGCGAATGAGGAATGACAGCCAACTTTTGTAAGTATCCACAGCAAGCAGACTCCATCATTGACCTGATTTCTCTGGGAAGAATATATTATTTATTATATATTGTTTATCTATTATGATAAACAAACCAGACAGTACGCATAACTGATCTTTTATATGAGTACTAACTTTGCATTCAAAATGATTTCAAATCGCGAAGACCTAGTATCCTAAAAGAGTAGAAACACAATTCATGAAAATATTTAAAACACATTTAATAATAAATACGTGATAGTATATGAGTCTTTTTATTTGGTTGTGAAAATTGGAATGCATCGAGAATGAAAACATTAAACGCAAATTAGTAAACAGAATGGAATGAGAGATTTGAGATAAGAAAGAGAGCAAGGATTACAAATTTAATACACATACTGTAAGATTGATAATGAATGATTAACTGAATCATATTAATATTCTTATTGAGAATTATCAGCGTACACAAAAATCCTACACCCACGAACCATAAGTACAAATGTACCTAAATTGTGCGCACATACACTGAAAACACTCAGAGCCAAGGAAATGTTATAATTCCTCTCAATCGATGGATATCCACTGGAAAATGAAGGAAGATTAAATGGCGTGAAGGTCAACAATTTACTTACCTATTCACACGCAAAATACAAAACTCATTATTTCACATTAGAGTTTAACCATGTTAGGGATTTTGACTGTCAACTCTGCCTGTCAATATTACTTATCGTGTCAGACTAAGCATTGAGAGATGCTGACAATTTTGTTCCTTTGCCAATCAATAACTTACAGACAATATTAATTTGAACTGGATGTGCAAGTTCAAATACTTCCTTTCCAATTTCATTACATTGACAAATATTTTTTTCCCGAGGCAATAATTGAATCTGGCACCATTTCATGATTAAGAATGTAAGTGTATTATCTGGGACCTGAAAAGGCAGTGGAAGATAAATTTGTTCTGAGAGTTATGAAAGATATGAATATTTTTGTCAATAATATTTTATTACGCCACCAATCTAGTGCCCTTTGTTTGGACCTCACGAATGAAACCCCAACAAAAAATATATTTAAAACTCATCCCTCGCTGAAGAGTTTCAAGTACACAACTTGAGATATTCTGAACATTTGCATTACTAATTTCCAATACGCGAAGAAATTGAAAGAAAACAAAGCTGCTTTTGCAGCAGATAGTATTGTTAAAATATTTAATTCATTGCAGTATTATACAAGAGTGTTTTAATTGTTCTTGAAAAGAGTGCGTGCTATTTTTGGAAAAGGGTGTGGTTATGTTCAGATGCAGTTTCGGTGTTGAAAGACACTAGGTCCAAAAAATCTCTAAACAAAGCACATGAATTCTCTGAAGAAATTACAGAAATTTCTCCTTCAAATTATACTAAAAAATTTGCGCAGCCTGATTATAATATTACTTTCAAGAAAATCCTTCACTTGTTAAATTTTTTTACTCAAAAAGTGCAAAAATGTATTCTCAAAAATCATTGGCAAACTATCAATACATTAATCGCATTATTCCCATAATTACAGTGCATGTTTTCCCCTGGGAGCTGGCGGTGATCTCCCCCGATGGATGGTGATATCCGGCGCCGACGTACCGTCGGCTAACGGGGTTTCCCCTCAACCAGGTATCTCCCACCAGCAAGGCGCCGCTCCAGCTGGGACAAGCTCTAAGCTCTCTAACGGTCTCTCGGCATGTGTGGTAGTGTATTGCATGTTAGTAATTGTGTGTAAATAAGGGGTAAGAATATGACAAAGAAGAGGAAGGAAAGATCCGTGGCCCGTTTGTAAGGACTGCTCCGGCATTCGCCAGGTGTTGATTGGAGAAACCACGGAAAACTACCGATCAAGGCTGCCAGCCTCTAGACTTCTCCTCCAGATCTTGACTTAGCTCTCTAGCTAATGTCGAATATCCTCCGTCCGACCAGCGTCGGGACATCTACATAAGTCCTTCCTTCCATAACTACCTTCCAAGTCAGAAGCACTGCAGGGACATCAACTGAGCCACCTCCCCCGGGCAAATATATTTCCAGTCTTCTAAAAACAATGTTACAATGTTCTAAATACGGCCGGCGAACTGTTTAGGCGTCAAGCAGGGGGTACGAAGCAACGTAGAAACAACGACAGAGGGCCCTACAAACGCAGTGAGAGCGCTGGCGTTCCAGGGCGACAGGGCGCCAATCGCGCCGCGATCGCCGCGTATGGCCAGCGGCGCGCGCGGCGCGGGGGGCGCAATACTCGAACACAATTGCGCAGGGATCACAGCGGCTCGGCCGCACCGCCGCCGCCACCGCCGCCGCCGCCGCTCCGCGCCGCGTCGCTGCACTCGGCGCCGATGAAGCTGCATAATTTATGATTTAATTTTCTGCAGCTTATCGCGTGGCGCGGCGCCGTCAAAGGGCGCGAGGCGCAGCGCGGTGCGGAGCCGTGTGGTGCGGCGCGGAGCGGGGCGGGGCGGGGCGGGGCGGGGCAAGCCGTGACTCGGGGCGGGGAGTCCCAGGGAGCGAAGGCTATGGCCGGCGGCGAGCGCGTTGCGGCAGAGGAAGCCGTGGCGACATCAGGAGAGAAGGGCGGCGCGAATTGGTTCGTGGGCAAGAAGACGTACGACGTTGCACAGAACGGGACACACGTCACGATAGTTTGCAAGGAAATCGCGAGAGTTGTGATTGGTCGACTCTTGATGGAGTTACGGTGAGAACTGTTGGATGAATACATGGGGACGAAGAGTTTCTACGGACGCCATAAAGAGACGAGAATCATCTATTAAAATGCATGGGTCTAAGTGCAAGAAATCCGCTCGTGAAAGCGAAAACAATTACGCTATTCTTATTGCAAGATGAATGATCTTAAATGACGGACAAATTAGGTTACTGCATGATAAATACTGAAATTAGAAAGAGTATTTCACGAAACGATAAAAAGACATGCGAGGATCTACCGGTTACAGCTGAATTCGAAGGTATTAACAGTAACGATAAAATAATATTACAATGTCATTACATAATATTAATCGGCATTACGAGGTAGAATACGCAAGTGAAGCGCTGTCTTCTCGCATGGCAGGAGGCGAGGGTGCACAATGCGGATATCCGCGCAGGCCAGGGAGGCGGTGCGATGCAGTGCGGCGGTGCGGGAAGGCGGGGGCCGGGGTGAGCCAGGCGGGGCACGAGGGGAGAGGCGGGATCGGGTGGGGCCGGGCCGGGCGAGGTGGGGCATGGCGGAGCATGGCGGGGAGGGGAAGGGCGGGGCGGGGCGAGACGTCTGTCTCCGGGGGTCGCCGTTCCCGCTCCCGCTCCGCGCCGAGTGCAGATTCCGCAGCAATTAGCGCGGGCGCCCCCTTAATACGCCTGGCGCCGCAGCGCCCGACACGCGTCGCCCTCGCGCGCTCCCCCTCTGACGCGGGCGCTCTGAACAGGGCTACTTCCAAACGAGCACGACTTCAGAGGACGTTTCATTACGAAACGCGCAAGTACGAATTCATTTTTGCAGTTATATTATTAGCCCATGAAAGTATTGTCTACCTATTTTAATAATATCACTGTGCCAAATAATGATTTCAAACTAACTGCTGTTTTATAGGCTGATATCGTGTTTTAATTAATATAATACCCCAAACAATTGCTTTTACAATTTCTGTCCTCTCTCTCGGTAGCAACCAACGATGGTTGAAGCGTACATGGTAAGGCATAATTGGGGCGCGGCCGGGAGAAGCGGGGAGAGCTGGGCGAGAAAAGGCAGCATTGGAGAGGGCGAGTGCAAAGCGTGATGTGGCGGGATGGGAGGGGAGCGGCACATCATTGAGATAATTCATTTCCCTTTCTGGTTTTTAGGTGGGTTGATACACGAATATTTGGGAAACGCTGGCCTTTTGTTCGGTTTATTTTATTGATTTCTCGCTTAAACATTCTTCACAAAACAATTTTTTCAAGTCATTTAACAGATATTCAGATTTTCATGAGGCACACAGCAGATTATATAATAACTTACTAAACGACAGGAACTAGGTTGATATGACAGTTACTTCATTTCATACATATTTTTCAGTATTGGTTTGCTTTAAACAATACCAACATAATTTAAATACACAATTCTTGCAAAGCTTCTCTCAGTCAACCATTGCGCTAGATCGCAAAAGGCGAATCTCTAAATTACGCCAGCGTGCAAGTGCATTGTTTCAGTTTGCCCGCATTTAGCAGTAATACGACGGGGCGTCCCCGGAGGGCGGAAAATCGCTCGTCTCCAGCAACACTCAGCGATAACAAGCCGCACCTTTAACGAGCATGTCAAGGAAAATTGGAACGGTGAGGGCCGTTCTGGGAGCGCGGGGCTTAAGGGCGAAGGGGGCGGGGGCGTCGCGCGGAGGAGGCGGAGCGGGATCATGGGCGAGCGAGCGACGAGGCGCCTAGCGGCGGCGCGGAGCGGGGCGGGGATGGGCAGGGCGGGGCGGGGATGGGCAGGGCGGGGGAGAGCAGGGCGGGGCGGGGAGGGGCAGGGCGGGGCGGGGCGGGGCAGGGCGGGGCGGGGCGGGGCGGGGAGGGGAGGGGCGGAGTCGGGCGCAGCGCAGATGCCACCCGAGGGAAGCCTCCGCCCGGATGGGCCCATTCCGCGAGTCGCCTCGCGAGGAACTAGCTGCTCCGCCGCCTTTCCCCTGCGCGGCGCGCTGGGCCAGGAGTGCGCGGGGTGGGTTGCGACGGAGCGGCGTGGAGCGAGGAGACTTGGATAGCGAGGTGGGGCGAGGAAAAGCGGGGTAGGGAGAGGCGGGATGATGGAGTGGTACGACGCGGGGGGAACGTGGCGGCGCGAGGTAGGAAGGGCAGGCCAAGACGGGAGAGGGTAGGATGAGGCGGCGAGGGCAGAGCGGGCGGGCGGGGAGGGGCGGGTGGGGTGAGGAGGGGTGTGGCGAGGCTGGGCAATGTGAGTTGGGGAAAGGCGGAAAGAGGCATGGCGGGATGGCGCGGGGCATGGTGGAAAGGGCGGGGATTAAAGGGCGGGGCTTGGTGGCAATGAGGGGAGGGGAAGGGCGCTGGTAGCGAGGGTGTCGATGTCAGCAGTGGAGCAGAAGTAGACTCAAGGTTTACGGGAGGTTAGAAAGCCAGGCCCTTTTAATAAGGTTAATTTAGAGCACACTTTCGAATCAAACATGCGAATGCGTCACAAGGAATGATGGTATGAAATGGGCAATAAAACAAAAAATGAAAGACAGAAAACTTGAAAAATTAAAAATAAATGCTGTGAATAAATGCAAGTGCTCAAATAAAATGAAGTTAAAACAATGGCTAGAAAGGAAAGGGTCAAGTAAATCTCCCGAGTAAAACTAAAAGTGAATAATTTTACACACATTAACAGGCGTAAAATATTCACACGATGTCGCTGGATGCGTTGTGCCTGCGAGCGACAGTCAGAATGCAAAAACAAAAAAACAAAAAAAAAAAAAAGACTAGCGAACAGGGGGAAAAAGTATGAATATTTTTTGCGTCCAAAACTTCTGCGAAAGAACATAAGAGCACAGGTATTTACTACCTCCTCGTGTACACAAACTTCGGAACCTGTGTACGTTGTTCACAAATAATATCGGAGCCATTTTCCCCCACCCTCGCCCCTGCGGCGCGTCTAGGAACGTGAATCTTACCACCTAGTCCTCGCCAACAAAGGAGAAGATTCATTTAAAACTCTCGCGAAGCAGTACGTTCTACTTACACCTTTCAATTTCCCAGAAAGCAGCAGCAACACCACCCCCGCCCCCTCGGCAGCAGCTTCGCCTCCCACCTGATGTCATAGGTTACTCCATTAATGGCGCAGCTCTCATGCGGAAGCAATATCAGCGTCTGACACGTATTATCTCCTTACTCTTCATTTGCGAAGGGGGGGGGGTGAAGCAAAGTACGGCAGAGGGTCTTCCCTTCCAATCACTCCAGGAGCACCGCCGCCGCCGTTCCCGCCACCGGTTCCCCGCCCTCGCCCTCGTCCCCCCCCCCCGGGCACCGCCTTCCGCCCGCTTCCCCTTTAAGTAACCTGCACCTCGGGGGCGGCCGTAAGTTGCAAACTTTGCGGCGGAACAGTTGCATATATAGAGAGGGCGGCGCGGGCATATTGATGGCCGTAGTTTCGCGGCTGCGCGCGCCTTCTTAATTTGGTTTGTGGCGGGCTGCTGGCGGCGGCGGCGGCGGCGGTGGCGGCGGCGCGCCCTGCTATTACGCCGCCGCCCTGACGGCGGCTAAACAGAATCTACGCGTCGGTGAAGAATAAGTTTTAAGTATGAGTTGTTTTCTGAGCCTCATTTAGACGCGGGCTAATCTCGTGCTCGAGTTCGCGTCTGCTTCGCTCGCCCGCCCGCAGCGTTCTCGCCGCCCCCCCCCCGTCCCTCGCCCCGCCCCGGCCACCCTCACTCCCTCGGCCGCCCACGCCCGCGGCGCGCAACCCCTGCTGCAGCTCTGAGCGGGGCGGGGCGGGGCGGGGCGGGGAGGGGCGGGGCGGGGCGGGGCGGGGCGGGGCGGGGCGGGGACGCGACGGGAGCGCGCAGGCGGAGAGACGAGACCAAAGGCCCAGGAGGCAGCGGATGGTGGAGACAGGCCTTTATTGAAGCTTCGCTTTGAGAGTGTCATCATCCTCTCAGAAAAAAAAAATCTTTCCTATGTGTGGAATGAATGGTGATACACAAAGTAACATAAAATCGTTCCTTAGAATGTTGAATATTGAACCGACTACTGCACGACTGTACTGTACTGGACAGCGACTTTTAATAAATGCGCTGTGTACAAGTGAAACGTAGCTTAAAAAAAGTAAAATAATATATTCCGGCAGAGATGCTTGCAACTAAAGAATATTATTGATATACAAAATTATGGATTGTTTTCACTCCATATTTTTTGTCACTGAGAAAAGCTCAGAATTCGCGAACGTTTTCCGCACGAAAATTACTATTATAAAAATACCACACATACAACAACAATGAGAGCCGGTCCGAATAGCCGAGATCGCTAGGGCAGTAGTGCCGTGGCGACCTCGAACGAAAGGATCGCGGGTTCGAGTTCCTCTGGAATGGTTGTATTGTGTTCCTCCTTTCACCCACATCCTCATCATCATATCGTGTCATTCTCACAGTTTCTATACCGTTACAAGCAATAGTGGTCGCTAATGATCTACAAGTTGAAGTTAAATAACAAAAACTATGAGAATATATACGAATTTCTATATTGTTCCTTTAAAATTCCACTAAGGATTTCCCTTTTGAAAATAATACCCATACGTGTTGTTTGGATCTGTGCACTCAGGGTAGCACTAGCCTCTAGGAACACACGCGTATCAAAAACTGCCAAGAGAAGACTTCACGGCGCGTGTTCACCCAAATAGTGCAATCTCTCTCACGCACGCGGCGTGCGGCGCGCGTGAACGCACCGCGTGGCGCGGGGCGGCGCGTGTCCGGGGCGAACGTCCCACGAGTCCGCGTGCACGCAGGCGAGGCGGCCTGCCAACGTGCCAGCGGTCGAGGCGCGCGGGAATCGCCGGAGTCCCAAGACGGAGAGAGTCGCGCATTCCTTCGTGCCGCCCGAATCCGCAAATTACATGGCGGCTCCACACACGGGGAATTCGGCGGAGCAGCGAGCTTCTGATCGCCCAATTCCGAACAGCTGATGTGTTGGGCGAATGTTCGCTGCCTTTGACGCGTCCTAAAAACCCACACGCGGTGGGTACGGCAAGCACAGAATGTTCGTCACTCGACTCGTAGCAAGCAACTCATCCACACTACTCGCGATCCGGCGAGCGGGTCGCGCGCTATTCGCCCAATACCGAATGTGTGAAGCTGCCTATTCAGCCAGTTGAATTGCGCGTTCTTGCGGGTGAGTTGGGAACCATCAATCTACCAAATCCCAACTGTAATATACTCCAAAATCTCCATAATTTCTTCGATATTTATCATTCCTTCTTAATTCCTGAAAGCTGTCTGACGGTTTTTTTTTGATAAAACGATATTAAATGCGGCGGCCTTTGAGTTTGGGTTAATCTCCTTATCTACGAAGTCTAGCCAAGGCAGCGTCGCACGCGCTCAGCCGGTGCAACTCGAAGAGACCAACGCGCCGGCTGCGAGGCGGCGTGGCGCCGGTGCGGTCGCCGGGTGTGTTGCGACAACGCCGCGCAGGCTGCCGCTCATCGCTGCACGACGCTCGAGAAGATGCGGCCGCTGTTGTATGTACACGTACACAAGGAGGAGTGACAAAGAGCCGCAAGGAAGGAGACACGAAGTAACATTAATGGCCGGAGATTACGCTGGTCGCACATCGTGCCGGTACCGTAGACAAGTCCAGTTCAAAAACAAATGGCGAGAGAAAAGTGACGGCAAGAGACAGAAGGGAGATTAGAATGTTTCTCTCTGGTAATGCAGGTGTCGGTGGCAGCGAAGGACCACATTGATAAGGCAGGTAGTGTTATAAAGATTAATTTTCCTCTAATGATGACAACAAATACTATTCACCGACAGAAACGAGAGCAACGGAGATACCAGAAAACAGATGAAGCAAGCAGTATTAACTGATAAGTAGAGATAGTTGTAGGCGGTACTACGTTTCGCACAATGATCTGCCGGGGAGAAACTGGCAATGGCGAGCGTATGCGGAAGACGCAGCAGAAGCCAGCCCCAAAGATAAAGACAGCAGTGTTTCTCCTCCAAGGGCTTCTGCGACAACCGCACTGACCGCAACACCTCCCAGCCAGGCGGCCGGGGGAAGTCCCCTGTCACGTGATTACCGCGCGTCCCACTCAAGAGCCTCCCAGCCAGGCGGTCGGGGGAAGTCCCCTGTCACGTGATTACCGCGCGTCTCACTCAAGAGCGTTTACGTCCGGGCGCGAGCCTCGTTCCGCGCTGCGAATTGCAGAGGGCGAGCGAGCAGCGGGCCCAGGCGCCGGCGGCTCGACGCGCCAGCAGCAGGTCGGCGCAGCTTGCGCCAATTTTATGCGCCACTCAGCGCAGAAACAAGGGCGCGGGCCCCGTGTCGCGACACACTGCGCACCCTGGGCTTCGCCGGCGGCGACGCTCTTAGATGCCTGGGCGGGAGCACGACGCCTTGATGGGAGGGCGTGGGCGTGGGTGGGAATGGAGACGGGACAGGGGTAGAGGGGAGGGAGAAAGTGGCGGGGCAAGCCGGGATCGAGGCGGGGACAGGCGCAGTTGGCGCGAAAAGGCAGGGCGACTCGGTAGAGGAGAGGTCAGGCGGGTGGGCGCGGGATTGGAAGGGGCTGGGTTTGAGAGGGCGGGTTGAGGGGTACGGGAATGTGGCGATGCGTGGTAGAAGTGTAGGAGTGAGTGTAGCGTGGTGGAGAGGAGTGGATGAAGAGTGGGCGGGGCGCGGCGGGGCGTGCAGGGCCCGGAGGCGGAGACCGGGAGGGGCAGTGGGGTTGGCAACATCAATTTGAGCGCGCACCGCGAATTATTTCGGGCGGCGCGGCGAACAGGGCCTTCGCGCGAAGATATGAACTTGCCGCGCTTTAAGGCGGGGCCGAGGTGCGACACGCATCACGGGAGCATACGGCGGGGCGGCGGCGAGCGTCGTGGAATAGAGAGAGACAGAGAGAGAGTAAATGCAAGGCTATGAAGGGCTACGCGTGGGCCGCTTCACTTGATGACGAGGTTAATATTTACAAGCCATCGTTAGCCGAACAACACACTCCTCCTGTGATTACTCACTGGGTAGACTGGTCGCAGGAGAGCAAGCGAAATCTTAAATCCGGAACCGAGGACTGCCAGAATTCAAAAGCATGCGTGATGACTCACTGATGAAAGTCTCTGTTACAGATGTGTTGAGATTAAATTTCTAATCGCCATTATCACAGGAACTTGGATCCAGAAATAATCTGAAGTACTAGTACCATTATCAATACCTCAAAATCTTAAAGACACTTTCATTCATTTACGTAGTTATAATTATTTGCCTCATAAAAAATCTATAATTTAGAAACTTAATGGTAGACAGAGGATGAGCCACAAATACTTGGAGAAACCATATACAAGTTTCAGAAAGGTGATAGATACTAGGAAAGGAGTAACTAATTAAATAAAATATATTTTATTTTAAAGGTTCATTATATTAAAATAATTAGCGTTTAACCAGTAATTTTTGTGATGATATAAATCCACGGTACTTGTTCAAAGTAACGAAGTCTGGTTAAAGAGGAGCAAAAAGTGATGAACTATATAATATTTCTGCTATTGGACTTAGCGGAATTTGCAACTATTTGTGTATCAATGAATCTTTGAAAGCTCGGAATAAAAAAATATTATTACTATTAGACACTTCTTAGTTGTTGTTTTTTTTTTCAATTTTGTTTTATATCTGAAGGACAAAATAGCTAACTTGTACAATATATTAATGAGCACTCAACATTGAACAACCAGCGAAAAGCAACTCATAACTGATTGACAACTACCATGGGACGAAGCCGAGGCACCGAAGCCCTCACGATGCCTGCCGGTCGATTAGTCGCACCGTCAGATCTCCCGCCTCTCACGCGTCTCTAATGAGGACGATCAAACTCGCGCAGGAGCAGCTCGCCCTTAATTCCATCACGTCGGAAATATCCTAATTTGTATGGTAACCAGTCGGCGGGGCCCGCCTACCTCGCCCCCTGGGCGCGCCGGGAGGTCAAACGAAAATTCGTAAGCATGGCGCTTCGTTACCGGGCGCGACGCATCGGCGTCTCCGCGCAATTTGATTGCCTGCTGCTCTCTCTCGGGGAGAGAAAGTGGAAGGGTCGGGTTGGGGGTGAGAGGGCGGGGGGGGGGCTCTCAGAAGCTTCTCGACGCGCTCTTGCCGCGTGCGACCCCTTCAGATCCCCCCCCTCCCGCCTTCTCCGCGCGTTCTCCAGAGCACAGGAGCGACCATGGGACAAATTTCCATTTGGTGCAGATCGAGGCGGCAGGAAATTCTGGGCTGGAGATTTTCTGATGTGGATAGACGAGTATATGCAAAAAATCTGAATCATGGGAAGTGTTTTTCTGATTCTTCTAGCTTCTTCATAGTTTTCACTCACAGACAGTGATTATTTCGTTAACTTCCTTTAAATTTGATTTACAAACATATTACTTTTAAGTTAGATTCATTACAAAATTTGGTATTTTTTTTAATCAATGCGTTTATATCGAATCTACATTCTATGAAATTAATCGTCTTGGTGCAACGCTGCGGGTTGGGCGCATAAATTTTAATTCGTGTGCACGCTCAATCTACGATTACACCGTACAAATTCTTCGGAAATTGGAACAATTTGCGATGTGAATGGTTTAGAGTTTCAAGACCTGGAGTGTCAGTTTCTTTTGTGCATCTAAATGGCGCATGCTACTCAGTGTACGGCGAGTCCTCAGACAGAAGCAGGGTCCCAGATCGAGGGTGAAGGTTAGATAAGAGTGAAGGGCGAGGGGCAAGCGGAAAGGCTCGTCGACGGAAACAAAAAGTGGCGACGTCACCCGACGCCCTTTTTAGCACGTAAAGCAAACAGCACGCGACGTTACACTCCCAAGGTTTTACGGCAAGGCCGGCCGAGGAAAGAAAACTACTACAACCGTCAAAAATCTCGAGTCCATTACTCCGCCGGCACCGAGTGACTTGCCTTCTTTAATCCTACATCCCTGCAGGCTGCTCAACCGCCTGCTTCTTCCCCTCCAAAACCCCTACCGTGTCCTCTCCGCCTGAGCCGCGGACGTCGCATGCCTGACTTCTTAAAACGACGCGCTGTTTTCAGCGCCTGGGGGCCCGCAGAGGTGGCGGCGCGCGCGAGGGGGGAGAAAATAGTTTAGAAAAATCTCCGCAATAGAGGGCGCGCGCGGATCGGGTGGCAGGGGGTGGGCGGGGCTGTCAAGACTCCGGAAGGCGAGGTCGCGACAGGGGGGGGGGGGGAGGTCGAAGGCGGCGCGAGGCAGGGGTGGGCGGGGCGACGCGAAATACAAAGAGGTCAAGGCGAGGATGGGTGGCACAAGAGGATCGGCGGGGAATCCGTGTGCGTATTAGCGCAACGAAGAAAGAGATGGGAGAGGAATGGGAGGGCGAGAAGGAGGGAAGAGGAGAGGCGCTGGAGTGAGGGGGAGAGAGGCGGGCGAGATCGACTCGGGGCGATGACAAGGGAGGAATCGGGCAAAAATGTGATGGAGGAGGGGCAAGTTGATGCAAGGCAACGCGGCTTCGAGTGGCGAGACGGAGCGAGGCGAGGCGACGCCGCGGGCGGTGAGACGCAATACCAGATAAGGAAGATCGACACTGCGGATTCATCCCGGCGAGTCCTCGTGCTTCGCGCAGCCGCCGCTCTCGCCGCCCCCGCCGCCTCCGCCGTCGTCGATTGCGCCGCCAATTGCGTCGCTCGAAAGGAGCAACGTCAGCAGCTGTCGCCGCTGCTGGAACGGTCTCCCCCTCCCCCCACCTTCCACCCATACTCTGAGTTTTAAGGTTCTCGTCATATGCAGCCGTGACGTCTTCTTTCTTAAGCCAAAAAAATCCACAACGGCATCCCATCTCGCGCCTCCGCCATGGGCGCACTGGGTTCGCTTATGTACGAATAATTACGTTTCACGAATCAGAATTACGATTAACAAATAAAAGAAATTCATTTCTTTTGTTATAAAACACCACTGTTTCGACAGTACCTTAATTAGATTTCATTTTATTATTTTTAAAGGACCAGTTTCGGGATAAAATACATGAAATATATGGATCACAATAAATGTTTGGCGAATTAAAAAAATAATGTATTAAACGTGATTAGGTATGTAAAGGTAGTTTAGAAGTCGATAAGACGCAATAAAATATTTATTAATAAGTTATTTTTAAAAATTATTAATGAATTTTATATGAACAAATTTATGTATTTCACATGTGTGTTGCGCATGCACACGAAAACTAATCTCTCTCCGTATTACACTGCGTGTTAATCCACCTAATATTTCGTATCGGCAACCCGCAGTACATTTCGAATAATTCGCAAGGACTTCGCAGTACCACCACACCAACATGGTAAAGTCTCGCAGTAGTTGACTGTGCCAACTGAGTGGGGAGAGGAGGGGGGTTGAATGCAAATGCTGACTTTGAGAAAGTGTTCGGCAAAAACTTCATCTTACTCTATAAAGTATACGACACCGCTGTTTATGACCATTATGGTGATTGCTCTGTCCACTAGAACTTTATGCCTTTCGTCCTGAATCCAATAAAACAACGACTGTTGTGTTATTACCCTCACGACACTCACGTTTCCACTCGGAAACGGCGTGGGTGTGCACGGTGGCAAGTGCAAACGAAAAGAAAACGCTTTTCGAATCCCTTTCAATTCGTACAAATGAACTCTTCTAACCACTACTTTTCACCTATACATATCAATATAAAGTTCAAATGTTTAAAAAATGGAAGAACAATCAAATTATTAGTAATAAACATCAAAGCGGTGGAAAATATGCACGAGAGCGCGAACCCCTTTCTTCTAAATTTTCATCGAGTTTAGAAAACTTCAAACGTAAACGACATGGTATCACATATATTATCGTCACTGGTGACTGATGCTTAATAGTAGCAGAAATGCAAAATATCACTAATACTAAAAGACGTATATTTTATATACCATCAAATAACCTGGACTCAAGGTGTTCGACTGTCATTCCTTTCTTTAGTGGATCATGATACATGAATTATATATTTTAATGTATTATATTATTTGTATATTTATACACATGAGTTGATCAATTAAATATACAATTGAATTTGTAAATGCATCATGATTTGCAGTGAGCGAAGCAAACATTTAATGATTGAAATATGAAATAACTACTACAAAAGGAAGAAAATGTGCAAATTTCATAGATTGGGAATTTTATACATTGATTCATTGAAATGGGAAGGCTGAATTGTTCTTTCATGCTTATTCTCCCACCTTTCTTGTCCTTTCCGGCATTCTAAGGTAGACCACTCGGCAGGTATTACCAAAATTCTATCGATACCTTCATTCCATATTGAAACGTCCGCAACTCTCCGAGGACAAAACCAGCCGAAAGAGGTCACGACAAAGGAAGAAGGCGATGCGATCTATCGGTTCCTTTTAGGAAGGAAAAAAATCAAGGTGAGAAAGTCAGATCTTCCCAAAGAAGGTGAACTGAAATGCAAAAGCTGTTCACTCAAAGGCACGGTCGAATTGAAGCACGATATCTCAAACGCTTCATCTTTTTGTGCTGCAAATGGAATTAAAGTATTAAATGAAATCTAAGTACAGTATTGCACTACATCAGAAGCTAAAAGAAGACATTCTCAAATATTATTTTCTGCAGCGAAAGACATCCCGCAAGTATTTGGGAAAGTACGGTTAAGTCTTTTTGAGTTTATCCGCAAAAGAAATCCGGTAAGTTTCTGGTTCCTTATTTTGATGGTAGATAAATATTTATGAGTTGTGATCCTTGATATGAATCATCAGCGAAGATACTTAGCAATTTTGCATAGGGTGCACAGTACAGCATAATTAGAACATACGATGGAAATTATGAATTAAACCCAATATTGTTTTATCTTTTGATATAAAACAATTCAATATTAAGGCCATGCATTCTTAGTTTAAAGTTGCAAATTTTCTTTGTCATTGCCTCAATCATATGTTGATTGTGATAATCCCCCCCCAAAAAAGTGTTATATGTACAAACGGAAAACAGTGATCCACCAATATTTTTAATTCTGGAAGCATGTTTAATGGCATTTAACCTGAATTTGGGGCATAGAATTGTCTCAGCAGGTCAGATGGCACTAATCATTAAAGTATTTCGTGTCACGGAATAGAGAAAAAGTAAAGCTGTGTAAAATCGTAACAACTTTTAAGAAAAAGTTAATGAATCCACGAAATACAATTCCAGATACAATTTAACAACAATGTACAAATAACTACATAATTGGTCACGACTATAATTACATGGTCATGACCACTTGATCATGAAGCCTAACGATTGTTATTTCAAATAGAGTTATTAAGATTGAACTGACTGTGAAAATAGCTATTTAGGCTCGTATTTAAGGTTAAAAGTTTGTTTTCTGCGATGGGATAAATAAACTGAGTAGAGTAATAAAAACTGTAATAGGCTGAAATAGGTGTAGAAGTGTGATAGGATAAAGTATCTGTGAAAACTTCACGGGTAGACGAGTCAATGTATGTAAACTATGCTCGAAGATTTTATGTAATGCAACCAACTTCTAGCATCAGAGGTAGTGGCTCTCTTCATATCTATCCCTGAATATTCAGGTCTTTGACAGCAAGGGAATGAATGAGAAATTAATATTATAATAATGATAATAGTAATAATAATAAAATTGATAATTATAATTAATAATAATAATAATAATAATAATAATAATAATAATAATAATAATAATAATAATAGTAGTGATTAACCTCATGGCTTTTATTTCATTCGTAAGTAAACCGCTTCCTACCACGGCCACTTTGCAAAGTGCGCTGCCGCACAACAGGGCTCGCCTTGGCGTATGAAACACCTGGCGCGTATCGCCCAACTTCAATCTCCATGAGAAATGTGCAGGGCGCCCTCTCTCCAGGCGTGGGGCCCGGCAGGTGCGCGCGAGGCCGCGGCGTCGGCACGTTCTACGCTCTCGCGTGCCACGCTCCCGCCCGCTTAGCAGCTTCCCACTTTATGGCCAATAAATAATCATAGAATATCATCCTAATCAGATTACATACATACATCCTTTTCAAACACATCCCGCCGCCCGCACGTGGCACCGCTGCTGCTGGTGCAGCAGTTCGATACCGCGCCGCAGCAACGCGGGAGCGTGGCGCGAGTGTCTTATCACCGTAATGAATGACGCATTTATTTCTACAAATCCTATTTGCAAGATCTACATTTATGACCTGGCGCTGGCCTGCCGTTGCCGGTCGGCCCAGCGTGGCCGCTGCGTCGATTCGCTTTCTTTGCGCGGTCGTAAAAGTTGACTTCCCGTAATTCACGACCCACTAACTCACTGTAGCAACTGGGAGAACGCATGTTCTCCTTGTAGGTCATAAAACGGTTCTGCTGTTTCCTCTGATTCCGACCGCTGCTGCTGTTGCTGCTACTGCACTCCGCGGCGGCGGCGGCAGTCGGCAGGACAAGAGCCCCGGCGCAATGGGGGCCAATGAATGACAGCCCTAAGGACCCGGGTGCAAGAGCTCTGCATGCTTGGCATGGACTCTGTTGGTGCAATACGGGAAACGTCTTACAGGGGGGGGGGGTAACAAATGGCGAAGAGCTGCCGCCGGCCATAACACGGAATGCTGCTTTTTAAAGCGAAGAGACCGAGAGAAACGGACAGAAAAAGAACTACTGCATTTACATAAAAGTAGCCGGAGACAGGTTCCGTCGGTCAACAGGAAAGCATTTTTAGGTCAGTTTACGATGCAAACGCGTTAATTTAAATTTCACATCACTAGGCACTTCACAACTAAGTCGTAGTGTATGGATACTCTAAACAGAAAAAGAGAGGTAGTAAATCTGGTCCTATACAACGCTCATTTACACTTAAATTATAAATTATAAATAAGATGAAAAATATACGGTACTTTAATAAGAAAAATATATTTAAAAAGTGCTTAACATTATATAATTTATGTGTATAAATTTATACGTTAAATTGGGGAAAAATACAATATTTAGCAGGAAGAATTTAGTTAGCTCAGTTTCCAGTTAAATGCTGAATAAACCCCATTTTCGAATTAACTCCCAACAAAAAATTTTGGAAATAAGCCAGACGCAATATTCTTCAGAGTAGAAATACGCTTAGGCATAACATATAACGAGTACAATACTTGTATATAAAACTTTATGAGAAATTTTTCTCAAAATAATATGACGTATTCATTTGTGAACAAACGACGGCGTCATAAACTCAAAACAAAATTTTACATTGCTGCCACAATACACACACGGTGTGCAATTGTAAACTTTTCTCATCAGTAAAAAAGTTAGAACTTTCATTGCACCACGTCGAATGTATTTTTTTCTCAAACTCTCATATACTTTTAACACCCAAACCCGAACTTCCACCATTCCACAGCAGCGGAAGTCGAACATTTCTATTACTGTAAATAATTTAAACAAAGAACGAATCCAAAAACTGAAGTACCTCGCGCCACGTGCACCCCAGCCACACCCTCCCCGAACGAAGATGACAATCGCGCCGACACACGCGTCAGCGCGAAGAACAATTTCCTCGCGCTCATTAAAACGCAGGGTGACGCCAGGCGGCGCGACGCGGCTCGGCTCGGCTCGGCGCTCGCTTGAAAATATTAGGGCGGGACTTCAAACGGCGCGTCGGGGCCGCATTAACTCTGCACACGCACGCGCGCAGTGCAGTCCCGCGCCGCGCGGGGGCGCCCCGGTCACTACCCCCCCCCCTCCCGCGCGGTGCCATTAACGAAGCTAGCTTAACGAAACTGGCTCCCGGCCACCCCGTGACAGCGAGGGCAGCGCGGACGAGGGATGGTATACTCCGATTTGAACATAGTGGCACTTATAGGACACAAGCTGGAAAGATAGAAGAACATTGACATCCAATGGGGAGCTACATTACCAAAAATTAAAATCGTATCGAAGCTTCCGATTGGGCGACAGAGTCTTCCTCTCCGTACAGCTCGTGACTATGACGTGTCACTATGTTCAAATCTAAGTATTTACGCTTACCTCCGGCGCTAGTCTTGCGAGGGAGTTTTTGCACGGCGACACGTTACAGCAATCAACAGCAGTATCCAGCTTGAGCGCATGCGCAGTACGAGTTTCGCATCACTTGCGTGCGCATGCGCTAAAGATTGAGATTACAATAGATTGCGGGAAGCAATGCCGTGCAAAACCTCCATGCTTTCCCCACGTCAGCCTCTGGTTGTGCCGTATCCGCATGGCTTGGCTGGACGTTCCGCCATCGTACTCGCCCGACGTGTGCCCGTCTGTTAGCGATTTCTCGCACGAGGCACTTGGTTCAACGTTGCCCTTATTTGATCCATCCTGTTTCACCCGTTCAGGATGACTTCCTATCACACGAGTATCATTCATGTTACATGTGACTTGGCATTTCTTGACGCATTTATGTACCTGGCCGGAAACACATCGTTGGCGTGGCATGGAGCTAGTATAGCGCGTGGTTCATTCATCTCAATCAGTTCTCATTAATTTGCGTTTAGGGCAGTGCCCCGTTTCAGACTGGTCGACGGATGCACCCACGTGTTTTAGCAACTCCATGTGGAGTTGGTTCAGTGGTTGGAAATTAGGCTGTATTTTAACGTGTTTCGTATTAGGTGCGTACTTTCTCTCTATATTTTTGTGTGTTTATAAACGTAAATGTTTGTGGAGTGTTGATTTTTAGTTTGTTGTCCTCAAACACTGTTGTTTTGTCTTTAAACTCTAGCCCTAATGAAGAAATTACATATTTCGAAACGTACATAAATATTTTTTTCTTTAACCGTATTGAACTATCCCGTAAACTAATTGTATATTTCATCAATGGTAGTATTTCTACAATAGTTTATGCATTTCATTACAAAATAGTATTAACATTGTGTGTTCCGCAATCGCTTTATTCATTGGATTATTGCACTGAAATGTAAAGGCAAATCTTCATTCATCGATACCAACGTCTTCCTGACCAGATGGCTCATCACGCTCATGACATTCTCACCCTGTCGATCAGCGTTTCCCGTTCTTCTCTACCTTCCACTTCCCGTTCTCTCTCACTTTCGGTGTCCGGCACCACCGGGGACCTTTCGCACCACGCAAACCCCTTGCGTTCCGCCTCGCCTCGCCTCACTTACCCCTCTCCCCCACCCCGCTCCGTGCCGCTCCACCTCACCCATCTCATCATCCCTTCCGCGCGACCCCGCACGCATTGCATCACTCCGCGCGCCCCCACACGCCCCGTGGCTCTTCGCGCGTGCATCTCTCCGTCACCCCCACCCCACACACACATGCATGCACGCCCGACCTAGCGGGCAGCCCTCCGGTCACGTGCCCCGGCGCGGCAGCCAGCGGACCAAAACGCTCCGGGACGCTCATGTTGATCCGCGATTTCGGGGCCCTTCCCATTCCGCATTCTAAAGCGCTCGCGCGTCCAGCCGTCCCGGCCGCTCGCCCTGCGACCCTCCCTCGCGCCCTGCGGCGAGGGCGGGCGACACGCTCCGCGCGCCACCGCCTCCTCTCCTCGTCCCTCTCCCTCTCTCTCCCGCCCTCCCCACTGATATTGCGTAACATGTGGTAGTGAGAGGAAGGCCATAAACAGCGCGGGGCCGGCAAAATTGCCTCCATCAGCATGGCACGACCCCGCCGCGCGCCACCCGGTGGGTCGCAAGCCCCAGAAGCGGCCACCGCGCGTTCGCCAACGGCGGCTCTCGCCCCGAGAATTCGGCGCACCCTGTCTCTAATGCAGAGTCTCGAGAACAATTAAAGCACGGTTTGGAAACGCAGAAAATATAAATGATTATGGGGTCATCACCGGCCAATCTAGAGGGAAATCTGTGGAGCCTCAACCGAGGAGCAGCTTTTTCTTCGGAGGGCCACGCAAAGATGGTTTTATCAAATGAAGGCAACAGATAGTGCACTGCAACACTGAACAGAATAGCAAGACTTAAGAATGTCGTTAGACATTATTTATTAATACACGACAAAGGACGGAATCATCCTGACTTCAGAAGCAGAGCAAACTTAGAGAACGGGGAAATCCTACCGACGCGGCTGGGAAATACTTAAACAAGCGCAGAGACAGTGATCTGCAACTTTGAACCGTGGCAGGAGCAGTGCCCGGGAGATGAGGCCCCCCCCCCCCCTGCCGAAGAGGGTGCGCGCCAGTGAGTGTGGACACGTGGCGCGAATAGATAAAGAAGCTCAGGCTTCATCCGACACAAGTCTCCAGGCCTCTTGTGTAATTAAGGCCAGCGGAAGGGCAGGGCAGGGCACGGAGGGACGGGGCGGGGAAGGGGCGGGGAAAGGATGATGGGGAGGGGGAGGGGGAAGGCGCAGAGCATGCGCAAGGCGGTGGTGCCAAAAGACTTCGCAGGCTGGGAAGAAGGGTCGCTAGCGTCCCCAGTATTTCCTGCAACCCTTCGACCCCAACGAGGGAGTCTTCGCTTAAAATGGAAATCGCGCGATGTCATCCAGAAGATAAAGGAAAAAATCACTGCGATATTTCCCTTGCTTATTAATACAGTTTGCACTCAATTATTCAAAAAAATGTAACAAATTTAAAAATGTTTTGATTTACCAATTCCTGTGGATATAATTCCAGATCACGTAATAAATAATTAAATTTACGCAGAAATATCAATCTGGTGGTCAGTAACACTTTCACGTGACATCACAAATACACGTGTATAGACTCCATTAAAAAGTGCAAAGCAATTAGAAATTAAATTCTCAATAGCAGATAATGGCAGCTAGATATGTAGAGGGCAAGTTCATTATTTTAAAGTATTACGAGTTGCCTCAATTATCGCCAAAACTTTGAATGATCCAACCCTTCTCCATCTTACACAGCAACATTAATATGAAAAGCAGCAGCTATTAAAGGTATTAACTTCCGCCCCTGAACATTCTGGAATCACCTGCACCTCCGTAGTCGCCACGTCCATTACAGTGTCGAGCCATTCCAGCGGGCTGCGCATCTGTCGTTAGGAGGCGCTCCCGTTCGCAACCATCAACAGGCAACATTCATAGGCCGCACGTCTGCGCACAGCCATCAGCACGCGGCACTCGACGGCTTGCGAACGCAACGGCCAACTACGCAGCGCCGCGGCCGCCAAGAAGGAAGAAATTATCAAAACAACTACCGGCGCCACCGGGCGAGTCTCGCTCGCGAAGCATAATTGCACGAACGAGCTAATTTAAAATGAGGCGATGAATATGCATTCGGAATATGCATTCTTCGTGAAAGGAAGAACGGCTGTACTCGTATCAGACGCCCGCGCCGCGCCGGGTCGCCTGCGAGATGATATGGCGCCTCAGAGGGGCCGTTGCAGCTGCAGACGAGGGAGAAGACAGTGACGGCGTCGGCGGGGAGAGGGAGACAGCGGGGGCGATCCAAGAGGGAGAGGGGGAAGCCGGGTCAGGGGGGAGGGATGAGGTGGGCGGGGTGGGGGAGGCTGGGTGAGGCCCGTGGGACGGACGTGTTGGGGGGCAAGTGGGGCGAGGGGAGGCACCGACAAACGACGCGGGCATACGCTTAGCAGCGAGCCTGTTCCCTGGCGCCCCAGTAGGTCACGCAGGCACGCGCCTTGGGGCAATGGGAAGGGAGGAAGGCACGGGAACACTGATGGCGAGAATGACCGAGAATAAGCGCGACGCCATTCCAGAAGCAATCACATTTTCATCCACTGAAATAAAATAATATTGCGTTTAAAATAAATCAAATACACCCCTAACAATATTAATGCTAAAATAAAAGTCGTGAAAAAACACTGAAATATTTGAGTTGAAATTCAATGAGAAAAAAACATTTGCATTTCAAATGTTATTGCTTATAAAGTGATGATTCTAAAATGTTTCAGAAAATACGTAATAAGTAAATTTTATTTATTCAACATGAAAAGCAGATAACATTTGTGTGGAGAGAAGTGTATTCTGTGCACATTTTCTGAAATTCTGGGAACCGTACCCATATACAAGTTGAATTCCGAATTCAGATGAAATGTTCATTTTTGGCGAGAATTAATAAGATAATTCACTTCAGTATAATAAAAACTATTCGCAAAGCCAAATCAGCTATACATTTTGACTATTATCCCTTTTCGTTACGAAATCGTGTAGGACGTCCTCCCGATAATTGGAATAATTATATTACCTACCGAACTCTATAAGGCGTGACTTCTTTTTTAACTTTCTCCCGCCAGTCTCCCTGGCGAGGCGATCGAGGGGATACAAACGCCGCACCTCATTGGCTTTTGACGCGTAATAGTTCAATTTCAACATGATACTTTCATCTCGAAATTTAATTTTCACTAAATAAAGCATACAAAAGAAAATATGGAACTTAGTTCCAGCTATTTTTGACTCTTAGTCAATTTGTTTCGACTTGATGTTTGAATGCATGACGAAGCGGGAAATGGACGGTGCGAGACCGCGCCAAGCGATGCAGAGCGAGTCGAGTCAGAGAGGGGCACGAGAGGGCTGAATGGGACAGTGGGATGCTGATACATAAAAGGTCTTCTTTTATACACCATCGATAGAATTAATCTCTTTTCCTGATTAATATATATAGAGTTAATGTATGTATTATATTTCAAGATAAATATGTTTAGTCCTGATTACCAACGTCAAGTCATCTCGAAGTAAAACGCATATGTTAAAAAGCAACAATTGAAGTTTCTGAGGAGAAACGATCGTGAGACTGACTCTAAAGAACTTCCGTCGAGTCGAAAATCTTTTTGAAATAATGGAAGCGAGTTAAGAGTATATTCCAGAGCACAGCCAAACTGAGACTGCTGAGGAATGTTTCGAAAGATCGTAAGGCAGGAAGAGAAAAGAGAAAATGCAGAGCAAGAATGGGATTTAATTGAAAAGAGTGGCAGGCGGCTGAGGGGAGAGGTGGAGGCTGAAACGAGGTTCTCGACGGGCCACTGCCAAGACGACCTCGGAGGTGCTATGCAAAACGCGGAACTGAAGGCCGGGCTGGGACCCCGGGGGGGGGGGGGGGGGCGACGGTATGCGGGGCAGGCCAGACCGAGTCCTCGGACACGGAGCGGGGGATACAGTGGAACAAGGCAACGCGAGCGGGGCGGGGGTGGGCAGCGTGCATGCGCCTGAGCGGGCGGGCGGGCGGGCGGGCTATGTGTGCGAGCTACGTGCGTTTGGTTTTAGTGGCCAATAAAAGAATCGGTAGGGAGCACGGAGTTTTACAGCCAGCGGGAACGACCGCGGGGCCGGCCAGTAAGGCAGCGGGGCGGGGGCGGGGGCGGGGTTGGCGGATCGCGGGAGCGGCCCCGAGCTCTATTTGCGCGCTGCCGCCGTTATTAAATAACCGGAGAAGGGCCGCACGGCGGCGGTGAAGGCGAAGGCAGCGGAGGCCCGCCGAGGCGAGAGCCTAATGAAAGAACCGGAGGACAATAGAAATGAAGCAATTAGATAATGGGCGCCGGGCCCGCCGGGGCTTACGAGCGTAGTCAAATAGCAGGGCGTCGTTTCGCGATGCGCCACCGCCAGGACGACGACGACGGCGGCGCCGTCGTAGGTCCGCGACGCCGGCGGCTGAAATTAGCGTGCGGGGGCGGGGGCGGGGGCGGGGGCGGGCGCACGGCGGCGGCGCCAGGCGGAGAGCTTGACAGGAGACGAGTGGTGGGAATGGAGGTACAGTGGGCGTGAATGGGAAGAGTACGGGGGTGGCGGGCTAGGAGGAGTACGAAACAAGCGTAGCAAGTTTCGAAGGGGTGATAGGAGTGACAACATGATGTGAAAGTTAGTTATGTGAGAGTAGAGATGTTCTGTGGAACGGTATAGAGTAGATATATAGAAAGAACGGTGGGAATAATTGGGAAGTCTACGGGGTATAAAAGCGAAGTGTAGAGGGTTTCGAAGGAGTGACAACATGAGTGTAGGTTCGGCGAGTGAAGAGAGAGGTTCTCTGGAACGGCGGCGAATTAGAGAATCGCAGAGCGCAAAAGAAACGCTTCTGATTCGTAACGAGGGGACTAGGGGAAACAGTCGGGTTGGGGAACGCAATAGCGGGTTAGGTGGGAGAGCGCACACGGCAGAAAGCGCGAAAAGGGCGCGAGGCCTCAACGTCGCCGAGGCGCGCGCGGGCGAGTGGGCGAGCGGACGAGGGGGCGAGGGGGCGAGGGGGCGAGGGGGCGAGGGGGGCGCGGCTGCGGAACGCGGCGCGAAGGTGCTACCGCCTTGATGCTCTGCCGCGCCGAAGAAGTCTGGAATCGCCATTACGTGTAACGACCCTTCCTACTCTGAGCTCCGCTCGGCACCGGAGCGAGGCCGGCCTTTCATTCGCCGAGTTGCACCTTTGCTAGATCCGCGGGAATGCGTTTCTAATACCCTACGCTACTTCACAGTCACGGCCGAGTCAGAAGGATGGCATATCTGGACATTTATCATAAAGTCAAACGCGATCTGATTAAAATGTTTCAACAATGGGCTTCAAGACTGAGTAGAAGTGCACACAAATCCTCACAGTGAATATTTAAATTAGTGAAGAAAACTATGTCGTAAAATAAAACACAGAAATAAATAGCAAGAAACAAGACTCTGACTATAAATTCGCCGCCCGTATAAATCACATAGATATTTTTAGGTAACAATTCTAAATATAAATGAAGAGGCAAGTACATACATTTCTTTGATAGTTCAAGTTGTTAAAATTGATGCAGCTGATATACCTAATTCCAAAAATGTACCACGTTCCTCATTGACCATATCCCACTTTCACTGTATATTTAATGACGACACATTCATGAACTAAAAACTTTTGGGGGGATTCATACACGCGATGATTATTTGATAACATTGAATGGGTCAATTGTATCAAATTAATAATTAAGAAATGATTTAAAAATATCTGTATAACTATTCCTAAAATATTTCCTACTTAGCGAAAATGTTAAACACGACTTCCACGAGTTACAAAATGCGTCACATATGTACGCTGTGGCTGAATTTGTTGATCCTATGAACCGTCGACAATACAAAAGAGTCCGTATCGTCACTGGGCTGTTTGGCACTGGATCGGGAAACTCGCTTTGCGAGAACCGGGGCTCCCTTGGAGGCGAACTGGGTAAAAATCGAACACAATAGAAAGGTCTGGAACGAGCATACGCGACGAAAAACTCAACAACAAGATCTGTTTGTTGGAGAGAAGCAAAAAAGGCAGTCGCCATCGTTGCCAAAGAAAGAGAAGATGAACAAAGAAAAGGTTTCGGGTCAACAACCGATTCCTAGAAAGGAAAAGAAGACGTAGGACTGAACTGGAGCGAAGAAAACGATCGGAATCATAAGAATGTTTTCTCTTTGTTCTGCGACTTCAGTTTACCAATATTTCCTACGAATGCATTTACCAATACAAATCATACACGGAGTAAAATAACAGAGAACTTTGATTTAAGAGTATTGTAAATACCAACAGGCCAACCTTACAATCATGATCATAAATACACTGTAATTACCATAGATCCGTTTATACTCTATACATATTGAACGTTCTGAAGAGCAACTTCGCTGTTCGCTGGGAATGTAATATTTCAGTCGAGGACCGGCAGAGCTGGTCGGGAGATGATGAACTATTTCCACCCTATAGGAAGGATCACTAACATAAATAAATCTTGCGATAATTATTGCAGGAAGTTTCCGCGATACGCAGGGGGAAGCAATAGATCTTCCATCAAAGCCCAACTGGCCCGAGAGGCCCCGGCATTAGATAAAGGTAATCGGTATGAACGAGGGGAGAAAAGAGTGCCCTCGAAGAGTCGATAGATGGCCCCTGTCACAAGCATCAGGGTAGACGCCCCCTTCAAACACAATACGGCGTACCACAGGGCTCGTGTCGTGGAGTCATTAGAAGAGGCCATCGAAAGTACCAGCCGAACAGAAAAAAAAAGAACACGGCGAAGATAGGTCACGATAGGCCTTTACTGCCGGGGCGTTAAAACGGTGGGAGGGACGCTGGCGGCGGCGGGAGCGGTGGGGTCACGGAGGGCGGGGGTGGGAGTGGGGGTTGAGGGACGGGGAGGCGAGCGACCGAGCGCATTATCGGCGCGTGAAAGGGCGCCACCCATCGATCGACAGCCGCCGCCACCTCCGCCCCCCCCCCCCCCCAGCGCCCGCCGGAAGTCGCGAAGAAGCGAAACACAGCGTAAAACGCGACGGAACCATACACGGCAAATTCAATTTCCATGTCCACGGCCGACTGCACGTGATGGTCTGAATAGACACAGTCCGGGTCACGAAGTGCTCGCGAAGACCTTCCCCTCCTCTCTGCCGTCTCCACCGCCCGCGTATTACGGTCCGATTACCATAAAAGCGCCCCCGCCGTCCACCTCGGGTGGGATAGCCGGCTGCCACCCCCCGTCCGGGACAACGGCGAGCCCGGACGGAGTGGCGTCTCGTAAGTCGCGGGTGGAGGTGGGGGAGGGGGGCGGATGCAAGATCGAGCTGGCGGCAGTGGTATGGTGAGCTCGAGGACATAAAGGGACCATCCTAACCCCTCTATTGTGGCGTCGCGGTAACGACCTGTGCCGATAAGCCGGGCGGCGCGGCGGTCGCTGGGTGGAATTAGAACGCATGTTCACGTGAAGCACTTGAACAGAGCCCTTCCTCAAAGAAAATGCATTCTACCTAAGTGCTAAGTATTCATAAAATATTTTATGACATTCTAGGTGTGAATTCAACTAGAAGTAAAATGGACTCAATAAAAATTCACAGTGCATATAATTCAAGCAAAACCAGTATTAACACACATTTCCCCCCTTATTCTCAAGAAAAATTAGTACCTCGTTGCATATAAACATAAAAATAATTTAACTCTTTTACATTGTACTTAGTATATGTTCAAAAAGAACATCAATTCAATAAAGTGCATTCCTTATTAAAAACTAGTTCTATTGTAAATGTACTTCATACCTAAAGAAAAGTCACTAGGGATAAGATGCTTTTGGCAAGATATTTCATTTACTTTCAAATTACATTAAAAAATGCTAGTATATTTCAATGGTTATGTCTATTTAAGTAGCAGTAATGGAAGAGTTCAAAAGATTTCGCAAAGCTGTCGTCATTCACACCGACTAAAAAGGGATTGAAGGTAATAATTGTACCAAAAAGTACGATGTATTAGTAACAGTATTTCAGAAATACTGTTACTGAAGGATTATACAAGAAAGCTTTTCTTTTTAGCGATCTCCCAGTGCTCTGGTCTTTAGGGTCCTCCCAGTCTCTGGAGGGGCTGGTCTTTAATTGCGCCTGAAGTCTTCCTGATCTCTCACAAGGAAACTTCAGACTCATGTTATCACATGCAAATTTTCACTAGGTTGAACAAAACAAAAATAATGAAACGATAAAATTAAAGAGAATATAATGGAGGAATCTGTAAGGTTGTAACATTTTTTCACATCATTTCGAAATTGTATACTTTCTATCGTAAATATAACGACATTACGTCTCCAGAGACGACATCAGAACACCTTACGGTCAACGCACATCCCCAGTAATTTGTTTTTCTCATTTCACGACCAAGCGCCGCTCAAGATAAGGCAACGTTTTAGCGTCCAGTTCATTTCCGCAGCGACCTTGAAAAGGAAGCCCGCCTACGAAAGCAAGACGCCAGATGAAAACTCCACAGCGCAGTAGGGCGAATTGGGTCTGGACAGGCGAGTGGTGGGGGTGAGAGGGGGGTGGACGCAGCGGAGGGAGCAAGTGCCTGCAAAGAAGCGATCGTCCCCCCCCTCCCGCCCCCGCCCGCGCCGCGGGGGTGTCGGGCCGAGGAGGCCGTCCAGCCACCGCAGCACCGCAGCGGCCCCCGCGTCTCCATGGAAACGGATAAATAGGAAACACGATCGAGAACCACGATAAGGCGGAGGCGCGCGCTACAAGGAAAGCGACGGGCAGCGGCGCCGCGGCGCTGCAGGCGGTGGCTGGGGCGGGGCGGGGGCGGGACGGGTCGGGACGGGGACGATGGCGGGGTGGGGGGGGGGGGGTGTTGGGCGCCGCCGCAGTCCGCAGCCTCCAGCCACCGCCAGCGCCGGCGCCGAGGCCTCTCCGCCTCCATTTTCATATCGTCTTTCTTTATGCATGTCTTTCTGGCGGAAGCTGCGGCGGCGGCGGCGGCGGCGGCGGCGGCGCCGGGTGTAGCGGTCTTGTCTCTTATTGCCCGGAGCATCGTGGCCGCGGATCTCCCTCAGCCACCCCGCTCCCCCTCCCTGCGCCCTCTCCCCCACTACCACCACCCCACCTCACTCCACTCCCGACGTCTCTTCTGCTCGCACGCAGACAGGCGCAGCCTCCACACAGACAGCGTGGATATGATAAGAGCATATTGCGAAATTCAGAACGACGTTTTTTCTTTCTTTCTTTTTTCTCCCCCTTTCGTCTCTCGCGCCACACACCCGCACCCACGCTCGCGGCCGTGCGCACGCCCCGCTCCTCCAATGGAGCGTAAAATAAGGGGGGAGGAGAAGAGGACCCAAGAAAGAAAAATGTATCGCTGGCGAAAAAAAAAGATAGATGCCGAGAAAGGGCTGCGCCGGCGGGCGGGGTCTCCACACGTCCAAGGTGCTGCGAGAGAGTTGCGGCGGCGGCGGCGGCGGCGGAGAGAATTCGTGGCTGCGACGGAGTAATTGCTACGTTTACGTGCAATCAAACCGGGACGTAAAACAGAGATTTGCATACTGACGACGGCGATATCGTACTTTGGACACAATGCCGAGGAGGAATGACGTCAGACGACAACGGGAGGGAAACGGGGGGAGGAAGCCGTGGGGAGTGGGGGGAGGGGCGGGTTCTGCTACGAGCTTCCTGCGAGGAGACGGGCAATAAGCGGCGCCGCAAAAGCGACGGAACCGGAAGACCGGTCGCGGGTCACGAGACGGTCAAAGGCGGCGCGGGAGGGGCGGGGAGGGGAGGGGAGGGGCCGCACAAAACAGAGGCCTGGCCGGGGTGCGGCCGGCAAAAAAAGGCGCAGGATATTAGGGCGGAAGAGTCGCAGGCGTCGTCGCGCGCCCACCGTCGCAGTCGTCTCGGGCGCCGGCAGCCGGCCCCTCGCCCCTCGGCCCCGCCCACGCCGGCAATTGGCCGCGCCGTTTATCTGCGAGCGCGGCGTGGCAGTAAAGAGCAGTCGAGGCCCTTATCTGCGGGCGCACGCGACGCGGCCCTCGCGCCAACCGCCCCCGCAGAGTCCACCCGCGCCGCTCGACCAAGCCGCCCCGGCGCGGAGCGGAGTGCGGAGCGTGGCGTGGCGTGGCGTAGCGCGGCGTGGCGCGGCGTGGCGCGGCGTGGCGCGGCGTGGCGCGGCGTGGCGTGGCGCGGCGTGGCGCGGCGTGGCGCGGCGTGGCGCGGCGTGGCGCGGCGTGGCGCGGCGTGGCGCGGCGTGGCGCGGCGTGGCGCGGCGCGGCGCGGCGCGGTGTGGCGCCCCCTGCCGTGGAGCCGGGCGGCCTCCGCACCTTCCACGCTGCGCTCCCGCCCCATCCGTGTGTCCTGACACTCTCCCTCCGCTTACGAAATCTCAATTCCTCAGAAAGCTGGTGAGCTAGGAATGATCATAAGAAACAATGTCTATTCGCTTCCATGGCTAGAATAGTTCATGGGTGTTGGTCGATTAATTTATATCTTAGTTTGCCAACTTTTCGGAAATTTATTGTTCCCTTATCGGGGCTTTGGAACAGTTAAATACACTAATAGTACTAGTACAACATGGGTATGTTACAAAATTAGACAGAATACTCACACACATTTAAGATATAATACATGAAAAGGAAACATCACAAATAAAAATGGAAATAATTCTGCTAAACCTATTAATTAAACCCATCGTACTATAGTAGAATTTTTCAAAACATTATAGCACCACCACATGGTATCCAAGGATCACTCACTGACAACAACATTGCTCTCTTGGTCCGTGTTTACAATGAGGATTTCCCTACCACGAGTTTACAGGCGTTTACTAGAGAGTAATGGTGTTCTGAGTGTTCTCTGGATACATGTAATGGATGTAATGTTTCTCTAAACATTCAAGGTGGGTTTCAGGATCGAATATAAAAGAATTATTTTCATTTTTAATTGCAGCATTTCCTTTTTTTCCATGTATAATATATTTTATATTTGCATCTATTCTATCTCATTTTGCAACATACCTCTCTTGTAATATCTGTAATACATCTGTTCCATAGCGTTCCATAGCCCTAATGAGGGAACAATGAAGTTCCAAAACCTTCGCAAGATATTAATTAAATGACCAACACCCATTAACTACTCCCATAATTAATTTTGTGGTCGTGAATTCAAGAAGTCTACTGACTTTGTTCGTTGAGTCAACAATTAATTGAAATTATCATCAATGATCCGTGATATATAGGAAAAGCAATTACTAATTTTATGGACGTTTCAATCTTGCTTAATAACATTCAAAACATAACCTCGGGACCAAGCTAATAGCAGTGTGTACGTGAAGCAGATACAAGCTTGAGATATGACAGAATTATTGATGTGAGATTGATGACAGAATGTCAATGGAATGAGCAAAGTAAATTTTGCTCGTAAATTTAAACAATTTTGCACAGATCCGGAAAACAGTGGACAAGAAATTTGAATCATGAGTTAAGTTACTTTTTCAGGCTAATTACTTTTTTCTATGAAATTATAATTCCATAGAACTCCACGATATTTCCACGATATGCACTATCTAACTGCAAATAAGCTGAACATGGACAACTTATCGCCATTATATTGACTCTCGGTTACACAACAACGGCATGCACTTGTTTAACACAAGCATAGAAAAGAAAGAAAGGAAGATATCGACATATGAATATCGATGATTGTGGATATAAAAAACAAAAGAACGAAATTCATGATGAATATACTAGAGTGAACGAGCACAGTCACATAATCTATGTAAAAGTCTGTGTGATTTGTTTCGTTTGATAATGGAAAGGTCTGTAATAGTGAAGAGAATTCTTAAAAAGCATTAACGTTTAATGCAGAATAAAATCAAATCGAAAATCAGCGTTTGCGTGGAAAAGTTCAAATCAGTCCAGGGTTTCGGAATAGTTGTCACAACTTTCAAAATTCAGCTCAAACCTGCAACATATAGGAATATTTAATATAGAAGAACCTCTCTGAAGAGATTCATTACAACCCGATTGAAAGCGCATTATTAGCTTGGTTCATCAACAGAAAATAAAAGGTCGAAGATGCTAAATAAACATACTTATTCCACTTATGGAAGTGTTCTAATACGCGTTTACTCTGGGCGGAAATAAATGGCAACGCAAGGAATAAATTCACAAAAATGAGAGCGAGAGCTCACATGAAAACTATTTGGAACACTTCAACCCTGCAAATACGTCATTACTTCACCGATGTTATTGCTCATTTCACTCTTCTTTCACGCAGGTGAGAGCCCAAATGAAATTAAATTCTTCCTGGCACGACTGATGCATCGGCAATTGTAATTAAAACCCCTCGCGCACGGGAGAGAGCACTAGCTTCCTGTTCCGCCGACTGAATACAACCTCGTGAAAACACCGAAAACGCGTCGACCATAAAGCCGCAGCTCTCTTCATCTACTTCAATTTCCGAGGACTTTTTGACGGCGCTCCGTCGAGTGAGCGGACGGGCCCCATCCGGCGCGCAGCTCGCCGTCGCTCTAGCACGCCGCGCGCCCGCCCTCTCTTTCCCGCGGCGTGGGCGGGCACAGGAGAGGCGGAGGGGCGGTGACCGTATGCGCCGGACAGCCGTTCACGGACGCCATGGCCAGTTACTGCCCCGGCCCGCATGCATACTTAACAGCGCGTCCGCCACGTCCACCTTGCAGTTACAGCGAACGAAGCGCGGCGCGGGGCCGGGGGGGGGGGGGCGGCAACGGCAGATGTGCCGCAGCGGACGGCGCGGTGCCATCAACAATGGCCCCGCCGCCCCCGCGCCGTCACCGCCGCGCGAAACGCCCCCTCCCGCGCCCCCGCGCTTTTCCCGCGCACCGTGTAATTTGTATCAGTGCTACAAATGAAATTCCCGTGGCGACTATGTTGGCCGGGTAATATATATTATTAACACGTATGGAGATACATTAATTCGGATTTACGTTTGAAGTAAATTTGTTGCGAACGGCGCGGGAACTCGCCAAAGCGGCCGGGCCCTTCCATTATTCAGAAAATTGGAATGTCGTCGGCGGCTATTGCGTCCGTCGAGGTGCGGGTGATGGAGTGAGACAGCGGGCGGCGCGGCGCGCGCGCCGGGCATTCCTGGGCCGATGGCGCGGCGGCGCTGACGGACGCCTCTCGCCCCGCGGTCCCCGCTTCGCCCCCCCTTCCCTCACCTCCCCGCGGCGGACCCCTCGCGCGTTCCCGTGCGTGCCCTATCCCGCCCCCGCGTTCGCGCCGAGCACGCAATTGGGTGCTGCGCTGCCAACTCCGAGCGGCGCGCAGCGGCGTGGCGGGGACGGGGAGGGCGAGGCGGGGCAGGGGCAGGACGCAGAGGGGCGGGAAAGGAGGGGAAGGGTGGAGTTAGGTTGGGCGGGAAGGGGAGGAGGGAAGCGGGGTAGAGAGGGTCGGAGCGGGGCGGGGCGGAGTGGGGTAGAGAGGGTCAGAGCGGGGCGGAGTGGAACGGGGCGTGGCGTGCCGGGGCGGGGCGGGGCTAGGCGGGGCTGGGTTCGGAGGGGCTTAGAGCAGGGCGGGGCGGGGGTTTCCAGAGGGCGCGCGACCAGCGGAAGCCCACACACGCGTGCGCGCGTAAACCGCCCTTGTCACCTGTTTATCGCGTGTGTCTTCTCGCGAAACGACGGCGCGGGCGGCGATGCAAAATATGCACCTCAATAAAGCAGATGGATTCCCCGGATGCGCGCCGTGCTCCTCGGTTTTACAGGCGCAAACGCGTCATTCAGTTTTCATAGCCGGATCATCGCGGAATTCACTCCGGGCTGCCAACATTAACAGTTCAATGCCACTTCCATTCTTTTGAATCACAAAAGTAATTAATTGGTCTTTGTACAGGGAAACGTGCAGAAGAAGTATCTATTTAAAATGTTTGTCGTGGTTCACAAATCCAAAAGAAAACAAGCTAACGAAGCGTTGTAATCAATGCAGACACTGCTGATTACAAAATCAAGTTAAATCAAGTTAAATGTTCAAGAAAAATAAAATCCTGAGATTCTGAAATGAAACGTAGTAAGAATGTAACAATTTGTCTCATTTAAGAGAGAGTGTAGACTTTAGAACACTGCCAGAATACATCACCACAACTGATCAATAAACGATTACCAATAATATCGTGTCCAATTCCTTGACCTTGCCCTCAGGAAATTCCAAATTTCACAGAAAGTTCGCAGAATATATATTTTTACGATAGCAATATTACGCTGCGTATCGTAAAGGGTGCCATGATACGTCAAATTTTCTGCAGGAGCTGAAACGAGCAGAGAATCCAACTAGTCGACGGAGGCATCCTCCAACGCGACAAAAAGTTTCGCCACAACGCGCACCACTGGCTCCTTCGGTCACAAACAAGAGCGCGGGGGCGCTGTAAGAGAGTAGCCATGCGTGACTTGCGGTCGAACAAATCGATGGCGCGGCACATGCACAAGAACCCGACGACCGGAACGGTCCACCCCCACCGCCGCGCCGCGCCGCGCCCCGCCTCCAGGGACTCCTCCGCTCTCGCACTCTTCCTCTCTCCCTCCCGGCTCCGCCGCCTCCCGCGCCGCCCGGCAGTGTGTTTTCCGCTCTTGAGAGCGGACGTTGATGAATGCTCGGAAAAATTTGCCCCGTAGAATAGCTAGCAATATAGGGCGACTCTCTCCCTGTGTCAGCCTGATGAACTAATTGCTTGTCTCTTCCGCTGGCCGGCGCTCGTTTGACAGGGAGCAGTTGTTTCGCACCGCCCTCGCCCGCCGCCGCCGCCGCCGCCGCTCGATGCCAGCCGCTGCCAGTTCTCATCCCGCCAGGGCAAGGCGCGCCCAGCTACACCCAGCGCGACCCACCGGCGCCGCGCCGCCCTGCGTTCGGTCTCGAGAGAGCCCCCGAGGCTCTATCCACTTTCCTTTACGCTGGTCAGTCACATGATCAACCACACGTGACACTCTTTACTTTATAAGGAGAGAATTCTCCCAGGGATAACAACACCTCTCTCAACACGAATGGCAGATCAGCGTGGAGTCTTACCGTTAACATGCCGACATTACAAGATACACAGCACCGAGTTCCAACCGTACTACGGAATGGAATTGAAACTGAGTAGTTAATTATGAAACTAAATAAGTCTCCAGCCCAAAGGGAAATAGAAGCAAAACTAACATCAAAATATTCTAAGAAACCGGGTGCCGCACAACTACAAACTTTTGACTCCACATCAGTGAAAAAGATTTCTGCGACTTATTTTTCTAACAGAAATAATGCCAAGAATTCTTTTATTATAAACAAAAATATATTGAAACTTAATTTTAATAATTATTCACAATTAATAATAAAGTAATAATGCTATATGAGAATTACATCGATGATTAACTCATTCGTTTAACTAAATATACGATGCTAAATATACATTTTTGTTCAGTCACATCGTTAAGAAGTTTTACAATTTTCGTGCAAACTCCACTACCAGTTATACTGAAGCAGGTTGCAAATATCTGCGCCACACTGCTCTTTCATACGCCTTATGACCCTTAGAACAAGGCGTGCGGCTAATCATGCCCAGAGATCACGAACGCAGGCATCGGCCCTTTCGACCAACTGGTTCCACTTGGTTCTGTGTTGCAGACCAATTAATGGGGACATACGCCTTAAAAGTGTTCTTAAAAAAAATTAAATGCCACTAAAACACGTGGACGTTGCACTGGTAGGTAAAGAATCACTGCGCGACGAGCTGAAGATAAGGTAAGGGTTCTTTAACAGCATCGCCTGTAGGTGCTGCGACCCACACTTTCCTGCCTTTCCTACGTCCCTTCTCTCTTCTCTTTAGTGCTCCGTGAATGACGTCATTTTCTAATAGGTGGAATTATAGCTCTCCCATTGCCTATTAAGAGTGAGTATACACATAAATTTCACTTTATGGCCGTCGTGATAGCTTTTAATGACTTGCACGGTAACCCGGGAAGCAGCAAACATCTCCGTTATAAAGAGCCCGTTAGCTACTTCTGCTACCGCGTGAACTTTCTCATTTTCCTGTCTAATTTAAATATCTCCGCGAATACGCCGCGTATTTGCATAGACGGTCGTAGCCAAAAGAAGCGCGCTTTTTTCTAGGCGCGCGCGCGCGCACAAGGGTACTCGCGCGCAGGCGCCGTGCGAGCCTTCGATTCGCCAGGGAATTTCTGCACATGCCGCGTTGCCCGAGGTAATTCTATCCCGCGCTGAACGCTGCTCACTGTATCGACTCCGCGGCACGTGCCCGACCGGCGGCGGCGCGGCGGCGGCGGCCTGCGAAAGGTTAAAACGCGACCTGCGAGCTCTGTGTGTTTACTTTCGTGCTCATTTGAGTTATTTTATATCTCATTCCTTGTACATATTTTTGCGATAATATTTCATCGACAGGAATTTCGCATTTATAGGAACTTCATGATAAGCTTGTTTGGAATCCAATGAATTTGTAGTATTTTTTTTTCACCCGCTAATATTCAAATGATGTTTGTTATGGAGGTATATACGATTGCAAATAAACTGTTCGCTCTAAAAAAAAAGAAAGCGTAGATTCTCGCACGTGCACAATAGCGTTCGGGGAGTGGAAAAACAGAAATTTGACCTTTCGGGCGATGTTTTCCCGTCGACGCGGGGCGCCGCCCCCTCACCGACAGACGTCGGCTATCCATCATCTGTCACAAATTAGATTCTTTCCGAAGGCATGAGGCTGCATAACACGATTTTCGTCAGAAGGCATAAATCAAAAAAACTTTCCTCCAATGACTCCAGAGCTCGAGACTCATCCGAAAGGACAGAAGGGTAACAACTCGCCACATGAACCGGAAATTTAAAAAGTTACATTTTCCCCAGGCGTGCCCGTGCCCCACCGCCTTCGCCCCGCCCGGGAGCCCCCTCCGTCGTAGATGTGGAAGCGGTTAACGTGGCGCCCGGGCACGATGTCTCCGCCTCGTTTGATGGAACCATCACCGCGCCGGCATGCTACGTTTCCTCCACCGCCCGCGGGCAGACGCCGCACCAGCGACGATGAAGCACAGAGCCCATGGAACGGGCAGCGGGAGAACTCTCAATATCTCTAGGCGCAGAGGGTGGTTACAAGGAAGAGGCGGAATAAAGAACCAACGTACTGATTAAACGTACGAGAGAAAATCAAGTAGGCATCGACACTGGAGTTGCGTAATAGGATCTCTATTCAAATCCAATTTCTATTTGAATACAGCAATTATGAAATCACGATAATTTTTTTAATATATTATCTTGGCAAAATAATTAAGCACGTGCGGTACAATAAAATATGACAAAGAATCCATTGTGATCTAAATAACTTTCTTGTCAATTTCAATGAACTGGAAATTATTCGAAGTGGCATCTCCAGCAGCGTTGTATCTAAGGGCTAGCCAGATAGGCGGCTACCAGGGGCAACCCTCAGGGACGTGCACTTTGCAGATCAACAGCCTGCAGGCCCCTGGCCACAGGCACGCAAAATTAAAACGATGCTAATTGACATAAAAAAATCTTGCACTTGATTATGATAGGCGCCCACACAGATTACGAACGACGCCTCGTAACTGAACACACAAAATATGTACGGAACCCAACATAAAAGATTAAGAAAAAACAATTCGGGACTGTCATTTACACTTTCATCGCAAATTTGGTCAGTCCTATCTAGTCGGTTTATGGCGAGTTTGAAATTTGTTTCGAAAGAAATGATTTTTCTAAAGATTAAAAGAAACAATTAATAACTGAAATAATAATTAATAACTAAAATACAAAGAAGATTTAGATGTCAACGAATTATATTTAGAGACTGAAATCTGCAATCACTAAATAAAACCATTGCCTTATTTAAAAAAAATGTATATTACCTTGCACTTCTCAATATCCATGAAAAATATGGCCTAGAAACCAGTTATTACAACATAGACATTGCATTTAGCCTAGCATTTATACCATCTGTGACGTCTGCCAACTGTAAAATATTTTTCAGCAAAATTAAATTACTAAAAAAATATTTACTATCGCAGATTGGTCAAGAATGTTTGAGTAATCTCGCTATACTGATGATTGAATATGATACTGCCAAAATGTATAAATGTAGACCATATTATTGACAAATTATCCTGAGAAAAGGCCGCAAACATGAGCTTTTGTAATGTAATTGATATATAATTGATATATTGATAATTGATATATAATATAATTGATAATGTAATGCTTAAATGAAAGCACACCTATTTTATTGTTTCTCTTTCTAAATAATAGTAACTAAGGGAATGGATACACAAGTTAAATGTAAATTAGATTTTCAAAGTTAGTGTTTATTTATCTACCTAGAAAATAAGTCTTGGATCGCAAAATTCCAATCTTTCCAGGGGCGCTCATGACCCTACCTACGACTCTGATCAGTAGTTATTATATCATAATAAAATATATTAATATGTTCATACAACTATATAGTGGTATAATATTACAATCACAAGAAGAACAAGAATCTCAGGAATGACAATGAAGGTGTGGGTGACGGAATTCGAAAGATTTCTAAACAGAAGTACAATAACACAGACGCCAATAAATCAAGTCAATCTCGTCCCAAAATGGGCAGGCCCAATTACATCATAAACTTATAAAAAGGTATCTAGAAAATGTTACAAAACACTGGTATCATGCAGTTACAAAATAATCATCTTCACATTCGAGATCACATCAAAATTACAATATATGCATACGCTCCACGTACACAACAGATATTGTTTTAACTTCGACAAACTGTTTCTTCTACATTATACGTGTGTCAATATCCATGGCGAAGTATCCTTGAATAAATCACGTGAACTCGAATCACGTGAACTCGAATCACGTGAACTCGAATCACGTGAACTCGAATCACGTGAACTCGAATCACGTGAACTCGAATCACGTGAACTCGAATCACGTGAACTCGAATCACGTGAACTCGAATCACGTGAACTCGAATCACGTGAACTCGAATCACGTGAACTCGAATCACGTGAACTCGAATCACGTGAACTCGAATCACGTGAACTCGAATCACGTGAACTCGATTACGGTGCTCTAGAAACAACTGTTGAGAGCAATAAAGATCAAACGGAGAGGCTCATTTCTGCCACCAACGTGTGGAGAGCGCATGGCGAACATCGGGGTGCGTGCGCGAAAATAGGGCAGCGCGCGAGGCGAGAACGAACTGGCCCAGAAGACCACGCTCTTCTGGGCCCACGCGCGCTCACTGCCGGGGGGACGAAGGCCGTCCAAATGAGATGACTCCGGCGCCGGCGTCAGCGCCCGCATCCGCCACCACCGCCCCCATTCTTCTTCATCATACGCGCGAGCGCCCTCCCGCCAGCCTCAGCGTCCCCCCCCCCCCACGCCTCCCTGCACAGTTATGTAGCGCGCAGGTAATCAAGCTCAGATAACCTCTATTTGTACATTTCACACGGCGTGACAGCGGCCGAAATAGAGCGTCCGGTCCCCGCTATTCGGCGCCCGGAGCCGAATGGCCTCCGCGGCGGCGGCGGCGGCGGCGGCGGCGCGAGCGCACCAGAGGAGAGCGAGCCTCATTCCGGCGCCTTCAGAAAAGGGGCGACGCGGGAGAGGTGTGGATCCGCCGCCGCCGCCGCCGTCGTCGTTCTCTGCGCTTTTCACGGCGCGCATAAAGGCGCTTCACGGCCCCGGCGGCGGGGCGGGCGGGCGGCCGCGGCAGTCGTTTATTCGCCTGTGAGGCGGGCGCGACCGCGCCGCGCCGGCTGCTGCGAACGGAGACGGGAGACGGGATGGCTTCCGGGGACGGAAGGGACCCGTCCCGCCGCGGCGCGAGGCGTTCAATGGACCAGCGCCGCCACAATGACGCAGGCGCCTCTCAAGTGTCCGCGTTCATCACCAAATGAATAGAAGGGGGGGGGGGGGCACTTTCCTTGCGGGTTTCACGGAGGGCTATTTAAATTATGGAACTTCTTATTTACTCACCCTATTATGTTACAAAAGGAAATGAGGGGCGGTAAAATATAGCCACACAACTCACGGAAAATGCTATTTCCGAAAGTTAAAAAAATATATATATAAAGGACATTTTACTTTTTGAACGCATGAAATACCTTCAAAGATTTTGAAGCTCACTTCTGCCAAACAATTCAATCCTGTCTTTTTCTTTCTGAAATATTCATGAAAATGTTTCTTTGCATGCTTCTTTTCCCCCTGTTATGAATATTAAATTTTAAACACATTTTACTTCACTTTTTGTATACAACCATTAAGAGTAACAACTAATCATAAACGCCATTGGTAAACGTATGTAACATTAAATAAATTACAAAAAATATTGTTCGATTTTTTATGTCAGTATAAAATAAGAAAGGGTTATGTTTTTCTACTCCTGAAAATTTTGAAATTCGCTACACTTCGCTTTCATTATTCTCTGAAGACAAATGACACCACACACACACACACGCACGCACGCACGGACGCACGCACGCACGCACACACACACACACACACACACACACACACACACACACATATATATATATATATATATATATATATATATATATATATATATATATATATATATGTCTCGAGTGATATTCTCGAGTGATCCTTTTAGTTTCTTCTCGCCCCATAGTTCAACGGAAAGAGTTACCCATACTATGCGAAATATTCATAAATTCTTTTTATATTAACATGCGGTGAGGTTCTAATGCAAAAATAATCGCGTTTCCCGCACTGCACATACACGAAAGATCATTTGACATCGGCCAAGCTTATCATTCGTCACGCTGAACAAAATCGGTCCGATCTTTTACACGCCTAGCGCCGAATGCACACAGATATAGTATATAAATCAGAGAGTCGACAAATGCCCTAATCGATGAAATTTTATGAACCAAAATTCCGCACGGGGAGAAAAAGTACGTTTGCATATTTGACATTTCGGAAACGGGAAGCGGGTAGTTCCGGGAGGGCGGGGTGGTGTGGGGGGTGGAGGGTGGCGCGGGGGCGGGGCACGGGGCCCGCGCCGAGGCGAGGCCGCGGGGCCGGGGGCCCGGCCGCGCCAGATAGCAGCAGCCCTATGACCGGGGGCAAACCGCCGGCTCCGAACACAGCAATCCACTCAGCATCAGCAAAGCCCCATTGCAACGCGCCGCAAAGCGAAGATCCTATTTGGTGTTGTCCGGACGCGCGGCGTGGCGCGTGGCGTGGCGCGTGGCGTGGCGCGGGGGGCGTGGCGGGGGGCGTGGCGCGTGGCGTGGGGCGGGGGGCGTGGCGGGGCCGGGTGAGGGGCGGGGTGATCAGGGGTGCGGTGACGCGAGGCGAGTGAGCTGCGGGTGCACGCCGGGCGCTGCCGGGGCGGACGGGCATAGGGCTAAAAATGCTACGCGTGCCGGCTAGCAGGACGCACGCACGCACGGGAGGGGAAAAATGAGGCCATTGCGAGCGGCAGAGACCAAAAGATTTTTGGTTTGAAATTAACACAGAGCGACAAGGATACTTCGTATAGATTAAACGGATGACTATAAATGCATTTCTCCATATGTTTATTTACATAACATGCAAGACTATTGCATGCAGTGTATTGGAGAATATTTAAGTAACGTTATACCTAATTTTCATCAGAACAGCCAATTTGAGAATACAGTTCGGTGCTTAGAGCTTAATGAAATCATAACTTGAGTATTTTTTTTTGTCGACGAATACGAATGTACTTAATATACAGAGGACGTACTAGAAGGGACAATTTTTAAGAGTTTATTTAATGTGTTACGAAATTGTATAAAATATTCTGATACGACATAACTTGAGTTTTTTTTTGTCGACGAATACGAATGTACTTAATATACAGAGGACGTACTAGAAGGGACAATTTTTAAGAGTTTATTTAATGTGTTACGAAATTGTATAAAATATTCTGATACGACACGCACACGATTTACATGAGAAGAGGAATACACTCATCATTGGGCGTTGCTGCGATGAATCCCATATGAGATAAAACCTGTTTCAATTGTAGCAATACCCTCTGTAACTATTACTTGAAAGCCAATAGCAATCAAATGAAGTCTGATTATTGCTTTATGTATTCACTCGTGTATAAATGCGAAGCTACAGTAGCTGTAACTGCGCGAATATTCTGTTGATGTTCACCAGAAAGAACGATACATAGGGATATGTTTCATTTATGAATACGAAACCTACAGCACAGAGGGATCTGAATGGAAAGATCCCGGCAGACATACAGACTTCATTTTCACATATTGTTGCACGTCCCTCGCGGGTTTTCAGTTTAAAAATAAAATCATAACAGCCAGAGGCGGCAACATTCAAATGACTGACGCACTGTTTTTTTACCAGAGAACGGAACGGTAGCTGCTCTTCAGCTCGTCTGTTGCGTCGAGTCCTGAGGGGGTTTGCAGCAAAGCTAGCGTGATATTTTTTCAAAAAGAAACACGTGATAGAGATAAAGAGTGATGCGCGCGGAGAGTTTTTTAAAAGCGTAAAAATCAAAAGCGCCGTTGAACACCTGAAAGTTCGATTTTCCCGATATTTTGTAGTCGTTTAGATTGAATTTGTTCTGATGAGTATCATATGTTCCATAAGCACACGAATAATTATCGCATATATTTATGTCTTATATTCGATCCGGGCGTATCTGAAAAGGTACATTTTAACAATTAAAAAACGTTTGACTTTACTACTCAATGGAGAAGTAAATAGTTGTGTGAAAGTTATATAGCTAAAATTCCATTGATGTCAGTTTTTATAAACTTGTCTTTCACCAAAGATGAACTTATATGACAATATGAGGAATATACAAAATACAAATGAACAAAATTTTTCACGTCTACAAAATCCGGAGTAAATAATTATTGATCGATTAATATTTCAAATTGTCACCTCTTGGATACTTTTATTTACTATTTACAAGTAAATGAAAGAACTACCCGGTATTGACCCGGCGTCAGAGTCATTTATTAGAAATAGGAATAAATTATATCTATAGCGTACAACTGGAATACTTTTATCTTCGTCCCCGTCACCTTCTCGTCTCACTCAGCTTTACCCCATTGCGCACTTCGGCATTATATACATGGCGGGTTGCATACTCAAACCAAATACTCAGCACTTGTTCATAGACGTCTATCAAAGCAATAAAAAAGTTAAGTAGGGTCTACTAAAATCTCATCATTACTTAAATTCATTTCAGACATCTGGAAGTTAACGACCAATATTCTTTGATTTAATTTTTATCTTATCTTTATATTACCGAACTGTAAAGTCGGAACTGTAAAATCGGTGATTTCTTGCTGACACACTGCTGTATACTGTAAAAAATTCATCTCCAAGCTTATATTATTTTAAGTAAGATACTGAATGTGGATAAATTAGACTAATACCTTTCTTTCTGGTGGTACGGGAATCATTTCTAGAATTCTGCCAATACTCTGCATCTTACCTGAAACAAGAAAAAAAGATCGTTACTAACAGACAAACAATAAATTATTTAGAATAAATTACTACAATATTAATAACCCTTTGGGGTGAAAACAAAACGAAAGAGAGAAAACGCTCCGAAACTCCAACCGCAATTCTGTCACAGCTGAACTGAAGTCGCGACGTTCTTTAAGAGTTTCTGAAGTTGGGTGGATAATACGGAGGCAGACAGAATTAACGACTGTCGCCAAAAACAAACAGAGCCTAAGGTTGAGAAGGAGTGAGGGTAGAGAGAAGAAAGTGCAAGTGGGCGTGTAGGGGGGGGGGAGAAAGGCCCACAGAAATGCGAAAGGTCACGAGAGGGCACGGGGCGGCGGCGGCGGCGGCGGCGGCGCGCGCCCCGACAGCCGGGCAGAGCCACTGCCGTCTTTGTCGAGCGCTAATATGGCTCTTGTACGCCTGTGGCGCCTCACGACGAACACGCGGCCAATTAGTGCACGGCTGGAGGGCAGCGGGAGCGCGGAAAAAGCGACAGCGACAGCGGCAGCGTCAGTTGTCAAAGGGCACAGCGGCGCAACAAGCCGGGTGCCCTGCTCCTGCTCCTGCTCCTGTGCGCGGGAGCGACGCGGCGGCGGCGGCGGCGGCGGCGGCGGCGGCGGCGGCGGCGGCCCGGGCGGAGAGGAGACTTGCAAGAACCCCGGCGCACAGGGAGACATTGGTGACACACGTGAACACGCAGGCTACGACGATGGGGTTGATGGTCAAGGTGTTGTCAAAGGCAACTGGAAACATTGTTGGTGGCTGTGGCGGTAACTATGAGAATGGAGATCGGGTTAAGTGGTGAGTTTGGAATGTGGTGAATGTGGGATAATTGATTAGTGATTCCGGGCGCGTCAACAGCTAAGTCACACAACTGTAGTGCATGTTTCTTTTTATCGCGGAAGGTGTCTTTGATCTTCCCCACCTAGAAGGCGAGATCCGGTGCTGACCTACACGTCGGCTTGCGGTGTTTTCTCCAACTAGGTATCTCCCTCCAGCGGGGAATTGTGCCAATCGGGAGAAGCCCTAAGCTCCCGCCTGGTCTCCCAGCATATGCCGCAGGACATCGCGCGAGGTCCGTGGCACATTTGTTAGGGTCCTGCTCCGGCATTCGCGTGGTATTCATCGAAAAAATACTCGGAAAACTACTGATTAGAGCAGTCGGCTTCCTGAATTCTACTCTAGTCAATGCATCCTTCGTACGCCTTCCTTCGGAGGGGAAGTAAAGCCGGCTGTCCCATGTTAGTAGATTTACGTGCATGTAAAAGATCCTCAAGCCTAAATGACGCCTCTGAGCTATATTCAAAATCGCCTGTTTCTCGCCCAAGAAATACCTCCTTCCTCTGCTAGTTGATGAAAGGAGCGTAGCGAAATTTGCGTGGTCAGAAGAAAGAGCGGGCCTCATGGCCTGAGTCTCGCCTCGTAAAATAAGGCAAATTCAATTCAATTCAATTCAATGCATTGGACGTAGCTGGTGTCGAAAATCCTTCTACCGTCAGGGCTCGAGCCCTTGGACCTCCTGGTCAGAGGACTGCAGCGACATCCATTGCTGCCCTAAGCCACCTAAGCCGGAGAGAATTTAGAAATGAGCCAGGTGTCTCGAGGGTGTCTCTGTCAATCTTGGCAGCATTCAATCTTCATTTTCGCGCATTTTGAGTTGCCATCCGCCACCTCGTAAGGCCACCTCACCAGTATTTATATTTTTGAGTAACAGAAAATGGGGCCATGGGAAATCCCATTGCCTAGCGCAAAGATGGAGAGGAAAGTGCATAGGGAAGAGAATATCTTCAGAAGACAGTTTGTCCAATACACGAGCTGATGTTTTAACGTTTAGAAATAGATGTAATGAAGACGGCTGGTGTGGTTAAAGATAAATATGCGATTCTGCAAAATATATTTCGATGCAAACATTACCACCAAACACTGACATAAAAAATACAACGAAAATGTGACATAAACAGGAGGACAGCAGCTCAGGTTTAAGCTAGTTGAGAGTTACTCTTGCCAAGATTTGAAAGAGAGGAAATAATCTTAATGAAGATAGTTATAATAATAAAGATGTCCATGATATTAAAAATATTCACATAAACTTCTCCAGAAATTGTGATAAAGTATTTTTGACAACTCATCAATGTTTATTTTGAAAATAATTGTATAACAAAATAACAAAAGATGATTTTTTTAACGGCACAGTTACTGGAGAAAGAATATGACTTGTGCTGAAATACAACGCTAATTGGAAGAAGTACTGAATGGAACAATCGAAATACAAAATAAAGTACATCCATTGTATAGTACAAGTAATACAATACTGAAGCAGAATTTTAACGTTATTTAAATTCGTCACAATTTCGAAAATTCAGGGAAAAAAACGAATAACCAAAAATACGAAGCCCGCTTCTGAGTCGTGTTGCGGCAAAGGTCTACTCCACAAGGTAAATTCACAGAATTCAACGAACAATGAAGATCCGATTCACATTTCGCCGTATTTATCGAGAGAGCAACAATGGAAACTGTAACGTAAATGAACTCCATGGGCGCAATTATTCCATGGAGCATCATAAAAGAAATGAAGTTTTAAAAAATGTTTGAAAACCAAACTCGCTGACCACTCATAATTAATGGCAAACACAGCAGGGAGCTGGGCGTTCATATAATTACAGACTTTTCAAATACAGAGTAACCAAAGCGATCCCCTATCAATATCATTTTAGTAATTACTTTTAATGACACGTACCATTATCTTGTATTTTATTATGGTAACGAAATGTAACACTTTCATGATTACACGCTGTAATTTCATACAATTATCTTCTAGCAACACGAGTGAACAGCAAACTCCTATTTTCTTTCGAATTCCACTCTGCCAATAAAACTATACCCAATTTGCGATGGAACAGAGCAAACGATCAGTTCGGACGGAGCAGAAGAAAAGTAGGAAGGGAGGTCAGAAAATGAATTGTGGGAATTAAACATTTCAGTGAATACACCAGCTCAAACAGAAATCATTTCGGAGAGATCAGACTGCATTATATTTACCTCTCGAATTCCTGGTAGCTTCGCATCGCGCACTGTCATCACGTAAAGCAACGAAACCGAACATTTTAACGAGAATCACAGGCGACTGCAACGCCGCGAAACGAAAGAGCAGAAATCCCTGGCTCATTCAATTATGCAACATGCGCCGTATCATTTCCGCAGCTAAAAAAGTGCTCTGCGCCTGATTGAGTACTTTAGCACAAAAGAAAATTTAGAGTAAAATTACACAGGCAGGCGCGGCCGCGCGGAGAGAGAGCGAGGGCATCTCGCGAGGTCGGGCCCGAGCCCCGCCCCCCTCGCGCAGCCCCCCCCCCTCGCTCCCCACCGCCACCGCTCAGGGAACAAAAGAGCTCGATTTATAATTTCAACCCTCAGCGCGCCGGAGATTTCCGCTCCCCTCGTTGAACGCGGGGCGCGGGAGCGGACACGAGGGCGGAGCCGGGGTGGCGGCAGATGTGGCGGCGGCGGTAGGGGATACGGGTGCCGAAGGCGATGGTGGAGGCGACAGCGGGAGTAAGCCATGGCGGGAGAGGAGGCGGAGGCAGTTTCAGGGATGGGAACATACGGGAGTGGCAACGGCGTGAGCGCGGGCGGAGGCGGAGGCGGAGGCGGAGGCGCAGGCGGAGGCGGAGACGGAGACGGAGGCGGAGGCGGAGGCGGAGGCGGAGGCGGAGGCGGAGGCGGAGGCGGAGGCGGAGGCGGAGGCGGAGGCGGAGGCAGAGGCAGAGGCAGAGGCTCAGGCACAGGCACAGGCAGAGGCAGAGGCAGAGGCAGAGGAAGAGGCAAAGGCAAGAGGCAAAGGCAAAGGCGGGGGGAGGGTCGGTGACGGGTGCTGGGAGAGGCGAGGGTGATGGCAGTGGTGGTGGCAGGGCCCCAGGCGGCGTGCAATCGCTCGCACACGCGCCAGCGGGCGAAAACGCACGCACGGGGAAGGCTAAATGCGGCCGGGCCTGTCAGTTCCTCTTATGTTACTCCCGCAATTGGCGGCGTCCATGCCGTGACGGCGGCAAACTCTGAGGACGGAGCAAGTACTAGCGAAGCGAAGGAAGAAAAAGAGGGTGGTGTATTAATGGGAGCGGTCAGCGGCCCAAACTGGGTCGCATTGCCTTAGAAATTCAAATGCTCTCTATGAGCAAACTGAGGCGATTTAAAAGAAATTCCTGAATCATATTTTGAAATCCATAGACTCTGATTATTTTTCTTTTCAGTTACCTATTTGCTCAGGCGATCGAAGATAACGGTTTTTGTCAGAATAGACACCATAAAAAGGTTTACATTTGTAATAAATACCCATCTGCGTATAATTATTTCAACTAGTAGATACAATTCAGGAATGTATAATAATTTATGCCAATCACGAACAACTCGTGAAACAAGAGAAGTCGACAAGAACATCACGCCATATATTTATATTTTATTCTTGTACAGTTATCAAACACGTTTATTGAACATCAAGTACATAAAAGTATTAGACAATTATAGTAAAAGAAATCATTCGCAAAACTGAACAAAATCGATACGAATATAACTTTGCTTAAAACAAATCACTTAATACAATTTTTTCAATAAAATGGAAGAAGCTATCTCAATTGTGGTTCAAAAACTCTTTTGTTATTTGCCTGTTATCAGATTAAGACGTGGCGAAAGCGCGACACAGAACTTCAAAACAATATATACGTAGATTAAATATCAATATAACCTATTAAAATATTGTAAGTTTTGTTTCTTTCTTTTAATAACATTAGAAATATGTGAAAGTAAAGTTGAATAATGGCGAGTCGTGTGTGTACATTATTCACATAGTTGTATCCACTTAGTTGAATTTCTGTCTGTTCGTTTTGGAATATTAATTATTGACAATAATATACATGTAGAAGTACCAGCAGCAATACTATCTACATTTATTCTATGTAATGCCCTTTTCTCAGTCCCAAAACGTGCATTCTCTCAATACCAATTTTTTCCAGAATCTTCTGACGATCTGTATACAGGAGAGAGGAAAACAGATTGTCAACAAGGTTGTTCATCAATTTCTAGTTGGCAAAATAAAATTACAAAATTAAGTACTATCAATCACACAGACAACATAAAACATGAACATTCATCGAGAGTATTTGGTACTACTGACTCGAGAAATTGTTTCCGGGCGCGTCCACCGCTAGGGTGGTATGACTCGTAAGAGTAGTGCATGTTTTTGTCACGGGAGGCGGCAGTGTTCTTCCCTTATCGGATGGCGCTGACCCACCCACCCGCTTGCGGGGATTTCCCCAACCAGGTATCTCCCACGCGCGACGCATCGCGCCAGCCGGGTCGAGCTCTAGGCCGCCGGCACGTCCGACTGGAAGAACGGATACAAGTGCATACCAACCCACTCCGAAGCAGCAGCTGTACTCCCTGGCAAGAAAAGCTCTCCCCCCCCCCCCCGAGGCCGCGTGGGGGCGTTCATTAGACCGCAAGCGCGCGAGAAGGCACGCGTGGCGCCAACCGCGGCGTCTGGCGATGATCCGGAATGCGGCCGCAGCTATATGAACGCAGCGCGCGCCGTCGTATGTCATACGAGCGGTTCGCCACGACATCCGCCACCCCCCGCCACCCATTCTGCGTCTCGCAAGAGGGCGCGAGATCCGAGCCACACGACTCTGTTCCCGGTTTTAATAAACGTTATGGCAGAGATACACGATTCGCTCCCTAAAAACGAAGTTTTCTTGTTTGTTGTTGGCCAGTTGGTTTATGTGCACGCGCCGGAGAGAGCGTGCGAGTCTGGGGGGACGAGAGACGGCGAGTTCGTGCTGGGCGGGTGGGAGGAGGGAGGGGAAGGGGAGGGGAGGGGAGAGTAGGGAGGGGAGGAAGAGAGCGTGGAGGAGCGTGCGAGAGTGTTGCGTTGCGGAGAGCGGAAAAGTGGAGCTCCGGGGAGGGTGGAACATATATAGAAAAAAAAGGCAATATTATTGCAACCACAGTGCTACAAGATGGCGACCACAGATGCAGCTTCCGTGCCCGTATCGCAATATCCGTATATCTCCGGAACGGCGGCGGTCCAGAGGTCGCGGTTGTTGGCAATAGGGCGGCCAGAGGCACGCCCCGCGGCACCTGCAGAGGCAGCCTGCGCCAGCGAGGCGGCTACGGGGGCCGTGGAGAAGGTGGCTTAAACAGCATTATAGTAACGGAACGAGTTGAGTGCGAACGGAGGAGGCAATGGTGACACACTGGAGTTTGATGGACTGATCAGTGATACCCGACACGTCAACTGCTAAGGTCATTAGTTCTATGTTTATCACGTGAGGTGGCGGTGATACTTCTCAGGTGGTTGGCGACGGACCTAGACGTTGGCTCGCGATGTTTTACTCCACCAGGCATCTCCCACCAGCGAGGCATCGCCCCAGCAGAGAAAAGCTCTAAGCACCCGAATGGTCTCCCCGGACATGTGTGGTAGAGCAAAGCATGCAAGTGTACACCTGAGTTTAGAAGAAACGAGGATGACCTACACAATTTCCCTGCGGGGAGGTAACCCATTTGAAGATTGGAAGAGGGAGGAGGTATATGGTTAGGGCATTGTCGGGGGCAAAGGCGAAAACAGAAAGGAGAGAAGAGACCATACGGATGTGACGCCACTAAAAAAATAACAGAATAAGGAACCACGAAATCAGGTGATGGGACTCGAAACGTACGAGAGACCTCACCCCATCGTGTGGGCACGGAAGTAGGGGCAGCAAGAGACTTCGGATACGCTAAGTAGCAGCAGACTCGTAGGGGAAACGGAGCCAAACGCCGCAGGCAGCGAGCAGCAAGAAAAAGCGACCTCGCGGCACGAGAGCCCCGGCGGCAGAGGGGGGGAGAAAAAGGCGGTCAGCCCTCGTCGGCGCAGTGAAATATGGAACACGATCCAGAACCGCGTGCGGCCGCAGCCGTATGTTACATATAATGAGGCGGAGGACCGTCGGTGCGCCGAACGGGCGGGGCCGTGGAACGCGGGGGGTGGCTGTGCGGACGGACTAACAACTCAGGAATGTAACGCTCACTGCATTGAAAGTGCAGAAAAATGTCTAAAAAGGTGTTTCTAAACTCGATTTCTTTAAGTAGCTGCGATTACTGCAATACGCTGCTCTCCGAATACCAGGAACGTTTCAGAGGGAATGTTGCAGCCAACGATGTACTTGAGTTGTAGTTACGGATTTGTGATGGCCATCCTCGCTTCCACACGAAATTTCGACTTTTTATTCGGGTTATACACTGAAATAGTTATTTTCTAGCTGAAATGCCGTGCTTTGCTGGGTATTTATTAATCATAATCATTTTGCCTCAGCTGGCCCGCAATGCCCCTCCCCTCCTTGCCACGTTTGTTATAACCGCTGTTTGCTGCCACAATCGTTGCTACTGGCAGCCGCAAACAGATGTATTGTTACATCGTCCCGGCAAACGTTTAGTAACAATTTTAAACTTCAATTACCCAGAACCTAATTGCGCTATTGGGATTAATCAAAAAGCATTTAGTAGGAAATGTTTCGGGTTATCATAAACGTTTAATTCACTTCGCTAAATTTACTCACTATTTTCGAGATATTTGCAACAACAACAACAACAACAACAACAAAACGGAAAAATGCACAATTAATTTTGCTCTAAGAGATAGAAAACGACGATAGAAGTAATTTTTATGAAATCTCATTCGTAGAGTAACGTTTCTCTTCTTTTCAAGGAACGTGTACAAAATTTCAAGAAGATCGGAATAAAACTGTACTAGATTTGGGTGAAAATATCATACAAGCTTTCTTTATACACTAAAATAATTTGAAGAAGCGTCCTAGGTTATGCCCGACAAAACACATTATCTTTAAGTGAAAAACGCAACGAAATCGACTCAGCCGTGTCAGACATTAGGACCAACAGACCAACAAAAATCGTTAAAACGAATTGTTTTTATATCATGCAGATAAACATATGAGATTGTAAGGCAGTTATTTTGAAATAACATATACTCGAAATGTATTTAGATAGATTCAATTGGATGCGGAATCGAACTCACGTTTAGTTGTTAACTAAACTTATAAAAAATAATCCATTGCGTGAGCTGTAGGTTTACCATTTTTGTAATGTTTAAGTAATACAACATTTTCATTTTATCGAATAAAATGTAGTCATAAAAATATCCACTTCTTCCGATCTACATTGGTCTTCAAAACAAACCCAACTAGAAGGATACGAGATTTCCTGCTCAACAATCTTATGTTTTGTCGTTCAAAATCATAAGAATCAATTTTAAAGACACACTTTAAGGAAAAAAGCTCTTCTTAAAACCAAATTACTCTCTCGCAAAATACCTCGTGATGCGTGTTAGCACTTTTAGTTAAACGCAAAATAATTGACAATTGCCTCCTTACACGAGCCACGAATAAACAAAATATGATTAATGACAGCAGAACTTCCAGCCACTTAATTGTGTATGAAACGATGTGTAGAAGTACATACATAAAGATGAGGGGCATAATTATGGTACAGCTGAAATTGTAAAAATATAGTAACATTTTTTTCTATTTTTCCTCTGACGAGCATAATGCACGTCTATATAAGAATGAAAAAGTAAATTTAAACAATTTAACCGTCGCAAGAACATCCGGAGTTCGATAATTTGTTAAAATTACAATTTTAATTATTATTAATTCTATTACAATATCATTATTAATGCTGTCACTACACACTAACTTTCAACAAATAACTTTCTAGTTACTCCCTTCAATAACACATATTAAGATAACACCATATTTTTTTAAAAATTGATATATTTTTGTGTTTCACAGTATCAGCAAAATCTTCAAGAAGCTCGCTTTATTTTTAAGCTATAAATCAGAAACTACACGTTCCATATACCTCCAATGAACCGCGTCCTCTCGACGAGGATGGGCCCAAGGCCCGTATGACTGCGGGCAGGCACTCGCGCGGCAGCGGGAAAACGTGACAACAGCAAAACAGGCGCAATTTCATTTAGCAACTTGTCACTTAGCGAGGCGCAGTTTTCGCTTGCGCGGGATTAAAAGTTCGATGAACCGCAAAGCCATCGCGAGTTTGGCGGCGCGCAGATCAATGTCAGCCGACGCCCAAGCGACAACTCTGCCGGCGGCGCCGCGCCGCCGTAAAATAATTAGCCATACATCACCAAGTGACAACGCGGCGCGCCGGTATTTTCGCACTGCCCGCCCTCCCGCCCCCTCCCTCCCCTCCCCTCCCTCTTCCAAATGAACACGTGCGATGGCGACACGCACGCGCGAGGGGGGAAAAAAAACGTCAAACTCGTAATGCGGATTTAATATGCAACCGCACAGGGGTCTAATAGGATATACTTTTGGGAATAAACAGCAAATAGTCGAACGGCTGTGTGATGAATCGGTAACCGCCACCTCCACCACTACCCTGGGCGCATAAAAATAGTGTCGACAAATCATCTCTTTTAATTTACTGCGGGCTGCGTGTCTCGGGACGAGACCGGGTGTAGATAACCCACGAGGCAATTAACTGTGAAAAAGTGACACGACGTCCACTTGGTCGCTGAGGTTCTTTTGATTTAATAGTGGTCTTGCACAAACATGCGTGATATTTCTGAAAAGTAAAAGAAATATGAGAGATTCAATAGCACAATGAATATCCGAAAAAATATTTTCACTTTCGAGCGCTGAAATGATGTTGTTCTTAGTAAAAAAATTAGTAAATGGAGAAAATTTGCTCTCCCTTCCGAGAAAAATTATGAGATGAGTTATTGATATGATATGTTTTTAATTATGTTTAAAAAAGTTTCTTGTATTGTTAGTAGACAATTCTAAAAAACATGAATCTCAACAACCATAATCGCCTATTACAAAAATATTGGGAATTTAAATATGAACTCATAACAATCAAGAAATTCCAGTGTTAGAATTAGAGAAGGTTCAACATATGTCACCAGGCACGATAGCACATACAAAATCTGGAAGTAGGGACTACACAATAGTACCTCAATACAACATTGTTTTTGTGATTTAATACTCTTACAAACAATGAAGACCAAATACATCAAACATATTTGATAAACAAAGATCACTGTACTGAATATTCGCAAATTAACGAAGATCGGTGAAGACTGTAAAAAATTGAAGAACACACAAAAATATAAACAAAAAATGATGTTCTTTTCGCAAGCCTTATCGTTATTTTGAGCCTATAACTCTTTCACTCGCAGGTCGGCGCCCACGTCGTCGGGGACTGAGACACGTGGCGGTCGCCCGCCTCCCACGCCGCGGCATTAAAGACTACTCAGGCAACTCGCGAGCACCCGCCCCTGGGCCGAGCGAGTATATTAATTTAGCGAGATATGGCGCGCATGAAGCGGGGGCGCGCGGAGACAAAGGGTCGCCGAACAGCGAAATAATAAAGTCTTGTATACTTTCATCTCCGCATGCCGCCTCGGGCGACTTCCCCCGCTCCTCCGCCCCGCCTCGCCTCGCCCTTTCTTCTCCTCGCCCATCCCGTCTCCAACAGTTTTGCCCCACTTCACTCCATTCCGCCCCGTTCAGTCCCACTTCGCCTCGCTCGGGAGCTCTCCGCCCCGCTCCACCCCACTTCGCCCCGCTCCACCCCGCTTCGGCCCGCTTCGCCTCGCTTCGTCCCACTTCGCCCTACTTCGTCCCGCTCCACCCCACTCCGCCCCGCTCCACCCCATTTCGGGGGATTCGTCCCACTTCGCCCCACTTCGCCCCGCTCCGCCCTGCTCAGCCTCGCTCCACCCTATTCAATCTTCCCGATCCCGCTTCACGCCGTCCTGTCGCGCTTCACCTTTCCAGCGTCGCTCCGCTTCACTCAACCTGCCTCGCTCCGCGTCGCCCCGTCCCACTTCACCACACCCCGTTTCGCACCGCCTCACTTCCACTCCTTCCACTTACACCCGCCCCGCTCCCTCTCCTTTCCTCTTCGCCTCGTCTGCCTCACGTCACCGGTCAGGTCCCGCCCTTTTTCTCGTTCCTCTGGAAAGTGACTTGCGAAAGAATGGCTCACATTGATAACATCGCATTATCTTGCCTCTCGCGAAACGTCTTGGCCTTGTAGGGAGGAAGTTTCGAGGGTGTTTATCGCCTTTGTTTGTCTGAGGAACGACAATGCCACGGACAGGAGAAGGGAGACTTGAGATGTCTGAACACCTCAGTACGCGCGTCGCGACAGGCAAGGTAGAATTAGTGACTAACCAACATTATAATCAATGTCGATATTTATTCGCAATGTATTCACAGGGTCCACTTCACTAAGATAAACGTCTATAAATTTCATAATAAATCAAAAGGTAGAATTCCATCAAAGGTAAATGAAACTTGAATCAAATTGATTTTGGAATTTTCCTGGAAATATTCGACACACACACACACACACGTTAATATTGCTTCTCAGGCAGCACATTTCCATTTCATTATCTCGTCGTTTTACGATAATGTGCTATCCAGCGAAATCTCTATGATGTCACATAATTATTGCAAACTTTAAAAATAAAGTTCATTATAGCATACAGCGTTTAGCACAATGTATAGTACCTCCGAGCATACAATGTTCTGAAAATTATTTTCAAAACAAACTGACTTGTTATACAGTCAGCTAATTCAAAAAACACAAAATGTTGCCATGTAATTAAACAAGCCACTCTGACCGCAATAAGAGAAAATATAAATAAAACTGTAATTTTCTGAATTCGAAATACATTTACTGTAAAGGTCAATTGCAAAATGACTACCTTAGTAATTCTCTTTTTCATTAACAGTATGGTAGTAAAATGAATTTTGTTTCAAAACTAGTATAATTTCATAAAATCCATTTAATGGACATTGAAATTATTACTCATTGTTTAAATAGATGTGAATTAAGCACTAAGCGTATATAATAGGTATATCTATTCACATTCCTGTTTGCGCACAATTCAATTTTAAAATGAAATTAATGTATGTTTTCTAAATTCAACAAGGTAACATTAAACAATCTGGAGATGAAAAATATAACTATACCATTGAAAATACACACAAATATTTAGTGTCAGTAGTAACAACATTACAAAATAATTAATGTAATCTATAAAACTAGAACTATTAGCATTGCGATAACAATTCCCCAGAAATAATTTGTGAGTCACTGTTAATTAGTACACTGCGTCGATGAAGATTGTAGCGTCAATCGAGAATCCCCCGCTAGATGTTCATGATGAGACTCTTAGTTAGGTAGTGGAAATGTACACCGAGAAAAAATTGTATGATTAACCGAACCCGATAAACTGCAGCAATTAACAATAAAATAAACAGAAAGGAAGGAAGAATACAACGGAGCGCACGGAATCACAAGTACAGAATTTGAGAAGAGAGAGGAATTTGAGAAGAGAGAGGAATCTGAGAAAGAGTGGTGTAGCGACAGCTGAAACGGGGTATGAAACGCAGACCAAATCATAGGCGAAAGAGTCGGAAGGAGCACGCGCGGAGAAGAGCCGGGAACGCGCGGCACAATAAAATAAAATAATTAACAATAAAATAAACAGAAAACTAAGGAAGAATACAACGGCGCGCACGGAATCACAAACACAGAATTTGAGAAGAGAGATGAATCTGAGAAAGAGTGGTGTAGCGACAGCTGAATAGGGCACAGACGATGGCCATGAAACGCAGACCAAAAGAGGCGGAGAACACGAACGGAGAAGAGCCGGGACCGCGCGGCACAGCAACTTCGACGCGCGACCTGAGGTGGGAACGGGACGGAAACGGTGTCGGGAGGAGGGACGGGGGCCGCGTCACTAGTGAAGCGTTGTGGGAGGGGTGCGGAGGAGGGGAAGGGGGAGGGGGAGGGGGAGGGGGAGGGGGAGGAAGCATCGCGACGCCCGCCGCGTAGCGTGAGCCTCAACTTCGCCGCCGCCGCCGCCGCCGCCGCCTCCGCCCACCACGACGTCACCGCCGCCTCCGCCGCAGCCGTAATTACTGGACACGAAGGTAATTGTGTAAAGAAACACAATTAAAAGTGGCTGTTACATGCCGCGAGTTGGCGGCGGCGGCCGAGATGTGGGGTGGGGTGGGACGACGAGGACGGCGGGAGCGGGGGCGGGAGCGGGGGCGGTGGCGGTTTGGGGCTGGTACTGCGCGGCCCTGGGCGGAAGTGGAACCAACTTCCTATTTTTATTCAGTGCGTGTACTGACGTGCGAGCGGGCACGTCGGGAGGCGACCCGCACAGCTTGCGCGCTAACGTCGTTAAGCCCCCCCCGGATGCCAGGTGACTACGGCAAATAAGCCTCGCGCAAATCTAGAGACATAAACTTTGGCAACAAGAATGTCACCAGCCAAGTTAAGTTTATGGAAAACGCTTGTGATGGAATAGAATTCAGAGAGAATGTTCACTGCAGCTTGTTCACGAGGTAAATGAAATACAATAATCACTTCAAATTATGATATAGGTGTTGTGGTGCGTTATCGTTGGCATTTTTCATGAAATAATTATAAACGTTGTCTACGTAAGGTTGTAACTACGTAAGGTAGTCGTTTTGTGGCTTCCATTCAGTAGACAACTGATGATGATGGCTAAGCCATCGAAAGCTGCTCTTATATTAAATACTATTGTTGGCAATGACAACGTTCATAATTATTTCAAATTATGATTATTTCCACTAAGGCAATTACATGTAATGATACTGAAGTGGAAAGAATTACAGAAGAGATACCTCCAAACTGGTATTTCTATACAGATAACCTATTACACATAATCACTAATACGTATAGCAATAATCGTAAATATTGTATAAATATGCTCAAATAAGTAGAAATGAAATTTTTAGCCTGTAATTCTAAAATGAGTCTCAAAGAAACATATCGAGTTCCAGTGATCGTTCGTAGAATAAATTGTCAAATGTAGCAGCATGACAGTACAAACGTTTCAGTTGTGACCGTTAAACACAACTGTGCCTTACGAGTTCACGATTAAAAACAACAATTTAGTTAACACTACTTCAGTTATCAATAAACCAGATTATTTTTACTTCAATGCTATTGAAAGAACCGGTACGAAATTCTGTTCAAGAGCAAGTTCATCCCACGTCAAAAACGAGCAATTTGATGAAAACCAGCGGCTCGCAGACAACCGGTGCGGCGGGACAAATGGAAGTGACAATCAAATGGAGAACAGACCCTTGCGCCTCGACGCGAGCCCTTTCAGCGGCGTCGACAGGGAAGACGAGTTGACGGATCACGTGCAGCAGTGTCACGAACGAAGCGGCGTGGGGCGACGAGCGAGTGGCGAGGGCCGAGGACCGGCGGCAAAGGGCGGGGGCGAGCCTGCGTGGGAGGGAGGCGTAATTCGTTCGGCGGCCAGCGGGCGGGGCGGGCGGGCGGGCGGGCGGGCGCGCGGGCGGGCGGGCGAGGCAAGCTGGAGGAGGGGGCGGGGCAGGCGGTGAGGGGAGGGGAGGGGAGCGGGCGCGTTCGCGCGGCTCATTGGTTTAGAGGCTGCAGGCGGAGAGGCTTCTCGTTAGTATGAGGCCGGTGTCCGCGGGGCTACGCCGGCGCGGTGGCGGATCGGGAGAAGCGCGGATATTGGCGGGTTAACCGCACGAATCATATGTACGGAGAAACATAATCGCCTTGGAGTAAGATGAGAGAGGGAAGATGATCATGGCTTAAAGACCAACAGAAACACGAGAATTTGCTACCTCGTGTCGATTGAAAAGGAGAGAAGAGAAGAACGTGCTTAACAATGAATAGGAGACAATGATAGGTGGCTTAGAAATATTATCCTCGGAAAAAAATATTAAAGGCGAGGGGGAAGGAAGGATCAAAGAAAGAAAGAAAGAAAGAAAGAAAAAGAAAAGTGTGAAGTCAATATGTGAAACTTGAAAAGCATTTATTGGTATAAATATTCAACAATTTCACAGTGAAAATAATAACTAGTGGCCTGCAGCGACGATCATTCTGCTGTTTAGTGTGAAAAATATGGGGGGAGGGACACCAAAAACTGACTGTTCTGAAAAGTAACATGTGAGAATTAATGTTTCTTTCTTCCTCTTCGCATAACTTCAGCTGTGTCGTAAGCTGCGATACAGTGAAAATGATAACTGAGTCGGTACTCGCAGTATGAGAATATACGTAACAATGAATTTGCATTTTTCAGTAAAAATCGAAACTGCTTAAATGATTTTGTACTTTTTCCGAGATCCTGGATATCTAACGACACCATTAATATCTCCCACATACACATAGATAGCTTACTTTTCTCTCAATTTCTGCGCGTATACGAAATCAGTATTATATACTTGGCGCGACAGCCCGTGAACGGGCTCAGACCTTCCGGCGACGTCTCTACCTTGCGACCATGTGTTAAGGGCGTACGTATGGATCGCACGTAGACATCCCCACGCCGTATTCCGGTCTGCTCAACCTGAGAAGTGAAATCCCTCATCGTCACACAGCAACATATACTGTGAAGTTGCAAGGAAAACGCACATTATAGTCTTGAGTCGACCGGGAATCGAACCTGGGGCTGCGTAGTGGAATGGGGACAAGCTGTCCAAGAGATAGCCACGAGCCATACGAAATTAGTAGTGTAGATTAATTTTCAAAAATATTTAGAAAAACATATACTTGTGATTTTTCGGAAACTGATGAAATTTATAGGAAAAAGAACAGCGATTTTAACTTAGTATTTTACCTACTAGACGTGAATGACACAATGATGAATGTCAAGTAAGAGTATAGCATACTAATGTAACATACCTACGAGACCGTTCGATGAGAAAAGCAAGTCACCATGATTACAATAAAAATTCGAAAGGACAAAATGAATATATTTCCGCGTCGGCGACGAGCACGGAAAATAATATTTCGAGTGTAAATGAACTCCAAAATACGCCGGTCAATAAAATATTCATACGCATATTTTGTGCCGCAGAAGCGCTCCCGTGCAAATGCACTGCCGGACAGAAATACAAAATGTCGCTCAGGCGCAGCGCGCTGCACCTCTCTCTTCCCGAACGTGCCGCCGCCCACGTAAGCCACTCCGCCCGCCCGCACGCGTCACTCTGCCCAACCTCACGCCCGCTAAAAAACAAACACTTTAATGTCACCCGCAGCAAGTGCTTTGGGAAATGGCCACACCACGACGTCCATACCTCAAGGAAAAGCTCTTACAATGATCCAAATACCTTAAATACAATGCCATCTGTACACCATAAGATAAATAAAGTATTCTATTTTAAATAAATTTTACAATAATGTAATTTCACGAGTACATTCGAAGATGAGAGTCCTTCCAACGTGGCTTACCCCATCAGAGCAGCTGTTTGAAATACATCAATTTAATTTAAAATGTTCACTCTCGTCGCTCATTATGTCGCGTGGAATGTAAAGAAATCATTTATATTTGCAACCATTTTGAACACGTTTAAATATGCAAAAACTTTCTGCTGATTATTCTTCGAACAAGAATGTATTAGACGACCACCCCGAAATATCAATTATCAATATAAACCCACGATATCGGCGACAATATTATTTGATGCACTTATCTTAAGAAAGCAACCAACGTGAAGTCATAGGCTCCGTCGCCAGTGTCTTGAGATATCTCAGTAGTCTGAACAACGCCACGTCAAAAGCTGCATTACCAACGCACTCTAGTTCCGAATGTATAAACATGGACGAAACGTCACTCGGGAACACAATACCCAGCCAACCAGAAGCATACACCTCAACATGCTACGTTATTATTTTCAAATCTCACCACGAAGCCCAGCCAGCGAGAGCAGCCCGTCCGTCACGAATCTGCCCACCTCTAGCCGGCGGGCCCCCAAAGCGCCTGGCCGGTGCGCGCCCAAATCGCCCATCGCCCCGCCCCTGCCCTGCCGCCGGGGCCCGAGGGGCGGCTAAAAGCATCGTGGCGGCCGGAGGCGCGCAGGGCAGGGCAGAGGAGGACAGGACAGGCTGCGCAGGGAGCCGGGTCGTGCTAATGGGTCGCGCCCACGAGTGGGAACACGTGAGGAATATTTAACGATAACCCCCCCCCCTCCCCGCATTCGCCCCAAAAACAGCAAGCCCGCTCTTTTTTCGAAAAACTCCGCATCCGGCGACCGCCGATTTCACGAAGGATTACGAACACGCGGATCGGCCACGGAAAGGTTAAAAAAAGATAGCTCCATTAGTGTAATCTTCCAAGGGTCTTTAAATAAACTTTAAATTTACAAAACCCCTAGTCCTTCATGATAAAAAGAGCAACTGTTTGAGTAAATTCTGCTGAAAAATTTATTTTATATTGTAGGAATTTGAAGGACATTTCGCGTCAATTTCCAACTTTTATCTTGGTGTTCACTTGAAGTGTAAAAGCCATGTAGTAAGTTGCGAAGAACACGGCAAATCGTTAAATTTAAATGTAGTAACACGAGGTGAAACAATGGATAAAATCCTCCTTAATTCTACACAGAGGTAACATCAATTTAATCTGCAAGAAAATCAACGGACAAAGTACGAGAACCAAAAGGAAAAGCTAGCAAAAAAACCTTACCACAAATCCGATTGTGAACTGTCAGAACAACTCATGAAATGAGGACAAAACTAAAGAAAGCCTTGTGCAAAACCAAATTCTACTAAAACAAATTGTGGAAAATACAGAAAAAAATAAAAACTATTGGTAACCAACGGGCATGACTCCAGGACTGACTACTAACTGTGTCAAAACATGCTTAGCAAGAATTTCGTAAATTCACGCTCCTACAACACAAATTAGGTGTTAATTATTGTATTCTTATTCCCGTTTGAGAATATAAAATTATTTTCACTGAAAACTTAAAGACTTACAAGTGTTTCTAAAAACAACTTAACACATTTCCACAGGAATAACCGACTTTATATTATATTTTTACTTCGTGAGCGCAAGATTTACAGTCAGAGAAGCAATTAGCCAACCATTCCATCGTCAATATTCTACCAAAACAAATGCATGCATGCACATTCACAGATAAGTCCACGCGAAAGCGAGCGTGTTCCCCCAATTACGATATCGCCAAGACTCTCCAGATTACAGCCGCTAAGAACGGGCAGGCTGGCCAACGAGAGGGAAAACTTTGGCGGCGGCCCTCCCGCTTTCCCCACGCTTTGCATGAGGGCGTGCGCGCTCTGGGATGGCGCTGCCCCTTGCGGCGGCGGAGGCCGAGAGGCGCGGGTGGGAAGCGCCGCCGCAGGCATCGCCAGGCGGCGCACGCCTCGCGGGGGGAGAGGCCGAGGCGGGGGCGGAGGCGGGGACGGGGGCGGGCGGGGAGAGAGGCGAGGCGGGTGGAGCGGAAGAGCGGCACGGCGGCGGCCGGGGAGACTCGCCAATGAAGCGCAGCGGGGCGAGGCGAAGCGAGGAGGCCGCGCGCGAAGATCGATCTGCGCAAGACACAGGCCACTGCGGCGCTGCGGACGCCCGCGCTGGTGCTGGCGCTGGCACCACCGGCACCACCACCGACGCCACCACCCAAGTCAGGCCTACACTAACCCGCGCGACGCCCACACACCAACATGTGGATTGCCTTTATTGTGATTTCAGTACCTTCGCCTCCGGGCCGTAAGAGCACGGAGCAGTGATTTCAATGAAGTGATGGTTAGGATGAAGTGTGAATAACGATGGAGCAATTGTGGGATGACGGAAACAAGAAACGGGAGCGCCCTCCAAGAAACCTGCCGGAAACCCGACATTCAAATATCACAAGCAACACTACATGCGAATTTTTTGACAAGCGGTTTCTGTCTGATACATGCCATTAAGTTACTCTAAGAAGGCACTTTGACAGATCGACAAAGATATGAACGTCATGCAGGGTTCTCACATTGCAAGAGAGTGAAGAAGTCATTTAAAAATGATCGAACTGTACACGAAAGCACTGACAAAATGAGTGCATGGACAGTTACATTGCCGGCAGTGGCCATGCAGGAGCTGTTAAAGCGGCCCCTTCTTCTAGTAATATCTCTATTCCATGATCCCCAAATTGTGATAATGAACATTTGATATTCTACTTTGCCATGCTATGACATTGAGTGGAAGATGCGAGGGAAGACAGTAAATAAATGTTTAAAGGGAATGTGAGAAATGTAATGCCAGAACACGTGATGATTAAAAAGCATGAGTAGTCACTAAGTATATTAAAAATAATATTTGAATACATTTTATGTTTCAGGTGCATTTCATTACAAGTCAAGTTCAAACGCAAGCTTCATATAGAAGAAATCACTTCACGCAATAGGAAATCAAATGAAATTTCATGAATCAAGTACTCAAAGTCTATTTTCATTAACGAGATAATTTCAAGTTTTATGAAGAAACATTTCAAAGCGCATTAGCGAGTTATGTGCCTTATAGTGCGTCGAGACAGACTAATTTTTATCCAATTGTAGTTTATATTAAAAATATTTAGATTAACGTTTTGGCTCTTATTAATTCAATAACTTCACAAAAAGGAGCTAAACATGCAATTTTACACTACGATCTGGAGAGAGACATGCTACACGCAATAATGTACGCTATAATTATACAAATATAATTGTTAAACTTTTGAACTTCTCCTTCGCTAAAATTCAGCAACACATCAAAGATTCCTGACTACAGCAACCACGAATACAAAAATAAACACTCGTATGTAAAAAACTACACACAAATCCGTATTCTGCATTATTAACGAAGCACTCTTTTTCCCATTAAAACAATTCACGTCCATCTGCGCGCAGTTTTCCCCACCCCTGATCTCTCCGCGTGGGATTCTCTAGATTCTGGCACTTTCCCGTTGCGGTAAGGCCGCCACGCGCCGCGTCGGGCGAGCGGGGCGGTGGGCGGAAAAGCGTGCTTGGGAGGGCGCGGGAAACGAGACCGCGCCTTCGCGCTCAACGCGCCATCTGCCACCGCCGCCGCACAAATTGCTCTGGCGATGGCGGCAATAAGAAACGGGCGTTAAACACTGCGCGCCGCGGAGGAGCACGAGGCCGCCGGGTTCGGGTGGGCCTGTGGACGAGGGATGTGTCATCGCCAAACATCGCTCTCGAATATTAAAATTTCATATGTTAGGACTGTCTCATTATTTAAATTTAATTCTATGAATATGATCCTATATTTACTTTTTTACCCACATTAATTTAACTGTCTATAAATACATACAGAACCATTTTATACTATTACATTGAAAATTAATTTATGTTAATAAAACATCGCCCCCAAACCATCGATTGTTTTTAAGTATAGATGTTTTTAAAACCTTAACAATATCTTTTAGTTTCCATTAATACTCACGTAGGGAGGTTATTTGACGGTGGTCGCGTTTAATAATTTTGTCACTGACAAAATAAAATTTAAAAAATGATGAGAACAAGTAACAAATTGAAGTTTTATCTAATTCGATAATTCAAAAATAATTTAGACTGTCTTTATCGACGAAATCTCTTATTTTCATTATTTTTCCCCTTTGCTCACTTTGATCTAAAGAATTTCTAATTTGTGAATATCTCAAAATGATTTCAAGTTTTTATTATGGTGGTACTTTTTACTTTCTCACTTTAATACTTTCGACAGAAAAACTGTCACAAGGACTCAGCAATATCAAAGTGGATAAATCCTGTTCTTATAAATAGTAAATTACTTCCTCTAACACGTTGTGTAGACAGAATGTGGGTTTTGGGGGTCCTTAATACAGAAAACATGATTGTTAGTGTGATGAAATATACTTCTAGTATTCATTACGTCATTAGTTAAGTCTTCAGTACGCTAATCTGGGCGTTCTAGAAAGTTACTTGCAAGTATTCCTTTACCCAATTGCTGAATTATACGTAATATCATAAATCGAAGGGGCAATGGGAAGGTTTAATAGGTCCACATGCCCTAGAAAATTAGGTATGCGCTAAACTTAGATTCTCCCAATATGTGGGTGTTCAAATAAGTTAAAAACAGGCAGGGTTGGAATAATGGCTCTATCAAATTGTGTGATGACAATTTTCTAAAGTCGACAGCAGTGTTTGAAAACTGCCCGCCTCCAGTTTCAAGAACTGAACATTTCAACGTAAGCCTAGCACTAATTACAGAAATCAAGAGACTCACCTAATTTAGAATAATTGATTCTATTTCAACTGAATGTCCAATTCGAAAAATTTCCATCAAAATATTTTATTATCTCATTTCCATACAAATCCCGAAATTTTAGTTTCCTAATAACTTCGAAGTCAAATACACGTTAGTATTTTGTATCAAAGCAAGTAATAATTGATGTGCCAGTAAGCATTAACAAAACTTGAAAATCATTCCCTCTAAAGATAGAAGACGATACATTATTTTACGGGGCAACACGTACCATCGCCGAACCAACCAGCAATGCCGAGCGAATGGAAAATGTTTGCATTTATGAAAATAAATCTTCAGAAGCCAACTTCTTCCATGAACTTTTGCCATTCTTCTTACATACACAATAGTGTTATCAAATTCCGTCTCATCTTAACATAAATTAGCGTACCAAAAGTATAGTACTTCAAAAGTTTGCATAAAGAAACAAGGTAACAGTAACAACTCCAGAAGTACAAAATAGAATCCATCCAAAATTTCAGAGGACGATCGCGAACTAGAAAACAATTTTTGGAGGTCAAAGTACAAGGAAATCATGACATTACACGACGCGAAAAAACAAAAACAAAAAAAACGTCGCACAACTCATGCGGCGTAATAAAGAGGTACGCGGGGAAATGTCTTCACTTCCGTACGTCTCATTTCGCTCGCCGGGCCAGCGGCGGCAGCGGCCGGGCAGGCAGGCGTCGAGCTTGTGGGCCTGGCGACGACGGCGGCGGTAAAAACTCGTACCGTAATTAAAAGAGGAGAGAGACGTTCATTATAAGGCGTCAGAGGCAGCGGAGGCCTCGGCGGTAGGAGAACGCGACGGAGAAGGAGAACATCGCGGAAGGGAGGAGAAATATGGCCCCGCGAGGCGGCGGCGGCACTGTCACTTCCGGGCTGCGGAACAATTAAATCTCCATTTGTTCTCGCGATCCAAATGAGAAGCAGGAAGAGCGACCGGGGGCGTCTGCAAAGCGATATGGCTGCGTTTCGATCTTCGGTTAAGTGGGTTGAACTCCCAAGTTCGATAAATTCGACATGTATAATGTTTGTTTTGCAATGAGCCGACCAATAATCTACTGAACGAAACAAGACACAAATGAATTGAAAACTTGTTTATATGATTCTACACTATTCGCTGAAATATTAATCACAGAACAACAATGCAGTTATTTTATTCAATATTTACCACACATATTGGCACAAATTGAAGTGCCTCAGGCCCTGAATAATAATGTGCAGCAAAACTCGTAAGTAGCATTACTTTGAAGATAACAGCTAAAGGGAAAAATATATATCCTATGGATATTTTTAGACTATAGTATCTACTTAACCTTTTTTGAATTGGCAGCGACATAAAAACGACCAATAGCTTAAATTAGCATTGTCTGATGAGTTCAAATATTAAATTTTTACATCATTCTTTCCGTAACGTAACATACAACATCAACATCCTTTTTTCCTTTTTCACCTCCTCTACTCATTCCTAATTTGGCAAAACAAATCATATTATGCCAAGTAAGCGGAAGAATAAACTTTTTAAAAACTTTTTCCAACATTCTATATGTAACACTACAGTTGGATCCACCATCAAGTAGGCCGTTTTATATTGTTTTGAAACATGTCAGATACCAATATCCAAACAATTACGACAATTATTATAGATTTTGATGTCTAGCATTATTGGCGCACATGTTTGCTCAAACATGTAGAATGTAATATACATCTAGAATGATTACTATTACTATTATTATTATTATTATTATTATTATTATTATTATTTGTCATTATTTCAAAACGATTTCAAGTTATAATAATGCATAAATATTTTTGTCGTACGTATGAGTGTCCTGCTACCAGTTTTCAAAAAACCTACTTACAGAAATAATATATACCTATATCTATGTAACATACTTGAATGTTCCACGTTTTATAAACACTAAGAATACAAACGTGTGAGCAACAGGAATCTAATTATTCAATCATTTGTTAGTGATATTAAAACAATTTAACAGATGAAGCTGAACAAGACGAGGGACTTCGTCATTGCAACATACTTTAACAGTATTTTAGTCAGAAATAGCGGAATGAGAGAACTGTACACCAACCCATTGTAATGCAAAAGGAAGAATTGCCTAGAACACTGGCGATCGGATTAGAGACTGCATTGGACGAATGCAACATGGCAGGTTGTCCCAGGGGAAACGAGCTTTCGTCATTGAGGGATTGTGGGGTAGCCTTGTAATATAAAATGTATTGATTAGGGAATAGGGCGCCCTGCGAGCTGGAAATGGAAAACAACACAAAACATTCTACATATTTAAAGTACTTTCACAACTCAATATCAATAATGAATACGATTTAATACGAAACTCGAATGCTTGTTGATTAACTATTCAAAACCTAAATAATTATTTCGTTGCGACAGTATTCATTTCATTCATGAAACAATATCAAAACTGGTAGAAACAGGATTTTGAAAAAAATGAACAAATTTGCATACAAAATACTGCTCGGCGATTGGAACAAGTGCAGACCCCGGGGATAGGTAAAACATTAATGTTTCTTTTCTGCTTAATGCTTATCGACCCTTAATGCTCGCTGAAAGTGTTTTCGTTTTCTAAACCGACAAAAACAGTTATTTAGAAAATTAATAACAAGAAACAATTCTAAACATTGAGATTTCATAAGATTGAAAAACTATCTCAATTGAAATCAACAAAAAAAACCAACATAATATCCAAGCAGATATTTAAAAAATATAAAAAACATTGAAACAATTATATCAATCTTATTGTATATCCGATATATAATAGAAAGAAAGAAAAGCTAACTTTTTCCCAATAGAAGAACAAATTCAATTATAGAATGAAATCTTGTTTTATTCTCATATACAAATGTTTCTTCCAAACACACTTTTTAATAAGCGATATAATTTTAGAACTATTTATATGAAGATGCCAACTTTCCCAGATCTACAATCACCTGACGACAGGTAAAAAAAAATTCTACGAAATCCATCACAAGCGCGTTGGGTCTACCATTTTCTTCACGCACCAACGACGTTCCGCGCCGATCAGTTCTAGGCCATTAGCACCTTTGTTGTGCCGGAACGAATCTTAGCAACGAATGGTCTGTGGGCGGAAACGAACCGTTATGACAAACGCGTCAGTGTCCGTATTCCTTTCTGAAAACGAACGCAGTCTTTTCACCCGGCGACGCAGCGGAGCGGCGATTCGCGCCGCGGAGGACAGAGCGTGAAAGGGGGGGGGGCGGAGACGGGGGGGGGGGGGGTTGGATCTCCATTCGCACACGGTTGAACTCCCGCGGGTAGGCGGGGGCAGTGTGTGGGAAGGCTCAGCGCGGGTGAGCAGGTTGGGGAAGGCAGGGCAGATCCACATCGCGGTTCCACACAGCGGGATCGAGCGGGTAGAGACATAGGTGACGCGGGTGGAGGTGGACGAGGCGTTTCGAGTTGGGTTGGTTCCGGACGAACAGGAGCGCTGTGGCAGCGGTTGCGGCGACGGCGCAGGTAGCGGCCGCGAGAGGCGGAGCGGGCGCCGGGATATATAGGCGAGGGTGCGGGCGCCCGCCGTCGCCGGCCCGTGCACATCGCGGGCCCGCACCCCGACTCGCAGCCGAAGTGGAAGATGTGGGCGAGCTAACTGACCGGCGGGGCGCCGAGTGGCGTGGAGTGGAGTGGCGCGAGCCGACCTACTTTCCACCTCGCAGGTACTCGCCACTTTGCGCTCCCGCGGCGGCGCGGGCGCGAAGAGACGTCGGGCGCGCGCGGGAATGTGCGGGCTCTCCGGCAACGAACAGAGAAAGAGAGACGGCGACGAAAGTGGTGGAAGCAATTCCATTTGGTGGTGGCAGTAGACTTTTTCAGAACTACTGAAAGCGACGAAGACACTGACACGCACGGTGAATATTCAAAAATGAGGAGAGACAATCTATGCAATAAAAAGGGCGGAAGTATAAAGAGGCTTCGAAACTGAAAATCACGAAGAAGGATGCAGGATTCGAGACCGGCGCACAGAGAATGCACTAGAATTACGGGAAAGGCAAATGTAGAAAAGAGAAGATGGGACGAAAATGAGAGGAAGGGAGTGTGAAACGGTGGGCGCGGCGCGCGGGTGAATGGAATGGGAGCGGCGATGCGATGCGTTACGTTGCGAGCGCCCGCGCATCGGAGAAGAGAGGAAACTCCGGCGTGTTGTTTCAAATGGGCCATATCATTACTGAAGTGGCGGTTGGGTGCTCAGTGGCTTGAAAACCGCTCGCCGCGCGAACTGAAGCTAAAACGCGCAAGGTACTGCGACGGCGGCAGCGGCGGAGTTGGAGGTGGGGTGGGGTGGGGGTGGAGCCCGGAGGGGGCAGAGGCTGAGTTGGTGGAGGAGGTGAAGCCAGGGAATGACGGCGGCGGAGTAGGAGGTGTAGGAGCCGGCCGGGGGTGGCACGGGCTGCAGTGTTGGGGGTTGAGTCTAAGGGTCGCGGTGTTGGTGTAGGTGGAGGACAAGGGTTGGCGGTGGAAGCGTTGGGGGTGGTGCCTAGAGGTAGCAGGAGACGTATATTTGGGAGTGGGGGTGACGGCCGGGGGTGGCTGCTGAGGGTTTGGGGGTGTACGTGAAGCCTGGGGCTGGCGGTGGAGGAGTTCGGGGTGGCGACGGCCGCAGATTCGGCGGTGGATGCGGTGTCCGGGGGTGGCAGCGGCGGAAAGCGGAGGCGTCGAGGAGCCGGCGACGGGGCCCCACGGCTCTTCGGGGAGCGCAGCGCCGCCGCGCCGGCAAATACTTACAACAGCGGCGCGGACACGCCGTTCCGCCGAATTACATCGGCTAAAGTCTATTCAAGTTGGCGCGGGATATGGGACGGCGGGGGACAATTTAGCCATTAGAGAGCGCGGGCGCGAATTTCTCAAAGTCCGGCCGTAGCGGGGATGCTGCGCGCGTGGGCGGAGGCGCGCAGCCGCTGCGCCGCGCACGAAGAATGCGCGACGCCGAACACGCGCAGAGCGGCGCGGCGCGGCGCAGCGGAGCCACCAGGCACGAGCGCGGCGCACAGGGAGAGCTGGGCGACTGGACACGGGGAGGACGCACCATTCTCACACGACGCGCCGCTTCGCTTTTAGAGTCGGGCCTGGATACCGCAAGCGGCTGCGGTGGCACCCACTCTTCGCTATGGTTTTGAGTTCGAATTCCGCGCAAAGCATGGTTGTTTTCATCCCCAGAGATATAGATTGGAAGATAAAGCCAAAATATCTCGTGTCTTATAATATTATATAAATCATCGTTTTTTAAATGTTTTGATTATTGTCGGTTTTACTTATAATAAAGTAAATAAAGTGAGATTTAGAAAACGTATTGTCTTAAAATTAATTTGGAAACTTACGTCAATATAAATCATCGTTCCATTACATAACTGATTGGGAAAGTGCTTTCTCAACTATCTTCCAATGACAATATTGCTCAAGGTCACCAAATTCTGAGTAATTTTGTTGAAAAAAAAATCAACATGCAACACATATGGAGAGATTAGAGAAAAATTATAAATTATTCTCTGATAACAATACATCGAAAGAATTACAAAAGTGAGCCACTGAATTCACGTGTAAATTCTAGATTAACTTGCCGCCTACGGTAGTTATTTTTATGATACAAGTTTTTTACCTTAAAAGTAGCTAAACGAGACCTTTATGTGCCAGTTATTTGTATACTCTAGAGCACGGTAACGCCAGTATATAATTGCTAACGAGCACATAATGCTCACTTAGTCACGTGTAATACATATCGGTTATCTTATCGAAAAGCAATTTTAACATTTTGATACATTTTATAACTGTATACATATAAGACTAGAGGCTTTAAATGGATTTCAGCACTTGTCCTTTGTTACATCAGATATAATGAGCTATTTTATCTACTGCAGTAAGCTTTATTATACTGCCTGCAATAATGACTTTCAATCTATTCTTAAACGCAAGCAAAACTATAACTCAGCGCCGCGACCGATGTATTTTGTCAGTGAAACAGCCCTGTGCTTTTTCAGGTAATGTGTCATGCTATTTCGTTGTACCGTTGCTCCGCTTCATGTAGGGCAGTACAAAAACGGGCTGAAAGAGAATTTTTACCTTCGCCAACACGGGCGTACTGAAACAAAATCAGTTTGAACTTTTCACTAAAAAAAATATAGTGTTTCAAAGTAGAAACTCGTCATGTATGTAGGCCACTCAAATTCTGTACTCAGATTTTCTAGAAACTCATTTCACAGGAGAGGATTGTGTTTCCAAATGATCAGGCAGTGCACTTATGATGAACAGATGTGAGCACTTTTCTGATTCTGATTCTGATCCTGATCACTTTTCTGATCCAACAAGTAATTCGCAAGATGAAGTAGTGCTTCAGCTAAGAGTATTTGTTTACATGGGGATAACAGCGAAAATAAAACAGGTAGTAGAGTAGATAAAAAAAAAACAAATGTAATAGCAAGAGAGTGCTCTCAATAAGGAACACACGAGCTGGGTACTTTATAGAAGGGGTATAATTTTTCTACTTTGAGCTTGAAAGTACAAGAGGTTTTATAAATTACATAGCTCCAATCCCATAAAATATTAAATTAGCATATAACAAAAATGTAGCTAGAAATAACAGTAATAATTATAAGCATCCAAGACACACATTTAAAACACTGGAAAGAGTGTTGTGGAAGACAAAATGATTATTGATACCAACAGGGGGAAAAATCTGATTCTGTCATTGCACCACGAAGAAAAAAGTTGTTTTGCCCATCTGAAGTCGATGGGCATAATTTATTCATATTGTGCTAGTTCAAAGGAATCATAACACGAGCACGTTATGTGAAAAGTGGATTGTTCAACTATCATTTTCATATTCTGAATTCATACGATTCTCTGTGCCATCAAGCCACGGCAGCTCGAAAGATATCATTTTCAACAGAACCTCTTAAAGGACTAGCTAAAAATTTCTTTTCAAAAATAAATGCGTCAAATAATGACATAATAATAAATTTAACTTTGTACGAGCCGGATCCCACGGCTACGTACAAGCGCCCGAGAGATATGCTACAATAGGCGAGACGCCAATACTTGCATGAAAATTGCGGTACACAACGCCAAAAGCGCGCCGAACGGCTATTGTCTTTCCTGACCATGTTTTTCTCTCTATTTACAGATCAGCCATAGATGTCCGAAAGGATAGGGATGGCTCCACAGCAGGGAAGTGTGGCAGCATTGCACTACTGCGGCCACACGGAACTGCGCTGCAAAGCGATGGGTGTCTTAAAGGACATCATTCCCGAAACTGGAGCGACAACGCAAACAACACGCAAAACAGGAAAAAGCGAGCAGCGGACATTGAGTCAGCAACAGTTCAACACGCAACAAAGGAGCTACGACGCTGGACGGGGAACAGGCTGTAAAACGCGAGCGGGATCCGCAATGAGCGAGCGAACGAAACGAGAGCAGAGTCGGCCAGGAAGCGCCTGCCACTTCCTGGGGCGAGTGGCTGCCTGCACGGGCGACGAGTAGTTCGCCCGCGTGGCCACCGCGCTCTCCGCCAGCCGCGCGCGCGCCGCTGCCGTTTGAAACCAGAGCGCCGCCAGAGGTGGCGCCGACGGCCACTTTTCGCGCGGACGAAAGCTCTCAACAAAATAATTTGCACTCGCATTACCAAAGCGGCAGGTGGCAGCGCGCCCGCCGCTCCCTGCCGCGTTCGCCGCGCCGCGGTCTTTGGCCCAGCCCGCGCTCACCGCCCCCGCGCCCACTTGCCCCTCCCCCCGCCCCGCCCCGCCCCGCCCCGCCCGTCGCCCGCTTCCAGCCTCTCCCCCCGCACACTTCAAATTTCATACAATATTCCGAAATAAAAAAAAATACCGCGTGTAACTATATACAAGCACGGACAAAACGCTTCATATCTCATTCACTATTACATGGGATATAAATTAAATTGCGACCACCCTCTCGGCTCCGCCCAAACCCCTCGACACACTCGAATTTGATTGTGATATTGGCAATTCATGTTTGTACCAAGTGGAAACATGTGAAATGACCCGTGTCTCCACATGTAATACCATACCTAAAAACGCACTCCAGCGCGCTGCTACCCGCCGCTCGCCCCCCCCCCCCCCGCGCTCACCGACACACGTCGCACAATCTCTCATTCCACCTTCAATTTACACCGGCGCACCGCTGCTTCCACCGCCCCCGCCGCCGCCGCCGCCGCCGCCGAGGCCGCCTACGGCGCCGGCACGCGAAACGCGAACATAATAACGGCGCTGCCGCGACACAACGCGAATCAGGTGTTGCCGAAAAATGTGAGCGTGTGGGCGAGCGGGCGAGCGGGCGTTCAGAGCTCGCCGGGCGCTCTGTGGCGCGGCGGGCGAACGATTTAACGCGCAACAATGGGCTCTCCAGGACGGCGCGCGAGCAAGGGTGTTGAAACGCGGGAAGCGCGGCGCGGCGCGCCCACAAACGCGGCGCCCGAACGGAGAATGGGCGGGGCGGCCGCGCTCGCGTTGGCGCCGCTATTTTGGGAGTGGGCGGCGGGTGTAAGGATTATGCAGCAGGGGAGTAGAATCGGTATGAGCGGTAGATGCACTGACGGCGTTGTCGGGGTGATAATAACCACCCGAACACCGGGCGTAGAAATGGAAAGGTATTCGCGATATAGGTTAGTAGAAACGATATGAGAGTTGAATTCTCGAATAATTGAATCTGAACAGGTAATAAGGCGCAAATGATGAATGCACAGATGGACTAGCACGATCTAACAGTAGAGAGGTATCAGCAGAAGAATTAGCAAGGGGTAAGCAACGTCAAACAGCCACTTTTCGTTCCTATACTGCAAAGGCCGAGGACACGAAGCAGCCAAGTGAAACAGAAAGGTAGATTCTGATACTGAGAGTGCGAGTAGACGTAGTATTACGCTCTGGTGACGCAGGGAGTAGGAGGCACGGTGGCACCATTTTGCCCCTCGCATGTCGCGCGTTGCATGTCGACGACATTTAAAAACTTCACTTGCAACGGCTACGTGGGAGGTGCGAGGCTAAATGCGCTATGGGCAGCCCGCTGTGTGCAGCGCGGACGGAAATTGCCGCGCGGGGCCACTTCGGATGTGCGCCTTTGTGCGGCGGCGGAGAGCGCGGGCGGCGGCGCGAGGCGTTCAGCGCCCATCGAACCAGTCGCATTTATTCCATGACCTGCGGCCCAGGGGGGCGGGGTCGCTGGAGGCGCAGAGGGGCGCAGACGGGCGGTGAAGGGACGCCGGCAGAGGCGGAGACGGAGGCGGTGACGATGGTGGTGGTGGTGGTGGTGATGGTGATGGTGATGGTGGCGGCTGTGGTGGTGGTGGTGGCGGCAGTGGGTGTGATGGTGGTAGTGATGGTGGTGGTGGCAGTGGTGGTGGTGGTGGCAGTAGTGGTGGTGGTGGTGGTGGTGGTGGTGGTGGTGGTGGCGGCGGCAGAGGTAGTGGCGGCAGTGGTGGTGGCGGCAGTGGTGGTGGTGGCGGCGGCGGAGAGCGGTGGCGGGGGCGGTGGCGGTGAGGTGGCGGTGAGGTGGCGGTGGCAGTGGCGGTGGCGGTGGCGTCGGCGTTGGCGGTGGCGTTGGCGGTGGCGTTGGCGGTGGCGTTGGCGGTGGCGTTGGCGGTGGCGGCGGCGGCGGCGGCGGCGGCGGCGGCGGCGGCGGCGGCGGCGACGGCGGCAAGCGAGGGGGCGGCGTCGCCCGCGGCACTGTAATGTGGACACAAAAATATGACAGGCTCGGGTCGATAGGGCGGTCGAGCGGGCGTCGGCTGCCATCAGATACTGCAGCTCCGTGCAGCCGCCCGCCAACCCGCCCATGCATGCACGCACGCTCGCACCCCCGCGCGCACGCAGCCCTCGGCGGGGCGGGGATGCGGAGAGGGGGGTGGTGGCGAGCTCTGGCAATACCCCTTTCGCTTTCATGGCCACCCTCCTTCCTCCTCTTTTCCATTGGTCAAATTTTTCTTCTTGTTGTTTTGGGTTCTCATTTTTTTCTTCCCTTGTATAATCAATATTACCATTATAATCTCGTTCTTTTCACCTTAACTTCGAGATGGTTATTTGCTCTTTTCACGAGTCAGTAATAATGTAAATTATTTTCTACAAATGATTACAAATTACTTGCAATGCAACTATCATCTTATATAAGAAAAATGTGCACTGTTAAACAAACAGAGTTATATCACATTTACCTCTCATTATTCTTTATTAATGCGCCCTTCCCTAAATTATCGGAACAATTTCGTCCATGGACTGAATTCGCGGTTCATACAATTTATCTTGATATTTTCGTAGGTCATATCACGAGTCCATTGGAAATATCCGATAAATTCAGTTCGTAACTTCAGTTGCAACGAGGGAACTTGTATGGAAATTCCCAATGCACTAGAGGCACTTAATAAAGCTATTCCATGAATGAAATTACCTCCATGTGCGTTTCAGAATACTTCCTACGACTGAAGCATCGCAAGTTATAATGGTCCACTAGTGACTAGAAGGAAAAAAAAAGTGACAAGAAAAATCGATACCTCTCGAGTAGTACATACAAAGTGATGTTAGACGCTGTTAATGTCATTATCATGAGTAGAATAGTCTATCAGATTCTACTTGCTAGTGCAAGGAGAGGCGATGGAGGCAATCGTAACGACTTTTACTGCGAGGGAAGCAACTACACGGCGCCCGTGAGCTCCCGCATCGATTGACCACGTGACCTTGCGACGGCGAACGTAGTAGTAGTGGCCACGGCCGCTGCCATGATGCATCACGTCAGAGATTGTGCAACGGATGTTCGATCCATCGAACTTGCACGAACGTATGGATTTCTCAAAGTGACCTACGTGAGAAAGGAAAGTGATAGTTGTTTGGTTCTAACGCCCTGATCGCCCAACCGTCGATCGGAAGCTACTAAGCAGCTCGCGGGGAATTTTTCAGTTAATCAAAGAGTCGCTCAGTTTGGCGTGAAGCAACGAAAACTTGCTGGTTGCATAATCCTGCGCAAAGACTTGCGAAAGCTGCTTGCGCAATCCTGCGCAAGTTTCATAGTTGATAGTGTGAGCGTGAGAGTTGGTCCGACATGTTTTTCGTGTGTATATCAATCCCTAATATGGTTCGGATCGGTCTGAACGTGAAGGTAATATTCAGTCCTACAAATCCGTGTGATGGTTATTTTTTCAAGGTAAAAGTTACACAAACAATTACAGAAACAGCTGGATAGATCAATATTTTGACAACTGTATTTGAATGTCACCCACAATTTACTCTCCCTAAATAAAGAAAATGTCCGAAAGCAGTGCCATCTATTTAATTAAAAAAATATGTGATAAATAATCTGTTCTTGTAATTCTAATTTATTACTACGAACACGTCAGTATTTTGTTTTCTGACGTACAGTTTTATTAAAATTGATTTTGAACTTATTAGAAACGTATATTTATACGCAACAAACAAATGTAAGATTTGAAAATAAATCTTGGGTTTCTTTCACTAGTTCACAGAAATATTTAAAACCTACAGTTCCTCCAGATAATCATACGTCTGGCGATCTTCTCTCTAAGGTGTATGCAGCGTTGTAAAGCGAGGAATTAGCTTATCCGAATTAGAATATTTTCCACCGCCTCTACTCCACGACATTCCTCCCACAATACGTGTGTACCGAGTAGTATTATAATGTTAAGAGAGCGGGAAGTGTAATTTCCTCACTGGTGGAATGATTCAAGAAATGTTATCATGGACAAAGACAATGGTAACAAGTCGCAATGAGGGTTAAAAATAAACGAATTGAGAATAGATATTTATAACGCTATACACAAGATATATTTATCGTTGTGAGTGCATGCAAATAAGACAAACTTACATGGAAAGAATAAAGGTTGACAGGCAAATTGCCTGTGCAAATCATGAAGTCATTTCCTCGGCCGACACGTTACATTCTCGTTCTAGGAAGAATTCACAGCAGACTCTACAACGAGTTTTGATTCCATCAGCCCATAAGAATGAACAATGAAGACTGCTAAGGGTCGCTGAAAATTAACCGCTCTTACAGAACGACTCCCCGACGGCGGAGTGTGCGATCGCACGCCACCTGCAAGGGAGGCCGTGACGTTGATCCCCACCGCCGCTGCTCGCTCATTTGCGATTACGGTTCTTCCTGGCAAGCCTCCGCCTTTGTTTCTACCGCCTCGTTCACCGCGCACTCAGTAAGGTCGTGCGTTACTTCGTAATTATTGGCCGATAACCCCTCTCGACGGCGGTCGACTTCAAAGCGGTGCCGGCCGTAACAATGAAATTAACGCTTTTGTGAGGGCGGTGACAAATGTGAAGCAGAAAACCCTTTGTACTTGCTGGAGGGAACGCATGAGGTACGATCAGGACCGGACTGGTTGCCGCCACTGACAGGTAGTGATAATGCCGTAGCGACAACGTATGCTTCGTATAACTGAAGGTGGGAATGGTACACCACCAAACGTACTTGGAATGACCAAGTACGTTTGGTGGTGATCATTGGAGAAAATGTTGTAAGTTTGGCACATATAAAAGTGGTTGTACAAATAATAGTAATAATACGAGAATAGACAACAAATAATATAAAAAATGTACAAATTAATCATGTACTTATAATTCAATACTCATATTTTCAACGATATTTCTAAAAAAATCATGGAAAATGGAAACTATAAAGCTATTTCTGTATCGTCAAGTTACAGTCAAACATTTTTGAATCGATCGATAAATGCAATGATGTCAACACATTGGACTCGAAATAAGATACAAAATAAACCATGGAACCGAAATTCAAGCAATTCTCGAATACAAGTCACGGGAGAATAGTAGTTGTAATGAACGATATCAAATACCAGTGGTCTTGGTGGCACAGGTCTTAAGGACTCCACATTATATAGCGCTGAAAACCCACCAGGGCGAGAAAAGTACCAAATTAAAATAACGAATATTTTAAAATATATGGCGAGGTTTGGAAATTAAAGATATACGAAAGATATTATTAAAGCGCATATGATATTTATATTTTACAATAAACACCTATCTTTTTAATATACAAAAACATGTATAACAACTATTTACATAATAATACAGTGTAATCCAACGAAATGAAAATGCGCCATTTTGATAAGCATTTTTTTGCTATAGAGAAAAACCTTTACACAAAACATATGAAGCCCTTTCTGGAAAAAAATTCTGAAGCTTCATGTATAGTGCACGCCAAAACCAAATGCACGTTTCAAATTCCAGGGATCGCGACATCAGACAGATCGAAAGGCAATTATCTATTTTGGTGAAAATCCTGACTACGGTTTAGCTATTAGAGTTCTTCACAAACGACTAGACGGATGGAGGGTTAGACAAGAGAGGAACACAGCCTTCTTGCCGTAAGCCAATAATTCGGTATCAAAGACTTACGAAACGTGGATTCCAACTACACGACGTGTTAGGGGATGTTATTTATTTCCAATTTGAAAAATAATTATCCATATTTTTGGTATCAGGGACGCACAAAACGAGTTAGTTTTCTAAAACAAAATTGACGTTTTACTGCAGTGTTACAGTACTTTATTTATACTAACTAAGTAGTATGCGGGGAAGTAAAAATTTAAAAAAGTCAAAAACAAAGTTTTTTTTCTTTTTCTTTTCTTAATTTGTTGTGTCTATTTCCGCAACGCGTCTCCTAGCTCCTAAGAGCGTTGAGCTAATCTTGGAGTAATCCTCCGTTAATAATAGGAGTAATCCTGCTTCATTATACACCCAGCACGCAAGATGCAACGTACGTAAAGGAAATTTCAGTTTGGAGAGATCCCTAGCGACGAGCACCAGGTAGAATATCTGCCTGAAAAGAAACGGTCGCCCAACAGGAAAGCTGTAAATTCATCAACCAGCGGGCGCTCGCGCCAGCAGCAAGTGGGGTCCACATCGGGGACGTCGGCGGCCCTCGGCCGGCGAGTGCTTTGCGAGGGCGCCGTCCCCACGCAGGGCACCTCACTCCGGGGACGACGCGGCGCGGGGACGACCCGGCGCACACTGCTCGAAAGCAAGCAGCTCGCCGGCCTCCAGAGGGCGAGTTTAACGCAAGGCGCTCCTGGGCTCTGTTGAATCAGACTATCTTGCTGTACCAACAACGCACCTACCTTGCTGTATCTACGTACTTGCTATACCTACTACCGGAACATTCTACAGCGACACAGCTGTCGACTCATCATATCCAGGATTGCCACTTGGTGCATTCCAGATTGAACGAGTGTGTCAGTCGTCACATTCAAACTTTCATCTCGCTGAATATATTCGTTACTGCCTAACGCAGATTTTTGCTGTTTTCCATGATCTCCTTGTTAGAAAAATACAATATTTTCATTCGCTTCCCTTCAACACTTCTTGATGTTACCCCAGCAACTTGCTATACTTTCTCATAATGCGTTTAGTTTAAGTGGTTCATCATCGCCAGTGCTCTTTGTATCACTCTCAACGATGTCATCATACTGCTAGGGCCAGCACTGACGCGGCCGTGTCGTAGCCTCCACGTGACGGGGTCGCAGCCTCTGGCGACCCCCCCCCTCCTCGCCTTTGCACCCCCCTCCTCTCCCCGACGAAGCGCTCTCCGTCGCACCCTTTCCATCACCCTGCTGCTTGCTCGCCCGGCCCGCCTCGTGTTGCATACATTCACCCCTTTTCAATAAAACAACAAACGGAATGCGTAACTCGCAACGCCTAGAGCGCAGAGGCGTCAGCGGCGCACGCGGGGTCGAGGCAGCGGGGGGGGGGGGGGGGTGGAGGGGGGCGGGGCGTGGGGGACGGGGCCGCGGAGGGACCGCGGGAAAGGGGGAGGGGCCCCTGCCAGGCGCGTCGTGCGCAATACATCAGACGTCTCGCGCGAGGAAGCCGGCACTCCACTGCCTCATTAATAGCGCTCTCGCCGGAAAATATTCAAATCGCAAGACGGGGCCGGGGCAGGCGGGCGGCGCGGGGGCGGCGCACGGGCGGCGGGGGGCGGCGCGGGGGCGGCGCGGGGGCGGCGCAGGGGCTGCGGGGGGGCGGTGGGGCGCGGCGCGGGCTTTACCCTGCTGGTGAGCTGGTGGGTGGACGGGCGTGCGGGTGAAGTGGTGGGTGGGCGGACGGGTGAGTTGGTGGGTGGGCGGGCGGGTTAGTTGGTGGGTGGGTGGGTGGGTGGGTGAGTGAGTGAATGGGTGGGTGAGTGGGTGAGTGGGTGAATGGGTGGGTGAGTGGGTGGCGGTGGCGCGGTAATCTGATCTCACGCTCCTGCGTGGTATCGGGCCACGCCGTGGCGCCGAGTTCAAGATGCAAGGGCTGTGAGCGCTAGGCGCGATGGAGCTTAGGGAGACAGCCTGTTCGAAGGTCCGCCATGGGGTAAAATAGTAGGAAACGTATATTCAAAGTGAAGGTTCTCAAGGGCTAACGCACTTATGTTACATTTTGTTATAACTGCTGAAGAAAAGATGTTTGATACCAGTATATTGAGTTCTCGTCTTCAAATGTCTAAACAAGTATTTTAAGAAAATGTACATAAATTCTTCATTTATTGATCGTACCTTTCACATATAATTTAAATATTTGTAAGCATCTGAGGAGACTTTTTTATTCCTTATTCTATACCAGATAGATATACATGACAATACAATTATCGCATAAAATCTAGAGGAATGATAAGAGGTCGAGAATACAACTATGCATTGCTACACTGCATTCTAATATAATGACACAGTGTCAATTTTTATATTTAGTGCAAGAACTTCTTGTTTTTTAAACACTATGGATATTGTGTATTTTGGTCGAAACTCATACGTCGAGGCAATAAAGCAAAGCGATCGTGCAAGAAACAATCACTCTGTTCACAATTTTAATAAAGTTTAATTCGAAATCGCCTGAAGATGCGTCATTTACGCACGATTATTTGTTTTATTACATTCATTAAAACAAATTGAAATAAAGCACCATCTTCGAAGCCCATCTTTCCGCGGACAGTTCAATTTTTCATAATGACGTGTCGTCACAATGCAAAGGAATTAATTTTTCACGGTGTCGTCACGCCTTTTAAAAAGTTTTAAGAAAAACTTTACGCGCGAGTCGTTGTAAGTAAAATCTCTCATTTTATACACGATCGTAGAAAAGTATGAAAACAAAGCTATGAAAGCATGTTTGACATAGTCTTCAAAGCAGATGGAAAAATAAAATATAAGAATATATATTTCTATTTTATCTTTTCTCTGGCACACACACTAGCCAATGTTTCTCCAGAGTAGTTTGGTAAAACCTTCGTTTATTCATACTACAAAATAAATGTTTCCTCAAGTTCAAGAATTCCCATCACGGTAAAGGCCATCAATTAAAGAAAAATATTTCAAAGTAAATTTTTCCCTCCGGAATTTCTTGTGATGGAGACGCGCTATATTAATATTAAACAAGGGAACCGCCCATATAATGAAAACGTACGAGGTCAAGTCGTCATCATCCAACAACGAACGAGCACTACATCACGCCCTCTCGGGAGGGCTAATTTATTTCCCAGACAGAACAGACGTTAGGTCGTCCCGCGCGGTAATGAGCGATAACTTCTCGTTACGAAGGAAACTGGCGTGGAGAGCGACTTCCGTCGTCTGCAACGACGCGTCACTCCCGGAATCGATGACAGACGGTGATTCGCGAGGTACTTGTTGGCTTGTAGGGCACGTCAGGCGGGATGATGTTCGATGACGACCCACTATTTTAAATTTATAACAGCATTAAATAGACCTATCAGCAGGTGTCCGAAAGAGACGATTAAGGAAAAAAGTCTTGAAGTATTTATCCTCACCTGTTCTATATATTGGGTGTAGGGGAGAGCACATAATTCAAATTTTGAGATCTGCTACCTCGTCAAATGCTGGCTTCACACACACACACACACACACACACACACACACACATACACACACACGCACACACACACACACAGACTAAACCTCTTCGCATTTTTTTCCGTTTTTCGTTTATATCTCGAATCGATCGAAATAACTTTGATAAACAAAATTAAAGTAGACAAAATAACCTACAAGATGTGTGTATTAGAATTAATTTTTCGATGATTCTTCCAAGCTCTAGAGCGTGTTGAAAAACGGTGGCTTTCTGGCCCTCTTGGCAAAGAGGGAAAAAAGCTCTCTCCCGATCTGTCTTGCGGCGACGCTTTACGTTTAGCTTTACGACAACGTGCCTGAAATTGATTGAAACAAATGAATTATTGTGTTTATTGAACAAAATAATACTACTCCGTTACTCGCTGCATCAGAAGGAACGCATTTACAAGCGATGGACGTTTGTGTACCCTTGCCTTTGATAACCAAAGAATAACGAAAACGAGAGAAAATACAAGAGACAGTATGTACACAATGCAATGTTTACATGTATAATGTATTTTATCAACATGTTCTGTCACGTGCCAAATTATGGGGCAAAATAAACAATAGAACTAAATAGAAAAGTTTAGGCACGAAACAAAAAATATAAGCTCAGAGATATATGATACATACTTCGCAATTTATTTAACAACTTTACTTTATTAGTTAATAATAATGATTAGGATAAAATGAAATAGAGCATCACTAGAATAATACGGCGGTAAGGCACTTCTTGCTTATCCTTTAAATTGGGACTCCCGTATGGACCGCCGAGGAGCATCACAACCACGGTCTCAGAAATGTTGGACTATTACTTGAGGCGTTCCTGACTAAGTGAGTAGGATTTGAACCGGCATTGCTGGATAACAAGTTTCGCCCGGCATTGAGCCTGGATTCTTCGGTGTGAGTACAACAATATCACTGATGATTTTTAATCCTCTGCAAAAATTCAAGCACAACTCTGAAGACCGGCGAGTTCTGGGAGTTAAAGGAACAGGTAAGCCCTCCCCAAGAGAGAACAATGAGACATTGCGCTGATTTTTGTTAATTGTCTTAAATATATAATTATCAAACAATAAAGTCTGATGTAATGGTTGGGTAACTTCAAAGTTTCAACTCGCCTAATACGTAATACCCTTTACATTAAAAGTCCAGTACTCCCACAACGCCTACAATATGTATATTTATAGTTTACTATATGTTTTGGTTACTTCTCGGAGGGGAACATGCAAATTGTTTTATATGTTCTTCGTTGAACGTGTATAAAATATATTCTATTTTTAATACTTCTATTCTAACACTGTGGAAGTTGTAGTTTTACAAAAAATACTTGAAACTGTAAAACCCGCGTGTGGATACGTGTATTTTTTACTTATATTATAACGGAGGCAGACGTACACACCGACTTGCTTTTCTCACAGAATGGCGGTGGTGGTGAACAATTTCTTGAGAATTCTAACAATGTCGAGGATTTGACAGAAGCAGTCGTGGTTGGCGTAGACTACTAAATGTAGAGACAACCAACACCAACTTTAAAAGTAAAATTACCGTAGATGTTTTACGTAGAAACTGTTACTGCGATGTGTCGCAGTATAAATCATCATAATCCACATCCGGGAAAGCTTTTCTACATTGCAGTGTTACTCTTCTGGTAGAGTCGGGACCGTACTACTGGAAACTTAGCCCAAGTCTACAGAAGATATAATGGTCTGGTTTTTGACATACGTATATATTGACCACATCAGCGAGTGGTTAATAGTGACATACAAGTAACTGAATATGGAAAGAACAATGGCAAATCACGTTCTTTTAATGGTAATAATTGGCAATGCTCGACAAATTCTTACAGTCTCATTCTGTAGTGATGCTCCATTTCTTTTTACACTAAAACTTACAGTACGTAATATTTATGAACTTATCTGCTCCTAAATGTTTGTTTCATACCTAATATCTTCCCTTTTACATCATAATTTGGGAGATGACAGAATATATTGTAGGTAAAAATATTACAACCACCTATTACATTGTACAGGCCATAGTGCCTCCTCTTTTTCTCTAGTTTCCGTCATCTTTTAGTATCTAAAACTGGAGTACACCAACATCCCACGCACGAATAAACACGTATATTCTGATTCATCGAGTAATGAAGTATTAATCATGTAACAAAGCAAATAATGTAATAGTTCCTTTTCAAGCATGATGTAGTGAAACTAGATAGCAGTTGCAAGACAGTAGGTCGGGAGAGGGCTTTTGACCTGTTTTGGCCAGAGGGCCAGAAAGTCACCGTGTTCCAGCGCCTGAAAACGTTGTCCAAAAATTAAATCTAAACATGCATATTGTAGAGAATTTCATCTACTTTAATTCAGTATATATGTATGCCATTGCGATCGATTCGAGATATTGCTAGTGACTGGAGTTAAGGGAGAATATTTTAAAAGACAAATGTATTGAAACTGTATGTTGAAAGCATGAAACTAGTATTGCATTCAATACTAAGGTTACTAAGCTAACTATAACAGTACTCAGTTTGAATTAATACCATTCAAACTTAGAATGGGGAAATAGAGAAATTCAAATATTTATGGAGTAATTAGAGCTTTTGAGGCAATAATAGTACAAGGAATGCGTATGTCGATGATAATGCGTCCATCGTTGAGAGACACTCACTTTAATTGTACAATTCAAAATGAATTCACCCGCGAAATTAGTTTTACATTATTCGGCGGATAGCGATCTTCAGCAACTAAAGGTTTAGTCATTTATAAATCTACTAAGTACAGTCTGGTAGAATTTACTTATAAATTTCGGACGTGATATTCCAAACTATTTTTCGGAAGAAAAAACATAGGTGATTCGCTTTCGAAATTCAATTTCTTTTCACAAGGTAAAATTGTGTAGATATCATTTCATAAACTCAAAAAACCATCGATTCAATTTCGATCGCATCATACATCAAGAAGCTCGACACTTCCGACAGAGGCATATCGATAAAGAACATATTTATCTCTCCGTGCATCGGTCCGCGTCAAGGCGGCAGATACAATATTCCCGACTCCCCTTCGTTCGAGGGCCTCTTCCGCCCCCACCGCCCTCCCGGCGGCTCCTTCACCCGGAGGAGGGGCCCCGCGCAGCGCCGAGGATTCAAGTGCAGAGTTCATTTTCCGAGGCGTCTCGGTGAAATATGGCAGCATTTCGTCGTAGACTTTCCAACTTGACCCGACACCAAGAAATGAATTTCAAAGGAACAGGGCACCCCCGCGTCGCTGAATATTAATGGGGCAAAACCGCTGCCACGCCTGCGTCTCGCCGACGCGCCGCGCCCGTGCCCTCCCAGCCCGCGCTCAATACTGTGCCAAACGGGCAAAAATATACGGCCGCCGGCATTATGTTCATCGTGGTGCGAAATATTGCACGTTTTCACCGAGATTAACAAAGATAAAACATACGCCCGTTTTGCAACATAAATAACGCACACCCCTTAGTGCGTTGCGTGTGTTTATATACAAAAATAAGCAATTGGCCGATGCCCAATGCAGGGCGGCGACGTCTCAAAAAAAAAAAGGGGGGGGGGGAAGCAAAGAGAAATTCTTCCAGGGAGTCGTATTCCCTCATTAGCTATGCAAGCGAGTTTTGTTTTGCCACAACCGAATTTCCAATTTCTCCTCATCCGTACTTCCTCGTGCCGCGCGCGCGTTACAAAAGAGGGTAGAAAAGTTGCGAAACAATAGTCCCGAATGTTGCGTCCTAACTTCCTAACGACCTCTTTTGCGGGCTGTTTTGCATGTTTTTAATTTTTAAGTGCAACGTTAAAGGCCTTCTTGGGCTTCGCCGCTCCTTCCGCGCCTGCACAGTTCCCTTCCCGAGCAGCAAAGAACAATATTCAAAGCCGAGAATCCGCGTACTTCTCCTGAGGGGGCCGGCCTTCGTTTTTTTGATTCCGAAGTTTAAGGCCGCGTTCTTCGCCTCGCCTTCATTGCTTACGGGCGAGTTTCAAATCTTCGCAAGTCAACCATTGAATATTAAAAGCTAAGGAAAGGCTCAAATGAGCAATGGGAACTGTGAAAAATCCTCGTAGTTAAGGACTATGCTAATTTTATTGCTCTAATAAATAATTTTTATTGATATTCCAGAAAAACTTGTCCCATTAATAAAAACAAGTAACATCTTAAATATTACGATCATACGTATTTGCAAAACAGATGCTCGTTGAATGTGAGAAAACCTAGCTGCTGTCTATTAACCGCAAATAATTTATGGGTTAGGAGACATCCAGGGAGATACAATTTCCCATTAAGTATTAAAAAATGTGATATTAGCCCGAGTGTAAGATGATTAAAATTTTGTCATTCATTGTGATGAAAAAAATCATTTTCAATACAAACGTAATTAATGAGTTATTTTTATTCATATTCAATACGAATTAACAGAAACAACTAATACTAAGGTGTTACATTTATACAAATTTGAAAGTTCTCTGAATGTTATCATTGGATAATCCATGACGCAGAAGTCACAGAAAACATTACACCAATTTAATTTAATTTTTATAATTTTGATTCAAACTATACATTTTACAAAATGTTAATGCTGAAATGTCATACTAGTGCAAAATACTCTTAAAATGTATGGCAACTAAGGAACAAAGTAAGAAAGCGGAAATGCACGAGAAAAAAGAAGTTGAATAAAACGAGGTCAGGTATCGACACAAACTAACATTAGAAATAGAAACAATGGCGCCGGCAACATTATATATATATATATATATATATATATATATATATATATATATATATATATATATATATATATATATATATATATATAAAATGTTGAAAACAGAATCAGCCAAGAATAAGAAAACGGTAGCGAGAACGAAAACTTGTGATGAAATCCCGCATTGAAAGCGGAACGCGGTGCGAAAACGCGGCCGAAGATGGGGCCAAGTATAGGATCCCGAGGGCGCGAAGAGGCCTGCCGGAGCCGCATCGCACGTATTAAAACGCGTCTTCCGATGAAACGAGCAGCGCGCAGTGACCGCCGGGGCGGCAACGGGCCCTCGTCGACGGGCGGGAGCGATCCACTCCCACACAGGACCCGTTCAAGGCTTTCAATACGCGCCGCATCGCGAGGCGCGAGGCGCTCTTGGAATGGAGCCGTTTACAATTTCGCGTCATGGGAGACGGGCGTAAGGGGAACACGCGGCGCGAGGGGAAAGAGAGACAGTTGAGGGGGGGGAGGAGGGGGGCTGAAAACGCGATGGCGCGAGAGCCAGGAGCGCGGTGGAGGGGAGGTGCGGAAGAAACCGAGGCGGGGGCGGAGGAGAAAAATTACAGCGAGAACCCGCAGGGAAATACCGACGCAGCAGGACATGAAGTCTTGAAGCGGACGAGATAAGACGAGGACGCTGCGGCGCGGCGCGGCGCGCGGCAACCGGATAAATAAAACGAGCGGAACTGGCTCGCGCCGAACGGAAAACTAAAGATAACAATAAAACAGTAGCGTCTCCAGGTTCAAATGAACCCGCTGTCGCGGGGATATTGGACTCGGTGACGAGCGACGAGGGAAGGGACGGGGGTTGGGCGGCGTTTAACGCGAGGGGCGAGGGGCAAGCGGGGCTGCTCGGCGAGGTGAACGGAAAGAGTAAATTTGAACGCGAGGCCAACTAGACGGTTCTAAAGAAGCGATACGCGAGTGGAAAATTGAAGGCATCGTGCCAAACGCGCGCGAGTCGAAATCTATTGGGCATGAACCGGGATCAATTGCGAACAAGTGAAGTGCCGTAATTTACGTCTATGAAGTTTATTCGGAACGCGAGGCAAAATGTTAGAAAAAATATTGAAGAAAGACAGTTCCGTGTGTAATCCGTAATGTGAATTATGTCTTTAGATTTAATGAAAATATTCCCCGAAACTCATATGGCTGCAAAAGAAAAAATTGCTAATAGGCACACAGAAGGGACGAAATAATAAAAACAGAAGAAAAACAAGAAAAAAAAATTACGACAAAGTTTTGTAGAAGAGTGTCCGTAGAGCGATTTTAATGAATTTCATTTACACATGACTTTCCAGTCTCCAAGACAAGGCAACCGACTATATTGTACTTCTCAACTATATTAAATTTTCTATCTCAATGTATTTCAAAGCTGTACCGCACCGAATATCCCAAGCGTTTTTTGAGAGGTATGCAGTACGTGAAGAACAAGGTTAATGGACATACGAGCTGAGAAAGTAAATAACCTGGTTGAAAAAAACAAACTCAATTACTACTTTAAAATATCACATGCGTATTTTATTTGCAAAATATTTTCTTTGTTCTGTTAACGACTGAATTTATTCCGGTACACGTCTCGTGCTCAACATTACACAGAACAAGTTGCAAGTCGCAGCTATCTGGTGGCAATTATTTGGATTTTTAACATCAATTCTTTCCTACATCCTTAAATTATACTGCTAGAGGTCTCCAGAACACCAAAACTTTAGTTTATTAGGCGCTTCTTCTATTAAAAGTCGTACGAGAGTTAAGTAAAATCGTTTATTTTAGCTTCTTACTATCAACTTCGTTACGGATCAACCACTGTTTACATTACACCGGCCTCTCCCTCCAACTTAAACACGAGAAATAGCAGTTAAGAATGGATATTAATGATTTAAACTATAGCAAGTACTGAAAACAACTGGCCAGTAGCGAATTTCCATTCAAAGCTGTACCCCCCTTATTAAATTTCCGGCATGGGTGTTTTGTAGCATATATATAAAGATCATCAAGTGGGTTCACAAGCTGAGAAGTAAATGAAATGAAAATCGACAAATAATTGATTTTTTAAAATGTCACGTGTGTATTGTGTTTGCCACATATTATTTTATTTAAATGTTCGGAAAACATCGGCAGTTAAAAGATTATTCCTAAAATATGTCTGTAAAATTAATTTGCAAAAATAAATTATTTTGTTTTCACCCTTCAATCAGCCTACTCCATCTGATTTGTAGGGCTAAACCAAGAGCATCAATGAACATTGTTTTCGTCTTTTTAAATGATTCTTACCCCCCCCCCGCACACTACATAAAATATTTAACAATGTTACAAAAACTAAAAATGTAATCTAAGTTCTAAATGCAAAATCACAAACATACGGTAATTTCGATTTCAAAGACAAAGCATTTATGAAAATAAATCGCATTAATCTTATTCAAAGCGTAAACGAAAGGTGACCAAGATACCGTCTCTTCATTCCCATTCAAATGTGCATAGCCCCGTATCACAATTACCTCGATAAGGAAGAACAAGCTGCCTCCTGACGCGGCACCTAAACTGACCACTGACCACCCACCACCTCCTCTGCGGTCGCGACCGCCGCCCGAGCGCGGCTGTTGTCATTACGTGCAGCCGATCGAGGGGGGGGGGGGGCGTGTTTCGGACGCAAAATTCGTAATTTACTGAAGGTCGTTGCAAGTGGCGGGCCCCCGATATTACTTTCCAGCTTTCCATAGGTTCATTTAACTGTAGCTATGCATGTACTAGGGTAATGCATGGCAGTGTTCCTGGTCGTATGCCAAACCCACAACATGAAAATATGACTACAATTCGGTAAAAGGTTAGGGCTATAAATTACCGTAATGCTTCACTTTGGGGATGGTGCACCACTCCAAATGTTACGGTAATGTCCTGAGCATTGGCGAAATGAACAGACGTTGCGGCAGCGAACACCGCTGTGGAATGCACAGCCACTTTCGGGTATTTTCATTCGCATCTAAGTTGCTATTTTTGTCTGAAATGAAACGTCTGAAAAATATATTTACGTAAAGTATAAGTATAGAAATTATAGAATTAACGATTAGGTACTTTCATGAAATGTACTAGATATGTTGTTCTTCTTTAATAAAGGCGAAAAAAACAAGGGTTGGACCAATTAAATAACATCTTAGAATAATTTATTGAAGTATGAAAATAAAAATATTACGTGTTGGCGTTCTTAAACAGTTATTTCTAAAACAAAGACTTGAATATTTTTTTCTTTATACACATTCAATTCATTAATGCATTGATTGTTTAATTGTATCCATTTCTCAGACACAACGTAATTCGTTTAACATTCAATGGATATTGAAAAACAAACTGCGATGCTCTTTGAATTAAAACATAACACTTTTGATTTTATTTCTAATTGGATCTGAAGGCTGTAGTGTGACCAAGTAAGAGTATATCATGGTGTTACTTTGCCAAAAAGCTCAGAGCTGGCTGCAGTCCAACTATGGGTATAAACACACAACTGCGTAATCTTTATGCGAGGTTCTCTTTGTGCCTTAAGACTGGCTGACATGCGATCCTCTACTGGATAAATGTTTCGCTGTTTTGAATGTCATTCTGCCTCTACTCTTGTTTTCTTTATTCTCCCCTTCTTTCGCTCTCTTGTCGTTTTTCACTTCTCGTCTTCGGTCTGAGCATCCGCGATATGCGCTGTGTTCCATTTTCGGGAACGCGGGACGCCCGCCCCGGGCGCGCTGGTCGCGATTCTCCAGAAGGGGTCGAGGAGCCAGGCAGTGCCAAGAGGAAGAAGCTGGCGTAGTACAAGGCAGAAGGGAGCAGAGAGAGTATAAGAGAAGCCAAGCACGGGACCAACTGCACGGAAATAACTGGAATAATCAACAAAAATGAGATAAAGTAACAAAGATAAGGTAAAACGAGAGATGAAGACAATGCTGGGGAAAAGACGATGAACCAAAGATGAAAGTCATAAACTGCCCAGGTTTAATTGGAGAAAAGTTTATAACAACTCAAAATGTGATAAAATGAGAAGTGGGTGAACGAAAAATAAAGGGAGAAAAAATGGAAAATTCGATCTGGGTGGTTCGAGGTGAAAAGAAAACGAGAGATGAAGACAATGCTGAGAAAAAGCCGACGAACCAAAGATGAAAGTTATAAACAGCCCAGCTTTAGTTGAAGAAAAAGCTAAGTTTATAACAAGAGAAAATCTGATAAAATGAGAAATGAGTGAACGGAAACTAAAGGGAGAGAAAAATGGAAACTTCGATGTGGGTCTATATCGACGCAGTGGTGCGTGGCATGCCGCCACATGAAGGGGCAGAAAGAGCGAGCAGAGCAGACACAGAGGACAGACAGGAAAGAGCGAACAGCGAGTCAGGTCAAGATTTGTTCGTTATTACTTTCAAAGAACAATTAAACCTACATGTGATGCGTGAATGAGTGGTGCAATCTGCGCACGTTTTCTCGGGCAGTGGAATCTCTTCCCCATTTCTAACCATAAATAGTGCATAACGAATAAAAGTACCGACAAAAGATGAAGTGGAATGGAACAAATGGAAGCTGGACGTAGTCAGGGTTGGGCGAAATATTTTGTACACACGTTATTTAAAAACATACTCAAAACACATTAGATTTTTGTTAAGTACTTATGTTTTTCAAATACTTGAAATACTCAATATACAGTAAAAAGCAATTTTATTATATCTTTTTTATTGCAACAATATTGTGTAATTGTCAATTACAACTAATTAGTAATGATAGTCGTACAAATTCCTGAATAATAACTATAATATATATGTACTTCTAATGTAATTAAGACCAAAAAATCAACAAACAAATCAAGCTGATCTGGGTTAATTGTTCCACGAACTATGGAATGAAAGCAAAATACGATCCATACACTTTATTTTTATTAAAGCATTCTCAGCATTTCTTTATTAACCACGCGTATTTTTCGAATTTAAATACATCTCCAAAATACATGACCAAAAAATTTAAAAAAATACAGTTTTTCAAATTTAAAAAAGTATTTAAAATTCACTTTTAAAACACGAGGATTTAAATACTGCCCACCCGTGGACGTAGTACATTTAAGCGAAGAGGGCTCCGAAGCGCGCAACGCCCCACACGAAGTCCTCCGGCCACCGCCACCGCAAGGCGGAACGCTGGCGCGGGGCGCGGGGCGCGCTCCGCTGCAGAGCGAGTATCAGCGCCGGGCATCGATTCCCAGGGCGCGGGCTTATCTCGCGCACGCATTCGGCCGCGAGCGAGCGAGCGCCGCGTTGGCCCGCGCTGCGCTGTCAAGGCCTCGCGCGTCCGCCCTCCGAGAAAGAACGCGGCGGAGAAGGAGCGCGATAATTCAATTTAAATTGCCAGATTAGCTAATTATTCGCCTTTGCAACGGGTATCTGCGTCTCGTTCTCTGAATAAAGTGCCACCGTACATATTTCACTTTAGATAAATTGTCATTTGTGAAACGGTAACAGAATCAGATGCACATTCAATCCCAATTATGTACGTGATTGAAAAATTAATCGGCTTTCAAAGCTAAATGAATAATTTTCCAGTGTTCTCTCCCACTTTTACGGAAGAGGGATGCACATACTGCAAGTTGATAAGTAATGAAAAGAAGCTTCGTAATGAAGTAGATGTTGTTTCGCTCCTTCCTGCGATAAAATGCATGCAAAAACGCGGGAGTAAGATAATTTAAGTCATAGATGCATCAGCGCGAACAAACCCTAACAAGAAAAACCTTAAAATATTTGTAATAGTTCACAATAACTGTTGATGGCTAGGCAAACACAGCGAGTTACAATTACTTAGATAAACAGAAGTAAAAGCAAAATTATCCGACCATATCTACCACAAAAACTGTTACTCGCGGCAGCACACAGGCAGCAAAACACGAAAAGCAATGAAAACACTGAACAACCGTCGTAAAAATCAAGTTAAACCCCACACAAATGAAGAGCTCCTCTCTCTCACTCGGTCATTAATTCGCTTCAGTTTCTATGACACGCCGGATGTGCCGTAATTCACAGATTGAGCTGTAGCCTGAAAAATAAACACGAAATTTTGAGACGCGAAAGTTGATAAATTAAAGGAGGAAACGTAGGAAGGAAGAAACCCGTGAAAGAAATAATAATTAACAAAGCAGCCGGCGGGGCAAATTAATTCGAGGAAGTAATAAATGAGGGCCGTTTAAAAAGGCGCCGAGCGGCGCGTGGGGCCCGTCAGCCGCCGAGGACGCCCTTATCGCCCGCCGGGGCGCTCGGTCCGCCAAGGGGGGCGGGGCGGGGGCGGTGAGGGCGCGGCGACGGGGGTGGCGCGCCCGGCCACAACAGTCGCGCAGTCGCCAACCCCGACGCCGCCGTCGTCACGTAATGTATGGAAATGTATGGAAGACGTTGTTACACGGCAGAATAAATAAGGGCACAACAGGTAGCGTGAGTCCCAGCCGCCGCCGGCGCGGCCGCAGCCGCTGCCGCTGCCGTCGCCACCTCTTTCCTGCCTCGAGGCCCACGCGTGTGCGTGGCCGCGGCGGCGGCGGCGGCGGCGGCTGTCGCTGCTGTCTCCGCCGCTTCCGCGCTCTCCACTGCGCCGGCGATTGGAAATAACGTGAGCGGGCACAGAGTTTCTACAAGCACTGGTTTGGCGGAAACGCAAGAAGGACAACTAACGTAGATGCTGCCAATTAAAAAGCGGTAGTTTTCAACAGCACTTGAAAACAATTTTACCAGCATGGATATGCAAGATAAGTCGTACTATGGATACGTATGTTGAAATACATGTATTTGTCTTAAATTGAGAGAATATGATTTGAACACCTTTTCAGATAGCATTATTGTTCCTTGTGAAATGACTCGTATTCACTGACAATACCTAATTTCTTGTACTCCTAGGAACTGACTCGACTCGACTTATACACTCTCGGCTAGGGGATTAATTCATTTCTTCAAATGCCCTAGAGACTTAAGTGCGAAAAGAATATTCACTACAAAATACAAATAAGATAAAAATGTATTACTTCATGCATCTGAATTGTAATATTCATCTTGCGCAAAAAGGAATGGAACGAGGGTAAAGTAGTTGCAATGAAAGGCCAAAAGAAACACTTGTTTCCAAAAAGGTAAATATATTTAATACTAACGGTAGTGAATTACCCACTGTATCTTTACTTTCTTATTGTAATAAGCCGGCTGCAAAGAAACGGATACTGAATCGCCGCTGAGAACAAAACAGCGCGGGCGGAAGGAAGGAACTCCCGGTCGACTCTGCGCTCTCGGCAGCCAGGAGTCGACTGGCGCGGTGCCTGCCGTGGGAGAGCGGGGCCGGCGTGGTGTGGCGTGGCGGGGGCGGGGCCGGGCGGGGCGGGGCGGAGGCGGCGGGGCCGGCGCGGTGGCTCCGCGCAGGAGCGCTCACCGCGCCGGCCCCGGCGCTGGTGCGACGACTCGGGCGCGGCTGCGGGGAGGCCCGGCCGCTTCTTCAAGATGCTGCGACCAATAACAGATGACGGGCCGCGGTGGGCGTGTTCGCGGGGCAGGGAGCGCTGCAGGGCGCGCAGCGGCGGGGCGAGGGCGGAGAAGGGCGGGGTTCGACGCCACCGCCGCGCGCAGTTTTCCGCACGGGGGCGCGCCGGGCGGGGCATGGCGGGGAGGGGGGCGGGGGCGAGGGGAGCGGGCGGGCGCGGCCCCGGCAACGCGACGGCGCGCGCGCGCGCGGCCGCGGCCGAGCAGGCGCAAGGCTGCGCGGTCCAGTGGGAGGGCGCCTCCATCCCCACCCGCGACGCGGCGGTTACCGCCCCTCTTTTGCCCCCTCTCGACCGCCACCGCCGCCGCTGCCGCCGGCCGCCCACCGGCGCCGGCGTCGCGGCGCCCGCGCGCGCCCGGCCCGCCCGCCCGCCCGGCCGCTCCCGCTCGGGAGAAGCGCTCGGCCCCGCCCGCCCGCCGCCGCCGCCGCCAGCGCCCCGGGGCGTGCGCTGACAATACCGTAATTGAGCCAGCTCCGCCCAGGAGGAGACGCGCGCTTCCTCGAACAGACCTTTTCCAAGATACCTGCGTAATTGAATGTACGCCCGAGCTACACCGGGACGACCACAAATAGCGGCGTTTCGCATCCTCTGCTCTAATAAATATGAACTCGTCCTGCGGTGTACAAGGCAGCGACTCCCTCGCTGTACTTTAAGCTCCGATCCCGCGGCGCAACATAACGGCCGACCGGGCCGTGCTCCGTGCGGTGGGTAATTGGTCTATCACGTTCCTTCGCGATTAGAAATAACAAGATCCATTTCACAACCCCATTCATCATTCCGTGTTTTCCCAACGACAGTGTCGGCGATCGCAATCGATGTAATGGCGCCCGCGTGGGAACGGCGACTTCGTGGGACAATGTGGGATAGGGGTAGAAGGAATGCCGTGGCACCGGCAAGATGTCATCGCGGCGAAACGAGCAGCGAAGGGGGAAGGGGGCAAGCCGTGGCCGGGGTGCGGAGGGGGGGGGGAGAGGTTCAAAGTGGGTGGGCGGGACGATGGCGCGGCGCGCGACCTCGGGGCTCGCGTTTACGGCGTTAACTAATCTACCATCCGGCACTATTCATTATTCATGCATTCACCTCGGCGGCGCCCGGACGGCGCCGCGTTGGCGGCGACCGTCGTCGCCGCCGCCGCCGCCAGTGGCACCATGGTGACAGCAGGCCTCTTAAACGCCAAGAGTCACGTTGTCCCAACCCGTGGAATACGCACAGACGACTAACATCGCTTTTAAATACATAGCTCATTTCAGGAGCTGGTTTGGAGGTACTACGTTGAAAGGATCTTTCCTATCTCTTTAACGTTTTGTGGTGTACAAACCTTTTTAATTTTTTTGTGATTTCAGAGCTCCTATTGTCCTCATATCAGAGAGCTGATGAGAGCTTATGAACGACTCATAATTTTAAGACGTGATGAAAACAACGATCTAGGTCCTTATTTCGTATCTTTCCTTTAATAATAAGTTCAAATGTAATACACCTCTATCAATCCAAGACACGTTCAATTCAAAGCTATGTAATACCAGTCTCGGACGCATCCAAAACTAATTTACTCAACAACCAACTTTTCAACACAAATTCTTAAGAGCCATCACTTTAGCACACCTGAGCTTCATCAAGAACTCCATAACCCCCCCCCCCCCCATCACGGAACATTTATTTTTATAACATAAAACCCTACAGCAACATTTTCCGAATGCTGCCAGTTATACATGTCAACATCGGGAAACAAAAACTCACAATTGAAACGTATAAAGCGAAAACAACCCAGAGAATTTTGCGACCCAACCTTAAACTGACTATACTTAAACTTGCTTTTCAAATACATTGTCTCCTGAATATATTACCTACAAAATTCTTGGAAATTTAATCTAAAAAGCAATTACCAATGATTTAGTCGTTCAGAGCTGCCGAGGGCCACAGGTCAAGTAATAATACGTATGTGCATTAAAGTCATAACTAGTAAATATATAACTACAGTAACAGCGTTCAAAAATTCGAAAGGAAATAATAGTTTTGATTTTATTTTACTTAATTCAACATTTTTCGAACATATTTCTAATTTCAAGACCCCATCAACTGCCTAAGCAATACTACTCTCACAAAGATATCGATAAGGGAAACAACGCTTTACCAATTTGTACCTACCATGCCAATCACTAAAAAAAATGTAAAATAATATAACAAAAGTTTTAGACAATTCAATTCCAATTTTCAACGGTAAACAAAGATAGAAGCGTCAGCCCAACCAATTATATTGGTTAATTGGGCAATTAGGTACGAAATTATGTTGTTGGTTAGAAGTGGTTCTTCCAAATACAGACACACGTCACAATAAATGAAGAAGTTAAGAACATGAACGCACCAAAACTATTAAGATGTGTTTTAAAAACTAATTGGAGTTTTAGAATAAATTAATGTGCACCTGAAATGCAATTACTCAAATTCTCAAATGCTCAACAAAGTTGCGAATATAATTCACTTTTTGAAACTAACGTGAACGGTTCAATTTTTTTAGATAGCCACTAGTAAATGCGGCCCTTTTACGGCAAGCAAAAACTGACCTTTAAAACTCTGCTGCACAACTGTTTTTGTACAATTAGAGACTATACCGAGCATTCAAAAAGAAAGTAATATTAATTTTAACTATGATATTTAATGTATTATATATAATTTGGATCGTATAATTGTAAAGAACCTGTAACAAGTATTGTACTTCAGCTTCTGGGTCAATGGCCCCCATCTCGATCAGGTTTCCATCCAGTTTCCCTGATCCTCGAGCAAATGCTGAGATTGCCCTTGTTTTGCTTCTGGACATAAATGTAACTTCAAATTAACTTCTCCCAATAGCACGTCATACACAGTTGTTAACCGTTTTTGACGTAAATAAATAAAAGTCCAATTTTTAGCACTAGAGCTAAAAGTACGACGGATTACATAAATAAAACTGTGAATTCAACAAAGAAAAGAAAATACTTTCGTCTGACTGCATCAATAACTGCTGACCTCAATTTGTGTACTTGAATTAAAATAAAATGAAAGTCAGTAAGGCTGTCTAAAAAATAATGCATGACAAACGCGGTAAAAGGTAAGTTTACTTTGCTCCTAGGATTGCGCCAGGGGGTCTATCGGTATCGTGTTGTCACATTTCCTACTCGCAAAATAAAATGTGACTTTTACCACTCGATCATAAATAACCATTATTAAGTAACGTTAAAAGATAATAGGCCTACTTAATATTTTACCAATATTGAACGCTCAAACCACTTACAAAACGACAACTGGCTTTCGAATTTGAACTCAGTGGAGAGTACGTCAATATCCTATTCCAAGCAAATCTGTGCTGTATAGGAAGCAGGCATTGTCGCAGTCGGCCATCAGCGACAGTCACAGTCCAACACGGAGCCCGCAGCGCTCCATAACACGCACCAGTAAACGCCCCCTCAGCAACAGTGACATGCAATTACCGACCTAAATAACAAACGGCTTGTCATTGGCTCTTTAATGAATCGCCGTGTTAGACTGGTAGTATCAGGAAATAATACGGTGCAGAGATTAGTGGAACCTTCGTTGTTGCATACGCTGAGGTAATATGCCATAAAATACGCACTTTGGAAGATCCGGTTTTGTACGGCATCTCACTGGCATTGACATGAATGTCCACAGCGGTGGTTGTCCACAGAACTAAGTCTTGTCTTGTGAACATGTCGCATCATGTCTTTTCTTGCGTTACATCTCTCAGCGAAACGCGAACTACTGATTTCTTGGGGAAGGGGGATATTCCCACATAAGTTGTTGTTATTGGAACAAGAGAAAACAGGTCTGTCACATGCAACTGTGTCTATTTTTTTTCCAATCTAGCGAAATCTGGAAATGCATTTATTTCACTTCAACACATTATTTCCTACATATTAATGCGTTCTCTCTTTGAAGATGTAACGTTGTAGTGTTCCGAATTAAGTAGTATAATGACAATTTAGAGTAATGTGAAAATTGAATAGGTTAAAACATTGGTAAGAATTTCTTTACACTCAGGAAGGTTCATCAAAATGAATTCTCGCGACGAGATCATTTCAACTTCTCTTCGGCTGACGGCAAGTCAAATCAGGAATCATGTGTGTAGAAATGCATTAAGAAACGTATGACGAAACATTAAATAGTGATGCAATGTTTATAATTTCAAAAAGCCAACAACATAATGACGTGACGGAACATGATAACAAGAACTTGGAGAAACCGATTACATAAATTTCGAAAGACGCAAACGAACTGTATTAAGAGAGTAGTGGCTGAGTATTAGTGAAATAAATTTAAAATTTTCCGCAATTAGAGAAATAGTTTTTATTTTCAAACTCATTTTATCCATGGTAAAGAAAGAGAATAAGAAACTTTTAATACCAGATTTCTAAACTGAAAGAGAAATATTTTGTATAAACTAAATTGGTCATCCTGAGAATAAAGTATCAGCTTTTGCAACATCAAAATGTTCAGTGGACATCCCCATAAAATCTAAACCCAAATGAAATCTATTCCAATTGCTACACTACATCAGCCTCACCCCTTTTATGATGAAGTAAGTTTACATGACAAAGCACGTTCAATATCTAATTATTTTGACATGTATTTGACGTATTTAAATATCTTTTTTTACAATGAGTATGCTACGACATTCCCATAATCCACACCAAACCTTCAGATACGTGTGACATTTCAACCACGCGAATATCATCCACGCACATATTTATTTCTGCGTTTCCACGAGAATTGCACCCCACGCAACGAGACACGCCGAAGCAAACCGTGAAAAATAAACAGCTAACAAACGTCGGTTTGTAGACTCGAAAACAGGAACGGGCGAAATGAAAGCGGCGGCGATGTTTGCGGGGGCGGTGGAACGCGCCCGAGCCGAGCAAACCCGTCGGTGCCGCCGCACGGCCACGGGGGCGCTGGCGGCGGCGGCAGAGCGAGCGAGCGCGCGCGCCAGCACAGCCTACGGGAAGCAGACCTCGTCCACCCGACTTCATTAGCTAATAATTGGAAATCTAATTTATTAAAACAACAAGCGGTATGCTTACTCAATTACACTGGAATAACAAACTAAAGCGGAGAGAGCGAGCGGTCGGGCGGGCCGGCGGGGCGCGGTCGCCCTCGGCCTCTCCGGACGCCACCGCCGTCATCGTCGTTATCATCGTCGTCGCCGCCGTCGTGTCGATCGCCCGGCGGCGCAGGAGCGCCCGGTTCGTACGGGGAAGACAAAAATAACACGCCGAATGGCGTCCGGCTGCCGGCGGCGATCGTTTGTATGTAAAACCTTCAATTAATTGAACGTATATCTGCCTGTAACTCATTTTCTGAGAAGCGGAATCTAAATGAAATACTGCTGTGTTCACCAACTGTTTATCCAATCAAATGGGCTCATAATTTTATCAAAACAGTACTTATATTTACAAACAATTAGAAAAACATGATCAATAAAGGAAATGTTTCTTGGAGAGTTTGCATAAACCTACAACTCTACACTTTGTGTTACCGCTTTAAGTTCTAAAACGTACAAACATTTAGTGTAAAATGAACTCGTAGTTGTTTGAACAGGGCTCTTAACCTACATCTATTAATTTGAAAATGTAGGTGAATGATATACCACAAACTTTATGCATATTAGATAAAATGGCTTAACTAAGGGAGTAAATTGGATACGTATGCTGTATAGTCAAAACCTCACTAAAAGCCAAAATCGTCCAGGAATGTAGAGAAGTGTAATAATAAATCAAAGTTCGCAATGTCTGTCTGACCTTTTCAATTTTACAAATGTATTTACATTAAATATTCAATACCAAATATATATTTTGCAAAAGCCACTACACTGAAGCAGCTTTTTTTTCTTCATGGACGAGTTAGGCGTTCAGAAGGTTTCAGAGTCAAAACTGACACAATATCATGAATTAGGTCAATTGAATTTCATAATCTGTTACATCAATTTACAAGGGAATAATAATTCCTCCTTAAGTTCGTGTTAATTTCTTTCAAAGCTCTGAAATATATTAACACGATTTGCTTCATTTTTGACATAAGAGTTCCCTACTCAATTTAAAACAAATCAGATCAGAACAACTTTGTAAATATAATAAAATACAATAGGGAAATATTATTTTGTTACAAAGAAATTACGAATTTGTTTCACACGATTGTATTAAACAAAGGACCAGATAATTTAAAACAACATTTTATAAAAAGTTCCTGTGATTCATATTAGTGAAATTGAGACAATAACCCGAAACATTTAATCACTAAAGGCGACCACAATTTGAAGTGAAAAGAAACAATTCTAAATCACTTCACTACAGACGAAATTAATCCTACAAATTACTATTCATTAGCTGGCAGAAATATTTACATTACTAATTTACAAAGTGCGTTTAAAATGAAGGAAAAATATAGAGACTTCAGACTGGTTTTGTTTGATACGTAGGAACTCAGAAAAATACAAAATAATTAAAACTTTCCGATTATGATTAAAAAAAATTGTGATATTTCGTCTATTTTCATAGGCTTGAAACAATTGAATTCTCTTCCTCAGTACATCACAACTGACGTGATGCCACAGCAAGTTTCCATGAAGAGGCCTCCTGGCATTAGGTATTTGCTATTTACATGATGCGTTATGGAAAAGCAACTTTTTTATATTTTTAGTATGAATAGAATACTATAAACGAATATTAGACATAGCACTATTTGTGAAGACTTTTTATTCAAATAGTTTATTGAAGTTTACAGGAGAGAAATTTCTTCTTGTTCTTGAACTGTGTCAGTGCTACTTTTTGGGAAACTTTGTGTGGTCGTGCTCAGCAGCTGTTCTGCTGTAGACAAGTTTATGAATATTTTAGAAGCATAGTAAATTAAACATGTAGACCTACGGAAGTTTACCTCGTTCTGATTCATTTTATTTGTTCGTTTATATGGAAACTGCAAAGAAAATTACTCCTAGAATTTTTAGTTTTTTTTTTAAATTCTGTATATCTATTTGAAATCAAAAACACTTGGTTTAAACAGACCTAATAGAGATACAAAAATCTCGCATTATTTGTAAAGTATACAATATTTAACTACTACACAAACCTGCAAGTATATTTTCAACCAGCAAACAGTTTTCCACACCGACTCAAACTCAGGTCCATCAAGTTAACTCACAGTGTGTTTTACCGCTGCACCGAGCGGACGCTCTGACGTACTCACTTGGCCAACGCTTAAATATCTAATTGTCCATTCCATTATTTTCAACACGCAGATTTCGAGAATTCAAAAAGTTGAACGTAAATGAGACCTACGCCATTCCTTAAAGCATTCCGAACATTTTACTGGTGGAAAAAATGGAAGAAAAAAATAGGTAATGGTGTTGATAAAATGTATTTTTTATGATCAATTGAATTAATTTCAAACCCAAATTATATCAAAGCGACTTGTTTTTCAAAAAAAAAGTAGATGCCATTTTTAAAGAGCTGTTTTTAAAAAGATTTTGTTTAAAACTAAAACCTCTCAATTTTGTAGTTTCCAAATGTTACAATGTTGCATTTGTTTTAAAAAAGAGAGTTCGACGGAAATGGTACTAACATTCTTTTTTACTGTCCTTTGACACAAACGATGAGAACATTTAGAGAACAAATTTTGGAGTCTTTAAAAAAAATTAATTATTTGAAAATTACCTGTATTTCACGAACAAGTACGCAAAAACTGTTCATTCAAAACCTTACATGACCTTATTTGATGATTTGTCTTTAAAGAACAGGTTCTATTAAGGAAATAATCTCTATCTTCAATATTGTAGCTGTATGGAGACGCTGAAACAAATTGAACTTCTGTAATTTTCGAAAAATCAGGGATTTTAACGAAAATAAGACCACCATTCTTTTAAGAGTCCTTTACGCTAACCCAGGTCCAAGTTTAATAAAAAAATTGGAACCATTTCCGAGAAATTGTATTTGAGACTTCATTTTGAGTACCCTCAATCTCCGAATATCCGTTTCAATCGCATAGGACCTCCAGTTCATTTAAATCGATGTAAGAATATAAATTGTGGAGAAAATTCGCTGAACGGTTTGGATGGTAGCGTTCACCACAGGCAACGGAGACACGTTTTGCCGTAAATCGAGTTTTCGGTATCAAGGACTCACAAAACGTGGATTTTGACTACACAAGGTGTTAGAGGAAGTAATTTATTGTATAAAGGAACAATTTTTTTTCCATTTTTTCCGTTAGCAGGGTTCGACAAGAGAGGTTTCCAGCTTTCCGGGGCACGATTACAATAAGTTATCTTCTTACGAAGCAAGGGCGAAAAAGTAAAAATTATAGAGCCTTAAATTGGCTGACTTACACACAACACTTTTTAAATACAACAGGATATAAAAACGATAGAGTAACACTACTGATGCTTAAACGGAGTGCCTGTAACTACATCTTTTGATGCTTATAGTTTTCACAGACAATAATAATGGGAATCATGACACTGCATAAACATTTATGAAAATATCTACACATATCTTTCAACGCGTAGCATTAAAGCAGATAAAATTATGATTATACACTAATATAAAGTCATAAAAGTACAAAATACGAAAATACGTTATGTTAATTGATAAATATCATTGGCACTTAACTTGTCAATGAAGAAGAATCTATATGTCAGATCAATCTAGGTGTCTTAGATTTGAAAACTTCAATTCATACACTTAAAAGGAACACATACGAGACAGAAAAGACGTATAATTATTGAATAAGTTGACTTAAAAAACGACTTTTTTACATTCCTTAAACTATTGCACTGAACGTTAAAAGCAGCAAAACTAGATTTTGTGTAAAACGCAGTGGCCTGTTATCCTACTGCACGTAGCGGCACTCATCTACACTGTAATCCCAACGCATCACGAGGCCCTTAATGACGAAAGACGGTCATCTCTCATGAAGCGACACGTAACCGGCGCACGGGGGTGTTGCCAGGAATCTTTTTTGAAAAGCCGGCAGAAAGCGCAGCGCGGGGCTCAGGGCGTGGCGCGGCAGGGCGGGGCATGGAGTAGCGTGGCGGGGCAGGGCGGGGTGTTGATGAACCCCTTTCGAGGGACGGCGCTGTGCGGTGCGGGCGCGGCGCGACGCGACGCGGGCTCTGGGAAAAGACCGCTGAATAAAACATCGGGGGCGCCGGAGGCGGTGAAGACGGCGGCGGGGCGGCGGCGGGGTCGGCAGGGCGGGGAGGGGGTGGCGGGGGAGGGAGAGGGGGAGGTGCGACACTGCCGCAACGCCCGCAATAGGTTTAGCGACCGACGCGAAAAGATAAACGGCGGGGGCGGCGCGCGGGGAGGCTCTGGATCTAGCAATCCATTTCTCAGATGCGCCGAGCCTCTGAGGGCGGCTGACTCGGGAGCCTTCCTGGTCGCGATTTAAGAAGGCGCCTACCCCGCGCGCGTTAGCCACCCTGCGGGCTGGAACCATTTATAAACCTTGCGCGCTAATGACAATATTTCTAGCGACGTTCGTAACGGAGCTATGCAATTTTGTAAGAATCACGATTTTTCTCGTGACAAAGAAATTGGTTTATGAATAACACCCTTCTTCTCAAATGCAAGAAAAGCGTATTCTCCGAAGTTAAGATTACAAACTTAAGATTGCATAATTCTTCTACAGCATTCTGTTTGGCAAGTGTCATTCAAAGATTCGGCAAAAGAGGGCTTAGTAGCTGTAAACCCATTCATTTCCATGCTGACTTGATTGATTGCTTCAGATAACTATGTGTTCCTACAAATCCAATGACATAATTGTAAAATGCCCAAGCTTGTCTATCAAATATTTGTTTTCGAGGAAGTATTGAGTTCTTTGTAGTATGCAAAATTCAATGAAATGCGCAAATATGCATCGATTCATTTAGTGACCCATCAATGTTCACCGAAAGTTAGGTAATAGTGCAATGGTACAAAAAAATGATATTGACTGTCAAAATAGGCATAACATAAGAGGGTCATTTATTAAGCCATTTTAGAACAACGCTGAAGATACCTAATTGAAATATTTCTTGTAATTTAAGATGGTACATATCAACGATATATAACCTTGAAAATTGCTTTATGTGAATCTATGTTTCTTTTGAATATATCTCAAGGAGTTTTTAAATCTTCTTGAAGGGAAAGTACACATGCAGTAGTTAATTTAAAGAACCGACATTATGATCACAGGAACTCTCAAAGGTTGAATAGAACAAAATTGGGGAAGCAAAATAGTTCAGATTCAGAAGAAAATAACCGAAACAATGATTTGACGAAACAGGCATGGAAAGCATTTCAAACCCAAATGAAAAGAAATTGAAAGAAGACAAAGTTAAAGAAAATTATATTCACAAAAACATTTAAAGATATGAAAACAATATCAGGCACATCTCTCATAAATATAACAAATAAAATATTCACGAAATTTCGAAGTAGAAGTTAATGTATTCATATTTGGAGTGTCTATTTAAATGCACCTACTTTCATCTCAGCAATTTTTTTCAAGAAAGGAGAAAGGTAATTAAATAAACACTAAGACCTCTTTTTGAGCAGAATAACCAAGAATGAAGTGTATTTCACCAGGAAATGTGCAAAACCAAATACGACTTTCTATAGTATTCAATTACAGCAATGGTAAGAGGAAACAAAAACATTATTCCAAGTGGAAATAGCTCCTTTTAAACTAGGGATTGCCAACTTTTTCTTTCATCGACTTTTTTCTGAGATTTTTTGCTTTATCGATCAACTTACATTTTCTTTGTAATACCCAGTATTCATCATCATGACACAAATCATTGCCCATAAATGCCTTAAAGATAATTTCGTACCCCCGATATTCTTGCAAATATCAGGAGTTTTCAATTATAATTTTCAAAGATGTTTCCACTTTTGAACTTCTAATCTTTACTGAAATGCAATGGTTACAAAATGTTAATTTTTAAGAAATGGGCGCAAGATTTCTGCAGTACCTTTTGCAAAGAGAAGTTTCTTGCGCAATGGAGTATCGTTGTCAATGCATAGTTATAATGTGAGTTTTCCAAACATCCTAATTCCTTATTTGCTAAGGATGAAGAACGACACGGGAGAAGAGTAGCGATTTTGTAATTTATTATACATTTTGTGGCTTTGTATCATTAAACATTTAATTACCTTCATTTGTGTTTTCTTTTCTAATCAATAGTGTCTTGATTACACTGGTAAGACGCCGGTTTATATTGGGCTGTTCAAGAACTGGCCCCTTGCACATCATTGAGCCTCTTAAAAATTTAATTGGGCCCCGGAGGGCCCATACCGACTGCGTTGGGAACCCCCGATTTAAACACACCTCCTTCGTACGAGAATTTAGCGACCCACAACCATTCTCTACCGCGAGCCGAGCGAGCTACACAGGCGGTTATTTCCCTCGGTTGCTCGGGCGGCGCGAGCGCGGCACGAGGGCCGCGCGGCGCCGGGCGTGGCGGGCGCGGCGGGCGCGGCGGGCGCCGGGCGGCCGGGGCGATGTGGGTCAGGGCGGCGGCGTGCGGCGCGGCGCCCGCCGGCAAGCGCACATCACGGCCACGCGCAGATCCTCCTCGCGATGCAGTCGCAAGACGCGGCCACGCACACCCTACCGCACACTACTTCATTCATAGTTTTACTCATTGTTATATATTTTTAGAAAAAATAAATCACTTTTTTTGTATTATAGCATTATAAACAACCTTTCAGGCTCCAAGAAATCGTTCACAAAATGATAGATGACGTATTTGCCGTTGGTGGCACCAATTATTGCTTCATCACACATTCAACCAATCGCAGAAAATCGTGGGGAGGTAGCGGTAAATCGAACAACCAATTACCGTTTTTTCGAACAGATGTCAAATACCCATGACGTTACAATAAAGTTCTTCGCAAAATTTAACTTAGATTTTCTTACAAATTTATAACTCTGTTTTACAAAAACAAAATAATGTTTGCAATTCGTTTATAATGTTGCTAATTGCATTCTTCCAAATTTGAAAACTGACACCGAACGTCGATCGTTTTGAAAACATGTTCTTCTACAATAAAAATTATAAACTAATTGCATAATACACTTTTATCGCATTCATATTCTATACGTTTTTATTTTCCAAGATGAAAATCAGCATTTTCGTATTCAAAAGCAGTTTATTGTTACGTTTTCAACGATTAGATGGCATTAATTACAAACCGGTATGCGAACTGAGAACTAATGAGGTTTAGAAAAATCATAAGCATGTAGTGTTGAAAATTGCTGGAGTGCTGTAACACTGAAGATTATATTGAACAAATAAATTAAAAATGTATTTTCCAAACAAACTATTTTTTTTGAATTTATTGTTCATGATGGAGTATACATACATCAATTCAATCTACTTCATTTATTACTGTTCACTAGATTTTAATTAAAATACTGAAAGAATGTATTTAGTTAACCGAGAGAACTCATTAAACACTTCAACAGATTATCAATCTAGGTTGGTATATATTTCGTAGAAAACATGGAGAGGTTATCTGCCTTTGATTCTGGTGATAGAGGAGGGGTTTTTTGTCAAGTCTATAAATGTTGGGAGATATAAAATGAAGTTATCTGATGAATGGTTTGTTGATTATATACCTTAAGATATGTGTTATTGTTCCAAGATATTTGTTTTCAAAAATGTGAAACTTATATACGAGTGTCCGAGGCATTTGCTCAAATTGACCATGAATATGTGAATAGATGGTTTGATATTTTATTTATATCGTGCTCGATAATATACTGCTATTTCTATTTATTAATGGTTTCAACAGTAATATTTTTATTATTACTCAGTGAATCTTGTTTTCTAAGTTGTATGTTTTCCAAGTCTAGTTTAACATCTAAGTTAATCATAGATATTTCACAGATTTAAAAGCAACGAAAATGTCGTTTCTTCACATATATAGCAGTTTTCAAAAACAGGATAACTGTTTTAAAACATCGCCCATAATGCTTTAGAAACGAACACATATATTCCATGCAGAGATCAATTAATTGTAGTATTAAATACGATATTCACACATGCCATAATATCAGCAGATTTATAGAAGTATAACTTCGAAACTAATGCTAGTGAAATCAATTGCAGTGAAGCGTTGCCACGCAGAGTGTACAGAAACATGAAACCCGAAGAAATCAAAAGGAATTGGAGACATAAGAAGACAAGTAATCAAGGTATTACACATTCCATTACACAAGTCACTGAAACATAATAAGGAAAATAAATGTGGTGGTGTGTTACAAAACTGAATCTACAATTAGCAGTTAATTTCATTTTTCGTCGTCTTATAATTCACGTTTACGAATTTTCTCCACAATGGACCTCTGCGTTACGTTCAAAAAATCTATACTTCTACTACTTGTACATTGCTGCAACATGCTGCGCTTTCTCGAGTTCATCTTACGCCTCCGAAGTCTATCGGAGCTAGGGTGCCCTCGCTATCCCAGCGCTGCCTCCGCCGATCTCGAATCCGGAAGGTCTTCATCAGTCGCGCTTCCGGTTCCCCGTCGCGGATTCGTCTTCTGGCAGTCGAGTCAGGTATGAGCATCGGAACTCCCCCGCCTGACCCCTCCCCCCTCGCCGCCCCGCCCCGCCACCGCCCACGCGTTCCAACTCGCCTCCCCTCTCCCCGCCCCCACACGCCCCCGCACCGCAGCTGAGAACCCCAACTACAGCCCGCGACCTTTTTCTCTGTCCCGCAGCCCGGCCAGACGGAGGAGCGCCTTTCACGTTCTCTCGATTTGCCACCGGGGCGAACAAAACGCATCACTGGCTATTCTCGAACCGTGAAGAAGACTGCAATAAGATAGCGGAAGACAAAGAGCTGCTGGAGTTTGTGTGCTCTGCGTTTCTTCTCTGTTACCGCAGCGCAAGCCTATGATTTCTTCTCCCCGGCAGACTTTTCGTCTCGCGGACGGCAACGCTGCGGAACTGCGGGCTTCGGCAAGCAGTTTGTTCAGGGTTCAAAGGCATTACGAGAACAAAGTGTCACATGATTGTGTATACACGTAGAGACATCAATTCAACGAACAAATATTCCTTCCGAAGGCACGTGATAAAAAATCTCAAGGCAACGTCTTTAGATTAAATTATGTGTCTAGTGGTATTTTAAAGCTAACCGATTAAAGCACTTTCTATCGCCTCAATTAATTCCACCAACATCATCCCAACAGGTACATTGAAATTTTTATTTACTTAACGCGCGGGGATGCTTCAAAACGGGGTTAAGAAAAAGGCACAAGACAAAAACAGCAATTCTTAAATATTTCAAATATAATATGAAAACGCAGATAAATATAAATTACTATTGCGAATAATGTGAAATGAACTATAAATATAAATAATTATCAACAGTCAAAATATTTTTAAATTGAAGACAAAACAAAACAAAGCGAGTGAATGACATGACTCTAAGAAATCAGAAAACAATAAAAATATAAAATATAAAAACTCATACCCATAATTAGAAAATCACCAATCTGTAAATATCACTACAAACACCATACATTTTGAAAACAATTACTCTTTTAGATGTTGATTTTCTTTTAAAAATTGAAGAATTCTACCATTATATGCGAATTAAAATGTTTTCTCGCAAAAAAACATCGTTTATCACTTCAGAAGGGGTTATAAATTGCATGTATAGATCCGAAAAAATAAGTTAATACTGTATAGAGCAGGAAAAATCGAAACAAGGGCGATTTCAGAAAACATTTAGTGGATGATTGACATTTTGCGAAATTAAAAATTGAAACACATTTTACATTGAAATCGTAGCAATGAAGGTTTAACACAAAAATTTCAAGTCACGAATATTTTCAGTTTAAAAATAAAACAACGATGTTTTTACTAACCTTTCTATATCTACTACGTATCCTTCTATAAATTGTTTAAATTTAAACACGGTGTCAAATTTTAAAACATCAAGTCTTAAATATTATCAGTATTCATAAAGTATTAAAAGAAATTCATAAATACTTTTGTATTTTAATTTATCTTAATATTTCTGATTTAAAAAAAATTAAATTGTGTACCCTTCGAAGACAGAATTGCCTCCCCCTTGGGATATCCGTGTATCGACGCATAGGTCAGGGCATTAAGGCTGCAGATGAAGATTCTGCGAAAGTTTACGCCTAATCTATAAATCGAAACCAGGAAAAATAAGCACCTACATTATATAATTAAAATTAAAGATAGAACCGAAAATATAACATAAATAGAGAATAGGATCATTGTAAAATTATACCGGGTAGTACAAATATAGTTAGGGAAGATAGAGGAGACCGATAACATAAATAATGAACTACATTAAAAGAATGACATCCGGAGGAGGATAACTAATGGCTGAAATAATACTGAAGCAACTTCAAATCTGGGCAATCACATATGTAAGATTCACAAGTGCGATTAAGCAGCCAAGTGTTCCGCGATTCATCGCCAACAGTGCCAATCCACCTGGCATCCCGTGCGACAAGAGATTTGCCGGTGTATCAATACCACTCGCTGAGCAATCGTGATCGCGAATTCGGTCACCGACGGGGGGGAGGGGCGGCGATCAGAGAGGACCGGCAGCCGGCAGTCGGGCAGGTGCAAATGGCGACCGCCGCACCTGCGGTCGGGGCGCGCCGGCGCTCCCGCGAACGGGGCGGGCGCGGGGTCGCGGGCCCGACGAAAGAGTAATGAAACAGTGGGGAGGCTGGGGGGGCGGCAGGTGCGCGGGGTGGCGGGGGCGGGGGCGGGGCCGGGCAGAGCGGAAGAGGGCGCGGCCGGGCACACGCCCGCACCGCTGCCCGGCTTATGGAAGCATTAGTCGATCGTCAATGATCCATGGATATTGGGGCTCACAGAGGATGATACAAGGGCGCCGGCTCTGGCGGGCCAATCCGGAGTTTTCCCTGTTTCATGGCATCGCCGATTCTCTTTGAGAGCGGCGGTGGCGGCGGCGTCTGATGGGCCGGCCGGTGGAAGGCGGCTGGGCCGGGGCTCGGCCCGGAGCGGCGGGGGCGACCTGATTAATTGTTTCCGCTGTTACAATATGGTGTCAATGCAGCCATGAGAATGCGGGGCGGCCGCCGTGGGCGCGGCCGTGTCCCTGCGGAGCGGAGGCCGCCCCACCCCTGAGTGGGTCGGAGGGCACTCGGGGGCGGGGCTGTTATAGGCGCCGACCGCTTTGGAGCAGGGGAAAAAGAAAGGAAAGGGGCGCGGGCCAAGGAGAGGAAACTCGTGCAATCGGAAAGTGCTACAGATGTGTTCAAAGTATCCATTAGCCCTCCGCGAGGGGAAATTGCAATTTTTATTGCAAATCTGTTGGGTTATTTCTTTGTGCTCCATTGCGATCTCGCACACCCACCACCCCCGCCAGAGGAGTCGAGGGCGAGGGCGGAGTTGGAGCGGAACGAGACGCAGGAGAAACTAAAAAAAAAGAGGTTGAGACTTCGCAAGAGGACCCTGACCAGGAGGAAAGGAAGACAAAAACGAGAGAGCCGCATGGACAACGCGAGTGTCGGAGCGACGCTGGATGGCACGAAGAAGGAAATAGCCGCGAATCGCATAAATGAGACGCAATCATCCGCAACCAAAAGGTATGCGTAGTCTAGCTAAGTTACAAAAGGGCAAAGGCGAGTCTCGTGAACGACGTCGCAAGGAAAGGGCGATGGAGCAGGTCGCACCAGAAAGGGCAACCTGCACGGGAAAGAAGTATCGCCGTGCTTCTTGGGACTTGTACCGGATATAACGAGTACTAGAAGAGTGCGGAGACAGGAACCTCTCACGTGATTCTTTGAGTGTGGGAGACCGTTTCCTCCCATCTCTACCCTCCTCCCACGCTCTGGGGTCCCACAGAAGCTCGGGCCGCCCTTTAAGGGGGGGGGGGCGTGCGACCTCAATAGCGACGAGCGCGGCGCGGGGGGCGGGCGGAGGCGGCGGGCCCTTTCTTTTATCGTTATTACGTTTCTTTAGACGCTTTTATTTTCAATAATACCGCCCGCGGCGGCGCCTCCCGCCGCCCACCAGCGCCGCGCCGCGGGCGGGTTCGGGGACCTCTCGCCTTCCGCATCACGCGTGCGACGAGAAGGGCGTGGCGCGGCACTGCGGTGGATGGGCGCCGGAGAAACTCGACCGCCGGTGAGGCACACAAGAACTGGCGACGTAATGCTTCCAGCTGGAACTTGAATGAGCTTGGACCAGATGGAGCTGGAATGTCGTCGAGTGTCACATCCAACGATTCCGATACAAGAGGCACATCGTAGTGCTTCCAGCTGGAACTTGAATGAGCTTGGGCCAGATGGAGCTGGAATGTCGTCGAGTGTCACATCCAACGATTCCGATACAAGAGGCACATCCAATAAAACGTGAGTTGGTCAGAAATGTAATCGAAATGGATTGAACATATAAATGTGTTATAGAATGCTTGTTACCGCTTCAGACTCTGCAGTCACGTTTGTATGGGTACTTTTTAATTTGAATTTCTTGTTGAAGCGCGGAAAGATATGAAGTTGGGCCCAGACTCTAATCATTGTTAGTGTTTCTGAGAATTATACTATCACGTCAGTTCCGAGAATGTTGTATAAATGTTACAACAAAAAGACGTAATGATTTTGTACACACATTTGGCGCATATCCATAATTTTACCGGCTTTTTGATTTTTAAGAATATTTTACTGCTATTTCCCCAGACGTACCGCGTGTTAATTGTCTAAAGTATATATTTTTTACAATATGCTTGATCCTCTTTTTTGTTCTCTTTGATTTCATGTTTTGAAAATACTTTTGCGTCATCACACAAGTGAGTGACGTTCATAGGTTATGTTTGACATATTTTTATTTCAGCAATGGAATGAAGGAATTCACCACATGATGCTAATGACATATTGCCCGAATTAGAAAGTTTTGATATTTAAGACGCAGAAGAAAGGGACGAGAAGTGGAATTTCGAGGCAAGTTATCGTTATTTGAGCTCTGAATACAAAATGAGATCATTTAGCAATGTAATAAGTATAAATCCATATTTATGCTACATTGGATTTCCTATTTTCAATCAGATTTGAAACGAATATGTTTTACATGTTCATTTTCTTACGTTTGTTTATTACATGGCACTGTAGCCGTTCTCTCAAAACGGGTATTGAGAAAAATCATTAGATTCTAGGGAAGCTTCATTCGTAACTCGCAAGGGATCTTTCTGGGGCGCGTCTTGAAGGCCTCCCAGTCCGAGAGTTGGTGCGCAGAGTGTACCCACGGGGTAGGCGGCCGCACCAATCTACTTGAAGATGCAGAATTAATCATTACCCGTGTAACAGTTCAGGGGTTGTCCCTAATGGAAACACACACAGAAGATTCCGCGGGGAATTGGCTAGGTGTATTTGGAATTCCTGTCCTAGGGAGACCAATTACCCCGTCGTTAGATTAATTGAGTATTGGCAGTGAACAATGGTGTCGGCGGTGCGGCACGGGGTCGCACGCGGGAAGGGGTGGAGTGAGGGGAGGGGAAGCAAAGCGGGGCCGGGGCGGGGAGGGGCGGGGCGTGGCAGGGCGGACGGGCTATGCCGCAACAGGGGCGGACCCGCGTGGTCCCCGGCGGCCACGGGTACACACAACATACCCACGTCACAGGCGCCGCCACCGCTGCCGCCGCAGCCGCCGTCGCCGCTGCCGCGCGGCGTTCGCCGCCACCGCCACCGCCACCGCCACCGCTCTCACCCCCGGCGCCCGTCCCAGCCCCTCGCCGCGCCTGGCCGCATCTCGCCCGGCTAGACCATTCCGATAATGGATCATCAACATTAATATCGCTTACCGCGCCCGCGACACGGGATAATGCCGCGCGAGCGGGTTCGCCGCGCAGTGTCGGGTCGGGTCGGGTCGGGTCGGGCTGGGTCAGCTCAGACGACGCCAAATCGCGAAGGGCGAAGGGCGGGGCGCGATGGAGGAGATCAAGGGTGGCCGATGTCATTTGCCAGGCCATACGCGAGGTCGCTCAATGAAATGGAGAGATTAAGCTGAAGGCTGATGGTAAAGGTAGAGGGGTCGTGGGCCACCTAGGACGAGACATCTTTGCGAGATTGCAACTTACATGAAGGAGAAAATGTGGAATAGGTAAAATGCACAAAAACTTAATAGTAGGATATCATAAATATTTCACAGAGGCCAAGAAGAATAGTTTTCGAAAATGTGATAATAAGAATATGAACAAGGGCGTGTAAATCGAAAAAAAGAAACATAAAATGGAAATGAAGTGACACAGAAAAAGCCTTCAGTAATTACAAGACACGTGAAAAAAATCTGAACAAATGAACTACGAATTGCTCTGGCGGGAAAACGCGCTTGTGAGCACATGAAGTTTCTTGATCATTTAGTGATTTAGAAAATAAATGACTCAGTAAAAGAATTGGGGAATACAACATTATTACCGCATTATCGAGTGAGAAATTGTATCAATGAATATGTAAAAGAGTGTGATTGTCATTGACTTTTCTTGTCATACCAACAGTAAGAAATTGTGACAAAGAATAAATGCGTTAATGAGCTCCAAAAGAAACGCGTGATGTCTTAAAAAATGGATGATCATACATTGAAAAAACTATCGATTAAATAACTCGACAAGTACAGTTGATGTCACAACTAAGAATACGCACCTATATTCAGCAATTGCATCATAGACGGATAAGCGCAACATGAGGGAAGAAATCACCAGCGTTAAGAGACTGAAAACTTGTCCACGATTCACTGCAGGAGCTTTCCGGAATGCAAGCAGACAGGCAATCAGATATGCAGGCAGGCAGGCAGATAGATAGGCAAGCAGATAGCGAGACCGCAAGAGGGGCAGACAGAGAGGCAGACAGAGAGGCAGACAGAGAGGCAGACAGAGAGACTGACAGAGAGACTGACAGAGAGACAGACAGAGAGACAGACAGAGAGACAGACAGAGAGACAGGCAGAGAGACAGGCAGAGAGACAGGCAGGGAGACAGGCAGGGAGACAGGCAGAGAGACAGGCAGGGAGACAGGCAGAGAGACAGGCAGGGAGACAGGCAGAGAGACGTCCAGGCAGTGATTCATGCATTCATTCAGCCCGACAAACATGATTCATTCTGGCATGGATGCAGGCGGCCGGGCGCAAAGAAGGGTGTGTCCGTTCGGACGACGGCGCTGGCGCTGCGCGAGCCAATTACGCCAGCGGCCGCGCGAGCGCCTCGCCACGCCCGTCCGGCACAACATGCCACGCCATACCACACCACGCCACGCCACGCGAAGCCACTCCGCGTGGCGGCGATCGCCGGCGACAGGCGCGCCCCGCGAAATCCTCCCGTCCGCCTCGCTTAAATCCACGCTACGTGTCCATACAGAGCGCACTCATTCATGGAGAGCTCTTCAATGCGATCTCAACGCTCGCCCGTAATTCGAAGCGGATACAAAGCGTGAAAATGTACGAATATCGCGGCGCCCGCGCGTATCGCTCGCTGCGCTCCGTTGCAAACCGGGCACCCAGAAACAGACGGCGCGCACATCCGCACTGGGGGAGAAGAAAGACGTTTCTTTACAATAACACTGGAACTCCAGAAACATGAAAAAAATGAGATCTGTCTTTACGGCAGCGGCAAAAATAGAAAAGAAGAAGAAGAAAAAAAAGAGAAAACGTGCGTTGTGAGAATACTTTAGAATTTACGCGAAACTCGATAGGAGAAAGTCTTCTCGCTCCACGCGATAAAATTCAATAAGCAATGATCATGCAGTCGAAAAAAGGGGGATGGGACGTCGGCGTTTGATGTGTGGGGGCGCGGCGGAGTAGACGGAGGGGGGGGGAAGGGGCGGGGCCTGCGGAGCGGTCGCGGAGGGCGGCGCCTCATGGGTCCTCAAACGCGCGCCTCTCCTCGCCCTGCCGCGCCGCACCGCACGAGGGCCGGCGGTGTGAGGAGACGACGCCCGGGAAAGAAACGTTTAATACGAACGCAGACCCCCGCGCCCAGCCATTCCGCCGGCAAAGGACGGCGGGCAGGGTAGGGAGGAGGGCGCGATAGAAAGCGTCGGCACGGTGAGAGGAGGGAAGGCAGGATGGGTAGGAAAGGGTGAACATGAAGAGCGAAGAGAGAAGAGCAAGGGAAAGTCTCGGGCCAATACAAAGCCCTTAACATTAAAGCGAGAGTGATGTTAGAACGCTGAGCGCGAAAAACACTGATGACAAGCCACAAAGCAAAAGTAGACATGATGCAACGACAAGGGAAACGCGAGGAAGTAGTTTTCACTGAAACATAAGAATGACTTCTTGGTTGTCCGGGTGACACCGCGGAAGGCAAGAAATCTAGGGGCGGAAGCTTACCTTTACATGAAACAGAAGAACACAAAAAGCGTTAGTACGGTTGGTGATGAAACGTTGAGGCTCAAAGGACGTGAGACCGGCAAGGTTGCACGACGTCTGAACGGGAGCCCATGAACCGGCCAGAGGAGGAGACGCATTAATTCCCGACGGAAGCCGAGGCCCAGGGCGAGGGCGAGGGCGAGCCAGCCGAATGCAGCGCGAGGCAAAGGGGCGTCGGCGAGGGTCACGTCAAGGGTTGGACGCGCTGGACGTCCGCCGCCGTCAAGCGCAAGGTTGGCATGCCTGACGCCGACCACGGCATTAAACTATGCTGGGGATTCCACGGTCAAACGAGTGGGCCTGGCCAACACTGTCTGGGCCCCCTTGCCGGCCCCCAACCCCCGCAGTAGGCCAAGAACACGGCCGCAGGCATGTGCCCGCCGCAAGATTTCGCTGCGTGACAAGAAACAAATATGTAGCGCGAAAAAAACAACATCCGAACATCGTTCAAGTTCGGGACAAGTAAAAACGTCAGTGTTCGCAGAAACACGCTGGATGTCCAAATAACAACGAAATTCAAAACAAGAACCAGAGTTTTGAAAACAAACTCGAAAAAAAAAACCGAAGTCCGCGTACACAACATAGCTCGAAAACACTCGCAACTTACCCGCAAGAAACAATGTTAATTAAATTTCGAGCACAAACGAACGGGGGAATAAGATAAACAAACCCGCCGTACGCAACGCTCAAGTACTAATTCCACAGACAGCGGGGAGTTCCGAGATGAGAAAAAGTAATTCATTAAAACAGTTAAGTTGCGTTACATGGCATGGGCGAACGACCACAGTATGCACACTTGTTTTCTGCTCCTGAGAATTTCATTACAATACTCACTGGGAGGATAAACAAAATGGGCGTTATTCGAAAAAGTAAGTTGTTTTGTTGATTACATGCAATTGTTTAGTTGTATGACAAATAAGTCAGCGGGTTACCCAAATTAATTTCGGAGGTGATGAGGGCGAACGTAATGAATTGTTTCTGGAAGCAAACGAATTACACTTAACATCCTCGAGGAAAAAGGAACCATAAATTGGAAAACGTGTTACGCAGCAACAATTCTTAACAAGACCTTAAATCCTAGGTTTTTAGTTGAAGTCCACGAAATTATTTAAATTTGACACACAACATGCAATGTTGCGTGCAGATGCTTGAATTTCCTTGAGCGCAATGACGAATCTATCCTTTAAACATTAAATATGGAATTTTTGAATAGCTTATATTTTTAAATTCTTGGAAGGAGTGACACTTCACCAACTCTGTAATAAAGGATATCGCAAATGATGCTCTCATCGAATTATATAATTATCTAATAATTTTACATACGATTTTACAGTTTTCAATAATATACGTCATTATAAGAGTGTCCATTTTGAGCTTCTTCCCAGCAAGAGATGATATTTTCAACACGAAGGTTCAGATCAGTAAAACTTTGATGTTAAACTTGTATCTACTTGATATCCAACTTTAAAAAACTATTGCTAAGTAACTATTCACCCACCCGAAAATATCCATTACACGTTACCAACTTTCGTTCTAAATATACAAGGCAAAGAATATTCAACAAAGAAATTAACGAGTCACACTGCTACTTTTATAATTTTTTATCAATCCGTGCGAAAAACATTCATGAGCCATCATCAAAAATATTCACAATATTCTTTCAAACTACGGGAAATTAATGTTTTATTTCAGTGAAGAATGCTGTGTATTTTGGCATGAAGCATTCAAATTATTCTTTACTGCCTTTGTAGTACAAGCAAATCAGTTTCTAACGTGTAAATATCGAATTCAGTTAAATGGGTACATTAATTATTCATCATTGTTATATTTTAGTTTCTTATTGTGGATCTCATCACACTCCAAGACTAAAGGGATCGTCTGAGGGAATAGCCATTGAAAGAAATCGCTCCGCGCATCCGAGAGGCGCAGAGCGAAAGGGCGCGTTGCGAGTCGGGGCGAGGCGGCGGGAGCGCGGAGACGACGCGGGCGCCCCTCAGCGGCGTCTGGGCTCGTCTGAGGGAGGGCGGCACTCGCCGTGGAGCCGCAGCTTCCGCGCTGCGCGAGCGCTCTGGCGGCGGCCGCGCGCATCACCAGCAGCGTCTCCGGAGGCGGCCGCGGGCGGGCCCAGACGGCGTGGCGCCGGCGCCAGCCGCCGCGTCTGCGCCCGCGCCCGCGCCCGACCCCGCCCTGCTCCGATCTCCCCCACCTCCTTCTCGCGACACCACGACGCGACCGCGACCCGCCCACCGGCCACCGCCGCCAGCGCTGGGCCCAGGTGTACATTCTTCAAATGCCCCACTAGGACACGCGAATAAGTACGACTCCGAACAATATTTGCTCATGTTCAAAATTTACTCAGTTCCTTCGGTTTAGCCATTTTAAAATAAGTACATATTAATGATCATAAGCATACATTCTGCATACGAATAATCATAAGTCAAAAAGACGTATTTCAAATTAACACTTTCTTCGATTGGGCAAGGAGTCCAAGTTTTCAGAATGTATCTTTTTACATTCTCATCACTACAAACTTATCACTATAAAATTAAAAATGGACAGTTTCTCCCAAAATGAAATCTCTTCTTCCAAGACAGATTTTAAAAAAATTCAGTACACTTTTTCGAAAAATATGAATACTTCACATAATATATAGGTAATAAATATTTTCCTTCATTAGAGTAAAGAATGCTTAAAACGGCGCGGTTACAATTTTCTACTAAGTCTCTGTAATTACGAAAATTGCAACAAAAAATTACATTGCAAAAGAACAATATTGATCATAGACATTAAAAAACTCTATGGTCTAATATTCTAAACAGAGAACTTTACATAAGGACATATATAATATTATTTTTCTCTAATAAGAAAGTTTCGTTTGAAGAAAAGGCAATTTTTTTCTTTAAATTATTTTCTCTGATAAGCAAAGGATGCTTAATAAATGGCGCACGTTTCATTTCTGTTGAACTTTCTGAATTTCCGAAAATTGCGAAAGTTAAAAATCATGCAGGAAAGTATGTTCTGTTGTAGCAAATGTTTCACTTTGAATAGAATATTCAATGGCAAAAAATTATTAATTGAAAATTACAATGATGGTATTCTAATTACTTGAAACATTTTTATGAAGTTAATAATAAAAACAATAAGTGAACAAGCGTTTAAACTAGAAAACAAGAAATCTAGAAGTATAATCAAGAAATAAACGTAAATGTAGTTCCAATTATTTCATTAAAAATGAATGACAATTAAAATATAAACCAATTACATGCGCGCAAACACTCGTGATAAACAAAACACGTAAGGCGCAACAAAACAGAGAAATCAGATAAAATAAATCTTCATAAAAATTTGCGACAAAAAATTCTACAAGAAAATATACAACTAAAAACAAGAAAAAGTCTGAAAATTAGAGCAGACCAACTCTGATGCTAACGCAATTTCACATGTGTCTTTTACGAACTGCGAAGCCTAGTAAATAATAGAAATTGCCTCTTCTCTTTGCGGCCCAGCAACCACATTAGTTGTCAGACGACAAGCCCCCACAATTCGGTTAGGTTTACTCGCCTACCGCCCTCTCCCCCATCCTACGGCCAAGGGACCACGTGAGGGGTATCCCGCCGCCAAAAACAATCCTGTTTGCACGCCGTACCTGGCAAATAAAGCGACGAGCGCGCCTCCAGATCGAAGTAGCGTTAGGATTATTGGGTTTGCATACAAATAAGCTCGGGATGGAAGGGCAAGTTGGACAATAGCCTCTTACAATCATCTCCCGTGAAATCCCATTACGGCATTTTACCACGGGCGACAGTGGCGATTCAATCCAACGAATTACTGCGAATATGCAAGCGAGACACACGACATGACCTCGCGTGAACAGGAAGCAAAATTTCGACGCCTCTGCGTTCTACGCTTCTACCCCCCCTCGTTTGCACAACAATTTTCCTCAAGGAATAACAAAGACGGGAAGAGATGAATAATATCTGGCAATAAACTGTATCTGGTGAAGTATTTACAATTAAAACGATATGTGCCGTTGAAAAATAAAAAAAAATGTACTTTTATAATTTAAAGTAGAATTCGCGATTAACTTATATTAAAATGCAGTTCCTTTGAAAATAGTCCATAAAAATGTTCGATCTGCTCCAAAAATATAACTGAGGCATACTTTTTATGACAGATCTATTTCAGTTCTGAGCAACTTTGACCGAACGATTATTAATGAAAGCGCAACGGCAGGAAGAACGTTCTAGGCGAGAATTCATAAAAGAGGAGCGAGGGTGTGTCGATGGTTACTGCTGACCGAACGGAATAGCACTGGTAATTACAGCTCTTCTAATAAACGGGCATTCTAACAAACCGTACTCACGCTTGCGCCATAACTCGCGAAGACCCGGGCTCGACTCTAGATTTATATTTCCGTGCGAAGCGTTAGTCTCTTCCACTCCGGAACAGCAAACGAGACAAAACTCGCTCATTCGTGCACAGATGTCCAGTTTCCCCTTCGTCTGCAATACAATTAGCACGTCAACTTGAGGCAAATGGTAGAAAATAACTTCCATGTGCAGTTTCTGCGGGACGGGCTCCGAATTAAAATATTAATTTAGGCAACGGACGTACGCCAAACTCAATTAGGATAAAATGGAATTTGACGACGTTCGGAATAACCTCAATGCACCTAAATGGCTCATCCCGCACAGACATGCAGTCCGACTCGCTAATTATAGACCATTAGAACGTCAGCAACTTCTGCGTAACTGACAGAAGCTAATCGTGGGAGTCCAGAAATATTTCATAACCTCGCGATCGAACTACCCTTTCCTGGGCGAGCAGTCATGAACCATGTTTATAATTACTACGGCGCAAGCTGTACGTTTCCCCCTTGTGTTTTAGAGTCACTTAGAAAATTACTTTTTTATCTTGCCCCCGCGGCTAACAGGCTCGCCATCGCGGCTGATGTGCCCCTCGCGTGAGCCTAACAATTTGCTAACTTATCTCCGCATAAAAAATGGCCACTAATTAACAGTGTTTAGAAAAGAGGTTTTCAATTCCTTAGCGCACAGAGCCTGAGCACTAGCCGTATCGTCCCTATAGAGGAATTAAAACATCAGTGATTTCTGTATCTGAAATTTCCCTTTCATGAAACAAAGAGGTAAACGAATACAATCCAAGAAAAACACCCCGGATTATACTTGTAATAAAGTAAACAAAGACGATGTCACATAAAGAGTTTATATTTTATATAATAAATATAGGTATACAAAACAGTTTAACGACATACCAATTCTCAAATTTGTGCTTTGCCATTGTTGAAACGTTACTCTTTCATATCGCTTCGCTGTCATTGTAGAAACGAATGTAGAGGTTCGAATCATTGCAAGATTTAATGAATATTGTTTCGACATTTTTCTCCCCTTTCTAAAGTACTGATGATACTACATTCTACACGATTGTAAGACACGTACAGAGCACGATATTAATTAAACATTACATGAAACCAGACGTTAAATCACCTTCTCGTTGGAATGCATTCCATTCCCTAGGAATACGAAGGACATCATAACTTCATTTGAAGAATTAAACTTTTTTCTGATCTCTCTCCCCGAATAATATCATTTTCCTTCCTGCACCAATATTACCTTCTCAGATTGTTCACTAGGCGATATTTCAGATATCTCACATATTTCCTTCCTCCGGTGCGACATTCGCGTAATCCAGTGCGTGGCATGGGATGCGTGCGTGAGATGAAACGCATGCCCCTCCCATCGCCACTACCGGTGCGTGCGTCGTTGACAGGCTGGGGAAGGAAGCAGCAGTCAGCGCCGCAGGGCGTAGGTGGGGACGGGACGGCAAAGTTCGCTATGAAGGGGCACTGTCTCACAGCCTCGATTGCAACCGGCTACTCACATGCAGAACATGCAGAACTTTGCATGTGAATTTGGATATTCCAATACCGAAGCCCTTCTGACGCACGCACCGTTCCATTTTCAATGTATGGCGGAACAACTACCAGAATACTGCCAACCAACTTCTTTCTACCATAAGCACAAAGTACTATTCTGCTATCAGCACGTTATACAACTAGCGCTACATCACATATTTTCTAGTTTTTGTCGTACGTTATGAAATAAGATATAAATTGCCACATTTTAATAACACTTTAGATATCACTTGAAAACCTTGTAAAAAACGAAGCATAAAAATACCATTTTTATTGAAACGTTTAATAAAAATACATTTCTGTCACTGAATTATCTGCATTCACTTCTTTAGGGTCTTCACGTACATTTACGCATCAACAGAGCTGATGGTATTTTAGCCGTAAGTAAAATTAACAGTAAATAATAATACAAACTAGCGGTTGCTACTGTTTATTGTTGCCAGCGCGGCGTTGTCAAAGCAACAATATGCTGAATTAGTTTGACCAACACAGGGACAAAGACAGTGCCCGACCTCGAATTCAGGGAATGACTCTAGTTGCTGAGATTCCACACAAAGCCTATGGCAGCGCTATGTTCACCAGAAGCGATATCACCATCACATCCACTGACACAAAACAACAAGACGACATAGAATTCATCACAGTAGAACTCAGCAACTGCACTGTGTCGTCCATCTACAAGCCACCCAGCAGGGACCTCTCTTTTGAACCAACAAACAACCTTTATGCTCAGAAGATCCAGTTTGTGGTTGGAGATTTCAACTGCCACTCCACCTCTTGGGGCTACGACAACACAGACCCAAATGGACACAAATTAGAAGAGTGGGCTGAGACGAACAATCTATCTCTACTGCACGACCATAAACTCCCACACTCCTTCAACAGCCGTGCCTGGAGACGTGGCTACAATCCAGACCTGTGTTTTGTCACAAGTAGAGTCTCAGCTGAGTGTGAAAGAGTTGTGTACGATCCCATCCCAAGGAGCCAGCATCGACCCATTGGTATCAAGGTTTACTCGGCTGTGAAGACACACGTTATACCTTATAGAAGGCGCTTCAACTTCAGAAAGGCCCGCTGGAACGCTTTCGCCGAAGACCTGGACCAGGCTGTGGCAGAAATTCCACCAACCACGCAGAACTATGATAGGTTTGTGCAGCGCCTGAGAGAGGTGTCATGCAAGCACATCCCACGAGGATGCAGACAACGATACATCCCTGGTGTAACCACAGAAATGAAGGATGCACTTGCAGAATATCAGCAATGCTATGAGGACCCATTCAACGATGACACCATTGCACTTGGAGAGCAAATCATGCGGATGACAAGTGAAGCCAGACAAGCCAAGTGGATTGAGACCCTTGAGGGCATGGACATGACACATAGTAGCAAGATTGCATGGAACCTTCTGAAAAAACTCAGTGGTGACAAAGGAACAACTCCACACTTTGGTAAGGTAACAGCAAACCAAGTTGCACACCGGCTGCTCCTGAATGGAAAGACAGAGGGCCGAGCAAAGAAGTTCAAAATGGAGCAACAAGAACAGCCAGACCCCAAATTGCTGGAGGAACCCATCCAAATGGACGAGCTGGAGAAAGCAATAACCCAACTGAAGAATGGGAAGGCTGCGGGAGAGGATGACATCTGCACCGAACAAATCAAACAGTTTGGACCTGGGACTAAAAATTGGCTCCTAAACCTTTTTAATAGCTGCCTGTCATCGCTGTCCCTCCCGAAAGTCTGGAGGAAAGCAAAGGTCATCGCACTTCTGAAACCAGGTAAACCTGCAGACTCTGACTCCAGCTACCGGCCGATCTCACTCCTGTGCCATCTCTTCAAGCTCTATGAGCGTGTGATATTTCAGCGCATTGTGCAGTTCTTTGAGGGGAGGCTTATCCCACAGCAGGCAGGATTCCGGCCAAGTAAATCTTGCACAAGCCAGATATTGAACCTTACTGAGCAAATTGAGAATGGGTTTGAGGAGGGTGTCGTCACAGGCATGGCTCTAATAGACCTAACAGCAGCATACGACACGGTCAACCATAATCTCTTGCTCTCCAGGGTGTACAAGATGACGGGAGACAAGCACCTCACAGGTACCATCCGTACCCTCCTTCAGAACCGACGATTCTATGTCTGCTTGAATGGAAAAAAGAGCCGATGGAGAATTCAGAAGAACGGTCTACCCCAAGGGAGCGTTCTGGCACCGCTGCTCTTCAATGTGTATACAAATGACCAGCCCATCACGCCAAATGCTCTCCACTTCTTGTATGCCGATGATCTGGCTATATTGGTCAAGGATCGTTCTTTCGAAGGAGTGGAACAAGGACTGACTCATGCATTGGAGGAAATATCAACCTACTACAAGGAGAGTCACCTCAAACCAAACCCAGGGAAAACACAGGTATGCGCCTTCCATCTAAGATCTAGGGAGGCTAGGAGAAGACTGAACGTCACCTGGGAGGGCAAGGCCCTGGAACACACCAACTCACCAAAATATCTTGGCGTGACCCTGGACCGAACTTTGACATACAAACAGCACTGTCAGAATACATCATCAAAAGTCAACTCCAGGAACAACATCATCAGGAAGCTATGCAGCAGCCAATGGGGAGCAAATCCCAGCGTGCTCCTGACATCAGGAAGGGCTCTCTGCTTCTCTGTTGGGGAATACGCCTGCCCTGTCTGGTGTCGGTCAGCCCACACAAAGAAGGTTGATACATCCCTTAATGAGACGTGTCGCATTGCAACTGGTTGCATGAAACCAACTCCCATCGACAAACTCTACAGGGCTGCAGGAATGAACACTCCTAAGATCAGAAGAGCAAACCACGAATACTTGGAGAGGTTCAAACAGACCTTCGATGAGAGGCACGTAATGTACGGTCAGCTGGAGCCATCGCGCAGCCGACTCAAATCCAGGAGAAGTTTCATGAGGTTCACACAGCCAGAACCTCCAGACTGGTACCCACTCCGGGATCCTGAGACTACTGGAACCAGTCTGCCATGGAAATCCTGGAGGGCACTGAATAGGATAAGAACTGGAGTGGCCTCTGTGAAGACCAACCTTGCAAGGTGGGGCTACTTAGCGGAGGACGACATCTACTGTGACTGCGGAGAGGCACAGGACACCGACCACCTCACACAGTGCCCACTGTGCCCTGTTCACTGCACAGATGATGACCTCTGGAGGGGGAATGCACCTTCAGAAGACCTGGCCCACTTCTGGGCTGGAAAAATTTGAAAGACCGGACACGAAAAAGTAAAAGTAAGTAGTTTGACCAAATCATTTCGCAACAAAGTAATCCTAATAGTGCTACCGAAAGTAAAAAGACTGAAAAATATAATAATCATGAATTATAATATTCTAATATTTTTCAAAACTGCTCCTTTTTAAAACTAATTATATAGCCTCCTTGCCTTAGTAAGCTACGCTAAATGATAATACACTAATTTTCGTACTTGAGAAAACATTCTTAAATATTGTGATAACTCCTCATATTCGTGTAATCTTACATCACCATAATCCCATTTGACAGTGAACAATACGGAAAGTAAGTATCATTGCGTTACGAATTATTATTGAATGTAATGATAGTGAATACTTGAGAAGAGCAAGGTGATCAAACGAGGATAATTAAAAACCCGATTAAAAACGAACTTTTGTGTCCTCTAAAGCATCCAAAATATCGTTCATCCCGAACATTCCGAGAACACAAAAACAATATGGAAAACCATTACTTGACAGCAAACGTCGAGGTCCCTAGCATCTTCAAATCAACCAGAAAGACATTTGGCCGGTTCCTGTGCCCATCGTTGTCACCTGTTTTTTTGATCTTAAAAAACAAAAATTTAAAAAAAAGTCCCGACGCTGGGAAACCACTGACGCAGCCATGTTGACGGTGATCGGCAGCGGGCGAGGGAGCGGCTCCTGAGCCATCAGAATTAATCGTCAATAATTTACCAACGGCACGCATCGCTTTGTCGTCTATCATGCCAACTGACACGCGGTGACACGACGGCAGTGGCGGCGCGGGGCGACGCGGGGCGGGACGCGTGATTACGGATAAAATACAGACGTGGCGGGGAGTGCCGATATAAAACGGTGTAGGCGCCTTATCGTCCTGGCGCACGCGAGGGGCGCGGGGACGCGAACGGGGGGGGCGGGGAGAGGAGGGGAGGGGCGGCGAAAGAGGGTGCTGACGAGCGGCGGAGGGAATTTCGAGGGTGAAAAGCGCGAGAAGCGATGCGCGGAGGAGACGCGGTTGCGAGGTGCCTCAGAGCAACGGACCACGTGACTGGGCGGAGGAATTTCTCTTCTCCTTACCTTCATACACGAAGCCAATGGTGTCTCACAAACTGTCCATTCCTTTGCAACGATGAAAGCACATCAGGCTTAATTCTCTTGCTAAGGGATGAAAATAATTGTACTTCCAGGACCCTACTACTAGAACTACTACCTTTTTTAGTGATATATACAATTTATTACAAATACGAGTAAATATCACTAACTAAAACTATATGGCGAGTTCAAAGACCTTGAATCCACACAAAAACATGTTCTACGAAAAATCAGACGGTCGTCGTTCCACCAGGTAATAATATATACTGAATATTTTCACTGTGTTATTAAAAGCTTACTCATGAGAGAGTGAAGTTGGGAAGACGGAACATTCCAAATCTTTATTTTTAATATTTGCAAATATTTGCAATCCAGCGCTCCAGTGAAAGAAATTAAATGCCAAATGAAAAAAAAAAAATCTAAAAAAGGCCACCGTTTTCTCTACTGGGGTTCACAATTCGAGTATACCTGGAGAGAAATTTTAGATTTACTTCCACGAACAGAAAATCAACGATACGCAATATTTCTAAAAGTCTATCAGAAAATGTGAACGTATTTTACTGACATTTACAACCTTTGGCAAAAGAATCAAGGATCAAAACGACGCCATCAAATTAAAATGCCATCTGAACCCAACGTTCGACAACAGAACACCTGCCGCCAACGCAGCTCTTTTCCGCGAACGGCACAGCTCCGCGAGCGCAAACTCGCCGAGCGACGCGACGCGACGCGAGATTTGGACAAAATGTCGCTTTTGCGCGTGTGGCCCCGCGTCGCACGAGGCCGTAGAACGACAACGCCGCGAGCTCCGGCATCCCGCACCCGGCCGCATCGCATCGCATCGCATCGCGCCGCATCGCGCCGCATCGCATCGCATCGCATCGCATTGCATCGCGTCGCGCCGCATCGCATCGCGCCGCATCGCATCGCGCCGCATCGCAACGCGCCGCATCGCATCGCGCCGCATCGCATCGCGCCGCATCGCATCGCATCGCATCGCACCGCCGCGCACGGGTTTGGGACCCCGCGTGCCCACGCTCACGCTCCCGCTCCCGCTCGCCCTCGCGCTGCGTCCCGGGAACGACGCAGCTGCCGGCGCCAGAGGCGTTCTGGGACCCCGCCCGTGTGCGCTCGGCGAGCGGTGACCACACTATTTTACACGCGGCCGCGGGCAAGCAGCAGCAGCAGAAGAGTGCACGCCACGTCACGCGTGGCACGGGACGAAGGGGTGAGGGGTCGGGTCGAAGAGTCCGCGGGGCGACATGGCGAAAGGGTTAACACAGGGCGCACGGGAGGGCGAGGTGATTCAAAGGGCAGGGAGAGCGAAATGGTAATGAAGAGTGACTGAATAGGATAGTGGGAGCAAGAGACAACCCACCATGCGCATTTCAAAGAAGTAAAATTAAATTAAAAAAAAAGTGTCGAAGAGGCTAGGGGATACATGGGACTAATGAACGTGAGATAGATTGAAGACAATGACAAAATATTGAAAATTTTAAAAATATTAATTTTGTATATCAATTGAGTGCAAAAGTTATTTGGAGGAAGTAAGAAGGAAGAAGCAAGGAACGAATTGAGGAAAGGAAATGGAAGAAAAGAACGTAGAGAAGAAAGAGTGAGTGAGGGGAAAAAGAGTGAAATATAGAGATATCAAAATATTTATAGAAATGGAGGAAACCATATTACATTTTTGCGCTCGAAAGGGCGCAAACACAAAATTACAGACCGGGATATAACACAGACGAGAAGGGCAAAGGAAAACATTTCGAGAAAATAGGGCGTATGGAAATGCCGCAAATAAATATGGATTACGAGAGGTAGGAAGAAGGATCCCAGAAGCGGGCGAAGACAATAAAAGGGCGAAGCCTCGAGCGATGAGGCTGCGAGGCTGCCGTGCGGGCAGCGGAGGTTGCGTGAAGAGCGGAAGGGCCTGCCCTGGAGAGCGCACGGGCTTGCAGGGTAAACAGCGCGGCGGTCAGGTCACCTGGCTGGGCCGGGTCGGGCCGGGCGAGGCGGGGCGCCGAAGGGCTCTTCTCCCGGGCGAAGCAGCACTGCTCGGCGCGCGCGCGCGCTCTTCTGCCCGAATATTTAATTACACACAGACGCGACGCGACGCGACGCCATGCCACACCCTGCGCGCCTGGCGCGACGCGGCCTGGGACGAAGCGGCCGGGCAAAAAGCAGCGGTGCCAACAGGCAACTGAGTGGCGGCATCGAGTGCCCACTTCTCGCGCTCTTTTATGCGCCCAGTGGTACTCGACGACGTTAGGCAGCCAAGTAAATTCCTGACACCTCTTTTTTTGTTAAAAAAAAAACTGAAGTATGTATACGGTATACAAAAAGTTGCGGAGAGCAATACTGTCCGTTTACTGGTGCTATATTACGGAATTCAAATACAAAAGTCATCGACCACTTTCGCACTTTCAGTGTCAAAGGAAAAAAATAGAATGTAGGGAGAGTGATGAAGAGGTGATACACATCGCTCCCCTCATGATGTGCGCAATAAGTCCTGAGCCCAACATGGTTGTCGATTGAAAATTTCAATAATTTAAATGCTACTTCTAATACATAATGTTGTCAGTAAAACACGTATGAACGTATTACATTATTACACTTTTTTTACATAAATTGTGATGTTGCATTATGATCAAAGTTCTCTGCCAAGAATTCGAAACTGAAACCAATTACGCATGTAGAACAAATACACATATCCATATGAATAGCGTGATTCTCAATAGCTATTAGAATTCTATGCAGAGAGAATGCAGATATGTATATTACAGGACACACTTTTTATCCCTAACAAAATAATTTAATGACCCGCCACCATAAACGTAATTGACCATTCAAGTACTATTTGAAATGCATCACACGCATCCTTGAACGACCATCACGCCAAAGAGAAGAAGACACAGTACAGATACCGGAGGCATTTTGAGGCCGAACGGCGTCATTTGGTCAAGCAAAGCACCCCGCCCCCCACTCCTCAAAGCCGTGCGTACGCATCGCGTGAGGCCTTCGAATACGAGCGTGTCCGCCGTCTTCTCTCGCCGTCTCCACCTCTCGGTCGGAAACGCTTTACAAAAGAGCTAACGACACCTCGTGCGGCGGCGGGGGGGGGGGGGGAGGCTCGAACGGCAGCGCGTCGTAAACCGCGCGTCCACTCGTACTTCCCCTGTAACTGCCCGACCGTTTCCGACGTCGTTCGCCCCTTCCCCCCCTCCGCCCGCCTACTCCCGTGCTCGTGCCCGCGTCTCCCACGCTCCGGGAGGGACAACTCGCCCCTTAATGGAGATTTTGCGGCGGAAACGAGACGCTGTACCGGCGTTCCAAGAAACAGCGCGAGGGGGTGGTGAGGGGGGGCGAGGGGAGGGGAGGGCATCCGCTTACGAGTGGGAGGGTGCTGGAGAAGAAGTGACCTGCATTATGGAAACAACACAACCGACGCAGAAAACCGAGGTTGTAAAGGGGGGCAATTACACCATCGCAAACTTAAACGCTTTCTATTGCCGTCCCTATCGTCATTCCCATTGCCGTCACTACGCCGTACTAAGATTACATCCCAATACAAGAATCACCACCACCACCATAGTAACTGCTTGTGGCCGTCACAACCAGAAAGCAGCCAATAGTCATTAAGCCGCTTTAGAGTATAGTGCAGCCACGTGCACAGTCATTCTCTCAGACATCTCCAGAGAGATACACCACCACTATGGCTACCGCCCACAAGCATCATGTTAGGATTTACCATTGTCATTGTCGCATATTGGATTACCTTCACCGTTACCAACATTCTCAATGCAACAGTGATGCCCAACATCATCGTCATTGACAAATCAATACTGCAGCATCTCACCCCTTCCCCGCCCCCACTGTTGACTACATATCTGTTCCCTTTTCCTTAACTATCCAGCCCTCCTCCCCCATCACAAGTAGTTCTTGCACGGGCACGGCACTGCCACCGAATGCGTGAGGAACAGCGTACGGCCGGGGCTGTGGGGCGCTATGTCTTTACAAGGCGCATAAACCGTGGCGGCTGTCCACTACAAAGCGGCGCTCGCCTTCGTTATCTCGCTGCCGGCGAAGTGTGTGTGTGTGTGTGTGTGTGTGTGTGTGTGTGTGTGTGTCATAATCACAGTTGAGTGATTCGTAGACTTCGTGCAGCGCGCGCGGGCGAGATGAGGGCCGCACGCACTCAGCGCTCAGATGACTCAATTTGCCTGGCTATCTTTAAGGTAAACTGCTGGGAAAATAATAAATATAAACGTTTCTACGAACCACACTCCTAGCAGGGACTCTTGCTCCTACCGACTAATAAAATAAAATTTACACTTGAAGGGTTGCATTTCAATATTGCGAATGGAATTTGGCGTGTATTGATCGTACTTTCATTTATAGCAAGAGTGAAATTAACCATTCACGAAAGAATGAAATTGGTATTATCTGGAAATAGATTAATACGCAGACGTATGTCGCATCTATCTTCCAATCGCTAAAAATATGCAAAAACGCAACAGAACGAACTAATATACTACAGTTATAAAAATACGACAAAATCTTGCTGCTGTGCAGTCACTAAAACATTACGTTAAGAGGAATTACATCTTTTATCCCATATTTAATGGAATTATACTCAAAATATATTTCGCCGTGCGTAGTTTTCACTAAAATATATTTTTAAAGTTCATTTGAATCGTGTACCAACCTGACACTGGAACCTATCAACATTAACCAAGGAGGCCGAGTATATAGTACCGCAAAGACCAGACATTATCACTTCCCACAACGTATTCGAAAGACTATGAAATATCATAGCGTGCTCGATACTCTATATGCGAACCAGATCCCGCACGAGCGGTACGAAATTCATCGAGTCATGAGGAAGAGGGGCCGCTCGGAACAGGAAGGCTGGTAGGATTCGCGCACCAAACACGCAGTACGCAGACATGCGAGCAGTGTATAATTGGAAGGGGCAATACGAAACCAGGCTTATTTCGCCAGCAGCCTCCCAGCAATCTTCGCAACCGTAAACCTTAATATAGACCCCCCCTCGACACCTCACGCACCTGTGTCCCTCAATTTAATTCTCTGCTCCACTACGCTTCAAACACAACCAAGAGATACTCATGCTTTCGAAAACGAAAAACCTTGTCTTGGATCTCCTCTTTTAACGTTCAACGCGTCAGTAAAATAAGGACGAGAACAAGAAGATAAGGTTATGACCCCAATTGAGGTCAACATTCAAACACTTCATCCCAAATCGGATCACTGATGTTGCCATTCAGATATAAATGGAATGAGAAAGGGGAAGGATGAATTCATTGGCCATCGGCACGTACTGAAACCATATCAGAAGCTTTACAATCTCTCCACTCACGTAGCAAATTGATTACTCATAATTAAGAAGTGACGCCTCTTTGGTTATTGTGGGTACATAATTCAAGAAGTAGTATGCTCTGAAATATCAAATTACGTATGTAATTACATGCGAAGAGATTGCTTTTGAGTGAAATTAAATGGATGGCAATTAACTTAATTGAAGAGATAACACAGATTACAAATCTTTACATATCTGGGAAACCTACCGACTCATCAAATTAACATACGACAGGAAACTAACTTTGATTATATCTGACATACTTAGTCCATATAAACTTTGACATGATATTACACGTAAAACATTGCAATAATACATTCTCGTGCCATGAACTTATCACCCATTATTTTCATTGTGCATTACAGAGGGGATGTTATGTATTTTTAATTACTGTTGACATTCGTTCTATTTTACGGTATTAATGAAAAATGTCGAATTCTTGACAATTTATTCAGGTTTTTCTTTATGCTACTGCTCTTCATATAATTAAAAAGAGGAAGCGACATAGTCATTACTCGTGTTTGATCCGCTCTGTGTCTGAAATAAATTTGATAACCGTGATCAAATTTGGTCAGGTACTTTTTTCTTTTACGCTAGACGTGCTTATAGACCTATATTAGTAATTTTCAATTCACACAGAAAAATATGCAGCCTTCAGTTCATTTCAGAGGTCTTTACGGTTTCATCAATGGGTGTTCATTCGGCTGCGCAGTGCAGTATATTTTGGTCGTTCTGCACATGCACATGACGTCACTGTCGAGAAAGTTTAAGCACTTTGTGATGTGAAATGCCTACCCTTGTTTGTTGTTTGAACATTTTTGGTCGCTTTTTGTGAAGTACTGGTGGTGATGAAAAATATACATTCATGGATTTTAGAGTAAACAACATTAACATTAAGTTTTATTAGAATCTCAGTAAAAAAAAGCCTTTGAAGTGCGTGTATGTGATAAGTATTTTGGTGCTTACAAATTAAGGTTAGGTTATGGCACATATTTTATTATATTCTGCGAAATTGCCGAATTGTGTATTGGCAGTTGTGATAAATACAACCAAAAAGCTAAAGGATGTGATGTAGAACATTTAACTCGCCCGATTCGATTCTGAAAATAAAATGCACTCATCCTTTAAAGCGCGGAGACTAATTTAATTAATCACATACCCGAAACATTTTCTTCTTCTTCTTCAAAACAGAATAAAGGTAAGTGTTTGTTTTTATTTTCCTGTTTTTCATGTTTTGCAGAACACGTTTTTCAGAAATAAATAGGGGGTGAATGAGAGCCATAAAATGTAATGTAATATACTTTCCACACATTGGGTTAAGGCAAAAAAGGCACTGGGAAGCGGTATTAGGGATTAAATTAATGGCAAATTTATTACTAATTTTAAAAACATTCCTTCCAAAATCTTGATAACCGATTGCAGACATTACTGTCATTCTTGATTATGAATTGAGAATATTTATTCATATTTTTTGTATTAGAATATTGGTGACGTATTAGAATTTTAGGAGTCTTCAGGCAGCAGCATTAGCGCGAGAGCGAGTTGCTCTGGATCGTCGTGCGTCATATGCACAAAACATGCGCAGAAACCATAGTGAATCCAGCCATTATTTTAGGTACTACCTTGCATTCGGTCATTTCGCTCTACGTCCTATGTCCTACACCTTGTTCAAATTGAATGTATTAAAAAACATATGTGGCACGGTGCGAAAATTGTGAAATGACTATAAATTCACAATTAAATTTTAGTTACGTTAATGGGGATCTTGCATACAGGCACGAGATCTGTAAAATAATTTCTAGATTGTAAAATGTGTGTTAAGCAGTAATTCGTAAAACAAGAAAAACGAATGTTCAGTTTAGGGGTATAACCAGTACAAAACTTCCATTGATCACATTAAAAGATTGATAATGTCAAAATATTGATCATGTCAAAAGAGTGGGGAAGAAAAACACCCATTTTTTTTTTGAATGGTTTCCTATACATGAGAAGTCAATAGATCACCATAAAGACACGTAGTTGAAAGAAATTTGCAAAATTATAGCCAAGAAAGGTTTAAAGGATGTGGTCTGATGAAGTATGCGAAGAAAGAAAATTCAAATACAATTTTTTGTCAGATATTTGTATCCCACAGGAGGTTTATTTGTATACAGTGTAAATCTTGGACGTGTCTTTCATACTACCATGCGTAACAGAGACTCGTTACTAGAGAATGGTGAAAACACACATTGCCAGCCATCGTTGCACCAATACAAAATGTTTAGCACTATAAACTAAAACTGGGCCTTTGTGCAGCATTATATTAATGGTTTCTCAGCATTGTTAGATGTAAGAGGGGCGACGATGGGAGATAATTCATATCAATGTCTGTTGTTGGCAAACTTAGTTCCAACGACAGAACCCCACAGACCACCTCTAGATGGCACTGCCCGCTTCGGATGGGAGGGGGGGGTGTCTTCCCGCAACAAGGCCGCGACGCCCCTTCCCCCGACGACACCGCGACCGGCGCGGCGCGGCGTGGGCGGTGGTCTTCGGTAACGAGACGAGGGACCTGCGGTCGAAAGACGCATCAAGGCGGCGCGCAGATTCGAGATGGGACCGCCGCGCGATTCCCTTAATTAATTAATTACTGCGGATGTATGCCTCCCACCCTGCCGCGCCTACCGCGGCGACCGCCTCCTGCAGCTGCGCTCGGCTAGGTCACCCGCCGACCGCGCGAGCGCCGCGGGACAACGCCTGCCCGCAGCTGGCGGACGGGAATGAGGACCGGGGGCCGAAATTCCAGGAATTTATCCCTCCGCCTCCCAAATCATTGGCCAAGCTCCTCCTACAAGCCATCTTTGCTGGATAATACGTAACTACATAAGAAAGTCTGAGAAGGTAAGGCACAAATCAAATTTAAAAAATGGGATAATCTTAGTTACACTAACGTACGCGAACTTTACCTGCGTTAAATAACCTGAAATAGAGTACTGTCCATTTTATTTTGTATATAGGTACATTAATAAATAATGGATAATTTATTATTATTATTATTATTATTATTATTATTATTATTATTATTATTTGAAAATGGTGAATACATGCGGCAAACGTTTTAAAAATTCTCCTTTCTAATTTCTTATTGGCAATTCATCGAAGGAAGCTTCATATACAATATGCAATGAAGCTGAAAATATTCATGGAGTAAATTTCTTTCACTCCTAAAAATCTTTTGCAAAACAATTTCACCAAACAACTCACGAAAACGCCAAATTACAAATTGGCTAAGTATATGAATCAAGTTGATCATTAATGAAATAAAAATCGCTGCAAATCATTAAAGAAAGTATAAAACACAACAAACCTTTTTAGGTAGTGGCATCCTCCGTTTTTTAATTAGATAACTCTATCAATGCGGGGAAAAAAATATAGTATTTGAAGGGAAGTGATTCGGCAACACGACGCAGTTATCTCTCTCCACAACAAGATGCAACGAAAACAATCACCCTGTCTACAAGGAGTTCATATAAAAGGCTTATCTTCCAAATCCGATCAGAAGTTTCTGGCAGCATGGATCAGGGAACAGCGTCCGCGAGGAAGCAGGAAATAAGGCGCTCTTCCAAGCGATCGTTTTCCTTACCTACGCCAAACCCTCCACTTAAGCCTCCTTCCAGGCTCCTTAAAACGAGACTTGAACTGCACGACCTCTGAGAAACGGACAGTATTCTGATCCGCGAGGCAGTCTCGGTGCTCAGAAACTTCAGTATTCGGAGCTCAATTAACCGTCAAGCGCTTTCGGGCTTTTAACCAGCAAACAAGGCTCCAACTTCGGGACGTCGTGAAGAGGGGAAACGTTGCACTCGAAATCCCAAGGCAACGCATCCAAGTGCGACGGGAGTTGCTACACAGCAAGGAGTAAAAAAGATCATTGCGGCTATTGGCAATGATACATATTGTTTTGTTAAGGATTATTACAATGGATGTTTCAGGCCCTTCACACACTGAAAATATACGTACGGCACTCAACTCACAGACTAAATGTTACTTTCACATTATACTAATGAAACAATTGGTCTTCAGCACGCAATGGGAGGTTAACAGACTTCACGTAAGTCCAGTTCCATTATTATATTCTCAGAAAAACAAAGAAAAACACACAGATCTTTAAATGGTGTAAGTCGTCATATTGTAACAATCTATTCCTTAATACAGTCAACCACTTGTTATATCTACAGAATTAAGAAATGGTTCTTTCATTCAGTTTTGCATTTATCATACAACGCAAACAAATCATAGTAATACGAGCCAAATATATTGTTAAATTTCAAGCAAGACATATGCCATGTAAGTAGAATTAGATTATGTGCTTGTAAAACGCATTTCTGAAAGTTAAAAATGTTTCATTTTGTTGTTACGTGCCTAAAATTTAAAAAAAGTAATCAGGAACGAAATACGATTCAAACGAATGAATTATTGGGGTAATAAATTAAAGCAACTAGAATGTAAGACCATTCCCAATTTTCAAAACGAGAAGATCTGAATGTTCGCCTGTAAATTACAACACAACCAAATTGTGACAGCAGAGGGCAGTACAGTTAGATTATCGATAACAAACGAAAAAGGTAATCCTGCACATCCCCAACGCCAGCGAAATAATATCCTACAGCAGTCCCCCAAGATAAAGAGCATAAGCCAGCGGGTTTGAACACATTAAAGTAACACACCTGGGAGAGGAGGAGTATCTAAATATATCTCATTACCATGCACGTTAATTCTGTTGCCACCTCCCAGTGCTAAGCCGATCTATATGCATGCCCCTTCTCCCAGCGTTGCAGCCAGGGCACAAAAAATGAACCCTACTCTCCGCCCCCCTTCCCCTTCCCATCCACTTCTACGCGCCTTCTTCCTGCCGCGCTGCAGCCCGCCCCGCCTCCCCCTTCACTCCTCCTACGCGCCAGCGCCAACAATGAGATGCAAATGTATGCAAGAGAAACAATTGAAGAAGATTAGCTCACAAATGAGACGGGCCTCGGGTGGCGGCGCCAGCGGCCGGTGGGGGGGGGGGGGCTGCGGGAAACGACGGGGACGACGCGGACGGGGAAAGGACGGAGAGGACGAAATGGGGAGGGTGGAGAGGAGGAGGGGGGCGGAAGAGGCGCTGGAGGCTGTCTTCCCCGCTTCGCTGCCAGCGCAGACCGCGCGATAAAAGCTGCGGTGCGTCCGCGGACAGGGGCGCCGCGGAGGGGAGGGGAGGGGAGGGCGCTGTTGGAGCCGCGAAGAAGTCCCCCGCTCGCATTACCAGTCCGCACTGCCTAAGTCCGGGAACAACACGTACTTAAGAGCTGAGGCGGGGCGGCGCGTCGCGGCGGCGGAGGCGGACGCGTTGGAGGAAGAGGCGACGAGAAGAGGGGAGCGACCAGGCGTGTTGTCAATGACGATGGTAGTGATGGTGTAGAGAGGTGGTGGTCCAGAATGGGAAATGGAAAACGAGTCAAAACTGGGAGTTGCAAACAGTCCTGAAAGGAAAGGGAAGGGAAATTTGCAATAGGCAGCGAAAGGGGGTTGCCGACTGTATCATTGAGAAAGTATTGGATAAGCTTTGAGGGGTGGTGAAGTAGTGCGATAAAACAGTATGAAGGAGACGTGACAAAGTAAAGGTGATAAGAGTAGGAAGTGGTGACGGTGAAGAGGCAACATGGAAGGAAGCAGGGTGAAGCGGTGCGTCCATACAATTCGATTTAGACTACAAATGTCGACAGAGAGAAAAATGAGTCCCAGGCCACCTGATTACTACTCAGGCAGACAGACGGCACCGGAGGAACATTCGAGCTTGAGATAAGAAAATGTCTACCTTAAGGAATGAAACATGTCGCCCAATCGCGATAAACATCAATGTTGTTCAACATTTTAATCTTGAAAACCATGGTGCTTAGATGCATTGCCTGTAAATTACAGTAATGTGGCAGTGTCAATCGCGTATTTCATCATACAATTAATAGAATATTACTGAAATAACCGATTGAAGTAGAATGTAAAATCAATTAAGTACCGAAAAATAAAAATGAAGAATACATAATATATTCGTATGTCGCGGAATTTTATAGATATGTGTGTATTGGGACCGATAAAAAATCAACTTCTATAAAAATAACATTTCAATGATTGCTTTCCTATTCTGTATTTCTCAATAGTACACGTGCGGGTACCATGGGTTATATGAAATTATTTTTATTATAAATATAATACAGCATAACTTCTTTTACAAAGGCCTATTCACAGTAATATTTTTTACAGCAGCACAGCTTATAAGGAAGAAGTACAGATGTGATGAGAATATGTAGAGAAACCTTGATATTCATTAGAAAAAAATCACATTTTACAAGTTATAATATCACTTTAAATTGTAATAATTGATTAGAATAGAAGGTTAGGTAGTTTGTAAAGTATATATTAACCAATGGTGTCGCTCTTACGGCGAAGTACTTCCGAAAGGTGGAGAAGTTGTTCATATTCATACGATTTTACGTGTATAATTGAACATTAATTATATGTATTTGGTGAAGTGACTGACATTTTCCAATGCCGGAAAAGAGATTTCGTATGTGATCTTTATATGAAAATATATTTTATGAAATACCGAATGACAACCCGTCTTCATTATCGCCCATAAAGTTACAAAATTTCTCTTAAGTTCCTCGGTTTAGGCTATGCGCAATAGATTTTCTTCACTATCATAGCTACAGATGGCAACCCGGCGAAAGTACAGTGTGAGGAACACAGTGAAGTCGAGGTCTCTTTCAAACATCTCCTCTTCACCCAACATCCACAATAGGAGCGACCGAACCCTCACCATTGTCTCACCCAAAGTGTCAAGATGTCTTTTGTGTACGCAAAACTCATTACACTTTCTTGACACTTACAGCTAAACATGGCAACATAGGCGAACGGTCAGTGTGGGGAAACTTCCGCGAGTACCCCCGAGATATCTTTCAAACTTCGCCTCTCCACCCAACATCCGCTGTGGCATGGACCGGACCGTGGCACAGGCGTGGCGGGGCGTGGCGTTACGTGGCGGGGCGTTGCGTGGCGGGACGTTGTGTGGCGTGGCGCGGCGGGGGGTGGCGTGGCGAGGCGTGGCTTGGCGGGGCGGGGCGTGGCGGGGCGTATGGGAGGGTACCGTCGGCGAAGCAGAGGGGCCGCTCGGAGCGGGTCGCGGAAACGCGCGGATGTAACGAACCGCGGGGGCGTCCGCAGCCGCGCGGCATCGAGGGGGCGAGAACACAATAACCGGATCTGCGGCGGCGGCCCCGCAACCACCACCACCCCGACAATTGTTGTCACGCCTTCGCCATCACCACCTTCTCTCGCTTGACGCAACAGCAGCCACTACTTCCACAGCTACCACAGGAACCGATCTCATATCGTGCGTCTCCAACACAGCATCCATTGCCCGTTAGTTGGCAGCTACGGTCGGAACGTCAGCGTAGCCAGTGCAGCCATTACACGAGAGCTACAGTATATACGTATGCAGGCATGCCACCACCACCACCACCAGAACCTTCACCATTTCATGCAGCATCCCCATTACCCTTTCCATAGCCAGTAGTTTTCAACGCTTCCCTCGCCCCGCGCGTGTGGACCTGGAGCCACAGTCCTCGCCGCCACAGCCGCGGTCACCGCACTCTAATATCTCGCGGCGCTCGGGGCGCGCTCGCAATTGTTTCCTAAGTCGCGCCGGGGCCGCGAGGGGCGCTGCGGAGCTCGGAGGGCGCGCCGGGAGAGCGGAGCGAGCGCCAGCGCGAGCCGAGGGCAGGGGGTGCGCGCGACAACGCGAAGAGCGGAAGGGACAGACGGCGGCAGCCGCGGCAGAGAATAGCAGAAGGGACAACGCGACAATTGTAAGGAGAGAAGGAGGGGTGCGTGATGAGGTCTGCGGATGACGAGGCACGGGGAGAACCGGTCCGCAACTGATGGTGATGTAAAGAGGATTCAGGCGAAGGTAGGCAACAAGCTCGGCGAAATATTGATGTTGGAATGGGAAATTTGAATAAATTGCAAAGGGGGACGAAAGTAAAGCAGTACATAATAAAGACATTCTCAAAAATAGGAGAGAGAGAGAATGATGAGGGACAAAGGTGAAAAAACTTTAGTCAACATATTAAGCGTATATAATCAAATAAAAATTGCTACAATACTTTTTCAATATTTTTGTACTTTAGTATTCGTTTCTAAACTATATTTTGTCAGATCACATGTATTCGATTATTCATTTTGCCTTTTTGAAGATTTTATACATTATACAAAGCATTATTTACAAGGAAATAAATGTCATCTTAGATTTTTGGTAAAGGGATGACAAAAACAGGCAAATTTTGTGTTATTTTTGAGGAGTTTAATAAAGTAAGAAAATGTCAGCTTAAATACCGTCTAAAAAGATGATTTATTTAAAGTGTCATGTACAAAATAATATCGCGATAAGACGAAAAATATTTTAAGGAATATGATAACTTACATACGCACAAAGTAATATGTTCCGCAGAACGTGCACAACGAACAAAATAAAACTAAACACACGGCAGTCACGTAGCCGCAGGCGGCCAATGAAGTCTGGCAACATCAAATACAAACGCCCGGCGCGCAGCGATACAGGACACCGAAATATTTTGCAACCCCAAAAACGGGAGATTTTTATCGAACCAGCTCCTCTACCGTGTGCTGTCACGATAACTTATCTGAAGCGGAGTAATTTTGCGAAACGTCACGCACGAACATACCTCTCTCTTAAGCACGAAGAGATAAAAACACAATCAACAGAGCAGCAAACAGACAGATAAAGGAAGACGCGTCGCGCGAATAATATTGCGAAGATTAACTCCCGCGTTATAAATCCGCCTACATTTCGAATTACAATTTAGCAATCAGCGCTGTAATTTAATATCGCAAAATCGTTGCCAACTGCATTACAATAAATTGCACGCTTATTATCACATGCTACTGTAAGCCATCCATCACATTCATCACAGGACAGCGGGCGTATGTAGTCGCCGGGGCGAGGGAGGGAGGGGGCGGCGGGCGGGTATCTCAACGGGTTGCAATCGCTTTACGCATCGATTGCCGCACAGCGCGCCGCAATTATATTAAAAATAATAACATTCATAATCGCTAATTAATAAACACGAAAGAATTGCTACATCAAGCACGCCGAACATGTTTGCAGACTTCATCGTAATCACGATGCACAAGAATGCCTCACGCGGTTAATCGATTCGTTGTAATTGGCCCGATGCGGTCGGACGCGCTCTGCGGCGACGCGCCAGTCGCATGCAGATGCAGGCGGGGGGCCCGCCCCTCGTCCTCGTCCTCGTCGCTCTTGAGCTTTTGTTCGACATACACGTGTAACGAGTTGCCGTAGATGCAGTGTCTCGACGTACAACTTTTGAAGCAAAAATTCGCAAAGTGAAAAGAGATGGCCTTTTTTTAAGTTCTTACTTTTAAAGTGCCCTTAATTTAAAAGCACTTTAACTATGTACTTGGATACTTTTCCCAAACTATTTTAATAGATTAGATAGCAACATATTTTATAATTTGAAGGCAAAATCGTTTTATTCATCGCATTTCAAACGCTCTAGTATTCTCGTTTTAGTACCTATATAAATACTACTGGCTGGGAATTCGCAGTTACATTGAGGGCGCTATAAGGAGTATTTACATTAGAATAAAACGCAGAAAAATGAACTTGAGAATGTAATATAAACGTGCATTTAACAGACACAAATGTTTACACATTCTAACATTGAGGGAAATATATTGTAGACGCAGAAATATCAGAGAGAAATTTAAAGAAAATATTTTTTTAAATGTTTATTTCAACGTTATATACTATCCTTTTCCGGGTGTCTTCGTATGGAAAAACACGTGCCTACCACGTACCCACGAATGCCGTCAAGAACTTGCTATTATAATAATAAAAGTTATTTATTTTATTTGTATACATCTCACCAGCCCCCTCATGCACAAATAAACTAAAACCGCCGCAAATGCGAGCAAAATTTCATACAAAGTGAGAGTTCTTCTTCCCAGAATAATGGAAACCTGATGCGCCACGCATGGCATACCTAAGGGGAAGGCATCTTGCTCGCCTCCTGGGGCAGCGATTCCATTCCGACGCTGCCACGCCGTGCTTCGCCGGTGGACGAGAGGGCACCCCTATTTTCAGCGCGGTCCGAACCCAGAAGGAAATATGGAACGGCATTTGCTATTAAATAATACACGCGCTCCGGAATGAGAAAGTTTCGAATTCGTCGTTGAAAGGGCCATCGCAACCATTAAAGCCCGCAGGTCGTCGAGGTGCACTTTTAACTGCAGCGCCACGTAATTGGAATTTCCAATTGCGTGATTGCACTGGGCACGGAGGGGAGAGCGGCCCCGCGCAGAGAGACGGCTGGGGCGGGAAAGAGTGGGAGGAGCTGGGCGGGGGAGGAGCAAGAGTGGGGGCGTGAACAGCAAGGGAGTGAGGCAAGGGGAGTGGGGAGACCCGAGAGATAATTCTGCAGCGGTAGAGCTGCGGTGGTGGTGGCGGCGGCTGGCCCGATACGAGACCGGTCGTGTTTTTGGGCTGGCCGTATGAATGTATGGGGGCCAGGTATTGGCAGGCGACATGATTTAGCCCTGAGCGGCGATACACTATCACAGCTGCTCGGGCTGCATATCATTGGTGTGGGGGGGGGGCGAGCGGGCGGGCCAGGGGCGTGCGGCCGCCCCCGGGGCGGGAGAGGCGGTCGCGGCGCGGTCACGACTCACGGCCCGCGGGACAAATTTATGACCTCTGCCCCCTCCCCGCCGCTACCATCTGAGTGTGGCCAGTGTTGGCAGTATCAGCAGCAGTCTTCGCCGCGCCGCTCGCGTGTTCCCGCGCGCGAGACAGTAGGATGCGCCCGCCTGGATGTGGGATCTGCGGGTGAGCGGGCGGGCGAGAGGAGGAGTGAGAGAGAGAGAGAGCAATGGGGACGCCGAATAGTCCGCTGCGCGCCGCCAGGTAATTAGTAATCGTTTCCCCTGGTTTATTGTTAATCATCGGGATGACAACCCTTCGCGCGGCGTGCACTCGCAGCAGCGGCGGATAAAGAAATCCTACCGCGTTCCCCGCGGACCGGCAAACGCTCCGCTCGGCCCTTCCATTTCGCCCTCCCACCATCCCCCGGCCGCCGCACGTTGCATCGTGTCGGCAGACGCGTGTTATATCAAACGCGTGTCCTAAACGACATCGTCGCCCCGTGATGTATATTATTACGCGCCGCCCTGCTTTGTGAAATACTGTTATGGAATCGAACGCAGCTGTACGAGCCGCGTGATAGCGAGACATATGGATCACGTATGCCCGCCGCCCAAAGAGCGACTGGAGTGATTAAAACGTACGAGTGATGCATCGAAATTGTTGCGAGTGGTGTCGATAAGAAAGGAGAGAAATTTAGTAGCTTTCAGAGTAGTTGACGTTCCGAACTAGCGCACTCAGCCCCGCTGAGTATCTGGGTGACACAAGGTGTCTCGTTGCGGACGACGTTGATGGCGAGATATAAATGAATTAGTGTGCTGCGCTCGTTCAAATTTCGTACAAACACATAAATATGCGTTATATCGCCGAAAGAACTGAAATTTATAGAAACGAAAGTGGACAGGCAACCAACTATCACCTAAATCCTCACGTAAGGAAGATTAAAACAATTCGACATAAGCAGGAGAGTGGAGGTGCATCTCAAAATTGAAAAGACGAGGCTAACTCTGACAGTGACAAATACGATGCAATACAAACTTGCATCGCATACATAAAACATGCGACAAGAAACGTTTCCCCTTACACAATTACTAAAAAAATCACCCGCAAGCATCTAAAACAACACCAATAACCCGGCGTTAATTTGGAGAAACGACAAAAAGAACAAACAAGCAAAAAAACAATAATATGAGCTTGAAAGAGCCGCTCGCACCAGCAGCCAAGTGTGTACAATGTCTCGGCGCACGCGAAGCCAGGGGAAACAAAAGAGCAGGGCCCGTCGGGCGGCAAACCGCCGTTTCCGAAGCGCATCAAGGCCAATAACTCTCCGCCGACGCGAGGCGCGGCGCGGCGCGGGACGGCGTGGCGACCGCCCGCACTGTTTACCGGCGCCCTCGTTACCGCGCGAGACGAATCGCTGGCGCGCGACGGAGGCGCCCGAAGGGGTGGCCGCCCCCCACCCACCCACCACACCGGCCGGCCCACTCGCGTGCCCGCCCGCTCCCTGGCTGCCCCGACCGGGCGGCTTACGCCCCCGCGCCCTCGACCCAGCAGGAAAGGGGCGAGCGGCCACGGCCCGCGTGCGCCCTGCAGCGAGGGCGGCGAGGGGGGGGGAGGAATCTCGAAGGCGGAGGGCTTAACGGCAAGAGGTGGGGTGGGGGTGGGGAGCAATTACCTCGTGATTACCTTCCTCGCAGCTCCCTTTTCTCTCTGCGCCCCCTCCCGAAACGTCGCGCGGAAGAAGCTATAGAAAACGCGGAGAGAAAAGTAAAAAATTGCCGCGCTCCATAATACGTTGCGATCGGCTATCTAATGAAGTCGCGAGATATTCACTCACCCACCCACCCCATTCCAGCCAAGCCGCGCCAGCCCGCTCGATACAAGAGGGGGAGGGGTGGAGAGGTGGGAAAGGAGGCGGATGACAAGGTGGAGGAGGAGAGAAAGAGGCGGAGGTGAAGCATACGGAGGGGCAGGTGGGGTGAGGGAGGAACGAGGGCTGCGAATGTCACGCGAGCTCGCAGGGGGCGGGGAGGCGAAGGCTGCGGCGGCGGCGGTGGCGGCAGCCCGCACGCCAGAGCGCCTGCCCGTCGCACGCATGCATGCCCGGAGGGGGCGGGGGAGGGCGAAGAGGCAGGGCGGGGTGGGGTGGGGTTCGGCGGTGGAGCAGAGGGCGGTACGCGCACGCCACGATCGAGGCGCGATAACGCTTCATACAATATGAATTAGCCTCCGGGTGACACACTCGAGTAATGCGATCCCCCGCGCGTCACCAAGCCAACGACCGCGCCGCGCCGTGGCGGAGTGGCGGCGGCGGCGGCGGCAGGGCTGTGGCGAAAGGGGTAAGAGACACCTCACGAGCAGGTAGATATCCGGGCACACAGGCTGGCAGACTGAGGTACATCCTCTGAGACTGGTTTTGACGAACCGCGCAGGCAAACCAAAGCGATAGACGAAAGGCACGAGGAGAATACGAAAAAAGGCTCTGTGGAAAAGTATTGGAAACGAAAGGTTTCTGAAACATATAAGAAGATCTGTAGATAAGTAACAATCTTTCTTATTTCACTCATCGAAAAATCACAAAATGCTAACACACTGCTTTTGGCACGTCGTATTAATATGTGCCATTAGCAGCTTTGGTCACCTGAAGATAATGGAAAATAATGAAATACTCTGAGGAAATAATGGAATAACGAAAATACTGGAATTCTCATTGGCATGAAATGTTTTCACGTGTAATAGGTACCGAAATTTCATACAATCTAATATTATAAAATAGGCGTACTCTTAAAAGAGTGTTACCCTTATGTTTACTGATATTGCTGTAAGACACCTAAGAAGTATTTAAATTCGATTACTCTTGGACATTGGAACATATTACCAATTTACCTCTAATATAATTGAAAAAAAAACTTGGCTATTAACTATCAATTTTCATATGTTGATTTCCCACTCCCCCAAGAAATAATTACCCCCTCATTTGTAAGAACCGAAAGTTATATTTAAAACATCTGATTTTAACCTACTGGTAAGGGGAAACAAAGAAAAGGCAATATAAAACATAAAAATACAATGGATGTTTACGTTTGACGTTGAAAGCATTTGAATTTACTTGCGCCCGCGTAAGATATTTATCACTGCTACCGCTTGATAATTTACATTCTTTTTAAAGAATTGATCTTGTGGCAAACTGACAACCGAGTATGTGGCAGAGGATTTTTTAAACTTTATTACCGGGGAGGACTGTTGACGAGCGGGCCGAAGGCGGTTGTTAAGCGACGCGGCGCCGCGTCCCGTGGCGGGCCCCTGCCCTCCCCACACGCGACACCTTCGATCGCGTACGAGATCCACACAGAGCAAACACGGCGAGCACGTTTACGTTACAAACGCCCGCAACCCGACACGGAACTCGGAACTCCGTATTTTCAGCCCTAGTGACCTCTAGGGTCGGATACACTTGTATTAGGAACGGGAATTTTCCACGTCTACAATCTCTACCAATTGGTTTCTGAATTATTAGTTTTTACCGCTAGAATTAATTATCTGCTGCATTAACTTTTTTCTTAACAACCTTCTCGTATTGGCTTTCATTGACATTTGAGTTCTTAACTTGGGAGAAATCGAATTAATAATGTTCAGCCATTTCCAATCCTTTTACTTCACCTGTATCAACTGAACACTTCGTAATTTGGAGCGATGTGGCTGAATATCAACTATCGACAGTCTAATGCACTGTCGAGTGAAGAAATCAGAGGTTAATATTGGAATGTGTAGACAGGCAGAATTTACATCTTCCTCACGCAATCGGTTTGGTTCTTGAAAACAGTTTCATTTCTTTTGAACGAAAAGTTCGAAACATAACATAAGGAGATATTCCCGGATGTTTTTGTATGTCTATAACACTGCTTACAGAAGTACACTCTCATGAAAAGTGCATTACACTTCTCCAGATTGCCATGGTGCCCTAGACAAAACAATTAAATACTTGAGTTCAGTTATAAATATTAAGTATCGCATGAAACTAATTATTTAGAAGCACATTTTTTTTCTGATCATCATTAACAAAACTACTGTTTTGCCTAAAGCCTAAAGGTACTAAAACTGCAATGGGCAATTTCGAAAAATAACGCCATCAGACCAGTATGCTTTCATACACAAGAAAGCACTGGAAACCATACGTAAATGACAGATATGAAAGCTTAATATTTCGGGACAAATGTACTTCCTTCGGCAGAAATAAGTAAGATAGCCTTCAACACTTGCCAACAGTTCTTGTATTTCTCCACGGATCACACCTTACGATAGCTACAGAACTAAAACTAGAATCATGTTTTCAAGGCTGAAGGGTTCCTTCAGAGAACTAATGCTCTCATGTAATCTATAGGATATTATTTAAACTTACATATTTTCGAATTGTTTTATGGTATCCACTAAAAAAATCTAAAATATCTTAATTATATTGAAGTAGGTCGCCTGTAGCATTGTTGTCAAAATAAGAAAGAATGCTGGGCTGAAATGAAAAAGAAATGAGAAATAGCTATTGCCCCCACAAAACTCCAAAAGAGAAATTCTGCCGTTTCACTTTCACCTCCTGAAAGGAGATGAATTATGGTTGTGAGTTCGCATTAGTAAGACCTCTACGCATTAGGCTTTCGGGAACAACTAAAATATACTGTCCATTGTGACAAATTGACTCATAAATTGTTCCGCCACGAAATAAGAGTTTGAGCAAATAAAGCCACAATAAAAAGAAAACAATTTCGAATGTAATGCATTGTAATATATTACATCCAGTATAGAAGAAGCAAAACAAGGATGAAAATCGAAAATCAGCTTTCCTTTAAGTCTAGCAATCAAGATATGTATTATATCACTTATTGAGGTGTTATTGCATAAAAGCATTTAGGCTAAGATTACATTATGTACTAAAATTAATAGAACAAATTCCAGAGCTTGCACGTGCGTACACACACACACACACACATTACGTGCACGTAAAACAAAAATTGTTTAAAAAGGCATCAGAGGAATAGATCAGGTGCAACGTTTATTATCATTGGATTTTAAATGTACAGGAAACAGTAATAATCATCAATCACAAAAAAAATAGTATGAATTATCGGAGGCGTTTGCAATCTACCAGCTCATTCCATTTGCGAAAAATGTTCAAGAGAAACAAACACTTCATTGCATCAAATTGATATGAACTGAATACGTATTCTCTCCACATTTTTGGAGGGAATAAAATGGTGTTTCGTTACTTCTCTTCCTGGGGTTGTAAAGGACTCTGTAAACTTCACAAAAATAAAAATAACGGCACGAGATAATTTTGATAGGAAGCGGCTGTCTGAAGAAGTGTTTCAGATCCCGTGTGGACGAGAAGTATTGTATTTGGCTCCTGGTGAGACGCGCAGCTGGTGACAGCCGGGCAGGGCGAGGGCTAGGGCTAGGGCTAGGGCTAGGGCTAGGGCTAAAGCTAGGGCTAGGGCTAGGGCTAGGGCTAGGGCGAGGGCGAGGGCGAGGGCGAGGGCGTGGGCGTGGGCGTGGGCGAGGGCTAGGGCTAGGGCTAGGGCTAAGGCGAGGGCGAGGGCGTGGGCGAGGGCTAGGGCTAGGGCTAGGGCTAGGACTAGGACTAAGGCGAGGGCGAGGGCGAGGGTGAGGGCGAGCGTGAGGGCGAGGGCGAGGGTGAGGGCGAGGGCGAGGGTGAGGGTGAGGGCGCGCGAGGACACTGGGCCGGCGTGGCGGCCTGCGGGATTAAACTTTATCAGCGCAATCCGGCCGGGGGCCCCGACACGCCATAAACAACAATAAACGCGGCGCGGCGCGGCGCGGCGCGGGGCTATGGTAGAATCGTGGCAGCGGGGGCGGCGGAGCACGGAGGGCGTCGGGTGCTGACGCCGACGTCGTGCAATGCCGCTCTGCTCCGCGCAGCGCAGCGCCGGAGGATCTACTTCAATAATTAGGTGCGACTGCCCCCGGGCGCTGTAGCGGCGTGCGCGCACCCCCTGGGGACTGCGCGGGCGTTAGCGCCTGCCTCGCCGCCGCCACCGGAACGGCAAGTCTCAGATGCAGCGCGCGCCAGACGCCGCGACCACGCGCAATGAAAAGGACGAATAAAGGATGCACCTAGGCGATTCGTGTCACATCTTCGACCATCAAGAAACGAGTACTTTGTTGTTCGTGTTTAAACGACGTTTCTGTTGGATATTTGAAAGGCCGTTGTTCCACTGAAGCATAGCAGCTAAGTATGTGAGCATATGAATCAACATAGTACAAATACATTAATACTTCCAAATATTTGAAAATCCTTTCAAAAACCACTCTAAAATGTTGAGGGCAAAAAGTATACGTGTGGTGAAGATATACAAAGAAAGATGCACCACATTTGTTATTTCCAAACCTCACTTTTTCTTTGTGTCTTTTGATTTGAGGATATTATCAGATAAGTCAGTCTCAATATCTAACAAGGTAATAATTTGCTAATTCATGCCTGTAATAATTAAAAAAGTATGTGACATTTTAAAATTATACTTTTCAAATTCATAAAACCTGTTTAAACGAAACAATTATGGGATTTCTACGACCGAAACTATATAGAAACAGAAGATATGATGGAGTACGTACACAGTACCCAAGAACCCCCGGCTCTTGGGTTAATGCAAGAAAAATTTGGCGAAATAACTAGGCCTCTGTCATTATGAGCATTGCCATATAGTTTATTCAAAGCCATTTCGCTAATTTAATTTCTACAAAAGCACCGATTTTATTCTGCTGCATGTTAGAATTCAGTGATTCTTTTGCTTTCCAAGCACTTCAACTGCCTTGGTGACGATCCTGGGAGTGTAGTGCATGTTCTATCGTATGAAGTTCCATCGAAAGGTGTTCCTGGCCCACTAAAACATGAGATCCGGCGCCGACCTACTTGTTTGCCTGGATATTTCCCCTCTTTGTTTTCCACCAGCATGGCATGGCACAGCTGGGACAACCTCTAAGCTCCCGACTGCTCTTTCGACGTGTATAGTAGTGTAATGGAAATAAATGTAACTGTGTCTGAATAAGAGGTGGGGATACGAGAAGAAAAACGAAGGAAAGATCGCGCGCGATTCGCGTCCCGTTTGTTGGGGTGCTGCTCGCGCATTCGCCTGATACTGATTGGAAAACTAGCGGTCATAACATCAGTCCGCTAGATTTCTCCTCCAGACAGAGGCTGAATTCAACCTTCGAGACACTATCAAATGTCGAAAACCGGCCGTCGAAATCCGAACCCTGGGGCTTCCCAGTCAGACACGCAACAGTATCAACATATGTCGCTCTGCACAAACTAGGCCGACGAACGTTTGAACAGTTATATTGTACTATTAATGCACTATTACGAACACTATTTCGTCATAATTATTGTGTTCAATAATTTGCAATAGTTATGTCGCAACATTGACTTTTAATTACTCGTTTCCTTCACCAGCTCTCTGCAGAGATACGAACACTATTTGTAATAAAATGCGCTCTTTCCACAGCGATGGGAGAACAAAGGATGATTTTTATGGCCTTCAAAATGCGCCTGTCTGATATGTAAATTCAAACGCATTGTGCTATCGTGAACGAGTAATGCAGAGTTGTTTACAATGATTTTAAAATATATATGAGTATCGTGCTGTTTTCACGAGGCTAAAATGTGCACACAAAAGCCAATGAAGTTCCAACGTTTCCTACAGTCGTAACTTTCACACGCCGATTAACAAGGCATATCTCAAAATAAAAACTAAGTGTTTGGAGCCAATGCATTGACACAGGATACGAACAATCAAATTAACTACCCTCGCTACCCGTAAAAATAAATAGCAGTAAACAAACTAGAACATAAAAGGGCTAGTAAATAATGAGTACATTTGTCATGATAGGAGATATTTAGCCGATTTTAAATTACAACAAAATATTTAACCACCTATTGCCGAACAAGTATTTCGCAAGACAATATATTCACAATACGCGATACATTTTGCTTAGTACGAGTACTTTTTAGCGAAAAGTGTTTCATTGGCCTGTAGATAACATCTTTGAGTGGTAAGACGCCACACCCATTTCAAATACTGCACCACTAGTCGATTTGAGGTTTTAGAGAAGGAGGGAATAAAATATTTAAAAAAATATACGTTATTTCAAAATAATATTTAAAAGTCAACTATCCGAGGATTTTTACATGTTACTGCAGTATTTTTTCTTCATAAAATAACATTCAGCTATGTGTCATTCAACTCAGCATGTGCATTTATTCTAATTTCTACGATATCGGAGAGTTATTAATAAGCCGGGGAAGTTCAAGAAAATATTTTGTATTAACAGGTTGACTTTATAGTCTCTTCTCCACGTTAACCTTTTTAAATTTCAATCTCTGCAAATCTTCGAGTTGCAGGATAATAAGGGCCAGTATTGCGACATGAATATCAAAGAGAAAATGAAGCGATTTACAGTCACAGAATCGGTTGAGAATTATGAATTAGAGTGAACCCAATGTTACTTCCTGACTTGTTAATTCGTGCATTATGCGATGAGAGCAGTTATATATTTTTAAACAACGAATTCAATTTTCCCCACATTTTTTTTAAAATTTTACCTTTATGCGATTCGTCACAAGAAAGCAACACATATACTTTTAGTCATAGATAAAAATATAAAATGACAATTACAGAGTACGTTACCTAATATGAAGTAAATATTGCAAACAATTGATTTAATAGGCATATTATTATTCATAAACATTAATATTATATTTATTTTAATGAGTTCAATATAGTTTCTCGAAGGGTTTGCACAAGAGGATTGCTTCAGTGTGGAAATGAATATGCTTCCTTATTCCTGTCACACTACCTCCGGAAAAGAAGCTTTCTTTTCTTTCACTTCTTTAAGTAAAATTTTTGAAGTGTATGGGCATTGACCATTCTGGCTGCCAAGTTTCAGATCCCTACAAAACGTACAGCAAAAGACGTAATTTTGGGATTTTCATTACGTTTAAAAATTATTTTTTTGATTGTTGTAAGAAAATATATCGTACGCAAACACATCACATTAACATGTGATCTATTTATTCCATTTTATATAAATATTTCCTTAGGTGGCCCACACTGATCAATACCAGGATAATTATTGTAACAAATATCCCAAGGACATGCGACTTACGTTCATCCAGGCGCATAAATTTCATTTAAAGGTACGTTCGTGGTCAGGAAACTGGAAAAATTCCAACAAAAAAACTAGGGGTTGTATGTGAAACGGTACGTGGTGATCACGAACATTCCATATCATGAATTATTTATTTCAGTTGGGTAGAATAATGAATTTACAGAACCATATTGAAGACGTGATACGTTAACAGTGATAAACGAATGATTTTCAACTATTTTATCCATCAAAAATATTTATGTTGGAACAAATGACTAAGGATAACATCCATTAGTCCTACTGAAAAGTATGCACATTCGCTGAAAAGGAGCAAATCCATTTAATAATGTATATTTCATACTGAAAAACATTTAGAAGAATGAAACTATAGTTTTCATCGGCCTTGTTCAGAAACAAGCATTTTCAATCAGTAATTTTTTCATTTACTACGGTTCTACAGTTTATTCTGCTCAATATTCTGATTTACATGCTAATATCCTATGGATATTTTTTAAGATGAAATCTAACTTTACAATGTCGATACCTGAACATAAATGATACTTGCACTTTTAAAATTATACATTTTAGTTGCACAATAACATACCTATCATGACCTTTGGATGTATAAAGATGTTTAAGAAACGTAAACGTAATTTCTGTACGTAACGTTACTTTTTTGTAAATATTTTTGTTACTATTTTTTGTGAACTATTTTGATAAATTTCTGTACGGCAGGAGCTAATTCAGACTTCAATATCTCAAGCACTATTTAATTCCGACCATCCGTGCAGTCGAGAAACTGGAATAATCGATAATTAATCATTACCTTCACAAACTTGGTATTTGTTTTAGATATATCCGATATCCTTGATATTCCCATTGTCGAAAACCTACAATGTAAGCGAAATCCAGAAAACTAGTGCAGTGTGCATACCATAAACAATTACCTAAGTGGCTGTTAATGGCATTCAGCTCATAGTCTCTACATTCTAGAATGTATTCTTTTCGTCATATCTTCCTGTTTGGAGAGCGAAAATTCGTAGTGTTCATATCAATCTAATTTCCGATTAAATCGGTTCAGTGGGGTCGATTTTCTGCCCTTGTTCCATGACCTGGAGTCATGTTTGTGGCGTCGTTCGCTTGGAGCACGGGGCGAAGGGCCGTTCAAGCAGCGCGGCAGCTCCGCAGCGCCTCCCGCGACTCGACGCGACGCGGCGCGCCGTCCAACGCCGCCGCGCGCCGCCTCCCCGCGGCGCTCGCCGCGCCTCGCGAATTCCTACACAGCGCTGCCACCTGCCGGCGAAACTGCGAAACGCAACACGATACAACCCGGCCCGAGAGTCGACCTTTTCGCAGTACGAAATAATCGATACCGGCGCAGCGCCGGCGCCGCTCGACTCTCGAAACAACTCGATACAGCCACCCTCGCAAGGCGGGGCGGTTCTCTCCCACCCTCGCGGCGCGGCGCGCTCCCACCCCCGCGGCGGCGGTGGGGGTGAGGGAGAGAGAGGGGAGGAGGTTCCAGCGACGGCGGCTGCGCGCGTCCCCTCCGGACCCTCCCGCCGCGCCCCGGCTCCATCCCTCCCCTCCCGGCGCTTTCACCCCCACCAAGTGTCTCATCCCGGCGCCGGCGCCGTCCCGCCCCGCCGGCCCCCGCACCCTTTCCACCCCCCACGCTCCGCTTCCCATCTCCCTTCGCCCCCGCGCAGCCTCCGGCGGGGCTGCGCAGCCCTTGTATCGCAGCGCCCGTGTGTTAAAGAGGAGCTGCGATACAACCCGCGATACACGCGCCCGTTCCGCCGCCGGAGAGACGGCTGCGCGCTCGCCGCCCGCGGCTCACCCCTGCACGCGGCGCGCGCTGCACCAGCGCGTGTCCAGGTGCTCGCATGCCGCAGCCCCACGGATGACAAAATGGCCGTGCTGCATGCACGGAGATGTCGAACGAATGGTGAACTCACCTGAATTTTTTCCTTACATAAAATTTATTTCTCATTCAATAGAATGCAGTACAAACGCATTAAAATACTCAGGATTTGTACAAATACGCTCTTACACACTTTATGAAGATATTTGACGTCTGCGCGTGAGAGAACGAATCTGTGATTCTTCAGGACCAAACGAGTTTCGATAAAATAAAGAGAGATATTTCGAAAAAAGTTCACAAATAAAGTTCATAATGTATCATCAGTTATAAAGAAGACATGCTACTTCGAGATGCAGTTTTTAGGTCCTTAAAACATTGATACAAAAATTCTACATAATTTTACATTGAGCGAGGTTGATCACATCTGTTTACGTGGGCTACTCAGTAATGTTAATAAATCATAAACTACGCAACGTAAAGGAGAAGAGCTGCCGTTAATATATAAGCAAAGGAATCTTTGAATACTCCTGGAAATATACAATTCTTGACTATTTTATCTTAAAAGGTCGTGAGATGTTTTGCAATGTGTTATTCAACATATCGATTTTTAACGTTTCCAAAAAAATATCACTTAATAAGGGTGAAAAAATATGCACAGAATGGCTACGTGAGAAATAATAGTTTTGGAAATCTCTCCTGCATTTTAATGAAGAGTGAACAATGCACACGGAAGACGTTTGATCAAGGATTCCCCGCATGGTAGAAAAAGGAAGATAGTACCAATTTTTTGTGGTACAGATGCAGAAAAAATTTAAGATATACGGCCCATAGTATTATTCAGTCTTAACCATATTCAACTATTAAAACAATAACCCCTATAATTCGCATACATTCAATACTCATATTCAATGTTTGAAAGCAATTAGTTTGCTTTCCTCCCTATAAATCCAGAGTGTAGTTAAATTTACTTCATGGTAAGTGTGGTGCAAGGGAAAAGTGTTTTAAATATTACACGTATTTCATTTTCTATTAATCACATCACAGTAAATTACTAGTGCAATTCCCATTAAATATATCATTTCGCCAAGCATAAAATGCTGATTTATAACATTTATATCAGAAAGATCATTATTTATATTCAAGTGACTATAAAAAAATAACGTCACAGGTAAAATGAAAAAAAATCCATTTTTTTTGTTATCAATTTGGTTCTATGCAACAGTACATATATTTTAAGTCAGCTTCTCACCTTCAATCTTCTCAAGCAAAATCAAAATGAACATTTATTACATTATTGTTCACTCATTGAATCTCTTAACCACCGAAAGCTTCAAAGAACCCAAAATAACACATTGCACCCTAAACCTAAGATATGAATATTGCAGAATATCTGGATTGAGAGAGACACAAGAGAATCCTAAACGCTCAGCCCCCCAATGAACAAAACAATTTCACCAGAAGACGGGATTCCTTCCAGGAAACCGCGAAGAACGCAGAATCGCTTATGTTGGGAGCGCACCATCCCGCTTTCTATTTCGGTCCTCGCCATCCGACAGTCACCTTTTCGCGGGACTCGGGGGGATCGGCGTCGCGACGGAGGAGGCGGCGGCGGCGGCGGCGGCTTGTGCCGGGAGGTCGGGACGGCGAGACCTGCGCGTCGCCAGCACCGCCGCTGCGCCCCCCACCCCGCCCCCCACCCCGGCGCCGGCGCTCCGCCCCACCCGCCTACGCCGACGCAGGCCCCGCCCACTTTCATATTGTAACTCAGTCACGTGGAAAGACAAAGACACTTGCCGCCGCGTCGCGCGGCGCTCCAGCCCTCTTGCTCCCGGCCGGCCACCCCCGCCTCCGCCTCCGCCCAGCGACCTTGCGCGTTTTTTTCACGCTCGCGGGAAGAATCAGTTTATAGGCCAGATAATGCGATGCCGTTTTTCGTTCGTCGCGCGGGAAGCCACACTGGATGCCATCGTATCCCGAAAAGACTCTCGGAATTGCTAAGTGGAGGAGTCTCGGATATCAAAATGGAAATTATAATGTGTAGTGGGTTCGTGATCGGAATTGGGATTTGGCGTTGAAAGTCAGAAGCAATCCTTGTACTTAAGACCCACAATCTGCATTATGAAAGGTTAAAACGGGACTTTGGTGAATGGAGGAAAGTAATTATCTCTGCAGAACTTGCGCACAAAAAAAGAAACCAAAACTATTTCAGAATTTTAAATAAAATTATATCACAAATCGAATTAAGCATTTTGCATCAACACCATTTCAATGAGACTTAACTAAAAGAAAATTGCTCGAAGGGTAAAGTACAATCTCTTAGCCAATTTCGCGATGTAAATACTACTTTCATTTTTTATAACACATGCACACTTTACATCTAATTCTTGATTGAGAGAACAACTTAATATTTACGGTCAAAAAAATCCATTTCGGTTTGATTTGTACCACTAAAAATGAAAATACTAGATAAAATATTGAAACCAATAAAAATGCCAGTAGACCACGAGTCATCGAGTTTAATAAAATTGTGATGCCTGGTGTATCGCCCCCCACAAAATCGTTCCGCTGTTGGCTACCAAACGAGGAAAAATTTATTTACCGCAGTAGAACAGACAGGAAAGCACATCGTGTCTGCGGAATTGAAAAGCTCCGATGGCGCACGGACTTGAAAAGGTGTTTACTATATACACGCAATAAATCCTCGGAATAATCAATTTATAGCCCCATCCGCGGGAAAGATCGTAAAAAATCATAATAAAACGGTTGCAGCTCACTCAGACGATCAGATAGAACGTGAAGATATATCAACAATTCGTCTTTTGGAAACTCCGAGAACAAAAGAAATCCCTTCACGAACCGAGGAACGACTAAAAAGAAAGAAAAAAGAGAAGAAGAACATCGATCATTAACGATACCAAAACTGCATCTGAATCATAACGTTTACGCTACACTTATTACGTCTTTCGTAGAAAAGTTACATCAGATTGGAACATAACTTTAAATTACATAGCGCAATTACTATCACAGTCCATTCTAAACAGAAATCAGTTTTTACATCAAATTTAATTACTGAGAACCGTCACTGAAGTACCACAGTGCAATCAGTGATAATTATACACATCTGTACACGTTCGAAATAGTAATTTCAGATAAAGTTGTAACACTGACAACCAGAGTAATAAGTATCATAGTCATCAGAAATTCAAAATCTTGCTTCTTTGTATTCTATTGCTCGTTTTTCCAGACTGCTTAAAATATTCACATCAAACTATTACTACTTAATTAACAATATTACATAATATATGAAATATTAATGAACTGTAATTCTTTATTAATCTGAATTTCATTATAACGTCATCTGTCATCTCAGTAAATATATCTATAACAATTATACCAGTCTGAACTGACAACTGCAGCAGCTGTGATCACAGAGAGTGGGGAGAAAGAAGGATAGAGAGAAAGAAAAGAAAGAAAAATGTTTTCTAACTACCTGTCATTGATTACTACGAATGTAGCTTTTTCAATACAAAAGTAACACTCAAAATTTATTATTTTTCCCGCAATTTCGAGGTAATAATGCATCGGATGAGATATTTTGAATTTTTGTGACTGCTACGGTTGTGGAACAAGTGTATTTAAGTACATATTACATAGATTCCCACGAAGGCGAGGAATAAAAAGGAAACCAGGAACACGGGAGAAGACGAAACAACAGAGGTCAGAAAAGCAAGAATATTTTCATAACTTTCCCACTTTCAAAAATTTAGTTTAGCAAGCCCATGCTTATAAGATGAAACAATGGAATATGAATAATAAAATAAGAAGTGTTGTTAATACTTCGCAAAAAATAGACTTTTATAATATAAAATAAAATTTACACATTTAATTTTGAAGATTATATTCTGCTCGTGATCCAACACATCAAAAAATTTAGAGAAATTATCGGTATATAGTTTTTTATATATAGAAGCGCGTTCCTTTTAATAGAAAGTAGACATGAAATTACACAAATTAATTACATAACTTAAATCCAGGTAAGTACCCAATATAGCGGAACTACTTTGAAAGGGTGCATTTTCACATTTTTGCAACATCATCAACAAACCATCTTTATGCAAATACAAAACATGTCGACGCTCTAAACGAAAATTCCGAGTGTACATTTCACATTTAGTGCATAGTTTTACAGTCACTGAATATAACACAGCATGTTCACATAGTGCAAAACTATCTCGCGCGTCGCTTAGTGCGGACACAGGAGTCATTATGTCCCTCATTAGCAGCGTGACGCTCGAGAGGTTAAGTCACGGGCTGCGTGCTGGCCGCACAGACTCAGCCGACCTCTGGCGGCGCCCGCTGCAAACTCCCTGCCACCGGAAGCCCCATTACCGCTGGCGCATGCGCACATTCTCGCTTATTACGATTAGGCGACCCCTAGATGGCGTGCACGGCTGCATGGGGCCCGCTCCGCGTGGGCGAGATAGAGGAAGGGGGGAAGAGAGAAAGGAGAGAGAGAGGGGAAGGGAGAGAGAAAGGAGAGAGAGAGGGGAAGGGAGAGAGAAAGGAGAGAGAGAGGAAGGGAGAGAGAAAGGAGAGAGAGGGGAAGGGAGAGAGAAAGAAGAGAGAGGGGAAGGGAGAGAGAAAGGAGAGAGGGGAAGGGAGAGAGAAAGGAGAGAGAGGGGAAGGGAGAGAAAGGAGAGAGAGGGGAAGGGAGAGAAAGGAGAGAGAGGGGAAGGGAGAGAGAAAGGAGAGAGGGGAAGGGAGAGAGAAAGGAGAGAGGGGAAGGGAGAGAGAGGGCGAGCGAGAGAATGACAATGTGAGAACATGCACAGACATGAGTAGAGGTAAAGGCAAGTTCAGGATGCACTGATGACGTGAGCATAAATCTCTAGTCAGAAATGTGTTGAGTGAATGTCATTCAGTTCTTGTGTAGGAGCAAAATTATGACTAATGATTTTGATAGTTACTTATTGTGAGGGAACAGTAAAGACAAAATGTATCCCTAGTGTTATTCCATCTTTTTAACTGGTATTTTACGTGTAGTTGGAGCGTGGGTAAGTAGTTGGTGAGCACTGAAGGGTAGGTAGGCAGGTAGGTAGTGGCGGAGGAGGCTGGGTAGTTGGTGGGCGCAGGAGGGTGGGTTGTTGGTGGGCGCTGGAAGGTGGGTAGTTGGTAGCGCGGGCGACTGGGTAATCGGTGGCGCTGGAGGGTGGATAGTTGATGGCGCAGGTGGGTGGGCAGTTGGTGGCACGGGCGGGTAGTTAAAAGCGCGGGCGGGCGAGTGCCAACGTGGCGGGTGAGAGGGTGAGGTGGTTAGTGGCCCGGGTGAGTGGGTGAGTGAGGTGACTGGGTGAACCGTAGCGTGAGCGGACGGACACGGTGGTGGACGGGCAGTGGTGCGGGCGGGCATCGTTTAGTGACGATGGCATCACGGAGAACCGGGGAGGTAGCGTGGTGACGAGGGAGGAGGAGGACGAGGTCGTGAGCAAAGCCAGGGGAGAGGGACACGTGGGAGCGGGAACGTCGGAGCGGGGCCCCCGAGGGGAAGGCAAGGGGTACCCGTATAATCCCAGCGCAGAACTACGCGTGTGGGTCCCGTGTGCTCCGTGCAATTTCCAGGGCGAGATATTTAACTCTCCGTGCCGCCGGATGTTGGCGGGCAAGGGGAATGCACAGGCAAAGGGGTGCGCGTGGATATGGGCGAGGGGCCGGTTGGTCGTGAAAGCCGAGATGAACGAGAGAATACAAAAACACTACAGGAAGTTTATTACGTGACTGCGTAGCGGAATGCGCGTGGGAGTGAGGTGTTAAAGGTGCGAGACTGAACAAAAAATGTACTCGAGTGACTCTGAGCAGCGATATTTAATTCCCCTATAATTTCCCTAATCACGTATTTAAGAATGCTTATTGACCGCGGAAAAACATGCTTAGGTCGTTAACTTTTCGTTCAGTTCCATTGGATTGACGTAATGTTAGAATAGTGTACTCTAAAAATTAAAAAAATAGTCATACCGTCAAAGTTCATAAACGAGTAAATGATTGACTACTGAAGTCAACCTGATGATGAGTATAACTAAGAAAGTTGAACAATTTGTATAGATGAATTTTTCAAAACCCAACAGATTTCTTTTCACGCTGGGTACGTGAGAGTACTTTAATTCCGGAAGAAGAATTTACAAGTTTCCTTGCTAAGTATGAACAGAAATGACACATAGAACATTACAAAAGTAACACTATAATTAGTTCACAAATTTAGTGATATTATTTCCCGAAGAAAGGTGAAATAGAGCCCGTACTAACACGAATAAAAGCAACAAAAACGAAAAACATCAAAAGTAAACTTTCATGGACAAATAAACCACGGGAAATACCAATAAGATTGAAGAAGTACATGGCACGACCAAGTGGGCGATAACAGTTTGATACTGAGTGATAACTTAAAGACATCGGAATGTCTGATATTTGACTGGGGATATTCCTAATTAGATCATTCTGGGGGGAAATATTTCAAAGTAAAGATTGAAAGAAAAAATAGGATGCAAGGATCGCTGAAATCATTGTACTGAAATACCGAACAGCTTGCCTAGAAAACCAAGCAATAAAGCACATTAAAATAGCTACGAAATGGACTTAACATTGTATCCACCGCACTCTGAAATGACACATTGATCAACCCCCCCCCCCATAATCCCGCGTTAACCCGGATGATGTATATCGCCGGTAATATATGTAAATAATATGAGTTCATACAGAAAATAGACGCGCGATGCAATTAACGTACGACAAAAAACGGCAAATCGTTTCGGGCGGCACGGTAACCACCGGCCAAGCATGACCCGGAAGGTCGAGCGAGCAGCATGGTTACTGCGACCGGTTGAGGAGAGGTGGGAGGGGAGGGGAGGGGAGGGGTGAGGGGGGGCGAAATGACAAAACACGGGGGGCGGGAGCGGTACTGTTTTGCAATGCAATTATTCTGCGAAAATTAATTTATCTAATGGGTCGGTGCAGACGCACTGGCTCCACGCCCGCCAGCTCGGTCCGGGCGGGGCGGGGCGGGGAGGGGAGGGGAGGGGAGGGGCGGGGCGGGGCCTGTGATTAAAATCATGTCACGCGGAGCTTCCCGCCGCACGCAGCGCATGCCTGCCTGCCCGGCGCTGGACGCGGCGCGCCGGCGTTCGACGCGCCCGCGCTCGCGCCGCCAACAGGCTGCCACGCGCACTCCCGGCGCGGCCACGTTCGGCGCGAAGAGTGCGCACGTCGCACTCCGCGGCTGGTGGACGCCTCCCGAACCACAGAGGAGCGTTCGCAAGAGGGGACTCAAAGAGACACTACTGGACACGCTTCCTTGCGACCGATTTACACGTGCTCGAAAACGGGAGGAGAGTAGGTGCATTTTATTTTACATTTGTATTAATTAGGCATTAAAATATTTATAAACGATCTTAATATTCAACATAAAAGAAAAGGAAGGAAATCAAACAGGGTCACTTTATCTTGTGCTTAGTCTAGTATATTAAGCCAAATTGTCACAAATTGATGTACATGAAAGTGAACGACAAACTGGCGAAAAAAAAAAAATAGTTTGCCCAGTGACGCACCGTGGGCTAGTGGCACAAACTGTACCCATTTTCTGTACAAACGAAATTCATTCAAACTATCAATTCTTGACGTTATAAATATTAACTACAAGTCGACAAATAAAAATACATTTTATATCCAGCATAAATTAAATGTTTTTATAAGAAAATATCGATATATAAATTATGAAGTTGGGTGGAAACTGCATCTGCCCCCCCCACACACACACACACACGCACGGACACGCACGCATGTAAATCCAGGGTGTGTCTCTCAATTTGTATCATTTATGTAAATAATTTCTTTCACAAGGCATGCCGATGTTTAAATAATATTGACGTAAAACCTTGTGCTTATCTTCACATAAATTTTTTTATGAACAATCCTTTCAAGTCGACCTTACCCATTAATTTGAGTTCGTTCTTTTCTTCCTCACCTCTAAAAATACCCATTCGAACAAAAAGGACAAATAAAATCCTTCTCTAATTACAACTCTGATTATATTAAAACATGTCTCATCTTTCTACTATATTGCAAAGCCGGCTTGCCAAGAAATTAAACCGCACAGAATACTACATTACTTTTAGTATTCACCCTCCGCCCGGACTGCGGGCACACTGGTAAAGGGTACGAAATTATAATATAATACTTCTTAATATTTCGAACGCAAACCGCTGCTTAATTCTTGTTAAGCCCCCCTCATTCCTCGACGCTCTCGTAATGAAATCATGTCCACGTTATGACTTTATTAAAACAAAAGAATGCCGAGGTCGTGGGGCGCGCGGCCGCCGGGACCCTGGGGCACACCCGCGCTCCGCGGACAATAAAATCAAATAAGTCCGTCGCGAGGCGTAATGAAGGCGCGTGGCGGAGGCGTTGATTCGCCGCGGCCCGACGCCTGCTCTTCCACGCAGCACGCGTCACGCGGATTACACAGAGCCAGGGTCAGGCGAGCGCGAAGACCGAGAACAACAACAAATTACGCAACTGCACGCCAGAGAAACACGTACAGAGTTAAAACCGGTACAGAGGTTCAATTTATCCTCGCTTCTAACGAACAATAGGGGTCATTGCAACATACGTTTTCATTCTCGGATTCTCGAACACCGTCCGTGCGCAAGAATAATGACGTTTCTAAAATATGCATTTTTTATTAAGTAAGTAAATGTATTTAGAAAGTGGTATATTATTGACAGTAACATTTTAACGAAGTTAGTTCAAAAACGTCTTAAATGTGTGTCACACTGCTAACTTAAAGGCATTGTTCATACTAAAACAGTATTCCTCCAAAATAGCGAATTTTGGAGATTTTTCGCTCTTCTTTTTGCCCTGGTGATAGGCATTTTTCAGAAATTAATTATGTTATCAATGTAATAATTTCATTGGTATACTACGTAAAGGCTTGGAATGGGTAGCCGATAACTACATTTTGATGTCCGATAAAATTACTAATAACTATAATTTATAAGTTATTATATGTGTATAACTATACAATTAGGAAGTCATGAGCGTATTTAAATATTGCAAAAAACCGTTCCATTTTAGTTTTTCTTCTTAGAATAGAATTCGATTGAAATATATGCAATTGCATGATCCACAGAATATTTCATTGATAGCGAAGACTGCAAGAAAATATGATGAAAAAGTGCGTTACAAAGCAATAGGGATACAGCTTCTCATTAATCATACTAATCACAACGTGCAATCCCCATTATCCTTAATTTTAGAGCTTTAACAATGGTGCAGTATGTTAAATAAAAAAGAAATAAAAAAAAGTTTCTAGTAGCTTCGAAATCCAAATTGAAACAGGGATAAGGACGAAAGGTCGTGTACGCGATCAATACCCTGCGCACGTGCATAACGAGAGGCGAAAGGCGCGAGCTCGTCAGGTCTATTTTAAAGGCAGGCGGCGGCCGTAGGCGGCAGCGGCGGCGGCGCCGGACGCAGAACCCCCGAACCGCGGGCCGTGAATGGGCGCCGCGCCGCGCTGCGCTGCGCTGCGCTGCGCTGCGCTGCGCTGCGCTGCGCCGCGCGGCGGCGGGGAAAGGTCGAAAGGGGCGGCCGCGGAGGAGAAGAAGCGCCGGCCGGGGGAGGGGAGGGCGCTCGCCGGAGAGGGGCAGCCACACCCACTGAGGCGCCGCCCCTCCCCCGGTGACGTCACCGACTAATTTGTCCTGCGTCGTGGCGGGCGAGGCGGGGAACGGAACGTACCCGCCCGGCCTCGGCTCCTCTCGGGCGGGTCCGTGGGCGCGAACGGCGCGCAGCGGCGCCGGCGCCGCCACCGCCACCAGCCCTCGGCCCCGCCGCTCAATCTGCCCCCGGCGCCCCGCGGAGGCGCAGCGCGGCCACGACGGCGGAATGGAAAGGCGCCCGCGCGCTTCCACACATCGCCCGATCGCCTAAGCTCCCCCACCCTAGCCAACACAGCAGCGCTTGCACATACAACCAATGGCATGTCTATTCACTCAACGTCACAGAAAATTGTCAGATATTGAATGGGGCAAAATGGTTAATTCCGGGATATTTGGAGGACCAAGTTTCTTATGCATCACGATTTCTTTAACAGTATTATCGTAAGGATGCAAATATCTCAATACATTCCCAGGTACATAATATTTATATCGTAGGGAGAAATGCTGCTGCTTCCAGGAAATCACCCCCTCACACACACACACACACACACACACACACACACACACACACACACACACACACAGAATCCCTCATTTATCAATATTTTGGAGCATGTCACAAACATTTAATTAGCTGAGGCTTTAATAGGGATAATAATGGCTCTTTTAGTAGGCAGTCTACTTTTGCTAGAAACGCTGTTGGGGAAAACTAAGAATTGCAAAGAACTGAACAATGATGTAACAAATATTAGACCGCAATGGTTCGGTTCTTATTAGTCTTCTTTTAAAAAATGTGAACATTGCAAAAATATAATAAAAAACAAAACAACTTTAAGCGGCAGTGAATATTCAGGTCCACATTTACTGCAGCTTAAAACGAGCCTTAAAACCATCCATATCCGTGACCACGCACGACACTCCTGACAAGCGGGTTGCCTATTCCCCGGCCTCCGGGGCCCGGTGGCTAGGGCGCCCCGGTGGGCGGGGCCGGCAGGCCGGTCGGCGCGGCGTGGGCGTGGGCGGGCGACGAGTATCGATGGCTGGCGCGGAATAATAATACAATTGACCTGACCGGAGGTGGCGGGCGCGCGGGCACGAGGTCGCCAGGGTGCAGGGGGCGGGCGGGGGCGCCAGCGGGAGGCTAATTAGCTTGACGCGGTTCGCCACCGCACGGCGCCGCCCTAATTGTCCCGCACGTCACGCGCCCGCCGCGCTAACGAATGCCGCGCGCGCGGCGCGAGCCCTACCCCCCCCTCAGGCCCCGCCCCCGCCGCGGACGAAAGCGTCGCGAAAACCGCCCGCTTCCCCCTCCCCCCATCACGGACAGGCCTCACCGACCTCATCGCTGCCCTTCGCACGCAATAATAGTAATCCGCGGATGGCGGTGCAAAACTTGCTATTTCGAAGTGTGTATAGAGCAAAAACGTTCGAGCAATGTTAGAGCAATGAATGAACAATATTTGCCCTAGTCCAACCAGTATATTCTATTCGGCTCGAACGTTTTAGCTCTATACACACTTCGAAATAACATTTTATAAACATTGCTTTGAAGTAAAAATAACTTGATACTGTAAACAATCTTCCATCTTTTTGATAAACCGTGCTATGGAGGGGGAATATTCTCCGATCATTTATTTTATCACCCATAAAGATCACGAGTTATAGATACGACTTAAAACATAATTCGTGTGCAAAGCTCACTTTGTAAGGGCATAGGACGCACCTTTATCAAGTTACGAATGACAGTCAAGACGCCCAGCTGCATAACATGTGTTCGTGTTGTTTTCATTATGTCATCATACAGTATATTGTAATTTGTAAGTCTTTCTTATTTCTGATGTTCCCTTCGAGAAGGAATCCCTATTTTCTAGTGTCATACTTCCGGATCCGCGTCAAAGATGTTTCTTAAATGATTCAAACTGCCATCTTACCTCAGCGTATTATATAAAGAGAGAATAAACATCAGAGGCGATTTGGTTAATGTTAAGACCAGAGAAATATAACAGTTTTCATTTGACGATCCGGATTTTCGAATTACGCTTCGAGAATTTTGGCATTTGTTGATTTGCGTGTTTGCTCCTAAAACTAAAAATCTTAGGGTATAAAAATGGCGATAGCATTAAACAACTACCCATTTACAAAAGTAATATAAACCGATTACTGACATCGGAACATGCGTATTTTACTAGCGGTTCGCATGGAGCCGAATCGCGAATAAACAAAAATTAACCACTATATAACATTATGATCAATTAAAAGAAAATCAGTAAGCTAGTAAGTAGGCTTTAGATATCTATGGTATTTGGCTTGTTCCGTGAAACGAATTAGATGAACTAATGCACACTGCTTACCACAACTGAGTCATCTAAGCCGATACGATCTACGATCGTGCGAATTGCATTGAAAATCTATTAAAACTGAAAGCTCCGATATATGCACAATCGGTAATCAAAAACGACATTCACAAAATTAGACATTTCAAAATCATTCCTTTGCCTTGGTCTACTCTTGGATTATTCCAGCAATACAAATATTATATATATATATATATATATATATATATATATATATATATATAATATATATATATACTAATATTCATCGGACTGGCAAGGACCATTACACTGTTTCCAAGTTTTTAAAACTCAAACGTTTGCTAAAAACATTTAGCGGCAAATGTGGAGAGCATTCGGGTTACTGCTATCGAATGTGAATATTGTACGCAATCTTTCAAGCTTTCTAAAAATCTATCTCCATGAAGTTCCTGAACGTGGGTTTAGTAACATCTTTGGAATTTTTCAAGAAAAAATTTCGAAAAATTAAATTATATATTAAAAATATTACACATACATACGAAAGTTAAAAAAATGAACACCCTTTTATCACCCACAAAGTAAGTTTCGCTAGGTCGTCAACAAACCACTATTCCATGGAAAGACTTTATTGTAACAGATACAAAACGTGTTGCACATTTTTTTTACATAATCACCACCAGAATTGGCACATTTCTCATTCTGTGGGATCAACATTACAAAAATTCTGGTTGTGGAAGTCTGCGACCTGGGATAGCGGAAATATTTGAGAACAGTCTGAAACTGCAACACTATCATACGCGCAATGCTGATCGAACAGGAATTTCTTTAGATATAAGAAAATCTTTGGCTTCGAGATCTGGACTAGTGTTGAACTGCTGTAGAGTGGAAGTGCTGCAGAGTCGAGCCGTTTGTGACCGACCGCTTGATCAACCACTGTAATCTGGATCAAGTCACGCAGAGATTCCGAACTTTTCTTACGATTCAAGAAACTCCTGCCCGGCCAGCATTACGTACGTATTACAGTGAGTTAAAGTTGCAGGTGGTAGTGAAACATTGGTACCTATTCCAGGCGGCAGACTTGTTTGACTTACGGATACAAATGCTGAATCCATTGTATTAAAAATGTCTCAATTCTGGTGGTATTTATGTGGGAAAATAGTGCAACAAGTACTATCTACTAGAATAAAGCTTTTTTTAAGAAATTGCATTTTATTTTTGTTGATGACCTTTGGAAACTTTCTTTCTGAATGCGCCTCATATCGCAATAATAGAGTCATTTAATTTAATTTTCTTTATCTCCACTAGATGGAAACTCGAATAAATAATTATGTGGAATAATTATATAACAAAGTGAAAAATATTATTTTTTACGTAACACACTTTCAATTCATGCTGCAATCCCCAAATATTTAGCCAACACTTCCTTTTCAATAAGCCGTTAAATTTCGCGTGCGGGCGCAGTCGTTCCTTCGGTGGCGAGCAACCACGCCCCTGCCCCGAGCGCCGCGCCCGCCCGCCTTGGCTAGCGCGCGTCTAGTGGTAACCGCGCCCCGACCTCCGCGGCGCGCCACGCGAGCCTCTCGGCCCAGAGTAAATATTGATCCCCGCCACGGAACGGTCGCGCCTCCGACGCGCGGCCGAATCTTATTCATACCCGGCGAGCCGCATGTTTTCGGAACGGCTAATAAAATACCACTTTGTAAGGTAGTCAGAGATTGAATAAAAAGGGGGGCGGGGACGTGGGGAGAGTCGCCGGGGCCTGGATGTATAGGGGCGGAGATACGTCATCAGCAGATAGGAATTCATCACATCCGGGCCCCTTCCTCTCGCACTCTCGCCCGAATGCCGCGAATTCCTGGCGCGGGCGAGCGGGCGGCGGCGGCGGCGGCGGCGGCGGCGGAGCGGTGGGGTGGGGGTGGGGTGGGGTGGGGGCTGGAGTGGGCGGCGGCTGACACGGGATGCCCACGCGACTAACACTGCGGCGACGACGGAGGCGACGTCCACGCTCCACTGGAAAACGTCGGCACAGGAATTGAGGGCAGCCAAAAAGGGAAGGGTAAAGAAAGAAGCTACGATCACATACATTTGAAGAGGACGAATGATTGATTGATTGATTGATTGATCTTTTTTCTTTTCACTTGAGAACAATGCCGCTAAGCATAAAAATTCATTTTATGTTATGACGAAACGAAATGACATTTTTATTTGTCATTTTTGTGCATTTTTCGTCGATTTCGAGTAATAAGTCATTTTTTTACCTTTCTAGGTAATTTTTTTTACCTTTCTAGGTAATTTTTACTTCATTTTCACCAACTTCATTGATTTTTCGTAATTTTAATGGTCTTTCCTTCAAACTGTATTTACGAGTTGCAACAAATGTACACCACAGAAATTCTGAGTAGCCTATTCTATTTATTCGCTCATACATTGTAATGTCTGCCATTGTGAGTACTTTGTAATCTCAGGATCCTGTGACGTTTACCGGCGCCATTGTCAGTTCGGCCTATTTCTCGATAAATTAAGATTTTCTTTTAAAGAACAGTCCAAACCCCAAAATTTTCAAGCTGAGCTCACTTGAATAAAAGGAAGAAGCCTCAATTACATCAGTAACATATCCAACTTAAGTTGTTCATCTGAAGTGGTTTTGATACATATTTTTATGTTGTTTTTCTTAGGGCATTTTTAAAGCATTCTGGCAATGCTTTAGGTCATAAAGATTCGCTCCTATTAATTAGTTTCCGGGGGCATAAACTGATGAGGGAATTAATCCCGTGTGTGTAGTGCATGTTTCATCGCAGGCGTTGGCGGCGATCTTCATCGACCGGATGGCGAGATCCAGCGCCAACCTACAAGTCATCCAGTGGGTTTTTTTTCCAACCAAGTATCCCATCACGGAGATACCGTCTCAGTCGGGACAAGCTCTACGTAAGCTCCCAAATGGTATATATTTGGCAGTGCATGTGTGTGTGTATGTGTGTGTGTATGTGCGCGTAAGTAGGGCGTGAGGATAAGTCATGGAAGAGGAAGGAAAGATTGCGCGCGCGTTTCGAGGCCAGTTTGTTAGGGTATTTCTCCGGCATTCGCCTACCGTTGAGCGGAAAAACTACCTATTAGAGCAGCCGGCCCATAGAATGTTCCTCCAGACAGTGTCTGAACTCGTCCTAGGTCTGTAGCTAGCCCTGAACCCCCTAAGCCGGTAAAGGACAATTGAAAAGAGTTATGACAAGAAAAGTGTAGGATTGTAGTTACGCCGTATGGTGCAAAAACGAGAAAACTACACACCCGAGTAAAACAGAGACAAATAGAAGATGATTCGAGTAGCACTGGAGTAACAGATGTTCAGGAATTTCTGAGAGGATTGGTTTAGAAGAACGGATGCGGATGATTACGGCACGATTTCAATGATGATGAAATGAGAAGCAAGATAAACATGTCGCGAATCTGGTGTCATCCCAAAGTCCCCAAGAATCAAATAGCATTTTAACCTAAGTATGAAGAGGAGCAAGGTACGTGCTCTGACCACAACACCAAAGATCGCTTTAAAACAGCACGTTTAAAGCATGGACAATGTAGACGGCGAGAATAGTACAGGTAAGTAGAAAGAATACGCGTAGTGCAAATAAACGAGAAACGGTAGAGAGACGACACGCAGATAAACCGAAGCGGCGAAGCGGCAGAATGTAGAAGTGTATTTTGTAGCCAGCCCCGGAACAGACGCATTCTTATCTGGAGAACGCCTGCAGCCTCGCTCCCCCACTGCTTCCTCGCGCCCGTTGCCCTCGCAAGTTATGACTAATCATCATTATTCTCCGCGCCGAAGGCCCCTTTATACGCAGACATTTGTCAAACACATTATAATAAGATTTTCATTTACTCCGGAGACCTTAATATCGCAGATAAACCTCAAACGACTGAAATTTCAAATTCTCGCCCCCCTCTGGCAAATCACAGAGAATCTCTCAATGTCAACATACCTAATGTGGCGTAGGCGGCTGATAGAGCGACAAGGGGCCGGAAATCGTCTTACCTGAAAGAAAGAAAAATATATTCTGGTTAAAAAACATACTACACAAAAAACGTATAATTTACACAATGGAAAGACATAATTAATTCCATAACAGGCATTGAAATTAAGCCCTATTAAACTGTAATAGCTACACAGTTTCTCTTTGTTGAATTATCGTACACGAGACACAGGTTATGTGAATAAATATAATTTTTGCACTGAATACAAGTGAAATAAAGGAAGACACCAATTAATATTTTCTGTAATTTTACCAATAAAATTATACAATACTTGCTTTTTAATTACCTATACATAAATCACAAAACAATTATTGAAAATTATATAATGTTAACAGCATTATTTATTCAAGTTATTAATTATATTGAGTTCATTTCCACAACAAAATTGAGCCTTATGGCCAACTCCTTCAAACAAAAAAGATAATTAATTTACACACTGTTTATATTATAAAATTTGTGACAATTTCTCAGAAATAAAATTTATAATGTGTAAAAAATTGAAAACTAATTAGATTCCCGTTGGAAAATGATTCTTTGTATCGATATTTTCCACTTTCCAAAACATACTGTCCCTTTTTTGCTTTGATTTGATGGAAAAGCCATAATGTTAGAAAATTAGTGTATTTGGATATTTCAATCTTCGATATTTAGAACGTAGACTTAGCAAAGACTAAATAACCTTTGTGCCCATCAGAATCCTGTTGAAATATTCTTACTTCATAATTAACAGCCGAAGAAGTAAAAACCAACATTTAAATTTACAAAACTTATTAAAAGCTTAGTAAACTCATTAGAATATCATATTGCATATTACGTGCAAGAACCTACCCACGAAACCAATTCACACGCAAACGAGTATTCAATGAATAAGTAAAACTCTTCGTACCAATTCATCACCCAAACGTAACAAAGCGAACTGCGCGGAACCCTCCTGAATCTCAGCTTCACTCTCACGACTAATTGCTAAGTGACCGAAGCACTAGATCAGCCTGGGAAGACCCAGGGACGGCTAACGGCAGCGGCACGCACAAGGATGGCTTCTCAGTTCATCATACGGCGGCGGCGGCGGGGGCGCGGGCGGCGAGGAGGGTGCGGGGGCGGCGGCGCGGCGAGGCCGAGGGCCGCGGCCAAGCCGCGTGAAGGATCTAACAAGTCACAAGGAAATAACGGCCTTATCCTGGCGAGCGGGTCCTGGAATTAGGGAGCTTTTCCGGCCGCCAGTAAATCTTGGACGCGGGGCGGGCCTCGAGACGGTCGGGACAGCCGCGCGCCGGGATAAAACCGCCGCCCCGCACCCCCGCCTCCGCCTTCACCCCCCTCCGCCGCCGCCCCTGGGGGAAACCTGCCCGATGCCGCCACCGCCTCTTCCCGCAAGGCCGTCTCCAATCGGCGGCCGCGGAGAAAAAAAACTGAGCTGGAAAAATTTTCCGGGGCAGCGATGCACATGAACGTCAGATTCAAAAGGAAGTGGAAACGCCCCCCCCCCCCCCGAAAAACGACTGCGAGTGGACGGGCGGAATGATATAAACGTAGGTTGGGGAGAGGTAGGAGGCGAAGCGTGCGGGAAGAATAATGGAGATGTAATGGGAAGAGAAGAGATCTAGGTTCCTTCCTAGCACACGGCAACATCTTCGCTTCAGTAAGATTCTCGCATGGGTCGCGTTCCAGCGAAGGTGTTCAAACGAGTGATGGACGAAGGAAGGTTCAGAAAGTAAGAGAACGTACTCGCCGAGTTCCTTTACTGCAAGAAAATCGCATCCATTGCGATTTTTCATCAGAGAAATTGAAGGGATTCAAACTCATACACAATGTTACCCAGCACCAAAATATATTACGTTATTTACAATGGAAAACCCAACAAAAAATGTTGTTCTTGCAACTCACGTATTACAGTATATATGCAATTTCAAACCAACTACACTGTCCTCAAAGGATTATAATACATTGGAATGATTTTCGAATTATAATTACTCTGATATGGATTGGATTACTAAACTTAAGTTTGCATTGAGTATGTTTGTTACGTAAGAAGGAATTTACTTTAACTAATGTGATTTTTGAAGACGAAACTCATCCTGTTGAAATAACCAAGTCTTCCTCCAAGTCGCCTTAGTTTCGTTCGAGTATTGTTATTAATTACACGAAATTCACAAAAATCAAGACTTTTTTTAATAGGCACGCTAACTGAAATACTCAAAAAACGCTGACCATCGATACTGATATACATGAACGACAACACCTGTTTGTTTATGAACTCATCACAACGACATCATCGCAATCACAAAAGAATATTTAATAAAAGGAATTAAATAAATTATTTATCCTTAAAATTGGACGGAAGTAGTTAAATGTTTACTTAGATATATAAATTTAGCAAAACCACGTAATTGCCAATTTAAAAATGGAATTAATTTTAAGTCAAATCCTTTGTACAACACTACTGAAAAGAAATGCTGCAATTACTTACAACACTGAATACACTATAAAAATTAAATAATACGAATTGTATACTTTTCGTAGTATTCGGTTTAAAAATCTGAAAGCTAATATAGGAAGCACTATATTTTGCAATTCTATAATTAATTAAAGAAATCTAAAGCGAGAATAAACAGACAATTTAACTCTATGTCAATCAACGATTTCCAATTATTATTGTGCGAATAATTAACACAATTCTACCACCCACGTGAACAATTTTATTTAAGTTACAAGGATTAATAATTCTATGACATTTACATAATAAATACATATGCGTCCATTACTCTGCAACTAGAAACAAATTAACTAATTTGATTTTAGGTATACAAAGAGAGATTGACCAGGAAGAAGCAGTAGTATACTTATTTCATTTCTAGCAGAAAGTTGACTAATTAGTTACTTCACCCGCGTCTAAGATACATAGGTTAAATACTTTCTCATATATTACATTATCAGCAGTAAAATTATATCAAACAATTGGCGATTTGTCTTCATCCATGGTGTACCTAATTCCAATTCACATTATAGTACGACGGCATAGCCGTGAATTAACACTTCGGAGTAACGTAACATACATTTTGACTCAGAACCCATGTCGTATCGATACGCACTTCGTGACTATGTACGTAAAAGGAAATTGCATTACCTCGAACTCAATCGGACACAATAAATAACGACATGGGCAGCCGGATCCATGAAGCCCCAAGCACGAACACTATTCTTAGCATCGAAGCGCGTCGCAATCAAATTCCAGCACCCTCCATAGTAATTGCAGGCTGCGTTTCGAGTACCCCTGCACCCATCACTCCGATCCCAGAGTATACGATCAACGCAGAGGGGGGTTACGGCGGCGGCCAAAGCTCGGGAGACCGCCACGGCTATATCAGTGATAGACCAAGTAATGTTTCTCCGTATGTGTACGTGTCTGATCGGTATTTGTGGATACCGTTAGGTTTACGAACACACTAAACCTCTACCTAGGACACCTGCAACTCAATTCATCGAAGTGCAATGTGAATTTTATTAACGTATAGGCGGATTAGGCTACCTCAGGCAGACTCACAATAACACATCCAACTTCATGAATACTTCCACAAGGTTAAGCAGTTTTGACAAGTCAATTTACACAGAAAGATGTATTCGACGTAGCAAAAAGTCACATATATTCTAACTTTTAATATTATATTTAATTTTGTTAGCGCACAATCTACTCCTAAAAATGGAGTTTAAGCGTCGAAAGGTCTGTACAAACGGTACGATGCCCTAAATGAAACAAGAATTAAAGAAAAACCTCCTGGTTTCTGACAATAACTATAATAGCACATTCTGTGTTATATTAATTTGGGTTTGGATGAAGGAAGTCAAGTGATCAAAGTGAATTTGAAAGAAAGTACAAATACAATTTTTTGTGAATATTGTAAAGCAAATATTTAAAAAAAAACTCTATTTCATCCTAATTGACATTATCCCATTTGGTAGGAAACCTTGAAACGTACAAAATGGTGTGCATCCATTGGCATTGCCATCCATCAACGGCTCCGTCGAAGTGGCAATAAGAGTGAGATTGATCCGCTTACACTTTCACCAGAGGTGTGCGCAACAAGACAATTAGATGAAGTATAAATTCAGTACGTACAGCACCATTTCAAATATTCTTCTTTTAACACGCACCGCGAAAGGGAATTAAAGGTAGCATGACCTCTTTCACTGCTCTCTGCATTATCATTCCCAATGACACCAAGACATTTGTAATAGTAGACGGTGGATGTCATTTACACAAACGTGTCTGGTATCGCAATGAGAGCCATAGCAATGATATTCGCAGATTATGCCCGTTATGTAAAGACCCACTTAGGCAGGCTCCTGAGCCAAGCTCTCTCCATCAGCTCAGGACGTCATTGAAGATATCTTGAAGCAGAGGCCGTTCAAACCAATGGAACAAGATTCTAGCAGAATAGTATTTTATCACATAAATATTAATAATACATTGACATTTCCCTAAAAAATTCTATCTGAAATTTTGGCTGCAAAGTCGTCGCCACTATTCGGTCTACGACATTCTTTAAAGATCCTCTTAAATCGAAATAAATTTATTCCAAGGATATTTTTTCATTGGCTGAGTATTTCCCCTATTTGACACGATACACTTAAACAAAAAAGTAACAGTGTTTGAAAAATAATATCAATGTTTGAAAAGCCATTTCTTAGAACATAAGAAAGTACACAGGTAGTCTTCGGCTTCAATTGCAGAAAATTTAAAGCTCATTAAAAAACGAAAGACCGGCTTCTTTAGAACAAATATTTTGGAGGATATTGCGCAACAACAGCGGACATTTCCCTATTTCTTGGGCATTCCACAGGTTTTTCGAAGTTACAAACTACGTTTCTTTCTACGAAATCCTTAGAACATACTGAATTCAACACAACTGTAGGGCTGTAGAATACATGATTACTGCAAATGGGTTATTTTACACAAATAAAACGACTAGGAACTGCCGAATATAGGTGAGGTACCCGCCTGGTCGACAAAAAACATCGCCTCCCATCAAATTAAACGAAACAAAAAAGCGTAGGCGTTCACACCAGAGATCCTGACGAAGCTGCCGCCTCGCGGATTAGCCTCGCGGGAGCGGGGCGGAGAGCGGGGCGGGCGCGCCGCGATATGCGCCTGCAGTAAGCGCCGGTGCGGGACGACGAGGGCGGCGGATTACGACGGCCGACGGGGGCGGGGGCGGGGGAGGGAATCCGGCGTCGCGCCTCGCCGCTTTGGCAGGTGCGCAGCGGCGCCGCCCCGCTAATAACAAACGTATTTATTGTAATGAAATCCGACACAGCGCTGTTGGCCCCCGATAGAATTAATCAAGCGAAATAAAGTTAAAGCTGTAATTCGGATTTAGGTCGACAAAACGTTACGTATCAGTTTTAATTTATTTGCTTGAAATTAGCTGCTATAAGGTTCGTTCTTCATGGCAGTGTTTAAAATGAATGTACAAGTATTAAGTTATTGTCTGCCGGGCGCGCCCGCCCGGTATTTGGCCGATGAGTGATAAACGAAAGCGAAATGTTCGGAAAACAAGTTGAGGCAGCTGGATTTTCTATTCGTACCAATCACAATTCGACAACTAAATCTGATCGGCGTATGTTGTTGATAGTTATGGCCGCTGCGCCGGCGAATTAGTAGGCCGAGTCACGTGTCGGGGTGCTGCGCTATTAATTCCGGGCAGTAAAATGTGGATTTGGAAAGTACTTCTACATGTTCGATGCCTGCAATGCCACGAGGGGTTTTGTGACGTCACATGCAAGCCCTAGTTTTAATTAACGGGCAGCGATGGGGATACGCCTAATAGAGTGGCAGTCATATGTCATGACAGAAAATATCATTCGCCAAAATGCTGACAAAATATGATTAGTAGTAAACGGAAGAAAAGATGATTATGTACGATTAATTTTCATACAAACGTAGATAGTAAAATGGGAGACACTAACGAATAGAATTACTGAATATTCTTAAATTTTTAAATAATGAAAAACGTCAATCCCCCCCATTTTGTTTCCTAAATTTGTAAATCGGAGAAATTTTGAAGCGAAAATACGACCACACTAAAATTATATTTTCGTTTTAGAGGGTGTTTGCAGCGAACACACATCATCTTGGTAGTTTCAGCCGTTATCGTATTTTTCCTACTTCTTTATTCCAAGAAGAATTGTAAAATACATATATAAAATAAACGACATTTAAAAGACACATTATTGAAACTAATTATTGATATAAATCATGGGAATATTATTTAAGACAAAAATAGAAATTATATTTTCCTCAATGAACTGGATTACTATTAACTTTCTTTTTAGTTCGAGTGAAAACATATCAAACATATGACAACGTGCTAAAGAAATGTCGGCCTCCACTAGGAAACAAACCCTAACTGACTTTTTGTGACTGTATTAACGTTCAAATTTCTGACTTCAAAACAAGTCACGAAACAAACATCTAACTAACTTTTCATAAGAGAAATTCTATATCATAATTCTTAAAGACACTAAAAATTGACAAAAAATAGTATTTTCATTCCATAGTTAATCATCCACATATCAACAATATGAATGGATATTTGGGTAAGTAACATCTCACATGTGAATGAAAATATCTCAAACATAATTTTTGAGTGAAAGCGAAAAAAAAACGTTTAGAAATTAGATAGTTTTGATAGTCAATAGTTCTAGTAATTTTACACAACCGAGATGAATAAAACACTGGGTTTGCGAAGTAAACGGCAGAGCTCGAATTACAACCGATCAGCAAAACGACTTTTTCTTTCTGATACGTCACCTTTCTTGGGCACAAACGCCATGCACGCTTCCATTTAAGCAGAAGCGTTCCCCGCAGGGTTTGAATCTGCGGCGCGTCGCTCTGCAGTGAGGTGAAGTGAGGCGAGCAGAATGATTTATCCGGCCGCTCCGTCCTCGTCCTCGTCCTCGTCCCCGTCCCCGTCCCCGTCCCCGTCCCCGACCCCGACCCCGACCCCGACCCCGACCCCGACCCCGACCCCGACCCCGACCCCGACCCCGACCCCGACCCCGACCCCGACCCCGACCCCGACCCCGACCCCGACCCCGACCCCGACCCCGACCCCGACGCACTGCGCACGGCCGCCGCCTCCAGCGCTCCCTCGGGCTACGCACTCGGCCACCGCAGCCCGGCCCACTCGTCCCCCCCCCCTATTCAACTTCCACTCCGTCTCTGCGCCTTCCTTCGGAGGGGAAGTAAAGCCGGCTGACCCATGTTAGTAGATTTACATGCATGTAAAAGATCCTCAATCCTAAATGACGCCTCTGAGCCAAATTCAAATCGCCTGTTTCTCGCCCAAGAAATACCTCCTTTCTCCGCTAGTGGGTGAAAGGAGCGTAGCGAAATTTGCGTGGTCTGACGGAAGAGCAGGCCTAATGGCCTGAGTCTCGCCACGTAAAATAAGGCATTAATTCAATTCAATTCAATTCAATTCTCGGCGCCTCCTGATCGCTACCTCGTACCCGTCGCTCTCCATTCTGCCTCTCCGCCACCTACTGGCTTTCTCGTACCGTTTTTCTCTATTCTGGCTCTCCGTTTCTTATTGGCTTTCTCGTACCGTCGTCTCTATTCTGGATCTCCGTTTCTTACTCGCTCTCTCGTACCGTCGTTCTCTATTCTGGCTCTCCGTTTCTTATTCGCTTTCTCGTACCGTCGTTCTCTATTCTGCCTCTCCGTTTCTTATTCGCTTTCTCGTACCGTCGTTCTCTATTCTGCCTCTCCGTTTCTTATTCGCTTTCTCGTACCGTCTTTTTCTATTCTGCCTCTCCGTTTCTAATTCGCTTCATCGTACCGTCGTTCTCTACTCTGGCTCTACGTTTCTTATTCGCTTCATCGTACCGTCATTCTCTATTCTGCCTCTCCGTTTCTAATTCGCTTCATCGTACCGTCGTTCTCTATTCTGCCTCTCCGCCTCGTATTCGCTTTCGCGTACCCGTCGTTATCTATTCTGCCCCTCCGCCGCCTATTTTCATCCTTGTACCATCGTTCTCTATTCTGACTGCTCCAACACCTGATCGTAAGCGGATCGACTGATTCCTAAGTGATTCCAGGCGTGTCAACTGCTAAGGTCATTAGTCTCATCATTGTAGTGCATGCTTTCATCGCGGGAGGTGGGGGTGATATTCCCCCAGTGAATGGAGATTTTCGGCGCCAAGATTTCTAGAACCTCTCAGTGAGAGTTCTCAATTGGTGTCCTGAGCCACCGAAACCGGTTTCGTGGGCGCAGTCACATGATCTAATTCCCTTGTAAACCGTCCGTACGTGTAATATTTGCTCTAGCTTTAATTCCGTCAAGTGAATCCTTCTTTCCCCACAAAGAGCCCCGCAAGAGACTTACTTTCTTCTCGACACTGCCATTACTTCTACAAATAATTCCGTCAATGCCAACAGTCTCATTAGCACAAACTTCGTTTCATCCCATAAGAAGTCGCCCATTGACTTCGGATTAATGTTACCACAATACGCCACCAACGAATTGACATCATTAAAACTTTTCCTAAAGTCACGTATAATCCCATCCTTACCAATCGTGTTTCTTAGTCCAACTACCAGCAGAATCAGCCTCCAACCAACATCATATCTGTAAATAATTGCTTCTTTGAGCACCAGTCCAGAGGAACAATTTTTTTCATCGTCCACATTACACGTGAATCTTAATCTGGTCTTACTGACCATCGCATATGTACCCCATCACCCCTCCACACACACACACACACACACACACACACACACACACACACACACACACACACACACACCAGCTGAATATGTAGCAGGCCTGAACACCGGCGCGCCAATGGCGCTGGCTGTGCTACGCAGGGAAAGAAGCTAATTGTACGGGCGCGAAGGCCGCGGGGGCCGGGTTGCCAGGGGGCCAGGGCACCAGGGGGGGGGGGGCTAGGGGTCGGTGTAGGGCAGGGCGAGGGCTTGGGGAGCCTCGGCCGCGCCCACCGCTTATCGGCCGTGCCCGTCGCGTCTCTTTGATTAAGAGCCTCGTCGCCCAGCCCGCCCCGCCCCGCCCCGCCCCTCCGCGCCGCGGCCGCGCAGCAAGACTTACGGCTGCACGTAACGCATTGCCGCGCAAACGCTGCATACGGGCTCGCACGCGCAACGCCCAGAACTAACACGCCGTACGTGGGCACCCGCGGCCGGCCCCGCTGCACTTTATCTGGGGAGGTGTAAATTACGGCAACGGAGCGATCCGGTCAAGACGCGATCGCGATGGCCGTTCTCCGCGATGCATCAAACGGTGAGAGCGGGTTGCGCTCATTCCGCGTGATTAGAACCTACAACAGGTTCACGAAGATTTACATACGTAATTATAAGGATACGGTGTATTAAAAAGGACTGTTGGGGAAAGGAAATACTTCACATGAAAATCCACTCAAGTTTACAATCTGACTTAAAAAATATTAAATTACAAATAAACTTAGCGGTCGCCGAATGTTTATTATACTCACTGTTAAAATAATGAAAGCAGATTATTTCAGTAATGCACTAATTGAATACGAAATATAAAGAATAAATGACATAACGCAAGATCCCAGCGCACATAAAAGAGAAATTATTATAATAACTTCACATTAATGCGTGTGTATCTTCAAATACAGTTTCTTTGAATTGATAAATGCCAGCGGTGGAGCGGGGAAAGACCGGGAGTTCAACGAAATCCTCCGCGGGTCCATGCTACATTCAAGACGCATGTGTCTCTCTCAGTACCGAGAAACCATCGAGTTCCGAAGCCAAAGTAATAGGTTGGCAATCCTCTCCTGTGGGCAATAAGCCCTGCAAGAGAGACAGAGACAGCTAACGGGGAAGGACCGCGCGGTAAGCGGTGCAGCGGCAGACGCATTCGCAGGAAACGGGCGAGGCCGCCAGCAATTTAGGAGGCCTTGCCTCGCCTCGCCTCAGCGCGCTGAAAACACGACGCGCGAACGCCGCCTTCGCCGCCGACCACGACGCCCGCGCTCTAATCTGATCCAAATAAATAAACAAGCATTAAGTCGAAACAATACATTACCAGGATATCGCCCCCGTATCAGCGCTACTTTTATCTGCAGGAAGGAGCGAGAAGGGGATGAATGTGTATGTGTGTGTGTGTGTGTGTGTGTGTGTGTGTGTGTACGTGTGAGTGTGGGGGGCGCTGAAGGGGTAATGCGAGGGCGCTTGAAAAAGACACGCGCAAGAAAGGAAACGTATAATAGTAGTAGAAAAGAAGCAAATAAAGGTGCCTAAGAAAGACAGAAGAACTGACGACGAATTCGCATAAATGTGACGGAGAAAGAAGGGAAGTTATAAGTACACAAAAAATGTAGGGAAGAATGTTACGTGAGAAATGGCAACAACGAAAAACTTGGAAGAATAAATAAATTAATTAATAACCTGATGCTAAGCGCAGAGGAATAAAGAGCCATATATAGAAATGACAAATGGTCGAGAATGTTCAAACGTAAATACGTACTAGGAACGTTATGGTGTTTTTTGTCGTAAAAGCAGAAGAGAGAGAGATACAAAAACCGTGCAGCGGTCTTATTACCCTGAGACGCCGGCGTCGAGACCCGTAACAGCGTGGCGTGGCCACTGGAAGCAACAGAGACATCGCGGCCAGAGACGACGGGGTTGGCGGTGGGGTGGGGGGCGCCACCGTGCGGAGAGCGGCCGGCCGGCCGGCCTACTTCGGCCAAACACTTGGCTCTGAATGCGAGGGCCTGTAATTGCATTGCGTCCGGCGGCCGACGCGGCTAAGCCTGCATCGTCACCTGCCCCGGCCGAAAACAAAGCGCGGGCGGGGGCCGGGGGCGGGGGCCGGGGGCGGGGGCCGGGGGCGGGGCCGGGCCCTTCGGGGACGGTGCGGAGGGAGGAAAAGTTCCGCCAATTACATTCGGCTCAGCGCCGCCGAGACAGCGCACGGGAATGAAGCAATCAGCTTTAAAGAGCGTTCGCCTCCCCTCTTGCCTCCTCGCCGCGCGCCGCACGCGCGTTCAACCTGCGGACAGCCCTCCGCAGGAGTAGTGCCCTAAAGAGCACGCGGCCAGTGGACGCAGTCCGCCGCCCGCCGCCGCCGCCGCCGCCATCACCCGCAGCAGCCGCTCCGCTCCGCTCCGCTCCGCTCTCCGCGGCGAGGCGAGGCGAGGCGATCCGACCCGGAAATGGAAGCTGCTTACGTCGCTGAGAGCACGGGGCCGGGGGGGGTGGCTGGCGGAGGTCGTAGCAGAGAAACTAACCGCGACGTCGAAACGTAACGATGGGCCGGCCCAATTCCGAAAGTGCGCGTTTAAATTCTACAATTTACTCCCTACCCGGTAGCGGCAAGGGACGAGAGACACAGCGAGAGAGTGGGAGGGACAGAGACAGAGCGAACGCGCGCGCGAGAGGTGGACGGGAAGAGACGGCGGCGAAAGAAGATTGAGATTCTCGCCAGAAATTGTCGCGCTGTAAATCCCCTCGCCCGTGCAGAGACGGTTACGCCAAGTCGCTTCTGCACCCGCGGCGTTATTAAATACGGAAACGCGACTGTGTTAGCGGCCGCGTGGCCGCTGCGAGAGAGGAGAGCAGCCCGGGCTCCCGGGAAGCTCGGGGTCCCGCGACGGAGGCAGCCGGGTGGGGGAGGGGGGGGAGGTGTGGGGGAGGGGGCGTGTCGACCTTCCTCGCAAGGCAGGCAGCCCCCGGGCGGGCCCGAGCGGGCCTTGCGCGCCCGTGCGGTCGGGCGGGCGGATAAAATTTTGGCGAAACTGTACCACCCGCAGCTTTGAATTTTAACAAGCTCGCCGAGCGGGGACCCTGCAGCCCCGAGCGAGAGTAGTCCGCTAGTTAGCTTATAATCTCACTCAATTTCCTCTCTGGTCATTTGAAACATTAATGCATGAAAACTAACTTGATTATGCCTTTTTTTTGTAACTACACTGGCGCTGTAGCTTTGTCCACGAGGCCAGAGGGCAAGGGAAAGCGGAAAGGGGGGCGGCGGAGAGAAGCCGTAGGGTCAGCGCGTTGTCCCTTGATGAGCAGCGAAAGCTTGTTACCGCAGGGCTACTGTTTTCGCGAACTAATTCTCAATAATATGCATACGAAGTTAGCCCGGGGGTAAGAAGGAAAGATTGCGCCGTAAATAGTATTAATAACTGCAGGGCGGCGAGCAGATGGGCGCGCGCGTAGCGCCGGCCTGTCGCATGGGAAGCGGCGGTGATGACTGCGCAGACAAAACAGAGCTGGTGACGCAGGGAAGGCAAAAGGGGAGACACGACGGCAGAGGAAGCATCACGGAGATGGTGGTTGTGTCAGCAGCACTGAAACAACCCTGCAGAGCTTCATTTTGAATCTATGTGGTGGGTGCCGGTAAGCGCCTGGAGTGCCAACTAATCCCGAGTATCGGAGAACTGGAGGAGTGGTTAGAGCAACGATGAGATCTATTGAAACGACGAAAATAAAGCTTGTCAGCGAGGCAACACGTTCATTAGGAAAAGCAGTTCTATTGACCTCCGCCTGAATTAGCAGCGACTGGTGATCAGTGAGTGACTGAGGCCAGCCACAGCAACACCGACGGCCACCGCACCAACGCGATCGAAGGCCACACACGAAGGGAAAGGAGCACCAGCGGCTCAGGCAAAAGCTACAGCGGCGTTGACGCTGGCAAAGGCAGCGGGGGTGCAGAGTAGGGGGGGAGAGAGGTGGGCCGCACTGTCAACAGCGCGGCAGCGAGGCGTGGCGTCGGGAAGGGAGGGGCGGGGAGGGAGGGGAAGCGGAGGATGGGGCGCGGCGGGGGGACGCGCGCCGTTCCCCGCCTGACGACTCTAATTGTCGGAGCAAACACGAGGTGCGGAGCGGACGGAACTACGGTAAACCCCAAACAATTTGAATTACAAAGTGGCCGGCCGCGCCGCCAATCCCTTCCCGGGCGCCGCCATAGACAGACAGGCGGCGCCGCCGCCGCCCGTCCAGGCCTCCGGGCGCCACGCCGCTCGCACCACGCCACGCCACGCCACGCCACCGCCGGGCGATCAAAGTTTGAACTCGGCCCACATTTAGGGCGCATTCATGAGCTCCGCCACCTCCCGCCTGCTGCATACGCAAGCGGATTTACTCCCCACGCAGAATGTGCTTCTCGCGCCGCGATGTTTCCCGCAGCTCTTTCCGTTTTGCTGAACGCGCCCCCGCGTCAGGCGCCTACCCGCCAAGTTTCCAGCAGGGCAAGGCCGGGGGCCAGGGCCGGCCAGTGAATACGTTCCAGCAGGAACTGCGTTCATGCATATACGAATGCATGCTTAATGAGTGGCTCTAGCTCTATCGATAGTGGACGTGGAATGCCCATTTAAAAGGAACACTTTCGCGGTGCAACTTTGAAGAAAAAATTCCACTCTCTGTGGTATCTCATCGATAAATAAAATTTGGACTTAGGAATCAAAAATTAATACGTTCCTTTTGTAAGAGACCGGTTTTGAACTTCATTACTTCGTTCACAGAACTACGTCTCCATAATACGTATTCATCTCATAGTGCATACTACGCTAACACTACACACTACATCTCCGCACACTATCGTTGTAATTTAATTTCTTCACTTGGAAGTTCTCCAGCAGAAAACAAAACAGTCTGATGCCGAAAAAAACAGGGATGTATCCTCTATTTTTAGGAAAATAAATGACCATTAACTCAATATGTCAGCATTTTGAGAACATTTCCCGGTCCAGGATCAGAGCTTCTTAGAAAGTTCAACAAAAAAAAAGAGCAGGAGAGGAAAAATTAATAATACAAAAAAACAAAACAACAACAAACTTTGTTCAGTACAAATATTAAATTGGCAATTGAGTTAGTTTCAGAGAATGAGCAGAGATTTCTTCAACAGGATGATTCGAAACATTTTCCTACTAACAATGTTAGCCGCACCTGACCATCATTGGTTGCTTTCTCCAACGCCCACTTTCGCCCATCCAAATCCCGGAGAAGCGCAGTCCGGACAGCGTCACTCAATGCCCAGGGAATCCAGCGGGCCTCCGCCCGTGACATCGCAATCGACATCGTCGCTTCCCGGCGACACTTTCTCCCTTCGCTTCCCGTCTTATTTGGCGGGCGCATTAAGTTTATCTGCGAACCCGGAAATGGCGGCGGCAGACGCGCCGACGGTTTCATTTCCACGGCTTCGTCGCCGCCGTTGCCGCCGCCGCCGCCATCTCTTTGAGCGCGATAGTCGCCCGATTTACCCGAACCCGGCCCCCCTTCCGCCGGCCGGTTCTTCATTACGTGTTCCGCGCGACCCGTCGCTGCTACTGCTGCCGCCGCCGCCTCTTTCGCGAATTCTGAATGCAGCTTATTACTGAACTTTCGGGAGAGTTCAAAATGCTCCTTGTCTTAAAAGATCAAAGGGAAACGAGAGAGCTTCTTTTATAGGGATTTAATAATACTGCCATCTTCAAGCCAAGTCCCACTACATTGGAAGAGCAAAGGGGCTTGGGATGAGAGAGGTCTTCGCTGAGGAAGCATGTCAATAATTTGGATAATATTTTAAGCTGCTCGCTGTTGTAAGGGGATGCTCGCTCTTGGGGCAGCGGGTGCGGGCGGGGCGAGAGAGGGCGGGGCGGGGGCGGGGGCGGGGATGGGCTTTTACTCGCGGCAAAGCCGGCGCAGCGAGGTCGCATTACTTATGCAGGATCTTGGCCGCGCCCGTGATGCGCCGCCGCCGCCCGCAGCGGCATCGGAGGCGGAGGCGGCAGCGGTGGGGGCGGCGGCGGCGGGAGAGAGATGCCGGAGAGTGCCGGCAAACGAGGAGACGGGTAGGGGCAGGGAATAGAGGTTAGGGAACTGGATGCGGTAGGAGTAGGAGGAAAACAGAGCGAGAGGGGGAGGGAAAGAAATGAAAGGAGGCATGCGGGTTCACGAAGAATCGCAGGTGAATGTCATGGATAATCCGATGCCAAATCAGTGATGACGTAAGCAATATGATACAGGAGCACAAAGATGAGGATTTCCCAGCCAGGGATCTACGGGTAATTTTTGGAAGCATTCGAAATATTCAAGACGGTGTAAGAATGTGAAACAAAAATGGTGTGTTCTATACATACGGTGTCAAAATAATTAGCGTATTTAGTAAGAAAGAAACAAGGAATTGACTTGAGATGAACGAGAATCAAGTAACATATTAATGTTTAGAAAATGGAATGTGAAATGTGTTATGACGGTCGAAATGAAGTACGAGACTTCTATGCACCAGGTTTAATGAGTAATAAGAAACAAGCCGAAGAAAAAAATGAAGCTTGTAGTGAAGAGTCAAATTCATTCATATCAACGACGGAGTCAAGTCGTACTCGCCAACAGAGCATCGTAACATACAAAGTTTCATTACGCCAATCGACACATGTCGTGGCAGTTGAACACGTAAAATTCGCGAAAAAAACAACAGGCCTGCTGGTAGGGTCATCCCACACAACCTCAACCAACTGAATTACTGGCCCCAGAGAAGGCGTAATAATAATAATAATAATAATAATAATAATAATAATAATAATAATAATAATAATAATAATAATAATAATAATATGCCTTTATTGATATGGCGAGGTTCGGGGCCGCTCTTCCGCCTAACCACACCAAGGCGCAATTGACACACAATCCTGAGCAGAGGCGGCGCAGGGGCGGAGGGTGGGCGGGGCGGGGCGACGAACTCCGGCGCGCTCCGGCGCCGAAGTCGCCGCGCCGCCACTGGCGCGGGGGCGGCTCCCAAAGGAAGTGGGCGGGGTGTCGCCCGCGAGCCGCCACTCCGCCCCGCTTCCGCCGCCGCCGCCGCCGCCGCCGCCGCCGCCCACGTGAGCGGCGTTGCCAACTGCGGCCGCCCAAATTCACGACGCGAGCGAAAAGAGACTCGCTACGAAAGGGAACTGAAAAGGAAAGCCGAGTTAAGAGAATTGGGTGAATGAAATGACACACACGAAGATTCGGGCATCACATTTTAGTACTAGTTTCGGCTGTTTGTTCTCAGCGTTAAGCATAAATGTAATTAAGCAATACATTCTGTATGCAACGAGTATATGGACGAGTTCGGGCAACGTACGGAGGTACGATTTAAGTACAAATACGATGGTATAAATAACTTGGTGCAAATACATCAATCCTAGGAAACAAACTGAAACCGTCCTTTATGGTCTAGATCTCCCAGTGAGTCGCGAACTGGCAAATCTAGATCGTCACTTCCACAACTGAATTCCGGCCCTTCAGTTCTTCTCACCGGGCGCAGTCGCTCGTAGTGGGCCCTCTGGTAGGCGAACGCGGTCCGAACTGTCGGAGCCGCGCCCCGCGCCTCGCTCAATACGATGCGACCTCTGTCGGAAAGCTCTAAACGACGCCGCCAACGACGAGACAACGCTTCGCACAAACCGCGGGCTGCCACTGACGCGGGCAGCGGCGACGGCAGCAGAATGGTCGCAACCACGCCCTTTGCCGCTCGCCTACGAGCATCGCTCGCCTACGAGCATCACTCGCCTACGAGCTGCCCGGCTTTCTTAACCTTTCGTTCTTTCACATGCTCTACTCCTATCTCGCAGATCAGCTGGAATCTCCATTCTGTCTTCCTCCATCGCTCAAGTCTGACGCTCGCTCACTAGTTTGGCGTTCCCTCGGCCACCTACTCATCCGTTTGAGCGATTGGTTCTTTTATTATAAGCTAGCGGAAGGTTTTCAACTCATTTGCTCAACCACCAACTTACTGATTTGAACAATTCTTTCTACGGCCCCTTATTTAATTACTTTTTTTTGATTGATTAATTTTATCCAGGCGCGTCAACTAATAAGATCGTTAGTACCGTAAATGTGGTGCATTTTTTTATTGCGTGAAGTGTTCTTTCCGCTGGCCGGCTAAATCCTGTGCCCACCACGTCGGCTTGAAGCGTTTCCCCAACCAGGTATCTTCCACTAGAGGCACCGCCCCAGCAGGGACAAGCTCAAATCTGTCGACTGCATTCCCAACATGTAAGGTAGGGTATTGCATTTAAGTGAGTGTAAGTAATGGTGAGGATAGGACAAAGAAGAGGAAGGATACATTGCGCGCGGTCCGTGGCCCGTTTGTTAGGGTACTACTCCGGCATTCGCTTAGTGTTTCGGGAAAATCACGGAAAACTACCGATCAGAGCAGCCGGCCGCTAGAATACGAGTAGTTTTCCATACAGCAACTGAACTCCACCCAGCTATGTAGCTAGTGTCGAAAACCCTACCACCCTCGGGACTCAGGGAGAGGCCCCAGGATCTCACGATTAGCTGAATTGCAGTGACATCAAATGATGCTCTAAGCCACCTACACTCGTCACTCACTAATTCGTTCCTCTACCGTGCGATTCGCCCATGCACACACACGCTCCCGCCATGTGCTCTCTGTCTCTACTTCTTCCTTTCATAACATCTCCAATCACACTTATGTTCCCCAGCATTATGCACAGCCTCTTCTCCACACCTCGCATATTCGCCCCCTCCACCCACCCACCCACGCTCTTAACTCGGCCAGACGCGTTCCCGCAAACTGCAACTCCGCCGCCCACGCTGCCTCGTGGCGACAAGTGCGTCGAGCTAATCAGTCATCAAATCGCAGCATCCGGTCGTTATTAGCGGCTGGAAATGGCGAGTGAATCGCCGCCCGCCGCCTGCGCCCGCCGCCTCTGTCGCCGCGGCTCCGGCGGCGCCTTTATTTGCAGTCAAATGTTGACGGCGCTACTCGGCACCCCCTTTATGGCGTCCGCATCAACTAATACCATAACCGAGTTTGATCGAGCAAACAGAGGAGGCGGAGAGCGGCAGCTGGCGGTCGGTCGGGTCTCGTACGATGTCGGTTGCGAGGGCGGGGCCGCCCCCGCACATACCCACACCCCCGCAGCCCGCGCGGCCATCGGGCGCCCGTGCGGTGTCGTATTTGTCTGGTCGTTGCATCAAATGGCCCCTGGCGGGCGGTGGCGTTCCCGCTCCCCGAGCGTGCGCCGCGCCGCCCGATTCCGGATCTCGTCACCGCCGCCGCCGCCCCGCCCCGCCGGCGGCGCTTTGTTGTCGAAAGCGGGTCCCCGGAATTAGATTAAACATATTAAATTCACGCACGACGGGCTTCTTCCTTTTCCTGCGTCGCCCCCCCCCACTCCTCCTCCTCCTGCGCCTTTCACGAGGCTTAACAATGTTTGAAGCGCGGAGCTTCTCATTTCCCCGAAGCGACCTCGCCCCGCCCCCCGCCCCCGCCACGTCGCGTCTAGGTCCCCGCCCCCGCCCCTGCCCCCGGCGCCCGCGCGCGCGCGGGGGAGGGCGGAAGAGGTGCAGCCGGGGGCGCCGCGACGGAGTTAATCGCCCAAACGAACCCAGTCGTCTGTTCCGTCGCCAGGCGCGGGCGCGGCGGCGAAGGCGGAGGTGCGAGGCGGAGGCGAAGGCGGAGGGAATGGCAGGAGACGGCGGCACCGGCGGTGATGACGGCGACCCTGGGCGACAGCGGGAGGTCTGCTCAAGGGTGCTGGCAACTCATGTATTTCGATTTAGAATAAAATAAGCAACACAAAATACGTTTGAAAAGAACACAAGAAAACGTGTGAAAGAGATGGTGAACGTAACACGTGGTACGCAAAAAATTTTCGGTATAACATATTTGTATTCGTTAACGTAATGTCTCCATTTCATTTTAAAATCCTTCAACTGCATATTCAGAAACATCGCTGTCGATAGGTAAATGCTTATTCTTCACACAATTTCGCATATAGTCTACAGAAGATACCTATTTTTGGACATTTATAATTGGCGCTTTAAAATTCTCTCGGATAATGTTTGAAAATTATAGTCCTGAGATACATTATACTTTTCATAAGCAATAATGAAATCCTAAATATTTATATATTGCAGTAAGGTACTAACAAAAATATCTCCAAAGGTCAATACAAGAAGGAATGAAATTAATAATTTCACTAACGAAATCGAATACTAATGAGTAATAACCGTTAATTACGAATTTGTAAAAAAAAATTAAAAATACTGCTGTGGCATGAAGTAAAAGCCAGTTTAGAGTAGTGCGACATTTACACACACACAAATAAAAAAGTCAAGGGAATTGCGCAAAATGTGAGCAGTTCGCCACACTCAACTGAAAACGCTGTTGCAAAGCTCTCATGTCGTGTATGCAGAGGAGCGGTGAAGTGTCTACAACGAGCTAGAGGATGCGACGCGCCCGTTGCACAGCACGTGTCAGCTACTTGGGTTGTGGGTGCGCTCCCAAGCATTAAGCGAGTGGGAAGGAATCGCCAGGAGCAGAAAAGAGGGAAGGCTGCGCTGCTGGAGGAGCGGGTAAGGCGGAGTGAGTTGAATGCGTAGGACGCGCTGCAAGGGTCGGACGAGAGAGAACGGCTAGAAGACGTGTACGGGTAGAAGACGGGCAGGAGGACGAATAAATACGGCGAAGTTGGAAGTACAGAGAGAGAGAGAGAGAGGGATAGAGGGGGAGAGAGAGGGGAGAGAAGGGGAAAGAGAGGGAAGAGAGGGGAGAGAGGGGAAAGAGAGGGGAGAGAGGGGAAAGAGAGGGGAGAGAGGAGAAAAGAGAGGAGAGAGAGGGGAAAAGAGAGGGGAGAGAGGGGAAAAGAGAGGGGGGAGAGAGGGGAGACAGAGGAAAAGAGAGGGGAGAGAGAGGAAAAGAGAGGGGGGAGAGAGGGGAGAGAGAGGAAAAGAGAGGGGAGAGAGAGGGGGGAAAAGAGAGAGGGGAAAAGAGAGAGGGGAAAAGAGAGAGGAGAGAGGGGAAAAGAGAGGGGAGAGAGAGGGGAAAAGAGAGGGAGAGAGAGGGGAAAAGAGAGGGGAGAGAGAGGGGAAAAGAGAGGGGAGAGAGAGGGGAAAAGAGGGGAGAGAGGGGAAAAGAGGGGAGAGAGAGGGGAGAGAGGGGGGAAAAGAGGGGAGAGAGAGGGGAGAGAGGGGGGAAAAGAGGGGAGAGAGAGGGGAGAAAGAGGGGAAAAGAGGGGAGAGAGAGGGGAAAAGAGAGGGGAGAGAGAGGGGAAAAGAGAGGGGAGAGAGGGGGGAAAAGAGAGGGGAGAGAGAGGGGAGAGAGGGGGAAAGAGAGGGGAGAGAGGGGGGAGAGAGAGGGGAGAGAGAGGGGGGAGAGAGCGAACGCGAGTAACAGAGAGAGAAGGAGGGACAGACAGAGAGGGGGAGAGAGCGAGAGCAATGGAAGCGGACCATGAGCCGCTACAGCGAGTCGAGGGAGAACAGCGCGGCGGAGCAGGTCAGGGCGGGTGCAGGCGGGCAGCTACTGAACGGAGGAGCATGTGCCAGGCGGAGCGGGTGAAAGCAGGGGCAGGGGCCGGGTGGGGCGAGTGCCGCCGGGCCAGCCTCTTGGGCGCCACGCGTGAGCGCGCAGGGAATGTGGCGACGTCGCGGCGCTGCCGCGTTTTCTTTTTCCTGCCACGACGCGGCGCCACTCTCCTTCCTGCGGAGCAATCTCTGAAATGAAGAGGGGGGGGGGGGGGCACTAAGCGAATCTTCTCATTACGCTGCATCGCTCGGGAGTTTTTCGCCTGGAAGCGCACCGAGTGCATTGTTGGAACGTAAGTGACAAGCACGATTCCTAGAGGGAAGTTTACGGTAGCAATCAGCGCTACTAGATGGTGGGGAGAACGCTTCGCACTCTTTGAACGTTAAGTTCGCATCCAAGATACAGAGATGCAATGACAACAAAATTTACGGAGACCGAAATAATACGTATAGTCTTATTTTTACGTCAGCAAATATGCTTGTTTTCAAATACATCTTTAATAAGATCTTGCTGAATATGATCTCGATCTTGCGACAAATAGCACAGCCACTGTAAAGAGGTAAGAATAGGTGCACAATTTGGTTAGAAAAGTTTAAAGAAATACTATGTTTTACATATCTTCAAGACGCATCTAATTAATAAGAGTTTAGCATCACTCATTATTAAATTATGAGACTTCACAAAGATTTTTGTACAAGATCACTTGTTGAAAAATACATACGTATTTCAGTACTTTTTGATTATAGCTCATTAATATTTTTTTAGCAGTTCAATTAAAAATAATTTGAACAATACGTCATTTTAAGATTATTTTACAATATGAAAGCGATTCACGAAAGATAATGCAATATATCAAGTATTTTAAATGTTCCATTATTTGTTATATATGCATTTTAAATAGAGAAAAGGAGAAGTATCTAAAAAGATAAATACACAGTAAAATATCATTCATTGGTAGATTAAAAAAATAATCACACATTGCACGAAAATGTACAAACTGCAGGCATTTAAAGACACATCGAAGATAAAAGTCTGCTGCACAGAAGAGAATAACAAGGGCACCATAAGCCAGAAACGTCACGGAATTTGTAAAAAAAAAAGGCGAATCCGTCGGCCGCGCATCCAGCAAGCAACGAATTCTCTTTGAAGCGTTTGGAAGGAAGGCAGAGTGGCGGGAACGGATGGGCGGGGGGGGGGGGGGGGGGCGGTGGCAACGCCGGCGTAGGCGGACGTACGGCCGAGTTAATTGAAGCATGAACCTCGCACAGGCGCATTAGCATACTTCATTGGGGCAGAAAAAGCAAGATGGCGCGGCGGAAATGCTTCGACCGGGCCGAACGCGGGGCTGAGAGGCGGGCGTCCGGACGGAGCCGGAAGAGAAGCGAGGGCGATGAAAAAAATAGTGTTCACGAAAATCATACACCTCCTTCGAGGGCGGGAAAGAAATCGGACAGCAACGAAAAACTAGCGGAGTCTAGACTGACTTTTTTCTAAAACTGCTTGCAAGTTGGTGGTGCTCGAGAAAAGGTGTTACATTGGAGGATAACAGTTTTATCATTTATCGCAATATTGCGTCAAATCTTCTATCCGAAAACGGCCTTTCAATGCGCGGTAAGTACAAACAATTGTATAATGGAAATATAAAACAATACTCGTGAAAAACATTTTACTTGATATTGCATGACAATTTCTGATGCTTTACTGCAAAAATGTCTCTAAGATACTAGAAAATATTTAGATTCAATTTGCAAGTTTATCTGCGCACGTGGGTATACGAATGCACGTATGCAAATTCACAATTCCCACAAATTCCTCATCACGAAGAATAGTATACACATTTTCCACAACATACACAGAAATTCACAAAAGATAACCAACCCTTCCATTTAAAATCACTCATACCGCATAAGTTAATAAATAATTCAGTAAATATTTTAACCTCTTACTTCTCTGCTTTGTTATAAATAACAACATACTTTTTCTACTCTGTTATAAATAACATTTCCTTTCTAAGGGGAATATCTGAACCCACGAACGGTAACTTGACAACGAATTCTTTTTCTAGTGACGTTTGAAATCCATTTCTGGAACAAGCAGTGCAGTTGAAGAAACGAGAACAAGACGAGGGAGAAGATGTCGGGAAGAAGTTGAGGCGCCGAGAAGCCCCCGCTGAAGACCCAGGACGGCCGCTCGATACAGCCATCGAACTTCTAATTGGGATTCCGCGGCCGTGCGCCCGGCCAACTTGCCGCCTCCCACCGCCAACGCCTCCGCTACCACAGCCCCGACTGCCGCCGCCGCCGCCATCATAATCAACACCACTACGACCGCCCACGCCGCCGTCAACGCCGCTTCCACAGCACCTACTGGCGCCACAATCACAACCACCAGTATCAACGCCACCGCCGCCATCGTCACTGCCATTACCGCCCCGTCACGGCTGCCTCAGCTCCACCCACCAGCATCACTATCATCACCGCCAACACTACCATCACTGCCAACGCCGCCATCACCGCTTCCGTCGCCAACACAACCCACCGCCACCACCACGACCGCCCCCGCTTCCGCCATCGCCACTTCGCCCTAAGCTACCGCCCCCGTCTCCACCGTATCCCGTCTAATCCGGGCGCAGGCGGCGAGGGGGCGAGGAGGCAACGGCGCGGGGGCGGCGCCGCGCGGGCGCTGACCCCCGACCCGCCGCCCCCGCCCCGCGCCCGGGGCGCTTCCTCCGGCGCCGCCACCGGAAGCCGCGATTAGCGCCCTGCGCCCTCCGGCCACCTTCCGGTCAGACGCTTTCGCCTCCGCCGCCTCCGCCTCCGCCTCGCCGCTCCCAAAGGCGGCCCTTCAATTCGCCCGCAAGGGAGCTCCGCCAGGGAGCTCACGCCGCGAGTCCTCTGGCTCGAAGAAATTAGTAGACCGAAGCCTATGACGTGAAGACTGTTGAGAAATAGTACGAGTTTCCATTGTAAAATAATATATTCGATATTGCATCACTAATTGCAGTTTGAACTCGCTCCTAATTACATTTTTGTGGAAGAGTCATCTATTACTTGCGGCACCCTACATTCGCACATTCTTTGAAAAATATTTTATTGAAATTCAGCGACGTAATTGCTACGCTTTTTTATGTGTCGTATTTTGAAAAAATGGGAAATAGATTATAGTTCCATACAAATGCTTCGAGTTGGATCATTTCATGTCACAAACGCGTAAGGCCGAATCCTTGTTAATTACTATTGTAAACACGAACTCGTAATTTTACACAAATGCAGGACTGTGTAATGACACATATTTTATATACGAATAGACATAACAAACCTTGGTCTACTTATCTAATTATGAGGAGTGTTAATTGCAAGAACAGAATTTATCGATCTCTATTTATAATTCTCTCACTTGTACCAAGCACAACTCTTATCTCTTGCTGACTGAGAGTCGCCTATTGTAATAAAGACCACGTGGGTACCACAAACCCCACGCCCTCCCACTCTCACGACTAGAAGTTTCACGAACAAAGACAAAACACCTCAGAACTCCAACGGCTGCATTGAGCCGTATCTGCAAGAGGCACGGCGACCACCCGCAAAAAGGTATATTTAGGGGCGATTGTGAGAACGCTCCCGCAGGGAGAGAGTTGGGCCTTCGAAACACCCATTTTGGGGACCACAAAATAACGGAGTCCCTATGTTCGTACGCGTGCGCCAGCGGCACAGTGAACCGTAACCCAACCCCTCGGACTCCCCCTCCCCCTGCCCCTGCCCGCTTCGCCAATGCCTCGCCGGCGCACACAGCAGGGCTGGGCGGCCGTGAACTGCACAGTTTTATGGGGGGGCCCCCCGACTTGGGTTTCAATGCATGGACAGGCTCGCCAAATATATGCAACAACTTTCCCCGCGAACTGAGCCGCTTGATAAAGCACCCCTCCTCCCCCGGGGCACAAAACTTGGCCCTATTTATTGGTTCCACCCCTAGAACCGCGCGGGCGGGCCCGCCAGCCCGCCGGGAGGGCCCGGACATATGCGGCGACCGCGGCGGCGGCGGCGGCGGCGGCGGAGTCTTGCTCGAGGCGCAATGAATGCAAACGACAGTGGCGCTCGTTGGGCCAGTAAACATCTGAGCCCCGGGAGGCGGCACGCCCGTCCACCCGCCCGCGCCGCCCCTTCCGCCTCCATCGCCACGGCCTCCGCGCGCCACTCGCCGCCTAACCTCTCTTGTTATTCAGTTCAAGTGCGCGCTTCTCTAACAAAGAGCTAGGAAAATAAACATTGCGATAGCACCCGAGGGCGGGCAGCGGCGCTGGCGTGGGCGGGGCGCGGGGGTGAGGTGGGGGTGGGGGCGGGGGCGGAGGCGCCGGGCGGGCCGCGAGCACGCGCGGCGAAGGGCCCGGAAAAAAGCCCCGGCGCACAAAAAAACAGCCTCCGGGGCCAAATTTGTGGATTTACAGCCGCAGTGAAAAAGGTACATAAACAAGGCCGGAGAGGGGCCAGCTTGATCTAATAGGGCGGCCCGCAGAAGCTCCGTATCCAGTGCCAGCGCGGGCTCGGCTCGGCCCTACCCGTTCCCCCCGTCCGCTGCACTCCGCCCTGACAGCGGGTGGGTGCCCTCTAACACGACCAAAAACAATTGGACCAACCTCGTTTAGGTATCCACAATCAGGGCCGCGTGCGGGGGCGGGGGCGGGGGCGGGGGCGGGGGCGGGGGCGGGGGCGGGGCCGAGGGCGTGCGAGCCCCACGCAGCCGGACGCTGCCTTGGCAGGCCGACGGCCTCTGGCGCCGTGACGCTCAGCGCGCCCTCTGACACGACGCGCCCCGCATGCCGATTTCACTCGTTAACCCGCCAATACCCTTCGCCGTGAAACGAACGACAAATCCACCAGCCAGTGAGTTCGCTTTTAGCCATACACGTAAAGAAATGTGTTTGACAAACTGAACTCTGGCGGCAAGTGGAATTTTCAAACGAAATTACTACGTAACTTCCTGCAAGTGATCGTCGCTCGAACTGTTCTGACCCATTTTACAGAATACAGACGACTCTGTTTACTCTCTACATTTCGGTACGGACCAACCATAATTTGCTTTGCACCTGCCTCTCCCTCTGACTTAACCGTAGGCATATAGCAGCTAAACGCGATTTTAGATGATTCCGACGCAAGTCATGAATACCCCCAGTTCAGGAGTGTAGTTTTAACGATCTCGACTAAATCGACATCTAGAAATGACGAACGCCAAAACTTGCTTATACGTTTCATTTTGCATGTCTCCGTCTATTGAAGAAATAAAATTAGCAAACCAGTGCAAAAGCAAAAAACTGGGTTGACCAGAAATGTGGTTACATACTACGATATTGTATGTAACACAGGGCACCAGAGGTTTAACTCGCCAACAGCCAACGTTGTGCACGCCTGTGAAATAAACGTCAAATCCACCCGCAAGTTCATTCGCTTTTACCCGTACACGTAAATATGTTCGACACACTTAACTCTCGCGGAAAGTGAAATTTTCAAACAAAATTTTAGGAATGTTTCCGCAAGTGATCATCGTTTGAACCGTTCTGACTCACTTTCCGGAAGACAGACGACCCGCCTGCTCACTCTATACACAGTACGCAAGATGCTAAACAACTAAAGGAAAACTCGCCGAAGCAAAGGTTTCCATTTAGATAATGCAACGGCGTGTTTTCATACTTTCTTTCTCTTCGGTTTCCCCTTGCTTCCTTCCTTCCTTCCCTTTCTAGTTCTCTTTTCAATTTGGGTAATGTCCGCATAAGAGCAGGTCGAAACCTTGACGTTTCATATGAATAACTGCAACGAGCCTATTTTGTAGCGTTCGCGTCCCCACGTGGGAGCCACAGAGATCTTTCCACAATGCTTCTTTCTGAGTTCTTTCGCGTTTTGTATCAATTTCTCTCTTTCTCAACCTCCTCCCTCTTTATACCCTTCCATCTTCCCTCCTTTCCGATGAACTGCGTCATGGTCTCGAGTCATCGGAGAAGAAACTGAAGCGAGGGTGATGGAGAGCAGGGGAAGCGAAATTCATAATTCAGAGCTCACCCGGGAAGGGTGCGGCATGCCAAACGGAGCGGCAGAAACTATGAAGAAACTCTTTATGTATGAAGAAACTCCTTACGATTCAGGGGTGTTAAAAACAATACGAAAAGAATTAAATAAATAAAGAATAGAGTTCACGACATGAAAAAAAGTATGTGACTGGCGATGGAAATTAGTTGTGGTTGAAATATTCCGATGATGAAAGACCAAAACATCAACATTATATTGAAACACTAAAATTGCAATTTTGTAATTATGAAAATGTGTGATGTAATGATTGTAAATAGTGCAATATATAAATAATGAAAGATAAGCATAGCAGATGTTGTTGCTCAATTCGAAACTCAAGCATTTAATTGATTCCCATGAAGATCAGAAGGAAATTAATGGAACAGTAGCGTGAAAGAGATTCAGATGACAGAAGCATAAAATTATGCAGCGAGCAGAACTATGTGTTTTCAATGATCGTAACAAACATTAATGAGATTATTTTCACAGCTATTTTGCTTCCAAAGTTTATTAAGTGGATCATAGCAGCAAAAACTGGACACAAGGATGAATAACAGAGAAGATCTCCGAGAAGCCTATAGATTCTATTTCGAAATAGTAGCAAAAAAATAGAGCTAGAATGAGCAGCAAGTCGCGAGCAGACTTCAACAAGCGAAAAACGCCCTTGACAATCTCAATGCAACCTCCCACTCCCTTTAATACTTCGCTCACTTCTCTCCTCACCTCGTGGTCTTCTCCTGGTTGCCGTCCCACCTCGTCCCTACCCTCTCTCCGTCTCTCTCTCTCCCTCCGTCTCTCTCTCTCTCTCTCCCTCCGTCTCTCTCTCTCTCCCTCCGTCTCTCTCTCTCTCTCCCTCCGTCTCTCTCTCTCTCTCCCTCCGTCTCTCTCTCTCTCTCCCTCCGTCTCTCTCTCTCTCTCCCTCCGTCTCTCTCTCTCTCTCCCTCCGTCTCTCTCTCTCTCTCCCCTCCGTCTCTCTCTCTCTCTCTCCCTCCGTCTCTCTCTCTCTCTCCCTCCGTCTCTCTCTCTCTCCCTCCGTCTCTCTCTCTCCCTCCGTCTCTCTCTCTCCCTCCGTCTCTCTCTCTCTCCCTCCGTCTCTCTCTCTCTCTCCCTCCGTCTCTCTCTCTCTCCCTCCGTCTCTCTCTCTCTCTCCCTCCGTCTCTCTCTCTCTCCCTCCGTCTCTCTCTCTCCCTCCGTCTCTCTCTCTCCCTCCGTCTCTCTCTCTCCCTCCGTCTCTCTCTCTCCCTCCGTCTCTCTCTCTCCCTCCGTCTCTCTCTCCCCCTCCGTCTCTCTCTCCCCCTCCGTCTCTCTCTCCCTCCGTCTCTCTCTCCCCCTCCGTCTCTCTCTCCCTCCGTCTCTCTCTCTCCCTCCGTCTCTCTCTCCCCTCCGTCTCTCTCTCCCTCCGTCTCTCTCTCTCTCCCTCCGTCCTCCGTCTCTCTCTCTCTCCCTCCGTCTCTCTCTCCCTCCCTCCGTCTCTCTCTCCCTCCGTCTCTCTCTCTCCCACTCCACGCTGTTCGGCGCGCCCTCCGCCGCAAGGAGCGAGGACCGAGTCCCAGCGAGCCAGCGCCGACTCCGAAGAGGGAGCGCCTCCCGCACGGCGCGCAGTGTCGGCCCGCAGAAATGGATCTCAGATGTAAAAATACACATCCCCGTACTTTCGCGAGGAGAGAGAGAGAGAGAGAGCCTCCAAGAATAAAGGAACACGGGGGTGCCGGGAGGGAGGGAAGGAAGGAAGGACGCAGCGAGGCGCCGTGGCGTCTTCCAAAAATATGTTTCGTAATATATACGCCTCCTCTCCCCTCCTCCCCCGTCCCCCCGCACACAAATCCCCGCTGGCTGCGAGGGTCCCCGCCGCGCTGATATGCCGAATACATTATACGAGGGTGAGTAGCTTCGTTACCGCGGCGGTCTCGAGCTCCAAGGCGCTCTTTTAAGCATATTCGCACAGAGATTCACGGCTAGACTGGCAGCAGGAGAACGCATGTAAAGTTCCTTACGTCGACTACACGTAACTTAGCACAGTAAAAAATACAGCTGGAAAAGAAAAGAAAAAGAAAAAAAAATAATGTGGCTCGTACAATACTGTCACACAACGTTCGTCCAGTGACATCACTGACGTCTTAAATATTAAGCTGGCCAATGTAAATGACACGGCAGCGAATGCGGAAAACGTGGAGTTTTCACGTTCAAAGAGATTAGAGAAAGTTCTGTTAGAGATTGATGTAATTCTGTTGCTACTACATACTAAGCGTGAAAGTGTGGTACATAACGAACCAGAATCGTGAGAACGATTAAAATTAATGTAAAAAAATATATTTTATAAAAGTTTGAAGACTTGTGTAGTTCTCAGTAGCTTATAATTCTTAAATACTCTCAATTTAAACCTGAAAACTATTGACAATTCCTAGTTTTATTGCTCTCATTAAATTTGAAAGCAAATTTCATACTCTCCATCCAATTTCCACAACCTGAGCCTGACTTCACCTGAGCGAAACCCAGCGAAGCCAAGCGCGAAGCCATCTGCGCGCTGAGGGGCATCGGCGGAACGCTATAGGCGGCGCGGCGCGCGGCAGCACGGCCGAGGACAAAAACAGGCCGGGCGGCGCCAACTCAATGGAGACGCTATTATCACCGTCCACGGCGGAGGAGTGAGGACTGGGGGGGGGGGGCGTCTGGCGAGTTTCTTTGCGGAGGCGGCGATACGGGCGCCGCCGAGGGGAGGGGCGCCAGACCCCATTGTGGCGGGCAGCATCTGGACGCTGGCGGCTGCGACGGACGGCGCCGCCGGCGGAGGCGGTGGAGGCGGCGCTCAAACGAGAAGGTGAGGCGTATTGCGACGCGACCTCGTCCCGATCGCGAGGTGGGTCACGACCAGTGAAGAAACACGGCAGAAGCGCCGCCAACGAATTAAGAAAAGTAATTAATAAAACACCGAGACAGTTTGTCTTTTAAGTTAATCTACATCTCTTAACGGTAACTATTACGTGGGTTTCCACGCCAATTCGTACGGAACACCGTATGAAGGAGCTAATTTTCCAACTACATAGTTAAAGTTTGCAGTCCTAACGAACATAATTGGTCGAAACGTTGACACCTTCTCAATAATTTTTTGGTTGTTTTTATAATGTAAATATTTCTACTGGTTGAACTCTAATTGTATGTGATGGTCAATGCGGTAAAATTTCAATGTAAAAATAATAAAAATGCTTTCCATAATACAATTTCCTTTTACCCCGCCATTTTCCAATGATATTGATAACCTTGTTCCCCTGCAATACTGAAATGAGGTTAGGCTGAGTAAAATGCCGTAACTGGAGCGAAACAGTTCCTATAAACGCTGTCGCACTGTATAAAACATGAAGAAACTCATTAGACAAGAAAACAGGTTACATTTCAACCCAATTTCTACATTAACGGAAGTCGACTGATTAAAAGTGACTTTTTGCATCTGCTTAAAGTGAACACATGTTTGATCCGAATATATTGATATTTTCGGAGTTTTTTTCGAATAACCTAGTAAGCGTCGCATTGGCAAGGATGGAAAAATGTAGGAGAGCTGTGACAGACAGGGCAAAATAATGGTGTTCTAATGCGTGAACAAGTTCAATAAGTAAACACCAATTCAGAGAAGAAACGAAGGGATCCAAAACCGAGAGAGAGAGAAGGAAGGACGATAGGACGGTGCGTGGGTGCAGGCAACTCGCGAAGACGGGGCCGCTGCGTGGCTCCGCGAGAGCAGCGGCGCTGGCCGTGCGAGGAGGTGGGTGGGTCGAGGAGCCGCGCCCACAGGGGCCGCGTAGGCGGCGAGAGGCGGTAGCCGACCGGCGGCGAGCTATTATGAGAGAGTTCTTTATAGAAGCACATATCTCCCCCGCGGCAAGAAGAGCAGTCACTAACATCTGCGAGCGAACAATAGAGACCATTGTACAGGCCTCCTCTTTTCTCTCCCCCCCTCCCACCCCCGCAGTACCGCTCCTTCGGCGGCGACCGCTCCCCGCGCTCCTCTTCTCCCCCGCGCCTCGCACCCCCAAAAACGTCGCCCCTCGCCCTCGCCTTCGCACCCTCCGCCCCGCCCCCCTCGCCACCTCTTCCACCGCTTGCCTCCGACTTCTCGTCGGCCCCTCCCCGTTCGCGGCGCGCTCTCTGGGTGCGTCCGCCGCGTACACAAAATTGTCCCCGCCCCCCCCCGCCCCCCCCCACTAAGCGCCGCTGCCCACTCGTCTCGAAAGGGAAATCGCACTCCGCCCCCGCGTGGCTCGCGGCCGCCCGCCACCGCCCCGCCCCCGCCGGGTTTAACCGCTATGAAGTGTCACTTTGCCGAAGCGGCTCGCAAGCGGGGATGCAGGCGGCAGAGGAAGCGGCGAAGGGGCCGTTGCTGGCGCGGAGGCAGTGAGGGCGGAGCACTGTGGGCCTCAATGACACTCTGTACGCACCATTTTCGTTAGGAGCACGTACGCGTTCAAGCGACAAAAATATTAATAAAAGATTGAGAGTGGCACAGGCACACTAGGGTAGCCTCAGTCTATTAGGCAGTAGTGCCCTACCTATCTTGTTTCCAAGGTTGTGCACATTTCTCCTTATTCCCTGTTAACATTAGATATTGACACGTTTGGTAATTCACTACGAATTATGATCTTTTGGTATCCTACAATTCTTCTCTACGGGCTACAACCACGCGACGACTACTCTTCAAGAGTTTCTCTGCTCCAATGTTGACGAGTATCCATGCCGTGAGCTCAGAGCGTCATGAGAGACCTTGTAATATGTGGTTCAAAGAGCAAGAAAATTATCACGTAAAAATACGTAAAATAACATCAAATGAAAAAGTCGTCTATTCCAAATTTTTCTCCTCTCACCTTCAACATTATTTTTCAAAGTCATGGAGAATCACATTTCATTAGTAACAATTGTTCTCATTTAAAAACACAATGAAGTACTTTGAAAAATATTTAATATCTTCTTCAGTAATCTTCTTCGTGTCCTTTCATGAAGAAATACAATTGTGCTGTGGTATGGTTTCGATAACGTCATAAGTGATAAACGTCTCCAGTTGAAAGTTGTATTATTTTATCACTTGCAATCAACAACTCAGGGGACGCATTATTTCTCAACCCTCTAAAGACAATTAAACAGGATAACATGTTTAAATAACTACACTCTTGTGAATATTAATGTGAACGCACATCAATTTACCTAAAAATATATTTATCTATCAAATAAGAGCAAAACAAACAGTATTGATATTTATCGTTTGAATAATGATTAAAAAAATCAAACTCATGGATCTTCGATTCAATCAACTTTTTACATATATTTTTTTCTAAAATCATCAAACCAAACAGAAGGCATTCTTTGCTTGTTCACATTAATACTCACTGGGGTGACGTTTTCTGATTATTTTGTTATTTAACTGTTTTGTCCTCGTTCGGCGCACCTAGGCCCACTGCCTAGGGAGCCTTATGAAGAGCGCGGCACCGGACGCGCGGCCCCGCAATTCCGGAGAAAATGTGCGTGTAAAGGAGAAATATGGAATCCGTTTGTTATTTGGCGGAGAGGGCGGCGACGGTGCCGGTGGCGGAAATTCCACCGCCACCGCTAAAACGGGCGGGCGGGCGGGCGGACGGGCGGCGCTTGGGCGGGCGGGCGGCGCTTGGGCGGGCAAGCGGCGCTTGGGCGGGCGGGCGGGCGGGCGGGCGGGCGGGCGGGCGCTGGGCGGGCGGGCGCTGGGCGGGCGGGCGGGCGCTGGGCGGGCGGGCGGGCGCTGGGCGGGCGGGCGGGCGGGCGGGCGCTGGGCGGGCGGGAGGGCGCTGGGCGGGCGGGCGGGCGGGCGGCGCTTGGGCGGGCGGGCGGGCGGGCGGCGCTTGGGCGGGCGGGCGGGCGGGCGGGCGGCGCTTGGGCGGGCGGGCGGCGCTTGGGCGGGCGGGCGGGCGGGCGGGCGGGCGGCGCTTGGACGCGCAGCCTTCCGTGAGCTGCGCTTTTCAGGCGACTGTGAAATATTCAGCCCCTTCTCATTGAAAAAGGCGGCTCATTCAGTGTTAACAAGCGAACAGCAGTATGAAATAATAAGCTTTGCTGCTTTGCCTTGTGGGGAGAAAATAAAAATCAAGAAGGGCAACGATGCAACGTGCTTGTTCGAAATCGAGGAACGACGCAATGTGTAGCTATGCCGTCTTTGGTTTCACCAGAGGGTCTGTTTATTTCATTCGAAATGGATTTAAAATGACAAAACACGTCTTCTGCGTTGTACTTCAATGAAGGGAGAATACCAGTAATATATAACATTCCACCTTACAATTGGTCATAACAATACTTAACAAGCACACACACACATAGAATATTATACACATTTGTATACACTACACATTAAAATAAACACATTGGCACACTACATTAGAGCAAACGTTGCCTAAAAATTTTTCAATATCCAGACCCTCGTCTCTAAAGTATTGATGTAAAATAAATTCCGTGTTTATAACACTTTTTCAATAGTTGAATGAAAACATATCTATTTAGTTAAACAAAATTCTCCGGAGAATCAATATACGCGTAGTACTTGCAGTAGTCCGGAAGTAAAGTAGAAAAAACATCCTCTCGTAAATTTACATTTATCGAGCAAATTAAAATACTGACGTGATAATCAAAACCTCCGCATATATAATTACTTTTCATAAGCGATTACCCCAAGTTATATTTATCAAGTCGGCCATGGATTAATTGTGACTACTTTTTGTTGTAATATGAAAATGTCTTCTTGTATGTTTCTGAAATTAAATTACCTCGTAAAATTACCCCCTTTATTGTTAATAATACTGCGAACAAACATTATTTTTATTATTATTTTTATTATTATCATTATTATTGTTATCATTATCATCATTATCATTATCATTATCATTATAATTATCATTATCATTATTATTATTATTATATTGAACGCAAAGTCCATTGTAGTGGATTTATAAATCAAATGCATCAACATCAAATTGAATTCCCTCTCCACACATTGAACACACAAAAATGTGTATCGTCCCCAGTTCTTTCCAAGTGCCCGCACGCTTTTACCTAGAAGCTCAAGAAGACCCTGACACAAGTAGCGCCTCCCGAGCGCATTCACTGCCGCGGCGGAGCCGACGCCGCAGGGCCGTCCTCGACGTGAAGGACGAGCGGGCAGGCGGGCGAGCGGGTTGAGCGGGGGCGGGGGCGGGGGCGGGGGCCGGGGAGCGGAGCAGAGCAGAGCAGAGCGGCCGGGCCCGCGGCGCATCGCATCCACTGAAGCGACAAAGCGGCCGCCGAATATTCGTAAACATATCGGCGCCCTCCGCCGTCGCCAGAGCAAATGTTTACGCTTGGCTCTGAGAAGCGAACGCGGCGCGCGGCGAGGAGTGGAGGGAGGGGGAGGGGAGGGAGGAGAAGGGCCGGAGGCACACGCCACGCGACGACGATTCCTCGGTTCACTGGCGATTTGGCACCGCCCCCGCGCCCGCCGGGCCAGCGCCAAAAACGCTCTCGAGGCGAAGCTCTTCCTCGCAGAAAGGACTGCTCCGCGCCCGCTGACGTCAATTCGGAGGCTCGCTCGCCTCAAGAAATTACGCAGAAGTAGGGGATGGAATTTAGTGTCCGCTAGAACGGAACTCGCGATGAGGTGATACAAAGTACCCAGTAAAAAAAATACTGCCATTGATTTTAATACATTCGAAAATGCAAGTGATTAAAGTGAACTTAAAAATTACATTTTCATGTCACATTCAATAAAAATCTCAACATGAAGTAAACGTAATATATGTCAAATATTAAATATATGATCATGTTAGTGAAACGTGGAAATAACAGAGGGCGATTAATTCACAAAAAATGTATTTAATAAATTTATCATTACGGCACGGTGAAGGGACATATAAGTTAAGAAGCACTTTTTTGTACAAACTTGAAAAAACTACGCGACTATAATCCTCAAAGTTTCTCTTTCGATTTAATATTTGTCAATATGTCGACCTATCTGCAAAATTAGAGCTTTCACGTTCGTAATTTTTTTTTCTGAAGTATCTCTTTACTACTTGAATATTACACAGCAAAAAACATTAAATAGGATTGCATTAAGCTCTTAGACTATCATAATGCAACATGAGAAACGGCTAGTAGGTATACTGCTGCGGGCACGTTAGTGCACATCTGTAGCATTGCTTTAATACACGTTGCAGACTGGGCGTGTGGCACTGGATAGGGATAGCAGACGTTCTCCATTCGGGGACACGGCGCAATTCGGCACCCGCTGTACGCTGCGGGAACAAGCGGCGGGAGAAGAGATGGATATGAAGTGGGGGCGGGGATGAGGGCGTTCAGGAACTGGACGGAAAATTCGCCACGTGTGCCACCCGCGATGGCAGACACTCGCAGGAGAATGGAAAGGAACGAGTGGAGGGGCTCGGTGGTGCTGGGCCCGCTTTGTGCAGCCCTCGCCCGAAATGGCTTTATCCGTCCCCGGGGAGAACCGTCAGGCAAAGAACATATTATTGTGAAATTATCAGAAATCGATCAGAGCTACGCGCCAGGTGGGATTGGTGTTTAATATTTGAAGCCGTTAAAGGGATGAGCCGAAGCGAGAGAGAGAAGATGGCCGCCGCAGCCCCAGCCGCTGACAAGCCCAGGCCGCCGGAGGAGAAATGGGCTGACCCTGGCGACGTCCTGTGAGCTAGGGCGCTGACCTCCGGAGCCAGCTTTTTATGTCTTTCGCTTAATTCGACGCCACAGTTCATAGCTGATACGTCTACCCAAGGCATTTTTAGGATTAGTTCTCGATTACAACACTTTTCATCCTCAGCACACAGCGGAAGAAAAATAAGGGGGAGAAGCACAATTAAAAACCCGGAATGATCATATCACATTATCGATATCGTGCAAGTAATTACAGGCTAAAATATCGTAAAATAAAAATCCATTTTCCGTAATACATGATTGCTGCATTTGAGAAAAGTTGGCTCCCAGTACACGCGACGAACACAAAAATCCGCTCCTAATTTGAATGAAAGCGGATAAGGCACCTCACGAGTTAAGTAACGAAAATGATTTGATGAGATTCAAAATTACATCTTCTCTGAGACGGCGCCCCACAATTTGCGTTCGCATTGCTCTCACAAACAAGGGGGCCGCAAGCGCTCCGCCCTCACGAAGGGCAGGTTGAAAAATTACGCAGCGGAACGTATCGCATTCACCGCGGTCACGGTGATCAATTACTGGGCAACGCCCTTACACGGTGCTCAATCTCACCCATAGAAATACCAATCCTCTTGATTACGGTGGCACATGCAAATATTATAAGCGCCAAACAGTAGTCAAATCAGTTCGAAATTTTCAATTTGCTAGAAACAGTCCTTGCAAACCCATTGTACTAAATACAAGCTAATAATGAATATGACATATGACAAAAATCAAAAGTCAAATATTTCGCTCAAGGAATTTATATAATATAAAAATGTAAATAATATATAAAAGATAGATTTTATATCTTAAATAAAATATAAAACGCATCATATGTGTAAGTTCTTGTGTATTCTCAATGACCGACAGTGCATTAATTTACTCTGCTAGTTAAATGGATACTTTTTTGTATAAAATAACGCATGTACTGAAACACGCACTACCTACAAACTCAAAAACATGAGCATCATATGATTTAAAAAAAAGGACAGCATCACATCCCTAGTTCTTTGCAGTACTTTTTAAGTATTTTCCGATCCTCTCAGTGGAGGCGTCATGACAGACTCCGCCCCCTCCCCCTCACTGCTCCCACTCATCGCTCCCGCCCCACGCCCGCTCCCGCCCCACGCCCGCTCTCGCCCCACGCCCGCTCCCGCCCCACGCCCGCTCCCGCCCCACGCCCGCTCCCGCCCCACGCCCGCTCCCGCCTCACGCCCGCTCCCACCCACTCGCCCAGGAGGGCAACGCGTCTCATTAAAATCCCATAAAACCACGTGAACGCCGAGCAGTAAAGCACGTGGATGTGGCGGGGCGCGGCAACGACGGCTGTAAAGCACGGGGGCTCCGAACTTTCCTCAGGCAACGCTCACATTAAATATTACGAAATAAACAGCGCACTGCAGCAAAATAAAGAATTATTACGAATGGTTTAGGGTTATATATATGATTTCTGATTCGTCACGAAGACTGGGCGAGTTTCAGAGGGTAGAATTATACATTTATTACAAAGAATTTCAAAAGCAGAGTACGGTAGATTTTCAAATCATATACTATTTCTGTACGTAAATTACGCTTCTGTACGTAATTACGTTCGCCTTTAACTATTGCGTTACTGAGAAATATGTCATTGACAAGTGGCTAATCAACGACAATGATTATTTCATGTATATCTAATCCAATAAGAGTTCTGCCTGCTCCACTCCCTTTACCCTCTCTGTCCGCCCCGTGTCCCCGTTAACCTCAAGCAAACAATGGCACGCGTAGATGCTTACTCTTTTTATTAATATTAATATTTTTATTCATAAATTATTTACTACTGTTGTGATTAAATAATTACCACTATTATTAGTAATTAGTTACACTATTTATTAATATATTATAACTAATATATCAATATATTACCACTTATTTATATTTTATTACTACTACTATGGGTAATATTATAATTATTTAAACTGTTATAAATATCCCGGAATCGATTCTCGGCCAGGGTAAAAAAGTTGTAGCATTCTCATACAAATAGTTTCAGTTTCTGTAGCAGTGTGCGTAATTATTATTATTAATATTATTATTATTATTATTATATTATTATTATTTATTATTATTATTATATTACTATCATCATAATCTATATTACTAATTCCCAATGCGCGCAGAAATAGAAAGAAAATTTTTGTACTCTCCAACCATGCAAGGGATGTCTATGGTTTCGTCAGATACACAGGAACACCCGGAAAAATACAAGGACAAAGATACATTCGATTTTGACTGAAAAATGCAAATATTTGATGGTGTTTTTCCGCACATATTGAATTGTCATACTCAGTGCGCACTGCTTGCGATATAGTTGACATGACGCGACAGCAAGGCTCCAAATAATAGGTCGCCCGTCACTACATATGTGCTATTTATGTCACGAGTTCTGTGACAGCACCTTTTTTGATATTGTTGGTACGTGAAGACCTGTTATATTATGGCTGCATACACAGTACACATGTCATTGCAATATTAGTGAAGATAGTGTTTGTTTAAATATTTAATGTATGGTATAGTTACATGCGAGTACTTTTTTCTTGAGTGTGCGAGTCACTTTGTGAAGAAAAAAAGGCAAAACATTTTGAATGGTTTTGTTAATCAACATTTTTCTGCTGGAGTCCACAGTTAATAATAATAATAATTATTAGTTAATAATAATAATTATTATTAGTTAACAATAATAATAATAATTATTAATATCATCATACTTTGGTAGGTCTACTGGTCATACTTTTGAACTACTCTGACAAGGGGACTTCTCGGACGATAACGCGCTCGTGCCTAAACCACCACACAGATTGAGACTGGTAGTAATAAGGAATGGAAAAAATTCGGAAAACAGTCGCACAATCGTGACCACAAAACTGAAAAGAAAATGTGGGGCGAACTTGGAAAGGAGGAGAGACAAATGCGTGCTATGACCCCCTACAAGCTATGATGAAGCACGTCGCGCGCTTTTAATATGTTACGCTGCCTTTACATAAAGAAACGCTGCGTTCTTGGGTGGTTGGGTGATTAGTGATTCCGGCCGCTTCAACTGCTGAGGTCAATTGACCCGTACGTTTAGAGCGTGTTTTCATCGCGAGAGGTAGCGGTGTTCTTTCCCCGCTGAGTGGTGAAATCCGGCGCCGATCCACCGTCGGCGGCCGGGATTTTCCCCAACGAGGCCCTCCCACCAGCGGGGCACCGCCCCATCCGAGAGGAGCTGTGAGCTCCCGACTGGTCTCCCGACACGTGTGGTGGTGAAGTGCACGTAAGTGTGTGTGTGTGTTACTCTAAGTAAGGGGTAGGTTAGGTCAAGAAATGGAAAAGAAGTTTGCGTTCGGTCCGTGGCCCGTTTGTTACGGTACTGCTCCGACATTCGCCGAGATATTGATCAGAGAAACCCCGGTAAACTACCGATCAGAGCTGCTGGCCGGTAGAACCCTCCTCCAGACAGCGACAAATCTCGACCTACGTCGCCTGCGTCGAAAATACTACCGTCGTCGGGACTCGAACCTGGGCCCTCCCGATCAGAAGCATTGCAGTGACATCGATTGATGCCCTGAGCCACCTCTCCCGGTGGGACTCTGCGCTGACATCAAATTTCATCACAACGTTGACAGAAATATGCAAATATTTCTTGCAAAGATTTAATAGTAGAACTTTTACATGAAGTTCAGGAAGTAATACGTGAATCGTTAAACAAATGAGAGGAAATGAATTACGGAAGTCAGATTCATTTCCTTGCGACGCAATGCAGGTCCTTTTCCCAGACAAACTCTACGCAGTTCGGAGCGAAAGCCACGCGCGACAGTCGTCAGGCAGATTGACGGCTCTTCTGGGAAATAATAAAAAGAAATGAACTCGCTCATAATTCTCCCTCCCGCCGCAATGCACACCGTGACGGAGTCTGGGCATCTCACGCGCTATTTTCTCTTCCGCAGCGCCTTCACTGACATCGGATCGCTCCGCTTTGTCCCTTTCGTGTCCACCCTTCCCGTCACGTTTCCCCACTACTCAGCAAACATATAACTAGCCGTTACCTCCCGCTTCGGCCTAGCCTTCCACCAGCCGAATACGTACTAGTCGCCAAATCCACATACTATGGAGCACTACCAGTACATCAGGACCCGCCGTTCCAAACGTCCTCTATCGGTTCTAATTTTCGCACTATGACTCATCTCGCTCCTTAGAGCACCTACCGGTTGGAATCATCCATGATTTGCTTCATTACTCTTCAAGACGCTGCGCCCCTCTCCGGCCCACGCGTAGCCCAGCCGCCCCCGCGTCTCCTTCCACACCGTCCGCCGCCCGCTTCGCAGTCCTTCCCCCCCCTCTCTTCGTTCCACTCCGCCGACTCGCTGCGAGCCCCTCACCCGCGGCGTTTGTCGAAACAGAAAAAGCAATTTGGAATTCCAGGGAGCGTCGTTTTGTTTCGGATGTCTACATGTTTAAAAAATCTTTTTTCTTCTTCCCCCTCCTTCTCCTCCCGCTGCGAGCGCCTTCATCTTCGCCGACCCTCTCCCCCCCCGGGCCCTCTCTTCTCGCCCCCTCGGGCGCGGCGCCGTAGGAACGCTTCTTTTGTTTCTTGAGCGCCGCCGGGCAGCCAGGGGGGGGTGGCGGAGGAGGAGGAGAGGAGGAGGAGGAGGAGGAGGAGGAAGCGGCGGCGGAAGTGGCGAAGAAGACATGGCTAGCCACGTCGGAAGAGCGGCAAGGGCGGCACGGTTGGTTGGGGTAAAGAGAACTTTGACTATTCTGATGGGAAAAACAGCGAGGGCGAGTGAAAACTGAAAGTTGTGGGGGGGGGGGGAGGTCAGCGACTGCAATGAGACCAGTGAAAGCAGGAAAGATGACCAGAACTATGGGAGCGTAAGCAGAAATGAGTTGATGGAGACCGTGTACGCTAGTGTCGAAAAGTGACTACGATGTACACTTGTGGAGGAATAGTCCGGCTAGTTGTTGAGGAACAGAGTCCAGATCTCCAAATCAATGGTCGAGGCGGAGCAATTCTAACTCATTTAACATTTGTGGCGCCAAGTTTTGCTTGGCCAAGTCTCACCTTTTCAAAAACCCCCGGCCTTTAGCAGTGCGCATAGTACCACTGATGCCCTCATCAGCTGATGAATATTCTGTGTCTAACAACACGATCGAACGCAAAAAAGTCTCGAAATGTGCCAAATATTAATGTTGTTCATCTTAACAGAAACGTCTCATGAAATGTTAATTGAAATTTTCCATAACAGCAATATCTCTCCAACCCTGAGTAAATAAGCGAATTATATTTACAAAATGTATGAAGAAAGGATGATAAGGAAATTATATATGTATAACCACCAAAACATTGGTGGTTCCCATTACTTAATTTTAAAGAGTAATGAAGAATAAATATTCGGAGGAATTTATCTGATGCATTTTATACTTTTTTTTGGATATGATACAATGTAGACGAATGAAACTCATTTTACAAACAGCGCAAAAAATAACGACCCAATTTATTATGACGACGAAAAAGAATTCTGTTTTCATGAGTTGAAACGTAGAGAGAAGTGTCTAGTACAAAATAAAAATCTACAATGAAGCATCAACCTTGTTTAATATAAAATTCCATTTCCCAATGTTAACTATTCATGGCCTGTCTGCATAAGCCACAACCTGCAAGTACGAGCGGTGTATATGTCAGGGACGGGCCCGTGTAGTTACAAAAGCAGCAAAAAGAACAAATATAACAGAGAGTAAAGAGAGTAGGTACAAACATACACGGTGGAAATACATTATTTGTTCATGCTTGGCATGAGGTCAAGGTAAAATTTGTAGTGCCTAGATTAGTTGTAGATTAGGAGAAAATTAGAAAATAGAAGTTACATTGGGCAGGGAATACGAAATAGGAGAGCAGAGTCGTTGTATAACATGCGATGACGAAGGCGAGAGAAATGAAGATGTACCATTAAATATCAAAAGAGCAAAAGGAGGAAAGAACAATAGAAGAAACAAATAATAGAAAGGAAGAAGCACAAGTGTCACAAAAGAGAACAGTCTTGACGAGCAAGAAGAGCACCAGGAACGCAGAGAGAATTAAAACAGCGAATAGAGATGGGTAGTACCAGTAGCAGAGAGGCAGGGAAATGGGGATTTCCAGAACACAAACTGATGGGGGCAAGAGGCGGTGCAGGGGGGAAGGGGAGAGTTGGGGGTGGCGTGGCGCAGGTGAGTCGTTCGCGGCTGCCCTGTCAGTCAGGACTTATTACCGGCTACATTAATATCCATTAGCGGCGGATCTCCGGCGCCAATGGCGGGCGACCACGCTTAATAATGCATTGCCTTCATCTAATTACGCCCCGACCCTTGCAACAGGCGCGTGGCACCCGCTGCGCTACAGCCACCCCCTGCCACCCCCACTCCCTCTACTCTGCCCCCTCCCTTCGCCATTTTTAGGGAAGAAGAGGACTTCCCCTGATTACCTCCTTTGAAGGAGAAACACCCGTATACTATCAGTATATGTAATGGGACCTGGCAATTCAAGCACCAGAAGTTTCGTGTGTCATACCAATAAACATAGTGAATAAAAATCTACGTTTTCAATTTATGTAACTTAGTATTACGGCTCGTGTTGAAAAACATTTCAATATCCTACATACTGCAAGAAATAACTATATACAAACTAGCAATTAGACGTCACACGGCAGAGACATCTATCTGTGAACTTTAATGAACGAATCACTATTTAGAAGTTAGTATTTGCATTTCTTTGTTTTAGTTCACATTTAATAACCGCCGTTTTTTACGTAAAAAGTAAATTTTCCCGAAATGGATTAACTTGCCTCCGCAAATAGAATTAGAAAATTGAAGAATACGTATTCGCGTAGATACTAAAGAAAATCAGTCGCGTTTGTACACTTCGAAGGAACATTACCAGATGAATCCAAGGTTGCAAAAATGCAACATTTCGCGACTTGAGAACAATGGAGTGGATGAGTTAATTCAGCGCACTCTCAGGAAGAAAACAGGGCGTAAACCAATCTTCCAAGTCGTCTCAGGGGTTTCCTCAATTTTAATCTCGCAAATATGCCGGAGCACTTCTTCTCCCGTGGTTATTGATGTCCCCGCTGCAGAAGAGAGAAAGCAGGCGGAAGAAACTCGATCCTTTGAAATGAGAAGACAATCCTCTTCATGTTCGAGAGAAAATTACGTTATTCGCATTTTTATCCCCGCACATTCTTCTGTGTTTTAATGGGATCTTCTATTACAGCAAGGAAAGTAAAAAGAAAGGGGGAAAAAACGCTTCATTTTATTTGGCCGTTTATAGTTAAAATGTGCAAGTTTATAGAACGGGCACGCCGGGGGAGGGTGTAAAAGTCCTCCTTGTAAAAGCCCGCACTTAATAGCACCTCGCGCCCCGCCCCGCGCAGCCCCGCCCAGCCCCCGCGTCGCAGCTCCGCGTCGGCCCGCTCGCCGCCCTCTGCAGGACCCGCATCCCTGGCTGCTCTCGCCTCTCGGCAATCTTAATAAGAACATCTGGTGAGCTAAATGTTCGGAGGAATAGCGCAGTTTCAGTAAAAGAGTGAGACAATTCCCTTTTTCGATCTCCCGGCCGCCATCCCATCAAGTCAATAGCCGCTACTCCCATTAAATCGCGTACAATCTCTTTAAACAATGCCACCTCCCTAGGCGAGCGTTCGCCCACCCGGCCACCTCATCTCATGGCTCCTCGCCCGCCCCCGCGCCATCATAGACACTTCGCGATCCATCTCCCCCCCCCCTGCGAGCGGTGGCCGCTAAGCGCCTACTACCACTGGGGCGGGATAGAGAGAGCGCATTAGAGAAGCGGATAAATGCAGACATCCCGTTTCTCTGGGATTGATTCAAAGAAAAAGACAGAACGAACTAGATCGAATAACATTTGGATTCAGAATAAAAAAACTATTACCTGAAATTACAAGAGACTTTATCCATATCTGTATAAAAATGATAACCCCACTCGTACAGGGAGTCTCAGAATAATTGTTACAAACTTCTAAGGCAAGTAGAGTGACCGAAAATGATCACTTTTTGCCAATGAATATGTAGGAAGAAATTTCATGTTCCGGAGCTGAACATGTGGCTTTTGTCCCAGATTGTTCGGGAACTCCTTGTGAACAGGTGTTCGATGCGTCACGTTCTGACGCAGTCAAAGATATTTCATGTGCTTGCCGACAAGCACAAAGGGTTGCCTAACCGTTAGGGGCAAATGTAATATGGACAATGTCATTCTATGAAATTTCCCACTATATGTTCATTGGCACAAAGTTAATATCTTCGATCCTTGTGCATGTCCTAAAAGTATTTAACATCTTTTCAGACACATTCTGTATTAATAGGGACACTTCGTTTGAATATTTTTTAAAAATCTAAAAGAATAAAAGCAGTACAAAACAGAGAAAATATCAACAAAAAAAGAAACAATATTTTCATGACAGCATTCATAAATTACCCAGACAATATCATTCAATTACACACGGTTTCTCGCCTCTCGCGTTCATTCTTATCAGATGGGCCCAACCGCGAGCAAAAATAATTCCACCGCAGCCCCCTCCTCCGCTTCTCGAACAATGCGACGCAGCCTGGGAAGGCGATACGAGCGCACTGCAGCAGAACAAAGAAGACGCACGCGATGCACCGGGAAGCTCACGAGGGCGCAGTCGCCCCCCCCGCCCCCCCCCGCCCCCACCTGCACATGCGAACCCGCGGCACGGCGCGGCGCGGCGCCGACGGTGGCTGTCACGATCCGCGGAGGCTCATCGCGCCGTCGCCGGCGGCGAGCGCGCGCTCGGAGCACGCACGAGACACGCACGCACACGCGGCGCCACGGCCGGGAATTCCGACACGGGGGCTTCTATTCCGCACGTTTTACTTTCGCGCAGACACCACCAAACAATAGCAAAAAATATATTAGTATTGCTGGTCATGCTAAAAGTATCTAAATTATTGTACTTATATTTCTGTTTGTTACAATTTATAACATGCGTCTCTGATGTAAATTATTACTAGTCGCTAATAACCTTAGCTGTTTCTAAAACGACCTGAAATAATTTAAAAATAATCGGAAAAAAATAGGCCATGAAGATATGACACAGTTGGGTTTATTTTCAATTTATTGCACTAATCATTAAACAGCATTTACATACATTACTTTAATATCAAACTAAACCAATTTCAAGGAAGATGAAATTTAAAGAGATTTTATCATTAAAGAATTAAAACATTTCTATCTCTGATTTCGAAATGTTAATATTTGCAACTTTTCCATATCCCAACAAACCCTCCGATTGAACGCCTTCGTTGCTCTTACGGAAAGGATTTCTTGCAAGAACAATGGATTTAAGCGTCAGTACTCCAAAATAATGTGAAACTAAAAAAAATATTGCAGGTTCAATTAACGGTGACAGTATACACAATAACGTATTATAATGTTATGATGCATTATTCTGACTTGCTAAGGATTAGTTCCTTTGGATATCTTTAATTTTCAACGCTTATAACACACAACGCGTATTTGGGTCATCAGGAAAGATATCAGTAGGTGCAACACAGACGAAACACGGATGAAACTGGAGTAGCGAATATGGTGCCGGATTTCGTAAGAGAGAAGAAGGATAGTTGCGTTCGGAACAGTTTAATGAATAACAATGTGTGCGAGTCATCGTTGGGAATGGTTCTAAGAATAGATCTGCCAGTGATTCCTCTCGTCCGGCAGGTCGGCGGCTTTGCCACGCAGGTGCAACGGCCGACCACCTCAGCCTCAGGTTGCGACACGGTCATTAAGGGCCTGCGGCGAGCGGGCGGGCGGCCGTGCGACGGCTGGCGCGGCCGGGCATATGCATATGAGCCATCCCGCCCCGCCCCGCCCCGCCCCGCCCACCGCCACTCCACCCCACGCACCCCGCCTTCCCGCCCCGGAGCAGCTGGGCCGCATTGCCTCCACCGCCATCGCCGCCAGTGCATGTGCGGCCGTGTCGGACACGCTGGCGGCGGCGGCGGCGGCGGGGCGCGCTGGCGACACGACCCCATATCGGCAGCTGGTGACGGGCCGCTTGCGCGCGCGCGCACGCCCGCCCACGCCCGCGCCGATGGACTGAGCGTGTCGGCGTTGTAATGTGATTGTGATTGCTGGAGCAGCCCGCCGCCCGCCCTGCTCCCTCCCCGGCCCCCGGCGTGCCAAGCCTCCCTCTGATGACGACGCCACACACGGCCCCCGTCTCTCCACGCAATTTGCGTTCGTCCTCGGCCTGGCAGCACCCACTTCACACACACCACACTCAGTGATCAGTCAACTTGTGGAAAACCACCTGAAACAACAGTCTGATTCCCACGTGCACTGCACATCTCACACTCAGTAGGACATATTCTTTGCCGTATTCTAAAACACGAAGTTAGTGCGACGTTACAGCTGGAAAGAATCAAACTCAGGCTTCCCGACCAAAAATTTGAAACCGTATTGTTGAGGAGATTCCAATAATTTCCCATCCCCTAGTGTAGGGAGGATAAGTAATAATTAATACGACTGAGGGACGTAATGGCGGGGTTGTGCTCTCACAGTGCTCTGCGCTTTCAACCGACGCTCTTTACAACCGCGTTCTGCGGCCGGCCATCGAGCGCGACGTCGGCGGCGGCAGCGGCGGCGGCGTCGGCGGCGGCGCCGCGGGCGGATATCGCATCGCAACGCATCGCATCGCTCCGCGTCGCGTCGCGTCGCGTCGCATCGCATCGCATCGCATCGCATCGCTCCGCGTCGCGTCGCGTCGCGTCGCCCGAGCGACGCCACAGGACGGGACGCGACGGGACGGGGCCGGGGACATGTTTAAAAAATGAGCTGTTAGACGACTGCGCGGACGGGCGGTTACACGGGCGATGAACGTTGTTGCATGTCGAAATTGCGCGGTCGCTCCGAAAAAGCGCAAAATGACGCCCGAACATCCAGATGAAATTTAAAAAAACTACGATACAAACGTGGACAGAGTTGTACAATATTCTGCGGAACAGAAAAATTCGGCGCAAAATTGCGCGGAAATGATGTTTACTCGGTGCGGACAAGTTGCGTCAATCGTAGTGGGGAAACGATGAATGTTGATTTGCAAATACGCAATACTTCACGGTACACGCAAAATTATTTGAGGGATATCAGAATACCTGCGAGTTTAGAATTAACCTAGAATGGCGATTACTGAAACGAACATCGTTGGTAATTTATATCTCTGAAATAACTAAAGAAACTAAAGTAACAAAGATCACTAAATAAGTCACTGCTACCAGAAATCCCAAAACAATTAAGCCAATTATTTTTCCTACAATATGCAATCCGCGAAGATGAATTTGCGACCTTATATAGAAAATAAATTAGATTGGCTTGGTGCGCACGAATTCATTTTCTTGGCTCACGAATAAATCAAATTTAATACTTTGCGCAATTGGAAACATTACAGGATTATTGGAAGCAATCATTGAGAGAAAATTAGAATATTTATATCATTTCTTAGAGAGAAAATAAGACAGGTAAATGTGATAGTGCACTTCCTGGAGTAATATTTATTAGTAATATTCTGTTAAAATTCCGAATATAAAAAAATGACTATCTCGTAGGATTAGTAAGAGTTACGAAATTTGAGGAAAAATAAACAGATTCCAAACGGTTCTAGATTTTAAAAGAAAAATCAATGATAAACAACCCAACTTTCAAAAAAATAATTACAAAATCAGTTGTAGTTGCAGTTTAATTGTAGCATATCATATTCACTAGAACAACATGGTGCAGGTGCAGGCACTACAAAACCGGGTCACATACTAGCAAGTCAGTTGCGTGTCATAACTTGCATTAGATGGAGGTTGGAGCTTGCGGCGAGGGAGCGTCGGTCGGCCTGCGTGGGGCTGGAGGGGTGGAGCGTGAGAGGGGGCCGGGCGGGGGGGGGGGCGACGTTGCGGGGGCGGTGGCACGGGGGGGAGGCACGGCGACGGTGCAGCGGTGGTACGGAACTGCACCCGCAGATCCTTTGAGCCGCCGTAATATCGCGAGGAAGCGGCGGCGCGGTGAGGCGCGGCGGGGCGGGGCGGGGAGGGGAGGGGAGGAGGGGCGGGGCGTGGTGAGGCGAGATGAGGGGAGGTGAGCCGAGCCGAGGCGGAGTGACGCGACACGAGGGAGGGGAGGCATCAAGTTCCGGTAACGCGTCGCATAAATTGAGTCAGGGCGCGCGGAAGAAAGCCCGTACGTCGCCTTCGACCCAGCCACCAGCGCCGCCCCGACCTGCCGCGTGAGCCGCTGGGGAGAGCGCAGGCAGCCGCGCCGGCTGGCTACGTGCTCGCGCAGCATCGGCGGCGACGGTGAGGACAGCGGTGGCTAAGGCAGTGGCAATAGAAGCTACGGCGGTGGTGGTGAGGATTGTAACAGTGGCGTTAACGGAGATGGTGACAGCAGCGGCGTTCGGTGTTAGAGATGGTGGTGGTATTGATGGTGGTGGTATTGATGGTGGTGGTATTGATGGTGGTATTGATGGTGGTGGTGATGGTGGTGGTATTGGGTGGTGGTGATGGTGGTGGTATTTGGTGGTGGTGATGGTGGTGGTATTGGTGGTGGTATTGGTGGTGGTGATGGTATTGCTGGTGGTGATGGTATTGCTGGTGGTGATGGTATTGGTGGTAGTGATGGTATTGGTGGTGGTGATGGTATTGGTGGTGGTGATGGTATTGGTGGTGGTGATGGTATTGGTGGTGGAGATGGTATTGGTGGCGGTGATGGTATTGGTAGCGGTGATGGTATTGGTGGCGGTGATGGTATTGGTGGCGGTGATGGAATTGGTGGCGGTGGTGGGCGGTGACGCAAAGGTGGGGTGGGGGTGGTGCTGATAGCGATGATGGCGATTGAGGAGGTGGTGGAAGCGGTGGCGGTAGCGCAGTCTGTGGCGGGGGCTGCGGGGCGGGATAATGACGCGTCTGCGTGCGAACTTCCGAGGGATGCGAGTCACAGGTGACGACGGCTAGAGAAGGTGATTCCGTGTACATGTCAGGAGCATTGTGAAGTAAGCAATATTGATCACGGCCCAGAGAGAAACCGCCGCGCAGGAGGATGCGTTCGCAACGCCCATTCGCCCCGTCCCGCTGCTGTCTCAAGACGTCCCTCGATACATTCCGGCGAGCGGCTTTCTCCGAGGAAAAGAAGTGCACCCTCACTACCCTCTTTTTAAAGTCTTATATTCTTATAAACCAGGCAGTAATATTAAATGTACGCTTGGAGATACTGTTTCGATTCACTAAGTAGTATGTAATCGCGTTGCAAGCCCTACTGTTAATCTAACCTTACGAAGATTTCTTCAAAAAGTATTTTTAATGAAATCGTCTTTTTTTGATGATGATTATTGATGTTTCTACTACGGTTATTGGACGCAGTCAATACCACAAATATTGATACATTTTGAAAGTTACATATTCTTCTGACCTGACCATGAATAGAAAGCGGATTCAAAATCATTTCAAAAAGGTATAGCTCAATTGCATGCAGTTTGATTTTCCTCGTGAGTTCTTGAGATCATTTGCCCAAGAATCTGCAATTGCTGGATACACTTTTCGTTTTCATATTAGAAGATTAAACTATTGTTTACAAGTAAAGAATCGAATGTGCAATCACGAAACGTCCACATTGAGGTACACTTATGAAACCAAACCGGAAATGTTAAATGACCCCAATGACGGAACTGGAACCTTGTCGAACAGAAGCTGCGAAATGTCTTCGGGCACGGTCCAATTCCACCGACCTCACCTAGGGCCCCGGCCCGCTAGCATTTGCGAGGCGGCGACGATTCCCGCCAGGGGCACCAACTGCGCCGGCACCGCGACACCGCTGACCTTTCGTCTGAATGGAGACCGCCGGCGGAGGCGGCGCTTCGCCTCGCGCGGACTTCCTGAGCAAACGGTCAATGATGTCATCTGTTGAAGCGCCGCCGGACAGTCGCCGCACACTGCTCCCTCTCCCCCTGCCTCCCCCCCCGCTCGCCATAAAGTGACAGAGATAGAATATTAAATATTAATTTTCTGCCACATCTTTCCATAGCAATCAGAAAATATATCTTCTATTTAATTTACGACAATGTACGATCTCAATAGGTGTTATTAACGAACATTTTTTTTTATTAAATCGGTACATTTTGTAACCAAATAAATACTGGACAGCTACTGGAGCTTTCCACTGCTCTTCAGGTATATGCTAATTCATTAAGCAGGCACTCCATTAATGAATGATTAGCTTAATCGTTCTTAATATTATTTTCTAAGTATCTCCTTAAGAAATAATCTCTTTCACTTTCCGAATTAATATTTTTTCAATTTTCAAACAACAGATTATTTCACTAAAACCAAAGCATACTACTTCAATTTTCATTCACAACCATGTTACATTTTTTCGAACACTCTTTATGCAATTTTTTATTTCCAACCCATCCCATGGTATTATTTCCATCCCCAGGGCAAACGCACTTGAAGTCCACCTTCGTCAAATTGATCGTCATCCAGCAACACTATGCTCGTCATTCTAGCGTCACTATTCTTTGACCTCGTCAACCCCCAAGAATTCTCACCTTAGCCTGCACAACCGCTACGCTTTCTCAGCACACCCACCATTTCCCAGGGTGTGGGCATGGCCTTAGCGAGAGTGTAGGCCTCCTTAGCCGGAGTCAGTATCTACTTGGCCGACACGGTAACGCCGCGTACTAGGCACAGGTGCCAATGTTTCGGCCGACATTCTGCGACCTTCCTCAGAACCACTTTTTCTTTCTAAGTAAGGTCACAGAATGGCGGCCCAAACGTTAGCCCCTGTGCCTAGGACTCCCGGACAGCCAAGTAGTAATTACTCGCGCACCTTTTCTTGAACGATGACCTTGTTTCCCCCTCTCTGACACAATAAGCAGTTGAAGACAAAAGTTCGCAGTGTGCACTGATGACAACATTCCAAACACATCTTCACTGGCGCGAATAAAAATAATTTTTCCCGTTGAAGAGAACTTCTGACCGTGATTTTCTCCAAAAAATTAAAATAAATGACCAAATCAGGTGAAGATTCATCACAGGTAATACATCGAACTCCTGAGGAAATTAGAACGCAAATTATTGAGAAAGTTCCGAAGGTATGACTGATTCTCCAGAGATTGGCATTGCTTCATAAAATCTAGTGGCCGATTTCGTAACTAATACACCAACTCTACCAGTATTTCTTCAATCCATCGTTCAAGAAAAGTTGATTTTCTCCAAAAAAATTAAATAAATAACCAAATCAGGTGAAGATTCATCACAGGTAATACATCGAACTCCTGAGAAAATTAGAACGCAAGTTATTGAGAAAGTTGCGAAGGCATAACTGATTCTCCAGAGATTGGCATTGCTTCATAAAATCTAGTGGCCGATTTCGTAACTAATACACCAACTCTACCCGAATTTCTTCAATCCATCGTTCAAGAAAAGTTGCGCGAGTAATACCATCGCCTTACCGTCGCCGCCGCGCAGTGCCTTAGTGGAGGCGGAGGTGAACATGCACTCGCCAGTGGAGGGCCGCCGCGAGGTCAGGCGTCCGTCGCGCAGTGCCTCCCCGCCCCTCCCCGGCCCCGAACCCCCTGCTTTTGAGCAGCCCCTCTGCAGCTGTTTGCCGCCCATTAAATATTCGCGAGAGCGTTTAGCGTCAGTGGCGAGGGGGGGCGGCGGTGGAGTGGACCGCGCCGCGGGGCGGGGCGGGGCGGGCCGGGCCGGGAGGCGGGGAAGAAGAGGGTGGCGGGGGCGGGGCGGGCCGCGATCCCTGAATTCTCCGGGCTAATTATGTTTCTATTTGTATTCCATTACCCCCGCGGGCGCGGGCTGCCGTATTATTCGACATGTTTGTCCAGTGTTCGTCAACACGCGGGCGCGGGCGCGGCGGCTAGAGCCGGGCAACACTGCGCGCAGTAAACGATCTATAGTTTTGGAATCTGATGCTAAAAAATTCTTTCCGGTCTATCAAAACTTTGGAAAACTCATTCATATTATCCACATGCTAAGCAAAGTGATAAAAATTACATTTACTGAAACAGAGCTTTAAATTGTAAAAAAGGCGCACACTGAAGAGTGATATACAACGGTGGAAACGTCTAGAAGTCTACCAACAAACTAGTAATAGATTTAAGGCATATGCCGGTATTCAATGTCATCTTATATATGTCATCTTATTATTTTTCTACATATAATTATATGGGAATGAAATCTATTTTTTCTACAGAACACCATCAAAAAATAAAGTAACGAATTTGCACGTTTTTTGCTAGTTTTATTCATCGTTAAGTATTTATTCCCATATGCACGTATATGGTCGATCTAGAATAAAAAAATACATTTGCAATCTCATACAGAGAATTAATTTTATTTATTTTATTTAATAGGTAATTATTACAAACAAATTAGCTTACTTGATTCTATGTGGCTAGGCCGAAGGCCTTTAAGCCATTACAATACCTACATCCATTCGCGTTCTAATCTTTCGAATTCTGGTATTCACCCCAAATGGTCTCTCCATCGCATCAAAGCCGCGGAAAAGAGATCATAAGAGAGATAAGAGAATTAATTACGAACATACTACAAGACTTCTACTTCGAAATTATGTGAATCGATAAAAAAACGTTACACAACCTATTAAAACTAAACTGCTAAGGATAATCAACGTTACTAATTAAAATGTTACATATCCTTTTGTTTTACTTATTATTCGTCAAATTTATCCGTTTTTTGTATTGATGTCTTTTTAACAGTTTGTAAAGAAAAAGTCGTTCAAACAGAAAATCGTAAAAGAAACCAATCGAACTATATTTTTGACAAAACGAAAAGTAGTTTGTTCCACACTATATTCCCAGCTACCTGAATAACACCACTGCGTCCATTCCTCCGTGCGAGCGTGATTTTTTCCCTACTTTTTTTCCCCATTTTAAACTGCACAGGACCCGCCTACCCGGCGACTACTGACCGGGCGGTCATCGCTCAAACTGCAGATAAGAATCTGGCGGGCGCTGAACACGATAGTGTCGGCAGCCGCGTGATAACCCAACGAACCGCCAGGCGGCGTGGCGGTGCGGCGGCGGCCATTTTTCACGCTTGGACGCAGCGCTGCAAAAATTCCGCCCCAAATTTATGGCGGAAGATTTATTACGAGCGCGACGGAAAATTGTCAATGATTAACGCTTAAACCCGCAAAAAAAAATATTTCAATTAATTTCTATTAGCCTGGATTCTATTTTACATTTCCGTACGGTTATGTACTCTTATGCGAGAGTAATCGCCGAGAGAAAAGCAGGCCGGGACGCGGTGGCACGGACACGACGCATATCATGATTGATTCGTGCATTTTCCTATCTCGTTTTAATTATCAGGGGTTGTTTTACGTAAATATTTGTCGCTTAATTGCCAGAAAAAAGTAGCAGAGCTTCCTTCTTAACTTCGGGAAGAAAGTGAATAATGCATAACTCATAAATATGCAACGAATATCTTGTTCTATCTTTTTCTGAAAGCAACACGTGTTCCACGACAGCAGGTCACAACTTTTTTTTCGTCCAAATTGTTATTCATAATCGATACTTCAGGAAATTAAAATTAATATTTCACATTTTATAAAATGGAATCCACAAAATATTTTTGAGGTCTATATCTATTTCTATCTTTGATGACAGATCTTTTAACAATACATTTTTTCAATCAAATTATATTCCATATATCAAACATATATTTATCAACGAACATTTTGACTTGTTTCTTCTACTTTCGATTTTAAGATTCAGATATGAAGAAACATGACCATTTTAATTACGAATTCAGGTTGTTTTGGAAATGACAATTTCACCTACATAAATAACGACAATTCCTTACAGTTGGTGATGAATTCTCGGAACCCCCTTCGGCCTTCCTGTCCCAGAAACACACACCCGGGGAGTCCCCGCCCTCGCCAGTCCGCGCAACGCGGCTGCGGCGTGATTAATTGGGGTGCAAGGGGCTAATCAGGCGCAATATACTCGGCCGATTCCGCGCGCGGGGACACGCACGGCGCGGCGGAACAGCGGCAAGGCGGCGGCGGCACTGCCCACCGCGGCGCAATGACGTAATATTTCACTTAACATTAGCATGGCGGCGCGACGGCGTTGGCGGCGGGGCGAGGGTAGGGCATGGTGGTGTCGTGGCGGGGGCGGGAATACGTGGACGGGGCGACTGCGGGGACGCGGTGCGGGGAGATGGCGGGGCGACGGCGGGGAGGCTGGGCGGGGACGGAGGCAGCGACGCGGGTAGCGGGGTGGGGCGCCGGATGCGGGGTTGATTAGCAATCAGGAGGGCGCAGGTATCAAGATGCACGCTGGTCGGAGGCCAGTTGCATACATTTCGGCTGTGACGTTCGGTAATCGTGTAATGAATATGTATGGCGGTAAAGTAGGTTGCACGTCACATTCGTAAAAATCTGACGCCCGCGCTGCCCGCTCGGCCGGAGCTGCCCCCGCGCAGGAGAGGACGGTGAAAAATGGCCGCGGAGCCGGGGACGGATGGACGATCCCACGCGGAGACTGGTAGCGCTCGGACGGCCGGACTTTCCTAGCGGGCCAAGCTAAAAATCTCTGCACTCTCGATTTTATAGTAAAATAGTGACAAATACTCACACACAAAATAAGGTGCAGAAGTAAAAACGTAACCAAAAACTTTACCATCTTCATAGAAAGGTACCTCTCGCGATTCTTTTGAATCAATATACATATTCCCCTTTTTTTCCTTCGTCATACATGTCATAAGCAGTACCGTATGAAGATCAAGGTGTATGTAGTGCCAGTGTATAAAAATATAAAACTGATGGTTCTTTCATGAGCGCATGATTTTCAATAAATGTTCATTGGGACTGCGCAATGTTAAAGATGCAATAGAATTGATTAGAACAGAAACGGGAGCATCGTTTGAAAACCTTCCGTGACCTCATTTTTCACGTTGTGTAAAGAGATGTGAAATGCCAAAGCTCTGATATTAAACTTTGTATTCCTGATTGATATCGTTGTAATTGTAATTTTTATATATTAAAGCTGGATTATTCCTGTTTTAGGCTTTAAGGTTTCACTATTGAGATATGATTAGTCGTAACCACTTTCAAACACCATATATTTTTGATGTACCTGAGGCTTGGTCAACAATGATTACTTGCTAAACATTATTTCATTGTACTTGCATCTATGGCCCTTTTGGGATATTCGTCGAGCATCCTTACCGATGTGAGAAGGATAAGGGGGAAATAAAATACCCCTCACTAGATGTACAAAAACTTGAATTGGACCAATCACTCTGTTTTCGTCGTTTATCTTATTATCTCATTACTACTTATTTCATATTGTAAAAACTGATATTTGATATTGATATTTCATGTTAATGTTACTGACTGATATTTCATATTGTAAAAACTGATTCATATTGTATTTGATATAATACCGAACATGTTATAATGAATTTCAAATATGTACAATTATTGTAAATTGGACAATTAGTCCGTGAAATATACTAAATAAATAAAATGGAGCGTTTTATTTTGTTGATTCTTTTTATTTTATTTTTTTACTTCAATGCTCCATTTAGATATTAAAAATTGTTCAGTCAACTAATTGACGAAGAATCACGCAATTCACCTTCCACATGCGATCTATGATAACCGACAGGAAAGCAATGCGGCAGAACCTGATAAAGAGATCATCGTTTAGATAGTTTTGAAACTTTACAGAGCATTGAGCAATACTTTAGGAACACTTCATATACGAATACACATAACAGATTAAAGTGGATTGTTTCCAAATACGAATCAACAGACATAACATTGGGTAATTACTGTACTTTACAACTATTTATCTTTCTCACGTTAATTGGTTCTAAAATATGAATTTTCAGTGATTTGATTAGTATTTTAATAACACTGTTATGAATGGACATGATAAAATTAATATTTAATTTGCGATTGTATCTCAAACGGTTTATACGGAAAGTCAAATAGGAATATATCGTAACATTATGAACTTTTCAAAATAAGGCTTTTATAATTTATTATAACTCTTTCTCTGATTTTTGAAAATATGTCATCAGTTCAGCAGCATCCTTTTAACAACTAATATATTGTTAAAAATAGGTAATGAAAATAAATTACACCAGAAATATAACTAAAAAAACGATATAGAGAAATGCGTATAATATTGGTTAAGATTTCACAACTACGCAATAACAGACGAATTGTGACAAAAATACACGTGGAAGCATTATTTCAACTGATACTAAATCCCATACAGTTCAATAACCTCCTACGATCGGACAGAAATAAATAACTGCGACTAACCCACACTCACTGCATTTCAGCGCCGTTGCTCGCCGCTCATCTCCCGACACGAAGCGACGCGAGCCTGCACCCCGGAGGAGGCAGCCGGCGCGAGGGGCATAAAACGTAATGCAGGGGGCGCTGGCGAAGCGCGGCGACGCCAGCGCTCCTCGCGCCTGCTAACGGAGTTACAAGCTGCACTCCGCGGATTTCCGAATTTCCGCCGCCGCGAGGAGGCAGCAGCAGCCGTGTGTTTGAACGAGGCTAACGAAGGCTCGGCAGGCGCAGATGAACCGGCCGCTGGAGACGTGTGTGTGTGTGTGTGTGTGTGTGTGCGCGTGTGTGTGTGTGCGCGTGTGTGTGTGTGTGAAGGGGGTGCAGAGAGCGGTCGCGGTCGGTGTGGAGAAGACGAAGATATCGAAGCTCGTCACACGGACGATGACAGTGAGAGGAGAAAGTGGTTAAAAGGAACCGCCGTACGGGGCAATAGTGGTAGCGAGAATATGATGTGAGAGTGATAATGGCACGTGAATCTTGAAAGTGAATAGTTTCACCTCTGCTAAGGGCTAACCGTGATGGAATAGGCTCCCAGACAAAAGACGAATTTGGAAATTCAAATTCAAGGTGGAAAACGACGAAATTGTTGAGAAAAGCTAGAACAGTATACACACGGAAGAACACAATATGTTCTGAGAAAGGAAAGTGAGAAAAATTTTACATACATTTAAAATATTTAAAAAAAATCAAACCGCAGACAATAAAAATTAGGCTATCAAGAAAAACTTTTCAAACGAAATGAGATCAACATAGTGTCCACAAATGTGAAGGTTAATATCACGAAGATGAGCTACAAAATGCAGCACTTTTAGGGGAAAGAGGCACCCATCAAGGGGCAAAGGTGCATGATCAAACAGAAAATTCCCCCGGAAAATAGAAATACGAGACAGGAACACAAACAGCCTAAGATAACTCACACCGCGCATGCCACACGCCACACACACACACACACACACACACACACACACACACACACACACACACACAGGGATACTATCTAGAGGAACAATGCATTAGACAAGAGATCACGAACATACGCACGTCCAACCCATTGAGCATAACCGATCCTCGACAGCACTATCTCGCAAGAGAGGGCTAGCACAGAATGGGACCGCGAGGGGAGGAGGCCCGGAACTACTCTGCGGGGTAATCGAGGGGGTGGGGGGAGGGGCAGCGTGCAGCGGAGTCTGATGCGAATCCTCCTCGGCAGAGGCAATCGAATATCGCAGCTCGCGCGAATGCGACGGCGATCGCGCCCTCGCGGGGCGAGGAGGGGGTGTGACGCGGCGTGGGAGGAGGGGACCAGCGAGGAGGCGGACGGGGGGAGGGGGTCCGCTCGCATGATCCGCCTCTGGAGCATGCGCGCGTGCGCGCCCGCCGCGCATAAACCGACGCCATTAACGCAATCACGGCAGCTACTAAGTTCCATCGGAGTATGAAACAGCCTCGTAATTCAAAGCCAACCAAGTTTTAGTTAGGAACGGCAGCGACGGCAAGCGGAGCCGGCGGAGGCAGTAGCAGCAGCAGCAGCAGCAGCAAATGTTGTAATGTATTTAGGAGACTCGCAAGAATCCAACAACGCGCGAAGTTTATAGAGTTTAGAGTCGCTGTGCCGCCGCTCCTCGCAGTCCTCGGTCCCTGAGCTTCCCGCGCCGCCACCCGCGCCCCGCCCCTCCCCGCCCCGCGCCGAGCCCCGCCTCGCGCTCCCTCGTCTCGGTCGCTGTTGAACATGCGCATATATAAATCTTATTCCAGGTGCTTGCGCGACTTGCTGCTCCGCGTCGTTGTCGTTTTATTCGGCGAGCGACCCGCGGGCGTGCGGGTGGAATGCGACGGGTGTCCGTGCGCCTTTAGACGTTCATTCTCGGACAGATTTAGTTGGAGAGAATTCTCCCTTTATGAATTCGTACGCGGAGTAATTTTCTTTGGACCCGATAGGGAGTCATATGCAGCTCTCGTTGATAGAACTGCATGGTTCTGCTCTTGATTGAATGCTGTCGTAATAGTATTTGAAATTAGACCTTAGCCTAATACTGAAGCGATCTTTGATACCTTAATTCTTTCGTTGTCTTTAGTAAACGTAAATAAAAAGTACCCTTTTATTAAAATCTCTATACCAAAAATTATTTTGCCAAAGAAAGAATGACTTTCAATAAAAATATCACAGTTCAATATCACAAATCAAAAAGTAAAAATTCTCTCAAACTTTCGATTGTGTTGAAATACTTGTATGTATGAAACTGCCCAATACTGAGGTGCAGATGAATGACAATTATAAAGGCAAACTCTCATGAAGTCTCAAAACTATCATAAAGAGATGTCATTCTTTTGGATCCAGAAAACCCCTTCTAAACACTCTAAATAAGTCGGAAAAGAAGATTAGAACTTTACAATCCTTTGAGCTCAAGACGAAGACCTCAACCGTCAGGCATCCAAAACCGCCCATCGACCTTAATCTCAGAGTCGACGCTATTCGAAAGTTACGACCCAGAAAATCGCGAGAAAGCCCACCAAAACAAAGGCGCGGCGGCCATCAGATCTCATTCGTGGAGGGACACGTCAATAAGCCCGGCGGGAGAGAGGAGTCGGGACGAAGCGGGCGCTTGGGGAGCGGGGAATGATGGAGGGGAGTCGAGGGGATGGCGGGTCGCAGAGAAGCGGGGAAAGAATGGGCAGAGGGCGCCGCTTGCGGGATATATGAGCCATTCACAAGATATTCCGGCGCTCTGCAAGGCCGTCCCAAACCGCGCTCTTATTGCAGGCGGAGCGGCGCGGCGGCGGGGTCCGAAGAACGCTCCGTGGGCAATCTGCCGTAAACGCAGGCAGCTGGTTTGCGGTAGAGCATCTAGGAATATCCTCCTGCCAGCACTCGAATCACTTCGACGCGGCTCAGCGCAAAAGAGGCCAAGTCGTGAAACAGTTACAGGAGAAGTAATGAGAATGGTGTAGGTACGTGGCGAGATGAACAGGAATAACACGTAGAAATACAATTACAAAATGTACAGGAGATTTGCAAGGCAGTGTAATTTTGGATATGTCAGGCAAGATAGAGATGGAAAAAGGAAAATAATAAGAAAAGGTTGAAGCACTGAATGGTTGCGTGCGTACAAAAAGTGGCAATAGAAATTAAGGAGGAAAAGAATTGATAAAATTTATCTGTGGAAATAAAGAATTAAATGACAAAACAAAACTAACTTCGAGATGCTCAAAATGGATGAGCGATTAGTGAATAACATATAGCAACATATGGATATTCCTGCATGACGTACATAATACATTAAACTCCCAGCCTAAGAAGTGCCAGAGCAGATGTAAGACATAAAAAGGAGGGTCTGCGTCAACCAGGGGAGATATAAAGAGACGGGGCACAGATGAGACAGCGCAAATCTCGCTGAAGATAACGAACGCGTAGCAAAATTGACGAAGGGCGAAACGGCCGGTCCCCGGAGAACTCTCGCGTATCAGACGGCGGCAACGCGCGGCATTTCTATTCATGGGGCATCACGCGGACGAGCGGGCTCCGGCAGATCGCGGCACATCACGCGGAGCGAAGGGGAGCCAGACGAGCTGCCCCCGCGACCACGCGACCGACGCGCGTCGCCGCCCCCAGCGACGCCATGCCTAATTCGGCCTCGTCTTATTCGGATGAGGCCCCATCCCCCACGAGAGTCCTACTACTCACATTCATCGCTTTCCCGCGAAGGGGGAGAGGGCGGGAACCCATTCGTATCGCGCGCGGCACGCCCACCTTGAAATATAGATGTAACGGATAATAACATCGGCGGTACCGGCTCACGGAATGGATATGGGCGATCAAATTCCTACCTGCGGCCGATTCTTTCTCGTTTCTTCCCGCGCCCGGAAGCCGTTTTATTATTCCCGATCCCCACCCGCCTCTCAGGTCTCCCCTGTCCCCCACCCCGCTCGGCAGCTCCGCGATCGCCGCTGTACCCCCTCGCGCGCCATCTTTCATGCTCGCATGGGGCCCCCGCAACCACATGCTTAAATCAAGACGCAAAGTCTCCCGCCCTGCGGCGTGGGGGGTTCGGCGCCCCCGCCGCGGCAGCAAATCCTGGACGTTGCTTGGATTTTGGGGGTTGATCTCGTGCGCAGGGGAGGCTGCCAGTCGGGAGGACGCGGGTGAGAAGGCGCGTTGGGCGATGTGAAGTGTTGAGCGGCAGGAGGAGGAAGGTGGGTGGGTGGGTGCAACTCCGGCGCGCAACGAAGTGAAACCACACGAATATTCTAAAGTTCACTTAAGCCATAAATAATAACACAAGCTCACGTAATAGAGCCTTAAATAAAGCATTCGTTAACGAATGTAAAATATGAAATGTAAAATGATAATAACCCATCCCAGTAGTTTTTATTACACAACCCATTTGACTTTAAGTTGATAAAGCAAAACTTGTTTCAAATCAAATGCGAAATTAACCCCTAAACCAGACAAACCTTGCTAAGAACCAATAACTAACACCAATTCACCCTTGAATAATTCAATAATATAACTAAACAGAATAAGGAAATATTCCCCCGATCAAAACCAAAGATTATATGCTCAAGATAATATTTTGCTTTCTTGTAAAGAGGAAGAAATCGGCTTTTGGTAAAGCTTCAAGGAGAGAGATCTCTTCGAATAGCGAATATTTCATTTTTTCAAAATTTTGCAACTGAATAATAAACATGTTGGTACAAAAATGGACGTGAAGGCAAGAAAAAACGAAAGTATATCACGAAAACTCGTTTTGCGGAGTGCAAGAATTCGGAAGTGTAAATTGTATTCCCCTGTTATGTTTTAAGGTAAGACGAAACGTTTGGAAAATATAACACCCGATACAGGAATTCGAAGAGAAGGGAGGAAAATATGAAGATTGAAAACTTATACAGTTTATTTCATGATCCAGAACTAAGAAAAAAGTACACTTCCAGAAAGATGTGAAATGAGATACGTAATATCGGATGTAAGGTACGGGTTGAACATTCTGCCATTGGAAAAAGAAAGAAACAGCATTCAAACTCAAGATCACCAAGGTGGGGAATATAACACAAGGATCCACCGCCATGAAAAGAAAAAAAAATTCTTAGCGTTGTTTCGAACAGCACCCGCACCAGAACAGAAAAACAGATGACGATTTGAAGCAAACATCGAGGAGGTGCAATCATGAACGAAACTCCGTACGTGGGAACCAGGTTGCGCTGTGGTGGGCGCGAGTCGTTGGCGGGAAGGATTGAGTTGGGCACGGATGTGGAGTGGATGGGGTAGGGTGGGGTGGTATGGGAAGGGATGGGAAGGGATGGGAAGGGATGGGAAGGGAAGGGAAGGGAAGGGATGGGAAGGGATGGGATGGGATGGGATGGGATGGGATGGGATGGGGTGGGGTGGGATGGGGTGGGGTGGGGTGGGGTGGGGTGGGGGTGTCAGTGTGGGATCTAGTGGGGCAAGCGCGGTGAGCAGAGCGAGTGAGCGGATCGGCGAAAGCGGGCTGTGGCGTGGAGCGGCGTGGCGTGGTGTGGAGCGGCGTGGCGTGGAGCGGCGTGACGTGGCGTGGCGTGGAGCGGCGTGGCGTGGCGTGGCGTGGAGCGGCGTGGAGCGGCGTGGCGTGGCGAAGCGGTCCGGAAGGTGCGCCGAAGACCGCCGGCACGTCCGCCTCGTCAACATGCTAATTCATGCGGCGTGCGTCACGCGTCCAGACGCCGCTGCACCGCCTCCCACCCGCGTCCGCGCACTCTTCTGCTCGCCGCATCCCGCGCCTTTCGGCCTCACCCCGCCACGGCCCACACAACCCATGTTCTGCGTCTTCATCACGCCGGTCATCAAGCTGCATTTCCTTCACCCTCCACCGTTTTTTGTCTTTCTTTGAGGTGATTCCTCTCTATCGCCTTTCCACTTCAAAGTACAATTCCCTCTTTACAATATTACATGGCCCCTCCTGCTCAATGTTCTATTCCCTTGGATTCCGCAATGCATTCCACTCCCCTTCCAAATTCTGAAATTCTTTTTTTCTAATGTGTACTAATTTCGTACTCGCATGTTCCACTTCTCTTTTCTGCGCCATTCCCCGGCCACCTCATTGTTCCCACTCTCCACCTCCATTTTCTTGTCCATAATACTGTATTGTTATAACTTCGATTTAACACAATCAAATAGAGAAAAAAAATATCCACTGTTAACGGTCGACGTCATTAAGGGTTTAATAGACCGCCGTCCGTTAAGGGCAATCGAAGTACATGAGCTGTAACCACTTATATTTCGAATGATATTTCCTTTTCATGTTTTTTTCGTATAACTACATGGTATTTAATTGTTAACTACTCTAGAAAATTAAACAAAATGTTCGAGAACCTGCAATATCCAGATTGACAAGTCTCTTCAAAACTACTGCTATACTTATAATATAATAATTTATTACTGTAAATGGCGAACGCTCAGTGACAATTGAACAAAGAAGTAATACAGTAAAGGAGTAGCAAAAGAGTATTACGAAAAGTATTGAACGAAACACGATCCTAAAACACATTAATCTCAGTTGGTTCTTTGCTATTTATCGGTCCAATATCAGACGTACATAAGTACGACACCTTTTTGCTCAGTCTTCAATTTAACTCAGCCCCTCTTCGCCCTTTTCCACCTCGCCGCCCCGTCCCGTCCTGGATCCAGCTTCCCAACTCGAAGTCTGCCGGCTTCGCGGTTGCTATTCGGCCGGCTTGCGCGGTGAGCGTTCTCATTCAGCAACGAATAAACGGGAGTTGCGCGAAAAGTTCGACCTCCACGCGATTACTTACACGGCCTACTTCCTCGCACCGGTGCCTTTCGAGTCAATTTTCGCTAATGGGATATGAAATAAGCTCAGTGTTTACGAAACAACATTCGCACTCAATAAATATATTGCTTTTACTTTCTTCCACGGGGAAAAAATAAATTAACACCAGAGGAGCGAACTTTCGCTTTCGCTACGTGAAATATTCTAGCCCAAAAGTACGAGAAAATATAAACATGATTATACACGCATTCACCAGTCTGTTTGCATTACTTTATAGCCCACACTTTTCTGTACGAAACAGTTCCTGGACCTAAAACCCCGAACGAAAACTCAAAAATCCAACTTCGCCTCCGGGGTCATACATCACCCGGTTTTCACTTACCCTCCCGTCCGCTGAATTACGTCCTGCACTATACGCGTCCGGGACTACATATTTGTTTATAAGCCCGTCTCCTTTTTTCCTCGGGCGTTGTCAAGCCGAGTCACGATTTATTACACAGTATCTCCAGCAGCGAAGGACTATATCAAAACAACGAACTCGCAGATAAGCGACAGAAGAACGGCGACGGCGAACGGGGCCGCTGTTACCGCTCCCCGGGACGCCAGCGCGGGCCACTGTTGCTGCGGAGAACAATGGCCCCTCGCAACCAATAACCTTATTCTCCGCTGTTACCGCTCAAGATAGTATGAAATTTTATGAACTCGCCGCCGCCAGCGCACAAAATTCGCCAACAGGCTATAAAACTAAAAATTCAATGCTGGGAGGCGCAAGGAAAGAGGGCTGGGGGAGAAGCGGGGGTGGCGGGGACGAGAGGGGGACGCAGGAGAGGGGAAGTCGGGGTAAAAGGGAAAACCGACCGCCGCCGCCTCCACTGTATAATACTCAAGTAGTGAGATGGATACTATATGTGTCTGGCCTCCGGTCCCGGGCACATACATACATAGTAAGCAGCGGGATGCTCACATTTTCGATTCCTGGGGTAGGCGAATCGCGTGAAGGGGAGTCGGGGCGGGCAGAGCGAGACGTCGCTCCGGGCGAGACTGAGGGACGGAGGAGCGAAGCCAAAGGAGGGGGTCGGGGAGGGGCGTCCCAGCTGGGAGCGAGGGCGAAGGGGAAGACGCGCGGAGAAGAGCGAAAACGCGCGGGAGGAGAAATGACGTCGGCAACGGGAAATCGAAACAAAAGGTATAAAACTTGAAAACGCCGTGACAATGCCGAGGAGAAAGGCGCGAGAAGTAATCAAAAGAACAATAAAGATAAGCTATAAAAATATTCCTATTTACCAGTAGCGAAACTTCCATCTGCCGAACGCACGCATCAAACGCAGTGTCTTTCGCATACGAGCCAACTTCGATATATCGGTTTCCTCCCGCGCCGATCTGACTACTGAAAAGAGCGCGGAGAGCTACGACAGCGGGGAAAACCATTCCAGCAAGATGCCAAGGATTCTACTTGCATTGGATTCGGGGAAATACGACACGAGCGTGCGTTCATTTGGCATACGGGAGCGGGGGCAGCGCAGATGTTCGGCATACCGCCGGAAGCAAAGGTTGAGGAGCTATCCAGGGCGGGCGGGCGAGTTAGGAACGACAGTCGAAAGACGTAGGAGGCACAGGATTGGGGAAGGACAGTAATGAACATCATAAAGAAACAGAAAGTGTGAATTGAGACATTCTGATGCTATTGAAGACTGAGATGTGCAGATGTGTAACGGACATAGCGAATAATCGAAGAATGCTGTGACCCATAAATATATTGGGAACGACGGCATTGCCGTAAATTGTCACTCCCCTTAGATTGAAGTGTGAAGATGAGAACTCTCGACGAGATACAGCACAAAGGAGAACACCGGGAAGTGGCAAGAATCGAGTGAGTTGCGTATGACGCAACAGCGAAAGAGAAGAGAATAAGACCCACGATGAAAGAACGGAACAAGCGCAACATAAAGGGGGAATGTTGGATGATGAACAAAGATAAACAGCAAAGAACCGCATCTGCAAATCGAAACTACAAATGATAGCCACAAAAGGAGTTTGTCAAAGCGAAAGACTCCGAAGGTGCGAAGACGAAAGGAGATAGAGGTGGCAAGAATGCAAGAGACAGAGGTGGGAAATGCCATAACTACAGAGGCAAAGGAAATAATGAGACGGCCGCCGTGCAATTTTGACGTCCACCAAGTGCGTGCGAGACGCGAGCGTATTTGTCACGCGGGTTAGCCGCAAGAGCAGTGGCGGCAGCAGCGCGAACGGGAGGGCGTCCGAAATGAGGCAGCACTCGCCTTAGCCCCCGCGCGCAACGTCTCGTCACATGGTCGGCGCCGATATGAAAATGCAAAACGATATGGCTTCCCCGGGCCGGCAGGCAATAGCTTTCCTTTTTTTACGGCCGTTATATGGCATTTTTGTTTCATCCCCTCGCTCTCCGGCCCGCGCGTGGAGAGAAGCGGCGGCGTGGTGGTGGAGGCAGGGCGTGGCGAGGCGTGGCGAGGAGGGGGCGGGGCGGGAAAGGCCTCTGCCGCCGCCGAAAAACGCGCTCGCCGCTCGAGGGCGTAAAAAAGCGCGAGCGACGCGACGGGGCGGGGCGGGGCGGGGCGGGGAAGGGCGGGGCGGGGCGGGGCGGGGCGGGGCGGGCGCGCGGGGCCGGCGAAGCGTCCGGCGAGAGAGCCCGTCCTCCCCTAAGCCCCCGCACCCTCCCCGCTTCCCGCTGCCCCCCCCCCCCCCCGTCTCGCTGTCTCGCTCGGTCCTCGCGGCCGGCCGAGCGATAAGGCCCAGCCCACCTGGCCGCGCGGCCCCGCGTGCAGGCGCAGGCCTTTTATATTTCACGAAGCCACACGGCGCGGCGGCCGCACGTGGAGGCCAGCCCCTCCTTCGCCATCGCGGCCCGGGTCACGACGCACGACCCGCGGAGCAGCGCTGGGAGATGCAGGCGGACGGGCCGCAGGGCAGGGACAATTAGTTCTAAACAGAGATATAGCGGTTATAGTGGGAATGTTAGAAGAGGTGCGAGGGGACGTGCACAACTGGTTGGCGAAGCCAGATGTGGCGATAGAAATGGCAATATGTGTGAGGTGTCAAAAACGATAAAACAAAGATATTTATAACATCAAAAATAGTATTATTACAAGATATTTAAGTGTCAAGAAATTCATTAAAGAAAATTAAATGTTATTCCCAAAGTTACCAACAGCACCGTAGCCGTATTATTCACAGTCTTCATGATAGAAGTACTCCCATACATTAAAAATACTCCCATCTACGAAACGGCACTTATACTTATCTCTTGGCCTGACAACCAAAACATACACGAAACAAAAAAAATCAGGCCTTTAGAAAGTCCTTTATTGTGTTCATTTTTATATATCTTGCTTATCCCACAACTAAGTGTGAACAACATACTACAAAAACGTATGACCTACTAACTTGTTCGGAGCATCACTTCATTAACCCCCTCACGGACGTGTTCGAAGGTGCATTGTTGCAAGTATTTCTGCCATCCTGAAGATGCTCACACGGTATGAATTCGGGTACACTCGTTCCCATGAGTCAGCCCGTGGCAACAGCAGCCGCTGCACCGCCGGAACCCTTATAACAATAACTGAGCCGCCTGTAGCAGCAGCAGCAGCAGCAGCAGCAGCGCCGTCGGCGCCGGAGCCCTAATTCGCTCGTACACAGACAATTTATCTTCCTTACCCGGCGCCTTCCGCGTCTTGCCTGCCGAGGGGAACCAGCCCGCGGCGGGGGCGGAGCGGGGACGGGGGCAGGTGGGGGGGACGAGGGGAGGAGGGGTGCGCGGGAGGGGGGGGGCGGATCGGGCAGTGGGCGGCGGGCCGTGAGATCGCGAGCGCGAGATCAACGCCGGAAGCCGAGGGAGATGAAGGGAGGCAGCAGCGGCTGCGGCGACCGAGAGATGTTTGCGTCACCCCCGCCCCTCCGCCCTCCCTGGCTCTCGCCGTCAAGCTTTACAGCGACGCCCCGACCCCGGCCGCGTTATCTGGATTGATTGACAGCTTGTAGGTCGAATAAATCTCTATCGCGGCCGATATTTCTTCATTCACGGCTGGCGAGGCCCGGGCAGAAGTCGGTCTCCCCTGCCCGGTTCCAGCAGCGTCTATACTTGTTATCACGTGCCCGTGACTCCTAAAACTCCAGAAGAAAAAGAGCTACGGGCTCGTGGTGCGGACGTCGCTTTCCAAGTAATGGATTTCACCCAACAAAATATTAACAACATATTGACAGAACTTCTACGCGAGTATCTTTTCTCGAACTGTCAACACACAGAGTAACGATCGTTACTATAACCTACATTTAGAAGCATGAAAACAACTATGTTAAAACAGCAATATTGCAATTTCAGAGTTTAAATCAGGAGTATACTATAACACACAAAAATCTGTTCAAAACTAATTACACATTCAAAAACTTATAAAACATAAATTGCAAACCAATATACCACCGACACTATAATTATTCGTTCTACACAGGTAATACATTTTCCTCGTGCCCTGCTCTGGGGTTAAGGCCCGAATTCAAGTGTAATAACCTCACGTCGCGGCGTCCGTCTCGGCAGCGCTGTTCATGCATCCAACTAGGCGGAGCTCCGCAAATGGCGTCTCCCCCTTTCCATCCTCGGCACACACGCCCGCATACATGCACGCATACACAAGGGGAGGGAGGCAGGGAGCACAGCACATACACAGGACGAAAGGGGGAGCATTGCACCGTAGCATGACTTGCTTGCTTTCTCGTCCCGTAGGAAACTTTCGCCGGAAATAAATCAGATAATTACGGTGATTAATTTACATTTCAAAAGGGTCCGAGAGGGCGGCTGCGAGGGCGGGAGGGGGAGGAGGAGGGGGAAGAGAGAGGAGAGGGACCCGGAGCGACGCTGAGGGGCCGCAGCGAGAGGCGGAGGAGAGACGAGACGAGAGGAGAGTGTGCACAGCGAGGAGGAAACAGCGTACGAAAATTAGCAGCCGCCCGCGATGCCTTTGACTGATCAAGCAATTAATCATTTTATCTCTTATATGCCACTATCTCCCTCGCGGGCGGGTGGCCGGCTGGGCGGACGCGGCCGGAAGAGGCGGAGAGTGCGGGCGGGCGAGGAGAGGGGATGGGGAGGGGAGGGGAGGGGGTGAGGAGTTGGCGGAGGCGGGGAGGACGGGCCGGCCGCTGTGAAGCCTCGCTCCCCTCGGCGGCGGCGAGGACGATGCGCGGGCGAGAGCGAGGGCGAGGGCGAGGGCGGAGTGCTGGGGCTGGAGAGGACACAGCCTCTTTTTGTACCTCCGGGCCGCTCGGCCACGCTCAGAAAACGGGGTGAGGGAACCGCACAGACCTGCCCACTCGCCGCCCGCCCGTGGACAAAGCCGCGTGACACCCCGCTGCCAGCTCCGGAGGAGGCTGGGAGAGAACAAAGTGGCCACGTTAGTGGCAGGAAGATGCAGAACGATTGTCGTCGGGGGCCGAAAAATGTCATTCCAAGATAATATGTAAATAATCAGGTGCTTAAAAAAGTAAATAGACAACTGAATGCAGATAAATGGGGGGTGGAGAAAGAAGATTGGTTGTATTTGGGAGAGGAAGGACGGCGAGGAGCGGGGGCGAAAGATGCAGATTGGAGCGATATACAAAAAAACGTAATGAATAATAACAAATGATCAGAGTTGTTGCGGATATTTATGTTATTAAAAATTTCATAAGCGGAGTCACAGACAAAGGCACGAGAGAGGATAGTCTTAGAAGGCACATGAAAAAGCTTGTGACAGCGACTGACCCACAGCAATTGCCAGAGGTTCTAAGTTTACACCCAGCAATTGCCAGGGTGGAGGGCAGGGAGATGATTTTTTTACTTCCAAAATATGGATTATTTTAATGACGATGAAAACATTGGTGGGGAGCACGAAAATAAAGCTAATGGAATGAAGGCTTTGGATGCAAGAGAGCTTCCTTAAAATCCAGTCACAATGGAAATTAAGCCTAACTACGCAATGGAAAAGCGAACAAATAGACCGTACTGTCACGCATCAAACAACGGGAAACCACGGTCATCAAAGAATGCTTCCGTCGGCAGCGAGTTGAGTTAGCAGACTTATGACGTGGGAGTGGTAGGACGACGCAGGTTAAAAAAGTAACGGGGGCAGAGAAACGCACGGCAGGGCGGGCGGGAGGGCGGCGAACGGGCGGGGGCGGCCTCGGGGGGGGGGGGGCGGGGGGCGGTAGCACAATCGATGGCAAAGCAGCCACCTGGACCGCGCCTGTTATTAAATTCCTCCGCCGCGATCTTTTGTCTTCGGTCTTAACCGCCGAGCCGCTTTAATTAAGTCAACCGCTTTTCTATCGGCACGAGTCCAGCGCGAAATTATATTAATACTCAGCAACAAGGCGGAGAGGTGGCACTGGCAATGGCAGCTGCTCCGACCACAGTATGACAGTAACGCGACGTAATCAGCGACCTGCAACGCTGGAGGATACGTAACAGGACTCTGTATTGGCGATCGTGTTGACCATCCTATAACGGAGATGGTCGCAGCCGTCCACTTCCTACCTCCGCCGTCCTTTCAGAGGCAACGGCTCTCGACGCTAGCTCTTGCCTCTCCGTCCGCAATATCGGGCACGGCCGTGTAGACACCCGCTGCGGTCAGGAGTGGCGGCCGCTCCCTTCCTTCGCGACATGCGGATTCCATAGTTCCGGAGGAATGGAATTTCACGAGAGGCATTAACTAACATTGACTCAGAACGCCGTACGACAGCGACAACCGCTTCTCTCACTCACTTTACAAATATTTAAAAATAGTGTTCCGAAATTCAAATAAACAGTTCGCGAAACAATGTTCCATTTATCGGCGAAAAAATCACTTTTCGATATGTATGCATAAAATAAATGAAAGAAAAGAATAATTATATTGCAAAGAATTTTTCTAACGCCTTGAAACTGAAAAGTATACAAGGAAGAACGAATAAATGAGTAGCAAATCAGTAATATAGTTAACGTGTGAATTGTTATTGAAATTCAATGTTTTAATTTAAGTCCATCACGAATGCTTCTCGAGTTCCGTCTATGTACTTATGTAATTTCTCGTTTTATGGCTTCTCGGCGGAGAACACAAATAATAACCGGACGATATAGGAAGCAATATTTCGTACTCAGTGATCCTTAAATTGAGATTGAGTAGCATGCTTAGTACATTACGGAAACTTCCACGACGATCAGGGAAGACATTTCAACCATATCCCCTTTTCATTCGCAACGATTTTTATTAATAAAAAATGCGCAAAAAGTAAAGTCAAATTAAACACAACAGACGCACATAAAAATGTAAACCGCAAAGGGAACATTTAGGATGCATCGCATCTCCTGCATGTGGCCGAAAGCCGCAGCGACGGCCGTGCACTTCCCGCGGTTTTACGATCGCGTTTCATGCTCCCGTTTGCGTAAGAGCATACGCGACGCCTGGAAAGAGATATTGCATCGGGCGAAGTGTTTTTGTAAGAGCACTGGCCGTGTGCGATCGTTGCGCTTCAAAAACACCAAAACTCGTTACGCCTTCTTCACTCTCGCACACCTCCCAACCGGACATAACGAGATTACTGCGCCAGTCATTACTTCCGGCCAGTTAATTCCAAGTTTCGGTCGCGCGTTTCCGCCCGGCAAGATCCGCCAAAGCCTCTCGTAGTTACGACACCACCGACAATACATGTACCGCCGACAAAAAACGCAAATTGGAACCGGAAAAAATGCGAACATTATTCCGGGAGGACGTCCGATTCTCGTTAGCACGGACAACGCACGGCGAGCGAAATAGCGAGGGGAGGAGGGGACAGAAGGAAGGAAAAAAAAATAAACACGTTTAGACGATGGAGACTTGTGGACAAAATGACACGGAAAGTAACGGCGACACGCCGCGAATTGGGCCCGATCGGGAGAGAGAGAGGGGTTGGCATGTGACGCAGTGCGACTCATGGGGTGCCAACGGCCGCGCGCACGATAAACGCCCGAGAGACGCCGCGTTGCCGCGCGCAAAGGGTGCAAACGAGGTGGAGCGGGCGGAGGAGGGGCGGCTCACACTGCGGACTGAAAAGAGGAGCGCACAATAAAGCAACGAGCGAAAGTCTAGGTGAAATAAAACTCGATCAACGGTTAGGAAATTCGCTGATGACAGAACAGAGCGAAAGAGAGAGCGTGACAAGAAAGGCTGTCGGAAGATTGGGTAAATAGTAAGATAAGGATTGTAGGGAGAAAGGATGGTAGTAAGGGATTTAAGAAGAACATGGAAGAATAGAAGACAGTCACGCTAACAACATAAGATAATTCGGAATCATGCGATATTGGTCAAAAGTTCTCTCCACACAAAATCGAGCAAAACGATCACCTGAATTGTAGAATGGACAGCCAGAAAGATGAGCTGAAATAGCAGGTCAGCACGCAAAACTGAATGGAAAGAAACTTCACGAAAAAATTCCCACCAAACAAGGAAGCAGAAAGTAGTTAAAGGAAACAATAGCATGGAGAACCTACTACACGGATTGTGGCAACTGCACGGAATTCATTTAACCAACGACCATCGAGAGATCCTCGAAGACCAGGGGCACTGAGAAGAGCAGGCGGGCGGCAACGAAGGCGCGTACAGACCAGGCGCCGTGCGAGTAACAGATCGAACAAACGAATGGAGCAAAACGAACCGGAAGCAGAACAACCACCGCGAGTACCCGGAAGGCCCGGGGCACTGAGGAGAGCAGGCTAAGGGGAAAAGTGGGCGGGGCGGGGCGGGGCGGGGCGCAGTGCGGGTAGTGGACAGCAATGCATCCCACACTCCTGTGTGGGCGGGGTAGGGCGGGGCAGGGCGGGGCGGGGCTGGGCTGGGCAGGACCGGGCCAACGCCAGCCCGTTACCGCGGCGCCGGATAACACGATTTTTCGAGGGGAACAAAATTGAGCGTGTTTATTTCAAGTTAAATTGTTGTTGGTTTAGCTGCAATGTCCGGTCCTCTGTAACACGGTAGAGCACACATAAATGGCACCATCTCAATTACTCCTAGCTGCATTACATGCAGGCCTTTTTCTCATTTAAATTTTCTGCGTGGATAACTGCAATTTTGAGGATTTGGTCGAATGAGTACACAAAACTACAATTAGCGTTGTTAATTTACACTACTGGTCTTCCGGAAAATTTCATGTCCGACAATTCTCTCGCGGAACCGTGACCGCCATTATCTTCCAATGATATCCAATACAGTGGTCAAACACAAACTTTTAATGGCTATGTTTCATCCTAACTGTGGGGTTAATTTTATACCGAAGGCACTTGCATTATTGCAGTGTCAAATTAATACGCAAACTCTCATCGCAAGAACATGAAGGATTCGTATTTATTTACCCCGTTAATTCCAGAATGCATCATGGCACTGAACCAAACATCAGGTCATTCCGTCTAACGACAGTCGAAACATAGTTGTGGAAATGTCCGTTTTGTTTTCCATTTGATGCATTCTCCAAGCGGTTGACACTCGCATTAGCCGGTTCAATTTATGGGCATTCTAACAAAACATCGTTTCAATTCCTGTACAAAAATATTTCCATTATAATTTCCAGTCAATTACACGCTTTCTCCCAACACCCCTTCATTAAAAGGAACTACCCATTGCGAAATATGAAAGCTTCAATTACGAGAATAGATACTAAACTTCCAAAGCTATAAACAGAATGAAGTCACTGTATATAGTACTTCGAAAATTGAATATCAATCAGTTCAGTTGATAGATCAGTAATTTACGTAAAATGGTAAGTAGGATTTAATGATCAGATAAATAAATCGTTGCTAAACGATTTCGCAAACGATTTAAATTATTTTCCTTCCATAATTTGGCGCAGCGCAATAACTGCGAGAAACTTGTTACAGACTATTTCAAGAAGATATACGGCGCGCAACACAACTAGTGCTAAGCATTAAGTTCGTGTTTTTTACGTAAATGTTAAAAGCCACGGCAGGCGTCTGTGTAAACCTCTCTGGAGAAAATCAAAGAACAGCAGTCCGGGACCTGACGGGACGTTGGTTCGATCCCCGCCAAAGGCCGACGCCGGCGGGAGGCAGTCGGGGCTCGGAGGTTGGGAGAAAACGGCGGGCGGGGGAGCGAAGTCTAGGAGCGGCGCGCACGGGTTCTCAGGCCATGCCGGCCAATCACGCTCATTCATTATTCACACCCAATCGGGCCCGAACCCGGAGCCTCCGGGCGGCCGGCTGCGCGCCGGAGCATCCGCCCGCCAATGAAGATGGATACGCCAGCGGCCAGCGCCCGTCCCCGCCCCTTCCCTTCCCTTCCCTTCGCTTCCCTTTCCGGCCCGCTTCGCTGCGCTGCCCTGCACCCCACACCACGCCACGCCCAGCGCCGCTCTGCCCTGCTGAGACCCTCGCTCTCGTGCCGCGTTGCCTTCTCCGTCTGTCCCAACCTTCGTCGTGTCTCTCTATCCATACCCAAAGCATGCCAGAAGACGAAGACGGGAGACCGTGCAGGAATCTGTCTCTATCACTCTCAATCTCATCCTCTCTCAATCCCATTCATTCTCTCTCTCTCTCTCACTCTCTCTCTCTCTCTCTCTCTCTCTCTCTCTCTCTCTCTCTCTCTCACACACACACACACACACACACAAACATTGGGCCTCATTCTTTTTGTCGCCCATCCCCCCACTCTCCATCTGACACGCGCTCTCTTTCTTTCTCCTAGTCTTTCTTCTTTACCGTCTTCATCAAATGTTCACGTATGTAAATAAAATGTTCCAGAATATACCCAAAAGTACATTGCGAGATCTGAGGGTGAGTATGGCTTAGTGAGTTGTTCGCCGGAATGGTTAGAATGTGGCACCTGACAAAATAAGTAAATGAAATAAAGAAAACGCTAGACAGACGTCACTCAAAACATATATTAGGCAGAAAAAAAATTACGTATAAACACCTGAAGAGATTTTTTATTAGAAATTATATTACAAAAAATATTTAAAAAGTCTTCTCAATATTACGTGTTATATTCACAAAAATGACAATCATATACCTAACTGCTTCAGGAGAAATTTTATAGTTCCACAACAGACGTTAACTGAGTTTAACATGTGATACATGAAATCAGAGACTGACAGTGACCAAGAAACACGCCGAACATCAATTAAATGAAATCGACGATTGCATTATGCATCAAAATAAAACTACGAGCACAAAACGTAAGACAAGAGAAGTATTACAAAAATCCGCCACAGTAACCGTCACAAGAAATTAATGTTCATATCAGACGAAAAAGCCAGAAACGAATTAAAGAACTTCAAAAGGCTCCTTTCCAAATACGCATTGAATTTGCAGACCAAGGCGCAAAAACGTACGCAGCGATTAGCAGCAGTTGCAACGAGGAACATCATCAACCAAACCTCGTGCTTCGCAGAGGCAAGCGAGACCGCACCAACCGGATGAAGAAATCGAGAAACGCTGCGAGGAGAGGGGGCAGAGGCCCGCCTGCCCGCCCGCCCGCCGGACCGCCCGGGTCGTCCGGCGCAGCCCACCCTGGGCGTCGCCGCCGCCGGGAGCAGAAAACACACCCGGTGCATATGACGTGTGTTTGTACGCATATCACATCCTTTGTACGTCTCTCGTACGCGCCGTCGGCCTTTTTAGCCGCCTCATTTCCATGCAAATAAATGTGGTAAAACAATGCCGTGAGAGGGCGGAGAGCAGTCGCCGGGGCGCAGAGGGCCAGGGCGTCGGGGGGAGGAAAGGCGTCGGTCGAAGAAAAGGTGGGCGGGGGAGGCGAGTCTGCCAAGTGGGGGTGGGGGTGGGGGGGAGAGGTCGTGGAGGGGAGGGAGGAGACACGCCTGCGCGCAACCCGGCTGATAGCGGCGGCGGCGCACCTACGCCGCGCCCGAACAGAAGAGGGGAGCGGAGGGGAGGGGAGGGGAGGGGAGGCGGTCGCCGCGGCGGCGGGGGCTCGGGCGTCGAAGCGCCAGGCGCCGTCGCGCTTTCATCGCGCCGCATATCTGTGCGCCCGCCAAAATCATGCCTTACATCATCCACACGAGAACGCGAAATCTAATATTCACTTCTGCCCAATACTAACACTAGAGTACTGAACATACCTCCACAAAAATATCATACTTCGTCGAAAATAATCCTCCCTCCATTTACTTAAAATTAAGCCTCTCCTCATTTACTTAAATTATTTCACTATTCATTCTACAAAAATAATTAGTAGGAAAAATGACAAATAACTCTTGAATTCCTTATTTAAAAGGTGCTCAACAATATTTAATACGAAATTCCAAGACAAGCAATAAAAAAATAAAAGGAATTCTGAAACTACATTTTGATTTCATACTCAATATCTATAAAACCACTACTAATTAGTGTCAGTCAAATAAGTAAATTGAGTATCCCAGTATCCCTACGATAATAATTGGAATAAAAATTAGCGAGAGTGGCGGGTGGTTCTCCAGGAAAATAAAGATCGAGAACTTAATTCTCGTGGATATGGGATCATCAAGTAGATATGCAATCATCATACTGGCTACTGGCTACTCTACAAACCAAATTATGAGTTGATAAAAGCTAACACATAAAAGAACGAAAAAATATGAATATTTTACAAAATATCGTAGTTCAGTCGTCTGCATTGATGAAGGGTGGAGATAAAGCGGTGGTAGGAAATAAATATTTAAGCGGTCATGATGGGGCAAGGCAGTTACAGTTCCATCAAACTACGTCTACAACTACACTAAGTTTTGTGGACAGGCAAAAGGCTGAAATCTCACAGCAATCTTTAACTGGGCTTCGATTGAACCTGTAAGTAATATTTACTACGCCTCCATTCAATGTAAATTTTTATAATCACTCATTTTCAAAATCAAATGTAATCCATTATTCGTTTATTCACGGGAAAATATGAATAGAAAATTCCCACCAAAGTTTAAACTTTTAGATAAACGAGGTACTTCAGTGGCAGTGGCATTCCGGGGATACTAAAAAAAGGAAGAGAACGCAGCTTCTAGAGAGCATGATGTCAAATATTTCTTACAAAATATCAAACCATCCCTGTGAAATTATTTGAGATTTTTTCTGATTTTCTATATTATTCTCCATTTGACATGTTTCTGTGTTCTATATATTTTATTCATAACACAGGTCTGAGAACAGGGAGGAACAAGAGGGCCTTGCCCTCCCCGTTAAATTTTTTACAAGGCCCCATACACTAACATAATAAAACACTTTATTTATTATGTGAAATCCTCGATTTTCACCCCATTTAACCTGATAAATTGGGAAATTGTCATAATGCATTTGGAGAAAAGGCTCTCCGAGACTGGCAATCGTGTAAATTATTTTAATAAAAAAATCAATTAAATTGATTAAATGTATTATAAAATTTTACTTTCAATCTCCTGGTTTGTTTAATCATTTACTAGTAAAATATGTTGTGTCAATTGCCAAGGGAGCAGAGAAATGCAGTTGGCACCCTTCTTGTTTTAGGATGCGCTCGCGTATGATCTGTAGTAATATTTATTTACATAATAATTAATTAGTGCTGAATTTTCTTTCTGGCCTGGTTTCAAGTAATTCTTAATTGTTTTTAAGACGATACATTTCAATTGAAATTAATGCATTAGAAGTACACATTGACGTTAAAATTCACAGAAACTAGTAAAAAGAGCACTATACATGAAGTACACAACTACACGAATTTGAAACGAGAACATACAAAATTATAAAAACAACCTCTTGACCCAGACGATGCGCCACGACACATCCAGTAATATTATAAACTGCAACATTAATTATCGTCAACAAGCGACAGGTTTACCGCCACCTTCGACGCAAACAAAGGCTCTCCTTCTCTCCTCTGGCTGGTTCATTCAACATTCACTTTCTCTCGAGGCGAAAGTGCCTGTTCCACACTTCGCACGACAAACTCCTTCACCGCCGCCCCCACCCTCCCTCAAAACTCCGCCACCCGCAGCAAACCAGCTCAGCTTTCAGCTCGACTCCCTCTCGCTGCGCCACGCCGCGGCGCGCCGAGCCTGAATATTTAGAGCACTAGCGACTGCTTGTTGCGTTAAGTGCACTCCAAGTAAGGGCTCCGGAAACTCCGTGCCGCGTTAATACAACAATTAAATTACCCATTACGGCCGAATGCGCACGTGTGGTTTGGGTGCGAGCAGCCGGGAGATCGCGCCAGGCACACGTGGGACGCCGCCGGAGCACCTGGCTTCGTTAGGCTGATGCGCCAGCCGCGCGCCGCCCGTGTCACCGCCGCTCTTGAAACGTAAACGCAACACACGCGCGGGCCGGGGTGCGGCGGGGCGGAACAGGACGGGACGTGGCGGGACGTGGCGGGACGGGACGGGGCGGGACGGGGCGGGACGGGGCGGGACGGGGCGGGACGGGGCGGGACGGGGCGGGACGGGGCGGGACGGGGCGGGACGGGGCGGGGAGGGGCGGGGCGGGGCGGGACGGGGCGGGACGGGGCGGGACGGGGCGGGGCGGGACGGGGCGGGACGGGGCGGGACGGGGCGGGACGGGGCGGGACGGGGCGGGACGGGGCGGGACGGGGCGGGACGGGGCGGGACGGGGCGGGACGGGGCGGGACGGGGCGGGACGGGGCGGGACGGGGCGGGACGGGGCGGGACGGGGCGGGACGGGGCGGGACGGGGCGGGACGGGGCGGGACGGGGCGGGACGGGGCGGGACGGGGCGGGACGGGGCGGGACGGGGCGGGACGGGGCGGGACGGGACGGGACGGGGCGGGACGGGGCGGGACGGGGCGGGACGGGGCGGGACGGGGCGGGACGGGGCGGGACGGGGCGGGACGGGGCGGGACGGGGCGGGACGGGGCGGGACGGGGCGGGACGGGGCGGGACGGGGCGGGACGGGGCGGGACGGGGCGGGACGGGGCGGGACGGGGCGGGACGGGACGGGACGGGACGGGGCGGGACGGGACGGGAAACGATTCCTTTGAGTTCTCCCGCGACGTACTTCACTCACACTGGCCCTCACGAAACACTGGAGGCGTTTTAACGTAATTGTCACCAACGTCTAGGCATACAAAACGTATCGTCCATGCTGGATTTGACAAAAACACAGTACTACTATAAAAAAAACACATCACCGAATTTTCTGGCTAATGTTATTTCAAAACTCTATTTCTTCAATTGATTAGTAATATTGAAGCAAAAAGTTGTAAGCTGGCGGGACTTTTGCCCGTCAAACCGGTTAAATTAAGCTCAAATCCAGGGTAGATCCCACGTCCCCAATCTAATTAGTTTCATTTGATCGAACTCGTTTATGAAAATTAGGGTTTATGGAAATTACTGATAGAGCTCGATAAGACGCTATAACGCAAAAATAAATTCGTCATAAATGTTAGGCATCATTAATCTCGTTTCCATCCATACAGTTTAGGTGGTTTATAAGTAAGTTATAATCTTTCGCAAAAACTTTGATTTAATTCGCTGGCTGAACATGCAATAAGTAGAATAATTTTCTAGAGATATAATATAATTTGATCACAAATCTGAATTATTCAAAATAACATCAAGGAAATATTTAATTAACATTTTCTATCAAGCTTTGTAATAAATTTTCTTTTAGCGTTTTTGCTTGTTCTCTTTCGTGCAGGAGTCAGCTCAGTGTTCTAGATCATCATTAAGAGGCGACGAGATCACTAGGTCGCAATTGTCCCTTAGTCGGCTGTCTCTGTTCTTCGTCAGAAGTTTAATTCAGCTAAACCCTCGATTAAAGCTAATTGCGAAAAAACATCTAAAGACAAAGATAAAGAATTTTCGTTATCGAAATGAAATTTATTGCCCGTAACTGGAAAAATTTCTCACTAAACTTGGAAATCGCTTAAAATCAGTAAGAAGTATAGAACTAGAATGCTCATATAATTGTGTGTTTACGGATTATTACAGAACACAGTATATTTGCAAATACAAGAAACTTTCAAAAGTAATTTCATTGCAAACTGTCTCACTTTACGGGACATACTGTTTTATTAATTTATTGCGGTCAAAATGTTAAAATAATGCATGTTAAATATTGTTATTGAGTTAAAATAAATACAAATTAGACAAATTCCGACATAAAGAATAATTTACATGAAAAGGGAACTTTTGAAATCAATAAATATGCATAATGCAAATTTCTCCCAATTTCTACTAGCTATCAATATTTTCATTAGGCATCTAAATAATAAGAAAACAGTCTCACTCAATAACGACAAATGTCAAAAACACTCGCTCACAACACATTACGTTTTTCTTACAATTCCCAATTCTCAGCATCTCTACACAATAGAACACTCAGTCAACAAACTAGATCGTTCTTATAGCCTTCCAATGAACACTGCCTTCAAAAGCGCTGCATCACCCCCTCGGGGGACAGATAGCGAAAGAGCAGGGAATACTCGTAGGTCGGCGACAAGGTGGCGGCAGCCGCTGCCGCGTCAGCGGAAGTCCCCAGATCGATGCCCGCACACGCCACATGCGCTTCCAATCAAAACACGGCGCCCCGTCGTCTTGTAATCAGCACCCAGGCGACGTCGGGCGACGCCGGCGCGCCTCACCGACGCCGGCGCAGCCGCCCCTCCCGAACGCGTCCTCGCCACGTAGCCATTAGTGGTGTCTGCGCGCGCGCCCCCTAGCCACACCTTTGTGTACGTAACAACTGTACTAGGTATGCCAATACTTAGTACCATAGAACATAATACGTGGGCCGCAACAGAGGGTTAGCCACTTAAGTGAAATATTTCGTTATAATCTACGAGATTTTATTAGAAATGTTGAATATGCCAAGTACTAGATTTGACTAACACCGGTATACATTTCTACTCCTCATATTATATGTATACGGTTCATTCGCCACTCATACCATAAACTAACCGGGTACCCTGCGTGTATCCGGGAGTACATGAACTGGTCCTTTGTTACGGATTGCCTATTCCGGTTCACCATTCCGGGCATGTGATGTATGAATCGTAGCACCTCGACTTACTGGTGAGGATCGAAAACTTTCAGACCAAGAAGTAACTTTCTATGTTCAAGGATGGGCGTAGCAGGCGACTGTCTAATTTTTGAAATTTCATTTCATTATGAACCTGGAAGCATAAATAAACATTTTTAACAGTGAATGGCTCCTCGGAGGCGCCACTCTTAGCATACTATGTATGATGACCTCACCGGCTTGGTATAATACTAGAGAAGTTGAATAATGATGTGACAATTAGGTAATTTAAATATTATTAATAACAATACTTGTTATTTTTATTTAAGAATACAAATAGTACCACAGTTGTTAATTCATCATAACTGTAAAAATCTGGATTCTTCTTCTTCTTCCTCTTCTTCTTCTTCTTCTAGTAAACAATTGCAACTTTCATTTTCAAGTTGATTGTAAATTTGATTGTAAATTTGAATGTGATTGCTTCATTATATTTTCGGATGTTAATTTCAATCAACGTAAGTAAGGAGACAGTAGAACATTAGATAATATATCGGGGATAATATGTACAGAATTTCTTTATTAATAAGAAACATCACAAAATTAGTGTTTCTAGTAGGTGACAATTTCAAGAGATATCAAAAAATATTCCTGGTTCTAGACTGGAATGCAGAGTAGCTTTAACAATACATTTGTTACTCACTAACAAGCTCACAACCTATAACACATTTACTGAGCGGAAACGTTTCCGGCACAATTGCCTATCCAGCAAGGTGTGTGATGGTGACAAATTTGATAGAAATTCCATATTCTATACACAGAACATTTAAATTAGCAGAACTTTGTAATCATTATTAAAATTGACAGAATTATGTAGGTAGTTTATTTACAGCTACAATGTTCGTCTTCAACGTATTCCCAATAATGTCGAGTGCCCAGAACAGGGTAAACTGAAGTGATTGGCAAATGAATGCAACGTAAGCAGTTTGAAGAGGTAAGCTTTTATAAATGAGTTTTGAAGTTTTCAACTTGTTTTGAAATGCATTCTAGTATTGAAGTGCATCTTGCATTCATACTTTTGTCATTTGTTGGTGGAATACTGTACTGCAAGGTATACTGCTGTTGCAGCTAGAAGGTAGACCAATCTCCAATTCTGGAAAGCATTAGCTCAAAATGGGTATTTTTTTAAAAATTTGTGCCACTATTGCAGTCTGAGCAAAATGATATTCACTTATGATAGCATAATATTAATATAATACTATATTTTATACTTCATATATTAATATATCAAGTCAAGTAAAGAAAACGTAAGTACAGCTGAGAGCAGCTGGAACAGGGTGAATGTTTAGAATGATTGATTCTCTAAAGGGCCTGGCTGGATCGAAAGCGACCCAATGCCCAACATCTAATGGGCGCTATTTCTGGCGAGCGAGTTCGTTCGGGCGCCGAAGGACGGCGGGTGGCAGCGCAAGAGAAGCAGAAAGAGCCAGAGCAGGAGATGATGTGGCAGAGTGTGTAAGGAGGAAGAGGCGTGGCGGAGAGGAGCGATGTAGAGCAGAGCAGAATGGGGCGGGGCAGGGCGTGACGGGACCGGCAGAGAGTGACGGGGCGGAATGGGGCTGGCGGTAGCTGGGGGAGGGGAGGGGGAATGGCGCGGGGTAGAATGACGCAGCAAGGGGCGGGACAAACTGAGGCGAAGTAAGATAGTGCGGGGCGGAGAGGAGCGTTGAGGAACGGAGAGGAGCGGAGAGGAAGGGAGAGGAGCGGAGAGGAAGGGAGAGGAGCGGAGAGGAAGGGAGAGGAGCGGAGGGGAGCGGAGAGGAGAGGAACGGAGAGGAGCGGAGAGGAGAGGAACGGAGAGGAGCGGAGAGGAACGGAGAGGAGCAGTGAGGGACAAGGAGGGGAAGAGAGAGGAAGGAAAGGGAGGGGCGAGACTGGACTGGAAGGGGAGGCGGACGCTGGCGAGGGAGGGCGGGGGCTTGAACCCGAGTGGGGGCGGGCGGGAAGAGGGCTCCTCCCAGGGGGCGCGAGCTGACGGGCAGAGCGACAGCCCCGGGAGTCGGGGCGATATTAGGCCCGTAAGCCTCGGTAATGCCGCGGGGTGGCGGGCGCGGTGGCGGCCGTGGCGACGGCGGCGGCAACGGGAGCGGGCAGCGCGGCCCAGGCGGATCGAGCAGCCCTAATTACTCACGAGCCCACACTTTGGGCTCAGCGCCTCGTCGGCTGATGGGAGAGGCCGAGAGGAGCGTCGGATGGGACACCAGTGGCAGGAAGGGACAGCAGATATTGTACGAGGATTGCTGAATTTTGGAAGTCTCACTACTGTTGACCTGACAAACGAGAGGGGGTCAGTATGTATTTATATATAAGAGAAATGTAGTTTCGATAACCCGACGAAGAAAAGACACTAAATTAGAGGCACAATGGATTGAGTAATAATTAAATCATAAATCTCAAACTATAATGACCGAACAATGCTTGAGAGATACAGACTTGTGCACAATTTACATGTCAGAAATACACATAAGGAAGATTATGTTTTAAAGTCACTGTTTAAAAAAGAAACCTTGAATAATACGAAACATGATCTTAATAACCTTCACACTGTGTCCAGATCACTTTTCCAACACTCCACATATCTAATATTATATCCAAATATTGTCGCCATATAAACATCTTTTTTTCATCATTTCATTTAATAACGTAACAATGTGTGAAATATTTATATTGTGGAGTCTGTGGAGTTATATCTCGCAGAACGAAGGGCAAAGCGTTCTCCTCGCCTTGTCTGCGAAGTAGCAGCGTCGTCCTCGAAAGAAGCGGCGACAGAAGAAGCACCGCCCTCGTTCATCCCCCTCGTGGGTAGGGCTGCCCTCCCCTGAAGCACTCTCGCGAGAAGCGAGCAGACACGGGGCTACCGGACGGGGCTGCCAGAGGCCACACACTATCCTCACGCGAAACATACGGATCCACGAATTGCCTCCAATTGGTTGGATTTTGTGAAAGAGCTAGTTGCAATATTTGTAGTCATTCACAAATATTATTTACAAAGACAATTTAAAAAACCTGTCTATATTAAAACAAGGTCTATAAGATTGCAAAAGTCCTGATGGCTATACGAAATAATTCCCATTCAATCGATCGATAAAAAATATCGCACAATTAAAACGTAGCTAGGAAAATACCGAAGACAGCAAATAAATTGATGCATAGTCGCATCTTCTGAAGTGTGAATTATAACTATTCATCGCATTTGAAGAAGGGGACAGTAGAATATGTTCTACTACGGTTCATCCACAATTATACACAGAACACATTGCAGCCTGTATGCCAAACCTTCTACTAACGTAACATAAACGTAAATAACATTATTTTATAACACGACCTTGACACCGATGGGACAAGCATCCTCCCGTAAGAAGGGCGTAATCAGTCATCCGACTCGCCTCAAAGCACGCGTCGAGCGAGGCCTGGCCCAGCGCGGTCGCAAAAAGGAAACGAGGTTCGCCGCCGACGCGTCGCGTCGCGTCTCACGGCGGCGCCTGCTCCGCAGATTCGATTCCCGGCCTGGCGGAACGACGTCGCGGCCGCTTCCTCGATTTGCCGGGCTGGGCCGGGGCGCGTCGCGTGGGGGCGGGGAGCGGGGGCGAGGGGTTGCGCGACATCGCTTCTCCGCAGGTTACGGTCGCATCCAATCGAGGCAGCCGCCGCTATCGCCGCGTATCGTCCGCACACAATCCCGAAACCCGCGCGGCGCTCTCTCCTCCTCGCCGCCGTCGCCGGGCCCCCGGCCGCGCCACTCGTCATCGGCGTCTTCCCTCCTGTCGCCCCGCTGCGCGTCCGCAAACGCCACGTCGCGCCGGCGCAGGGCGGTGAAGGCAGCAAGGCGGCGAGGATTGCTAGAATGGAAAATATGGCGACGGCGTTGAGAATGGACACGATAGCAAGGATGACGAGATCGTTACGGATGTTGATAACGAGAGTGTGGGGGTAGCGAGAGCGGCAAGATTGTCAAAAGCGGCGAGGATGGGGGAGAGCGGCGAGGATGACACGGACCGCGAAGATGACACGGACCGCGAAGATGACACAGACCGCGAAGATGACACGGACCGCGAAGATGACACGGACCGCGAAGATGACACGGACCGCGAAGATGACACGGACCGCGAAGATGACACGGACCGCGAAGATGACACGGACCGCGAAGATGACACGGACCGCGAAGATGACACGGACCGCGAAGATGACACGGACCGCGAAGATGACACGGACCGCGAAGATGACACGGACCGCGAAGATGACACGGACCGCGAAGATGACACGGACCGCGAAGATGACACGGACCGCGAAGATGACACGGACCGCGAAGATGACACGGACCGTGAAGATGACACGGACGGTGAAGAGACGGACGGTGAAGGCGAGGGAAAAGGTGGTAGATTTGTTTGTGGACGTGATCATCGCTTCTAACTAAATATCCGTTCCATACACACGTCTAGTACGAACTTCACCTCATCAAACGACGTCATGAACCCCACTTCATGAACATCACAAAAACTCATTTCCTCACAGTCTCCACTCCCATCCTCCCCTTATACTTGTAGCTATCTACGCAAGCAGCTAAATCTGCAGCAGTCTTCACTATCCGCCTCCCTCTCTCGCTATAGACCACCCTGTACAGCTTTCCTACCACATTTTTCTCCCCACATCAACACCCCATGTCATCTCCATTCTATCACTACCGCTTACAGTAGCACCGTTCTTCATACTGCATCTAGATCGGCGTTTTCAGTTTTCTCCGAAGTACAACATGGGCTGCCAAAACTGGGGACGCCCAAAAACTACTCCTCTGCTGTATCTTCAGCCCTGCATCGACCGCCAGCGATCCCGCAACATCCCATTTTCATATTCGCCCCGCCCCACCTGCAAGGACGCGTCTTCTTCCTCAATTCCTCCCCAACTCCTCATCCGTCCGCTTCTCTCCGTCTGTCCCCGCCGCCCCCATCTTCTCCCCCACCCCCTACCCGCGCTCTCTTCGGTTTAGCACGCGTTCCGAGCGGTCGCGAGAGGGGCAATAAAAGAAACCGCCTCCCCAGAAGAGGTTTTTTAACAGTGAAAGCGAGGTACCGTGTCACCGTAATGGCGCCCATATGGGAAGAAATTTTAAGATTTTATGCCCGGGACGTAAAAAAACGGTATATGGATACCGAAACGCCATGAAAATAGGAACACTGTTTCCCGGGGCGGACCCTCGGGCGAGCACACGACACCAAGGAGAAAATCCTGCAGGGAAATTTTCCGATCGACTGGGCATTTCCCGAGCGACTTAGGCAATCAATACATATTCTCCGGACAGGTTCTGCGCTCTTTGATCGCGTGTCTCTTTCAAGCTGTTTTTGATTCCAAGTGAAATCAAAACAAAGGAGACACGCACTGATTGCTTATTACACATTTTGAAATCCATAACACAGACGTAACATACTTTTAATGTGAACTTCTTCCTTTCATCCTTTCTTCATGCCTTCTTGCATCTTTACTTTACTTTACTTTACTTTACTTCACTTCAGAAAATTTGAGAGAAATTCATTATTCTACGCAATACGAAGAAGCGCAGCAAAGAACTCCCAAAATCACAAAATTCTGACACAGATGCCTGAAGAGATAAATTTTATTATTTTCAAAATGTCTGGAGAATTTCCGTAGAGTGTTTCTCCTTCAATTCAGAATTGTATGGTTTTTTCTTTCAGAAGATAATTTCGATACTACATTTACTCCATGGATATAAATCAGTTTAATAGTAATAACAGTAGATCTTCCATGAACTATTTCCATTCAGTACTATTTTATGTTCAGTGTCACTTATCAAATCCTACTATTATTCCCAAAAGCATTTCAATCCATTGATATTACTGAAAAGCTAAGCTAAAGTAAAAAAAAAAAAAAAAAAATTAACGTAAAAAGAAGAAACGTATTAAACGTCAATACTTGATTTATTTTTGCACATCAAAACAATATTCCACAATGAACCTAGAGCAAAGGAAACAAGACATTGACTTTCTACGCTGCTAGCCGAGACGTTCTGTGAATAGGTCATTGGCTCAAAGACGCTCAAAAGCGGACAAAAACCCAGTTGCGGCAACGCAAAGGCAACTCGCTCGCCATCCCGACGAGGGAAATATTGAAGCTGCGTTTTCGTCACGCACAACGTATAAATCCAGTCTATTAGATAGCAAAACTGCGGTTTACAGGCACGCTTTTCGTTTTGGAAGCCGCGTCGTCCCTCTCTCATCCACCTCCCTCCCCTGACGCACCCCCCTCCCCCCTCCGTCGCCCTTTCCCGCTGCCTCCCTCCCGCGTGAGGATATAAAACGAAGGTAACGCATGGTCGAGGTTCTCGCTTGCTCGCTCCGTAATAGAAAACTGAATTTCCGAGAATAGCGGCAGCAGAAGCAGCAAAATGAAATTCAAACTCCGCCGCCGCCACCGCCACCAACTTTTACGATCCATAAAGAGATGAGAGAACATAGGCGCTGACCGAGGCGCGATTAAAGCGTTTGGGAGCGAGCGGGGGAGGGAGGGAGAGGGAGGGGGGGGAGCTGGGAGAGGGCTAACAATCTGATTGAAAAATCACACGCAACAATTTCGCAAGCCTTCGCGGAGACCGACGCCGCGAAATTACACACGCGCGTGCGGAAACGCGACGCAGGCACGTTGGACTCTGTTGATGACGTCTCGCTCCACGCTCGGGAGGCAAAATTTTCTCCAATGCGTGTCAATGAACATGCTGCTCGATTGCCCAGCATATTCTGGCGACCACGAATGCAATATCAAATAACTGTTGCGCGTTTTATTGGAGCAAGGAAGAATCAAACATTTTTCAGAACCTTCGATGGGTAAAAAAAGCTAGTACTACTAAACAAATATTTAAATCTCTCGAGAGGTTCATCATTAAATGAACACGTATTCAAGCTGCACATGAATGAATAATTGAAATGAAAATTGCTTCTCGTAACTTGATGTTCACGGCATAAAAATTGCTCTTTTAAAATACATGTTTTAGATAACCTTCCCTGTTTTAAATTCATTGTCTCCATGGTCAATGCACATTGACTTTTGGATGCCGTGTAGTTTACTTTGCTGCATATGAAACTCCGAAAATAACTAAGAACAATACAGTTCATATAAATACATTTCAAAATATACTTAATAATTAATAACATGCAGCAAAATGATGCTGAACAAACCCACATAATACTTTTCCTAAAGGTAGCACTCGCACTGCTTAAGAACAACAAATACAAAATAGCTTCGTCGAAAATTATAATAAATTCAATATTTTCACAAAAACAAGGTTCACTTTCACTGCAATAACATCTCTTTCATGTAAGTCAAATCTAATCTGGTACAAAAAATAAGTACCACTGGAGTGATTGCTCCCAAACTCGGCACGAACACATTTGGGCGAGCAAGAACAATAAACACTCGACTCTCAAAATGCTACCCAAAATGTTCTTGTTTAGAAACAAAATTACAGAGTATTGTTTCCGAGTGTATAAGACGTTTAACTATGTCTAATATTAAAATGAAAATATAAAACAGGTGAACAGAGAGAACTGTCTACTCAGAACATCTAGAGACATTTAAAGGGGTCGGGAGAACGTGGTATCATGTGGTGCTAACTCACATGTCTGTAAGTTAAAGGAAGAACAAAATTTTAGAAAATTGAGACTGTCCTTAGCTTCTATATACACTTCTGACTGCTTTCTACATTTATAATATAGTTCCATGAACGTGTTTTTGTCAGCTTATAGATCATAATGTTTGTTTTTAGGAGACATTCTAAGGCATTTGTTTTGGATTTATGCAATGTGGGTGAGCTCTCTCTTCCCCGACCCCTTCATTTAGTGGAAGTATAACACGTTTTACAAGTAATAATCAATAAAACATATTACTACAAATGATATGGAAACAAGTACAAAGAGAAAGTACCAGAAAATAAATATTTCCCTGGTTAGTGGTTGCTTATTGTACAATTGTCAAATGTGAACAGTTTCTATCAAATTTTAAAAATGATACATTATCTTTCCCAAATTGTCTTTAGTTTCGCATTTATAACGATAGGTCTGACATTTATCTTAAGTTTATCCAGGAGTGTGTATATTAAGTGTTCAAGATATTTGAATTAATCAGAAAAGGGTATGAATCAAAATGGTAAATATTTTAGGGATGGTTGTTTATTTTACATTCAACTATCAAATGTGAATTCTGCATATAGGTACACCCTTCCTCTCTTTACGCCCCCAAATACCGAATTAAAATTTAACGAAAATAGTTTAAACCTGGCAAATTGAAACAATACCAACAACAAAAGTAGCTCTAATGCGCGAAAAACGCTTCTAGGAAAGCTAAAGGTGTCGCCAGGTCTGCTGGCCGCTCTTTCGGCGAGCGAGACTAAAAGAGCCGAGCGATCAAAATGTCAACTTCACCCCTTTCCGTTCCCCAGGCAATTTCAACATTTTTTTCTCGCGCAGGGTCGCTGCTCCCTAAGCAAAAGAAGAAACAATGAAAACAGCCCCGAGGAGAAAATACCGCAAGTTTTCATTAAGGGGTAGAAGGCGCAGTGACGACTGCTGGGTCGCCTGGAGAGCCCCGAGCGTCATGAAGGGGGTTCGCTGGCAGGGCTGTCCAAGACAGCGAAAGACGAAATGGGATACGACACACACAGAACCAGAGCGAGCGGAATAAGGTGAAGGCCACGTAAGAGTATGTAAAGAAATTTCAAATGAGGGGTGGAAAATTGCAAGGTGAAACAAGCGTAAGAAAAAATATTCGGAAGAGAATGAACGTACCATTAAAACCAGATGGGTATAGAAAAATCAGGGAAAATGACTAAGAGTTAAAAGAAGAGGAAAAAGAGGAGGCAAAAAGACAAAGTAGAAAAAGAGGACTCAGAATAGAAGGTCAAAATAAAGTGTGGATGAGGTGAGAATGTAAACAAACTGAATACAATGTGGCCACTGACAAGAAACTGTAATTACAAAAAGGTGCGTGTTTGAGCTTAAGAGTGTGGTAGACTAGCAAGCACTGTAGAAAAGGAACCAAAAAAGCAAAAAAGGGGGAAGGAAATGTTAAAAGATGGATATCAGAGCTCTCTACTATAGCAGTTACATGAGAAAACAGGTAGATGAAAGAGCGAACAGAACAAAATTTGCGCTGAACAGAGTAGTGTAGCAGAGCAATGCAGACATAAAATGCAAGACATACTGTGACAATGTCACGCCAAGCAGAGATAACGTTGGACGAGATAACGCTAGTATATTGGTTTGTTATACCCGGGTTTGACAGGTTCAAACTCGATCGATGCCGTGTATTTTTAAGAGTGAACAAAATCCTTTGAACGCATTCCTTCAGAGGCGAAGTAAAGCCAGCTGCCATAAGTTGTAGATTTACTGCACATAAAATACCCTCATGCCTAAAAAAAATCTCGAGATAAATTTAAATCGCCTGTTTCGTCTCCCGAGTGATACCTGCTTTCTCCGCTAGATGCTGAAAGGAGCGCAGCGGAATTTGCGTGGCCAGATGGAAGAGCAGGCTCGAGGACCTGAGACTCACCCTGTGAAATAAGGCATCATTGAATTGAAAGTTACAGCCCGCCACACCAACAGACAGCCCGATGAAACAGAAAAGGGCGTCGACAACGTAAGAGATGAGGCAGTGTGAAGACCGCCGAAAGAAAGCAGGGTGAGCGGGGGACGCGGTGTGAGGCATGGCGTGGCAGAGCGCGGTGGGTCGGGGCTTATGAAGCGGCGTGCAGGCGCTGCGCTGCCATGCTCCCTCCCCCCGGCCTCCCTCATCCCGGCGGGGCTGCGCCGTCGCCATGTGGGGAGGCCAGACCAGGCCAGGCCGCGCCACGCCGCGCGCATCTCAGCAAAAACACGCGCGGGCCCCCCAAATTGCGTCGTGGCTACCGCACCCGGCGCACCCACCGCCGCCGCCGCCCTCCCTTAATTACCTAATAGCGCGCGCTCTTTCGTCAAGAGAATTGGACATTAAACTTTTGCCAGCCAAGAACATCGCCTGCGCCTCCGCCACGATGGCTGCGTTCCCGCCCCGCCCCGCACCGCCGCTCCCCACTCCGCACCGCGCTTCGAGCGCACTTTTTTTTAAACTTGAGCCTTAAAAGACGACAATATCCCACCCGGCACGAGGGTTCCTCAGTCTCCACGCCACAAACGCTTTAATTTAGTCACAATCGCCCGAGAGGGGAGGACCGAACACGCCGTGCTTGGACCCAGACAGGCGCTTGCGTTCGCCGACGCACTCGAGTCACCGCGTCGTAACACCGCCAGCCCCCAGATGCTCTGTCAGCACGATACCCTTAATGATCACGGCAGACGATGGATCGATCTTATTTGTTACATTTTCAAATTGCATCGTCTTCCTATTGACTACAGATACAGTTTCGCACACGAAGTGTATGTTTAGTTCTGTTTCATATTCTTGTATTATCCCCCTTTTTTTGCATTATTCCCACCAACTGTGTATACTGCCATTCTTCCGTACGTGCCCCATTGTTACGTATTTCAAACGCACATGAAACACGTACATCGAACACACATGAAAGATACCGTCGCAAACGTAAAATAATTGATCAACCACACCCGTGGCCACCATCTTATCGACGTGTTCCTTTTCTCACAAACCACTCAGATTTGATTGGCATCTCACCCAGAGTGGGAAATGTGTTCGTCGCAAACGGGCATCGTCAACGCAGCCATCGAAAGTATTAACGCCGCCGTTTCGTGCCATCCCCCCACGTTCATTCTCCCAGAGCCCACCGCCGCCGTCGACACGCCGCCCAGAACTCGGGGCGCCACCTTCCCTTTCACCCTCAGGAGTAGAGACGTGGGGCGTCGAGTGAAGGGCGAGAGGGGGGAGGGGGGAGGGGAGGGCCAAGCGCGCCCCCGCGGGT